>CACSLI010000133.1:0-1290193 GCA_902706615.1 Meloidogyne luci | reverse complement strand
TGCTCGACTAATCTTGACTGGTGGAACAACAGCCTTGGCCTGGTGTCGATAAAGCAAATATGGAAAAGATAAGATTCAATGATGAAAGCCAAATCTCTGAATGCATTAGGTTCAAGCACAGGCAAATCATCGCCTAAAAAGAAATTAAAAAGTAGAATTAATTAATTTATTTAAAAATAAAAACCATTTTCTGCCGAATAACTTCTCAAAAGCGAAAGAAAGTAAGAAATATTTTCTGCCAGAGCAGCATTTTTACTATTAGAATCTCCAGTTGCACCATTTCCATCACAGCCACGTTTTGCTTCCATTGTAACACGTTTGTTGAAGACTTCTTCTGTTCAGCTGCTCGATTTCGTTGTGCGGCTGCTGCTAATGTTCGTTGTTGGTCATCACATCGTTCATCAGTTTGATCTGAAAGATCAACTTGATTTAAGTTTAAAAGACGACCCACTGACGAGTTGATTAAAGCATTTGAGTAGCGTAGCTCCGCTTCAGTTCTTTAAAAAATGAGAAATATTAAAAAAAGAAACGGAAACTAACTTATCCATAATCGAAAAGAACCAATTCCACGTTGGATCCAAACATTCGTCACATGCCTCCTACAATATAAAAACATAAAATATTCAAACCATAAAAAAGGCAAACCTTGAAAACGCCAAAAATTTTTGGATCCAAATCAAGTATGTTGGTGATCCTTTTGACTTATTGCCTTGCTTCCAATTTTCATAAAACACAGTTGAACGAGGATCATTGGGTCTGAAAAACTATTTTGTATTATTTTGCCTCGTTAAAATCTTACCTCTGGGTAGCAGATGTTCCACTGCCAAACACATTATTGTTGTTACTACGACCCAAAGCATTTTCATTTATAATTACTTCACCCCATCCCATTCCGCCTCAACGAGAACCATCAGCACCATTAGCGTTAGATGTAGGATTTGTTGTGGTTGAAGTGGTGGTCGCACCAATACGAGCTGAAGGTTCAGAAGCACTAACAGCTATCTGAGTTTGTGAGTCAGCCTGTCTGCAGTCGTAGAGGATGTTGTTGCAGGGCACCAATAGTCCCTGTTGCAGTATCGTTCGAATCTCCTTCGCCATCTAGCGGATTTACATCAGAACATCCGTGGACTTCAGCTTCGCCATCATCATCGTCGTCGTCATCGTCATGGATGTCAAAATATGGCTCAACTTCATCATCGTCGTCATCATCATCAATGTCATCGTGATCACTTCCATAAGCATCTTCCTAACGATAAAAAAATTTTAAAAAAATTTCGCAACTAAACAAACCCCTTCATGTTCATCCAAACTCTCATCTAAACCAGTAGCATTTTCCTGACAACGTCGTCTCTGTTCGGAGATTGTTCTTTCACGAGCACTAAATGAAGTATTGCTGTTCTCTCTAGTCTTCATCGTCATCATCTTCATCTAATTTAAGAAAAATTTAAATGATAAACTGATAAAGATAAATATACTTGACATATCATCATCGCTAGCCCGCTCCAATGCCATGTCTGTCGCTTGACTAGTATCACCTCGTCGCAAATCAGCCAACTGGATAATACGTGCATTGTTGGCAATACCAGTAGATGTTTCATTTCGATCACCACTTTGCATTGAAATCAGAATTAATGAAGACAAATCTTGCTCGTTGGTCAAGTGTTGTTGTAAAACTTCCAAAACATCTTCATTTGAGACAATGCTGGCTGAAGGTTTAACGATTCCAAGACGAATCGGTGAAATTAATGCATCAGTGATTCCAATCAATTAAAGCAGTCCGCATTTTCTTTGTTTTGATCTTTTGTTTTGTCTTTAGAAATGAAATGTTAAAAATAAAAAATAAGTCAAATTTAAACCTTCACCCTTGCGTCTAGCCAAATCACGAGAAATCAAGTATTCGTAGCCATCTCCAGCAGAATAAATGCTATCGCTATCAAGTAAAGCGGCTGCTGCGGCGCCACTTCCATCGGAACGAAGTCCAGCATCGAGCAAAGAAAGCAACTCTTCGTGAAGATAGGCCTCACTTGTGTCGTCCAGATCATCCATTTCATCATC
The DNA here is from genome assembly GCA_902706615.1 of Meloidogyne luci. NCBI lineage: Eukaryota > Metazoa > Nematoda > Chromadorea > Rhabditida > Meloidogynidae > Meloidogyne > Meloidogyne luci. The sequence continues at coordinate 1,288,138 of CACSLI010000133.1, read as the reverse complement.
ATCGCGAGAAAGTAAATTGTTCACCGCTTCGATGACATTTAGATTAGTGCGTTGCAATTCACGAACAATCACATCCCGAGATTTGCCTTGTAAAACAACCTAAGAAGACTTTAATAAAGCCATGAAAAAGGATAGAAACCTGGCATTGCACGATTAAATCTTCTGGAACTGAAGAGACGGGAATCATTAGTCGAGAACGGTTTCTATCAATCACAACTCCAGTGCGGCAAAATCCGCCAGAAAGAGTCCCTGGGTGTGTCATCATAATTCGCTACGAATAAATTCAAAGTTTGTAAAAAAAGCAAAGAAATAAACCCGAATCTTGGCAGTCCGATTTGCGGCGTTTGCAGCAGCATTTGCAGAAGCTGACGCTGGATCAGAGGAACCAGCAGTGGTGGTAGCCGGAGCAGTTGATGAACCAGGGCCATATTCATCTAAAACAAAAAATCGTTTTAAAAATTAAAAGATTAAATACTTTTGTCTGTTGGGGCGGTAGATTCAATAGTGTTGGCAACAATCTCATAATGAAGAGAGCGACTCGATGATCCTAAAAACGTGAAAATAGAGGTGGCGATAGTGTGAGCTAGGTTGTAGGCTCTTAGAAAATCTTCGGAAATAAGTAACCGAACCGAAGAAATCCGGATTCGAACCGACCTTAAATTTCGGATACCCGTAACCGAATCGAACACCTGACCCACAACTCCACTGTGAAATAGAACCTTGAGTAAGAAGGCAACATAATTGTGCCCAGCAGTAACTTGCAGAACATCTTCAGCTGTAATTTTTCGAAGCACTGTACATCCAGGCGAAGTAGAGCAATAGCCTTTATTTCGTTTTTCTGCGCATTCTTTAATCCTGAAAATTTCGAAATAAGATGAGTAAAAACAAAATTAACCTTTCAAGCAGAAGATTCTCGTTCCCCGGAAGCGTATGTCCAAATAAGAAAAGTTGTTGTCTTCAGTCATACAATAATAGTTTATTTTTCGATAAATAAAGAATAAATTTCTAAAATAAAAAACGAGAAATATTAAAGCTTTGGCAGGTAAATTTGTCGTTTACGGGCTCCTTTTTCCTAAGTTTTTTGCTTAACACGTCCATACTGGTCGGGCTTTCGTACTCAAATTTTTTATTGACGACTGTTCATGAATATGCCATAGGGAAGCAGAATGGAACTGAAGAAGGGAGTCTGCATTTTAGAAAAAAATTATGAGGAGGAAAAGGGTGACGCGTAAACGACAATTTTATCCTTTGACACCCAAAAAATTATCTTAAATCTTTTAAGAATCAGACCAGTGTCTAATAAATACGATGAAAAGTAAAAGCAAAAATATAAAAATTCGGCGCATAGCTTACGGCGTAAAATTTCATTATATTCGCGAATATTCGACAGAAAATTTAAAAATTTTAAGCTAATGCCAGAAAAATTGATGACAATTTATTTCGGTCTTTTGAAAAGGAAAACTCGTTAAGTCAAAGAACGAATTTCGTTCTTGACAAAAACCATTGAACTTAGGATTATAGGATCCGTAACAGGATTAAGAAACAGGACCGAATTAGGATACGAAACAGGATTGCCTTGAAGACTGTTCACGAATCTGCCATAGGGAAGTAGAGTGGAAGCAATAAGAAAGGAATCAAAAAAAAATATAAGCAAAAGAAATGAAATATGTAACAAGTAAAAAATCGTTACTCTGCGAAAATACAAAAAATCAATAACACTCTAACTGTCTTGTAGTTAACAATATGAAACTAGATTTTCTTATCACACTTTCTCACTTCTTACTCTTTCCGGCTGGGTACGATTCGGCGCCCACATTTCCGCGCCGCTCAGTTCCGCGCACATGGTTCAGCGCCAGTTATAGCAGGCACGTTTCCGCACCAATTATTAAAAATAAATACATATTTTACCAACCAAATTTAATAATTTTAAAAAATCATTAATGTTTGAATCATTCTCTTTTCAAAAAAATAGAAAATGAAATTAATCTAGTGAGGAGATTTTTAATTTAAAATGATAGTACTTGTTTGAGGGCTTACGCCCAAACACAACAGAGCTTTTGGTAAGCTGTTCTCAGGATTTTTATACAAGTCTTTATTTTTAGAAATAGATTTTTTTAAATATATAGCGTTTTGTTCATTTTATTGAAAAACCGATCATTGTTTAATGAGGTTGTGATGGCAGATTTCTCAAATTAACACAACTCAGTTTGATACAAAGCCTGTCATAATAATATAATAATAAATTTTTATTTATCTAGTCCTTCATAATAGCTTAGTGCCTGCACAATATTCCTAAAATATGCATATAGGAAAATTATAATTATTTTATTTCGTACTGGTCAGATTTAGCTCCTTCAATAAACTCCTCAAGTGTTAATTGGGCATCACGATTTTTATCCATTGTCGAGAATATTTTATCTACCCGCTTTTCTGGTGTACTTTCCTGATATTAAGAAATTACACAAATGATCACAAAAAATTATTTTAAATAAACCTCTTCCGGTAATTTAAGGCTGTTTCCCAACATTTTGTAAATACTGCCGACAATTAATTCTTAAATATATTCTAATAAAAATTTTAAAAAGCATCTTTACTAAAAACTTTGCCCTTTTAAGGAAATTTAAAAACCTTACCCATTTCATTTCTCTTAATGAATCCATCCCTGTCAATATCGTAAAGTTTAAATGCCCAGCCCAATTTTTCTTCTAATGTTCCACGACTGGTAATTGAAAGAGCACGAACAAATTCATGAAATTCAATTGCTCCATCCTTTTGTAATGACAATTTAGAAATAATTGACTCGACAAACCTTATTTTCATCAAAAACTTTAAATATAAATGAGGCAAAATCTGACGGATCTCCTTGTGGAAAAAATTGTTTATAAATTTTCTGAAAACCCTAAATTTAATATATATTATCAATATACAAATTTCAAAAGCTGTTTAACATACTACTTCGGTAAGTAATCCATTTGGACAATCTCTTTTGAATCCTTTGTGCCATTGTTTTATTTCTTTTTCGGTAACTAAAATTATAAACTTATATTAAATATTTAGTAGGCAATAGACAGAGCCTTGGTCCAGGTAAAGACCGAACTCTTACTCGGAACCCGAAGGTTTCGAAAAATCTTACTTTTTACTATTATCTACTCTTACTACTTATAGTAAAAAGGAATAAAATAGGAAATGAGGGCCGATAATTCGATAGAACCGTTATTCTTAGTTTGTTCAATTTATTTTTTATTTTTATTATAGCTCACAATAAGTCTGGGTTGCCAGTGTTTTAATTTGTTCTGCACTCAATTTGCTGTGAGCTTTCCCCATGCGCATATCCAATTAGCAGCAAATTTTACTATTTATATTAGTATTTCTACTTATTGACAAAGAAAATAACTGTGACAAAGAAAAAATGCTTCTTTTGACCAATGAATAAATAATTAGAAAAAAATATGAGTGAGAAATCTTTTCATTTTAAAAAAAGTAAATAAAAGAAAGTTAGGATTTGTATATGGATCTTACTTTATAGAAAAAGGTTACTTTGAAGCGAATGAACCTACACAATGTATAAAGTTATTTTGCGGCTTAAATTAAAGACTATCTATTTATGTATGGATTAACTTTGGCTGGATATCAATGGAACACAAAAACAACCAGAAATTTTGCACGCACATAAAACACCGCATTAATCCACATTAAACATGTTCTAGTTGCCATAGAGATAGGGTACATGCATTTATATGTAAAACATAAGTATAATTATCCTTTATTTTCCTTTTATTATATAGAATTTTTTAAATAATTTTTTAAACAATATATATATACATACAAACCTTAACAAAAATAATAAAAACAATTGTCTGAACAAACAAATTAATAATCATTTAAGGCTAAATGAGTAAAATCCAAAAAATAATTTAAATAATTTGGCCAAGTCCTAGAAAATTAAGACTAAAAGGTAATGGATTATTGTCGGTTAATAAAGAAAAGTTTTGTTGTTCATCTGTTGGATTTGGCTTCAGATACTTAAATTTATTTAGAGAAAAACCGTCCAGTACAGAATCAAGGTTTTGGTAGTATGATGATAGAGAGGATAAATCTATAAAAGCATAATTAATTTATTTTCAATTATCTGAAATATCTCATTTATGGCACATTTTTAATTCAATAAAAAGCAGTTAACTATCACAAGGCAGTTTAGTTCAGTCCCGGCTCACTCGAGTCAGAACCCTTCATTTCTTCGTGTTTTTGTAGCATTGGAAAGAGAATTAAAAATACTACAAGATATCAAAAAATCAAAAATCCCAACTAACTGATAAAAAAGTTATGATTTATAAACTAACCTTTTCAAAAAAATGTGATTTTTAGGCATTTTATCGGTCATAACTTTTTTATCAATAAGTTGAGCTTTGATTTTTTGAAATCTTGTATTATGTTTAATTCTCTATCTAATGGTATCAAGAACGGTAAAAATTATCCAAACCTTCATAAGCTATAGGTGCCGAGACTGAACTGAGGTGTACCAAAACTGCAATATAATTTAGAGTTAAATTCACCTGGCAATGTATCCGAATAGTTTTTTTCTTCGTTAAATTCTTCAATATCATTTTTGTTTAAAGAAGAACAACATTTAAATATTGGATCACATAATGGTTTAACCCCAAAATAATTTGAATAAATTAAATGCCAAAACAACCGAGAATTTTGCCCTAGTGATGGATCATCAAATATATGACAACAATCCTTTAAATGTTATTAAATAATTTGTTGAAAAGTTAATTTCAATTTTTACCAAAATTGAAATTCGATTCAAATGTGCATTTTCCAAAATTGCAAAATTTTCTGATTTATCGTCCAGATGAAATTCTTTTATTACTAATTTCTGTTGAAACTCTTGCTTAAAAATTAATGCTTTAATTTGTATTCATTTTTAATTAAAAACCTGAATAAATGTTTGTTCCTCAAAATGTTGCTGTTTTTCTTGCTTAGATAATGATCCTGAAAATAAATTTTAAAAAACCGATACTTATTAATTCTAATACAAACAATCTCAACTTAAACCATAGTCTCTAACGCCAAAAATCGAAGGGTAAAAAATAACCAAGGTGGCTCTACTAGAATAAATATAATGTTTTTGATAAACTGCTCAGATAATGTAGGTAAGAATTTAAGATCATAAAATTCATAAATAATATTAATCTTCATCGCAATTACTTTTTAGAAATTACTTAAAGTCAAGACTACTACCAACTGAACCAACAAAACACAAATTATCCTGCGAAAAATTAAGCTTTTAGTTAGTCAACCAACCATTATATGATTGCTTAAAATCATGCATCATCTCATTTAAATTGTCAGCAAACGATAGAAAATCAATGTTTTGCTCAAAGTCTCGTAGAAGAACAAAATCATTATGGCGCTTTTTCGAGCAGCAATGGATAATCCCGGGATCCAGTGGATGCGCTTCTGTGTTGAAAATCCATCCACCAGCTGGAAATGAATAAATATAAAATTAGGAATTCAATTTTTACGTGCTTTTAAATTTTAATATGTATAATAAAGTAAACAAAGACAAACGCGCATCATTAATTTAGAGCGTAAATGAAATTGTGAATTCCGTGTGGCCACTAAGTTCGGGTTTCAAAAAAATTTCTAGACAATATTTACTTTCTTTCGGCCCAAGACATAAAACTAATAAAAAGAAAAAGCTAATCAATCATATCAAATCAATCATTCTGTCGTACGATCAATCATATATGCTCTTCCTCTCTAGTAAAAGTGCTCTTTCTTTACTCATTCATATTAGCAATACATATGCATATATGTGGCCTTTTTAGGAATGTTATAATATATTTAAAATGGATATTTTGCTTAATGTCTGTAATTATTCAATATTCTAGTCGTAAACAGACAGTCTAGACTGAAATAATTATTCTAACAATCACCCACTAATGGAATTTACAAACTGAAAATACCCATATTTTAAATTCCCGAAAGTTAAAAATAGTGACCAAAGTGAATTTTGAAATTAAAATGCCCAATATCAATTTCTCTTCAACTAACAACATAGAATATCAAACTTATAATCGTTCATTCTTTCCTTTTTCCCTTCTTTTAAACAGAATTTGTTCAACAAGGATTTTATTATTTGCTCTTCCATCTTCATTATTCTTAGCTGTTTTAGTATTAATATCATTTACAACACAAATAAATATTGGAGATACACTAGTTTCTGTTGGATCTTCTCCATTAAGAATGACTAGAAATATTCAAGAAGATGCAAATAATGTTAGAGGATCAGAACGCCCGCTGCGTGTAATGACTTTCAATCTTTGGGTATCTGGAGCCAATGTAAAAGACGGACTTGGAAAAATAGCAAAACATATAAATAAAGTAAACCCGGACATAGTGGCGCTTCAAGTAAGATAGAGTTTATGATTGATGTATAAAAACATAATTTCTTAAAGGAAGTAAGGACCTTAGAAACAGCTGAAAAATTAATCGAACTTCTTGAACCATCAAAATGGCAATATCGTCAACATCCATTAGCTTTATATCCAGACACTGCAATTCTAACGAAACACCAATTTATCGATGATCAACAATATTTACATTTACAGTTTGCTGTTAAACAAAATATTTCTTCAGATTATTCCTTACTAAAACAACAAAATGAAGATGAAGAATCCAAAAATTCTAGTACAAATCCTAGTATAACAACATATGGTATGGGAGCATCTATTTGGTTAAAAGAAGATGATCCAGAAAAGAAACATTTGATTAATTTTGTAAGTCTGCATTTGGATTGGCGCGCGTATGGTCCTTATGCGGCAAATAACAAAAAAGTAAATGAAACTACACAAATTATGGCTGGTGAACGTAACAAACAAGGATATGGTAAAAATATTAAAGAATTATAAAGCATTAGTGGTCCAAACAAGAAAAATGAATTAAAAATTAAGGAAGAGCACAAAACATTGAACAACTTATTGGCAATGAAATCTTTAAAATATACATGAAGAATGCTGAAACACAACCACTTATTGTAGCAGGTGATTTCAATTCACCTTCGCACTTGGACTGGGTCGAGGAGACAAAGTGAGAAAATAATAAAATATATAGAGATTCGGAAATAAATCAAACGTAAGTCAGACATATCGGGACGGGCATATCGGAATACTTCAATGTACGAACCATACTGATTTTAGGACCTACGGCCACCGAGTATTGGGTAGTACATTGCCCTAGGGTTTTTATTTTAAAGAACCAACGTAAACAAGCAAGAGGTTATGTTATTTTTATCATTGAAATCCCGATACATCTCCTTCCTACGAATCAAGCAGATAGAGATTAAGAAATGTTTTTAAAAAAATTTTAATTTTATAATTAATAAATAAACAAAAATTAATACTTAAAAAGAGATATTCATGGTGGTTGGGTCTTTGAATGGCCAGCAACAAAATTAATTATGGATGCTGGATTAAACGATTCATTTCGTGCTCTCTATCCAGACCCAATTAAAGAACCAGGTAATTTAATAAGTTAAAAACAATTTTTTAAATAAAAAGGAATAACATGGTCAACAGTACAAAAAACTAGTGGACCAGATTGGGATTGGACAATTCCAGAACCACAAGATCGAATAGATTTTATTTTTTATAAACCTAATGAACATTTTTGGCCTACAAATTCACAAATATATTCTGGTAAAGAAATATTAAAACCAATGCCTGAGCATTACAATAATGATTGGCCATCTGATCACTTTGCAGTTATTAGTGAATTTGTAATAAATTTTAAAGTTGAAAAGAAGAAAGATAAGACAAACGAAGAAGGTGAAGAAATGGAAGAAAAAACTAATTATTATTATGAAAAGAATAATGAAAACAATTCAGATAGCGCTTTAACTTTAATTAATAGCCCAGAAATGACAAATTTTTCGTAATTTTACCCGCCCTTTATGTTAATTAAATTAAAAAAATTTTTTTATAAAAATATAACCTTCAATTATACAATGTCCATCAGTTGTTTCCAAAAGTTTTGCACTTGTACCATCATTGTGAATAAAATTCTTTTCATCAAAAATTAAATAAAGATATTTGATTGTCTCCGATAGAAAAAATGATTCCATCCTTTAAATTAATTTAAAAATATTTTAAAAATTTACTATAAAACCTGTCTTCCAATGTCCATTTTTGAACGTCCCGAACAGAAGCATATCTTTTAAATTTTAAATATAAATATTTAATGTGTAAATACTTACCCACATTTAGTTTTAGTAAATTGTTCAATTGTCTAAAATAGTAAACAATTTAAAAATTCAAAAATAAAAACAAACAAACATCTACAATTCCAGCAGCAACATGTAAATATGCAGGGTCTTCAGTTGCTTTATAAAGATACATTAAACTTTCAAGTATTTCAGGTCTCAATGGATATCCTAAACGTTTTTGGACTGGTTCTCTATTTGGAATATTGTAAAATTCTGGAGGAAGTCCCAAATGCCGTAAAACTTGTAAGTAAGAACTCAATATACGTGCAGCATCTTCAACTTTGCCAATAAGTGTCTTAAAATAAAAGGTAATAAGTGGGTTGTCTCCCCCACATGTCCGCAACTTTTTACATTTTCCTTCACCTTACTTTTTTCTCCTCTCATAAGGAGTAAAAAAGCCAAAAAATTAAGAAGGATAGGGCAAAAAGTAGCGGACAAACTTTGCGGGCATGAGGACATTTTAAAAGTTAATCTAATATTGCAAAAAAAATAACCTTATAAAATTATAGAAAAATAAAAACAACCAATAATCCTGGCCAGAATGCTTCTAACGATTGAAATATTGGTAATGAGACTGTTGCTTTATCTTTATCTACCCACATAAACCAATCACCTTTACGTATATGTAAATTTATTGCCTCCTCAAATTCTATAAAAATTCAGAAATCTATTAATAACTAATTTAAAATAAACCATAAAATTGTTTGATCAAATTTTGTCGTTGAAAAAGTAGAGAACCTTTAACCAAATATTCAAAATAAGAATCTACACCAGCACCAATTCCAGAATCAGTAGCAGTAAAAACACCTAAAGTATATTTTCTTGGTACTTGTGGGTTATCCCAAACCAATTTTTACGGATATATTTATACGGACACTTAATCATAATGATCTCATGATGGTTAGAGTATCAATACTTTCGCGTTCTCTACTCAATGTACTCGCGGAAGTTTTTTGTGGACATTTTTTGCGGACACTTTTTGTGGAAATTGCTTGCGAATACATTTTGCGGTTAAATGGTGAGAATATTGCATAAATATGTCTATGAGAACTGGTTTGGGATAACTCACAAGTTCCTTTTTTCCTTTATTTAAAAATATTTATACCTTACCAGTTTGAACATCAATATGATTTCCAACCAAACCCAATTCTGACCGACTTTTCCATAAAGAATCCAAAGCTTTTAAAGCAATACGTTCATAATGCGGAATTCCAGTTAAACGAGATAATGCTCCAAATTCTAAAATAAAAGTTCCAATTCCGGCAACACTAAAATTTTTTAATTAAAATTCTTAAAAAATCTATTTTAACCATGTAACAGTATTTTCAAAATTATTGAGTCCATACCTAAAAAATTGAAAAATTTTAAAATAAAAATTAAAAAATACTTTAAATTAACAGTCCCATAAGGCATTCCTGTATTTGAACGAAATGCTGGTAATAATCGTTGGGCAAAACGTTCAGCTAACTCTAAAAGAGGTCCAGAACAAGGCCAACCATCATTTAGGATTACATCTAAATTTAATTTTTGTAAATAAGAATTAAATTTATTAAAAACCTGGAGAATGAGAAGAAAGCATATGAGCAGATAAAAGTCCACCTTCAAAATTAACAAAAGACACTGGCTTATGTATTTATTACCTGTGTAGTTTCCACCCCATAAGCCCCGCCCATTTCCCCTCTTCCCTTTCTCACAAAATTACCCATCATACCTTCATGGCATTTATATATTGACCCTAATGGTCATTTTAAGAGGAAAAGTGGGCGGACCTTATGGGACGGAAACTACACAGGAAACAAATAAATATTTAAGTTCAAACCTATGACACGAATATTTGTCTCAAATACAGAAATATTTATATTTCTATCCAAATCCATATTATTAAGAACAATCTGAGAAGCTCTAACAAATTCTGTTTGATTACCCAATATAAGAAGAGTATCCAATGAATCGATCTAAATTTTAATTATTTTTACAAAATTAATATTAAAAAATACCAATGTAAGGCTATAACTTCCCCAAGTGTCCTGCCCAGTGCAAGAAAGTCTGGAAAAAAATGTTTGGTAAAAATCTGTTCTTGCGGACAATTTATGCAGACAGAAATTTATGTATGTATATTTGGTGACATTACAAAAAATCTTTTCCTTATTATTGCCTGACTGAATAATACATTGTACAGAGAATGGAGTAAAAATAAGGCAGTCTGCCCATTTTGTACATATAACTGAACCCGCATAAACTGTCCGCAAAAACAGGTCTGAAATAACCCACAGATACCGGAAGTTTTTAAAAATCAATAAAAATATAACTAACGGTCTTAGCTCGTCCTTTGGGTATGCATAATTTAAATAGCCATTATACGCATGATAAAACATTGACTTGACTTTTTCCCTAAAATTTTTAAAATCTATTTATAAAATAACAAAATCACCGATATAATTCTTTCTTCTTTTCAGAAAAATCAAAATTTGTTGAATTACCATGGTAAGCGAAGAAAACACAAATTATAATTAGAATTTTAGGTAATATCCATGTTGAGTAACACATTATCCATAAGAATTACCTATAGGACAAAAATTAAAAAAATATTTAATACAAAATGACAAATGCAGGAAAAAGGCTGCGCCTGATTCGTTCCACTAAACAAAGCCCGAATTCGTCCCACCCGGATTCGCCCCACTGACAAAATTCCCGGACTCGTCCCAGTCCTAATTCGTCCCACCGCGGATTCGTTCCATAGTGCAGATTCGACAGTAGATCAAAAGGCTATTGGACTGTGACAATTTAACAGTGAAACGTGGGAAAGTGAATTTTAAATAAGGATATTTTAAAGTTACATTTGTATCAATAAATCCAAATCTACTCATAATACCTCAATCTTGGTTTAAATTTTATAAATAAAGTAATAAAATATAAATTAAATGTATTCGGAAAAATTTTTTTCCCTATCTCCTTCTATTTTTTAAAGGCTTAAACTTTTTCCCCATACATTTGTTGCATTTATATATAGAACAAATCTTTTTATAATCTTCTGGCGATGCATCTTTTGAATTTCCAATTACATCCTTTTTAAGCAAAAAATAAATCTTTTTATATTTTAAACTCATACCGTATAGCGTTTATCAAGTGTCTCCATTGTAACCAAATTTTCTTTGCGTGCTCCAGCATTCTTTTTGTACTGCATTATACTTTTATAATCATAAGGAAGATTGTAAGTTGTACTCTGGATTTGACCAATCTTGCCAAATTGATTTTTAAGTCCTGTTTTTAGGTTACAATACATATGTAGATTAGAATTTATTGAATGAGTCCACCCCTGAAAACCTACGCCCCAGAATAGCTATTGACCCTGAAGGCCTAAAACTTTTGAAATGGAATATACATAGAGGATTAACGAGGATAAATACCCAGCTTTATGTAGATAAGTACAACTTAGAATTACCTGGAATAATATTTTCCCAATGTATCTTGATATATTTATCCCTGTCATAACGCATCTGTTCATGCCAAAGACCAACTTTATGCATTAATTCATGAATTACCGTTGAATGGTCTGTACATCCAGGATAGGCTAAATATTTTTTATTAGTTTTAATAGCAGATGTAATTAACTTAATAGACAACCCCAACCACATGATTCTTCCCATCCTGATTCCAGCATAAGGACTTGACGTCCACGGATTTGGCCAACGGTTGTGTAGCATCTTTATTTGAAAAAGAGTGAATTTTAATATGTATTGGGCATTTTTATGGGTCGATCCCAGAAGGTCAAGACCCAGGAGGTCAGATCCAGATATTTATGCAACTAGACACGTCTAAATTTTTTGAAAGACAAATCATTTACCCTTCATTTATTTTATTCTGAATGTCAACATAATCATTTTCGTTTCTTCTTCTTGGTCGAAATTTTACGCATGTATTGTCGGAAATTTTGTCCATAGCTTTTTTAATGGTTGCGCGTTGTCTTATTGCTATTTTAAATAGAAAATTTTTTATTCTAAACACTAAAACCCTTACTGAATCTGCCAGTAATAATGAATGGAATAACATATTTCCCATCTTTATCACGTATCCTAGTCCACCGAAAATTTGAATCTGACCGCAGAGCATTTCGCATTTTCCTATAAAAGTTAAAACTTGCAAGTAAATTAATTAAATCCAAACATTTTCTCTTCATCCCATAGTTGAACAATATCACCTGTATGTCTTCTTTGTTGTAACAAATCCAATGTTTTACTTTTCTTTAAAGCTTCCATCCAAGCTTTTTCTCGTTTTTCTTCCTCTTCAGTCTCATCTGTTTCTTCATTATCTTCTGTTTCAATATTTGAACTTGATTTGGACTCGTCTGATGATGATTTTGAAGAAGAGGATGAAATGAAGTCAGAAGATTCAAGAGTATTTTTATCAAATTTAAAGGAAGATGATGGCCATAAATTAGTTAGGGATCTCAATAAATTTTTGGGGAAATTTTGGAAAGATGGGAATAATGAATAATATTCAGGGTTTCCGTCATATTTATTAACTTCTCTGGCATTTATTAAATTTATTTTTAAATTTAATATTACTAAAATTCGGGAAAGACTTAAAATTCTTAATGAAAATAAACTTAAATCCATTTTTAGTTTGGATAAAAATTTCTAAATATAAATGGAATATTTTCATCTGAATAACTCTTTAAAAACATTGACTCCGCAATTAAGTTTTTGAAAAGGTCTATGTTTGTATAGATGGCAACTACTAAATATTTCACGTCATTTTAAATAAAACTTATTTTAAATAAACTTAATTAATCATCCAACTGCTTATATCTTTTGGATTCTATATGACTAATACTTCCTTTCATTTTTTGAAAAAGTGGCTAAAAAATTTTTAGATGATTGTGGAACAGCTCAAAAGGACGCGTGGCCATAACGGCACAAAGCCATTCCAAATCTTACCAATTTAGTATTAAACGATTTCTCTCATCGAACTAAAGAGATTGGTTCCAAAATTAATTAAGGCAAGAAAATTGATTAAGGTAGAAAAAGACTCGCCTGATCTGAAATGTCTGACATATTGATTGTTCAAAATTTTTAATATCAACCAATATGAGAGAACACTTCAGATCGCTTAAGTTCATTATAATGATAAAATTTGCTTCTAAATTTTTTTCATAAATGTTTTTGTTTAGAAAATATAGACTGGAATATAACAAGAAATTATTTTTAAAGATATTTTTATGGAATAATTCAAAAATGTATACATTAATGGACTATTTTTGATCATTTTTATATATTTAATTTATGTATGTATCAATCTACCCTCCCATTTTTAAGGGGCAATGAATGCACAAAATGTTAGCTAACTTTTTTTAGACCACACAGACTGTTAGTTTTTTATATAAAAAATGATTTGTATTTAGGTATATTTGATTTTAGTCTAATTATTAAGCTAAAATGTAAATTTTTTAGAATTTTTTATAGCAACCATTTATGAAAAAAATTTAAAGAAATTTTATTTTAATGTTAATGAACTACACAAACTGTTAGATTCTCGATGATCTGAAGAGTTCTTTCTTATTAGTTGATATTAAAAATTTTTTTAACAAACACTATGTCAGATATTTTAGAGTTTTATATCATTAGTTTTATATCATTAGGATTTTTTACATTTACCTATTTCCAATATTATTTTTTAGTTGATTGGATATTTTTTTCTTCCTGAATATCCTTTTATTTTTTTTCAATTTATTAAATGACTAATAGCTTACATTTTTTCGTAAAAATTATCATATGTATGATTATTCATAAACTAAAATTGTGACGGTTTTGGTAATTTTTTTGTAATTAAAAATTGGATAGTTGGCAAAAGAATAAATTCAAGGAATATTTATTTACAGAAAATATTATAGATTTTTAATGCATCATAGATTATTTATATATATATCTATTTACACAATATCACCCTATTTATTTTATCACAATCTTCCTACCTTCTTTTATCCTAGGAAAGCTTGATTTCATTTAAACCTTGATGCTCAGCTTTCAACTTAAAAAAATTTTTTAATATTGAAGCTTTCGAACTTGATTCTTATAAACTTAAATGCAAAGGACGTCGTTTTTTCATTGGTGTCAAAAATAAGTACATTAGCTATAACTAGGATTGTCAGCTCGCTCGGAAGATCGACGAGCCGAGGCTTAAAAAACTCAAAAAAATTCAAATCTCAAAAAACTCGTATGACTCGAATCGAAATAACAAGCTTAAATGCTCGGAAACGAAAACAGAAGCTCGAAATATGTACCGAACGCCGGCTCGATTCGAAAATGGCAACCCTTAGCTATAATCACAATATCATATGCCAAACATTTGTATTAAAAAAAAATTACCTCAGCCTTCTCATCAGCAGTCAAGTCATCCACAATACCAAACTTCTCACGAATATTTTCAGCCGATATTCCCGAAAGCATTCCAGCAATTGTTTTACAACAAACATCTAAGAGTCCAGGAACGTCCAAAAAATCGGCAGCCTTTAAAAAAATTTTTTTGAAGCTTGTTAAACTAAAATTTACGATTGTGAGTGCAAAAAGCTCCGAATTTGACAAATATCCAAGAAAATTCTTATCCCATTCCGGAACTGGTTTATTTCGAAGTTTGACTAATTCATGATCTTGCAAAGGCTCATCCTTACTGTGGCGTTTGCACCAACCAAGAACTGATTAAAGAAAATTATTTTTTTGTTAAATTTCAAATTATTTACCTCTCCCCAGAGTTTGATCATCAACAAATGGAATATCAATAACTGTATCTTTATTATCATTTCGAATATCAATTGACACATTAACATATCCAATCATTCGAATCTTTGAAAATTTTAAATTGGTTTTTGCTGAAATGTCTTTAGAGCAGTTCAGTCCCAACCTTATAATCACGAAAGGATGGTTACCAAGAACAGAAAGTTATCCACGCCTTCAAAAGTTATAGGTGCCGTGACTGAACTGAACCCAGACCTCGGTGAAATTTGGCATCCCTCTTAATTTTAATTATAAACTTACCATTTTCTCTCCAATGCGTTTTGTTTTAACACCTTCAACACCACCAGTTCGCAATCTAAACTTCTTTTTGAGGCTTGATATAGCGGTTGTTGTTGAAGAACTTTTTTTGATGTTTGATGACTCCATTTGATTGATGATCCTTTAGGAGATGCTTGCAAGGAAAATAAATTATAGGATTTTTGATTGGATTGACTTGAGGAGACTATAATTTTACTCACAGAACTATTGCTTTTATAGGTAAGCGCTGAACTTGTACATTATTTATTTAATTATTAATTTAAGACCAATAAATTTATCTGTATTTTCTAGGAAATTTACATAAATACATTTTTGTATTAAAAAAATCGGTAAACTGAGGTTTTTGTACGTATAAAGGAAAATACCTGGTGAAGAAGAAAGGGGGACCCTAAAACTCAGTTTAACAAAAAAATTAAATATTTATATACAGATCATTAAGAAATTTTTTTAATTCTAAGAAGTTGTAGAAGCTTCATTTTCGCCACCATCTTTTTCCTCTATAGAGTCCATCCAAACATTTCCAACATCCAAAATTTGATTAGAAGGCACAAAAAAAGTTCGAATAACTCGACCAAAAGGTTGCCGAACAAATTGTAAAATAACAGCAGCTCCACCATTTACTGCTAATTCAAATTCACCAATACTTGTATCTATATAATTTTCAAATGATGACTGGGACCCTTCTAATGCTGTTGCCGATGGTGAAAATGAACGTGATAAAGAAAAGCCTTGCTGTGGATGATCTGCCACGGAAACTCTAACTCCAGCTAATGGCCCTCCTTTTATTGAATGAATACGGCCTCTGAGCACAGAAAGGAGTCTGTAAAAATGATTAATTTTTTAGTAAATATTAAAAATTCTCTCTTATTCCCAAAAAATTTTGGCGCGAGCCTAACTCTCATATTATAAAAAACTAACTAAACTAACTAAAAAAACTAACTCAAATAACCTAACTCCCAAACCTAACTCTCGTTTATCTAAGCAAAAGTAAATCAAAAATCTTAATCAAAAAATTCACAAACTTTGGGTCAAGCAAACGAATATCGGCATAACGCTGCACAGACAAATCACCGCTATCAAAAAGGAATCGAACACGTTCAAAAAATGGTATTTGTTCTAATGTTGTATTTCCTTGTTGTTGTTTTGTTTCATTGATAAAGGAGAGTTTTAAAAGTAATTCTGGTGAAACAAATGAACCCAGACATAAAGAATTTGATAAACAAGAATTGTGTGAACAACATTCTGTAGAATCTTCACAATCAGTTAATCCATCTTTTTTTTAATTTTCAAAGATTTTATTTAAAAAATATAAATTAAAAAAATACCTTCATCATTGTCTTCACCATCTTCACAATTACTCTCTGCACGAAATTGGCAATATTCACCATAATAACCATAATTACATTCACAATGCCACCAACCTTCTCCATTTACTTTTTTAACACTTAACATACATTGACCTTTTGATGAGCAATTTTTTGGACAAAGTTCTAAAACAATCTTTGGTAATTATGAACTTTGTGTAAGCCCTTTCTATTATCTCCCCAAATATGTGGAGATAAGCACCCGGTTCTATGTGTTAGAACTTAAAATAAATTTTTTACCAATTTGACAATTAATTCCAGTCCATCCAGATAAACAGTTACATTCTTTCATCTTTTTGCCTTCTTCATTTTGATTATTAATTAAAATACAATTTCCATGTCCAGAACAATCAAGCAAGCAATCTTCTTTTTTATTTTCCTCATCATTTTTAATTTGAATTTGTTCAATTTCTTCTTTTATTTGTTGTAAATTTTGTTCACAATATTTACCAATCCATCCAGGTAAACATAAACAAGTACCATCTGGTTGGCATTGACCCCCAATACCACAATCTTTATTATCACACCTTAAAGATGATGAATTATATTTTTAAAAAATTTAGGGTAATACTTCGATTTACGCACCCTTTTTTCCTGTTTCCCTGGCCAGTTCTTATATATAATTTATTATTGGAGCTGGTTCGATCGATACCAAGCTCGGTTATATTTATGATTCTGGACAAAATTATAAAGCCGAATCCTCGCTGGAAAAGCTTAAGCCAATGCAGTGGATTAAAGCAAAGGGTCGTAATATTGTTCATTCAAGACATCGCTCGAAAATCTCTTTAGAATGTTATATAGTTTGCTAAGAAAAAATAGAAAAAAGGGGGGTGTAAACCAAAGTATTACCAAATTAAGCTTTTTAAATGTAAAACCATTCAATTGTTTCCTCACATTCCACGCCACGGAAGCCTTGATGGCACAGACATCGACCCTTGTTAAATACGCCTTGACCAGAACATAGCACCGGGCAAGATGTTTCTATAAAATATTAAAATTTCATTTATTTTGGGGTTAGATTTTAATAATTATGTACTTTTTTTTATTTACCTTCACAGAATAAACCACTATAACCAGGATGACAAACACAACGTCCTTCTATGCATTCTCCTTTTCCAAAACAATTTGAATGATGACATTGAGAAATAATTTTATTATTTTTATGTTGTTCAATATTTGAAGGTTCTTCCAGTTGGGCAATTAATTCAATATACTCTGACTTTAAAAATAAAGTTAAAAATGGATTCAGCCCAGAAGATCAAACCCAAATATTTGGGCAAAATATTTGGATCCCTTCTGCCTTATCTGACAATTACTCGAGAGAATCTCCGCTTACATCCCTTAATCCCAATAAATCCATCCGCCAACCGCCAAACCAAAAAAAATATTTTCAAACTATTACTTCAGTTTTATCATTCAATAATCCAAAATGCCATATTCCTGCTTGTAAAAAGTGATTAACAAATCCCAATTTCTTCTTTTGTCCAATTTTTCCCTCCTTTTCTCCTTCATTAAATGTCATTTCTTTCTCCAAATGTAAATTTTCACCAAAAAATATTTTTTGCCAATCAAATTGTCCAATAGTTGGACGAATTGTCTGTCTTGCAAAAATAATTATTCGAGAAGATGGGCCAATTGTTAAATTTAAATGGAATAGAGAATTTTGAAGAATATAAATTTGGGTAAATAATAAATGATAAGGAGGGAGTTGAATAATAATTGGATTATTAAGTAAAAGTTGAGTGGGAATATTTGGCAATTGATGGGCTAAAAATAGAGCTTTTCTTCAAATTTTAATTAAAAAATTTAAAATTATAACCTGAGGATGTGGAGGAATGTTGTAGTTGTTGTTGAGCATTTGATAAAAATGAGATTCTAGTATTCTTATTTTGAATAAATCGATCATTAATAAATTTTTGTGAAGAAAATGAAAAGTCTTCCCGTAATACTAAAAATAAAATTTAAAAAAAAATATTTAACAAAAAACAAACGTGTTAGCCAAACAAGTAATAAACAAAGTGAAAGCAGTAAAAGCATCGCAGGAAGTAACAAAAATAAAATAGCCGGCCAACGGCCAAATCGGTGACAACAATTTAAACATTTTCTATGCCTCTTTTGTATATGCCTATTTTGTTGAGGCCGTCTACAAAATTAAAACTTAAACGTAAGAAAAATAAATTAACCTCTTTGGTGGCGGACAATTTGGTGGTTGTGGTGGAGCAAGAATTGGAGGAGGACCACGCAACGGCACTAAGGAACCACAAGCATATGATGCGCCGCCGCCAGAACTTGAAGAGCCACCAGCACCAATAAGTAAAGGCGAGCCCGGTGAATTATTAGCTGATGGACGATTTATTGTTGATGTTGTTCTCATTCCTATTGTGGCGAAATCAAAAAGAGAGGATTGGCGTTGTTGATGACGGTTATTAGTGGTATCAAAATTGTTGTTGGAATTATTAAAAATAGTTGACATGTCATCATATTTTCTAAAAAATTATCTTTAAAAAAGTGAAAATTCAGAAAGAGGGGGTCACATTCAAAAAGGGATATCAGGGATGTCACGGGCTACCGATACCCGGACTTTCCGAATCCGAAACCCGCCCGAATTTTTCTCAGTCCGTGGCATTCCTGATGTATATTATAACTCAATTTTATTAAAAATTTGGCGCTTTCTCCAAAAAGAAAATATTTGGGAAAAAATGGTCATTCATTCACTCAACTACATACTAATAATAATCATTATTTACAATTATAAGAATATTTAAAAAGAAGCTTCTGAATAATTGATGGAGAGTGAGTGTATTATTGTGTATAAGGGAAAACAATCTTCACAGATTTCCGCATGGGTGGAATGGCGGTTGCCACCACCAAGGTGAGAGAGAGTTAATTGCCGACCGCGAAAATCAGGTAGTATACTTACTCCATATACTTACCAATAAAGAAACGATCTTATTAAGTAGTTAGCACTTGGCATAAAAGAAAAAAAGGTATGGTTGGAAAAGGAGAAAAAATTGGGAAAAATGAAGGAATATGGCAAAAAATGGCACAAAAAATGAATAGCCAAATCTCGGTTTTAAATACCCCCTTCGTTTTTAGATACAATTTTTAAAATTGGTTTGAATATTGGGTGAGAAGAGCTCGGAAGATCGAGCGAGCCGATGCTGTTTAGCTCAAAAACGAAAATATTTATATTAAAAATTCGGCTACAAAAGAAAAGTCAAAAACATAAAAACTGAATATATTTTATGTGTGAATAAATGCTTTTGGACCAATTATTCTTACAATAATAATACACAAGATTTTTTCACCCATCATCCCAAACCTTTTTACTCTTCTCTATTGTTCTCCTAGTTTAAACAAAAAATTAAAAATAGTAGAGAAACATTTGTATTGAAAAATGGCGGGAGGTTGTTTTATAGATTTATGGGGAAATTTTGTAGAACTTTAAAAAAATTAAAGTCCTCCAAAAAATAAACAAAGATTATTTATAAATAAAATAAAATAAAATCATTATTTATTTATATAAATATTCATAATTACGTAACATCCACTATGTGAGTATTAAATGACAAATCGAGAAAAATATAAATAAATTAAGCACTTGAGGTTAAATATATCTGATTATTTGTAAGATTATTATCTTAAATAATTTTTGTAATAGATACATATTAGAATAAACAAAAAACAAAATTTAGTGGAGTACATGATGTTATATCATTTATAAATGAGTAAACTCTATCCCTCGTTTTGGGATTTGCCAGTAAGCAATCGAGTGTGCGCTGAGTCTGGACATCCCTTTTGAATCAGAATCCGAATTTGGTCAGGTCGAATTCAATTAAAAAATAGAAAGGGTCCAGTAAAAGTTAATCTTTACCCATAAATCTTAGAAAAAAGTATATGCCTGTCTAATTGGTCATACGACACTTGCAGATATGACATTTGCAGACCCGACATTTGCAGACGACTTTTGCAGATCGACATTTGCAGATGCCGACACTTGCAGATATGACACTTGCAGATCAGACATTTGCAGATCCGACTTTTGCAGATATTAATTTTTGAAAAAAAATTAAAAATCTTAAAAAAATCAAAGGATATAGTATAGTATACCGGTGGAAAGGTTTTGATATAAGACCCATACCAATTCGTCTCGACGAGCTGAGTCGAACGGCACCAACTTTTTTCCGGAGATTCTCTTTTTCCGGGGGTTCAAAATGTTCAACGTAGAAAAAAATTCCCCGCGCTTCGCGCGAGGTTTTGCGGCATGCGCCTCGCGGCGAGTCAACGGTCGCTGGGCTCGTAACATGATCCTATTCCTATCATCGATGAGATGGGCATCCCAGGATTTTTCCGCAGCAGCAAACACTCCACGGTGTATAGGTAAGGTAAAGAGAGAGCGAAACGGGTCTAATCTGCAAAAGTCGGATCTGCAAATGTCAGATCTGCAAGTGTCATATCTGCAATTGTCGGGATCTGCAAATGTCGGGTCTGCAAAAGTCGGGTCTGCAAGTGTCGGGTCTGCAAATGTCATATCTGCAAGTGTCGTGACACGGTCTAATTCTTGATTTTATAAATATTTTATATATTAGCATAATTTGGCAAAAGATAAAAAGAGGAGTGTTTTTGATGAAGAAAAGGACAATTATTAAATGATGAATTGAATGGACACAATTTAAAGAAGAGAAATAAGCAGACTGCTGGCACAACATAAAAATTTAGAAATGAAAGAGAAAATTATAAAAATTCCAGATATACCAACAAGTGTCTTTCTAATTTGATTGCGCAGTTTTAAAATTTTTTAGTAAAGCGTAAAAGGAAACAAAATTTTAAGGGTTTATTTAATAAAATGGAGCCTTTATTTTAACCTATCGATATTTTTTATCAAAAAATATTTTACCTCGAATTTATTTGTTCATAAGGAACGAATCTTGTATGTAAATGACCATCAACAACTGAAACAATTGCTGAACAATTCTTTAAAGCACCAAAAGTTGAGCTGTTGTTGCAAAAATCTAAAAAACTTGAAAAATTTTGAACGTTTTTGACGAAAATAGGTAATTATATGAATTAAAAATCAAAGAGTAAATATAAAATGTATATACCGACAAAAAGAATAATAGTAAATAGGAGGGTATTGGTATTTTCTGGTTGAATGGTCAATAATTATAATTAAGAGAAATTGTGGTCTGAAAACAAAAAAATCAGTTTTTGGCAACGCCAGATAAGGTGAATTTCACTAATTTTCATAAAATTATCTAAAAAATATGAACACTAAAGTAGTAAATGTCCACAATTTCGTATTTCTATGCAAATATTTGTTTATTTACTTTACCCGTTAAAAGTAATAAAAACAAATATTAAAAACATTTCCCACCTTTACTTTTTGTATTATTAATGGTTAAAATGGCCTAGTAAATATGTAAAAGTTTTTATATAAACTAAAAGTTTTGGAGAAGTTTCTAATGAGGTTAGAGGTGAAAAATGAGTCCATCCCTGAAGACCTATTGATCCTGAATACCTACAACTTTTAAAAGGGAATATCGAGAGCTTTAGAGGGCAGTAGGTGGGATAAGGACCCAACTCTGTGGAAGATAAGCTGTATTCTAGAACATTGTTGGTGTGTACCACAACTCTGGGTGTGTAGAGATCTCTACCACCTTCAATCACACCAAAGCCATCGATATCTCCTTAATCCCTCAATATTCCTTTTTGATAATCACTTTCAAAAGTTTTAGGTCTTCACATTTTAGATAATAAATAAACCTTTACTTGTAGATGTACAACCTTTACTTGTAGATGTAGGTTCTTCATATTCATTGCTGTCTGAAACTGGGGCATGGTCCTCCATTTTTTCTATTTTAAATTATATTTTGATATCTTAAATAAAAAATAAATAAAGAAAAATAAAAAAAGGTGATGGGCTAAATTTGAAAAGAGAGGGGAAAATTTGGTTAAATATTAAGCGAATAAAAGCACTTGCAGGTGGGTGGCTGCTCCTCAACAACGATATTTTTCCCTCGAACATTTTTGCCTTCTCAATATCTAAACAAATTGCCCTCTCCTTTTACAATATTTTTATATATACACTAAATATTGTATCCACAAATCGGTTCAAATGTGAGATGGTTGGTTAATTTTTAATGGAGCAAGAAACAAGTTTTAAGAAAAAGAAAGTTTCATGTCTTAAAAAAGACCCAAGATTTTATAAACGTTAACTAATTAGGCTTTTTGGTTTAGTTTATGTTAAGTTTATTGAATAAAGCGGCCTCCAGCATTTTAAAACGGAAGTGGAAAGCAGAACGCGAAAGGATCTAGAAAAGCGGAATTCTGCATAGGTATTTCGAAAAAGCAGGCGTTTACAAAAAAATCGTTATTGACCTAACAATACGGGACAGCCACCCACTTTTCAATTAAGAATTCTTTTCAACTTTTTTTTACCTCTACCAGTCATTGTCAAAAAAAAAGGGTGAAAAGAATATGAGAAAAGGTTTGGCGGAAGTGAATTATGCAAAAAAATATGGGAATAAAAGAGAAAAAAGGACTTTTTGACGATTTTTGTTGTGGACAATGGCAGTAACAAAACCAAAAATTCTGGACGGGCCAAAAATGAAAATGAAGATAAAAAGGGACGTCCCGCAGTGGATTTTGTTAAAAAAATTATGTGCAAAGGCGTGAAATATTTTTAAAGATTTGTGTATGAAAATCAAAAAAATCATATAAAAATAGTGGGGAATCTTGTTTAATATTATGACAAAATTGTTAGAAAAAAAACAAAATCGTAAAATGATAAGAATAAGTATTATGAAGAATGATTAAAAATAAATGACTCCCAAAAAGCGAAAAATAGAGATAAGAAATAAAATGTAAGGACAATTGGGTAATGTGATAATTGGACAATAAGACAATTGGATTGGGGGACGATTGGACATTGACTCGTGGTTAAGTGGTTTAAAAAAGGGTTTCAAGTTCGGTTACTTCTTCAAAACTTGACAAGATTGGAATTTATTTTAAGTTATCTTGTGATATTAAAAACAAGAAGTTCCCCAGGTTCAAAAATAAGAAGCCAAAATATTTTTCTCTCATTTTCTTAAATTTTTACTAAATACATAATAGCAGTAATAGTAAATTGTTTTGTTTATATTACATTGGCACTTCTGGCGATTTTTTTGGGCTAACTAGTATATTTTTAAGTTGAGAAGAAAGGCAAATATAAAATGAATAAGTTGTGTTAGGCAAACCAAAATAAAAAATAAATATAAACTCTTCAAGTGATCAATACTTTATAAAAAATCAAAAATTTTCGAATTTGCCGAAAAGTCAGAAGAAGTGTCAGAAGAATTATACTGGATGTTTAAAAATAATAATTTTTAAACATCAAAAATTGACCACAATATATAAAACATCTGTGGGGTTTTTATTCAAGAATGTGTATTATATTTCTTTAATTTTTTTATAAAAAGGAGAGAATAGTCGGCTCAACAACAAAAAGGCCATTGGTCGATTTTTTCCGATCTTTTATTGCTTTTTCAACTCTTAAATGTGTAAAAATGTGAATTATTTGGCCAAAATACTACAAACAAATCAATTGTATAGCTTAGTGAATTGGGGGGGGGGGGCGGGGAGGGAGGTGAAGTAGAGGAAGAAATTTAAAAAATATTTAACCTATTTAACTAACGAATTTTTACTATTTTCACAAAAAAATAACAGAGTAAGAACTTGTAAAAATAACAATTAAGAGAAAATAACAACAATTAAGAGAATACCTGAATTTTCAATTATCTTTGGCATCACCATCATCATAACAAAAAAATCCAAGCCTTTCAAGTGGACTTGGTGTTCGTATTTTTTTAATATAATCATCTAATTGCTTACTAGCTGCCAATAAAAAGCCCAAAAATGGAGGACTTGGTTTATGTGGAGAAGAAAGAAATTCTGGATGATATTGTACACCAATGAAAAATGGATGATCTATATTTAAAAATAATTTATTTTAATCTCTACATCCCTACATATTTTAATCCTTACATGTTCTCCCGGTAAACCCCGATCTTTGACATTCCCGACACCGAAAGGTCAGGTTGCTACACTAGTTTAAATAATTAATTCAATTTATTTAAATACCTTCTCTTGACATCTCTGCCATTTCCATCCTAATAGCAGTTGAATTAGTACCATCACCACCTCTTTTACATAATTCATCAATTTTATCAATTAACTGATTCTAATAATAATTAAGAATAAATTTTTAAAAAATAGAATTTACAAAATCTTCAGCCAAATTATCTCCTGCCGCATTAAGTAAAGAAGAGGCTGATTTTGTTCGAACATTTCTTTTAGAATCCCATGTTTCATCCACACCCATACCTAAGATTAATAATAAATGTAATTGAATTTTTAAAAACTTCAAAAACATACCTACAAAAACAAGGCCTGCACGGCATAACTTTGGAACAATTGAAGGATTAATCTTTAAAAAATTTATTTTTAGAAATCAGAAATAGCCAGAATTATAAATTACCTCATATCTATGGCGATGTCTTTCATCAACAGAAGGTTCATTATTGTATAGTTTATCTACAATTTTATAAATTAAAAAAATTTTTAAGAAAAAATTTAGAAGGTCAACTATCATAATGGCCCTGGAGTTCAACCATAAATATTTGGGCGGCTAAAATAGGATTTGTGCGTATTAAAGTGATGAACCTATATGGGCTGATTTCATTAACATTATTAAATAAATAAAACAACAAACTTAAAAGTGAATTTTTTGTTAAAAACACAGTTGTACGACTTCCCAATCTCATAGTTGCACCCATTCCATATTTTTCACCAGCATGTTCAGGCATGTTAATAACAACTTTTTGTTCTGTTGTTAATTCACGACAAAATTCTGTTGAGTTTGCACCAGGAATTTTACAAACATTTCTTGCAAATTCAATAGCAGCACATTGAAGACCAAGACAAATTCCTTTAAAAAAATTTTCTTAAATTTTTAAAATATTTTAATTACCAAGAAATGGAACACAATTTTCTCTGGCATATTTGCAAGCTATTATTTTACCTTAAAAAATATAACGTTATTTAATAATTGAAAAAATTCCATCTGATCCTCCTCTCCCAAAAATCTTTTATCACTTACCCCCTCCAAATTTATAAAAAAAAATTTACCCTCAACTCCTCGATCACCAAATCCACCAGGAACAATAATACCACTAAAATTAAATATATAGAAAAATATATTTAAAACTATTTTATAAATAAAAGAGAAAGTGCACAGCAAGGATGGATACTCCCGAATTTAAAATTTAAAGAAAAATTTAAAAAAGCGGAAGGCGGGAGGTGAAAAAACGGAATTCTAAGAGCCAGAAGAGGGCAAAATGCAGAAACAAAACGGGGGAGGTGAAAAAACGTGATTCTGCAGAAGGCGGATCCCTAGCAAACAGTATAATTTAAAAAAACTTACTCGCAATTTTTTAGTAAATTCCACGCATTTTCATAGAAATCTTTAATTGCCCCATTTTTAATTGGTTCAAGATTCTCTGCATTTATAAAATTAATTTTAAGTTTTCTACAAGAATAAATTGCTGCATGTTTTAATGCTTTAATAACAGAAGCATAAGCATCATAAAAAACATCATCACTATCAGAATTTATATATTTAGCTACAAAAGCTATTTTTATTTCCTCTCTTGGTTTTTCAACACTATAAAAAATTGAAAAAAATTTTTAATTTTAAAAATAAAATTTTTACTATTCACTTAATTGACGCCATCTAGAAATATTTAATTCTGTTTTGATTTCAGACAACAATTCTGGAAGTTGAAAATGTTCACATAGTCGATTGAGCACTTTTTGTTTATAAAGCAATATTGGGACCTGTTAAAATTTTATTTAAAAATTATATCAGTAAACATATAAAAATTTTTTTCTAAAAACAAACTTGGTAAATATTTGAACAATCAAAAACATCAATAATTTCGTCAGATTCTAACTGTGAAAATGCAGATATTTTTGCTCGTAACGCATCGTTTAGTGGCTTTTTTGAACGACAAATAAGTAAGTCCGGTATAAGACCTGTTTCTCTTAAACTTTTAAGGCCATTTTGAGCAGGTTTAGTTTTAACTTCGCCAGTGTCCTTTTATAGAATTTTTTTTAATTTAAAAAAATAATGAAAACCTCATGCAAAAGTTTCGTTACATGAACCTAAATTTTGTTATGCGTTTATTTTAATAATGCGATTTGTAACTCACAGTCATAAAACGATTTCTTTCAGTTTTTCTCCTAAATGCTTGGCTAAATGCATTTGTATAAGGCATTCCTTCTATATCTCCCACAGTGCCACCTAACTATGAAAAAATTTTCTTAAGATTTTATATTATTATAATAAATACCTCAATAATACAAACATGTGGAATTTTATTAGTACCATCCAAAGGAATTTTTGATACACGTTCAACCCATTCAATTATTGCTTCAGTAATATGTGGTACTGTTTTAACAGTCTAAAAATTAGGAATAAATTTTTAAAGACAAAAATTAATTTAAAAAAATTTAACCCGTCCAAGGTAATCTCCACGCCTTTCTCTTTCAATAACTTGTTGATAAATTTTTCCAGTTGTAATATTATTGTCCCGACTTAAACGAAGTTTCAAAAATCTTTCATAATTTCCCAAATCTAAATCAACTTCACCACCATCATCAAGAACAAAAACCTCGCCTAAATAATTTTTTAAACATTAAAAAAAATTTTCAAACCATGTTCAAATGGCGAAAATGTTCCAGCATCAACATTAATGTATGGATCTATTTTAATTGCCGAAACACGATAACCTTTAGCTTGAAGAAGAACACCAAGGCTAGAAGATATTATTCCTAAAAAATATTTTTTATTAAATAAAATTTGAAAATAACCTTTCCCAACTCCACTCATTACACCTCCAGTAACCAAAATTAATTTAACCGAATCATTAGAACCGGAATCACTAGAATCAGAATATTGCTCCATTATTAATTAGCTATATAATCTTTAAAAGCATTCAGTTAGGTTTAAAAATTATAAAAAATATTAAACACAAAAAAATGACTGTGTGTTTTGACCGCGGTTTAATAATTGTAAGGATGTGTTATTTATGGAATAGCGCGTAAGTTTGTTATAACCGACGCCAGCTCTCTCAACTCATATTGCATTTCTTGCCATAAAAATTATCTGAGTGCTCGCCTACCTTAGTAAACCGCGGATAAAACACACCTCCAAAGAGAATTTTGAAAAAAACTAACAAAATATGTATCAAATAAAAACACTATTATTGATTTCCAATATCGCTACTTTCCTAAAATTTTATCAAAAACAAACAAAAAAAATATTTGTTAATTTAAATAAATCAATTTCTTTTTTGCTTAAATAAAGGTTTATAATAAGCCTTATCAGAAGACAAAGCATCAATTTTTACAGGAAACATTTGTCCAAGTAATTCCAAAAGATTGGACGGATCAACTTCATTGTATATTGAATTATTATTCAAATTTTGACTGAAAACGAAATCTTTTGTCAAACTAAAAATTTATTTTTACCTTGATTCTTTAGTTGGTTCAAATCTTTCAAACAATGAAGATAAATGTTCAAATTGTGGATCAACACATAAATCTAATAGTGCCCGTTCTTGAGGAGTATGAGTAGTTTTGTCGAGCATCTCCAGCTTTTTGGACAATTTATTCGCCAAAAGCCTCTGGAAATTTTTTTAGAAAATTAAATATAAAATATAAATTTATAAAAAAACCTGCAAAGGAGGGATTGGAAATGAAGACGGAAGTCGAATTTTGGGCATTTTCTTCTCATTTTCAATCAATTTCTTTTCTTCGTGTTTATGAACAAGAATCCATTGTGAACGATTTAATTCGTTACCAAATTTGTAAACACCTAACGGGATGCCACGAAATGTCCATTCTCCCCAAAGAACGCCTTGTTGAAGCCAGCGATCCATTTTTGGACGGGCCTGAAAAAAAATAAAACTTGTTTACATTTTTCGATCTTCAAAATTTTAGAAAATTTAATTGTAAGATTATATTGTAGGCAAAATCGAAAACATACCGCAATAATTTTGATATACGAAGATTCTAGAGGCCATTTTGTATTCCAATAATAATTCTAAAAATTAAAAGATCAACAATTTCTTTAAAAAATTAAACCGTTATATATCGTCCTTCACCCATACTTGTCAACTAAATTTTCAATTATTTTTAAGTTTTGAAAATATCAAACCTGTGAAAGTATTTCCCAAACGAATTTTCCCTTACTAGTAAAATCGTGTTGTCCGATAAAACGAAGAGACATTTTCTAAAAACAATTATTAAAAATTAAAATTAAAAACAAAAATATTTCTAAACATAATTGAGATATGTATTTATTTCGAAAAAAACAGAAAACACTAAGCATAAATATATTTATTAAAAAAGGAGCAAATTATAATAAATGATCAATTTTTTTCGAAATCTATTGCGAGACACTCCTATTATTGGAAAGAAATATTGGCAAAGAATTTTTTAGGTGTTAATTAAAATTAAAATCGAATCGTTGTATGTATATTTTATTATTTTTAAAATTATTGTTCGATTGGGAAAAAATGTATAGTAAAGAGAGATGAAATAAATAGTGCCAAAAAAAAGAAATCAGACGCAAGAAATTATAATTTTGTGAAACAATTTTGTTGTTTAATCAAATCTTTTTTAAAAGTATTAACACTATTTGTCTGATTCCTGGAATAATTGTAAATAGGATATATTCTTTCAATTTGACATAATATATTTATGTGCGTACTATTAAAGAGATATGTCAAAAATTAATCCAAAAGATTAAGATAATTTTTTTGAATTTTCGACCCATATGGGAAAAGTATTTTGAAATTCACTTTCCAATTTATCAAAAATAATATTTTTTGACATAACTCTAACATATAAAAAAATTTTGAATTTTCAACAATCAAAGATTAGTAAACGTACACCTTCTTAATTCAACATTAAGATTATCTTCAGTTGGAATACTAGCATTTTTATTATTACTACTTGTAGAGCATAAAACCTCTTTATTAATAATAATATTACCATTAGCACTATTTAAATTAACAACAACATTTGATGATCCAACAAAATGTTTATTTTTTTCTTCGTTGCTAGGACTTTTTTTTGGTGTTCCTGGTTGTGAAGTATTACAAGAAGACGAAGAATTTTCTTTATTTATATTACTACTCATACTACGTTCAATTGATAATCTTGCTGTTGTTGGTGAAGCATTTTCTCCTTCTGTATTATTTGCAGCAGAAAAAAGTTCCAATTCAGCAATTTGCTTCTTTTGTAATTGTGAAAGTCGTTTTTCACATGTACGATCAAAGAAGGATTTGTCGTCATTAATCTGAAAAAATAGTAATATGTTTTCTAATTACGAATAACCTTTTGTTGAACAACAGCTAAACGTAAATTAAGCCTATCTTGTAGTTGAACACGTTCACGTTCAATTTGAGTATATAAAGAAGCTTTTTGTCGTTCTTGATAGTCTGTCAATAAACTTAATTCTTTATTAAGCTTCTCTGTTAATAAACGAAGATCCTCTTCTTGTTGTGAATCTAATTTAACCTGTAGAAGAAATTTTTCTAAAGATTAAATTTTAATAAAACAAAAACCGTTTGTTCTGTAACCATTTTTTCAATAGTTAATTCATATTGATCAGCTAGAGCAGCAATTTTTCTATTTTGTTCTTCTTTTAAACGAATATGTAATTCCTTGTGTTCTTCTTTAGGCACTAGCTGCAACATATGTGCTTGATATGCTTTGAATTGTCTCGATTGGATTTTGACTGCCAAACGAAATTGTTTGCGAATTATAGCTTCTTTAGCCTTAAAAGATATTTCAAAGAATATTTTAAAAATTCCAAAAGAAAACTTTTAATTCTCTTGGTTGTTGTTTTGATTGCATAGCATGTTCTTTAGCTTTTTCTTCAAGAGCTCTTTTATTATAATCTCTTTGACTTGACAATTCTGCTTCATGTTGTGCTTCTAAATGACGTCTTTTCATTTGTTCAATTAAATTAAAATGAGAAAATTCCAAAGATTTAATAATTTCATGATGTTTATTTAAAAGAGCATGCAAAGTGTCTAATTGACGTGCACGAATGTTTAATTCCTAAAAAATTAAAAAATGAAAATGTATTAAAATTAGGTTTGCCGTTGTCGAGACAGGCCGAAGTTATGGCATTTTTGGGAATATTTTTAACAAAACGGGCCGTTCGAGTCACTTTCGAGCCAAATATCCTATACCAACTCGATCTCTCGGTCCGACTCGGTCCATTCATGGCAACCCTAGTTAAAACAAAAAGAAAACAAACGTTATTTGTGAGTTGAGTTTCAAGATTGTGAAAACGCAATAATTGTTGCTTATTTAATTCTTTAAGTTCTCTTTGCAAAATAAAACTTTGTTCATCAGCAAATTTTCGTTCAACATGTTGTTTGATTTCGTTAAGGCGCACCTTTGCTGCTTTCAAAGCTACTTCATAAGCATTTTTTGGAAGGCCTTGACTTTTAAGTTCCTAAAAATAAAAAATAATTTGATCAAAAACAGCATTCTTACCATTTTACATCTTTCTTTATTAAATTTATATTCTTTCTTTTGTGCCGCTACATAACTTTTCAAGTCATGTTTTAAAGTTGCTTCTCTAGTTTTATTAGTTTTTCTTGATTCCTCTTCATTTTCTCTTCTACGCCGTTCCAATTCTAATTGAATTTGTGTTCGTACTTTTTCAGTTTCCCTTTGACAATTTCCTTCTAATTGTTCACGTTCTCTATCTAATTTTAACCTTTGATTGTCAGCATCATTACTACAACGTTCTTCTAATTGTTTTAATTCTTTATGGTGTTGTTGCCTTAAACGTTTATAACCACACATTTGTTCATATAAATTATCTGCTTGATATTCTTGAAGTTCACGAGCAATAATTTTTGTAGTCCTAAGTGTGGAAAATTTGGAACGGCGAAGAGTATTGATATCATCCTGAATATTAAACAATAATTGAAATTGTTTTGATTCATGAAATAAAATTCTAAATAAAAACCTTGACTTGTTGTTGATCAAAATTAGTAGAATGCAAACTTAATATACCAGAAGGTGTTAATATTTGTTGTTGTTGATGTTCAGGTTCAGAAGAAGGCAATGAATCTGTTCCATTTAAACTGATTATTGTTCTGTTATTAATACTTAATTGATGTTGCAAATGTTGATTATCTTGTTTTTCATCATTTTCTTCTTTAATTTCTTCTAATTTATTCGATTGTTGTTGTCGTTGATGGTTAATATCATCTTCGGACGTAATAGAAATATCCTATAAAATATTAAAAAATATTTTTAAAAAATACAAAAAATAAACCTCATTTTGCGTCTCAATACCTTCAACATTTTCTTCATTTAAATGACCATTAGCGTCCATACAAATAAGACGCCGCAATCTGCCATATTGCGAATGATCTTGCTCTTTTACAGCATTTTTAATACGATTTATTAAATTCATTATTACATTTGGAGGCTTTTCACAGGTTATAAACGGATGCTTAAAAGACTCCTTATTTAGAAAAAATTATTAAAATTTTTCTTACAGCTAAACAAGCATTTGTAGAAAGTCGTTGTTGAGGATCTTTTCGAAGGCACTGTTCAACAAAAGAATGAAAATCTTCCGACCAAGGAGAAAGTTCTGGATCAGCAATTGGCTGTAGAAAAGGAGGATCATTTTGAGCAATGTGATACATGGCAGAATAAGCCTTAAAAACACACATGAACAAAATAATGTCTGACATAAGTCTAGATTAAAAAATAATGATTAGAATAGTCACTACCAACATTCATGTCCAAAAATGGAGGCTTTAATTCTGCTAAAATTTAATTTTTAAATCAAGCATAACAATAAGCTTCTCACCAAGTTCGATACAAGTTATACCAAACGACCAAATATCAGCACGTTCATCGTAAATTCCAGAATCCTGAGCAAGTATAACCTCTGGCGCCATCCTAAAAACAAAATTAAAAATAGAATAAGAAACCACTCACCAATAAGGACTTCCAACAAAAGTTTGTGCTGGAGAAGTAAGAGAAGCACTTCCCAAATCTGCAAGTTTAACCTGTCCACAATCAGTCATTAAAATATTTCCAGCTTTTACATCTCTGTGTATACGTTTAATTCCATGTAGATAAGCAATCCCTTGCAATGTTTGTTGACATATGGCAGCAATTTCTACTTGCAAAAATGGCTTTTTGTAAACCTTGAAAATTACAAAAAATAAAAAGGTTTATAAGATTTTGTAAAAAATCAAACTTTAAGAATATCTGCAGCAGAGCCTACACAGTACTCCATAACCAACCTTTAAAAATAATTAAAAAATAAATTCATAAAAAAACCAGCATGTCTGTTCCTTCAAAAAACAAGCTTTGAATCGAACTATTTGAGGATGTTGAATAGATCGAAGAAATCTAACTTCCCGTATAATATCATTCCATTTATCCAACGATTGCTTTCCAGAAAAATTCATTTTCTTTATTGCCACTGGCTCTTTAGTTTCTCTATCGAGTGCCTATAATAAATTCAGATAATAATCCAGGAATTTTAAGTATTAAAAATTTTAAAAAATACATAAAAGACAGCTCCAAATGCACCATGACCAATTTCACGTAAATCTTCATATCGGCTCTCCGGATCCTTTGTAGAAAATAGTTCAGCCACTTCAGGATCTTTTAAATTTCCTGGCTTCAATTTTGCAGGAGCCATTTAATAAACTAAATCTCTAAAAAAATTTTATTTTTAAAATTTCCATTATTTTTAAAGAATTTTAAAAGAATTTAAAAATAATGGAAATAAACGAATCAATCAAACAACTCGTTAAACGATATATAAATTGCATGCATGTGAGCACAAAAATAGAAAAAGGCAACACCACTCTACCACCATCTGAAAGAACCAAAAAAGCGGTTTTATCCATTATCCACATTTGCGCGCGCAAAACCAACGACCCATAAAGCGGGTCAAGTATTGAAGAGATTTTGGTTAGTTTTTATAAAGACGAGATCGAGGTCTTTTTTACAAGTATTGAAAAAAATGTTTTAGAAATATAATATTGAAAAAGGCAACTATTATTGTCTTTAAAAACACTGATAAATTAAAATTTTATCTATAAAAAATAAAAATAAGGATAAAAGTATAGATTACTGGTCCCTATAAAAAATGAGCAAAAGTGCTTTTTCGATAGAGGTTTGTTAGAATCGGGTGTGCCAAGACAGAGTATTTGCTTATAATTTGTCAATTTTCGAACCCCTTGCCCGAATTCAACTTGATCGAATTCGGGTCAATGATTCGAAATAAAATTTGAACTCAGCACTCGATAACAACCTTAAAAATTTCGAGAAAACACTTCCTCATTTTAGGGACCAGTAAATAATACCCTTATCAAAATAAAAAATGTTTATGCCCGTATATCCTCAATATTCTTCAGTTTCCTGTCTTCTTCACATTCATCTTTGAAA
Source organism: Meloidogyne luci (assembly GCA_902706615.1). Taxonomy (NCBI): domain Eukaryota; kingdom Metazoa; phylum Nematoda; class Chromadorea; order Rhabditida; family Meloidogynidae; genus Meloidogyne; species Meloidogyne luci. Next base: position 1,253,906 of record CACSLI010000133.1, on the reverse strand, counting down.
AATTCTTCAGTTTGAAATTTGAACAATTCTTTAATTGTTTATAAAAAATTCAAGGCCAACTTCAATCAAAATAAAATGAATAATGATCACCTAAAATTTTTGATCAGAAACAAAATAAAATTAAGCCTACAGGCATTAAACAAGGCAGTACAAGAGCATAGTAACTTAAAAAAACTATTTTAATTTTAAGAGATCAAAATTCCTTACGTATCGGCACTATTAAAAAGCTCCAAAGTTGATTCATCTACCCAGTCATCGGGTACCATGAATGTGTATTTGTTGTGCAAAAGAATCCACTTTATTAGTCTCTATAAAAGTTTGAAATGTAGAAGAAAATCATTGGCAACCCAGCGATTTTTAATTTTTTACCTTTTATAATTTACCATTTTGTCGCTTTCGCTTTTGTCAAAGTTTCCATTTTGAGGATAATTGAGTCTCGCCGGTTGAGTCCTCTGGCTATATTTGGGCCATACTTTTTCGATTCTTAATCGATTTAAATAATTAATATATCAATCGAAAGCTCTTTATGTGAGGATTATTTTTATAGCAGTATTGATTTGATCAGATCAATATAGAAAAAGTTACAGCCTAATAAAGAGCAAAAATCATGATTGCGCGCACTTATCTAGATGAAACTTTTTGTAGTTTGATCTGATCAAATCAATTCTGTTGGATAAAATAATCCTCACATTCAGAGCTTTCGAAAGATAAAAGATTTATTATGAATCGTTGAAAACCCAGAAAGTTGTTGATCGAAATAAGACTCAGCGACTCAACCGGCGGGACTCAGTGATCCCCCAGCCAAAAAATTTCAGTTTTTTTCTAATTTTTCGTTTTTTTTTTCGTTTTTTTTTGATTATTAATTAAAATTTCAATTTTTGTTAGGTTCAGTTAAAAAATGTCTTCTGACCAATCTCGACTTTTACTTCAAAAACAATTAAATGACCTTACAAAAAATCCTGTTGATGGTTTTAGTGCGGGTCTTGTCGATGAAAGCAATGTTTATTAATTTATGTATCTTAATATTTTTTTAATTTTTTAGATATACAAATGGCAAGTGTTCATAATGGGACCGCCTAGCTCGCCATAGTAATTTTTCAAAATCAATTTTAAGATTGTTTTTTTTATTTTTAGTGAAGGCGGAAATTTCCGTGCAGAGCTTATCTTTCCAAAAGACTATCCATTATGTCCACCTACAATGCGGTTTATTTCAAGAATTCTTCATCCTAATAGTTTGTTTTAAATTTTTATAGTTATTTTAATTTTTTATATTTATTTTAGTAGACCGTGAGGGAAATGTTTGCATTTCTATTTTGCATGAGCCCGGGGACGATAGATTTGGATATGAAAAGGCAAGTGAGCGTTGGTTGCCTGTACACACTGTTGAGACTATTTTAATTTCTGGTAATGTTTTTTTGGATATGTTGTTTCCCTCCCCCACCCAATTTTTTTCTTAATGTACAAACTGGTCAGTCATTTCTTCCTGGTGACCATTTTGTACGGCGAAGAAAAATTGGTTAGGGGAGGGAAACGATATAAGTACAGTTTTTTACTTTTATATAAAAAATTTCTTAAAGTTATCTCAATGCTTTCTGACCCAAATTTTGACAGTCCTGCCAATGTTGATGCAGCGGTATCTTTTGTTCAATAATTTTTTTAAGCTATCGATTTTAGAAACTTTATCGAGAAAATCCTGCAGAATATAAGCGACAGGTTTTAAATTATTTAAATTTTGAATAAAAAGAGATTTTTTAAAGGTTGCTAGATGTGTTCGAGAGACCGAAGAATTATAACAGCACACAAACATTTCAAAATAAATTGATAACTCAAAAATATGTTTGTTTGTCTTTTTATGCGGTATAAAAGTTATTTTTTATTTTTTGAATAATTTGGATAAGTCAACATTCCCCCTTTTAGTCTCATTCCCCCTTTTATTAAGTCTAATATTTAAAAATAAACAGTTGTTATTCCCCTTTCAAATTAAATTAATATATATATATATTTTAATTTGACACAACTGTCGTCTCTTTATTTAATACAAACTTTCAATTGTTTATTCTTATGTGGCTAACCTGATACTTTCCCTCATACCAAAAACTATGGGGACATTCATTCTATTAAATAAAAGTAACATTTGATCCATCAAAAAATTTTTTGTGTTGGGTTTTTGTGTGATTATCGAGAGCAAATCAAAAATCTTTTTTTCTATGGCAATGGCTAATACAGATAATACAACTTTAATTACTAATTTGTGTACTACAAAGTTTGCAATATTAAAATGGCTTCAAATGCTTTGTTACATTATTATTGTATTTTTCCTTATTGATGGACATAGACAATGGGGAATATACACATTTGTTTGTATTTTAATTAGAGCCCGGGATTTTGTTCTGTACCTTTTTCTCTAAATTTTAAAGATGTTTATCTGTGCAATAATTTTTGGCATTCTATGTTTGGCAACATTACTTATAAATTATTTTCTCTCTCAACCCCGCGCTACTCATCAAAAAATTGTATAATAATTAAACATAATTTTGGTCTTTAACCCCTAGATCGTGATTCTTGGATGGGCCCATTAATAAAAACTTATTATTTTAAGGAAATTACCTTCAATGTTATTGCATTAGTAAGCTTTCTTCATAACTTTAAAGTAATTTTAAATCAAAAAAAGATCTTTTGCCTCATCTTTTTTGGCATTCTGGCGGTTGATTATGCAAAAATGAATTCTGGCAATTACAATTTCCACAAATACTTGCCTCCACCGAATATTGGAAAGTTTGTAATTTTATCTAAAAGTAATTCCTAATATGGGCCAGAGATTCGGAATTCTCGACGGTTTTTTCCTTTTGAGTAGCTCGCTTTCCGACTGACCCCTGATTGGAACCCACAAGAGTTTTTTGACTAAAATCTTGCCAATAAAATTCCCAACCCCCTAGATGAAAAACTCGAACCCCAATTCAGATTAACATTTTTATTTTTAGAGAGGGTTGGCGAAACAGAATTCTTGTTGTTCTGGTTTGTCTTTTAAATTTACCCAACTGTTGATTAACCTAATTTAGATTACTGAAGCTCTAAATGCAATTCTCCATGGACTTTCGATTTTTGGAATTAAAAAATAACCTTTCTAAATATTTTACGATATTCAAACTCTTATTTAAAATAACAAAATTAAATAAAAATTTACACAAACATTTTTCTAATCTTATAGCAACAAACCCTTGAAGAGATAAAAAACAAAAGAATATTTATTAAAAAGCTGTGGATTTTTGTTGTTTTTTAGTGATTCATCTTCCTCCCTCTTATTTTCCTAAGCCTTCCCTGTTGTTTCTTAAGCCTCACCGCCTTCTTGTTGTTTTGCCTTTTACAGTCTTTTGCTTGATCACAGCAGTTTTTCCTTTTACTTTCTTTTGTTTGGTCACAGCTTTTTTGCCTTTTACACCCTTATGTTTAACGGCAGCCCTTAAAAAGAAAAATTTATCACTGCAATATCTTATAGTTTAAAATCATACTTGGAAATCATATCGCTCGGTGGGTCTTCTATAATACTTTTAGGAGGATCTTTCATTTTCTTTTTGCAGCAAAGGACGATGAAATTGATGAAGAACAGCGGCACACATAAATGGGCACAATAGAGCAAAAGTATAAATTTCGTAGAATCGAAGCTGAGTACTTCATTTGCTGGTAACATGGCGGCACAAATAGAAGATGCTGCTTAATGCTCGGGGTTGCTTTTATAATAAGGAAATGTATAGGAAGAAATTTCACTATAAAAATACCTTCTAGTCAGCACACCATAATCTAACGCTGCGAATTAGTAAGTCAACTGACGCTGCGACTCCCAATCGAATACAATGACCGTCTTCGATCCGACGACCTTTGTGTTGCTGCTCTACTGTGTCGATCTCTGTGTGTCGCTGTTCGTCATCGCTTTTGCTGTCCAATGCTGCAAGAAGAAAAAGAAGACGAAGGATGTCAAGAGCTCTGTGAAACAACCACCGGGCGATATGAAATCTGGGTATGTTGCTCTATTTTTTAGTTTTTGTTAAACACTTAATTTTTAAGTAAAACGAAGGAAGGAAAGGACAAACCTCCGGTCAATAAGTCTATCGACAAACCTCTACTCCCTGGTGCAGATGCTGATGCCAAGTCAAGGACCGATAAAACCAAGTCAGTTGGGACTGCCGCCACAAAATCCAAAACTGAAGACGACGCAAAGACTGCAAAGTCAAAGATGGGAGAGAAGTCAGGAATGGCGAAGACTGCGATACCCTCAGCTTTAGGAGCAGGAAAACCGCCGCAAGGACCGGTGAAGCCAGGTGCACCTCCTGTACCGGCACCTCCTGGGGCACCAGCTGGACCGCCAAAACCTGGAGCGCCGCCACCTTCTGGAGTAAAGCCATCGACCGTTCCTGGAGCAGCACCACCACCAACCGGAGCATCACCACCACCCGCAGGAGCAACTCCACCTCCAGATTCTACAGAAGGCATCAAATCAAAGAAGGAAGATGTCAAATCGAAGAAGGAAGACGTGAAATCGAAGAAGGAAGAGCCAGCAAAACCACCTGAAGCGGGCAAGGGAGAGAAAGGCGTGAAGAGCGATGTTGGACTACGAGTAAGTTTTTAAACGAAATAAATGCTACTCTCTTTAAAACATTTTTTAGTCAGATAAAGCTGCACCCGATCACAGCGACAAGGAATCGAGTGGTACGGAGAAGAAGGAGGGAGAAGCTACACCACCTATCGGTGACGAGCCGCCTAAGGAGGAAGACAAGAAAGGCGACGAGGGCGGTGCTGAAAAAGCTGAGAAGGAAGAGAAGGCTGAGGATAAAGAAGAAGAGAAGGAGGAAAAGGAAGAAAAGGAGGAAGAATAATGATGAAAGAATAAATAAATTTCCAGTGCCTCTCTCCTCGTAATTGTTGCCCTTTCTTTGCTAGAATATTTTGTTTTCCACTAAAGTAATTGTGTGGCAATAAATGCCCAAATATACATATTATATTCAATTGATTTCAAATAATTGTCATCAATTTATTCTCAATTATTCTTCTATAATTCCAAAAATACTTTTGTTTTTTGGAAAAATGTTCTAATATTTCGTGTATATGATCCTGTTTTTATTGTACATATTTCGATAATTATAAATTGCCATTGTTGTATTCTTTGTCAATAAATTGAGATTTTTTAAAGGTTTCTAAAGACCTAATATTTGTTGTTTCGTGCCAGTCCTCATTAAATTTTTAGTTCCGATTGCACATCTCCCCAAACAGTTCTTCAATTGCTGCTTCATCATCTTTACTTAGTTTCAATGGTTTATTAGATTGTTGACTAAAAATCTTTTAGAATGTCACATTTTAAAATATATTACATTGAGTTATAAGCCATTTTATAATACCGATTCATAACGGAGTTACGAAAGGTAGAATGGCGTAAACCTAGGGCATGTCCTATTTCATGGACAGCAACATAACCTTAAAAATAATGAATTCTCGTTCAAAATTCAAATTAATTTTACGCAAATCCAGAACAGTTTGTTGCTCTTCTTTACTCTTTTTAGAAGAGCGCCGTTCCCTGTTTATTTTCCACGTTTTCCTTAGATTCCAATTATTCATTGCTGAATCCTTGAACGGAAATATAGCTTCAAGTTTTAATGTTTCAAAAAACCTTTTGTTTTTCTCCTCCCAAATCCCAATATTCGCTCGCATCAAAATGTACAATTCCCAATGGTGGGTATGCCGAATGTGCAACAAGACCTCCACGTCCATCAAAACTTTCAGCATCTCCGTGTGCATAACCAGCAAAGAAAATGTCAATATCCGCAACTCGTCTAACATTCATTAAAGAAATTCGGGTAACTGGTGAGAGATCAGTTAATTTAATAAATCCTCTTTTTCCATTTTTGTTGTCATTGTTGCCAACTTGTGACCATAAATGTACTGCGTCAGCAATTACGCTCCTTTAAAAAGTAGGAAAAATTAAATTTTAAAAAAGAACAAACTTAGTTTGCGCAAAAAGCTCGTCTGATGGAAATAAACCATAAGGATCACGAAACGACCAACTTAGTCGACAAGTATTCCAACGTTGACTATGAAGAACTAATATGTATTATATGTAGTTGAGGGGAAATTGAGGGGAATATCGGCTAGTTCGGAGGGATTAAGGGGACAAGTAGGATTGGAGGATTAAGGTTAATATAAGTATACCGAAAAATAACACCGGTAGTACGATATCGTCCGATCACTAATTATATGCAACTATTTAGAACGAGTATCCTAAGAAAATTTTTGTATTACTGACCAAAGCGTTTATTTACTCTATGTTGTTTATTTAAATTTTTAGAATTAATTTTCAAAGAAGGAATAGAAATTAAAGCTGACAATGAATGAGATGATGAAAAATAATTACAAAATAAAATTAAAAATAATATTTTTAATTTAAAGAGGTAGGAGAAGAAAATCCTTCTCATGTCTTTTAAAATGAAATCCATGGTCAATTTATGAATAAAGAAATAATATTTTTTTAAAGATTTAAAAAGGAGATTAATAGTCCGTCAAACATGTTTTTTAATTATGAAAGGAAAAACCGGAAGTTTTACTCACTTATTGAAAAACAAAAGAAAATTGAGAGGGGATCGGGAATTGTTTTTTTTGAAAAACATTGACTTGAAGGAAAGGGGTCAAACCTGAAGACCTACACTCTCAATGCCTATTGACCCTGAATAGGTGGAATCGAAGGAAAAATAATTTTAGTTCATTTTAAAAATTTAATTTACAAAAAAAACAACCTCATCTTTAAAATAAAATAACACAAAAACCTATCGTCTCAGATAAACAGTTTTTTCTCTTCTTTTATCACGTTTCTTCTTTCCATCAGTATTTTCATCAATTTCAGGAGCAGGTGCAAAAAACCAAGGCCCGAGCAATTTTGTCCATAATTTGTAAAATCCAAACATTGGTAGAATCAACAAAAGTAAATAAAAATAGGAAGAAAATAAACTCAGAATTTGTACCAAAACACTCAAAATAACAACATCTTTGCAATACCTTGTTTAAAGAAAAAAATTTAAAAAAATAATAAAAAAAACAATTCTCTTACTCTCCAAATGCTTGGGGATCATTAAGATCTAGACCAGCATCAACAATTTGATTTTTTTCGTTTCGTGCATTCTTCATCTAGAAATTTTTTAATCGTCAAATGATTATAATTTTAAAATTAAAAACCATAGAAAACATTAATCCAAGAGAAGAAAGCTGGCAAACGGTACTGACAATAAGACCTATCTAATTAAAAAGGCCTTTTATTTTTAATTAAAAATAGATTCGGAAATTGTGACTTATTGGGGGTCTGTAACTCGGCCCGAAACGTCGGATCGACTTAATCACCTTAGTCGACTGTCTACCGAAACCTTTCGAATGACACCACTAAATGCCACAAAATAAAAATGCTCCCTATAAGTCACAATGTCCATAAATTCACGTAAATATAATCCAAAAAATAAACCCAATCTCCACGTGCAGCATTTAATACAAAATAATTTAATATTCCAACAACAGTCAAGGATGTAAAACTAGCAAGTGAATATGCAATTAAGGTTTGTCTATTTTCCTCATAAATTTGTCGCTGGCCACGGGCTGCTTGTTTGACATGTTTCTGGCTCATTTTAAAACTACACAAAAGTATTTGGAAGGAAAAGTAAAAACACCAAAATAAAGGCAAAATTAAATGCATGGAATATGAACATAACATTCAAAAATACTAACAATTTATCAAGAAAATAAAACCAAATTTATATTGTAAATAATTAACCAAAATTTTGTGTTGTCAGATGAAAAAAAAACAAACACAAAAGTTGTACGCATACTTATCAAAAACTTAAAAAAGATGTTCATTCTTCTTTTTAATTATAATCGCCATATATATATCCTTCTTAATGGAGTATGAGACGGAAGATTTCATTTGAAATATAGAAAGATCCAGTAGTATTTGGTTTCAACACAAAACAATGATTGAACGAATTAACTGGATCATCATCAGTCTAATTTAAAAAATAAAAGTACGGTCTATCACAAACCAGTTTTTGCGGGTAAATTAAAATAAAATAGTCTCATAACGTTCAGAGCATTTATAGTTGCCCTTTATTTAATATATTCGATGAAATGACATCTATTATGAGTCTTTTTTGTAAAGATCATTTTGAGTCCGTAAAAAATGTCATCAGAAAATGGTTTGGGATAACCCACAGGTACAATAATAAGTTTAAAAAGGTCTAAAAAATCATAAAATCAAAAACCTTCAATTGCCCAATAACCGTAACAAGAATCGATCCGTCTGGAAGAGGTTGACAATCAGTCTAGAAAAATAAAATCAAATACCAATTATAAAACAAATACCATAGTAATAGCATGCTGAATGGAACGAAATTGCAACGATCCAAACTTTTCCAAAATAGCAGCCCGACCTCTAACCGGAGTCCCTTCAAAAGTCATAAATGATAGATCAGCATCGTAAAGGTCAGTAAGACCAGCAGTACGAGCAGCTACATCAGGAACGTCAAATTTGCTATAGTAATGTGCTATAAATGCCTAAAAATTTTTTGATAAAAAAATTGATAACAAAAGTGTACCTGTCCGACTTGGTCAAAGTTGGTATTATAAGCCATAGCTAATAATAAAAGAAATATTATTTGGTCAATTCCTTTAAATTAAAAAAATTAAAACATATTGAAAAGAAAATAACATAAAAAATTTTCAATGAATTACAACTTATTCCGTTAATTCGTTCAAATTTAACCATTAGAAATTTCAGAGTGAAAGACTCAAATGGAAAAGAAAATTTAATGGGATATATTGTCATTAAACAGAATGCCAAAAACAAAATTTATCAAAAATCACGAGCAAAAGTTAGACATAAAAAATCATTAGCATCCTCCCTTCGGGGTTTCTCTCAAAGTTCCTCGTTATTCCCACTAGGAGATTAACCTAAGAATCATCCGTAGATTATCCAAAATCAAAGGGAATCCAGAATTTAGGAGAAGTGACGCCAAATACATTTAAATTAAAATTTCATGCTAAAAATACAAAATTAATTTTGTTAATTTTCGTTTTGGAAAGTGTTAAAATGTCACGTTTTTATTTTGCCGATTTGTTGAAGCACTGGGAAAATTAAAATTTTCACATGCTAAAAATTTTTTTAATTTATGCGGTCTTTTAGAATTCTAAAATTTATTCTCTTTATTTTTAGATATTTATAACAATTATGGAAGTAATGTTCAACTTCGGTTATCTCCCTCGAATAGGGTTTCCAACAGTAAAGAACTATTTAATGTTCAGTTCTATACTTTTCTTCAGCGGATTTTATTATTACTATAGAATTGTTCAAACCCTTGGAACTACTTTAAATGTGAGGTTTTTTTATTTTACAGTTCTAATGGGGTCAACCCTGATGACCTGCAAATTTTGAAAAGAAATATCGGGTCTATGAGATAACCATAGACTCTATGGAGATAAGTAGCTAAGTGGAGATAAGTAGATTCTATCCCCTTCAATCACACCAAGTCCCACGATATCCTCTTTATTTCTCCAAATTTTTACGTGGCGGGCTCGTTCTAATCCTTGGGATTTATAAAGTTTAAAATTTTAGTTAAATATTGAGCACAAAGAAGATGACGTTGAATTACACGAATCTTTTACGGAAGAAAATTTTGCCAGGAAATTTATTCTTGTTGTTCAGAAGCATCGTCTTCTCTTTTATGTATATTTTTTAATTTATTTGTATAGTCCTATAATTTAATTTTCAGATCCTCCTCAATACTTGTTGTGCCATTGTTGCATTTTTTGGTAAAAAATCTATTGAATTCCTGTATGGTCGATTAACTAATCATGTATAATTTTTTATCTTAAATAATTTATTTATTACTTTTCAGGAGGAATCTACTCTTAGAAAATATTTTAGACGCTTTGTTCAAACAAAGCTTACGTTTCTAATTTTTATATCACACCACAACTTGTTGGAAGATATTCTCTGTTGGACACCTTGGTTAGCCATTCAGATTGTTTGTTTACTTATTTTGGAATTGGCGGAATTGCGCGTTGCTAATGTAAAAATATTTTAATAAGAAATTTTTTAAAGTTTATTTTTTAAGACATATAATAATGTTTCTTCAAATGTGTCCATCCGACGCCGTGTTTTTATTGCTTCTGCAACAACTAATATTTTTGCCATTTCGATGATTTTCTTTGTTTTTGGGATTAAGGACTATATTATTTTTAATTATACTCTATTTCTTTTGGCTGACGTGAGTTTTGATTTTTCTTATTTATCCATCCACAAGCTGTGAGTGGTAACCGAATTTGATCAGCCATAACTTCTTTGGGCTTGTTTTAATTCAAATGAATCTTATAGCATTCGAAAGCCCTCGATAAGCAGTAGCTTTTTTATAAGATTCATTCGATATAAGATTCATTCTGATTGCCCAAAAAAGTTACAGCCGATCAAATTCGGCTGGAACTCAATTTGTTGGTATAATGGATAAGTTTTAAATAATTATTAAACTATTAAACATATTTTAATTTTATCCAGTGTTTAATCCTTCTTATTCAATCAATTCATTTATTCTTCAAATTATTTATTCTCCAAGATTTAAATACACAAAATTTAATTCAACAACAACAGGGGAGCACCTATTATATTGATTTTATTTATGGATTATTTCGAGATTGTTTGGAATTTGCAAATTATCTACATATGATTTTTTATTCTCATTTGGCCATTACATATTGTTGTGTCTTTCTTATTATTCAAGCACAATATTATTATGGACGTATTTCTTCAAAAATTAGAAAACATTGGCAGCAGAGGGAAATACTTTTACATATTAGCAATAGGTAATCTTATCTTTATTGAGAAGATTGGAATTTATTTTCTAGTTATCTACCAGCCAATGAAGACGATTTATTAAAAAATTCTCAATGTCTTATCTGTTGGCAACATATGAAAAATGCTCGAAAACTTCCTTGTTCTCATATGTAATATATTTTTTTTAATTTAAGAAATAATAATTTTAGTTTCCATGAGCATTGTTTGCGTCGTTGGCTTGAACAGGATTCTAGTTGTGCTGTTTGTCGAAAATCTTTGTCATTTAATTTGAATAATTTACGTCAACACCATCAACAACAAAATAATATTAATCCCATTATTGCTGGTGATGATGTCGGGCAGGCAATGCAGATGATTGTAGAAATATTCTCACCTCACAATAATCGAATCATCAGATGGATATCTCGATTTGTTTATGATTCTATAAGTGAGGAACAGGTTAAAAACAATTTTTATAAACAACTTTGGGATTGGCTTCTATTAGAATATTTACGGCATATTTTTTGTAGGTAAATTCAATGGTTAATCAAGTTGCGGAAATGTTTCCTCAAATTCCTGTTGATCAAATCCGCCAAGTTGTAAATACTACTGGTTCTGTCAGCGCTTCTGTTGATACTTTATTGGCGCCGAATAATCTTGCTGGATCTATTAATAATGTACAAGTAAATCCAGATGCTCAACAAAATGCTGGTATTCAATTTGCTGAAGAAGCTGCGAGTGGTTCTGAGGATGATGATGACGGAAGTTTTATTACTAATACTTCCGAAGATCAAGATGATGGACAAGTATATATTTTTTGGTTTTCAAATTTATTTTTCAAATTAATTTAAAGCAAATGACTGATGATGAAGAGCATCAAAATCTTAATCAAGAAATTCCTCAATCATCGTCACACTTGTTACAATCTTCTTTACAACCTTCACAAATGATTCGACCACAAGGATTTATTAAAACTAAAAATGAATGGCTTAATGGTCAAATGACAAAAATGCTTATTGATAGTAGAAGGTTTATTTTTTAAGTGTTTTTTGGGTTAGGATGACTTTTGTTGGGTTGGAATGACTTTTATTAATTTAAAATCTATTTAATTTTATTTTACAATTTTCTTTTTTAGGAGATATCTTTCGTCTTCTAGAGGACAAGACCTGGCCAGATCAAATCTTAAAATATTATGCGAAGGTTCTGGTCTTTAAATATATACTATACATGTTTCTTTAAATGTTAAAATTCTATTTGATTAATATTAAATATTTAATTGAATATTATTTAAATGAAAAATGTATTAATTGGTGGCCGCATTTAATCGTTTTTATATATTAAATATGTGTAGTATATTATTTTTCTTTCTTTAAAATTGTCTATCACTCATACATTTTTCTGACATGTATATGCACTTTTATTTTTTATACATTATATTCTCTAGAAATTAAAAAACATATAATTTTATTTAATTAATGACTTGAATGTTTTTACATTTAAAATACTTCTTGTTTATGTTTTTAATATTTTATAGATTTTTTTAGAAAATTTTTAAAAATGGTTGATTCGTTGCTTGCTGCATATGGTTCTTCTCAAAATTGTCAATTGTCTTTTGTTGATACAGACGAGGAATTTCAGGTTTTTAAATTATTTCTTTTCGTTTAAATGGGTTATGTTTTAAGGCTGGTGTTGTAACTCAACAGGATGCTTCGCAAAATGATTTTGTTGCACAGTTGTCTGTTGCATCGCAAGATGATGGAGTGTCTAGAGGAGTTCCGTCAACAACCGTCTTATCGGAATCGCAGACTGAACCTGATTTAAATTTTCAAGATGACGATGAATTTGGTGATTATATTCCTCCACATGCTTGCAAGTTTGATTTGGATTCTATTAATTGGTATTATATTTCATTTTGAAGATATTGCGGGTTATCTGACCCATCTTCCGTTGGACAATGTACTGTTTGTGGCAAATGGTTTTGTAATGGTAAAGGTAACACAGCTGGTAGTCACATTATAAACCATTTGGTTCGTGCACAACATAAAGAAGTTGCTCTTCACAAGGATGGTCCTCTTGGTGAAACTCAGGTTTGTATCTTCAGCATTTAGTCTTAAATATTCTTAAAAATAATATTTTAGCTAGAATGTTATCATTGTGGTTCAAGGTATTTTTCTATTTATTTTCTATTTTAGCTACAAATTTAGAAATGTTTTTCTTCTTGGTTTTATTCCTTCAAAGACTGATTCAGTGGTTGTAATACTTTGTCGCCAACCTTGTGCTCAACAAAATACTCTTAAAAATGCAAGTTGGAGTGCTGAAGATTGGAAGCCTTTAATTCATGTTTTTTTTCAATAAAAATTAATTTTCTTACTATTCGATATTTTTTATAGGAACGTCAAGTTCTTTCCTGGCTCATTAAAATTCCTTCACAACAAGAACAACTTCGAGCTCGTCAAATAACTGCCGCACTCATTAATCGTCTTGAAGAATTATGGAAAGATAATCCTGAAGCTACTGTTGATGATCTGGAACGTCCAGGAAAATATACTAGCGAGGCCGAACATGTCTTGCTGCGCTATGATGATGCTTCGGTGTATAAGTTAGTTTTTTCATAATTTTTAAATAATTGGGTATCTACCCTTGAGATTTTAATATTAATTTAATAAGGCGTATCTTTAATCCACTAATATCAATGGAGGCAGAATATGACAAGAAAATAAAAGAATCGATTAGTTGTCCTGTTGGTCAAGTTAAATGGGAGGTTAAATCAGCAACCAAGGTGCATGCAACTTTTCAATTGCCTGGATTTCGTGATGGAAGTCTGTGATTTATTTTATAATCAATTTTTCACATATTTTCAGATATGAAATTAATGATTGGAGATGATCTTCGTTTAAAACATTACCAAACATTAGATGGTAATTAATATTTTAAAGAGGCAGTTATAAAATTTCCATTTTTAAGGAAGTGAGTGGAATTGTATGGGACGTCTCATTAAAATTCCTGACAGTGAGTTTATTTTTATTTTTTTTGGTTTTAAAATTCACTGACTGGGAGACGGACTAAAACTATCATGGGACCCATTCCACGATGCATAACCGACTGTGCCACTATCTAACCCGATTATGTGTCATTTTTGTTCATTCATATTCCTTCTTCAATGCAAGAATCATATTTATTACAGATCATAACGAAGACTTTTCTTTGGAAATGTTTGCAAGTAGCAATAAAATTCCTACTGATAGACGCACAAATTTTATATGTGAATATGTTTGGAATTCTACATCTTTTGACAGGTCTAAGAAATTTTAAAATAAAATTTAAATTTTCTTAAATATTTAAGAATGTTTGCTGCTCTTGGACGATTGGAATCTAAAGAAAATTGTGTTTCACAATATATTTATCACAAATTAATGGGTCATGATGTTGATGATATTTTGTTCAAGGTTTAATATTGTAGTTTGATTGTTTGATTCTTTTTTTAAGCTGGTTATGCCAAAGAAATTTTCGGCTCCTGGGCTTCCTGAATTAAACCACAGTCAAATTTCTGCAATTAAAGCTGCTTTGCAACGTCCACTTTCGTTAATTCAGGTTTATAAGTTGAATCAAATATTTTGATTTGGTGATATTGTTTTAGGGTCCTCCAGGTACAGGTAAAACTGTTACATCTGCCACACTTGTTTATCATCTTGTAAAACAAACAAGCGGTCAAGTTCTTGTATGTGCGCCTTCAAATATTGCTGTCGATCAATTAGCTGAAAAAATCCATAAAACTGGCTTGAAGGTTATCCGTTTTTGTGCAAAGGGACGTGAAACTGTTGATAGTTCTGTTGCTTTTTTGGCATTACATAATCAACTTAAAGCGCTTCAATCAGGAGAACTCTTCAAATTAATGAAATTAAAGGTAATTTGTTTTTGTTTAAAATAGTTTTCTCAATTTAAAGGAAGAAATTGGAGAACTTTCACAAGCTGATCAAAATCGTTTTATGTCGCTTAGACGTCAAAGAGAGAATGAATTATTATCTAAAGCAGATGTTATATGTTCCACTTGTATTACTTCTGCGGATATTCGTTTAGCTAAAAAAGAATTTCGGTAACTTTTTATCTTTTAAATAATTTATTTAATTGTATTCAGTTGTGTTCTAATTGATGAAAGCACACAAGCTACTGAACCTGAAGTAATGGTTTCTGTTGTAAAAGGTGCTAGACAGCTTGTATTAGTTGGTGATCATTGTCAACTAGGTTGTTTAAATTTTAAAATTTTGTTTTTTATTTTAAAAGTTATATAGGCCCAGTAATTATGTGCAAAAAATCGGCAAATTCTGGCCTTGGACAATCTCTCTTTGAACGCCTTGTGATTCTTGGAAATCGACCTTTACGATTACAAGTTCAATATAGAATGCATCCTGTTTTGTCATCCTTTCCTAGCAATGTATTTTATGAAGGTTCTTTGCAAAATGGAGTTACTGAAAGTTTGTAAATTTAAATTTAAAAAATACTAAAACATTTTATAAATATATTCTAGTGGAACGAAAACTTGACGCCTTTTCTTGGCAATTCCCTAATCCTGATAAACCAATGATGTTTTGGAATTGCAACGGCCAGGAAGTAAAAACCTCATTTAAAAATATTTAAATTAAAAACATTTCAATTTAAAGGAACTTGGCTCTTCTGGAACTTCTTATTTAAATAGATCTGAAGCTGTGAATGTTGAAAAATTTGTTACTCGACTGTTACAGGCTGGATTTTCTCCCGAACAAATTGGAATTATTACTCCGTATGAAGGTTTGTAATCTTTAATCCTTATTTTAGCTGATCTATGCCTACAATTAATAGGTCAAAGAGCATATGTTGTTCAATTTATGCAAACTCAAGGTTCACTTCATAACAAATTGTATTTGGACATTGAGGTTGAGAATGTTGACGCCTTTCAGGTTTTATATTTCTGATAATTTTCTGAGAACTAATTTTTCTTCATTTCCAGGGTCGAGAAAAGGATATAATAATCGTTACTTGTGTTCGATCAAATGAGGCAGGTGGTATTGGTTTTCTTAATGATCCACGTCGTCTAAATGTTGCTTTAACACGGGCAAAATATGGTTTAATAGTAATTGGAAATGCAAAAGTTTTGAGCAGACAATCATTATGGCATCATTTGTTAGTGACATTTAAAGAGAATGACTGCCTTTTTGAAGGACCTTTAAATAATTTGAAGCCATCTCCAATAACTTTTCCTAAACCAAAACCTTTGACGGCACAACATATGCCTGTGAGTGTTAATTAATAATTATTTAAATTTATAATATTTAAGGGATCTCGTTATGTAAATCGAACTCTTGGTTTTACAATGAAAGAACTTGGTATTGGTCCATATGCTTCTATTCGTTCTGTTCCTGTTGTTCAACAGCATCCATTACAACAATTTCAAGATCCGCAGGGAATGATTTATCCAAATTTTCCTATGGGAGCTCGAGCATTAGGGTGACTTAAATTTTTTTTAATTTTAAAGAAAAATTATTTTTAAGCTCTCAATTACCTGTTCCTATCCATATGTTCTCTTCTTTTGTACCTGCACCTCCACAAATGCCTCCAATGCCGCCTCCACACCCAATTCCATTAAATTCAATTCATTTATCTGGAGTAAATAATGGAATTGGAGGAACAACGAGGAAGAAAATGTCTAAAAGATCAATTCAATCACAACGAAGTTCAAATAGTACCAGTAGTACCAATATTATAAATAATTTCAACTCGCAAGCTTCACAAGAACAATTTCTTCCAGGAGTTGGATTTATTAGCCAAAATTCTCAACTTTCACAAGGAGGATTTTACAGTGATTACGGTTTTATTTTTTAATACTAATTGTTTTTTAAAAATAAATTTAAAAAAGATGGCTCTCAACTAGGAGGAGCTTCACAATCACAACAATTTCCCTTCCAACAACCACCTCTTCCTTCAATGCAATTTAGTCAACAAAGAGATTTGGTTGAACAACAATTGCAAAATTTAATGCTTTCTCAGCAATCTGAAGCAGCCAGAAAGCATTGAATGATTTGACAAATTATAAATCAGTGCTGATTAAGGAGTGCAAAAGGTTTTTACAATATTAAAAAATTATAAAAAAATTCATTTTAGAAAATTAAACCTTTTTCATATTTAAGGACTTTGGATTCAAGCTCCAATAACAAAAAATGAAACTAATGGATGGTTAATGTTTTGATTATTGTTTAGAAGAAATAGAATTTTTGGGTGGATTTTAACAGTGAAAAAAATAAGTATTCAAATTTATAATTATTCCCTTAACAAAAATCCTTAAATATTTGTGTGTGTGGATTTTATTAGCTTATTAAAAGCTGTGATATGTTTTACTAAATATAAACGTTTCTATAAACGAAAATCTGTTAACCAAATCGGGCAGTTTTTTTTTGTGAATTCTCAATCACAGCTTTACTTTCTTTATGGATCAGATAAATATTTTGTGTTGGCTAAATTTTTTGTCTTATTGTCAGAATACTATATATTTACTTTTTAATCTTTAAAAAATGTATTAGAATACTTATAGAAATTTATTATAAAAAATATGGAGAACAATAATGATGTCGATTGTCTTCCACTAGATGACGAGGAAAATGGTTTATCCCCTGCAAAGAAATTTCCTAAAAAATCTGCTAGCCGGGAAAAGGTTTATTAAAATTTTTAAGTTTGTTTATTAGTTTTCTGAATTTAGAAATCGAAGCAAGGTGTTCGTCAAAACTATGTTATTCGGGAGATTATCCCAGTAAATGAAAAGCTTTTTTCTTTTTACCGTCAACAACAGATTATTCCAAAATCAGAATGGGACGATTTTGTAGCTGCCTTAAGGTTTGTTAGGCTAACAATAAGCTTATTTTAAAACGAAACCACATTTAAGAAGAGAGTTGCCTGTATCTTTTCGAATTCAATGCTCACTTCGGTAAATTAGAAATTTTTTAGATTATAATAAAGTAAATAATTTAGGGAAAGGGACCATTTAGATGAATATATTCAATCAAAATTTGTTAAAGAAATTGAAAACATAGCAAAAGATTCACCTGAAATTGATCCTCCAAGAAGAGTCCCTTATGTGCCATATGCTTATCAAACTAAGATGTCTAGAACAGCAATTCGAGGACATCCTATCTTAAAAGATCTGCATGAATTTCTTATTAATGAAACCGAATTGGTTTGTTTTTTAACTCATAAATATTTTAAAATTTTTACTTTAATAGGGCTATATAAGCCGTCAAGAATTGTGTAGTATGATTCCCCCTCTTTTTCTTGATATTCAACCACATCATCTGGTATTAGATGCTTGTGCTGCTCCAGGAAGTAAAACAGCACAAATAATTGAATTAATGCATGTCTCATCACCAAATCCAAGTATTTTTCTATAATTTTTTATTTTATTTAAAAATTTAAAGGTGGGATGGTTGTTGCAAATGATATTGATTACAAAAGGTTTTTATTTTTTGTTTTTTTAATATTGTTTTCATTTAAGATGTTATCTACTTGTCCATCAAACATTAAAAAGAATGCCAACAGCTGGTCAGTGGAATTTAAAATTATTTTATTACATTACTAAAATAGTTAATTAAGATGTTGTTGTTGTTAGTCATGATTCTGGCCAATTCCCAGTTATGCTAGATTCTAACAAACAACCATTACTTTTTGATAGAATTTTATGTGATGTTATTTGCAGGTTTTTTTATTTGCAATTAATTTGAAATTTAAAACGAATATTTTAGTGGTGATGGGACTTTTCGAAAAAATCCTGAATTGTGGAATAATTGGGAACCAATGAAAGGTTTTTATTTATTTTTAAAAAAATATTTTTTAATTTTAAGGAATTCATCTTCACAAATTACAATTACAAATTGCTTGTCGTTGTTTTGAACTTCTTAAACCTGGAGGTTTAATGTGTTATTCAACTTGTTCTTTAAATCCTTTGGAGGATGAAGCTGTAATTGCACAATTATTAAGACATTTTAATAAAGAAATTGAATTAGTAGATATTTCTGGAAAAATTTTGGATTTAAAAAGAACAAAAGGAATTAGTTATTGGAAGGTTTTTTATATTTGTCAATTTAATTTCTAAATTTTTCTAAGGTTTTTAACAAAAATTTGGATGAATATTCTTCCATAGAAGACGTACCGAAAGAAGCTTTACGTCATTTTAAGCCTTCAATGTTTCCTCCAAAAATTGGAGAAATTGAAACAATGCATTTAGATTATTGTTTTAGAATTTTACCACACCAACAAGATACTGGAGGATTTTTTGTTGCTATTTTAAGACGGAAGGAGATAGCTAAATTAAATGTAGAAAATGATTGCACAGATGAACAGCAACAACAACCCTTGAAGCTTAACCAACCATCAACGCTTATAAGGTTGCAAATATTTAGCAATTATATCCTTAGGTGGTCGGTCTTTGGTGTCAATTTATCAATTGGTCGACTCATCTGACCAACTCCTAAAAGGTCGTTAAATGTAATCTTGAGTCCTATATCCGCCCTAATATTTTAGTTGATCTTCAGGGTCAGTTGATCATTAGGCAGATGACCTAGGATGTTAACCTCCTGGAAGTCTGGGGTGGGCCCTTTATCAGGAATATAACTAAAAATTTTCAGAAAATCAACAGTTACAAGAAAAAGAAGAGGTTTTGTAAATAAAGAAGATCCATTTATTTTTCTTGTCAATCATAGTGATGAAAATGAATTAAGAGAGGCTTTGAAGGAATATTTTGGCATTTTACCACAAAATTTTTCTCATCAAAATTTACTTGTACGTTCAACAAATACTGAAAGGAAAAAAGAAGCTTATTATGTAAATAATTCTTTAAAAGAATTTTTAATAAATAATGATGGACGTTTTAAAATTGTAAATGCTGGAATGGGAATTTTAAAGAAAATTATTAATGATAAAGTATCGCCTTGTCCTTATAGAATTAAACAGGATGTAAGTTACTATGGAAGCAAGCCAAAGTACCGCTAGTCCAATATACTGCCGAGCTATAACCGTTCAAGATTATTGACTCCGAATTTTGAACGGTATTATGACTTGAACGGTGTTGGGCTGGGCGGTACGTTGGGGTGTACTAGTATTCATTTAAATATTGAAAATAAATATTTTTTTATTTGTAGGGATTACCTATTCTTATACCCTGGATCACTAAACGAATTATTGATATACCTACCTCACTTTTCATTCGTATTTTGCATGGTGGTCAAACTAATTTAAAAGAAAAAGAAACATCACAATATTTACCTTTAATTGAACTTGGAGAAGAGGAACATTTTTTGTTCAAAGGTTTTTTGATTTTACTTTTTAATATATAATTTTTTCCGATCATCAAATCTTGGTCCAGCTCCGACCTTTTTTCAAATATTCCCCGGAGTCCCCCCAAAAATCCCCCTAGCTCCTGAAGCTATATCCAGCACTGATATTTATTCTCAAATTTTTAGGTTTAGAACCAGGAACAATAATTCTCCGTCTTCTTGAACCTTTTCCAAAAGAAGTTTGTGCTTGGATTGGTGCTAATTCAATAAGTGCTTTTGTTTCACGTGAAGAACGTTTTCATTTATTAAGCATATTGGGTGAAGATATTATTAAATTAAAAAGGAAAACTGTTACATGTCGACAGGTTATTTAGTTAAAATTTAAAATTTTCCTTCAAAAAAATTTTTTTAGGAAAAAGCAGCAGCCAAATTAAATAAAGAAAAAGATTTAATAAATGATTTGGAGGAAAGTAATAAGGTTTAAATTTGTTTTTATTGTTTTTTTGGTCCTTTGCTCATATTATACCTTCCCGTATTCGAGTCTATGATTAATTTTCCTTTCTTGGTAATCATATATTTTCCTAAACAAAATGTTAAGGTGCCATACAGTGAGTTGGCTATGCGGAGAGTTTCTCAAAGTAGGGTTGGCTCCGCAGAGTTTCTCTTAATGTGGAGTTGGCTTTGCGGAGAGTTTCTCAAAGTAGGGTTGGCTCCGCAGAGTTTCTCCTAATGTGGAGTTGGCTTTGCGGAGAGTTTCTCAAAGTAGGGTTGGCTCCGCAGAGTTTCTCTTAATGTGGAGTTGGCTTTGCGGAGAGTTTCTCAAAGTAGGGTTGGCTCCGCAGAGTTTCTCTCAATGTGGAGTTGGCTTTGCGGAGAGTTTCTCAAAGTAGGGTTGGCTCCGCAGAGTTTCTCTTAATGTGGAGTTGGCTTTGCGGAGAGTTTCTCAAAGTAGGGTTGGCTCCGCAGAGTTTCTCTCAATGTGGAGTTGGCTTTGCGGAGAGTTTCTCAAAGTAGGGTTGGCTCCGCAGAGTTTCTCTCAATGTGGAGTTGGCTTTGCGGAGAGTTTCTCAAAGTAGGGTTGGCTCCGCAGAGTTTCTCTCAATGTGGAGTTGGCTTTGCGGAGAGTTTCTCAAAGTAGGGTTGGCTCCGCAGAGTTTCTCTTAATGTGGAGTTGGCTTTGCGGAGAGTTTCTCAAAGCAGGGTTGGCTCCGCAGAGTTTCTCTCAATGTGGAGTTGGCTTTGCGGAGAGTTTCTCAAAGCAGGGTTGGCTCCGCAGAGTTTCTCTCAATGTGGAGTTGGCTTTGCGGAGAGTTTCTCAAAGCAGGGTTGGCTCCGCAGAGTTTCTCTCAATGTGGAGTTGGCTTTGCGGAAAGTTTCTCAAAGTAGGATTGGCAGTGAGCAGGGCTGTGCACCATGGCGTTTTGGCGTGCGTTTGCATGATTTTCATCTTTTGGCACGCAAAAATACAAAATTTTACACCCCCAATGATGGAATTTTTTAAATATATGGGAGGCCTTGTAAAATTTCGGGGTATACACCCCATAAAATCTGAGACTCAAATATGGAGGGGGATATAAACAAAGAACTTCTTGGTTTTTGTTTTTAATAAATATAATTTTAATTAAAAAAATTTTTATTTTCAAATTAATGTTTTTATTCTTAATGATTTTATACGTTTTTTTAATTTAATATTCATTTTTAACTAATTATTTTAGTTATTTTATTTTAAATGTCTTCAACAGGTGTTCGTGCTGTTGGTACAGATGGAACAGATTTTAAACATCGTCAACGGGTTGCAGCTTCAATTAAATTAAGGTTTTAATATTTTTAAATTGGAGGGCCTTATTGCTTTTAAGAGAGAGGGTTATGTTTGGTGTAGGACTGTAGATAGGGATCCCAGGTGATTGATTTGGTTAACCACTTGGACGGCTTTTATTCGACCGAACACACTAGGCCATTGATTAGAGGTTAACTAGGTTGAAATGATCATCAATTAAACTGATTTCCTCTATTTTCCCTCGACTTATATGCATCTTCCGAGCCTAGCTTTTCATGGATCACGCCTTTAGACCCTCTCTACAATATTTAAATTTTACTTTTAAAATAGTGTTCAATACAAATTTTATTTGAAATTGCTTTTTGCTCTTCACTTTTTAATTCTTCTACCATTATGGGCAAAAGTTGGTGGTGAATTAATTTTTGATCAATTTAAATTAATGAAACAGCCAAAACTTTGGAGAAGATTGGATCTTCCAAATGCATATCCTTGGGTTTATTTTAATTTTTTTATTTTAATTATTTTTAAAGGAATATGTCTGGTGCCTATCTTTTATTCCAATTATTTTGGCAATTCCTTCATTTCAGAAAAATAGGGTTTGATGTTTTTTAAATATTTTTTTTATTTTTATTTTTTAAGCTTCTTTTGCTGAAACTTAGTTATTATTCTCAATTTTTGTTTGGAATAACACCTTGCGCAATAGTAAAAATTTTTTTAATTTAAGAGTCCACCTCTGAAGACCGACCTATTCCTAAATGACTATTGACTCTAACATTTGAAAGGGAATATCAACGTATTAAGGGGGATTAGTACCCAACTATATAGAGATAAATACCCAGTTCTGTATTCTCCCTTCAATCAATCTTTAACCAAATCTTTCTTTGAGCAATGGTAAACTTTCTTGGTCTTCAGGGTTGACTCTAATTTAAAGTTTAATTTTGAAAATTATTTTTTCTTTTAAAGGGCTTAGGCAGTCAATTTCCTGAATTAATAGACTATATTCGTTTTGGAGAGCAAAGTAAAGTGCCAACATTTAGTGGAAGTTTTCCAATGGTATTTAATAAGAATTTTATTTTTTAAAATTTAATTTTAATAGGTTATTCTTTGGTATTTATTTTTTCTTGCAGTCTTTCAAGTAAAAAATTCTTTAAAAAATCTTTTAAAATTTTATTTTAGATTCAAGGATTTGCGATGTATTTCACTTTTAATTTGTTAAATGCTTGGAGAAGGGATCCGGTGATTTTAAAACAATCGGCAGACAAAACACAAAATATTGACAAAAAAGATGAATAAACTAATTGAAGTTATCTTTGAAAAAGATATTTTAATAAATAGTTCTTTTATTTATATAACTTTATTTCGAAATAAAATGTTATCGATTGATATCGATTTATTGATTTTCTATCGATTTTTTGAAAAATGAAAATTTTACAATTTTGGAAATATTGATTTTATCGATTGATATCGATTTATTGATTTTTTATCGATTTTTTGAAAAATGAAAATTTTACAATTTTGGAAATATTGATTTTATCGATTGATATCGATTTATTGATTTTTTATCGATTTTTTGAAAAATGAAAATTTTAGAAATTTGGAAATGTTGATTTTATCGATTGATATCGATTTATTGATTTTTTATCGATTTTTTGAAAAATAAAAATTTTACAATTTTGGAAATATTGATTTTATCGATTGATATCGATTTATTGATTTTTTATCGATTTTTTGAAAAATGAAAATTTTACAATTTTGGAAATATTGATTTTATTGATTGATTTTTTATCGATTTTTTGAAAAATACAAATTTTACAATTTTGGAGCTACCAGACTCTAGAGACTGGTACTCTACTGTCCTTTCAATTTTAGTGGATTAATTGTCATTTATTGGGCAAATTTTGCATTACGCCAAAATTGGGCATTTTTTAAATCTAAAATGCCGAATTTAAATCCCATGGTGAAAACCATTAGCAATCAGTCATTCAAATCCATTTACTTAAGTTTTGTTAAAAAAACACTACAATTAAAATACTTTAATCAAGTTTTTTATCCAACATTAAAATTTTATTATTTTTATAAATTAATCTGCTTCATAATCTTCCAAAACATGTTCTAAATGCACATTATGAACTTTTTGTGTTGCTTTCTTTGGTTGTTTCCTCTTTGGTGCTGTTCCTTCCCCAATATTTCTTCTTGGTGCCAAATCCCTCGCAGTTTCAAGTCCATGTCTTTGCAAATATTCTTCAATTTTTGTCTCATCTAAATGTTCAACGCCTGCTGAACGCCAAAGTTGAACAAATTCATCATCAAGTTGGTAATCTGTATCTTCGTCATTTAAGAAGAGAACTGTGTCTTTTCTTTTGTTTATCTTGAAAAAAAAAATTAAACAATGCTACTAGAATAAAATAATAAATATTACTGCAGGACTGTGTAAGTGGACTTCCAAAAATGTTATGGTTTGAGTTTATGAGAAACCCCTAATTGCCGGATATTATTTTTTCAAACCTGTGTAGGTAAAGCAATACATTGTGATCCAAGTGATTTAACTAAAGCTTCAGGATTTGCCACACAATCGCCCAATTCTGAAAGTAATATCCCTCCCTTTCCATCAGAATGTTGCTTCTTTAGAAGGGCAAACAAGGTTGCCTTAAATTTGAAAAATTTTTAAAAGAAAAATATTTAAAAGAAAACCTTATTTTTAACTTTGTGTGGCGGTTTATAAATTAATTTGTTTTCATTATCAGAGTCTAAACGTGGATTCTGTTTAAGCGCTTCTTGTAACCAAAGAATTGTTTTCTTATTTAAATCATAGACCTTTAAAATAAATTTATAAAAATATTTTTTGTGAAATTAACCTGCATTTCATCAAGTATTTCATTTAAAGTCAATCCCCAATGTTGCACATTTAAATGCCGTTTACGCATATAATCCACTATTTTTGCCATCATACTGTGAGGAAAAAAAGGTTATTGTACAATTTATATACCCCATGGAGATGGTATGCCGTAATACAATGCCTAAATACCAAACCCTCAAAAGAGACGCCGAAATACAGAAAAATGTGGATTGTTAACAATCTTCAACGTGATCGGAACATATCCATATGTTTGCATTTTTCAAAAGCTTGGTATTTTGATCTTTTGGGTATTTGATATTTCAGCGTTTGGTATTACGACCTACTCCGAAGATTTCTGCGTCCTATGTGGAAAAAAAAACCCAAGTAAAATAGATATTCTTGGGTTTTAGTTTTTGTTTAAAACCTATCATCGTCGGATGTACGGGCCGCATAAACCTAGCATAAACCGGACAGGAGATAAAAAGAAAACAACCCATGAAATAAAATCCAAACCTAAAATTTGCTGCATTTTGTATAGCATTATTATTATTAGCCCCAGTAGACGAAGATGCAGCAGTTTTTGAATCTTTCGAAGCAACCACTCTTTTTCTTTTACTTTTTTGTTGGGATGTTGAAGACGACGACGTTGCTCCTCCACTTCCATCTTTTTTAATTTGTTGTAATGTATCCATTGAACTAATTGCATGTCTCATAAAATCTTGTCGAGCTTTTAAAAGTGCTGGATCCATTTTTGTTTTCAAATAAATTCCGTAAAAAATAAAAATCTAAAAGTTCTTTAAATATCAGAAACGATTATATTTAAAAAAATAACTATAAAAATGATTAGGCAAAACAAAAAAGCCATCAACAAAAAGTTAAAAAATAAAAACGCAGCGATAAAAATAGAGCGAGTCTTGGGAATGCCCAAATAGGCGCAGGCCAAAAAGGCGCGACCGAGAAGGTGAAAGGGTAATTTTGAACTTCGTACCCCCCCCCTCTCTTTTTTCTGTCTCAAAGTGTTAAAAATGGTCAGTTTGATCAAGAATTGTAGAACACATCAAGCCGAGTCGAATGACACCAAAATCGACAAAATCCGACCGGATTGGACAGAGATACAGACCCCTGAAAATTGAAATACCACATGGGTGATTTCTTGGAACAAAAAAAGTTTATGCAAATGATAGCTCATTCGAAAGAACTCGTCGAGCTGAGTTGAATGACAGCAAAATCAACGTAATCGGACGAGCTTTGACAAAGTTATGACATTATTTAGACCTACCGGAGTCTGCTCCTTATGTTATAACTTTGTAAAATCATGTCCAATCACGTTGATTTTGGTGTCATTCGACTCAACTCGACGAGCTCTTTCGAATGAGCTATCACTTGTACAAACTCTCGACCATATGGTTTTTCGCCCCTGTGGTTTTTCAATTTTCAGGGGTCTGTATCTCTGTCCAATCCGGTCGGATTTTGTCGATTTTGGTGTCATTCGACTCGGCTTGATGTGTTCTACAATTCTTGTTCAAACTGACCATTTTTAACACTTTGAGACAGAAAAAAGAGAGGGGGGGGGGTACGAAGTTCAAAATTACCGGTGAAAGGCCAAAACGGCGTTCTGAATTCTATCAAAAGATTGGAGTTCTTCAGTCATTTTTCTGTTGATTCTTGTTCTTCTAAAGCATACCCATCAAACAGACGGTCTTCCCGCAACAATTCACCGGCCTAAAAAATAATCTTGAATCCAAAGTAAATAATTAAAAACCTCTTTAAAAATTTGTACAGCTTCTGGACACTCTCTCAAAGCTGAAAATTAAGTTAATGAAAAACTCGTAAAATAAAAACAACCTATCAAAAGATCAACCATTCAAAACAAGCAAATCAATGCATTTAAGCAATGGAACATCTGCTGTACGTCTTCTCATTTGACAAGAACTTGGCCACCGTTTAATTGGCTTTAACATTAAGAAAGGATAAACTTATTTAGGGGAGAAACCTTGCGGACAAAACTTGCGAATTTAATAAAGTAAAAAAGCTAACCATGTAGACGAGAGCATTGGAGTTTAATCGTTGCACTGTTTGAGTGAAGCCATCGCCCATATTTCGCCGAAGCTAACATGGGGCTTGTGCCCATATTTCGCCGAAGCTAACATGGGACTTGTGCCCATATTTCGCCGAAGCTAACATGGGACTTGTGCCCATATTTCGCCGAAGCTAACATGGGGCTTGTGCCCATATTTCGCCGAAGCTAACATGGGACTTGTGCCCATATTTCGCCGAAGCTAACATGGGGCTTGTGCCCATATTTCGCCGAAGCTAACATGGGGCTTGTGCCCATATTTCGCCGAAGCTAACATGGGACTTGTGCCCATATTTCGCCGAAGCTAACATGGGGCTTGTGCCCATATTTCGCCGAAGCTAACATGGGACTTGTGCCCATATTTCGCCGAAGCTAACATGGGACTTGTGCCCATATTTCGCCGAAGCTAACATGGGACTTGTGCCCATATTTCGCCGAAGCTAACATGGGGCTTGTGCCCATATTTCGCCGAAGCTAACATGGGACTTGTGCCCATATTTCGCCGAAGCTAACATGGGGCTTGTGCCCATATTTCGCCGAAGCTAACATGGGGCTTGTGCCCATATTTCGCCGAAGCTAACATGGGACTTGTGCCCATATTTCGCCGAAGCTAACATGGGACTTTTGCGGGTACCCTTTTGTGTTGTTGTTGCTGCTGCTGAAGTTTTGTTGTTGTTGCTGCTGCTGAAGACTGAAAAAAATTGGCTACATTTTTCAAAAATTGAAAAAAGCAAGTCTTGTCCGCAAGTATCGATCTTTTTAACCAGACTATCTTTTGAGGGACTCGGACAAAGCTAAACCGAAAAAATGGCCGCCAGAAAAACCTTGACTTTTTCTCTTTTTCTTTTCCTCTACTATTTCGCTATTGATTTTTTCAAAATGTAAAAAAGCCGTTTGAACGCTGAGCATTAAACAAGCTGTTTTAACGCCCTAAGAAGAAGACGCGCGAAACTATGCAAGATAAATAAGGAAAAGATTTATACAAAAAAAGAGTACAGGAAAACTTTTTATTGTACTGTCTCTCTCTTTTTATGGCCGCGTTTTTATTGTTAGAAGGCTTGTTAACTTTTTGCTTATAGCTTTGTTTGTTTGGCCCAATCTTTTTTATAATCATCTTTACATAATCTTTTCCAATACTTTAAACAAATTTTTATCTTTTTTATGTGCTTTTACCTGTTATGTGTTCACTTTTTGTATCACGTTTTTTCCTTTATGGCTCATTTTCCTTTCCTTTTTGTTGCTTTTATTAAACCTCCATTTATGATTTTAACAATTTTATAGATTTATAATCAAAATTTCTAAAAGAATTTACTACCAAGTATAAAAAATGAGCGACGGAAGTAACAGCGCAAGTACAAAACCTATGTTGGAGCTGTATGTTAAGGCAAGTAAACTTTAAAAGTACTTATAAAATAAGCATTTTTAGGCATCAGGTATTGATAGCCGAAGAATTGGCGCGTGTCTCTTTTGCCAAGAATTTTGGATGGAATTGTATGCTCTCTATGAGGTTGGATGTGTTCGTGTGGAGGTTTCTTAAAGCTTTAAATTTATTTTATTTTAAATAATTTATTTAAAGGTAAAGACTGTAAATGTCAATTCAGAAGGATTTAAACGCAACTTTTCTGGAGCTCAACCTCCTATTATGGTGGAAGAAGAAAAGTTTGGAATTTAAAAAATTTTTAAATTTAAAATATTTAGAGGGACAACTTATGCTGATAACAGTGAAATTGAACGTCGAATCTTCCATCTCTGTCAAGGTTTTAATGTTCCGCTTTTTGAGAAGGATTTACAAGTTGAGAAAACTATCCAGAATCTTTATCGAGTTTGTTTTTGCTTGCTTTTTAGGGTAGCATCCCGTCCCATGGCTCCGACGATTTTTTTTTGGCAAAAACGCGATCCCCGACACTCGATACCACAGAGCCGGGATGCTAACTTACTCTATATTAATTGAATAATTTAATTTTTAAAGAATTTCAAAATCTTTCTGCAAGCAAAGGCAAATCATGACAAAGGTAAAAGACATCCTAGTGCAATAGAAGAGGGCCTTCCCCCACAGGTGACATCTTCACACAATAAATTATTGGAGCAATTGGCCAATATTGACCAGGTTTTCCTTTCACTTATTATTTAAAAAATCATTTTTAGTTGTTGGCTGATCGTTCTTCTCGTTATCTTCTAAGTGAGTCAATGACTGAATATGACTGTGAGATTATGCCACGTTTGCACCATATTCGTATCATTGGAGAACGCCTTTTGAATTTTTACATTCCACGTCAATTCACTCATTTATGGGCATATATATTAACTGCATATCGAACAGCTGCGTTTATTGAATCTTGTCCGGCTGATCAAGATATTTTGCATCATTATAAGGTATATTTATTAAAAATAAGTAAACCTTGTGAACATGCATTTATAGGATAAAACTTGTGGAGAAAAAAGGGGTTGTAATCGATAATTTTACCTTGAAATTTAAGTCCACTATATTTTATATTTTTTCAAAAATTTTAGGAACAATTAAACTTGGCAATTGATATGCGAGTGACACTTGAAGCACCAACAAAGACATTAACCATTCCAGAAGGTAACGATTATTTAAGGATAATATAAAATTATTTTTTTAGATGTTCTTCAAGATATACGCCGGCTCAATAATGGAATTCAAACAGGAGAAGGAAGTAGACAAAATAATTAGAAGATAAATAAGGCAATAAGAGTAAATAAGACTTACAATTAAGAAGGAAGTTACTACAAATAAAAATAATTTTTTTGGAAGGGATTGGGCGAAAAATTTTAAGGTTTTGAGAGAAAAATATTTTCTTGTATTTGGCTCAATCCTTTTATTAAATTAAATAAAAAACTTGCCTATTTAATTTATATATTTAACACAAAGACCGATGCATATCTAAAAATATTTAACATTCTTTTTTCTTGCTATTTTTAGTGTATTTTTCTTAAATAAAAATATTGCCTTTGTTCTTAAAGTTTTTTTTTTCATTGGGACTCTTTTATTCCCTAACTTATATTTCTATACACGACTGTTTTTTGTTTTCTTTTTTAGATTCCTAAGGCTATTTTTAGTCTAAAAATGATGAAAATTGTTTTTTATTTTTTAGTGATTATTTTATACAATATTAAAATTCAAAAATGGCCACAATTCCTTATTTTACAACAAATCGTCGACAACGCAGCCATTCGCAGTTACAACAGGTTTCTAATATTATTTTATTGGCACGGAGAGGAAAGGGCATATCGGGATGTTCCAATGTACGAACAGTTACCCTACTGATCTTTGGACCTATGGCCGCAAAGGGTTTTCTCACGACATTCCCGATATGTTCTCCCACCATTTTATAGAATAATATTGGTAATTTAAAAATTTTTTAAGCTAATTCCACTAACATCACAACAACAGCCAAACACCTCAACTACTACTTGGCCACCAATTCAATTAAAACAACAAAATTTAAATAAAAGGGAGGAAAATACAAGACTTTCAATATTGGGAAGTGAATGTTCATTATCTTCATATTATCGTTTACCTGGAATTCCACATGAAAATAATGGAGAGAGTGATCAAAGAGAGGATGGAATAAGGTTTTTAATTTTTAGAAGTTCTTAAATTTAGAAGAAATACCTTAAAGACTTCATCTTTTAGTGTTGATTCCTTGGAATCTCCCGAACGGTTTCTGTATCGGAGCTATTCCAACTCCAGGTTAGAGGTATTTCTCCTAGGTCGAGGTCTATGAAAGGTCCTGTTGGGAGTATTGCCTTCCGGGTCGGGAACATATGGGCAGACTTGGTCCTAACTTTCCATTTAAATTTTTAAAAATTTCAGGAGCCGTTGCATGCAAATGTTCGAGGATAATTTAAAACTTCTACTTGGCTCTTTCGCCCTGGCAGTTTTTGGTACCGCTCTAATAATATTTAGTTTTTGCATAACTTTTCTACCTAACGATATGGGTAATTTAAAATTTTTTAAATTTTTTCCTTTTAAATAATTTAAAGATATTCATGGCTGGATTTTCCTCGTTGTTGGTATATTATTTGCAATTCCAGGCTTTTATCATTTGATATATATTTGTTGTGCTCTTTGTGGTCGGCCAGGGTATTCATTTGATCAATTACCTACACTTAATAAAAACAGAAAATCATTGATTAATTATTGATGTTTGGAGTAGGGTTGGCGGTTCCGGAATCTTGAACAAAAAAATATCCGGAGTTCCCAGGTCCGATTTTTCAGGAACCCACACGATCCGGAGATTTCCCAGATAATCTCTTGTGGAGCCGCCAACCCTCGTCTGGAGAACCAACCAGCTTTGATTTTTACTCTCTTACATAATTACTTTTTTTTAATCACTCATAATAACAATAACTTTTTCCACGTATTCCATTCATTTTTAAACTTAAATTCCACAATAATCTCAAATTGTAAATAAAATTGTTTTTAAAATTTAAATATTAATAAAGACAATTTTTCAATATATTTATATCTCTAAAACTAATTAAAAAGTAGTTTAATTGAGCAAACAATAATTTAGAGATATTTAAAAAAATCCTTGATTTTGGTTGAAGACCTTGACTAGATTATTGATCTTGACTCTGGGACCTATGAAAAAGCAAGGTCTGTATCCAAATACAGGCCGATCTCTACAATAAATAATGTGTATAATTATCTTTGTTTAAACAATAACATCTTTCCCAGAACCAAATTCCCCACTTTCTTCTGGATTTTGTTCGATTACACCCCCACTGCTCGATTCTGCGATTGTTGAAAGCCTTTTTTGAGAAGAATCTGTACATTCTTGACTTATAGAATGGGAGGTTCCCTTTAAAATTGAAAATTTTTTTAAAGAATTTTTAAAATTTATTAACTTGTTCAATCTGGTCATAACTTTTTGTTAAATCTTCCTCATCGTCCATCCCTTCAGCAACCCAAGCCATTCCTCTCCATACTTGATGCATTATATGAACGGCTGGGGCAAGCATTGCTACTGTTGCTCTTGATTCTTGCCTTAAATGAAATTTTTAGGGATTTTAATATTTAATCATTCAATATTGCTCATTTCTCATAAAATAAATTTCTCTATCTACTCCTCGAAAAAGAGGATTATTATTTTATTTTCTAAAAATACCTTAACGTTAATCTTCCCCCTTCACCACTACTTGAGGTTGGTTGTTGCTGTTGTTCTCCTCCCATTTGATTCACATTTACTCCATAATGTGCCATCATTCTAGAACGAAGACCATTCATTTCGGGTGAAGCGATGGCTGCTTTAACTGAATCTTCTGGACTTGGATACATTTCCTTCAAATAAATTATTAAATAAAATTCAATAATTTCCTAACTTGAAGCATTAAACAAAAATTGGAGTACCATCCAGGATTTGGGCATGCATTTGGATTAGCCACACATAAAGCACATGCAAGCATTGTACCTTTCAATTTAAAAATAATTTTTGACAAAAACTTTTTTTTCAAAATTATTCTAATTTTTCCTACCTACCAACAATGCAAAGCAAAACAATATAAAGACCAAAATTATAAGTTTCCAGATCAATTATAGACAAACAAACACAAGCCAATGAAATTAATAATAGTAGAAGAATTGAAAGGCACACATAAAACATTGTATTGTTAAAAATTTTCTTCTAAAAAATAAAAAAAAAATTAATTATTTTAAGTGAATTATTAGAAAAAATTTTTTCCTAAAAATATTTTTTATTCAAAGCCCATTAGTCAATAACACCATAAAAAATTTTTTAATGAGAGAAAGTATTAAAGTCAGCTTTGGCTCTCTTAATGGTCCTTTTGCCTTTACATAAAAAGTATAGAATTTTTTTATCTTCAAAAAGAAAATGAGGAGCACACATCGCGCGCCATTAGTGCCACAGTTTTTTTAACCATGTCAGACCAGTATCATCCTCAACTATAGTATATACATAATGTTTTTTGTTAATGTGTGGCACACTACGTCAATTATTTATTTTTAGGATGGAAAAAAAACTTAGAAAAATGGTTGTAAGAGATTAAGAGGATAAGAAAAATGGGGGTAATTCTGGGTGGGATTGTAACAATTGGAATTAAGGAAAGCCTGAACATATTATATTGAAATATCCCGATATGTCCGCAAGCCGAAAAATTATTTGGAATTATACACATAATAGTGTAAATTATTTATAAGTAATATACTAATCTGATTTTCCTTTATTTAAAATATGCCAACTTGTGCGCACATGCAGTTGACATATTTTTTTTTGTTATGGAAAAAAGTTTTTATTTATTTTCTATCCACCACACATTGTTATTCTCTCTCAGATTGTTAATTAGAAGAAAAAAACAGGAAGAGGAGAAAGGAAGAGTGCCAAAAAATTCATTCCCCATTTTTCTGTTTTTAACTTAACTAATCAAAATGGCTTTTTTTCTTTCTTTTTTAAAGTCTCGCAATTTACAAATTAGAAAAAGCCCTAACCATTTTTTCCCTTCTTTTTTTATTTGCCGGCTGGAAGAAATTTTTTAAAGAGAGAAGTACACATTTCTTTATCACTTACATACATTCTCTCAACTAATTGTGTAACTAAAAAACATAAAAGTTAGTCTAATTGTAAAGTAAAAGTACAGAAATCCTTACTTAAATAAAATTCTAGTAATAATCTACATAACAGTAATAATAGAGGAAAGGAAAGAATAACTCTGGGACCTAAACTAGAGGGGGAGGGGGGATATCCATAAAGTACCATTAATAAATGTTAGAATTTTTGCTATAAAATTAAAATATTAAAACCAACCTATCTACACATATCCTCTTGCGCGCCAACTTTTGACTCTTCTTTACATGTTTCTTCTTCTTTTATTCATCAGAAAATCTTTGGAATAAAAATTATTGTCGTTTGTCTCAAAATCCTCTTCATTTTCTTCTTTTGTATCTGGAGATGAAGTTGCCTTTTTTGGTCTCTTAAAATTCATAGATGATGAAAATTGATTAAAATAATTATTTTTGTTGTTTTTCTCTTCAAATTCTTCCTTCTCCCAATCCGGATCAGTTAATTCTCTAACACTTTTGGGACGTGGCCGAGGTTGTCTTCTTGTACTTTTTTGTGTTTTTAAAAGATTTTCAGTTGTTTTGAGACGTTTAGAAGAAACAGGAGAATTAATATTGGGTGGAGATAAAGGGGAAGGTTTAAGATGTGAATCCCAAGGTTCTCTGTTGGTTATACAACCTTTAAAAATTAGGTGAAATAAAATCTACAAAATCTAAAACCTGAATGAACTAAAGACTCAATCCTCTCCGGAGAACGTTCAGCACTCGTAATCGGCTCAGTTATTAAAGGAGGCAACCATTTATTGGAAGTTTCGGTACGTGGATTAGAATTCCATGGTTGTCTACCAGAAAGAATACAACCAGAATGAACCTTTTAATTTTTTTAATTAAAAATTTTATTATTTTTAAAAAATAAACCCTTTGTTCAATATCTTCTTCAATTTGTGGAAGATGTAAGTGTTTATGTACATAATGTTGTTGATGATAATTGGAAGTTGAAGGCAAATCAGGATCAAAAATAGGCTCTTCCACAAATTGTTCATCACAAGAAGATTCAATTATTGGATGTTGTGCTCTCAATTTGAGTAGACGTTCTCTTCGCTGCCTAACAAAAATTAATTAAATCAACGACAAAGGCTATTTAATTCTCCCTTCCATTGGAGAGGGAATGGAGGGGAATCTTGCTGTCCCGGCATTTACAAGCAAAGCTAGACCCGATTGCCTCCCCGCTCAACACATGCCACTGCGTTACAGGGCCTACATAAAACAGCCACAAACTGCCGCCAGGCATCGAACCTGTGTCTCCCATTAAGTCCCCACTACTTTAAAAAAATGTATACTTAATTTTAGGTTGAGCATCCTCCTTCTTCAACTCCGTTCTTTTCTTCTCATTTAATGCAGTATTTTGTTGTTTTTGTTTTGGTAATATTCTTTCTTCTTTTTGTTTATCTTCTCTTCTTAAAGAAAATAAAGGTGTTTTCCTTTCATGTTCATCAAAAACTCGACGCCCTTTAACTAAAACAAAAACATCTTCTTTTTCATCCTTTTTAGACTTATCTTCTTTTGTTGTTTTTTCAATTCTATCCAATCTTGGAACTTCTTTTTTTGTTTTAATTAAAGTTGAAGATGAAGGATGTTGCCTGGTGCATTTTCTAATGTCTAAAGGCGGAATTGAAGGAAGTTTTTGTTGTTTTTCTAAATGTTGTTGTTTTTTGAACTCCTCAACCTTCTTTGTAGACAATTTCCCTTTTCCATTTTTTTCTATTTTTGGTAAAATTTCTATACCTTTTTTAATATCTCTTCCTAATTTTATTTTTTCTTCTTCTCCTTCCTCTTCTTTTTCAACATCTTCTTCAGTTTTTTCATCAGTTAATCCAATTTTATCACCAAGCGTTGTTGTATCCTTTTCCAAAACCTTACCCTCCTCCAACTTCTCTTCTGCCTCATCTTTTACATTTCCTTCTTCCTCCCCTTCCTTCTTCTCTTCTTCATCTTCAAACATTTCCTCATCCTTTTCTTTATCCAATTCTTCAATAATAACTTCATGTTTTTCAATTATTGGCAATATTTGTTGTTTCTCTGTTGTATCCATTTTAATTAAAATATCATCTAAAGAATCCCTTCTTTCTTTAAAAATTAAAAAAAAATATTTAAAAAATTTTATAGGAATAAACCTGTAGCCAAAGCAATTTGATCATCAGCTCCCGAATATTGTTCACCCAAAACTCGAAATTGATCCCAAATTGTTGGAGTTCCAGGTCTAGAAGTTGCACTTGAAGAACGAGGCAATTCTTCCTCTTCAATTTTTTCTTTAGGTAATAATGACGGTAATTGAAGAGATTTATCAACAACTTCAATGCCTTTTTCTTCCTTTTCTTCTTCTGTTTTTGTTTCAACAATAGTTGATGTTCCCTCTGTAATTGTACTCGATTTTTGTAATTCTATTGTTGGTTTTTTCTCCTCTTCTTCCTTTTGTTTTTCTTCTTCCTCTTTCTTCTCTTCTGTTGTTGTCGTTGTGGTTGTTGTTTTTGTTGTTGTTGTATCTTTCTTCTCAAAAGTTTTAGCTTTATCCAAAAATGTTGTAATTGAAGATTGTCTTCTTACTAAATCTGTTCCTACAAAATTTATTATATTATAAAAAATTTTTAATAAAAACCTCCAACAATTTCTTCTTCTTCACATTCTTCCATAATTAAATAATCTTCAGAGTCGTCAAAAATTTTTGATTGTCTTTGATGTTGTTGTTGCCAAGCTTGTGCTAAACTTGCAATTCGGCCAACTTCACCAACTGTTGGAATCTTTTAAAAAAATTTTCTAATTAAAAAAAATTTTTCCAAACCTTTAAAGTATTTTCATGCTCTCCTACAGAAAAACCACCACCTCTTGTTGACTCTTCAACAGATTCTGATATAACACTAATACCACTTTCTTGTGGAATAACCACTTTTGTTGGAATAGTAGAAGTTGTTAATGCTGTTGTTGCTGCAATTGTAGGTAATAAAGCTGATTGAGTCTGCTTTCCTCCCTTTCAAAAAAATTTTTTAAAGTTATTTTTTACAAAATTTAACCATTTTAAGTTTTATATTTCGCCATCTTCGTCTAAATATTGTAAAAAAATTTGAACGTCTTTGCTTTGAAGAACAACACCACCAAAAAAGTGGAAGTATTAAACAACAAAGGCAAAATAAAAATAGTAAAAGTAGGAATAACCATAACGAACTGTTTAAAAAAAAATTCTTATTAATACATACCTCCCTAATGCTACGTCTACATAAAAAACGCTAGCGTTTTGCGGAAAACGCTGGCGGAAAAAACGCTGGCGGAAAACGCTAAAAAGTGTCTACATAAAAATAGCGTTTTCTGCCTAGCGGAAAAACGCATTCATAAATTCATAAAACCCGAAATTCATAAAATTTGAAAAAAATCAACCTTTTCTCTTTTTCATTTTCTTCGTCGGACTTGCTAGTTGTTAATAATTCTTCTGATTTTAAAGTAGTATCAACATCAATAACAGTATCAACATCAATAAAAAGCTTCACATTTTCAATTTCTTGTGTAGCAGATTCAGTTGCTAATGTTGTTGTTATACTAATAAACTGAAAATTTACATATTAAAAATTCTAAAGAATTTTTAGAAAAAATATTTATTTACATTATTTATTGCAGGAACTGTTGTTGTAGTTTCTCCTTCAAAACCTTTTGTTATTATTGCCGTAGAAGTCTCTATTAATGCTGTTTGT
The DNA here is from genome assembly GCA_902706615.1 of Meloidogyne luci. Taxonomy (NCBI): domain Eukaryota; kingdom Metazoa; phylum Nematoda; class Chromadorea; order Rhabditida; family Meloidogynidae; genus Meloidogyne; species Meloidogyne luci. The sequence continues at coordinate 1,216,793 of CACSLI010000133.1, read as the reverse complement.
TTTTCCGTTATTTTAGGCTCCCAAATTTCAATATTTTTTGACTTTTCTACTTCTAATTGTGATTCCTCTTCATTTGTCTCACCAAATTTTCTATTATCCTCAACATTCAATTGTGTTGATTTTGAGGAGGAAGTAAATATTTTTTCAAATGGATAGGTTGGAGTTGTCACAAGAATATTATTTTCTCTAAGTTTTTGCTGTTGTAATGGTTCAATATTATTATTGGTGTTTTTTATTGGCTTTAAAATCTTTCCACGTTGAGGCCACACAAGTTGATGAATATTGGTGAAACTATTGCTTGTATAATCAACAATTGTTTTTGTACTGGTTGATTGAGTTGTTAGTCTTTCAGGATTATTAGATGTAGATGGCAATGACAAAAATGGACGGTCAAAGCTTGTATTGAACAAACCCTTAAAAATAATTTTTTTCTTAAATAAACTTAAAAAATACCACATAACCCGGATCCTCATCAGAACCATCCAAACAATCCTTTTTCCCATCCATAAGCCATCTGGTTAATATACATTGACCATACCCTCGGCAAGCAATTGAGTTATGTAAATGGCAGAGACGGCGACGTGTTGATGCTTTAAAAAATTTTTTTTATTGAAAAAATTTTATTTTTTACCATTTAAAAATTCACAAAATGAAGGAACAGATCCAACACCTTCCAATCTACTTTTTCCAGTACAGTTTGAATTTGAACCCAAAAGAAGGCAATCTCCTAAATGTATTGGTTCTGCACAAAATTGCCCGCCACATTCAATTTGACCAGGAAGACAAACTTAAATTTATTTTTTGAAAATTTCAATTTAAAAAATTTTCCTTACATTCATCGCTTCCATCCATACAATCCTTCTGACCTTAATTAAAATTGTTTGTTTTCAAATTTTTATTTATACCGACCATCATGAAAGCGTCCAACAGGGACACATTTTCCATCACCACAGTCAAACTCGGATTTTAAACAACAGCCAGAAAAGCGTTGTTCAGCAGCTTAAATTAGATTTTTGATTAAAACTTTAAAAAATTAAAATTTGCCTGGAAGTGATCCCCAATAACCTGACACCACAAAACGAGGAAAAACTGTCGATATAACCAATAATAAATAATAAAAATTAATTTTAAGGCAATATTTTATTTTAAGAGTTTTTATATTTTTCAAAAAAAAATTTTCTCCTTTTTTAATGATAAAGGCCAACATATTTTTCTGCCAAGTAGCAGTTAACGTTCTATAAAGATATAATATATTTTCTTTTTCCTTAAAAAATTTTTTTAAGGAAAAAAAGGGAAAGGAGAAAAAAGTGGACAATACTATAATTTAGTTGTAGAGCTAATGGCTAAACTAAAAAATGGACAAAACATAAAATTTTTTCAAAAAAGAAAGGAAATGTGTGTTTTTGTTAGCTCTGTCCAGCAGTGTGTAGTAACTAACTAAAAGTACTCACCACCCCCCAAAAAATCTTAATACACTTCCTTTTGCGGCAAAAAAAGGGGGAAGAATTTATATATCTCCTAGTTTAATAGTCTGAAATCCTTAAAAAATCGAAAAAAGCAAAAATTCTTTAAATTTATATTTTTATAAAAAAATTTTTTTAACTTACAAAATTCAAAAAATAACACAAAAATTCAACAACTAATCTCAAAAAAATTTCAAAAAAAAATTCTAGAATTTTGCCTGAATCAAAAACGGAGCATAAACGTAAGTGGAAGGTGGAAGTGCTTAAAATAAATAATTAATTTAAAAATATACTTTTATATTTTAATCACTTGAACAATGCTGAAGCCATTTATTTAACAAGGATTGCATACTGAAAAAAATTTGTTTAAAAATAAAATAATTAAAAAAACCTTTCAGCGTCCATTTTAGCATAATTAAGTTTTCGAATGTAAAGGTGCTAGAAAAAAATAAAAATTAAATTTGTAGTTGAAAAAAAATTTTAAACAATATTAATTGTCAAAAAATTATTTTTAAATGAAAAAATCAGAACTAGAGCTCTAACTTGAAGGGTCCTACATGAGAAACGAGACTTCGAAAAAAATCTCAAGAAAATTTTGTTCAAGGTCAATAACCCAAATTTTTGACTGATGTGAGATCTCGTCTCGGTCCGGGATTTAATCAAAACGAATTACCAATTTCAATTGATTAACATCTAATCCTTTGAGCTCTTTCTCCATATCTTCAGCCATTTTTCTGTCCAATAATTGTAAAATTAAAACACGCTCCTTTAATGATTTAGTGCCAAGAGAGAATGGAGAAACTTTGTGAAGACGTTTTAGATGATACTTTAAAAATTTTTATTTTAAAATTAAAAATTATTCAAAAAACATACTAATTGTGAAGAAGACAATTCTTCCAATTTTGAAAGATTAACAGTTGTTGACGGCAATTGATAAAACTTCAAAGGTAATTGAGTTGATAACTAAAAATAAATAATGTTAAACTCTTAAGTGAAATTAACGGAACTGGGTGAGAAAAAACGACACCCCCATCCATTACCACATTTTTAAATAGGGCGGGCCCACTATTTAAACTAAAAATAAATATTTAATTATCTTACATTTTTATTTTTCTCAGATAACTGTTGCAAAATACATGGAAAATTAACATCTTGAATTTTCTTCAATTCATTTAATTGAACAGAAGTAGTTTGTTGAGGTGTCCAAAAATGTCTTGTTAAAACAAGTTGAGGGCGAAAGATCCTTAAGTAAAAAACTTAAAAATAATTTTAAAGAGTTCTCTGATGTGAGTGTATTTTAAAATTAACAAAAACAAAAATTTTAAAAATGTCAAAACCCCAAATAAAGTCAAAACCCAAAAATTTTTGCCCGTCATAATATAATAATAAAATCACACATTGTTAAAATAACCAGGGGAAGACCAAGAGGGACTACAAAACTGACAAACAATAAGGAGACCATCTTTGCTATATTCTCGTTTGTCTAAAAAATATTTTAGGAAAACATTTAAAAAAATTTTTTTTTAATTATTTAAAAAATTCCTTGAGAATTGGAGGGCTTCCTTGGAAGGACTGAAACTTAAAAATTTTTTTCCAAATAACCCAAAGTATTACAAAAAATAAAACATTAAATTCCTCTTACCCTAATGCAATAATTATTTCTCCAATAATTGGGATTTGAAGTAAAAACACAAGAAGACAAATATGGACCAATTCAGCAGGGAACTTTTAAACAATTTTTTAAACTTTTAAATTAAAAAAATAACCTGTAAATAAATTAAAAGCTCTGGGATTGAGAAATCGGAAAATGTGCGTTCCTTCGAAAGAATCTGCTTGCGAAGTTTAAAATAAATTTTTGTATCGGAAAGGCACGATTTACTTCCTGAAATTGATAAAATTTAGTGATTAAATCATTTTATCCCCCACTCAATTTTCGTAGAAAGTACATAATGGTCAGACATTTGTCCTTCCATTGAAAACTTTTCTCATGTATAGTTATAAATAGGAAGACTGAATAAATAATGCTACAGGCAAACATAAAAGGAATACATAAAATTGTCTGACCATTATGTACATTAAAAAAAGTTAGCTAGGGGAGGGAAACTACATAAGTACTCATTTAAATTTAATAAAATAATTGTTTAAGAAACCTGATACAGACATAACATAATAAGAATAAACTTTTGGATGTTTAGTAGCAAAATGCTGCTCAATTTTATTAAATAGAGATGAATTTAAATTGCTTGAAGAAGATGCCTGTCGTTTTAAAAGCAATATATTCGCATATTTTAATGTCTGATTATTCAAAATGATGGAATAAGCCAATTTTTTATTCACAATTGACAAAAACATTCCTGAAAAATCAAATCAATATTTAAAAAAAATCAAAATTTGAAAATGAAAATTTTTTTAAAAAATTTAAAACTTTTTGTGCGGCCTAATGGCATATTTAACGCAATTTACCGAAACGAAAAATTGTTTGATTTTTACATATTGAAATTTTTAGTTTACACTTTGAAATTTACATTTTTAAACTTCGCGCGGCTTGTGTTTTTGTTTAAAATGTGGCGTGGATTTTTCCAAAATTTTAGAAAATTTTCTAGATAAAGGGTGCCGGAAAATGCTTTACGGTTTTTTGTTTATTTATTTTTATTAAATTTATTTTTTAGACTTCACATTCCTCGTTAATATCAAAAAATGGAGCTGCTACAAATATGGAAAATAAACTAGAATTTCATCACTTCCAAACAACTATTGCTTCAAGAATTTATGACCAGGAATTAATTGCTTAAACTCCAACTTCTACTTTTATGTGTACCTTTAAATGAAGGTTTTCAACAAGGTTTTTGCTTTTTTAATTTAAAATTAGGCTTAAGTTTAATAGGCCTTCCTTAAATGTTTCTGCAAGTTAAAAACGTGTTGCCCCTTCCTTCCCCTTTTTAAAGAAATAATCAGAAAAATCTGATTGTCCATCTTATAGTATATAATTTTTTTACTCTTTCCGGATTTTTTCCTTCATTTTTCTTCAAGGTTGAGAGCGTTGCCCCACTCCCCGTCCTTCTTAAAAAAGCTAACCATCCTACTGTTCATACTTTTTTTGTCTTTCCGATTTTTAACTTCAATTCTTTCTTTAAATTTTGTCATCAATCTCATACGTTTCTGTTGTTTAATTTAAAAATAAAGATAACTTCAAAATAAAAAGTTATTTGTATTTTTTTCTTTAAATTTGTTTGTATCACTTTAACATTCCATAAATTCCAAAGTTTTTAAAAAATTTCTTTCATTTAAAACTTAAGTTCTATATTGTCAGTTCTATTTAAAATCTCTTTTTCTTAAATGCGCTCTTAGATCAAACAAAACCAATTAAGTAACATTCCTCTCCGTTTCTCTTTCCGGTAACCTTTAAAAGAAAATTTTCTTAAGGTTAGTTTTACTGCTTGTTTAAATAAAAATCTTTTCGAAAAGTTTTTTGATAGCTAGTTAAATTTTCTGTAAAATTAAATTAAAGAAAAAAATTCAAAAAACCTCAATATATAAAACACGCAATGAAACTATACCAACATTTAAATTTGTCAAATATTCCACTTTTAAGACTCATTCTCTCTCCCAAATTCCCACGCTTTTTTGCACATTAAAACAAGACAAATTCCATTCATTTAATTGACAGAAAAATTGTTTTCCGCCATTTGATCCACAAAAGTATCTCTCAAAAATATATATTTATTCCCTCTTAAAATTCCTTTCCACAAGGTTTTAGCCTTGCCCTCTTTCTTTTTTTTGAGAGAGAGGAATTTACATAAATATAAGTAAAAATCAACCAATTTTTTCACTTAACCTATTTTTCTTTTTTTCACTATTTTTAAAAATTAACAAATTTTTTTAATCAATTTATTAACAAATAATCATGTAATATTGAAGATTAAAGATCCCCTTCCTCCCTAGATTTTTTTATCTAGGAGACATGTTGAGACATTATTAAAGATTACTAAATAGTGAAGTCTGCCCATTATGTACATACATTTAAGGGAAAAATCTCGGGAGGAAAAAGGGGTCTATAAACTTCAATACTACCAATAATCTTTTATCAATTTCATCCAAATATCAGCACACATTTTTATTGATACAATTTGCTACTTTTTTTTTAGCAAATTCCATTGCTTCCTCCTTTATTTTTAACAATCCCCAACTATTTTATTTATTTTCCCCCAAATAACCGTCAACTCTATCAAGTAAAAAATCGATTTGTTCGCTCCAATCGGTAACGACTTTTTTCCCTTTCACATTTTTTAGTAGTACATTTTTAATGTTTATTATAATAGATAGAGCTTGAGAATTTATTTATTAAGTAGAATTTATTTTACAAGATCTGTGTATATCCTCCTAATATTTTTAAGACTCAATTAAAATTTTTGGGAAACGATTAGAGAATTTTTAGTCAAAGTGTTGATCTCAAGTGATTTGATCTTTTAGAAATTTTAAAAGAATGTGTGGCGGAAGACTGGCGATTGACATCGATGGGCTTTTTGAGGAGTGTCTCTCCCTTCCCCTGTTTTTTATTCTTTGTCTCGAGGAAAGAAACTACTAAAAATTCCTCTTTCCCCCAAATTTTATCATTAAAAGAGTTTTTGAGAGAGGAAAGAAAGGAATGCATTGTAGAAAGGGGGGCAACGCGCTTTGGGGTTTTGGTGGTTGTGGGGGTGAAGTAGTTGTACAATAAAAATATTTTTTTCCTTTTCTTTACACTAAGGGGAGAAAGAGTCTTCCCCCTCCTTCAAATTTTGATGCCTTAAAAGTGATTCACCATAAAGTGTGTTGCCGATGGTTAGCGGCGTTCTCTCACACCCACTCCCTTATTTGTCTTTCTCTTTTGCTTTTACAAAACCAAAAACAATTTCCGTTTGATTCCGCAAACTAAAAAAGAATTTAAATTTAAACTAATCAATTTCTAAATTTTATTTTAAAATTTTATTTTTTTAGTTTTCCTGTCTAGAAATGCCTCAACCACAACAAAATAATAATATTAATAATAGGCAGCAACAATTAAATGCAATTCGTTCTTCACTTTTGCCATTTCAACAGCAACAACAAAAATTGCCACAAAAATTGGAGAATGGTTTAAATGAAGAAAAGTTTGAAAATAAAGACGAAGATGATAGGTTATTGGATGTTAAAAAATTGGAAATGGTTAGGTCTATTGTGGATGCTGGATATGATCAGGTAAGAAAATTTGTTTAAATTTTAAAATTTAAATTAATTATAGGAAAGTGCTTTCTATGCACTAAAGTTGGTCAATTTTAGATCGGCTGCGGATGCTTTGCGTGTATTGCATACAATTAAAACTGTAAGGTAAAAAATGTTTTTTAAATACCCTATTTTATTTTTAGGATATAATTCAACAACATTCTAACAACATTAACAATTCTTCTCATTTGCCAATTGTCACAGTTACTACAACACCAACTTGTAGTTTTGTTCCAACAACTTCCCCCTCGTCTTCAAGGAAACCCCAAAGCAATGCTTTGCCGTTTACAAATCGACCAATTCACAGAACACCAACACTTGCACATAGACCTACTCCAATAACACAAACACTGTAATTTTTTATTTATTTTTCCAATTCTAACAATGTTCTTTTTTAGTCGTCAAAGTCAATCTTTTGGGCCTTCTGATGCTCATATTGCCACAGCTGCTTCCGTGGCTGCTACAAAACTAAATCCTCCCCCTCCTTTTAATGCCCATCATCCTCCTTTGAGTGCTTCTGGAGGGGGTGGTACAGTTATTCGAATAGAAAGAAACCAAACACAACAACCATTATTAATAAAAAATGATAAAACAACTACAAATTTTCCTCCAAATTTTCCTTCTAAAAATATTGATGAATCAACAAAACCTTCTACCTCTTTATTATCATCTCAAAAACATTCAATTTTGCCACAACAACCGCCACAATGTGTTCAAAGAATTTTTATTGACCCGAAAGTTGCCAACAACAACATTTCAAATAATGCCATACAAACACAAGAAAACAGAAGAAGACATACAGAGGAGGTTTAAAAAATTTATTATTTTTTTTCTGATTTTATTTTTTGCAGTTAAACCGTAAATTTGTTGTTGTTTCTTCCTCTTCTGCTGCTACTACAACTAATAATTCATCTTCTTCCTCTTCCACCCAATTTCAATCTTTTCCAACTCAACAACAACAAATTAAGCGTTCTACGTCTCCATTGCCTGAATCTGTAGCTAAACGCTTAAAGTCGGGAACTTATGAAAGAGGATGTAAACCGTATGTTTTTTAAAACAAATTTTTTAACAAAAATTTGTTTTTTTAAGTTGTCGGCCTTCCATGTTTCGGTTTGTTTTTCCAAATAATTAATAGGAAACAAAAATATTTTTCTTTATTTTTAGATTTTTTATGGAACAACATATTGAAAAATTAACTCAACAATTTCATGAAAGAAGAAAGCGTGCTCGGCAATTAAGCCATGAAATGGAAGCTGCTGGGTTAGCTGATAATGTTAAAGATAATATGCTGAGGCTTTTAAAGTTTGTTGTTTAATAAATTTTCAAATTAATTTTAAATTTTAAAAATTTTAGAAATAAAGAATCAAAATATTTACGTTTACAACGACAGAAGATGAATAGAAGAATGTTTAGAGTAAATTTTAAAAAATTGCTTTTAAAAATTAATTTAACCTTCTTTAAGCTCATACGCCATATTGGAATTGGTGCTTTTGGTAAAGTCACTCTGGTAAGAAAAAAGGATACTGACCAAGTTTATGCAATGAAAACATTGATTAAGGCTGATGTTATTCAGGTTTACATTTTAAATGAAAAATTTTTTAAATTTTATTCCTAGAAACAACAAGCAGCCCATGTCAAAGCAGAAAGGGACATACTTGCTGAAGCCAACAGTCCGTGGATTGTAAAGTTGTTCTTTTCGTTCCAGGATGCACAGAATCTTTATTTTATTATGGAATATGTACCGGGTGGAGATATGGTAGTCTAAATATTTTTAGAAATTTTAAATACTTCCTAAAAATTTTAGATGCAATTACTTATAAATATGGGTATTTTTCCAGAGAGTTTGGCAAGGTCATTAATTAAAAATTTATTTTTTAGTAAATTTTTTATTTTAGATTTTACATTGCTGAACTAACATTGGCTTTGGAGTATGTACATTCTTTAGGATTTATTCACAGGTTTATTTTATGAAAGATTTTTTAAATTTGATCATTTTTAGAGATATAAAACCCGACAACATATTGATCGACAAAGGAGGACATATCAAACTTACTGATTTTGGTCTTTGTACTGGACTTCGGTGGACACACGATAAACGACATTATGTTGTTTATGATAATCATGAAGATGGAGCTACACATTTACGTGAGGATTCGTTTTCCTTGCCTCCTGGATTTGATCAACGTTGGAAAGTTTTGGAGATGAGGCATCATCATAAAAGGTTTTTTTTATTATATTGTTTTGAAAAAAATAAAAAAAAATAGGAATCGTGCTCATTCTGTTGTTGGAACAGGAAACTATATGGCTCCGGAAGTAATTCAGCGGACTGGTAATATTTTTTAAAACTTTAAAAGTGTAATTATATTTTGTAGGACATACTCAACTTTGTGATTGGTGGAGTGTTGGAGTAATTCTTTATGAAATGGTTTTTGGACGTAATTTTTTTTATTTTTCAAATTTTGAACAAAAAATATTTTTTAAGGTCCTCCATTCATGAGTCGTGTTGATGACCCCGCTGAAACTCAATACATGATTGTACATTGGTATCGTTTTCTTGACTTAAAGAACCCAATGGGTGCACGCCTTTCACGTCAATGCATAGAATGTATTGCTCGTTTATGTTGTGATCAAGGCATTCGTTTAGGCCATAGACAAGGAGCTAAGGATATTAAAGAACATGTCTGGTTTAAAGTAAATTTTTTTTAATTTTAAAAATTATTTTTTTAATTGTTAAGGGTATAGACTTTTTAAATTTACGAAACATTACGCCTGAACATGTTCCTCGTGTACGCCATCCTGAAGATACCTCCAATTTTGATACATTTGAAGTTTGCCGTACTGATGAGGAAGAGGATGATGAAGATAATGAAATAAATAGAATAAATGAAGATAAAAATATTAAACAAATGGCAGCAATAACTCCTTCGAATGTTTTGCGTGAAAATAAAGAAAATGGAAAGAAGAACCCTTCAAATATTCAACAACAACTTCCTCCAAATTTTATAGATTTTACTTTTCGACACTTTTTTTCTGACGGAATTGGTGGGAGCACTAGTGGTAAATTTTATTTCTGTTTATAACAATAGGCCTGGTATTTAGAGAGAGAACCTACAAAAATTTTAAATTTTAAGGTATTCCCCACTCTGCAATTCGGCCAGGTGGTCATCACGGACCGTTACGACCAAGTTTAGCCCCTTTAATGGAATCTGCTGAAAGACAAGCTGCTGCCATGAAAAAGGCTAACGAAACCAAAACGGCCAATTCAAAGAACAAAATGGTACAATCACCTACAATTCCTATTTTGTCATCACCCTCATCTTCAAATAATCAAACAACAATTTTGCAAATTGGAGGTCTGACAATGAGCAATATTTTTAAAAATTTTTGATTTATATTTCAGAATTTCCAAGAAAAGAAGATTCAAAATTAAAAGAGGAAGAAGAAAAATTATTAATTGGGCAGCGTAAAAAATTCCAAGTATGTTTTCAAAGGAATTAAAATTTTCAAAAAAAATTTTATAGGCACTGAGGCTAGCTGACAATAACGACAATTGGTCTACTAGTAATGAAGATGAGGAGGAAGAAAATGAATGGTCAACAGCGGCAAGTCGTTGCTAAAGGAACATATTTACGTATTTTTTTATTAAGTTTTATTTAATTTAATATTGTAATTTTGTAAAAATAATAATAAATACTTATTATAAATGTATTTATTTATATTATTACGAAATAAAAATATTATATAATTTTTCTAGACATCTGTTCATACAAATTAGGGGAAAATTAAAAAAATGTTTTTTGTTGGGAGAGAAGTGAAGAGGTCTCCTTTCCTCTTATAAATTCTCTCATTTCCCTCACATTTCCTCATTTCATGGACGCCCTTAAAGTCAAAAAATCTCGCGTGAATAATCGATTATTTTACGTTGATCGAACGGCTAAAGAAAAAAGGGATAAAGCATTATTTTTAGCCGAGAAAATCTCTGAATGATTTAATAAATACGTGTTTATAGCTTCTCCCTTTTTCCTCTTGTTTCTACTAGTTGTTTTGATGTAAAAATCACTGTGTGTGTGGTTAACACTTTTATTTAAATGCTCGAACACGTTTTTCTTTCTTTTTTTACACTTTTTTCAAGTTCCCTTTTTGTTTCCCGATTGAATTTCCTCCAATGTTTTTATTGAAATACTTTTGTAAAACAAAACAAACATTCAAAATTAAAAATGTTTGTTTGTTTTTAAGACTAAGGTTAAGTTTAAAAAATTTGTTTGTTTTGAATAAACCTGAAATGTTTTTGATAAGTATGCCTAATCTAATTATAATATTTTCTATTCTTGTTTTTTCGTCAAAACAAGAAAAAGGGAGTATTTTACTAAATATTATTAAAGGCCGTTTATAATAGTAAAGTGCGCGAGAGAAGAATTAAAGCAAAAAGAGAAAAAAGAATTTTTGCATGAAACTATTACATGAAAGTTTGCAACAATACAATGTCCTTTATTTTCAGGGTTTTTTTTAGTTATTTTGTAAATTATTTTTAATAAGTCTTAGAATCTCGAATGACTCATATCGGTCTTTTAAATCGTTTCCATCTCCTCCTAATATTTTTACTCTCAATTTTATGTCCCAAATTTCATTTTTTAATTATAGTGCATATAACCCACCCCCAACAATTCCCGTCTAAAATATTTTTCTTCTTTTTGTCTTACCGCAAGTAAAAAAATAAAAAATGTGTAACTGATTTGTCGCTTTGTTTTTGTACGTTTTTTTCAATGCAAGTTTTCGATTATTTTCAACCTTCCGTTTTCTCTTTTATTTTTTAAATTATTTTCAATCTCCTCTCTTTTTTTATAATTTGCCAAAGAAAGTAGTAAAAAAAGAAAGAAAATAACACCCCGACAACAATTGTGTGTGCGCATTAAGATTTCAAAATCGTTTAAAATTACGTGATCAATTTAGGGCGGAAATTGGTATTTTGTTTTGAAAATGGCTGATAAAATTTTTAAATTTAAATTGATAATAAAAAATATACCAAACTTGAGTCATAGTTAATTTTTTTTATTGTTAAAATTAAAACAAAAAAAGTACTGGGAGACAAATGGAATCGAACCTTGTGATTGATTGTCATATGTTTTAGCACGTTATACCACTAAACCACAATTAACATAAATTGTTTTAATTGTTTATTTTGTACGGCCTACAAACTTAAGTTTACAACATCTGGTTTTACAAACTTAAAAAAATTTTCCAAGCATTAAATAAGTTTTGAGCAAACTCCCAACATGCTGGGTTCTCCCTTACACTATTTTGTTCACGGAAAAATCTGGGAAGGAGGAAAAAAGCTGAAAAACATATGTTTTCCTGAACTCTGAGATTAAAAATAACTAAATTTATTTTTATAAACTTTTCATGAGTTTTTTCTTTAGTTTATTTGAGATAAGTTTTGAGTTTTTAATTATTAAATAAAAAATAAAGAACGTATGTAATTAAATGTGTTCACCTTCTAATGAGTTAAACTGCATAAAAGATGCCCTACATTTACCTTTTTAATCCCCTTTTTACAATTTTTTAATTCTCTATTTTTCTATTTTTATTTCCTCACTGAAAATAAAATCAATCCGCGCTTAACTAAAATAAATAAATATAAATTTATGCTCTCAATTTCTACATATTCATTTCCTTTTTGGAAGCTAAAAAATTATTTATTTTAGCTAGAATGCCGTTCTAAAATACTTATATTTATTTAGTTTAATAATTTTTTAAAAATTATTTTAGAACTTTAAATGGCGGATCCAAATAATTTACCGCCTAGGCCACCCCAAAGTACTACACCTAGAACAGGTTTGAGATTTAATTAATTTAAATATCGTATAAAGGTGTTCCACAATGGTCGATTACACGGAGAGAACGAACAGAAATGACTCCTCCAGGTAACTTGCCCCTCAAAAAATATTTATCTTCTTGTTTCTCCCTTTAATAGGTCGTAGTAGTAGTCGGAGTGGAACAGAAGGAGGAGATTCCGACTCTGACAGTGGAGGAGGGATTTATAGAGCTAGAACTGTTACGAGTACAGAAAGAGTTCAAATAGTTCAGATGCCTATGGAATTGAGCCAAGTTAGCTCAGAACAATTGGAAATGATTTCATTATCGCCAGAAACTGAAGCGAGCAGAGAAGTAGATAAATAAATTTTTTTAAATTAATTTTTATTTATAAGGTTTGTACAACTACAACAACTATTGAAGCTGGAGCTGTACCTATTGTTGGAGGTTTAACTAGTTCTGGGGTGAATTTTTCACATTTATGTTTTTTTCACATTCCGGAAAAGTTTTTACAATTTGTAAAATATTTTATTATATTCCGGAAAAGTTTTTACAATTTGTAAAATATAATATTTTATTATATTCCGGAAAAGTTTTACAATTTGTAAAATATTTTATTATATTCCGGAAAGTTTTTACAATTTGTAAAATATTTTATTATATTCCGGAAAAGTTTTTACAATTTGTAAAATATAATATTTTATTATATTCCGGAAAAGTTTTACAATTTGTAAAATATTTTATTATATTCCGGAAAGTTTTTACAATTTGTAAAATATATTATTAAATTACGGAAAGTTTTTACAATTTGTAAAATATAATATTTTATTATATTCCGGAAAAGTTTTACAATTTGTAAAATATTTTATTATATTCCGGAAAGTTTTTACAATTTGTAAAATATTTTATTATATTCCGGAAAGTTTTTACAATTTGTAAAATATAATATTTTATTATATTCCGGAAAAGTTTTACAATTTGTAAAATATTTTATTATATTCCGGAAAAGTTTTTACAATTTGTAAAATATATTATTAAATTCCGGAAAAGTTTTTACAATTTGTAAAATATATTATTAAATTCCGTAAAAGTTTTTACAATTTGTAAAGTATTTTATTAAGATCCGGAAAAGGAAGTTATTCAAGGATTTATAATTATTTTTTCTCAGGTCCCCATAGTCAGCGGCATTTTCTTAAATAGAGAATCTCGCCGAACAACAACAATAATCACAACAACCAAAACAACATATAAAATATTGGAAGATACAAGCGATGATGATTTGGAGTTTGTACAAATGCCAGAATCTACAATATCAACATCCACAGCTACCACAATAAAAGAAAAAGATGATTTCCTAATAATTAATAAAACAGATAGTTCAATAACTTCAACAAGTGAAGACGATGATAATTACGATTTAAAATCTTCAACATCTTCACTTTTATTAAAACAAATCCCTTTAAAAACCAAAAAGGAAGAGGATGATGAAGAAACTGTAATAACTACAACTAATACAACAATTGATAAATTAAATGAAAATAAAGAGAAGGAAGACGAAGAAATTATTGTTACTTCGTCTAATATTGTTGTAAGTTTACTTTTTTTGTACTAAAAAATTGCAAGTGCAATAAAAAATAAAAATTATTTTGCACAGAAATAATCCTTTTTTCATTCACACTTTTTAAAGGTAATCCCCTCAGAAATCCGCTCACCGCCCTATTCTCCCCATTCTTTTGCAAATACATCTACATTTTCCTCTCCAAATAGTGAAGGTATTATGCATACATTTGATGATGAAGAATTTTGTGCTCAATTGGCAAAAGCAGCTGAAGCTTCTATATCACCCTCTTTTAAGACTACAACAACTAAGCCCGTTAGGGAAATTAGTGAAGAACCTTTAGAACATTGGGTTATGTTGCCGGACAGTCGGCAACAATTAAAAGAATGTAGTACACAAACAACAGAAGAAATTGAAGAGAATTATCCCTCAACTAGTTGTTGGAATGAAGCAAAAAGTGTTGAAATTGATAATTATGTTAATGTTTATTCTAATGGATACTATTCAAAATTAGTAGAAGATGAAGAGGGAATATTAAATGGGACTAAAAGAGATTTTTCTGAAACAAATAAATCTGAATTGGAAACAGTTCCATTGGAAGTAGAAAGGAGGCATATTGGCTATTACAAAAATTTGGCAGAAGAAGAAAAGAAGCCTGGAGCAATAGAAAAACTAACTCAGATATTCAAAGAGAGCAAGAAATCCGAAGAATATCCTGTCAAATCTGATCCATTTACTGGCCAAATTGCTAGTACTAGTGCCATGATTGAAGCTAAAAATGAGCCAATCCAATCTTTTGTCAACATTTATTCCTCTGGACGTTCTGATGAGGCTCCAACAACAAAAACTACAGAATTTCTTTCACTTGAATCTCCATTTACTGGCAATGTTTCTGAATCAAATCGACGCTTGGAACTTACTCCAATACCTTTAGAGGTTGAACAACAGCATGCTGGTTATTACGATCATTTACCTTCAACGAGTAATGAAGAAGTGAAGAAGACTGGGGCGCTAGAAAAATTAACACATCTCTTCAAGAGATCCAAAACAGATGGAGATTATCCAGTTGATTCTGAACCCTATACAGGACATTTATCGTCATTAAATAAAATTTCTGAGACAAGAGAAGAACCAATCCATTCTATGGTTAGTATCTACTCCTCTGGGCGTTCTGATGAGGAACAAACAAAAAAGCATTCAGAATTCCCTATTAATGAAACTCCATTTGTTGGTTATGTTCCGGAGTCAAGGATAGTACCGGAATTGGAAGGAATACCATTAGAAATTGAAGATAAACTTGTTGACTTGCCTGGGGAAATTTCAACAAAATTAACAGAATATCCAAACTTTGAAGAAATATTTATTGGACATATTCATGAGTTACAAAGAAATGAAGTAGAAAATGTGCCATTGGAAGTTGAGAAAAAGTATACTGGATTTTATGAAGGGACCCCTTCAACATCAAGCGAAGAGAAAAAGCATGGAACGCTTGAAAAACTAACAAGAATTTTTAAAGGAAGCAAGAAGAGCGAAGAATTTCCTGTCGATTCTGAGCCATTTGCAGGCATAATTGCCACTACTAGTGCCATTCCTGAAGCTCAACCAGAACCGATTCATTCATTAGTCAATGTCTACTCTTCTGGTCATTCTGATGAACAACCATTAACAAAACCAACAGAATATCCACAAATTGAAGAGCCATTTACTGGACATATCACAGAGTCAATAAAAGAGGCTGAATTAGGTGTACAACCCTTGGAGCTCGAGAGGTTACATACTGGCTTTGATCAAAATCTGCCTACAATTCATTCTGAAATGGAACATATGCCTATTGGCTTCGAAAAGAAGCACATAGGTTATTATGAACAGCTACCCTCAACATCAACTAAAGGATCAGAATATCCCAAACTTGAACAACCATTTATTGGCTACATTCATGAATTGCAACAAAATGAAATTGAAAGTGTGCTAATCGAGGTTGAAAATAAGAACGTTGGATATTACGAAAATCTTCCAGCTTCAACAACTAGCAAGGAAGAAAAGAAACCGGGAACTTTAGAAAAATTAACTAGCCTATTCAAAGGAAGTAAAACAGAAGGAGAATTCCCTGTCGATGCTGAACCTTATTCTGGCCCTATAACATTGACTAACACCGATACTGATCTGACAACTGAGCCAATTCATTCAATGGTCAGTATCTACTCTTCCGGAAGGTCTGATGAAATTCTGAAAACAAAACTAACAGAATTTCCAATTAATGAAGCTCCATTTGTTGATTATGTCCCAGAGTCAAAACTTCATTCTGGAATGGAACATATACCTTTGGATTTGGAAAAGAAGCATATAGGGTATTATGAGGAGTTGCCTTCAACATCAACAAACCCCTCAGAATATCCAGAACCTGAACTCCCATTTATTGGCCATATTCATTCTTTACAACGGAATGAGGTGGAAGTTATGCCAATGGAAGTAGAGAACAGCTATATTGGATTCTATGACCATCTCCCTTCAACAACTTTCAAAGAAGAAAAGAAGCCTGGAACACTTGAAAAACTGACTAAAATTTTTAAAGGAGGCAAAAATCATGAAGAGTATCTTTATGATTCAGAGCCATATTCTGGCCAAATTGCTAGTACAAGTGCAATGACTGAATCTAAAATGGAGCCACTTCATTCTTTGGTTAGTGTTTATTCTTCTGGACGTTCTGATGAAATTCCATCAAAAATAATAAAAATATCAGAATTTCCAATTAATGAAGATCCATTTATTGGGAATATTTTTGAAGCAAATAAACTTGAAGAAATTAAAGAAGTTCCTTTGGAAGTCGAAAGGAAAAATGTGGGTTATTATGAACATCTACCTCCTACAACAACAAAAACATCAGAATATCCAAAAATTGAGCAACCGTTTATTGGCCACATTCATTCCACGCGAAGAAATGAAGTTGAAGATTTGCCGATGAATATTGAAAATAAGCATATTGACTTCTATGAACATCATCCTTCTAAAAATCAAGAAGAGAAGAAGCCTGGGGCTCTGGAAAAATTAACTAGCCTCTTCAAAGGAAGCAAAACAGAAAGAGAATTCCTTGTTGATTCTGAGCCATTTTCCGGCCTAATTTCAACTACTAGTGCCGTGCCCGAAGCTCAAAATTCCCCAATCCTCTCTTGTGTTAATATATACAGTTCCGGACGTTCTGATGAACAACCGTTAACAAAACTGATAGAATATCCACAAACTGAAGAGCCATTTATTGGCCAGATTCATTCCTTACAACGAAATGAAGTTGAGAATTTACCATTGGAAGTTGAAAATAATTATATTGGATATTACGAACATCTTCCGTCCTCAACAGCTGTCATTGAAGAAAAGAAGCCTGGAGCTTTAGAAAAGCTAACAAAATTCTTCAAAGGAAGTAAAACAGAAGGAGAATTCCCTGTTGATTCAGAGCCTTATTCTGGCCCTATCAACTTAACTAACACCGTTACTGATTTAACAACTGAACCAATCCATTCTATTGTTAGTATTTACTCTTCCGGGCGTTCTGATGAGGAACAAACAAAAAAACATTCAGAATTTCCCATTAATGAAGCTCCATTCATTGGCAATATCCCAGAGACGAAACTTGGGGGTGAATTGGATTCATTACCCATTGAAATTGACAAGAAGCATATCGGGTTCTATGAAAAATTGCCTCCACAATTAAAAAAGGAAGAAACTCAATATCCCAAAATGGAAGTAATAGGTAGATATTTAATGCTTGATACAAGTTAACATTCCCTTTATTTCAGAGGATTATTCGGAACCATTCGGAACTGAAACATTCTCTGAACTTGATCGACATTTAGAGTTGACTGAAGCACCAATAGATAATCAAGTTGCTGTTTACTCTTCTGGACGTTCTGATGAAATTCCAGCAAAAATAATAAAAATATCAGAATTTCCAATTAATGAAGATCCATTTATTGGGAATATTTATGAAGCAAAGAAAGAAGAAATTGAAGAAGTTCCTTTGGAAGTTGAAGGGAAACATGTTGGTTACTATGAAAGTTTGCCTTCTACAACAGGCGAAGAAGAAAGGAAGCCTGGAGCACTGGCTAAGTTGACACACTTTTTCAAGAGTGGAGAGTCAAAGGATGCTTACCCCCATATTACCGGTAATTAATAATTAATTTTCCCTAAAATCTCGACTTCCTTTCAGATCCATATTCTGGGCATGTATTTGAATCTATTCATACCGAGTTTACTGATTCTCCTTTAGAGCACCATGTTGGTGTTTATTCTTCCGATGAAACTCCAAAATCACCAAAAATAGTAAAGACAGAATTTCCAATAAACGAAGAGCCTTATCTTGGTTACATTCCGGATTCAAGGCGTCATAATGAATTGAATGAAGTCCCCTTGGAACTGGAAAAGAAACATGTTGGGTACTATGAACATTTACCTCCTACATCAACAGATGGAGATGGAAAAAAGCCTGGAGCATTAGAAAAATTGACTCAGATATTTAAGGGAAGCACTAAAGATGGAGATTTCCCCATTGATAAAGAAGCTTATACAGGGCATGTTGCAATGACTGGCACAACAATTGAAGCAACAAACGTGCCAATCCATTCTTTAGTTAATATTTACTCTTCTGGAATTTCTGACGAACATTTAACAACAAAAATGATAGAATTCCCTAAAATTGAAGCACCATTTGTTGGATACATTCCTGAAACTAAACGGCAGTCTGACTTGGATGCAGTTACTTTTGATGTGGAAATGAAGAATATTGGATACTACGAACATTTGCCTACTTCAATAATTGAAGAGAAACATGGGAAATTAGAAAAAATTACTCAATTCTTCAAAGGAATCAAAAACGCTGGAGATTTTCCGTTAGATTCAGAGCCATATTCTGGCCCGATTGCTAGTACAAGTATAATGCCTGAATCTAAAACGGAACCACTTCATTCTTTGGTTAGTGTTTACTCTTCAGGACGTTATGATGAAGCTCCTTCAGAAATTCCATCAGAGATTATAAAGCAAACAGTAACTGAAACTCAATTCGATACCAAAGTCCAAGCTGAATTAGAGGGCATACCCTTAGATATTGAAAAAAAGCATGTTGGCTATTATGATCAACTTTCTCTAGCATCAAGTATGGATGAAAAAAAGAAGCCTGGAAGATTAGAAAAATTGACAAAACTCTTTAAAAAAAGTAAACATGAGGGAGAGTTTCCTTCTGATTCTGAACCTTTTGTTGGGGAAATTAAAGGCACACAAAAAATGTCTGAAATGGCAACAGAGCCAATTCATTCAATTGTCAGTATCTACTCTTCCGGAAGGTCTGATGAAGTTCGAACAACAAAAATAACTGAATTTCCCGTTAATGAAGCTCCATTTGTTGGGAATGTTCATGAAGTAAAACGACATTCAGAGATTGAAACTTCACCAATTGAAGTTGAAGCACAGCATGTAGGGTATTATGAGCAGCTGCCCTCAACATCAACAAGAACCTCAGAATATCCCAAACTTGAAGAATCTTTTATTGGTCATATTCATGAGAATAGACTTCAGTCTGAATTGGGTGCAGTACCTCTTGATGTGGAAAAGAAGCATTTAGGCTATTATGAATCACTAACAGAAACATCAGAATATCCAAAAATTGAACAACCGTTTATTGGCCATGTTTATTCCTTACAACGAAACGAAGTTGAAAATTTACCATTGGATGTTGATAATAAACATATTGGCTATTACGAACATCTTCCATCTACAAATAAAGAAGAGAAGAAGCCTGGAGCTTTAGAAAAAATAACTAAGCTGTTTAAAGGAAGTAAAACGGAAGGAGAATTTCCTGTTGATTTTCAGCCTTATTTTGGATCCCTTGCGAAGATTGAAGTCGTTTCAGAGGCGACAGTAGAACCAATTCATTCCTTAGTTAGTGTTTACTCTTCTGGAAGGTCTGATGAAATTCCACCAACGAGAATACCGACAGAATCTGTAGAAGGTATCTAAACATTTCCCTGATATTTTTTAACTTTTATTCCTTTTAAGAGCCTTCAGCTCAATATTTATTCGAAACTGAAAGAAATTCTGATTTGCCTGAATACCAATTAAATAATCTTGTTAATGTTTATTCTTCCGGACATTCTGATGAAACAAGAATAACAAAATTCCCTATTAATGAAGTTCCATTTATTGGAAATATTCATGAAATAAAACGACAAGAATGTGAAACTTTACCACTTGAATTTGAAATGAATAATGTTGGTTATTACGAGCATTTACCTTCAGTAACAACGGAAGAGGGGAAGAAGCCTGGGATGTTTGATAAAATATCAAATCTTTTCAAGGAGGACGTGAGGAGTGATTATCCTCAAGTTACTGGTATGAATTTAGAATCATTCGAACTTTTCAAATCCCCTTTATTTAGCTCCATTCTCTGGACATGTATTCGAAACCAACAGCCCTACTGAACTGTATGAATCTCAGTTAGAACAACATGTTAATGTTTACTCTTCCGGATGTTCTGATGAGATTCCAAAAACTACAGAATATCCAATAGAAACATCTTATTCTGGACATGTCCCAGAGTCTAAACGTTTACCCGAAATTGATTCAGTTCCTTTGGAGATTGAAACAAAACACATTGGTTACTATGGAAGTTTGCCTACAACAGCTGAACACTCAGAAAAGAAGCCTGGAGCGCTGGAAAAATTGACTCAATTCTTAAAAGGAAGTAAAACTACAGAAGAGTTTCCTTTTGATTCGAAACCCTACACCGGGACTCTGCAAAGAATTGAGGCCACATCAGAAGCTCCAAATGAGCCTATACATGCCTTTGTTAGCGTCTATTCTTCAGGACGTTCTGATGAAGCTTCACCAATAAAAACAACAGAATTTCCAATTAATGAAGCTCCATTTGTTGATTATGTTCCAGAATCAACGCTTCAATCTGGAATGGAACATATACCTTTGGATTTGGAAAAGAAGTATATAGGGTATTATGAACAGATGCCCTCAACATCAACAAAAACATCAGAATATCCTAAGCTTGAACAACCATTTATTGGTCATATTCATTCTCTCCAACTAAATGAAGTTGAAACTGTGCCAATGGAAGTTAATAATAAGCATCTTGGATATTACGAACATTTGATTTCAACCGATGATGAAGAGAAGAAGCCTGGAGCTCTTGAAAAATTTTCAAAACTCTTTAAAGGAAGTAAAACTTATGGGGATTATCCATCTGATTCTGAGCCTTACATTGGTCAACTATCGACAACTAATATCCTTCCTGAATTACCTGAACAATCTTTACATTCATTTGCCAACGTATATTCTTCTGGACGTTCTGATGAGATTCCATCAAAACAATTCCCAGAACATCCCAAATTTGAAGAGATATTCATTGGAAATATTTTTGAGACTAAACAATTTTCTGAGCTTCAAACTGAGCCATTGGATATACAAAATAAACATGTTGGTTACTATGAAAAATTGCCTAGTACTTCAATAAAGGTTGAGAAGGAGGAAAAGAAACCTGGCGCATTAGAAAAAATATCTCTCCTTTTTAAAGGTGGAGAGACTCGAGATAATTATCCACAGATTACTGGTAAATATTTAGATATGCAATCATTGAAGAAATATTTTAAATTTTAGAGCCTTACTCAGGTCAGATTGCAAGTACTTTTATTATGAAAGAAGCATCATTTGAGCCAATTCATCCCTTTGTTAGTATCTACTCTTCTGGACGGTCTGATGATGTTCCAACAAAAATGCCAGAATATCCGAAAATTGAAGTTCCGTTTATTGGACATGTTCATGAGTCATTTAAACAGAGTGATTTAGATTCAATCCCTCTTGAAGTTGAAAGGAGAGACGTTGGTTATTATGAATCCACTCCAAAAATAGATACCTCTGAACAGGCTGTTGAAACTCCAACAACAAAAATTACAGATTTCCCAAAAATTGAAGCTCAATTTATTGGACATATCCCGGAGATAACGAAACATTACGACATGCACCCTGTTCCATTTGAAGTTGAAAACAAATATATCGGATATTACGAACACCTTCCATCTTCAACACCTGTCAAAGACGAAAAGAAGCCTGGAGCTTTAGAAAAGCTAACAAAATTCTTCAAAGGAAGTAAAACGGAAGGGGAATTTCCTAATGATTCAGAGCCTTATTCTGGTCCTATCACTTTAACTAACACCGTTACTGATTTGACAACTGAACCAATCCATTCAATAGTTAGTATCTACTCTTCCGGACGATATGATGGAGTTCGAACAAAAACAAAACATTCAGAATTCCCAATAAATGAAGCTCCGTTTGTTGATTATGTCCCAGAGTCAAAACTCCGTCCTGGTATTGAACATATACCTCTGGATTTGGAAAAGAAGTATATAGGGTATTATGAGCAGCTGCCCTCAACATCAACAACAAAAGCATCAGAATATCCTAAAATTGAAGAGCAATTTATTGGTTACATTCATGAGAAGAATCTTCATCCTGAAATGGGTGCATTAACCCTAGATGTAGAAAAGAGGCATATTGGCTATTATGAACATTTACCTTCAGTAAAAACGGAAGAGGTGAAGAAGCCTGGGTTGTTGGATAAAATAACACACCTTTTCAAAGAGGATGTGACGAATAGTGGTTATCCTCAAGTTACTGGTATGAATTCAGAATCATTACTTTTAAAATCCCCCTTTATTTAGCTCCATACGATGGACATGTATTCGAAATTAATCGTCCCACTGAATTTCGTGAATCAGGAATAGAACAACATGTAAATGTTTACTCTTCTGGCCGTTCGGATGAACCTTCAACAACAAAATTGATAGAATATCCCATGGATAAATCCCCTTTCAATGGGATTATATTTGATACAAACAAGCATTCTGAGGCGAATATTTTACCTCTGGAAATTGAAAAGAGGCATATTGGTTATTATGAAGATTTACCTTCAATAAAATCTGAAGAGGAGAAGGAACAAAAGCTTGGAGCATTAGAGAAGATTACTCAGTTATTCAAAGGCAGCAAAGCTACTGATGAGTTTCCATTCGACTCGGAACCGTACAATGGGTCAGTGACGAGAACTGACATAGTTCATGAGTTAGCAACTGAACCAATCCATTCAATGGTCAGTATCTACTCTTCAGGACGTTCTGATGAAGTTCCAACAATAAAAATGACAGAATTTCCAATTAATCAAACTCCTTTTGTTGATTATGTTCCAGAATCAACGCTTCATACAGGAATGGAACATATACCTTTGGATTTGGAAAAGAAGCATATAGGGTATTACGAACAGCTGCCCTCAACATCAGCAAAAACATCAGAATATCCACAAATTGGAGAGCCTTTTATTGGCCATATTCATCCGCTAGAACTAAATGAAGTTGTGAGTGTTCCAATGGAAGTTGAAAATAAAAATATTGGATATTACGAAGATCTTCCTCTCACAAATCAAGAAGAGAACAAGCTTGGAGCTTTAGAAAGATTAACTAAACTCTTCAAAGGAAGTAAAACGGAAGGAGAGTTCCCTGTTGATTCTGAGCTCTATTTTGGCCCTATAACATTGACCAATGCCATTACTGATATAACAACAGAACCAATTCATTCTTTAGTTAGTGTTTACTCTTCCGGGCGTTCTGATGAAGTTCCAACAGCTAAGATAACAGAATTCCCCATTAATGAAGCTCCATTTACGGGCTTTTTACATGAATCAATCCCACAGACTGAGCTGCATCCTTCTATGCTTATAAAATCAGTTGAAGGTAGCTCAGGATTTTTTAAATATTTTTAAAGTTTTCTTCATTTTTAAGAGCCATCTTCACAATATTTATTCGAAACTGAAAGAAATACTGAATTGATTGGATATCAATTAAATAATCTTGTTAATGTTTATTCTTCCGGGTATTCTGATGAAATTACAACAAGAATACCAGAATTTCCGTTAAATGAAGAGCCATATTTTGGCATTATAAATGAGGCTAAAAGACGATCTGAATTTAATACAAAGCCTTTGGAAATTGAAGGAAAACATGTTGGTTACTATGAGCATTTACCTTCTACAATAGATGGAGATGAAAAGAAGCCTGGAGCATTAGAAAAATTGACTCAGATATTTAAAGGAAGCAGAATTTCAGATTTCCCTACTGACAAAGAAGCCTATACTGGGCATGTTTCAATGACTGGTAGAACAAATGAAGCTAAAAACGAGCCAATCCACTCTCGTGTTAATATTTATTCTTCAGGACGTTCTGATGAAGCTCCAACGACAAAAGTTATAGGATTTCCCGTTAATGAATCACCATTCACTGGCAATGTTTCTGAATCAAATCGCTGGATGGAACTTATTCCAATACCTTTGGAGGTCGAACAACAGCATGTTGGTTATTACGATCATTTACCTTCAACGAGTAATGAAGAAGTGAAGAAGCCTGGGGCGCTAGAAAAATTAACACATCTCTTCAAGAGATCCAAAACAGATGGAGATTTTCCAGTTGATTCTGGACCTTATACTGGACATTTATCGTCATTAAATAAAATTTCTGAGACAAGAGAAGAACCAATTCACTCTATTGTTAGTGTCTATTCTTCTGGGCGTTCTGATGAGGAACAAACAAAAATAACAGAATTTCCTGTTAATGAAACTGCATTTGTTGGGTATGTCCCAGAGTCAAAACTTCAGTTTAGAATGGAACATATACCTCTGGATTTGGAAAAGAAGTATATAGGGTATTATGAGGAGTTGCCTTCAACTTCAACAAAAATCTCAGATCCAGAACCTGAACTCCCATTTATTGGCCACGTTCATTCTCTCAAACTAAACGAAGTTGAAAATTTACCATTGGATGTTGATAATAAACATATTGGCTATTACGAACATCTTCCATCTACAAATAAAGAAGAGAAGAAGCCTGGAGCTTTAGAAAAAATAACTAAACTTTTCAAAGGAAGTAAAACGGAAGGAGAATTTCCAGTTGATTCAGAGCCTTATCTTGGATCCCTTGCGAAGATTGAAGTCGTTTCAGAGGCGACAGTAGAACCAATACATTCCTTAGTTAGTGTTTACTCTTCTGGAAGGTCTGATGAAATTCCACCAACAGAATATCCCAAAATGGAAGCTCCATTTATCGGCTTTATCCACAATTCGAAACCTCAATTAGAATTGAATCAAACACCTTTGGACATTGAAACAAAGCACATTGGCTTCTACGAACAACTACAGCAATCTTCACATGATGAAGAGAAGAAGCCTGGAATTTTGGAAAAAATGACAAAACTTTTGAAAGGAAGCAAAAATGACGGAGAATTTCCGTTTGATTCTGAACCTTATATTGGCCCTATTTCAAACACCAATATAATTTCTGAACTCTCAGAAGAGCCAATTCATTCTTTAGTCAATATTTACTCTTCCGGGCATTATAATGAACAGCAAAAATTAGATAATATTTCTGAAGCAAAAATAAAAACTGAATTAATTAATATACCCTTGGATGTTGAAACTAAACATGTTGGTTACTACGAAGGTTTACAACAACCTCCAAAAACAATTAAAGAAATAAAAATTGAAGGTATTTTTAGTTTGAAATAGGGTAGCAACCCTAAGTTTGAAATTAAGATATTTATTAATATTCAGGGTCTTTATTCCAAACTATTCGAACTTCCGAAATGGAAGCATTAATGCTAGACAACTCTGTGAATGTTTATTCTTCCGGACGTTCTGATGAAATTCAGCCAACAAAGATTAAAAAGGAATATCCTCAAATTGAAGCTCCATTCAAAGAAAACGTTTCCGAATCAAAACGTCAATTAGAAATGGATTCATTACCTTTAGAAGTAGAGAGGAAGCATTTGGGTTATTACGATCATTTGCCTAAAACTGAAGAAACAAAGCTCGGATCTTTAGATAAATTGACACAAATCTTTAAAGGAAGTAAATCCCTCGAAGAATTTCCTTCAATTTCTGAGAGATATACTGGCCCTGTTAATAATACAAACATATATAAAGCTAAATATGAACCAATCCATTCTTTCGTTAATGTTTACTCTTCTGGATATTTTGATAAACAACCAACAATAACAACAAAATTATTAGATTATCCAGTAAATCAAGCACCTTATCTTGACCACGTTTCTGAAACTAGACAACAACAAACAGAACTTAATTCTTCCCCACTAGAAGTTGGCAACAAGTATATCGGTTATTACGAACATTTGCCTTTAACAGCAGCAAGAGTTGGGGAGGAGAAAAAGCCTGGAACATTGGAGAAGTTAAAACATATTTTCATAGGTGGAGTTTAAAAATCAGAATTCTAATCGAAATTTTTTTATTAAGACAGCAAAGCTGTTGAACAATTTCCTTTCGATCCTGAACCTTTCGGTGGGCCAATTGCAAACACAAAAATCTCTTCTGAAGTCAAAATGGAGCCTATCAATTCATTTGTTAATGTTTACTCTTCCGGTCGTTCTGATGAAGTTCCAACTTTAAAAGCAATTCCAGAATACCCGAAAATTGTATCAACTCCATTCCTTGGCACTGTTTATGAAGCAAAACGACAAGGTGAATTGACTGATGCTCCATTGGAGATGGAAAACAAGCATGTTGGATATTACGAACATCTTCCAGCTTCAACAACTGTCAAAGAAGAGAAGAAGCCTGGAGCAATAGAAAAACTGACAAAACTCTTCAGAGGAAACAAACAGGAAGGAGAATTTCCTGTTGATTCAGAACCATTCAATGAATACATTGCAAGTACTAATGTATTGCCAGAAGCTCAATCCGAGCCAATCCATAGTTTAGTCAGTGTTTACTCTTCTGGGCGTTCAGACGAAATTCCAACAACAATAACAACATCAGAATATCCAAAAACTGAAGCACTATTCGTTGGACATATTCCAGAGACAAAACATTCCGATCTCCATCATGTTCCATACGAAATTGAAAAGAAGCACATTGGTTATTATGAACAGCTATCCTCATCATCAACAAAAACATCAGAATATCCTAAAATTGAACAAACATTTATTGGCCATATTCATTCCACGCGAAGAAATGAGGTTGAAGATTTGCCAATGAATATTGAAAATAAACATATTGGTTATTATGAGCATCTTCCTCTCACAAATCAAGAAGAAAAGAAGCCTGGAGCTTTAGAAAAAATAGCTAAACTTTTCAAAGGAAGTAAATCTGAAGGAGAATTTTCTGTTGATTCGGAGCCTTATTCTGGCCCTGTCATATTGACAAATACTGCTACTGACTTGAAAAAAGAACCAATCCATTCTCTAGTTAGCGTTTACTCTTCCGGACAATCTGATGAAGTTCGAGAAACAAAAATAACAGAATTTCCCGTTGATGAAGCTCCATTTGTTGGTTATGTCCCAGAATCACAACTTCAATATGGAATTGAACATATACCTTTGGAGCTGGAAAAGAAGTATATAGGGTATTACGAACAGCTGCCCTCAACATCAACAAAAGAAACATTTATTGGTTATATTCATCAAAATAAACTTCAGCCGGAACTTGAAGTATTACCTCTAGTTGTGGAAAACAAGCATATAGGCCATTATGAACATTTGCCTACAACAAAAACATCAGAATATCCACAACGTGAACAACCTTTTATTGGCCACATATATTCTTTACAACAAAATGAAGTTAAAAGCGTGCCATTGGAAGTTGAACATAAACATATTGGATATTACGAACATTTACCTTCTAAAGATGAGGAAGAGAAGAAGTCTGGCACTTTAGAAAGGCTAGCAAAGCTCATAAAAGGAGGGAAAACACAAGAAGGATTTCCTGTTGATTCTAAGCCTTATATTGGCTCTGTTGGAAATTTCAACAAATTTTCTGAGATGATACCAGAACCAATTCATTCTTCAGTCAACTTATACTCTCCCGGACATTATGAACTTTTGCCAGTTAAAATAATCCAAACTTCTCCAGACAATCAGGAAATGAAAAGTGTGCCATTGGATGATAATTTTGTTAAAATTAAAGAAATTAATGGAATTTCTGATAAAAAATCGCTCAGATCTGAAGAAGGCTTTTTGCGAGGATCTGTTGAAACAATTGTTCCTGCACCTTTAAAAGAAGAAATAAAAATTGAAGAAAAGCCTATTTTGGAAGAAAAAGAGTTTTTGACTCTTGGATTAAACAAAAATGAAATTAAAAATGTTTTGATTGAAGATTTTGTTGAAGTTTATAATAATGGATATTCCTTTGTTACTGTTAGGGAGGAGGAGGATATTCCATTAAAGAAAGAAATAATTGAAGTTAAATCAGAAGAAAAATTAATTAAAAATATTCAAGATAAAAGTTTTGAGTTGGATTATATTCCAATTGAAAGAAGTATTTCTTTATATCATCATGGCTGGTATGGAGGAAGACTTGCCGAAGTTGAGGATGAAAAAGATGTGATAGATCAAAGACAAGTATTGCCTCAAATGAATGGAACATTGAGCGATATTGAACAGAAAAGGGATGTTATTGTAAGTGTTGGTGGGGAAACAGAAAGACAAACTGTAGAACCCGTTGAATTACACGTTCGTATAAGCGAATTAAAGAAGCCAGGGATTACAGAAGATAATGAAAAGAAAAAATTAAAACAATTATCATTTCCAACAACATTTCCTGTTAAGGAAGCTAAATTTGAAGAAAGAACACTTGGAGAGGATCAATTACAAAGTATTTATGCCAAAGCGGCATCTTTTAGAGATGGTGAGGGAAAGATAATTAATCTTAAATTAATCATGTATTCCAGAAAGACTCCCTGTTGCTGCCACCCAAAGAATGAGACGTCCAATGGTTATGAAAAGTGAAGATCTGAGTATAGATTCGAAACGTATGTTTCATTTTATATTTATCAGCTTCCGGTTTAAAAATAAGGGAGTGAAAAATTATTGGCCCCAAGCGGATCCGAACCTATTTATGTTTTAAATTTATTGACCAACGCCAAAATTGGTTTATTGTCCAAGTTTTGGCGTTCTGACGTTTGGCGTGTTTTAATAATTCGATTTGAGAAGCCCTGATTCAAATATCACATTTTCCAATTACATTCTCTATAAGGGAGTTTCCCCAGAATCCTGGTAGAATGTTTCTCGAGTTAAACACTTTTTAACATTAATATATTTTCAGCAAAACCACTTCCCCGTACTCAATATACTTCACAATATTCTGACCAACTCTATAAATATTCCTCACCAGGATCTATTCGCAGACCTGTAGGTGCTTCTCCTAGAGGTTGGACAAGCGTTACTGAGGCTACTACAATTACTTTTGCCAAACGTCATTCATTTGATAGAACGACAGAAGAGGGGAAAGTGCAACATGTTGTTGAGGTGTTTTTGGTTTTAGGACAGATTACAAAAATTGTAATTTCAGGATATAATTGTCTATAGACATGGAGGAGGGGGAAGTGCTGGTCCTGTTAGGCGTATGCTCCCTCCAGGGCTTCCTAAGGCTCCGGCAACCAAAAAGAGTATTTTGCCAAGCTCCTATTTGGATGAACGTTATCATAATATTAGCCAACGTTACAATTATTACAGGTAACTTTCCTAACCTTCCTAACCATTTGTTCTCCTTTTAGAAGCCGTTCCCAAGATCAAGAACAAAGAGGACAACGAAAACATGATAAATGGTTACAGACCGATCCAGAAGAATTAATGGAATTAAATAATGCTCCCTTTGAACACACTTCACGAAGTGTGGGGAGAACAACAACAACAGAAAAAAGAAGTCATCATTTACGTACTTATCGTTCATATTCTTCACACCTTTATGACAGGTTGAAAGATTTTTTGAAAATTATTTTTAAAAAATTTAATTAGGCATGCTTATGCTCGAGATTATAGCAGTCCAAGAAGGAGTTGTGATGCAAGTCCAGAAACATTCGCTTATCGTACTGAACGCTCTACACATTCACTGGGCAGGTTAAATGATGATTCTCCAATGCGGAGTGGTAATGTTTTTAAAATTATTTTAAAAATTTAATTTCTTTTTTAGGCTTTCCACGCGCCACAACCGCGCCAATTGCAACACAAACACCGCCACTCCAGCAACGTCGAACTTTTATGAACTATGAAAGTTCAGTTAACAGGCAACAAGTCCCTGATCAATCGCCTAGAATGATGGTATATTTATTTTTTTATTTAAAAATTTGGGGATTCCGAGGTTTATGCCCCTAGGTTTCTCCGAGATTTCCCTTTTTTGCCTTTGCAAAAGATCCCTTTTTTGTCTTTTCCTAAAAAAATTCCCTTATAGCAGAAGCAACTCAAAGCGCAACGTTCCAATATTGAAGAGACACCTCTTTCTATTTACCCACAAAATGGATTTGAAGAAACTCGAACAACAATACAACGTTTGATTTTCAATCTTCCAAAACAATTTTTCTTTTAATCTTCCTTTTTTAGATTCAAAAACCCTGCCATTAGAAACGCGTATACTTCCCCCAGGTATTCACACACCTCCCCCACCTCTTCCACACTTTTCAACAATAAATGGTGGAAGTCATGAAATAGACGAAGTTAAACAGGAGAAACATGAGAGAAGTCGAAGAACTTCTCGAGCTTCCTTGCGCCAAGCACGGCAACGTATCCGAAATTATTGTGGGGTGCTATAAGTTGTGAATTTTTTTAATCAATTTGTGATAACAAAAGATTTTCTAATTAAAACGGTGCTAATTTCGATGCCTTTTATTTTCTCTCAAAGCCTTCTGATACCGATATATCCGGTTTATTTGTTAAGAAACGCATTTTTGTTTTATCTTTTTATATTTTTAAAATGCTCATTTTTCAATTTTATATTATTTAATGTATGTAGAAATTTATTAATTTTTTTTATTATTGGAATATTAATTTACAAATTTTTAAAATTTCCTATTGAGAAGGTCGGGGGCATAAGGAAGGGATGACAAAATGGGACACAAGGAGAGACTTTATTTTCTGACATTTTTAAGATTTTATTATCACCAAAATAAAATAAAAAATATTAAAAATAACAACAATTGATTGTCAATTAATACAATTGCAGAACCAGCTCGAAGATCTGGTTCATAAACAAGCACCTAATCAAAATAAAAATTTACTTTAATTTAAAAAATTATTTTTACCCCATCTATTAAATGCATAAATCCATTAATTCCAGCAATTTCACCTCCTTCAATAATTCTGGCCACTCGATTACCTCTCGGCCAGTAAAGTTCAAAATCTATTAAAATTTAAGGGAAGATTATTTATAAAAATTAAAAAAAATTATACATCTGCCACGTCGTCTAATGATCACTTTTTCATCATTCATCATTACATAGGTTCTCTCACGCAAATCTAAAAAAAAATTTAAATAATAGAAAAGTAATATTAACCTGTATACATAAGTGCCTGTCCTTGGAGAATGTGTCGCTAAAAATTATTCTTATAATTATTTAAAAAATCAAAAAAAGGATTCAGAAATGGGTAGCAGAAGTACTCACAAAAGTTCCCAGTGAACTAACCCACGGAACTGGGTCAGAACAATTGGAAATGTTTTTGGAAATCTTAAAAATATTTTAGAGATCAAAAATGCGGGGAATTCCAACCCAGTTTCTGATCAAAAATTAAAAAACGTTAAAAAACCTTATAAACATATTGTAATGCCTGCCAGTGATTTCCGTCAAGCAATCGATTCTTCATTGACGGGCTGACCTTTTAAAAAATTGTTAATGTTTATCCATAAATTTTATAACAATAAACCTTATCCCAAGCCTCATCAATCGGCACAAAAAAGGTCATATTCTGTTCTGGAGTAAGCACTTGCCACGGGTCAAGAGTGTATTTAAGCTTAAAAATATAAAAATTTAAATTGAAAATTTAATAGAACCTGTAAATTATTTAGCATTTCCATAGATTGATGGGCTCTAGTTTCATTACGAAGTACTTCCCAGAGGGACTAAAATATTTAAAAATAGATTTAGAAAATCAAAAAAATTAAATAACCTGATAGGGAACACCCAATACTCTATCAATGTAATGGATTATACCATTTGTTGCTGTTACATCCTCCATTTGTATCTGTTTAAAAATAATTTTATAAATTTAAAGAAATTATAGAATTATAGAATTACAGCTGTCCGAATTCCTCCACCAATAACATAATAAGTTATATTATTTTTAGGCCATTCAGTTTTAGAAAAATATCTGTTTTTAAGTAAAAGTACAACCTGTTTATACATTTTCAATTAAAATTTCCCTTACAAATGTCTCATATTGTCCACTGTAGCAATTATTGTGTCATTTGTAATTTCTTCACTAACCAATTCCTTTGCCGGGATAATGTGTAATTTAAGTACTTGTTCCAACCAAATTCTGTCCCTCAACAATCTTCTTTCTATTGGTTCAGGAATACGTTCAAAAGCTTCATTCCATGGAGCAAAAAATGTGACAAGACCTCCAGTTGCTGACATGTAATTTCTGACAATCTTTAAAAAATTTAGAAAATTTTAAAACTATTTATAAACCTGTCCAATAGTAGCCATATACCTCATTAAAGTTGTACATCTATAATTGTCCATAAGCATCTGAAAAATAAAATGAGGATCCTGAGGAAGAAAAGGATAACCTGATCAATTGTGTTGGTTACTATCCCAAGAACATTATCAACAATATGCACAACCTTTAGAAAGAAGGAAGATTTATAAATCAAAGAGAAAAACTAACTCCGTTTTGGACAGGAATATTTGGAACAAGAATTTTAGCCCATACAGCACCTCTTCTAAATTCTCCATAACGCTATAATTAAAAAAAATCCTAAAAAATATTCTTTAAAAATTAACCTCATAAATAGTTGATACTGCATACAAATCCCATTTTCCAGTTCTATGGTCTGTAATGTTCCTCATACTCAATTTGAGTTTGTAATTATCCTCAATTATGTTTGAAGAAAATCTGAATTAGTTAAATAAATATAAATTTAAATAAAAATAAATTAAACCTGCCTAATTGAAGGATAAAAATGAATTCCTCCATCAAATAACCAGGGATAGGTGAATAAAACCTGAAGAGGGGAATGAATTTTTATAAATACTAATTGATATCATAATTGTATTTCCCGATAAATTTCGGACTATTTTTTACGTTTATTCTCCCAGTTCGCCTTTCCCAATCCAACAATCAACTAATTGTGAGAGAAAAGTCAGCAAAAAACCACTTCAATCTTTACAAGTGTTCTCAAACAACGCTCTCCAGAATCCATATTTGTATTAAATTTTAAGCTCACCCACGCGATTCATTCCAGAAACATGAGCCAACAAAACTTCACGATCCACCCGATTTCGATCAATCACTTTGGCGAATGCTTTATTTGTTGGAAGAAAAAAGGTATGGAAACCATTCCATGCTGAACTTCCATAAATTACTAGAGCTAAAATTTAAAAATTTTTTAAAAAATTCTTTAATAATAAAATAACCAATATCAGGCACTCGATCGAGTATATTCCTCAATTCACTAAAAAATAAAAATTTTGAATTATTCAAAAAATTAAACAAAAAATAAACGTTAAATCTCTATTATCATAATGTCTGTCCACAAAAATAGCATTTTCATCATCTCGAACAAAACTTAAGGCTGTTCCAGGGTAAGGACGATGACCCATTGGAGTGCACACTTTGTAGAGATACCAAAAATAAATTCAAAATTTTGTCCAAATTTAATTCTTTTCTTACTGTTCACCGCTGATAATTCCCCATTGATTGGAAACATGGTTACAAATTGTACCAGCATTTGCAAAGTAGGACTAGAAAATTAAATTGATTTTCTTCAAAAATTTTAAAAGATTTTTACAAAATTCCCAGGTGGTCCAGGATTCTCAAATTGAGTTATATAAACATAACCACTATTTATTGTTGACCGTATAAGTGTTTGCTTCTCCCAACGTCGACCGCTGCTAAGTTCTGGTACTTGAGTATCCACTAATAATAAAAAAATAAATTTAACCAAAATTTTTATAATTAAAAAATACCAATATGTGAAAGAACCTCTTTTTGATCCATTGCTCTAAGATCTGGATTATACAGAAAAACATCATTTACAGGGGCAAAAATGGTCACTCTTGCATTGACGTCCTCCATATAGGCTTGGGCAACTTGATAACGGGAGCAAAGGAGACGCCACTGAATTTTAAAAAATAAAAGAGGAATAGGTATAGAATGACGGATAAAAAATTCACAGGTTCAATCCTACCCTGGCCTCCCCCCGAAAATTCTTATGGCTACGGGCCTGGTAAATTTTTAAAAAAATTAAACAAAAATAAAAACCTGTTGCATATCACTCATCCTTCCTGTTTCTGACCAAAGACTTGCAAAGGCACGTTTTAACAAGATCAAAACAAAAATAAATATAATTGAGAAAATATTACAAGCAAAATTCATTTAAAACCTTTCGATTGTTGCTTATTTTAAATTATTCCCAAAAATATGTGAGTCAAATAAATAGGACCAGTAATGAAAAAATAAGAGAAAACTAGATAAGAATTTGAGCAAACATAACCATCGATTGGCCGAAAACAGAGGAAATGGCTGTAAACGCTTGGCGCAAAAGATGACTAATTCACCTAAAAGGGCCCCCTAACACCGATTGTGAGAATTAATAAAAAAAAAGAATAACCTCAAATTCTTCCTGGCCTGATTTCTGTTGTAATTCATCCCAGTATTTGTAGACCAAAAACAATTAAAAACGCCAAACTTCAAACGACTTTGTGCTGTACAATAATAAATTCCAAATTTTTTAATTGGAAAAACTGATAAACTCATAAATTACTCCAAAGATTAAATGCCCCCTGAGCAGGGGACGGGTCCCATGTACAAAACGGCACATGGACACTCCAAAATTCTTCATGGTCACCAGCGCACTGCCACCGCACAAACACTATTAGCAGAGCCACCGAAGCGCACTGCCACCAATAGTGCTGCCAGCCCGCACAGCCACTAATGTCTACCTTCCAGTAGTGTCCACTGGTCGCACAGCCACACGAAGCGCACAGACGACCAGCTTTCTTCTACTGAAGATAGTCCGCCGAAGCGGTCCATGGATAAATTGTGGAAGAATTCCCAAAAATAAAAGATTTGAGCATAAGTAAATCTTAGACGGTTAATAGAAAGGGTATAGAGAACACTAATTATTCTTCAATTTTTTAATTATTTCCCTTTCTCTTTTTCTTCTTCTCTCCTCTACTTTTTTTCTCTCTCCTTTACTCTCTCTCCTCTACTTTTCTTCTCTCTCCTTTACTCTCTCTCCTTTACTTTTCTTCTCTCCTTACCTTTACTATTTTTTATAATTTTTCATAATAACAAATCGCTAAAATAAACAAAATATCTACAGCGCGTTGTATTTAAAAATGGTCAAAAAAGGGAATTTTTATAAATCGTCGAAGGACTAGTTTAAAAATTTAATTTTTATGTACATCAGGGATGGGACGGGTTACCCAAAACTTAATACCCGAAACCCGGACCTTTTTCGACCCAGAACCCGACCCGAGAAGTTTTCGAAAACTCGACCCGAAACCTGGCATTCAAATCACGTTGATTCTGGGGTCATTCGATGCAGATCGATTTTGAATATCTTGAGAAAGAAAAAAGAGGGGGGGGGTACGAAACCGAGTATTACCGAGATACGTCTAAATCCGCAAGTATAGTCCGGAGATGTTGTGTCCGCAAATAACACAAATTTTTCTTACGTTATTTTAAATATTAAAAAATGGCAAAAATTCATTTGTTTTTCCTAAAAAAATTTTTTTAAGTTAGGGATGTGAAAGTTAGGGATGTGTTTGAGTTGCTTTGTTCTTTTTTTTGTTTTGTGCCCGTAGAATGCTAATGCACTCTGGGAATCTTTTACAAGGATAAAGCACTATTTCTAAAGATTAAATGCCCCCTGAGCAGGGGACGGTCCCAATGTACAAAACGGCACATGGACACTCCAAAATTCTTCATGGTCACCAGTGCACTGCCACTGCACAAAGCACTACTGGGGCACAGCCACCGAAGTGCACTGCCACCAATAGTGTCTGCCAATACGCACAGCCACTGATGTCTATCTATCAGTAGTGTCCACTGGCTGAACAGCCACCGAAGTGCACAGCCAACCAGCTTTCTTCTACTGAAGATAGTCCGCCGAAGCGGTCCATGGATAAATTGTGGAAGAATTCCCAAAAATAAAAGATTTGAGCATAAGTAAATCTTAGACGGTTAATAAAAAGGGTATAGAGAACACTAATTATTCTTCCATTTTTAATTTCCTTTTTTTCTTTTTTTCTTCTCTCCTTTTATGCTTCTGCATGTCTAAGCATCGTTGCAGAATAAAATCAATAAATACAGAAAGAGTGTGGGAAATAGTAGATACATTAGACAGTTAAAGGGTCGAGGTCAGTTCAGTGCGAAATAGTCAGTTCAGTGTGACAGACTGACTGTCTTTGGAATTCTAAAAGATTCCTTCGAGTGTTAAACTCGAAATACTCATAATCTAATCAGTCTCGTCGGATGTTCATTTCACACTGAACTGACTACACCGAAAATTTTTTTGGGCTCAGTTTACCGAAGATTCTGGTGAAGCCGACAACCCTACTCCTGACCATTTAATCATTACTCTATTTATTTTAGATTTCTAAATTAAATACAAAATAAATTCTTTTGTCTTCAACAACAATGCCTCCAATTTGTAGCAATATTTTTCGTCCAATGCTGCGTCCTCTTTGCCGTTATGCGCACTTGAATGGAACTCCGGGAATTTACAATACTGTTCCGAATTGGAAGCCTGGACCTGGTTGGCGCCCACAGAGTCCACAAGGACCTTATCTTGATGGCTGGGCTATGGGGGTAAATTTTTGAAAAATTTTCTCATTCTTTCCATTTTTTTAATTTTTAGTATTGGCATTATACTCGACCACACAATCTTCCATTACTTTTTGCTAAGGCGGCAATCTACCTTGCTTCTGCATTTTGGCTTCCATTTTTGTATTCTTTTAAATTTATTTTTAAAACTTTTGTTCATTTATAGCGTTGTGGAATATCAATTGAAGAAGTCAAAGGAAGGAAGTTGAGAGCCAGAACGTACTCTATAGACGCTTGATAAGAAGAAAAATGTTTGGAAAATTGTCTAGGAAAATATTAAAGGTTTAATTTGTTTATGAAAATTGTTTTTTGGGTGATTTTGATTTAAATAATGTTTTTTAATGTCGGGATAAAAATAATTGTGTAGGCTAAAGTTTAGTTGATTCAAAAATTGGTTTCTTGTTTTTCTGTAGCAGAATGGCACGTGTAGAGAAAAACGTTGGGTCGGGTCTTTAAAATTTTCTACGGAAAGGTTTCGTATCAAAAAATCCGGGTTACGAGTCAGTCAGTGGGATTAGGAGGGAAAAAGTCAGTTTCGGAAAACTTCTCGGATCGGGTCAGAAGGAAGTCCGGATGGCGGGTAACTCATAACATCCCTGTCCCGTACCTAGGCAGTTAATTGCTGAGCTTCTAGTTAAGCGAAAATTCGAATTTTTTGTTTGTTTGATTGAGCTGGAGTGACGAAAACTTTGGAGGAAGGTCAAAGATAGTGCTTGATTTTTTCCCTATAAAGTATTCTATTTGCCTTATAGTTAGCCTAGGCAGTTTCGTAGTTTCTATGTTCCTATATTTTTCATTAGGGGTTTCTTTATAAATTCTAGATAAGTTTTCTCTCTCATAAATAAATTTTTATCATCAAAAATAAAACAAAAAATAAACCAAAAATAATTTTCTTTTCCAATCCCCTCATCTTTTCTCTTCAAATTTATTAATTTCTGCTTCCAATAAACAAATTAAATATTTTTGTCTCGAAATTAATATTCTTTTAATTCCTTCATTTAATTCCAATTCTTCTAATAAAAATATATTTTCTTCAATTTTAATTAATTTTTGTTTAATTGTTGGAATATATAAATGTTTTAATTCTTCAGAAAATTCTGGGTATTGACGTATAATACTTTTTGTTGAACGCTGAAATTTAAAATTATTAGAATTTTAAAAATATTTTGTGGTTCAGTAAGGGCTCCCAGGAAGTCTGAAACGTTTGATTTCCTCTTGTCTCGTTGCCAAATTGATTGACACGATTTTTTTCAAATTTTCTTTCCACCTCAAAAATTTGCGGATGACATTTCCGGACAAAACTTAAGCCTAATGAAGTAGGGACAAACGGCCCGATGGGCCATGTACTCAATATCATAATCATATATGAATAATTTAGAGAATTGGCCACAACACTGGTTTATAATGTCCGCAAAAATTTTTTTCAGAAATTTTTTCTCAAGCAAAAATGTTTTCTACCCTTCCCTCTTCCCAATAAAGTAATTAAAAAAATATCTTTAAACCTCTTACATTTTTTAACATTTCTTCCAAAACAAAAGGAGAACAAAGAGGAACATCTTCAGCCATTTTAACACTTTCCTCAAAAAACATAATTAAAAGTTTCGGCCCTCGCTGTTTAATCCAAAAATTTTCTTGTTGATTTTCATCCATATTTTCTTTTAATTTTGAAGATTTTAAGGCTAATTGAACTTTACAAAATAATTTGAAGATTATTTGTTCGTCAGAAATCCAATGGGAAAGTGCCGAATTGGTTTGTTGTGAATTTTCTTTTTCGAATAAATCGATTTTGTTTATTCTAAAATTTAAAAAGAAATATTAATTTAAAAATTTTTCCACCACTCCACACTTCCATAGAAACATTTTTGTGAAAAAAATTTCACCGGGGCAGCCAGCCCTCCTAGAATCCCTACTCCCGCCTTTATAAAAAATATAAAAAATGTGGCAGCCAAGAGCTACAAAATTTTTTTTGATTATCTCCTTGGAGTTAATCTATCGTTAATTTAACGGACAAACCCCCTCTAACCTCCCTCATAAAAAATTAAAAAAAAACTTTGTTTCTTCCCTTACATTTTCTCCAAATCAAAAGAAATCAGCACTAACGAAGCAACAATTCTAGCACAAAAAATTTCATAGAAAAATGGCTGATTCTTCATAAGTAAAACAATAATTAAACGTGTTTGATCAACAAGTTCTGCTTCCCATTTAAGTTGTTCCTGCAAAAAAATTTTTTGATTAGGGTTGACCGCCTCGGTCCAAAAGATCGAGTAAGGCATAGGATATTTGGTCCGAAAATGACTTGTATGACCCGGTCCGATAAAAATAAGCCTGAAAAATGTCTCCAACACCGTCCCGACTCGGAAATGGGGCAACCCTAATTTTAATTAAAAATAAATTTAAAAAATACAATGTATCTGTCACAAATAGTCATCATTGCATAGAAATTTTGTTGTTTATTTTCTTTTTCCAATTTAAATTCAAAATTGTCTCGACAAGAAATTATTGTTTGGCCTTTAAATAAGTCGTCGAAAAAGTTTGAAAGTTCAGCAATTTCTTGATTTGTAACAGTCTTTTTAGAGGTGTCGTTAATACGTTCAGCTAGAGTTCTTGATAAATGCTGACGTAGTTGTTTCTTTAAAAAAAAATTTTTTTATTAAACATTTTTAAAACGAAAAAAAATTTTTTTGACGTAAATAAATTCAGAAAACAAATTTTAATAATTATTTGAAGATAAAATAATAATAAACACATAAAGGGATCGAACCCTAGACATATTGTCGGGGAAAACCTAACACTATCCAACTTAACCAAAACGACCACTTTGTCGAAAAATTTTTATAAGAAAATTTTTTTGAAGTAAATAAAGTCAAGAAAAAATTTTATTTATTATTTGAGGTTAAAAATAACCCCTCAACGGGATCGAACCCGAGACCTCTCATGGGGGAAAACCAAGCCCTATTCAACTTAACCAAAAGGAATATATTAAAAAATTATAATTTTTAAAGGTAAACCTGTGTCAGATCTGCTTGAAATTCCATCACTTCTTTTACCAATTCAGAATTAAAATTATCAAAATATTCTAACCATTTAAAAATTGGAGATGAATTGGTGGAAGAAGCAATATTTTGGCTGGAAATTGTTGGCGACTTTTTACTAAATTCAAAATTTGTTTGTTCAATTAGAGGAAGAGAAGAATTGTCAACATTTTCTGTCAAACTATTTCCAAAAGTTTCAACATCAACAAAACTATTTTCATCATTTTCGGCTTCTTCCTCTTCTTCATCACTTATTTCAATAAAATCTTCTGGTTTAAGTTGTAAATAATTAATTTTTCTAAAAATAAAATTTAAGTAGTTGTCGATCTTAGGAATTTTTTTTGGACATTCGGAAGGGAATCCGAAGGTTCTAGGAATAAAAAGTCCGCAAAATTGGCGAACTTCAAAAATTCCTTTTAGAGATTAGAAAATAGGGAACTCGTTAATCTGAAAATCCCTTTTACGAAGAAAAACAAACCTTGTATATTTAAACAAATCTTTATTTTTATTAAATATAAATTCCTCATTTTGTATAATTTTTTGTTGCTGTTGTTTTTGTTGATATTTATTAATTAAATTAATTTTATTCTCAAATTCTTTCAAAAAATTTAAATTTTCAATTTCCAAACTTCTTTTTAATTTTTCATTTTCATTTATTAAATTATTTGTAAAAGAATGCCTTTTTTTGTTTTCCAAATATTTAAATGATTTAAAATCTGCGCTTCTTCTTTGATACCAATCTCTGAAAAAAAAAATAAATAATTTTGTAAATATAAAACAAAAAACCTCAAATTATTCAAGTGATCTTCAGAATTTTTGTATTGATGTCTCATTTTATTTTTGAAAAAACTAAATATTAAAAGTTAAAAAATTTAATGGAAAAATTCAAAAAAATTTTTTCAAATACTCCAATGTACCATTTTGTCATATATTATTTTGTCGTAAAACCATTTTGTCAGTGTACAATTTTGTCCAATTACCATTTTGTCAATGTACCATTTTGTCCGTGTACAATTTTGTCGAGGTACCATTTTGTCGTGATACCAATTTGTCGTAACTTCGAAAGAAAAGAGAGAAAGAGAAGGAAAAAATTCTGTTGTTGTGTCTAACAAGTTTTTCAATTCCACGTTTTTTTGTTTTATTTTTTTTTAAAATTATTTATTTTATAATTTTTAGTTATGGCAAGCAATAACGACATAAGTAGTTTAATTTCTGCATTTTTTGTTTTTGTTTGTATTGGTATTGGACAATTATTTAAACAATTTTTGGCTAATTCGCGTCAAGGAAATTTGTGTGCTGGAGGTTTTTTTGAATTAAAAATTTTTTTCTAAAATTTAATTTAAAGTTTTGGGTGCTTTTATATTTTGTTTTACATTGACAACAATTAGTAATATGGTTTGGAAATTTTTTTATTTTTAAAATTAGTTAAAAAATTAATTTTTATTGTAGATTATTCCCCATTCCTCTCCCAATATTATTTAGCATATTGCCTTCCCGTCTACCCCGTATAAATTCTTTTCCAGTGTAATATTATCATATAGTCATCCAAATCTTAACACAGCATATGAATATTAATAGTTTTGACTGATAAAACCCTGAGCGGGTTCGAACCTTTGCCGTGTCTCACCGTTGCGTAACTTACCAGATCGGACACCCCCACTGATTTTTTTCTAATTTATTTCCTGTTATATGGCTGACCTGCTCTGCTTATATATTGATTATTTAGGGTTATTTTAGTTGTAGTAACTTTGAAAAAATTCCAAAAATCTTCAGAAATATTTAAAAAATAAAATTTTCTAGAAAATGGCCCAATTTGGAATCAATTCAAAATCTGGACTTTTTGATTGCTTCATTTCCTTAATTATATCAATTATAGCTTCAGCATTAATACACAGAATTGCAATAACTTTAACAATTTTGTTTTCTGGAGTTTTTCTTTTCTTCTTAGTTGGAATTTCACACAAATATTACGATTTGAATGCTTCAATTAGTGTTGGTGGAGGTGTTGGAGGGAGTGAAAAGAGAGGCAAAAAACATTGAAAAGAAAAATAAATGGTTTTTAATTATAAATTAATAATTTAAATGTTATTTTAATTTTAAATAAATTTTAAAAGAATTTTTTTTGTATTTAATTTTTTGCGGACAAAAATTTTTTTGCGGACAACTTTTGCGGATTTTCTCATTTTTATTCAAATCCTTTACAATTCCGTGGAATAAATAATTTTTTTTATTAATTCCTCAAATTCCGTTTTCCCAATTTTCAGCTCTTTTCCCATTTAAAAAACATTTTTCATTAAATTCTCATTGTTTTTTTTTCAATTTATTTTTATGCCAAAAACAAACAAAAAATAAATAAAAATTCTTCTCAATTACTTTCTTCTCATTTTCACGAGGATTATTGCTTTGCTTTTCACATCCCTAACTTAAAAAATTTTTTTAGGAAAAACAAATGAATTTTTGCCATTTTTTAATATTTAAAATAACGTAAGAAAAATTTGTGTTATTTGCGGACTCAACATCTCCGGACTATACTTGCGGATTTAGACGTATCTCGGTAATACTCGGTTTCGTACCCCCCCCTCTTTTTTCTTTCTCAAGATATTCAAAATCGAGCTGCATCGAATGGCCCCAAAATCAACGTGATTTGAATGACGGGTTTCGGGTCGAGTTTTCGAAAACTTCTCGTGTAGGGTTTTGGGACGAAAAAAAGTCCGAGTTTAGGATATTAGGTTTCGGGTAACCCGTCCCATCCCTGATATACATAAAAATTAAATTTTTAAAATAGTCCTTCGACGATTTACAAAAATTCCCTTTTTTGACCATTTTTAAATACAACGCGCTGTAGATATTTTGTTTATTTTAAGCGATTTGTTATTATGAAAAATTATAAAGAATAGTAAAGGTAAGGAGAGAAGAAAAGTAAAGGAGAGAGAGTAAAGGAGAGAGAAGAAAAGTAGAGGAGAGAGAGTAAAGGAGAGAGAAGAAAAGTAGAGGAGAGAAGAAGAAAAGAGAAAGGGAAATTATTAAAAAATGGAAGAATAATTAGTGTTCTCTATACCCTTTATATTAACCGTCTAAGAATTACTTATGCTCAAATCTTTTATTTTTGTCTAATCTCCCACAATTTATCCATGGACCGCTTCGGCGGACTATCTTCAGTAGAAGAAAGCTGGTTGCCTGTGCACTTCGGTGGCTGTTCAGCCAGTGGACACTACTGGTAGATAGACATCAGTGGCTGTGCGTATTGGCAGACACTATTGGTGGCAGTGCACT
The DNA here is from genome assembly GCA_902706615.1 of Meloidogyne luci. Lineage (NCBI taxonomy): Eukaryota > Metazoa > Nematoda > Chromadorea > Rhabditida > Meloidogynidae > Meloidogyne > Meloidogyne luci. The sequence goes on along the minus strand of CACSLI010000133.1, from coordinate 1,173,549 downwards.
TCGGTGGCTGTGCCCCAGTAGTGCTTTGTGCAGTGGCAGTGCACTGGTGACCATGAAGAATTTTGGAGTGTCCATGTGCCGTTTTGTACATGGGACCGGCCCCTGCTTAGGGGTCATTTAATCTTTGGAGTAATTTATGAGTTTATCAGTTTTTCCAATTAAAAAATTTGGAATTTATTATTGTACAGCACAAAGTCGTTTGTTGGCGTTGTTAATTGTTTTTGGTCTACAAATACTGGGATGAATTACAACAGAAATCAGGCCAGGAAGAATTTGAGGTTATTCTTTTTTTATTAATTCTCACAATCGGTGTTAGGAGGTCCTTTAGGTGAAAAAAAAAAGTCCTTTAGGTGCTCCTTCCTGTTTAGTTTCGACTTTTCTAAAAAAATGTATTTTGTCCAACAATTTAAATTATTAAAAGAAATGATTTTTAGCCTAAAAATATTTTGTTAAAGTTTTGAAATGATAAATGGATTTATAAATATTTAAATGGGAGGAGCAAAAAAAGAAAGAGAAAGGGAAGGGTCATTTCATGTTTTTAAAAGAGGATATGAGCAATTTTGGCTGTCTCTTAGTAGAATAAATAGCCATAGAAAGTATGTATATTTTTAAAAAGCATTTTTCTCTTTCTTAATTTTTAGTTTTTTTTTTCAAAAATCAAATTTATTTTTCATCTCCATTTTTTGAAAAATTTATTTTGTCATTTTTTTCTCTCTTGAGAAATTTTTTTGAAGAAATTTAATTTTATTTGTTGACCAAAAATGCTTATTTCTTAAAGAGTCCACAATAGTGAGAATTTACTAAATAGAAGGTTGATTATATAGGATAAAAGCATTTAACTATAATCAGAACTTACTGTTAAAATATAAACAGGGGATGATTTTAAGCGAAACTCTAAAATTAAATTTGCGGACAAAAAATTTTTTGCGGACAACTTTTGCGGACAAAAAATTTTTTTAATTTTAAAAAACTAAACCTTATCTCTCTTTGTATTCACAAAATTTATTTTATTATTATTCACTCAATATATAATATATCCACTTTTTCATCACTTATTCATTAAAAACGATTCACGCAGAGTCTGTCACCATAAGGTATAAAATAATAAAAAGAAAAGACTTTCTCCTTTATTTTTTTGAGGTTGAATGATTTTGAGTTGAAATTTTTATTAATTTAAATAAATTTTATTTTTATTTCTTTAAGTGATCTAGTATTTTACTTTAAAAATCAAAAAAATAATTTTTTGGGATGAAATGTCACCTCAGAAAAAATTTTCAAAGGACAACAATAATTAACTAGAAATGACATCATATTTCTCCTATAATCCTTCATTATCTTCAATTGTTTTATTAGTAGCTGTGTTTTTAAATTGTTCACATTTTAAATTTTTTGGTAGAAATTTTTTAAAATTTTTAGACCTTTTCTAGTTGTTAAAGACGGACCAGGGAAAAAGCAGAAGACGGAAGAAAACGGAAGGGAGACTTTCGGGACGTAACCCCAAAAACAGCCCTTATTTAAATAAAAATAAATTTCCAAAACATATCAACAATAACCCTTTAAAAATCCAATTCGCGGTCACTGATTTATTTGCGCACTTTTTAATTTTTTCGTTCCAATCCAGAGATTTGTTTTTGTATTAAATAATACAATAACAACAATAAAACAACAAACTTTATATTTATTTTAAAAGAGGGAAAAACAAATTTTCCCCCATTAATTATAAGAGTAATTTATATATACAAAGTTGTTTTTCGAGTATTTTCTCTCATTGACTTTATTCCCGAAATAACACAAAGTTTTTTTTTAATTTTAGCAATGACCCTTTAGAGGAAAGTAAAGTGTGAATAAGTAAAAGTATAACATTATTTTTCTATTTCCATAAATAACTGAAATATGTGTCCCACTAAATTTGTGAAGAAAAATTTGCGGACAAAAAATTCTGCGGACAAAAATTTGCGGACAAAAAAATTTTTGCGGACAGAAATTTTTGCGGATAAAATTTGCGGACAAAAAATTTTTTCGGACAAAAATGAAACTTGAGTTTGGAAATTGAAACAGACTTGGCTGTACTTTAGTACGTGGGTGCAGGCTTTAAATTACAAATGTTATATCATTTGAAAGAGCTAGTCGAGCTGAGTCGAACGCCACCAAAATTAGCTCTAGGAAAAATTTTTGAACCGAGATACAGGCGATTGAAAATCGAAAAACCATAGGGGGGACCAAGCACTTTTTTGGGTGAAAAATTCGAAAATGCAAATTATACCTCATTCGAAAGAGCTCGTCGAGCTGAGTCGAATGACACCAAAATCAACGAAATCCGACTCGATTGGACAAAGTTATGATCTTTTATTTTAGCTCCTTACCTATGGCAAATGTTGAGATTTTTGCTGCCACGGAGGCCCCAAATACGTCCAGAGCAAGAGATTTAGGAATAGGTTTATGTTACGAGCCCAGACCCATCGCCCGTAGACTCCCCGCGAGGCGCGTGCCGCAAAACCCCGCGCGAAGCGCGGGGTTTTGCACAAGCGCCTCGCCGACGCTCCATAGGTTTAGGTTGTTTGTTTTTTGTGTCATAACTTTGTCTAATCTTGTTCAATCACGGTGATTTTGGTGTCATTTGACTCAGCTCGTCGAGCTCTTTCGAATGAGGTATTATTTGTATAAAAAATTTTTTATTCCAAAAATCGCCCTTTTGGATCTTCGATTTTTAGGGGTCTATATCTCGGTTCATTCAAGTCGGATTTCGTTGATTTTGGTGTCATTCGACTCAGCTCGACGAGCTCTTTCGAATGAGGTATAATTTGCATTTTCGAATTTTTCACCCCAAAAAAGTGCTTGGTCCCCCCTATGGTTTTTCGATTTTCAATCGCCTGTATCTCGGTTCAAAAATTTTTCCTAGAGCTAATTTTGGTGGCATTCGACTCAGCTCGACTAGCTCTTTCAAATGATATGACATTTGTAATTTAAAGCCTGCACCCACGTACTAAAGTGACCCCACAGACTTCCTTATTTCAGCACAATTTAATGCTAAACCAACACATTTCCTTATTTAAAAAATATCCGCAAATGTCGCCTTTACTAAAAATGTTGTTTAAACTAGATAATTTAAATTCCCAAGAGTATAAATGAATATTTTAGCTAGTTAGTAGTTGGCTAAGTTTGATAAGTACATCCAAAAATGTTAAAAACAAGCTTGGAGAGATTAAAACAAGAAAAGGGGGATTGACCATTTTGCGTCTTTTTAAAAAATAAAAAAAAATTTTTAAAGTCTCCAGTCTTCGCGCAAACCGTTCACCTTTAATTTTGGAAGAATCTATGAACAATATAACAGGAATGCGTGGAGATACAATTGAATTTAGATGTAAAATAGAAAATGCTGGAAAATATAAAATTGCATTTTTTCGAGAGGGAATACCCCCAAGATTAATTGCTTATGATGGTTAGAGTTGAAAATATTTTTGAAATTTATTGGAAATTTTTTAGAATCTATATTTCGTCGAACAGATAAATACCAACTCTTATCTAAACTAAATGGAAATCAATGGCTTTTGAGGATTAAAGATATACAAGTAAAAATAAATAAATTAAAATTTGCGGACAACATTTGCGGACAGTAAAAATATCTGCGGACAGAAATTAAAAAAAAATATTTTTAATTCCCATTTTTAGTTCTATTTACTATTTCAAAATAATTTAATATTCGAATAATTAAATTAAAAATTAGCAACTTTAATTTTAACAAAGAAAAAAATTATTTTTAAAGGAAGACGACTCTGGTGGTTATATTTGCCAATTAAATTCTAATCCGATTTTAACAAAAACTGGTTATTTAAATTTGAAAAGTAATTTTAATTTTCAATAATAAATTTAAATGATTTAAAAGTTCCTCCAATAATTTTAAAAAGTTCAACTCCCGCGGTTAGTTTATAAATATCAATTTTTTAAAATTTAAAAATAATAAGGCTGTTGAAGTACGTGAAGGATTAAATGTCACCTTGTCTTGTAATGCTAGAGGCAATCCTTTACCTACCATAGTTTGGAGGAGAGCTGATAAACAAATTATTAAATATGGAAAAAATGATGGGTATGGAGGTGAATAAAATACTATTTATTGAGAATAAATTTTTACAGACAAAAATTTTTTTGCGGATAGAAAATATTTGCGGACATTTTTTGCGAACAAAAATTTAAAAAAAATTTTAATTATTTAAGATAGTGTACACAAAGGACCAGAATTGGTGCTAAGAGGGGTTTCTAGACAACATATGAGTGAATATATCTGCACTGCTTCAAATGGAATATTTCCAGATGAATCTTGGACAATTAAATTACACGTTCTCTGTAAAATATTTTTAAATTAATTAAAAATAAAATTAATTAAAAGTCGAGCCAGTTGTTGTTCCCCAAAGGTTAATTGTAGAAGCACCTTTAAATGCCACCTTTGTAAAAATGGCATGTACAGTAGAAGCTTGGCCTAGAGCCAATTTAGTTTGGCTATTTCAGAATAAACCGTTACATGATTCTGAGAAATATTCAACGGTAGGGGAGAAAAAATTTGCGGGCAAAAAAAATTTAAAAAATTATTTTTTAAAGGAGCAATTAGTATCAGAACGTTACCGTTCTGTTCACATTCTAAAAATTAAAAATGTTAAAAATTCTGATTTTGGAACTTATAAATGTGTAGCTAATAATGATTATGGAAGCCATTTTGGTGAAATTAGACTTGTTGGTTTGTGGATTTTTTGAAAAAATTTTTCTTTAATTAAAATTTAAATAGAATTGCCTTTAACTCAACAATATTCTTATGTAAATAATTATCATTCAATCAGTGAAGGTAAAAAAATATTTTTTGAAAAATTGCGGACATTTTTTGCGGACTTTTTAATTAAAATACAGTGTTTTATTAATTAATTAAAAAAGGCTCAGGTATTTACCCAAATATTGATGAAGAAAATGATGAAGAAGAATGGGGCGATACAGGGATTGAAAACCCCTTCGGAATACTCACAACAACAACAACTTCCTCTTTGTGGTTACAGAAACAACAGGCAATTTCTGATAAAGGTTTTTGGAATTTCAGAATTTTATTCACAAACCAGAATTATTTTTTTAATCAGAATTATTTTAAAAATCAGAATTATTTAAAAAAATCAGAATTTTTTTTTAAAAATCAGAATTATATTTTCAGAATTACGAAGAAGCATAACTCCATCTTCTTCTGTTTATTTTCGCAATTATGACCAGATAACAACTTTAAATAAAAGTTTAAATAATAGAAGAGCTTTTAATTATTTTATTTTGATAGAAATTGTGATTATTTTTATATTTTATTTTTTATTAAATTTTTAATTTAATTTTATGGCTCAATAATTAAATAAATTTTTTTAATTTAAATAATTTTTTATTTTTTATTCTTTTTTATTTTTTCGTTTACGAGTTTTAATGACGATTTTGATGATATTCATGATCGCCAAGGTCACTAAGGTGTTGAAGGGAATTTTTAGATTTGCGCAATTTAAGTTGGGCATTTTTTGATATTTCTATTCATTTTTATAAATACACAAATACAACATGTATTTAGAAAAAAGACAAAATACAAATCAGAATTTTAAATTAGAAAAAAAACAAAACACAAAAACAGAAAATACAAAATTCTGAAAAAAATTACAAATCAGAATTTTAAATTCTGAAAAAATACAAAACACAGAATTTTGAAAATAGAAAAATACAAAAATCAGAATTAAAATATGTACATAAAAGAAAATACATTAAAAATCAGAACATGTATTTTAATTAGAACTGATAATTCTGAAATTAACTACAACTACAATTTACAAATTGTAATTCTGATTTTTTATCTCTTAATTAATTTAAAAAGTATTTTTATTCCCATATTGCCGCCTGCTGTGCTTTCTTCTATTAGAAGTTTTGTGTGAAAATACCTAGATATATAGCAGATAAGGAGAAAATATCTTTAATAAATCGCGCGCAGCAGTGAATATAAAAATACCTTTAATTTATTTATAATTGTGGCTTATGATTGATATAAAAAGAGAAAGATCATCTTAAAAATAATTAAAAGTGAAAGGATTAAATATTAAAAAAATTCCTTTTAAAAATATTAAATATACCCCTTAAAAACAATATTTTTTACCATAAACTTTACTAAAAATCACCCCAAAAAATTAATTTTTTTTCTGACAAATAAAAATAATTGCTAATAAAACACTAACTGTTTTAGAACAAAGCAATTAAATATAAAAAAGAGATCAACGAGGGCGGGAAAAATGACAGGTAGAGAGAGGAGGATTAATTGCAATTGTGTAGAGAATCGCCGAATTTTATCCATTCACTCAACACACAAAACACATAAAAACCTCCGCAAAATGGCGGTGGATGCTATTATACTTTTAAACTTTTTTTTGATATAAATAGTTGTATTTTTATTTCTCTCAATTACAACTAATAAATTAAAAAATAAAAATCAGAATTCTGAAAGACAAAATCAGAATTGTTAAAAATACAAAATATCAAAATTTTTTAGAAATACATTCAGAAAATACAATTAGAAAATACAAACTATCAGAAATACAAATATCAGAATAAAAAATCAGAATAGTATTTGTTAAAAATACAAGTTACAAAATCAGAATTTTTAATTGTAAAATCCGGGTTTGTATTTTTTTAAATAAAATAATTCTGATTTGTATTTTACAAGTGAAAATTCTGATGTATTTTATTTTGTATTTTTAACAGATATTCTGATTTTTTTAATTAATTAAAAACACAATCTCTTGTATTTTTCAACCGGAACTAAAAATTATTCTGCTTTATTTTTATGGGCGGGGTTTTTCCTCTAAATTATTTCCCTAGGTTTTATTTCCTCAGTAAAGCTTAGAAACATTTTCGCTTTTTTCTAAAGGCTTTTACTCCAACAATACACAATTTTAATTAAATATATATTTTTTAATATTTTATTTTAATTAATTTTTTAATTTTTTTATTGATTCTAAACCCCTCCTCCTCCCTCCCTTTATTTTTCTTCATTTTCTATTTATTTCCTAGTCATATATTTTATTTTTATACTCCCTCCTCATCCATTATATCCTCATCCAATTTTGGCACTTCATATTTCTTTTACTGGCCAATTTTGAGAGGGCTTTCCCTTACATATTTTACCTCTTTTTGGTAAACAAACAATTTTCTTTCATTAAAAAATAAATTTAATTTTTAAGATGTATTTTTACTTTAAAATTAATTTTTTATTTTATTTTTCTTTTTTTCCTTTTATTTTTAAAATTTTATTTTTATTTATTTTAATTATTTATTCACAACAACAACAAATTTTTCAAGAACAAAATATTAGATCAGAACTTGTTGAAGGTAAGAGAGAGTATTTAAATAAAAATATAAATCAAAAAAATACAAATCAGAATTATAAAAATTAAAAAAATCAGAATATAATTTAAAAACACAACTTAAAATACAGTCAAATAAAATCAGAATTTGTAATTGTAAAATAAAAAACAGAATTTAAAATCAGAATATTAGTTAAAAATACAAAATATCATAATTTTTTTAAAAATACAAATCAGAAATACAAACAAAAATACAAATACCAAAGAAATATCAGAATTTTTAGTTGTAAAAATACAAATCAGAATTTTACCCTCAAATAAAGCTTCAATTTAAATCAGAATTCTCACAAGTTAACTAAAAAAAGATAACCTTGCTTTACTAAAATAAAATCTTTTTTATTTTTTAAATCACCCTTTACCCTAAATAAAAAGAAAATTGGCCAATTTGTTCTCTTTTGTTATGCGCGCATCTTTTTAAATATAAAATTTTTTGCCTTTCATTTTACAGCTGCAAATAAATAAATGGAGAAAATAGACTAATTTCGCATAATCGGCTTTAAATAAAATTTTTCGGCGATTTTTAAAATCTTTTATATAATTGAGGGATTTGAGAAAATGAAGAAAAAGAATCAGAGTAAAATTTGAGAGGAGGAATTTAAATTTAATATATATTTTCGTGACCTTGTCACGTAAACCCTTCGATTTGTGTGGCCCGGGAAGATACCATTAAGAAGGTGTTTTTAACTTTCGAGATTGAGATTAAAAATAAAAAATTAAAAAATAAAACTTTTTAAACTCCTAAAAAAATATTTTATTTTTCCATCTAATTTCTTTTAATTTTTTAAAAAGCACTTCTAACGGACTCTTTACGTCTTCGACTCATCCAAGCATGTCAAAATGACCGAGTTAATTTACAATGCCCCAAGAACACTTATATTTCCCCCCATAATGCTTTCTTTGGTCGTTTAGTGCCAAGCAGTGAACTCTGCCCTTTTACTAGCAATTTAAAAATAAAAGAAAATTTTGGGGGAAAGGAAGATACAAGCTGTGACTTTGCTGAAACACTTTCTGTGAGTTTTTTGTTTTGAAAAAAGTTTTTTTTCTAATTTTCTAAATGGAACGAACTCTTCTAAATTTAAAAATAAAAATTGAAAAAAAATTAAAAAACTGGAAAAAGTTTTACAGAATTTTTTAAAAAATTGAGTTCGCAAATGTCGTATGCCCGCAAATGTTGTACAAAAAATTCCAAAATTTTTTAATTTTTTTAAAATTTTTTTCTTTAAACTGAAAAATCTCTTAAAATCCTTAAAATCATTATTCCTTCTCTCTCTGTATATTTATAATATTAAAAATGCGAAACAAAAACATTGCGTGCCAAATTATGCAAAGCTCATAAAAGACTAAAAATAGTACAGGGTGCGGCAAATTAGCGGCCGCTTTTCTTTTGGCTATAACTTTCTTCATTTTCAATGAAAACCGATAATTCTTTTTTTGCTGGATTCCTGACACTCTAAGAATTTTTCTGATAGCAAAATCGCCTTTAATTTTGATAATTTAGTCTGATTAATCATCTCCCAAAGTTTAAGTTAAATTTTTGGATAAAAGCTGGCATGGCTTCAAGGCTATTATTTTGATATGATAAATTTATATATCATTCGAATCAGCTCTCCAATCTGATTCGAATGACACCAAAATCAGGTGTCTATCACGTACATGGACCGAGATATGGCTTACTGAATGATTTATTAAAATAATTTTGGCAATACAAAATTTTTGAGTAAAATTTTCAAAAATGAGATTATAAGCTATTTCGATGCGCCTGAGCAAGACGAGTCGATTGGTACTAAAATCATCGGGATTGAATAATTTTTGACGAAGTTATGATCAATTAAAATTTGACCAGAAAAAATGTTTTTTGATACTTTTAAATGTTTGGACCGGCTTATCTTTACAATCTGTGAACAAAATTCCTATTATTTGCTATCAAAAAAATTCTTAGAGTATCAGGAATCCAGGAAAAAAAGAATTATTAGATTTCATTAAAAATGAAGAAAGTTATAGCCAAAAGAAAAGCGGCCGCTAATTTGCCGCACCCTGTAGTTAAATTAAAAAAAAATATTTTTTTTTGTTTTTATGACTGGGGGTTTTTAAATAAAAATAGAAAAATTAACATCTTTTTATTAGTACAAAACATTCGAGAAAAAACGGAAAAAATATTGTAATGATGTAGGTTAGTTGAGGTGATATTTAAGGAGAAGGTTGCTTGCTGGGTGCTTGCTGGGCTGGGGAAAGGTTGCTTGTTCAAATATGTACCTCTCCAAGTGACTTAAACTCGGGCTTAACTCTTCATATAATATTCAAAAAAATTCTAAATTTTTTAAAAATATTTTTTCATATTTTTCCCCATTTTCTTTCCTCTTTTAAGCTCCCAAAAGGCTAATTTTCTCAATTCTTATCCCCTTGTAAGTACATATATACTTTTACTATATACACATAGTCAATCCCCATTAACACACACCAACTTCACTCATTCATTGACCAACGTCCATTTCCGTAGGGAAATTTTTGCGCGCACCGTCCAAAAGCTTTTCAATCTATTTTTGCTTCAGTGGCACATTCCTCCTTTCTTCCCCTTCATTTTTAAATAAAAAAGAGGTAAAAAAGAGAGGAAAGGAAAATTCATTTTGCGCCAACCAACTGTGCCAGCCACATAATATATTATTATCCACAACACTCATCTCTTTCTCCTTTTAAATTCATTTTGTGGCCAAGAAGGGGATGTTGGTGGTTGTTAGGTAGGTAGAAAGTGGTCAATGGCCTAGTTACCTTTTTTAAGAGGGGAAGAGAGGGGAGTAAATGGATTTTATTTTTAAGATTAGAAATATCCTTGAAAATTTCTTTAAAAATTTTTGATTAAAAAAATAGAGAAGAGAAAGTGTCATAAAAATTCTTCGTGGTCACTTCTCTCTAATTTCTCTTGGGAATTTATAAATTAAAAAGATATACCTCTCCTTTCCCTCAGTTTCCCTCAATGGAAGCGGAGGGGGAAGAGGTTTTAATTTTGTAAAGGATGAGTGATGAAATTGAGTAAAAGAGACATTAAATGAGAGGAATTTGGAAGTGATGAAATTGAGTAAAACAGGAATTGAGTGAAGAAGATTAAATTGAGGGGATAACTAGCAAAATTTAGGGGAGAATTAAAAAAATATTGGTGAGCGACAAAATGCCACCACACCAAAAATTCGACAAAATGCCTAATAAAGCAGTTACTGATTATTTTTACAAGTTATTGAATTATCACAATACTAGAAGCTTTGTTTTATTTTTGTTTATTTTTCAAGTGTTTATCTCTCCCTTTTTTCCAATCCCCCTCCAAATCCTTTAAACAAAATTCTAAAAAAAAAGAAAAAGTCTAAATATCCCGCGGGGCCATATACCCTTTCTCTTTTACATTTTAAGTAACGGTGTATTAGAGTGGTCATTGTTGTTTCCTCTCTCCCTCATCAATAAAATTGTGTTGAAAGGAGGGAATAAAGAAGACTAATTGTTGTAAAGGGGAAGAAAATCCCCCAAAAACTTGCCGTCATTGAGGGCTTGTTACAATAAATAGAGGGAAGGTTCTAAATGATGAATGGGTTAAAAACAGATAAAAATAAAAAAAAAGAAAGAGGATATCTAAATACTCGACAAATTGGTATGTAGTAAATAAAGGAGATGTTGTTGATTGAATAAATTATTTAAAAAAATAAAAGAGAGAGGAAAAAAACTTTTAATGTAGCCGCCGGGTTGGGATCTGTGGACCCCGACATTTGTGAACATAAATAAGCCTAGATTGGACTCCTTTCTGGGATTTAGGAGTGAGATAACAGGGGTGAGTCTAAACTGATCTTAAAAATCAAACAGGGAAAGACGAAAGTCGAAACACGAAAAAAGGCGAAAATCGGTGAAAGACTAAAAGTGAAGATGGCACACATCCTTGTAGACAACTAAAATTCCTTAATTTCTTTGATTAAGCTTTTGCGAGAAAAATTTATATTTTTCTTATATTCTCCCCTCTAATTTCCTAAAGAAAATTAAAAAATTTTTATTGGCATCCTTATGCAAATAATAAAAAAATAAAAACAATAGAAACCCCAAATGTCTGCTACCAAAAAATATTTTTTTCTATATTATTTGACCTATCATTCAACAGCTGTGGCCTTTTTTGAAGGAAATAATTTGGACAAAAAAAAAAGAATATCCCTCAAAACACACAACAATAGGGAGTGTGCAATGGCCCAAATTTTTAAAAAATATTTTTGTCAATAAATATATACAACTTTAATGATTGAATGAAAATTGTGGAGAGATTAATTGTTATTTATATTTTGGACAAATTGGGGGAAAGATAAAATGAGAGAGAATTTAGGGAGACTTTAGGGATATATTGGGTTAGCGACATTTGCGGACATTTATGGGTTTAGCGACATTTGCGGACATTTATGGGATAACGACATTTGTGGACTATTCGCAAAATTCATATTAATTTTTAAATTTATTTTTAGCGTGTAACAGACCTTTGCCGTGCTAAAAGAAAATGTAGGCTTAAGGTAGAACCGGAAGTATTTGGAGAAAAGGACCCTTGCCCTAATACAGGAAAATATTTACAAATTGGCTATAAATGCACGCCAGGTGTGTTTATTTAAAGAAAGAATAAAAAAATATTTTTTAGTCTCCTTCGAGGACCAAAACTTTTGTGAAGGCCAGCAGACGAGATTAGGCTGTGCGCGAGGCCAGCGTCTCTCTATTTATTCGGCACACTATGGACGTTCATCGAACGGACAACAGCAAACTTATTGTGGGGGGAAAGGACAACAAAAACAAGAAGGAAATGTTGTTAGGGGCAATAAAAATGTTCGGCAACTCTCCTCAAACGGTTAGAGTTTGTTTAAATAAATTGAATTTTATAAAAACATAGGTTTGTTTTGGCTAGGTAAATAAATGTTTTTATTAAATTCTGAGTTTTAAATATTCTGATTTGTTTTGGCTGTGTTTCTATTAAATTCTGATTTTATTTTCATGTTTGTCAAAAATTCTGTTTCAGTTTAAGTGTTTAATTCAATTTATTATTTACCAACAAAAAGAAACTAAAATGGAAATAATCTATTTAAGTAAATAGGAGGAAAGAAAAAGCTTTCTGTTTGTCATCTTGTTAGCATAATTTGCCTAATTATAGGATTGACACTAGTAAAATGTGAAAATAAATTTATGTAAATTATTTATTTTTCTAGAGAAAATGGCAAAGGCTTTAAGTAAAAATTATTTTTAATTTTGGGTCAAAAATTTGCAGAAAATCCGCAAGCCCCCCCCCCTTCCCCCTTCATCTACACAAGTGTCTGAATCCTATTTTCAATATTAAATTGTCAATTATTTTCTATTTAATTTCCCTTTTTTCTCCCAGCCATTTAATTGCCAAATAAAAATGTCGGCAAACATCAAGAAAGTTGTTAAAACAAATTATAAGAATAAAATAAAAAGAAAATTAAATCGCCGGAAAATAATTGTGTGTATGAATTGTTTTGAGGAACAAATAAAAGAAAATTATTGGCCTATTGTGGGAAAAAACAGAAGAAAATAAAAATCAGAATTATTTAAAATTAGAAAAAAATCAGAATTAATTTAAAAATCAGAAAGGATCAGAATTGTTTTAAAAATCAGAAAGAAATCAGAATTAATTTAAATTTAGATTGTCTACTCGATGTACTTCCTCAAATAGCCAGTCATTGTCACGCTCAACCTTGGTGTTCATTTCAAGTAAATGATTACTTCTTAGGCAATCCATGTCAACAACAACAAAATAGTCTAAAATATTTGAGTGTTATTTTTGCTTGTGTTGACGAAGAAGTATTTAGTGAAGGGGCGTTAAGTGGAAGACTTGAAGCTATGGGGCAATTGAAAAAGGTACTTGAATTTGTAAAATTCTGATAAATTAATAAATCCACTTTTAAAATGAAGGAATTAGACTCCTTCCAACGTCAAAACAACAATTCTAATAATTTAATCCCTCAAAAATCAGCCAATCCTCGAATTGAAAGACATCCTCTGCTAGCTGAGGATGAAGAGGAGGAAGATGAAAATGAAGATTTCGACCATGAAGAAGATGAGGAAGATGAATATGGTGATAAAAAGAAAAAAAAGGAAGAAGAGGGAAATAATTTGAATAAATTAGAAGAGAAAAATGAAGAAGTGATACAAGTTAAGGAGAAGGAAACTATTGAGAATATTAAGGAGAAAACAATTTCGGTTAAGATTCCGGAAAAAGAAAGCAACAATCAGGAAGAAAGGGATATAATTAATATTAATAATAATGTTGATTGGAAACCTGCTTGGCCTTTATTAAATGATAGACGGCATGAAGCTTTATTATTCCTTTTGCTTCTATTGTCCTTCTTTCTGAGCATTCTTATTCTACTTTGTGCTTGTCTTATGTGGCAATGTCGGGCACGTGCTAAAGAGCGCCGTGATCGAAGACGGGCAGAAGAGCGTGAAGCAGCCGCTAACTTACGGCTTTGTCATGGATTTGGATGTGGTAGTGGAGGTAATATAGAAGAGAGAAACTTAAATTCAAAAAACATTTCCAAGGTGTTGTCTATCCAGATTCATCAGAGGGTGGGAGTAGTCACCGTCTCATTTCTTCATTTCAACCACCACCCCCTCCCCCAATATCTTTGCCATCAGCAGCAACTCATTCATTTGGTGGTGGGCATTATTCAACAGATATTTACCATGGATGTTATGGGCCAACAACAGGAAGTTCTGGACCTGGAAGTATTTATGGAGGTGGTGGTGGAGGGGTGGTAAATTGTCATCAACACTGGAATGGATTTATTGGTGGAAATAATTTATTAGATAATGAAGGGGAAGAAAGTACTGAATTATTAAGAAAATTTAATAATCAACAATCTATACAACACCAACAACAACCCTCCTCCTTACATAGATATAGCTAATTAAAATTAACATATATGAATTTTTAATTTAGTTATATTACCTAAATATTTTTTAATAATACGCGCATATCTATGATCTCAACAATTGACCATGTTTTATTAATTTTTCCGGAAAAGTTTTCCGGAAGATGTTTGCTTCCTAGTTTACCTTATTAAAACAAAAAACAAAATAGCCACAAACATGTTTTTGGGAAAATATTTGTTCGGACAAACATTTAAACAGGAAATGTTTTTAGGCAAAAGACACTAAAATTCATCAGTCTAAAGTAAAAATTAATTGGTCAATTTTGTTTTATTTTTTATAATTTTGTTAAAATTTCAATCTGCTTAATATTAATTACATTATATAATTAAAATAATTCACAATAAAAACAAATAAAATTCTAAATTAAAATTATTTTTCTTATTTTTCACTCACATATTTATCCACAACAAGCCCTCCAAAATAATCGTAAATGTCCAACAGATTCTGATACTGAAACAACTGCTTTACACATATTCCGAATAGCTGGTACAGTTTGTTGAGATGACTGGTTGTTTTTGTTGTTGTTTTGATTGTTGGTTTGCTTAAAAACATTAATAAATTAAAGTACTTGATGTTTTTGTTTTTATCTTTTTCCGGATTGTTTTTATATAATGTTTTCGTTTCTGTTAATGTTTTTGCTAATGTTTCAGTTATTGTTAATGTTTTGTTGTTTTTGTTTTTATGTTCCGGAATGTTTTTACTAATGTTTTTGTTTCTGTTAATGTTTTTTCTAATTTTTATGTTTTTCCGGAATGTTTTGGTGTTTTTGTTTTTATGTTTTTCCGGATTGTTTTTCTTATGTTCATTTGTTTCCGGAAATGTTTTTGAGAATCTTTCCCATTGTCTAGTTTTTTCCGGATGTTGTTTCTAATTTGCACCTTATTTATGTTTTAATAAAAATAATACCGTGTGACTTTTAGCAACTTTAGCATTAGACAAACATTCATTTAACAACAAGTCCAACTTTGCGCACTCATGTTCTATAAAAGCATTTAGTGGTCGATGTTTTAAGACAACATCATCTCGACATATTACACGTCCAATTCCAACCAAAGAATGGCCTTCAATATATACCTAAAAAAACAACAAATAATTTTACTGAAAAAAATAAACAAAATTACCATTTGAATTTTTTGAAAACCTGCAGGTGTTGGTTCTTTATTTTCTTCGAGTAAAACAAAAAATTGTTCAATAATAGAGCAGATTGTATCAATATGTGTCTCTACTTGTGGTTCCCATATTCTAAATAAATCTCTTTGTTCAGGTGCCAAAGAACGAGCCAATTCAGCATTAACTCGACAAATCCCAAGTTTTGAGGATAATACTCCAGTATTATATAAATGTCTATTTGGTGGTGATAATTGATGTTGTTGTCCACCTTCAGTTGTTGTATTAGAATCAATGCTTAATACACTAGCCAAATCATCTTCTTCTAATACCAAATCAGTATTTTCAATATTATTATCTCTCTCATTTGCAATTTGTTCTGGTTGTTGTTGTTGCTGCTTTAATTGTTTTTGTGGAGTTGTTTGTTCAAGCGTTGTTTGCACTGAGCTTGTTGTACTACTTGTTGATTCCCCTCCATCCATTATATCAGCCAATCCTTTTGAATTCTAAAGGTTTAAAATAGTTAAAGAATGTTTTATTTTATTTTAATACCTTCTCTCTCATCTCTTCTTCCCCGCCAGATGATGAATAATAAAAATTTTGAAGTGAAGAAGTTGGAGAAGGTTGTCGATAAAGTGGAAAATGCGGAAGGGGAAATAAACCGTCATTACTATTTTGCTGCCTTTGAGGTTTAGAAGTATTTGAAGAAGGTAAGAAAACAACTGCTGGAAGTTGTCCAGGACGTTGCGGATCTGACCAAGCAGAAAGAGAGGAAACCCATTGGACAAGTTTGGCACAGTCTCTGGGAAGCTACAAATTTAATTTTTATATTTAGTTAGTTATTAAAAAAATTACTTGAGGAAGAAGAGCCACAACTTGATCGAGAGCATCATGTCCAACAATATTACCACGAGGGCGTGCTAATGTCGAAAGTAGCCAACCGGTAGAATCAAGAGAAGAACGCAATCTATTTTTGAAAAGAGAAAAAATGAAAAATTAAAAGTAGTTACCGTCTCAACAAAGTTAAAGAATATTCACAAGGTTGGAATAATAGCCTTAAATGTTCTTGTCGAGGATCTCGCCGATGTAAAGAAATTCGTCCCAATGTTTCAACTAACTCGTCAAGAGCAATTTCAACAGTGTAACTGAAAAAATAATCTTTAAATTAAAAAATAAAAATTAAAAAAAACATTGTGTCACGTATAGCACCCAAATTATGGCGGAGAATATGTGGTTGCCTCCATCCACCAATTTCTAAGCTGACATTCACAAATTGTCCCATTTTTAACGCACCAATTTCAATTACTTTTGCACAGTCATTTAATTGAGAACAAAGAAATCTTTTACGAAGTTGTGCTTTCGCCTCTAAAGCAGCAGAAGATGATGAAGAATTTGGCACAATTTTGTTATTTATATAAAATTCTTCGCTATCTGTCACGCTGTCTAAAGCATCTATTTCATCATCTGGTAGCTCTTCAGCATTGTAAATATCATCATCCAAATCATCATTACTATCACCTCCACTTTCACTGTAATCAGGAGGAGGACTGAAAAAAATTTTTTTTATAAATTCTAAGAATGTTTCAGCACAAACCCATCAAACGGAGCATAAAAATGTTGTACAAGATTGTCATTGAATGTGACACCTCTTCTAAAAAAATTTTTTTAATGCGAAAATATAGAGGTAAAACCTGGGTGGTGCTTCAGAAATAACTTTATTTTGTTCCTCAGTTGCCTCATCATTTTCTTCAATAGTTGGGGAATTAGCTCTAGGAGTATTTGTAGTATTTGTAGGTGGATTATTCATGCAAAATTGGTTGTTATTTTGATTGTCATCCATTGAAAAATTAAACGAGGACGATGATGGCTCTAAATAAAATTTTAGTTTACACAATAAAAAACAAATAAACCATCCAAAACAAAATTAGTAGCAGTTTGTGTTGGTGTTGCAGATCCAGAAGATGAAGAAAATGCTGTATTTGTAGAGGTACCTCTATGTAATATTGATGGAAGTGAAGGTGGTAGAGGTTTATTATTATTAAATTGTTGATCTTCGATGGCAGAAGGAAGGGAAGAGAGTGAAGATAGATGGCTGGGTTGCTAAAAAATATTTTAAATATTCTTTAATTTAGAAAAAAAATTTTTTAACCTCAAAAACAATTGGAGAAGCCGTAACAGAACAACAATATGGCTGACTTAAATAAATAGGTTGTTCTGTTTTAGCAATATATAATTTTGGTTGTGGTGTAGTTGATTGAATTGCTATTATTTGTTGTTGTTGTTGTTGGTTTTGAGTTTTATTATTATTTTCAGCATCTTGTTGATATTGATAATGAACAAATTCATTTGGATCTGAAAATAAAAATATTTTTTTAATTAATAAAAAATACCAAATTGTTCTAAACTGCGTATTGCTTCCTCAACAGCATCCATTTTCTCGCTACTCTCTTTATTTTTAGAATTTTTATTCTGATTATTTGTTGCAAATTTTGTTAAGCAAAGTTTTGATGGAGTTAAAAACATTGAACGTGACATAAAATTTTTTTGTTGTTTTGAATGTTCGTTTGAATCAGAATTTGATAAAGTGTCTGTTGATGTTAATGAAGTTGTTTCTTCTAATTTGCCTTTTGTTTTTGCTAAATAAATTGTTTATAAAAAAGAAGAAACCAACAACCGAAAAGTTTGTTTGCGGAAAAAAGTTTTCGTTGTTTTCGTTTAAAAAATGTTTTTAAAACCAGAACATTTTTCCAACCAGAAAACATCCTTTCCAAACCTAAAACATTGTTTTCGTCCGGAAAAACATTCTTTTCAAACGTAAAACATTCTTTCCGGTTATTTTTAATTTTTTAATACAACCTGAAACATTTTCTTCATTATTGTTGTTTCCACTATTATTACTACTTGTGCTATTTTTCCGTAAAGGTCGATAACGCAAAAGTGATTGTCTTAATGCTGCAAGACTTGGAGATTTTATACGTTGACGTGATTGAGGTAAATTATTAATATTATTTTTTATTGTTGATATATTTGAGGAAGATGAAGCTAATGGAGAAGCAGAAATTGAAGCAGAACAAGAAGACGATGATTCTAATGATTGGGTAGTTGATAAAAGACTGGAAGAATCTTCTGAAACTATTTTTGTTGTTTTGTCATTTTCTTCTCGATTTTCTTGCTTCATATCTTTATTATTTGGTGATTGAATAGAAGAAGAAATTTGATGCTTTTCTTTTTGTTCAGAAAATTGTTGTTGTTGTGGTGAGGATTCAGCAGCAGCAAATAAAATAATTGAAGGTTCAGAATCACGACGAGGAAGTAAAGGAAGTGTTTTATTTAATCCATTTCTTGAAGATAAATCTGTTGCTTCAACACTCCTATTTCGAATTTGTTGTTGGGTTGAATTATTATTGTTGTTGGAATTTATATTAGCGGTGTTTGGAGTAGAAAATGCTTAAAAAGTTCGTTTGAATTAAATGTTTTGTTTGTTTTAAAATTATATGTTTTTAAGATGTTTTTGAATGTTTTAGAACAAAATGTTTTGATTGTTTTAAAATAAAATGTTTTTGTGATGTTTTTGTTTGTTTTGAAATAAAATGTTTGTAAGATGTTTTTGATTGTTTTAAAATTAGATGTTTTTTAAAAAAAGTTCGTCATATGTTTTAATCAAAATTTAAAAACCTTGTTTTTCACTTGTTTGGTTACGCCTAAACAAATGGTGTAAAGGAAAATTGATGTTATTGTTGTTGTAATTAGTTTGTTGATGTTTTGTTTCATTTATTAATTTGTTTGAATTTGTTGGGAAAGTTGTTTGTGATGTTGTAATTGTTCCAGTATTGTTTAATTTATTATTTGAAAGATTGGATGGACGGTTAAATTGTTGTTGTTTTTTCATTAATTTATTATTTTTGTCAGAGTTGAAACTAGAAGAAAATAATTGCGTATTAAAATTTTTTTGAAAATTTTAAAAATTAAGAAAAAATTAAATTTTAATATGACCTACTCAATATTTTGATAATGAGATTTTGGTTTATCTTCTTCATCTTCTCTTTGATGAAATAGTGAAGGTGTAGAAATTGCACTCATACTTTAAAAAAATTTTATTTTTATTTTTAAAAAAGAAAACCTTCCCAATAATCCACCAATTCTTCTACGAAAAGGTATAGCAGAATAATGAACATTTTGTTGTTGCTGTTTATTTAAATTATTATTTGACAATTCTAACTTTCCATTTTTTTCTTTTTCATTTTTTAGTAAATTTTTATTTTCCGCTTCCTTTTGAGATATTGGTATTGAATAAAAAGTAACTGTTGATCCATTACCAAAACCAGACGAATTTGTTGTTGTATGTTTATTGGAAGGACGAGATAAAGAATTATAATTATTAATTTCTTTTGATGAATTAGCTTGAAAAAAAAATTTTTTAATTTAAAAAATATTTTAAAAAATTATTTGAAAAAATCAGAAAATCTCGACCGCAAAAAAGTCGTTTTCAAAAATTTGTAATTTTAAAAGAAAAAACCGTAATGATTAGCATCTTCAATAAACTCTCTATTATTCTGTTGTTGTTGTTGAATAGGAACAACAGGAACATTTTTAGAATTTTCTCTTTCAGCAATTCTCTTAGCTTGTTGTGGGGTCCAAAATAAAGAAGAAAATTGACGGCGCAAATCAGGTGAAGAAATTGGAGAGAAATTTTTATTATTATTATTATTAAAATTGTTTTCTGATGACAATGAAGTTGACAAATCCATTCTTTCAGGAGTATTTAATGAAGATGATGATTGTTGTTCAAATAATGGTTGTTGATGGTGTTCTCTTTGGTGCTATAAATTAAAAAATATTAGTTTTTAATCAAAATAAAAATTTAGAAAATTTTTTTAACAAATTCAGGGTTAACCCGAAACCACGGATTTTTGGAGAAAAAGGATTTCGGAAATAATAGGGGGTTTGAGAAAAAAATACTCACAGGCTTTTTGGCTAAGTACACTTTATTTTATATATAGACTTTTTTCAAAATATTTTTTCCAAAATTTTTTTTTCTTTAAAAAATAATTTAATAATAAAGGAACGAGTTTCCTCCTAAAAATCACACACACCCCAACAAATGCTAACTTGTAAAAATATTAGCAAAATAAATAAAAATATATCCCTTTCATCTTGAGAGTGTATTTTTATATATTATTGAGGAAAAACAAAAAAATAGAAAAAGGAACAACTAAAAAGATTTTATCGAAAAAAAAGCTTGATCCTCCCCCCTCAAAGCTTTGGGGCTGTGTGTGTGCACTTTTATTTTTTTGCAATTATTGGCGTTATGGCGTTTTTGCAAGAAAAAATCTTTTTAACGCTCAACTAGGCTTACTTCTTAAAAAATATTTTTTGGTGTAATTTTTTGGGCGTGTTCGAAAAAAAAAAAGAGAGAGAGGCACTTTTGCTATTTTTATATTTTAATTGATACGGATGCAACAAACGGAAAAAGAGAAAAGAAAAGGGAGAAAGAATTTCCCGTCAAACTTGATTAATTGGGAGCTAATTAAATATAGAGAAAAAATACATTTAAAAAAATATTTTTTTTAAATAACAAGCAAAAAAACTTAACAATAGACTCAAAAAATTTTCAAAAAAAATTTCCCACAAAAATTTAATTAGTCTCTCCCCCCATTTCTTAACCAAGTTTTGTTCTTTCTTTCCTTTTTTATTAAAAAAATTTTTTTAAACCTTTGATGATAAATTAACGGGAGTATCCAACACACGAATAGGAATGTTTCGAACAACGCTTCCGCTGCCGCCATTTCCGGTGACCCCCACACCCACAGCACTTCCTCCATCTCCATCTCTTCTTCCTCCACTATCACTTAAACGATTGTTGGTGGGTAGTAAACCTTTTGTACCTAAAAATTAAATTTTAATTAAATTAATTAATTAAAAACACATACCATTGCTAAAAAGTCCTTGAGGTATTCGTTCATTAAGAAAAGTTGGAGAACGAAAGAATGGAGGGGGTGATGAAATTGGACAGTTGCTGTTGTTGTTGTTATTGTTGCTTATTTTTTTGTTATTATAATCTTGCATTAAAAAAAGCTCACAGACCCGTTCTTGAAGGCACTAAAAATTTTTAAAAAAATAAATTTTTTTAATTTGAAAATTTTTTTCAAATTTTTTGGTACTTTTCTGTTATATCCCCACAAATTCCACAAATTTATTTGCTGTACTTTAGCAAGTGACCAGACCCAAAGTCCTATTTATAAAAACTAGAGGAGACCAAGAATCAGCTCCAAAGACTCGTCGTGGAAAACAATTTGTGTGGGCATATAACGGAAAAATATAAAAAAATTTTGACTTAAGGTCCAATAAAATAAAAAATAAATTGGAGAGACCTTTCTCCTCCATAAAAAAATAAAAATTTAAAATACCTAAAAATAAAAGGTGTGATTGAGAAAAAAGGTTATAAAATAGCAGCGCTATTCTTCTTTCTAATAAAATTTCTGCTGCGCGAAATTTTGTGTCTTTTACTTATTGTTTTTGGTTGTTTTGGGTTTAAAAGAAAGAAGAAAACCCCGCGTAAAAGGTGTGTGGAAAAAAGAAGGAAATATAAACACAAGGTCGAAAAGTGCACATAAAAATAAATTTATTAATATATAATTGAAATAGAAAATTGTTTGAAGAAAGAAGAAAATGGTTTAAAAAAGTCTCGCGCTAAAAACAAAAAAAGATATTGATAAAAATTAATTTAAAAATAAATAAAAGGGGAGGGGGTCAAGTCATTTAAAGGATTAAGAGGGAAAAAAGTTGGATCGGCTTTAAGCTTCGTGTCGGAAAAAGTTCTTGGATTCGGGTAAACTTTAATATCCCTGGTAGACGATGAATCATTTATAAGGTGAATTGTATACTAACAATAAAATATACAAAATTAAATATTTAAATTGAAAGGGAAAAAAGTTGGGGAAGAAATAATTAAATAAATATATAAATTCAAGTTTTAAAAGAAATACAAAAAATAAAAGTTTTGGCTGACTGCACATTATATGTGTGTATTTATAAAAATAATATTATTACTTTTTGCCTCTTTACTTAATTTTTTGTATATTTAATCGAAAAATATTTTTTGCAAAAAAATATTCGAAACCCCCAGCCAGGTTTCGAACCACCCCTCGGTCAATTAAACTTTTTCTAAAATTTTAAGCATTTCACAAGAAAATAGAAAAATGCCCCAGCTACACAAGAAAGGGAGAACACCAAAGAAAAAAGAGAAGAAATAACTAACTAATTAATTAATTAAAAATAAAATTTAAAAAATGGGATAAAGAAAAGAAGAAAAAAATATTAAAGTAAAAATAAAAAGAAGAAAATTGAAATTGTTTGTTTAATGATTTTTATTTTTGAAGAATTAATCATATTTAAAGAATTTTGATTTAAAAATAAAATTAAAAAAAATTATTTTTTCTATTTTCTGGTACTTTTCCTTGGGAAAGGGGGAGGATATCCAAAAAAATACCCAAATTATTTTTATTTAATTAATTTTTAAAGTTTTTTGTCCAAAAAATATAATCAAAAAAATCACGTAATAAACCAACGATGCATAAAAATAAATAAAAAAAAAGCTTGAAAGAAATTAAGAGGAGGAGGAACTGATTGAAGAAAGACGAGGAACTGAAGGAAGATGAAAAAAGAAGAAAAATAAAAAGCATTCCCCCCCTCAACCACCATTAAAAGAAAAAAGGAAGGCGTAATTTGGCGCATACAAAACAAGCAACCAACAACAGTTATAAATACAAATTTAGTTATATTTACTTGTTTGCGCAAATTGTGTATATTTAGTTAGTTAAACAAGTCTCTAGAAAAACATTAGGAAAAGATCAAAAAAAAGTTGTGTTTTTTTAGATGAATTAAGAAATGGGGAAAAAATAGGAGAAAAAAGAACTACAAAAAAGTTTCCCCTATTTTAGGTACGGACTGTCACAAATTGAGAAAAGGGGTCAGGAAAAGCCCAGGGCTTAGGATTCCCTGATGGAAGACAAATAAAAAATTTTTGAAGAATTTAGCCAAGATTTTAATTAAAAAAGAAGCAAGGTCTGATTCAACACAAATTTAGGTTAATATTAAAGTAAAAATAAAAAGAAAATAAAGTAAGAAAGATAAAAGAGATGTGGAGCTTTTAAAGCTGTGCATTATGACCTTGGGATTACTTAAAAGGATTAGGGGAGAAATATTGTAAAGAAGGAAACTTTTGGATTAATTAGGGAGAGATGAAGAGAGGAAGACATTTGCGGGAAGCAGAAAAGATAATTGGGGGATAACTTTTTAAAAATAAGATTTCAATTTGCCCTAACAATAAGAAAGATTATGATGTTTAGAATGTGATGCCGGACATTTAGGACGTAAAAACAGTCAGATTTCAGGGGCCACCGCTAGATACGCCCCTACTAGATAATTCCCAAAATATTTATTAAAAAACCTTTTGTATTAAACTTTGTTTTTGTCCTTCTTCCAGCCCTTTTCTCCATTTACTTCCACTTGCCGACATCTGTGTTATTTAACCAAGTTTAACTAATCAAATTTTGAGGGCTCTGCTAATTGCTTGGAGTTGAAGAAATCCAAAGATATCCAACAAATCAGTCGACTTTCATAAACTAAAATTTGCCGTTGATTTTTTGATGTTTTTTTAATGTTTTTGTTGTTATTTTTGAATTAATTACGAATTAATTGAATAAATATTTATTTATGTAAATCTAGAAAAATAATGAAAATTAACTTGTTATTAAATAAAACTGGAAAATAACGAAGAAAAAATTTTATTTTTTATTAACAAAAAAAACAAGGTTAAACTACAAAAAAAAATTATTTTTTAAAGTTGCTTTGATTATTTTATAATCATTTTATTATTTTTTCCTTTCGTTATTTTCCGTTAAAAAAGAGTTGCCCTACTTTTTATTAAAATAAAAAAAATGAGAGAGAGACTTTCCGGAATTAAGAGCAGTTATTATTTAATATAAAATGTTTTTGGGGGGTTTGTTGCGGTTTCTTTTTTGTTTTTGGGTGAATGGGAGAAAATAAAAAAATAAAGTAAATAAACCGGGGATGTGCACTACTGGTTGTTAACCGGTACCCCGGGTTTAGGTTATGAATGGTTCTCAAATCCCGGGTTTCGGCTTCAGTTAATTCACCAAATACACCGAGGCATAAACCAGAGATGTCACGGGTTGAGAAGAAAAGTCACCCCGGATTTCGGGTTCAAAAATAGGGGTTTTCGGATTTCCCGATTTTTGAGTTTTCGGATTTCGGGTCGAAAAAATCTGGGTTAGTATTTCAGGTTGGAAAAAAGTCCAAGTTTCGGATAATCCGTGGATCCCTCGTATGAACGAAAAAGGCTTTAATATACCCATAAATAATTTAAAAAAAGAAAAAAACCTGAGTTTAAATAAATTACCAAAAAAAGTTGTGTCATCTTTCAAGTAAGAATAAAGTTGTTGGAGGAGTATATTAAAAGTTTTGGGTGGTGATGGACGTTGTCGGAAGTAGCTATTTTGTAAAAAATGATGATGAGAGTAATAAATTAGTTGTAACATTCCAAAATTAAAAATAAATTTTGTAAAAATCATCTAAAAATAAAATTGTCTTTTTCTCATGGAAATAAAAATTTGGAGGGAAATAATGTGGGAAATTAAAAGAAAAACTTTTTTTAACTCTTGAGAGACGGGGAGAATAATTAAAAAAAATTTTTACATATTAACGCGGCAGGTTTTGTGTTCGACTTCGATTTTAATACTACTTTGGGGTTGGAAAAACTGTATTTTAAAAATTCGTTTAGGCAGTTAGTCTCTCCCAATGGCCAACAAAATTTAAAAAATGTAAATGTCGCGTGACCAAATTTAATATTTACTATTATTTACCGAAATGAGAAATGACGACATAAAATATTTTAAAATTTGCTTATGTAAAATATTTTGTTTTGGGATCTTAAAATATTTTTAATTGGTTTCCATTTTGAAATTTATATTTTGAAATTTACAAAAAGAATATTCTTGCGAGAGAAAAGCCCGCCAGTTTTTGTTTTTTAGTCTTCTCTCTATGGTGTTTTAAATTTTTTTCTCTAATTAGTACATAGTATTTTGAGTGTCTTATCGAGTTTACATTTTGAAATTTACAAAAAGTAAAAAGCCCGCCATTTTTGCCCGCCACTTTTCTCTTCCGCTAGTGTACTTTTAAGTCTTCTCTTTACCTTTCTTATAGAAAATATATAGAATAAGACTCTAATAATCCCTCAGAGAGAATAATTTTTTTCTCTAATCAGTACATGTTTTTGAGTTTCATTTTTTGCTTTTGATAGAGAAAAAGATTGTATTGATTTGTTTGCGTCTCTTGTTCATCGATAACCTTTTTTGTTTGTTTGATAAACACTTTTGTGGACCGAGTCCAAAAGTGAATATCACAATTTATTTTTTTTCTAAAATCAATTTTTTAGAGACAAACAATTCAAAAATCGATGATGAATTATTTCATCAAAATGCTTCAACAAGTTCTTCAATAAACAACATTTTATTTCAACGCCCTCCATTCAATGAATCATTTATTTCTCCATCAAAACAACAATGTAAAGGATTCTTGTCTTCCTCTTCTTCAAATGTCAACAAAAATTGCTTGAAAACACCTTCACTGGCTCTAATGATGGAACAATCTGCTATTTGTAAAAATGTTGGGAACTTGTTGCTGATGATTTAAGGTTTTGTTTTTTTATTTTTGTGGTTCCTTATTGGGATGGGGTTCTTTTGTAGACTTGTAAGAGAAAGCATCCGCTGTCAAGCGTCGATCCTTAGTCTCGGTCCTGGGGCCTGATACATTTGTTATGCACCTGATCACCTGTTGATGGTGCATCAAGGTTTTAGAAGTCCATGTTCCCTCGCTCTGTCCACCGATTTTTTCTTTTGTTGACACAACGGATAAATGGGGAGTCAGGTTTATCAGTGAACGGGGTGTTCTAGGAGCGTTTTTCCTGGCAATAAAAAATTTTTCTTTAAATTAATTTTTTTCCTTTTATAGAAACTGCGCACAAAAAAAGCAAGAAGGAAGCAAATACGGGGCGACATTGGTTGGCATTCCTACAACAAGTTCACACTACAACAACACACAAGAAAAGAAAGGGTTTAATCCTTGAGGGGGAGGGGGTGGTATTTGCGGACAAAACTTGTCGGTCAACCATTAAATCAATTTAATTTTTTTTATTAGCTTCAGTCTCGGCTGTACTTTAGTACGTGGGTGCAGGCTTTAATTTACAAATGTTATACCATTCGAAAGAGCTAGCCGAGCTGAGTCGAATGCCACCAAAATTAGCTCTAGGAAAAATTTTTGAACCGAGATACAGGCGATTGAAAATCGAAAAATCATAGAGGGGACCAAGCACTTTTTTGGGCTGAAAAATTCGAATATGCAAATAATAGCTCGTTCGAAAGAGCTCGTCGAGCTGAGTCGAATGACACCAAAATCAACGAAATCCGACTTGATTGGACAAAGTTATGATCTTTTATTTTAGCTCCTTACCTATGGCATCTATAGAGATTTTTGCTGCTACGGAGGCCCCAAATACGTCCAGAGCAAGGGAGATAGGAATAGGTTTATGTTACGAGCCCAGACCCATCGCCCGTAGACTCCCCGCGAGGCGCGTGCCGCAAAACCCCGCGCGAAGCGCGGGGTTTTGCACAAGCGCCTCGCCGACGCTCCATAGGTTTAGGTTTTTTGTGTTATAACTTTGTCTAATCTTGTTCAATCACGGTGATTTTGGTGTCATTCGATTCAGCTCGTCGAGCTCTTTCGAATGAGCTATTATTTGTATAAAAAATTTTTTATTCCAAAAATCGCCCCTTTGGATCTTCGGTTTTTAGGGGTCTAGATCTCGGTCCAATCAAGTCGGATTTCGTTGATTTTGGTGTCATTCGACTCAGCTCGACGAGCTCTTTCGAATGAGGTATAATTTGCATTTTCGAATTTTTCACCCCAAAAAAGTGCTTGGTCCCCCCTATGGTTTTTCGAACTTTAGGGCGCTGTATCTCGGTTCAAAAATTTTTCCTAGAGCTAATTTTGGTGGCATTCGACTCGGCTCGTCTAGCTCTTTCGAATGGTATAACATTTGTAAATTAAAGCCTGCACCCACGTACTAAAGTGACCCCTCAGTCTCTTCATGGTGGTCTGCTCTTCTGGTGGCTGGCCTTTGGGGCCCCCATAGGTATCCGCCTTTGGGAGTCCCATCGGTAGTGCTCTTCTGGTGGCTTGCCTTTGGGGCCCCATAGGTATCCGCCTTTGGGAGTCCCATCGGTAGTGCTCTTCTGGTGGCTGGCCTTTGGGGCCCCCATAGGTATCCGCCTTTGGGAGTCCCATCGGTAGTGCTCTTCTGGTGGCTGGCCTTTGGGGCCCCATAGGTATCCGCCTTTGGGAGTCCCATCGGTAGTGCTCTTCTGGTGGCTGGCCTTTGGGGCCCCATAGGTATCCGCCTTTGGGAGTCCCATCGGTAGTGCTCTTCTGGTGGCTGGCCTTTGGGGCCCCCATAGGTATCCGCCTTTGGGAGTCCCATCGGTAGTGCTCTTCTGGTGGCTGGCCTTTGGGGCCCCCATAGGTATCCGCCTTTGGGAGTCCCATCGGTAGTGCTCTTCTGGTGGCTGGCCTTTGGGGCTCCCATAGGTATCCGCCTTTGGGAGTCCCATCGGTAGTGCTCTTCTGGTGGCTGGCCTTTGGGGCTCCCATAGGTATCCGCCTTTGGGAGTCCCATCGGTAGTGCTCTTCTGGTGGCTGGCCTTTGGGGCCCCCATAGGTATCCGCCTTTGGGAGTCCCATCGGTAGTGCTCTTCATGATGCAAGTGGATGTCCTAGCAACAAGTAGTATTTGTTTTTTAATTTTTTAAACACCCTCGAGTTTTGTCCGCAGATACGTTTTCCATTATTAGGGGTTCCTTGGTATATCCGTTTCATAATCCTTAGCGTTTTTCACCCATCAATCACTAACCTTCGTGGGTAGGGAGTAACTGGGAGACACTGCTGCAGACGGATGGTTTTTAAACGAACTTGCTCGGCTTCCAACTTGAATGTCTATGGATTCGAACTCAAATATAGAAGAGAAGCTGCAGAGTTCATTCAGGTTCTTTATTTGTTTTTTTTGGATGAATTCCATTTTTTAGGAAATGGCTGAACGGTTGAACCACAACATAGAGGACAACTGGCAAAGTGCATCGCTTCAACAAGAAGACAATTGCTTGGTTGCATTTATTTGGCTTGTACATGTGCAGTTTATGAGGTTTGAAAGGTTATTAATCCTTTTTCGGGGCTTTGATTTCAATAATTAGAATTAGATCCCGCCCAATTGATGACGACGACCCTTTGGACAATTTTTTGATGTTGCTTTGGATGCAACACTCCTGAAAACTTGGCTTGAAAGGTCATTTAATAATTTTTAGAATTTTTTTAAAAAATTTTTTTAACTTGTTCAACTGCGGGCGAACACACTCCTTGGTTGGGCGTTCTTGGCGGCGACAGACAAGCATTGGCGGCTTTTGGTTGTGAATGTTTGGAAGGGAGAGGAAGGAGGCGTGATTGAGACAATGTTAGTTTATTTATTTTTTAGTTGAGGGGTTTTTCGAGTGGATTTCTGAATGATTTGGGGGTTTCAAATTTCCGATTCATTGTCTCAACACCGTTTAAACCCCTCGGGGACATACTCGCATTCCCCGGAGAACATTTGAAACCCTGTTTATTTATAACAGACTGTTTTCTTTGGATTTTGTAGGGGTTCTCCTTATACTTTAGGTAAAAGTAGGGAGAATACATTGTGTAATCCCCCCTAAGCTACCCATTGCATCAAAAATTTACGGAGATTCTGAGCTTAAAATGGGGTCTAAAATAACTCAAAATGCTTTTTTTTCTTTCAGACTTGAACACTTCCCAGCAGCAACAAGATGGACAGATGTCGCTTGTATTGGATTACAAGCGAGGTGGTGGTTCTACAACAATCTTTTTTTGAATTTTTTTGTTTTTTTTCTTTTTTTTTTGTTTTTTTGGTTTTTTTTGGTTTTTTATTTTTGTTATATAAAGTGTTTCGACTTTGTTTTTATTGTTTTGTAGAAACTTATGTGGGACTCAGTAGGCGTGACTAACTTGGACGTTCAGTAATAAACGGACTAGTTGAGTCAAACTCGAGTAAATGAAATCCTGTTGTTTAGAGAAATTATAAAAACGAAATAGTGTAGTTAGAGAAAAAAAATAAATATAAGTATTTATGGCCAGTTCGGTGCTCATTTTGAGAGCGGAATGGCAAAAGTTGAAAACCCGATTTTTGGGAAAATTAAGAATTCATTTAAATAAATTATCGATTAGTATTGATTTTATCGATCTTTTTGGAAGGAATAAATCTTTTAAAAAATAATTATCGATTAGTATCGATTTTATCGATTTTTGGGAAAATATAAAATTTTTAAAAGTAAATTATCGATTAGTATTGATTTTATCGATTGATATCGATTTTTTGAAAGTATAAATATTTAAAAATTATTTTTGAAAATAATTATCGATTGGTATCGATTTTATCGATTAGTATCGATTTTTTGGAAAATAAATTTTTTCAGAATTTCCTTCATCGCTCTTAGCTGCCGCACCCAACCGTCCACTAATTTCTTCAATTTTCTGTCGCCAGACTCAACTGTCCTATACTCAACAGAATTAATTTTTGGGATAAACTGTCATTTATTTGGCGCATGAGACATTACACCAAATTTTGGCAAATTTTTAAATTAAATAAAATTTAAAATTTCCCATAAAAGAAAAACTTTCTTTTTGTGAAATTTTTTGTGATTAAGCAAAACAATTTTTTAATGTTTATCATGACTTTGAAGAGTTTATAAATATAAAATATTGAAGAGTTTATAAAAATTACTCTAATTGTTACTCTAATTGATAATACAGTAACCATCACGCTCTCAACATTCGGCACTAAACTGGCCGTAAACAAACGTATTTCTTTTGTTCTCTAACTACACTATTTTTCGTTTAATTTTTCTCTAATTTTGAGGATGATTTTTTCCAATAAAAGTAAAGGGGACGTTTGAGTCTTGTCGATAAATGATGGGTTTTTACGAATAACATTTTCTGATATAAATGTTACAAAAATTTATGTAATTTACGATTTTTATTTTCTTAAATTAAATTATAAAATTATTAATAAAAAATTCAAAGGTTATAAGCCACATAAATAGGATCTAATTGATCACGCATAAATAATTCCCTCAAATGTGCTCTTTGTTTTTCTCCTCTACTGTTAATTGGAATAGTTCCAGGGTCTAATAATACAACAATTCCAGCAATTAAATGTTGTTCTTCCAACAAAGCAGAAGTTATTGATGGAATTAAATCTAAAGCATCTGATTCTGGAGATGTTGTTTCTGCGGCAATAACGAGTAAATTTGTCCAAAGGAAGGAGGCACTGTTAGGGAAAAGTAAAGTTTTTAATTTAAAGTTTGGAGGCTGATGTTGGCATATGGAAAGTATAAAACTATGCAAAAAAATAGTGAAAATGTACATAAGAACCCGTAGAACTTTGTTTATAATTTTAGAATTCTGAACGATTCTATAGTATGGTTCATAATATAATTTCCAGAAAAATTAAAAAAAATTTTTTTAATTAAAAACCTTTCACATATTTGACGATTAGCTTTACATACACATAATTCAATATCAACAGGATGATATCTCATTCCACGCAATAATATTGTTTCATCTAAAGCGCCAACAACAAATAATGCATCGTGCAATTCTTTAAAAAAAAAGAAAAAAATTATTTTATCGAAATTTTCTATTAAGGATAGGGCGGGATGAGAAAAAAAGTCTGGTCAAGTTTGTGATGTGTTCCTGCTTCCGGGTTGAAAAAGTAACCGGATTCCGTGTCGGGTCAGAGTTCAGAGGAATTAATAGGGGAAAAGACGGACGCGGTTGGAAAATTTCTCGGATCAGAGTTTCTGATTCCGAAATTTAAAAAAAGGTCCAGGATTCAAGTAGCCCTGCCCATCCCTGATCTCCCTATAAAAAATTTAAAAAACCTCCATGAGCTGTAATTGCTTTTGTTTGCCTCAAAAATCCCAAATAACCAGTTCGTGCCCATAATGTTTTTGTATCACCGGTAGTTAAACGGGCATTGAAATGGTCAGTTTGTTGCAATTCACCAGAAAGACAAGTAAATCCATTTGCATTGTGTCCACTAGATACCCAAATCTTTTTTAAAAAAAATTTTAGAAAAATTTTAAAAATAAAAATAAACCTCGCCTAAATGTGTATCTGCACATTGACCACGTGTTTTTGGATTGGCAATAGCAACCTTAACGCCAGGTAGAAGCTGAAAAAAAGAGAATTAATTTAAAACAACCAACAATAAGAACTCAAGTAAGTGTATGAGACATATGGGATTTTTTAAAAAATTTTCCATGTGTGAAAACAAACGAGGAGCCTCTGACCTTGGAGGTAAGTATATTTCCGTTGACTATTTAATCCTATCAATTAAACCCCTTCTTTTGGAAATGTTTAATCTACAACAGGGGTGGGGGCGAATCGAATCCATCAAAAATTAGAAAACTCGATCCAAAACCCGACTCGACATTTTTTCTCAACCCATCCCTTATCTACACATTAAAAACCTAGTCCATTAACACCCATACTTAACAAAAAAATTTTTAAAAAAATTAAGAAAAAAACCTTTCCACTCTCCATTAAACAAATACTGTGTGGAGCACCTTTTTCAACCAAAGTAACTCTATCATTCCTTAAAGCTCTAGCATCAACATAAACAGTTGTTGGGTCTGGACATGAAGCACTTTGCATACAAATTGCAGGGTTTACACGACAACCAAAAGCTGTACTAACTGATCTAGATGATAAACCCAATGGTGCAAATAATTTAACAAATGCAGTGCACAAAGAAACACGTGGACGTTCTTCAGCAATAATTATACAATTTCGAAGACTGAAAAAAATAATATTAAAAAAATTTTTAAAGCCAAATTTTCAAAAAATAATTCTTTAAATGAGAAAGGGAGGTTTTTTAAATTAAAAAAGAAAAAAATTTCCCGAAGGGGAATCGAACCATGCCACAAATAATGTCATGGTCGAGAACACTAACCACTACACCATCACCGCTATTTGTGGAAAAATAATTTATGAGTATACAATTAAGGGAATTGAGGTAATTAAATCAATGAAAATTATAACGGAAAATTTTATATAGAAAAATTTCCTGATGGGAATCGAACCCATAGGAGTTTAGGGGGGAGTAGTTGGTTTCTATAACACTACACCACCACTCCCATTTAAATCAAAAATAAAATTTAAATAAAATAAAAACCTGGATAAATTAATTCCTTTCTCCATAAGTTGACAAAGTTGTGGCGCAAGTTCTGAGCAACACAATTCTACCATCTAAAAAATTTTATAAAAATTTTTACATAAAAATCAAACAAACATTTGGTGAGCAAAATGTATCACGCGTTCTCCTTTGTGTTAAAGCTTGTAACCAACAAAAAGAATTTTGTTCCATTTCTTGTGGTGGAATAAGTGTTGATTGATGACCGGAATAAACGCTAAAAATAATAAAGAAAAAATTTTAAAGCCAATTTAAAAAAATAAAATTTTTAAAGTTAAAAATTAAAATGAATAAGATCGAAGAAGAAAATGTTCTATCGAAGGAATAGAACCCATCAGGAAAATGGGAAAAGTCAAGAACTATACCACTACACCACAACTACTTCGATCATAAAACTTATTTATGCTTATACAATTGAAAGAATAAATGGGATAAAATAAATTATTTCCGTTCTAATCCATAAAATAAAGAAAATTTAAAAATTTCTAAAATTAAAAAAAAATAATAAGAAAAACCTTGAAAGACACCAAAGAGTAAATGAAAGACCGCCTGAACAAGGATCAAGACACAATGTAACATTTCTTGATGGATAAAGTTCACATGCCAATTTAAGACTTCTACATTGATTTGCTACTGCTAAAACAGTCATTTGTACACCAGAAAGTTGTCCTGTTGTAGATACAACAAAATCCTTTTTAAAATAAAAAAATAAAATCAGAGAAAATAAAAGGGATGTCCTTTAGATTGGAAAAAAATTTAATAATTTGAATTTCTGCGGCTTTTCCACATTTTTGGTATTTCGACAAATGGCACAGGAATAACACGGATTGAGAAAAAAAAGTCGAGTTTCTGGTTTTGAGTTGGGTCAGATAAGGGAATTAAGATGGGAAAAATGTTAGGTCGAGTTCAGGAAAGTTTACTAATAATGTTTCGGGTCAAAAAAAAGTCCGGGTATTGGGTAACCCGTGTGACATCTCTGGTTTGGTATTTACTAGGAGATTTTGCCAGAAAAAACACCCAAAAACTTTCTTTAATATAAAGAAAAACAAATACCAAATAACAAGTAGATGTTGCTGCTGTCGCTGATCTTTCCTCTTCAATTCTTTCCGCAGACAATTTTCTTTTATTTAACAATTTATTTCTTGCAAAAGATAAAGAAGGAGCATCATCAATATCAAAAATTATTGGCCAAGAAGAAGAAGAAGAAGCTTGGAATTGTGTTGATGGTTGTTGTGATTGTCGTCTTCTTTGATGATTATTTGGAGGAGGAGGGCATTCTCTACTTTTTAATAATTTAATTATTAATCCATTTGAAAGAATTGCAACAGCTTTACTAACTTGTACAATCATTCTAAAAAAAAAGAAATTTTTTGAAAAAAATTTGTTTACAAGGAAAAAGGTGGTGGATGAGGAAGGCATAGTTAGACGGGCATACCGGGGGTACTAATCCAAGACCTAGTGGTACATTCAAAGACCCAGTCAAAGAACCATTCCGACATGTCTTAACTTGAAATGTCTTGCCAGAAGCCGGCTAGGTGTTAAAACACATAAGCGAGGGGTTAGGGATTCATAAAAGAAAAAATAGTATTGATCAGGTAGCCAGTTAAACAATTGAACGTGGAAGTAACTACTAGAAGATTTCAGGTTCGATTCCTGTCTAGTAGGTATGAGTAAATCCCATCCGCTTAATTACTCTTCCTTAATTATTTTCTAAAAAATTAAAAAGTTCAAACCTTATAGTAAGCATAGAAGTTTGTAAATTTTGAGCAGAAGGTGGTCTAATACAGACAGGCACAAGTGAAGCACAAAAACAGCCAAAAACTGCCTTAAAATAAATTAAAATATTTGACAATTATTTTAAAAATTAAACCGCAATTAAATCAATTCCTGGAGGAAAAATAATAGCAACATGATCACCACTTGCCAAACTTCCCTTTTCAAGTAATAAAGCACCAACACGTTCTGCCCTTTTTAAAAGTTGAGCACAAGTTAGAGATTCTGTCTATAAAAAATATTCTTTTAGAAGAGTGAATTTATAAATACAAAAGGATCTGACTAGAAAAAATAGTTTTTAGGGGTAAAAATCTTATAGTACATTGAGGGGGTACTTTAAATAGCATTTCGATGGCTTTTGAGTTTAGGAGGTCAAAAGCCATCGATACAGCCCATCGAGACAGTTTCTCCAATTAGTAGTGTGCCAAACCTCCAACGAAAAGCCAAACTTCCCAAAAGCTGACGAAATGCCAAACTGGAGGAAATAAAATTAAAAACCCTCCTAAACTCAAAAGTCATCGAAATGGCAACAGTTAAAAAATGTATCAATCTCTGATGGTATTCTCTAATATACAAAATCTGATCGTTTATGCCCAAAAAAAGAGGATAAAATTTAAAAAAATCCAAACTTCAATTCCACGTGAATTCAAAAGAGAATATAGCACATGATCAGGAGTATTCTTTGCTCGTTGTTTCAAAATATCAATTAAGTGGCAACATTGTTCCTCTTCAGTTATTGGTGAAGGCAATTCCATTCCTTGTGCTCCAGCAATTCTTACACCCTAGAAAAAGAAGTTTTTAGAAATTAAAACAAAAAAAACCTGTACAATATTTCCAACAAACATAGCTGCAGGACCAACATCAGCAGGTGGTTCTCTAATAAAAATATAAAATTACTATATTATTTTAATTTGAGTTTTAGAAGGTTAATCATTCACGGAAGAATTAAGTTATTTTTATGTTTACAAAAGTCCCCCTTTCCCTCATTTCGGGGGGGGGGGGGCTACAGCCCCCCTCGGCTACGCCCTTGACAATAAAAATCTCATTTTTTACCTAGGCCTTGGAAGATTTAATACGCAATGTTGAGGACACATTAATAAAGTTGTAGGATGTAAACAAGCATCAATAAATCGTTGTCTAGTTTCAGTTACATGAATTCCACCGAGAGGAGTCTTTAAAATTAAAAAAAAATTTATTTTTAAATTAAAAAAACCTTTGGTAATTGATTTGGAAGAACTAAACAAATACAATAAATACCAAGTTGGTTATGTACAGAATCAATTGCTTGAAGAACACGAACCTTTGAAAAAGATTTTTTTGTTAATTCTTGTTTTGCTGTTCCCTGTATGCCTCAAAGGTACGCAAGTGCCGAAACCTATTTTAAAAAGCGAAAGACAAAAAAGCAAAAAAGTGTAAATTAGGCGAAAGACGGAAGACGAAAAATGCACAATCTTACGTACTTTTGGGAAAAGAACCCTTTTTTAGTCAAAAAATTATAATTTATGTAATTTATATACCATCCAGGGAAAAGCATCTTCTTCATTTACTTCAGGTCTTTGTTCAGCTACAACACAAATACGTTCATCTCGAAGTACTCGAATACTGAACACAGCAATTCTACCTTTAAATGGATGAATTAATAAAAAAATTTTTTAATATTAAAAAACCTCTATA
Organism: Meloidogyne luci; assembly: GCA_902706615.1. Taxonomy (NCBI): domain Eukaryota; kingdom Metazoa; phylum Nematoda; class Chromadorea; order Rhabditida; family Meloidogynidae; genus Meloidogyne; species Meloidogyne luci. Next base: position 1,137,246 of record CACSLI010000133.1, on the reverse strand, counting down.
AATAAATTTTTGTGGTTCCACAGCAAGTACAGTTGCTATTATCTATAAAAAATAACCTTTAAAAAATTCAAAAAAATCTTTACATCATCAGAATTGTGTATTCTTCCAGAAACATATAACAATGATTGTTTAGCTCCAACAGCAAAAATCATTCCATTTGGACCCAAAAAACCAATTAATCCAGAACGGACATAACGTAAAGGTCCAATAGGTTTATCGTCTATTCCCAAAGGTAAAACATCAAATATTTTTGAAGAAAGTCCTTTTAGGCCGTAAAAACCATTTGAAGTTGATGTTGAATGTAAACAAATTTCTCCAATTTCATCAGATCGGCATAAACTTGGAGGGCCATTTAATTTTACAACAACCGCCATACCTCCAGGAATTACTTGACCTGTATCCTTTTAAAGGAAAATATTATCTTATTTTAATTTATGAAAAAAAAGTTGCGGACAGAACAATAAAATTATTTTTCAATAAAAATATGTCCAAAAATTTTGTCCCAAAATTATTAAATTTAAAAATTAATTTTTAAACCTGTATTGCCAAAGAATTTATCGAATTTTCAGGCTCTAGACGAACAACACAATGGCTAAGTGCCAACATTGAAAGAGTTCCTCTACCACTTCCCCATTTTGGTTGTTGCTCGTTATTATTAACATTTTCATTATTTTGTTGTTCATTTTCTTGTTGTCTAAATGGCTGTCTTAAAGCAACTGTTCCAGCTTCAGAGGAACCTGCACATGGACATATGGCTGTAGGGGATAGACCGCGCTTTGAGAAGACGGCACAAAATTGATCACAAGAGGAAAGAGCCCAAGGATTGGCGCTATCACTGACCTTGAAAAAAATTTTTTAAGAAAAGAAAAAATGCTGAAAATTTTTGAGGACATTTTTCATCGCAAATTTTGTAAAAAATCATTAAAGGGTCTCAAAATTTAATTTAAGAAAAAATAAACCAAAATCCGTTCTAGAGAGCCAAGTTGTAATTGAGAATGATCACGAACTGCTAGTAAAGACCAATGTAAATCACGAGATTTGACTAAAGCAAATTGAGCAGACTAATAAAAATAAATCAATTAAAATTAAATTTAAAAATTAATAAATAATGCCGTCATACCAAATGACGAAATACCAACCTCCAAAAAACATGTCAAAATAATATTTTTTAACCGCCAATTATGCTTTTTATTTTTCGACATTTTGGCCGTTTCTAAGGGTTTGGTATTTCGGCGTTTTGGCATCATAGCGCGCTCCAAAAAAATTTTTTTAAAACAAACTTGTTGAGTTGCTTGTAAAAGCCAACATGTAGGATTAATTTTCAACAAAGAATATGGAACAAATATAACACGCATTCCAGCATATATTGCTGCTATACAAGAATGCCAAAGCCCAGCTTCTCTTTTAAAATCCAAAACACAAATTAATGTTTGGCCTTCTTTGTAATTTAAAGCTAAACAAAGGGATCTTGCATGGGCTAACATTGATTGACGAGAAATTTGAACACCTCGAACAGAACCTTCCCGGTCTGTACTATATTCTATATAGGCGATAGATTCATCTGCTCTATAGAAAAAATGAGTAAGTAATTTAAGGAAAGGAGGGGGAATTTTTGTGGGCAAATTTCTTTCAGATTTTCAGCAAAACTTTTCTCCAAACGTCAAAGCCGAAATTTTTTTAAAAAAAGCCGCAAAAGCGCCCAAAAAGAATTGCCGCACCCCTACCTATGGAAAAATACTAGAAAAACCTTCCAAAAAATAATTAAATTAAACACAAACATTAATGAAGGCAATGTCCATTCTCTTGCTGGTTTAGGTAAATGTTCAGTAACTACCCAATGAAGTCTTGGCCAGCACTAAAAACAGAAAAAAACAATTTTCCAAAAAATTTAAAAAACACCTTAAAATCAGCCAAATCTCCCAAATTTTGTTGTTGTCGATTTGGTGCTGGTGATTGACTAGGATCACGGTGGATGGAAGTTGGGGAAAGTGTAGTAGAATTTGCACTACTTGAAGGTGAAGAAGGCAAAAAGTTTTGAGAGGTATTGCTGTTATTATTTTGTTGATTTGATGATCGAGGCAATCCTTTTAAACAACGTTCTGTTGTTAAAGCAACACGAACACCTATATAATTAGAATAGAAACATAAAAAAATTTGCATCCAGATATTTGGGGACAAAAGCAAGTCCGTTTAAATTGAAAAAACGGCAACAGGGTTTGATGATCGAGGCAATGCCTCGATCATCAATCGAGGCAGGTTTGATGATCGAGGCAATCTTATTTTCTCTAATATGATACCCTTCTCCAATAGACCCCTTTTGTAGGCCATTAAAAATATACCCTTGTATTTAATTAAGGAGTTATATATTTCGTCTGGGTATTAGTTTAAAAAATTTTTAAAATTCACAAACCACAACTTCCCAGCAAAAAACCAAATTGTTGAATTCCAGCAGTATCGCTACGTTTAGCTGTTGGCACTTCAATAGGCACAGGAACAACACCGGCCAACAGGCATCCATAAAAGGCACAAAGAAATGCTGGAGCTTCATTATTTGGATAAACCAAGGCCACACGATCTCCAGGTAAACATAAATGAACACGTTCTTTTCCACCACTACCAGAAGTTGAAGGAATAACAACAGTTTTATTTAGCAAAGTATAAGCTATTTTTACGGCACGGCTAAGAAGTTTAGCTAAAGAAAAAAATTTTTTTTTAATTAATGTTGAAAGAATATAAGTCTTCCCAGGGCCCTGCCGTCTGTCGAAAAAAACGGAAGAAAACAAAAACAAAATAAGAGACGGAAGAGCCAAAAAAAGACTGAATTCAGTGGAAGACAGAAGGGGAATAAATTCCATCCCAAGTTCTTAAGTCTCTCATAATTAGGGTTAGCGGATCGTGGAAAATCCCCGGATATCCGGATCCGATATCCAATCCGAAAATTTTATCGGATCCGGATCCGTTAACCCTATTCAAATAAAAAATTTATTTTACCATAAGTTAAATTGTTTGAAGGTTTTGAAGAATTATTATTTGCATCTAATTGTACAGCAGCTATTGCTTTAGGTTGTGTATTTGCCCATTTATGAGGTGCAGTCTCAATTGAACGAGGTAATGGAGGGGGAGTTGCACATCCAGGAAAATCAGCTCTGCAAGGTGTAATTAATTGGCCTGAAGGGCGAGGGGCATTTGCGTCGACAATGTTTGCCATAACTAAAAAAATAAGGTTAAAAAATTTATTTTAGTTCTCCTGGATTGAGGAGGATTTTGTTCTTTTTAAATTATATTTCTAATCCCTCGAATTTATTTCGTGAGTCAAATATTTTTAGTTTTTCCAACCAGGAGTTTTTGAGAGGCAAAAAAGGTAAGGGATTAGAATTACCCCCTAAAATATACCTAGTAATTTTGAACAAAAAGATTTGTTGGAATATAATCAAAAGGAACCTGTAGGTAGGAGGTAGGCGGTTACGGATATCGGAATAAAAAGTTCGGGTATCAGGTCCGAGTATCAGAGGAATTCCCAGCAACCTCCAAGATTATTGGATTACATTTTTAACTAATTAAAAAATTTTTTTTCCTCACAAACCTTCCAATTCAGCATCATCATCATTGTAATATTCCTCCAATTCCCTTTGTTTTGGTTTCTGTAATATTAAATAATCAACATTTTCATTATTATTTTGTTCTTGTTCTTTTAACAATTTTTTATTTAATAACAAATTTTCAACTCCAATTAGGTCAGCGACACAAATATTTTTTCTGTATCCCTTTCGTCTACCCAAAATTAAAGCTCTACGTTCTTCTATACATTTTAATTCACGTTGAACTCGTATAAATGAATTTTCTTCTAATTTTTGATTATTTGAAGAAAAATTATTATTTTTCCTTTCCCAACATTTTTCGACAAATTTTAAATTTTCTGTAGCATTAAAAATGTTTAAAAAAGCATCAAAATTATTTTTATTTTTAGTTTTATTTAAAATTTTTGGTGAATAATATGAAGAAGAATTGTTGCTGTTGATTCTGTTTTTTGGTGATTTTCCACGAATTAAACGATGCCAAGAAAGTGAAGATATACTTGATTCTCTACTTCGATTTGTTGCTAAATTCGTTGCTAAATTTGTTGCTGTTTTCGATCTACTCATAAATTTTAAAAAATTATCAGAAGCTTTTTGTTGTTGTTGATTATTTGAAGTTATTGAAGATGAACAGCATCGGGACTGTGATAAACTTCTACGTAAAGAATTCTGATGATTTGTTTGGATTGAAAGACGCTTCTTTTGTTGTTTCTTGTTGCTGCTTATTGTTGATTTGTTGCTCGTATCTTGATCTATTTCTTGCTTCATGTTTTGCTTTACTTCTTTCCTCGTTTCCTGCTTAAAATTTTGCTTCATTTCCTGTTTGATTTCTTGCTTCACGTGCTGCTTCAATTTGCCCTCATCAAGCTTCAAATCTCTTTTCTCTTTCTTCAAATCTCCCAATGTTTCAACCCCTTTCTTTACATTATTTTGCTTCATTTCTATATCTTGCTCCAAATTTTGATTTGATTCTTCCTCTTGTTTCGTTTTTTGTTCCAAATCCTTTTGCTTCAGATTTAATTTATCATTATTTTCTATCTTTTCATGTTGCTTCAAATTCTTATCTTGCTTTTTATTTTGCTTCACATCCTTTTCTTGTTTCAGTTTCACTTCCTTCAATATTTTAGTTTCTTGCTTCAATTTCTTCGCTTCTATCTTCGAATCTTCTTTATTTTGCTTCAACCTCTCCTCTTTTTGCTCCACTTTTCCATCACTTTTTAATTGTTTCACTTCTTCATAAACTTCATTAATTGGTCCAACTTTATTGTTGCCGTGAAGCATAACTTGTCGATTTATCAACTGTGTTGAGCGGGGAATAAAGCATTGCTGAGAATTATTATTTGAAAGCATATTTTGATTATTCAAATTATTAATAAAATTATTTTCTTTCCATTGATATGGAGGATGTTTTTCTTCTTTTGCTAAAAGGTGAGGGCGAAAACGATATCTAATAGGTGGAGGAAGTTGAGAATAATCATTGGTATTATTAGTATTATTTAAACTTGAAGCAAAACTTGAAGCAAAACAAGTTGGAAAATTGTTTTGTTGAGCATGTTTATTTAAATGTTTTGATGTTGTTGCAAAACAAGTTGGATTGTTTTGTTGTTGATGTTTTGCTGTTGACAATTTTCTTTCGTTTGCCAAATGTCTTTGTTGTTGCTGTTGTTTTTTATTTTCTTCTGCTATTTTAGAAACAAATTGTTTAAACTTGCTTACATCCTCCCCTTCCTCCCTTTCTTTTAATATTTCATTGTCTAATGATTGACATTTAACATTTTTAAGAGGAGACTTTTGTTGCTGTTGCCCTTCTAAAGGTGGAGGCGATTGATGTTTATGTGCACGAGCACGTAAAACAGCTTTAGGATGATGATGATGACGACGGTCGGGTGGAGGTGAGTGAAGCCGACCCGAATGTTCCATTAAAACATACATTATTATTTATTTTGATGAGTTAGAAAGATGATCAAATATTAATGATTTATAAATGCTGTAATAATAATAATAAAATGATAAATAAGTGGACAGAAAGATGAGGTCAAAAATTTGACATAGAGTTAAAAAAATTATTTTAATTCAAAATTAAAATAAATATTTAAAAAATTATAACAAAAATTAAGAGGCATTAATGAAAAAGTAATGATAAAAATAAAAAACAAAAATAGTTTAAAATTTAAATTATTTTTTAAAATTCTGAAAAAAATGCCATTCAAAACACAAAAAGTAAAAGTTGGAAAAAAATATTTTAAATAGAAATTAAAAATAAAAATTCTTTTGATAACTTAAAAATTATCAAATTTCAAATTTTTTTATCTAAAAAATATTTTTCAAAAAATCCTGGAAAATAAGAAAAAATTTATATTAAGCAAAAAACTTTCTCTCTTTAGAAGAAGCATAAAAAATGTAGCAACAGCCGTTTAACTCTTAATAGGTAAAAAATAAAAGGAAAATTAAAGAGATTAATATACCTAAGCTTTAAAGTGTAGAGAAGTGTGAAAAAAATTTTTTTAATAAAAAAATTAATCTCCTTACAGACACCTCGACACTAATCCAAAAATAAATATATAATCTGGCCAGAAAAATTTTTTTTTGAAAGGTCAAATTTCTCTTAATTTTATAGCCAATAGAGATTGGATTGAGACAAAAAAATTATCGTGATATCTCGTATATTTCTCGTATGGCACTCCTAGTATGGTTTCTAATATCCAGCTAAACTTCAAAAAAATAAATCTTTCAAAAAAACCTACAAAAATAAAATAGATAAAATTGAATAACCTACAAAAAATAAAAAATTGCCAGAAAAAATATTAACATAAAAAAATTATTCAGAAAATTTCCTAATGGAAAAATAAAAAAAATTTCTTTTCAAAAATAAAATATTTGTAAAAAAAGATTTTTGTAGAAAATTTAAATTAAATTTCCTTATTTTTGCAACAACAAACAAGACAATAATTTCCTTAGTTAACGAGAAAGAAGAAAAAAAGTTAGAAAAATGTTAAAAATGCAAATTTAAATATTTAAATATATTTATTTATATATTGTTGACAAAGCTGTTGCTGCTTTTGGCCTTTAAAAACAAAAAAATACGAGGGATATATAAATATGCACATGGCGCAAATCTACATAAAAATTAGAAAAAGACACAACAGCTGTGCAAAAATATAAATTTTGTGTTTAGTGTCAGGAGGAGAGGAAATGTGACCACAACAAAATATATATAAATTTTTAGTTAAATTTTCAAATGACAATTAGAAGGAAAATTCAACAGAGAAAGGATTGACACGAGATAAAACTAGAAAAAGACCCAAAACACGCTTAAAATAAAAAAATTTGAAGGACAAACATGTTTGCAACAATAAAAACTAATTTAAAAATATTAGAAACATTCAAAAACAAGTTGGAAAAACATTCAAAACAAGTTTGAAAAGATTTTAGAAATTAGATTACTAATGTTTTTGAGTGTGATGTTTCAGAATAATTAACGAGATAAGCAAAAATGCAAATAAATAATTAAAAAAATCTTTTATTTAATTTCCATAAATTATGCATGAGCAGCTTTCCTTTACTAGAAATTATATCTTGCTGTGAAATAAAAAAAAATTGTAAAAAATTTTTTTGAAAGCCAGCAATTTCCCTACTATCAATCCTAGAGAAGAGAGAGAAAGCGTGGAATGTGGTGTGGTTGAAAAATAAAATTAAAAAAAAAGAGAGGAGATTTATGAGTTTACAACAACCACACAAACAAAGAAGTGTTTAATAAATCAGAAAATCAGAAGAGAAAATGAGTAGTATAGTGATGCAAAAATAGGAAGAAAAAATGCGTGAAGATGAAAAGGGAATTTTTTTGAAAAAAAGTAAAAATAAAAGGATAAAAGAAATTTATAAAAAAATAATTAAAAAATTAATTTAAAAAAATTAAACTAAAAAATTCCTTTTTAAAGTAAAAAATAAATAAAAATAAAAAAACATTTTTTTCAATTACCTACGTTTTTTTAAATAGTACAAATTTAAAAGTAAAAGTATCAACTGAGGGGGCGCCCTTCTCCCGAAATTTAATGAACACCTGACTGGTGTGTTATTTTTTAAACGGGTAAATAATAAAAAAAATTTTTTTATTAAATGACGGGGAACTTTCTTAAAAAATTTAAGAAGACATAAAATTTAGCAAAAATTCCATGAAAAAAATTTTAAAAAATCAAAAAAAATTATTTTGGGAAAAAAATTATTCAATACCCGGTCGCTGACCCAATAAAATTAAATAAAATATTAAAATTTAAAAAAAGCTACCTGAAGAGAATGCAAAACTTGCTGGATTTTTTCAGATATTCTCGTTGTTTTTACTGCTGAAATTAAAAAAGAAAAATATTAAAAGGCTTTGAAATTAAAAAAAAATATTTTTTGAAAAGCTACAAGGTCGCCAACAACCTAGTAGAGAGTTGTTGGTGAAAAAGGTTAATCTTCGCCTGCAGCAGTTTAAATGTTATATGTAAAGTGCAACACAGGCTAAAATTAACCGGTCCTAAAAACTCTAGTTCTTAAGAAAAAATTTTTCAAAGACATTATTCCCGGGCTCCAAAAATTTTCCAAAAAAATTTTTCAAAAAAAATTTACGAGTTTTCGAAGTATTTGCATAATCTTTTGGAGCATTTGAAGAACAACCTCCCAATCCAGAATCATTTGTAGAATTTACATAAACTGGAGGTTCTGGTTCTCCTACCAAATCTTCTTCTAATTCTTCTTGTTTTTCATCTTCAATTTCATCATCGTCTGAATTTGTTGAAAATGGTTGTTGTGGTGGTAATTGAGGTAAGGGGCGATCTTCCAAAAGTAAAACCTGCCAAAAAAAGAAAATTTAAAATAATTAAATTAATAAAAAAAATTTTCAGTTTAATTAAAGGATTTTGCATGTAACAGGGGGAACCAAAAAAAATTCCCTCCGTTGTTGGACATGATAATAGACATGACCATGTTCCCGCTTCAAGAAATAGGAATTTATTTTCTTATGTTGCCATGTTCCCTGATTTGTAATATTTGAGAACTAAATCCAATAAACTTATTAAGCCAAACATTCTTGTGATAATCATCTCAATTCCCGTATGACACTCCCAATATAACCTAATTTTTGCAATTAAAAAAATTTTTTTACAGAAGTCCGATTAGCAATTTGTGAAGGTTTATGTTGTAATTTATTGTTGTTATTATTTTCTTTTCCTCTTCCATTACTTCCATTATTAAAATTTCTTCTTCTAAGAAAAGGTAAATGATGATGTTGTTGATTATCTATTTTTTCAGAAAATTCTGTCAAATTTTTTGGAAGTGGAGGAAGTGGGGAATTTTTTGATGACAAATTCATATTTTCTTCTTTTTTAGACAATTTTTGTTTATTTTTTGCTGAAATTGGAGAAGATAAATGATTTTTTGGTTCATTTAATATTTGTTGTTGTTGTTGACTAGGTCCAGGTTTTGGTTCATAATTCTAAAAAATTAAAAACGAATTAAAATAAAATTTAAAAAATTAAAAAAAAAACTATGAGCGATTTAAGTTGTAAGTTTTTCAATGACACAAGCGAAAATTAACAAGATCTCCAACAACCCAAATTTTTGCTTCAAAATTCCAAAACTCACATTATTTTGTATTTGAAGCATAGAAATATAGCCTGATGTTTCTTCTATTAAATTGTATTTTTGTTGAGTTGTAGACGATTCTTCTTAAAAGAAAAAATAATTTTAAAGGTTGTGGTAAAATTAAAAAATTTTTTATTTCTTACCATTTAATAAAACATTTTTTGTTAATATTTTGCCATCAATTTGATCTTCCTCTTTTTCTTCTTCTCCGTTTCTTCCTCCTCCTCCTTTCCCGCCATCATCGCCAATTTTTGTTTTTCCTTCCTTTAATTTTTTGTCGCGACGACTTTTTTTGCTGCTGTTGTTTTTAGCACTGTCACCAGTCCCACTATCAAATGTGCTGCAATTCCCTCCTTCTTCCATTTGATCATCTTCGTCATTTGAACTGCTGTCTATAATAAAAAAATAAAAAATTATTTTAAGGGTGTGATTTTAAATTATTCAAAAAAAATCTTTTTTTTTAATTTTATTTTTAATATTCTTAAAGCTAAAAAAAGGAATAGTAAAATTTTGAGGTGATCAGAGCTTTTTCTAAACAAAAAAAATCTTCAAAAATCGAAAATAAAAATTCCGAAACAGCTCTGTTGCTGATTAAATTAGAGCCTGGAGATTGGTAGTGTCCTACGAGAATTGAGATTGATATCTCCAAAAATACCACGAAAAATCTTTTTCAAAATCTCTTCAACTCTGTCCGATTTATAATTAAAACACACTTATTATTAATCCAAAAAATATTTTTAGAACCCTTACAAATTGTTAAATATGCAATGTGTCTATCCGTTTCTACCGTCAATTTTTCACGCATTTTTAAATTAAATATAATATATTTTTTAAAAATAATTTCCTAAAAAATTATGTAGAAAATAAAACTAAAATTGGGACATTTTATAAATATATGCAAAAATAGAAAAATAAGAAAATTAGTAAAAATATAAAATTTGAAATGAAAATTGGTAGTGCGCGCAGTGTAAAAATGTTGCTAAAAAAGTAAAAGAATTGTAAGGAGGGGGGTTTCCTGTCCATCCAACACTTTTCTAAGCTTAAGAAAATTTCATGTTAGTCTCAAACAAATCCCCGTTAAACAAGGCAGAAAGGAAAGAAAAATTCAATTGGCAATTTTATTTAGAAATTTTTACTTAGTAAATGACCAATAAAAATATAACATTCTTTCAATATATATAAAGGTAATATACTAGGCAATAAATAGAACAAAAAATATCCTTAAAGTCAGCTTATACTTGCCTAAATTTAAAAAAAAATAGGAAAAATTACAACGAGTACTATGAAAGAATTAAAAGAAAAAATTCAGAATTACAAAAAGAAAACAACTAAAAAATTATTTGAAGACAAGGATACGAATTAGGGCTGTCCACAATATGCAGGATTGCGTGTTGGGTATTGCGTAAAATTGCGTGTGCTTTTTTCTGACTTACACGATTTCGAATTTTGAAATTAAAAATGCAGTTGCGGAAAATTTTTTTAATTGAGGACAGTCCTGAAACGGATACTCAGGGGTTACACGGATATATTCAGATGGGGATATTGTCCAAGTCTGGTATAAATTATTTGGACAAAAAATAAGTTGGGGAAAAAAAGAAGAGAAAAATATTTTTTTAAATTAACCTTAAAAATTCCTTAAAAACACACTTAATTCATCTCTCTTTCACCTCAACTAAAAAAGGGAAGAAAAAATAAATATATCGAGTAACTGAAGGACAAAATACAAAAAAAGACACAGATATTTATAGGGGGGATATACTAAATATAAAATTCTTTCTTTGTTGTCAACTGTTGAGTGGCCACTACTAACTATATAACGTCCAGTAGAGTGTCGGTTGCCGTCACACAAACACACAAAAAGGAGAAAAATGGACAACAAAAAAGTCTCTATTTTTATTGCCCAAAACAGAGAGTCCCCCCCCATTCATTCCTTCCTTTTTATTTCCTCAACAACACCCCCAGTCCCCCCCCCCCTTCCCCCAAATATCTACCTCACTTAGTCAGAGCCAGATGCTCTATATATACTTGCTGATGATGCTCAATTGTTGTAGGGTGCGGTAAAAAAAAGAAAAGAATAATAATACTTACTTAGAAGGTGTAGTAGGGGATACGACATTTGGTAGAAGAAGAAAATGAGTGGGTGACAGAGTGTTGGGGGAAGAAAAATATTTATAAAAGATAAAGAAGGATATATAAATGATTTAAATGGAAGATATTAAAAGAGAAGGAAAAATTAGGCTTATTAAGTTAGAAAAGTGATTAGAAGAAAAAAATTGATGAAAAATAAATAAATAAAAATATGTGAATCATATAAAAGGATATTATAAATCAAAAAATTTTTTTTTGCAAATTAAAAGTGATCGAAAAAAATATTTTAGACAATTTATATTCTGATTATGTACTCGTAAATAGTAAAAAAAATAAATTAGACTTTAACTATTAAGAATTATTTCAATGGAATCCTTTCAACGGAACCCTCGGGACCGCATTGAGCTGACGTATGATTGAACAGAACTTGAGAGACGCGTAAAACTCTCAAAGAACAAACGTCGATAGGCAGCGCGCAATCATTAGATCAGTTATTTGGAATTTAAACCCAAAAATGTGTCATAATAAATTTAATTATTGATAGTTTATTTATCAAAAACCCTCAGAAAAAAATTAAAAAAAAACCTAAAAAAAATTATAACCTTGACACACAAAATTAAAATTAAAAAAAAATTTTTTTTTAAAAAGGGAAACCGGTTGCGAGAAATAAAAAAAAAATTATTTGCGCATAAAATATTAAAAAAAAATAAAATAAAAAATAGGGCTCATTTTGTGACAATAAAAAAAAAGAGAAAATGAGTTGGTTGGGAGGGAGGTTGTGTTTGTATGTAGGGTCCTAGGCTGATTATAGATATATTTACAATAGAAGAAAAAGAACAAATAAAAAATATTAGTAGTAGAGGGAAAAAGTTCTCGAACAAATAAAAAAAATATTGAGAAAATATCGAGAATGGTGGTGAAGTATTAAGAAAAAATGTGCGCAAGTTTTCTTGAGGTTGCCAAAAACTTTTTTTGAATGAAAATATTTTTTAAGAAAAAACTTTGGAAATTACAAAAAAATTTATTTCTCATTTGCCAAGCATTAGGTAAGTTTAATTTTTTAGTAAGTTAACAAAGATTCGCGTACATTTCAAGAGAAGACTCAAATCAGGGATGGGCCGAGTTAACAAAAAAGACGGGTCGGAGTTTTAGAAGTTAAAAAAATTTTCTTCGGATCAGACTTCGGGTCATAAAAAGTTAGAGTTTCTGAGGTCTCTAATACTCTGACCCAGCCTTGTTTCAAATTGGATTAAGAGCTCTTATTAGAAGTACAAGGATATCTAGTAAAAATACCCAAAAAATTATTTAGAATATTACATATATAAAGATTTAAAGACCAATATATAAACAAATAATTGTTAAAAAAGAGAAAAACAAGAACAATAAATACATATTAGAAAGTAGTAAAAAATAAATAGTTAGTACTAATAACAAACAAAAAAAGAGAGAAGATGAACAACATGTTTTTATGTTTGCAAATATATTTTGAACAAACAAATATTTGTATAATTAAACTTTTATTACTAGGTCGTTTCATAAAAAAGTTCGTTTTTTTTCATCTCATGTTTTTTGAGTGTTAACTATTTTTATCAGATTTTGTTTTTATCCTATTTTGTAGCCCTAAGTCTTAGCTTCAAAATGATACCAAAATTTTAAAAATAGAAAAGACCAAAGAATTTCTATGCCTTCAGAAATGAGCGTGGGTAGGGGTTTTATTTAGGAGCATTTACACATCCCATTAAAACAAAGTAATAATGCAATGCTGGAAGCAAGAAAAATTAATGAAACACTAGGTACAGTTAGATTTTTTATCTGTTTGATTTTGCTTAAGATTTATCGATTTTACTTGGAAAATTTATTTCTGAAAAAAACGAACTTTTTTATGAAACGACCTAGTATTTCCCTAAATCTCTTACTTATTCTAAAGAAAATTTTTTAAAGGGTTTAAAATAAAAATTATGGAACTTGCAACAATTAGAATGATTAGAGAGGTCGGCTAGACGTAACAAGTATGTTTTTTTTCAAATTTCAGATTTTCAAAAAAAATTTTCGGATCGGGTTTCGGGTCATAAAAAAGTTCTCGGTTTTCGAGTAACGGATCATTTAGAGGATTAAGACGGGAAGAATCAGATATCGGGTTGAAAAAAATTTTGTCGGATACCCTATGATATCCGTGAAATAAAAGAAATGGAGGGTCTCATTTACAAATCCCAAAATCATAATTAAAGTCAAAAAAATAAACAAACCACTAGTCTGCGTTCCTTGCAATTTCCTTGAATTTCTAGAACCAATTCGTTGTCTAAATGAAATAAATGAATCTGTTTTAGAATTATGTTGTTGTGTTGGCAAAATTAAAAAATTATTGTTGTTGTTGTTCTGTTGATGTTCCTCTTTTTTGTTGTTTTTATTTTCCAAATTAGATAAGGCTTGCTGGACTGCTTCTTGCCGAATTTCTGTAAAAAAATTTTTAAATTTTATAAAAGAATACAAACACAAGGGGTTTTCATTTAATTTTAAATAAAAAAGAAAAGTGAGGAAAACTTGTCTAGTGCCCTAATTCACGAAAATAGTTACCTTTTATTTTGCGGCTTAAAAATGACTTTTTGGGTAAGTGGATTTGGCCCAGAAGGTTTTCATTAACTCGTGTCTATTCTTAAAAAGCATGTCGATTTCTGGGTAAAATACTCTGTCAAAAATGTCTCAACACAAAATTCAGCTCGTTTAAAAGTGTCGAGTCACAGAAAAGCAACCAGTCAACAACAGACCCTTTGGGGACAATTTAGTCAAAAAATTTGTGGACAATTTCCGAAAAATGAAGGAATTTTTCGCATTTTCTGTTGAGACATTTTGTTCAAAGAAAATACAAAGGTACCGGGACATTTTAGGGTACTTTCCCCTTATTATTTTACCAAAAACCTAATCAAAATTAAAAAAAATACCCGAATGATAACGCGTCTCTGTTCGAGTTGTACGACGTCTGTGTTTTTGAACTTTATCGTCTTTCTTGTTCGATTCTTAAAATAATTTTTAATAAATTTAAACAATTTTTAACTTAAAAAACCTTTCTTTGACGTCTTCTTTAAAAAAGGTTCAATCAATTGTTGTCGCTTCTTTTCATAACCCTTCTCAGTTATATCGCCTATTAATTGATTAAATTTAAAATATTCTTTAAAAAATTCAAAAAAACCTTCACTCAATTCCAAATCAAATTGAGCTAATTTTTCTCTAACAACTTCCGGTAATTTACAAATATCAATGGCATAGGTAGAAGTTGAAGTCATTTAAATATTTATACAAAAAATTAACTGAAAAAATTGAAAAAATAAATTTAAATAAAATTTAATTTAAAAAAGGGCGCAGGTGCTGAGGTCCAGACTCTAAAAATATTTTTATTTCCGCCCTGTACCCAACCGACCATTTTAATGGGTCGGGGTCGACGAGTGCCGTGTCAGTTACCAGGGGTGTGTCGAAAGTGATTTTAAAAAGCTAAAGGCGAAATTCGGTGAAAGACATAAGGCAAAACGGCACACAACTGTCACCTAAAAATAAAACAGACAACTAAAAAAATCATAAAATAAAGGAAAAAAAATGCAACTTTTTAAAACAAAGTTTAAAATGCGCAAAAAGAGAAAATTACTAAAAAAAAATTTTTTCAATTCTCGAATGATTCATTTTTAATATAAACAAACCCCCCGTTAAAATATAAAGAGGAAGGAAGATGAATTAACTACTAAAAACATTCTCTCCCCCAAACTCTTCACCAAAATTGGAAGGGAAGTATAATCGATGAATGTTGACTGATGGGTAGTGGATATTCTGCTGCTCTTTTTTGTTTTGATGGAAATAATGTTTTTAGTATTGTGGTTATTTTGGGGGGTGAAAATAAGCTAAATAAATAATGTAAAAAGGTGGGGATATTTTTGAAGAATAATTGTATTATGTTTGGGAAGGAAAATAGGATTTATTTTAAAAAATATTCAAAAAGCGAGTGAGTTAACAAACGAGATTAAGGAGAATACTAAATTAGACATGTCCGAAAAAATTATGGATATCACCGGATATCCGGAAATACCTAGAAAACACGACAATTGGAACATAAGACAATAAGAGGACAATTGGACTCAAAACAATTGGACAGAGGACAATTCAACACAACTTAGTAAAAGACTCAAATGTACTCACGACTTCTAGAGAAATGCGACAATTGGAATTTAAGACAATAAGCCAGCGGACAATTGGGCACATAAGACAATTAGACAGGAGACAATTTTATACCAGCATTTATCGTCAGACTCAAGTGTACTTAACGACTTCTAGAGATTTGATCTTTAGGATAAAATCAGCCCGTGATCATCTTTCCATTCTTCAATCAATTTTCCTCAATGCCAACTCATAATTTTCCCTCTTTTATTTTTCCTCTTATTGAACGAAATAGTAGAAAACCTTAGTAAATACTTTTTGAGGGTCACTAGAACAATTGGTAACAAATTTTGGATGCAGCTATAGCCGCATCCAAAAGCTTAACGCTGATTGGTTGAATTTTTACACCTTTATATTTTTTTAGTTGTTAAATTGCTTCTTTCACAAAAATAATTTTACAAAATCTCTGCTTCATATTTAAGCTTTTTAGAGAACATTTTAAACTTAAAATCTCTTAAGCTCAACCCCGTGAAACTTCCTTCTTAAGGTTGCGATAAAATTTTAGTTATAAAAAGGCCGTCTATTTTTATTCTGGTCACGAAACGTCCACTCGGATAAAAATCCAAAAAATCAAATTTCACTTCGGTCAGAAGGGCAAAATTTCGCATTTCGTCCGTCACACATCGTTTTTCGGGGTATAAAAGCCGACTTCCGCGTTGTTTTTATTCATTCGATATTTTTTTGATTCTTTTTTTTCTAACATTTTTCTAAGCTCTCAATTTTTGTTTATTTTCAGAGACTCTCTTTATATTTTCTTGCGACCAAAAAACTTTTTGCCAAAGAAAAGAAAATGGGTGATAGAAAGGCAGTTATTAAAAATGCCGATATGACGGAAGAAATGCAAACTGAGGCGATTGATTGTGCAACTCAGGCTCTTGAAAAGTAAACGAGAAAAAAAATTTTTTTTTGAAAATTTGAACTTTTAGGTATAATATCGAGAAGGACATTGCTGCCTATATTAAGAAGGAATTCGATAAGAAGTTCAACCCGACATGGCATTGCATTGTTGGGCGCAATTTTGGATCATACGTCACGTTAGTTTTTTTTTGAAATTTTTTTGAAAATTTTTTCTAAGCCTCTGGGCATATGTCAGAAAATTTTTTGACATTCTGACATTTCCTTGACTTTGACATTTCTTTGACATTCAACAATTTTCAGGCATGAGACCAAGCACTTCATCTACTTCTACTTGGGCCAAGTTGCCATTCTTCTCTTTAAGAGCGGTTAGAGGGTTAAATAATTGGTAAGAAGTGAGAACATAAAAGTAAAGAATCGATAAATAAAAAAAGAAATCCGACCGCTATTTTCCTCAATATCATCATTTTGATTGATCATATACTTATTTTAATGTTAGTTGTTTTGTGAATAAAAATATTTCTTTTCTTTTGTTTCGGTTTTTAAATCTTAGTTATTTTGCTGTTAATTATTTTTGAAATTTTTTAAAAATTATTTTGTAGTAATTTTTTGACTAATTTCTTTGGGTATTGTGACTTGTTGGGGGAGGGGTTTTTTGTTCGACCGGGCTCTTTTTAATGAGCTGTTGCGTCTTTGAATTTCTGGCCCAAAAATCAGATTACTCCCTTTCCTGCCCTCCTCCCTCATGTTTTTTGACTTTTTCGAGCCTTATAACTCGGTCCACCGCTGACTACACTGACCTATTACTTTCATTTTGAACTTCCCCACAAATTGCCCCTATGGGGTTTCTCGATCCCTGAATGTCGTATTTACTTCATCCTCGCCTCACCTTTTTACAAATCACACTTCGAAATTTCTTATTAATTTAGAAACCTAATTTATTTAAAAAATGAACTCTCAACAAAAAGAACGGGTGATTATTGATGATGTAGATCAAGCTCTTTCACTTTTGGACGGCAAAATTAAAAAAGAAGGGACTTCTTGTACTCATGGTCCGAGACAGAAATGTGTTGGTTGTCTTCCTCTTGATGTACGGTTTTCTTTTAATTAGAAAATTTTTTGATTGTTTACCATAGGGCCTGATATTTGGGCGGGAAAATACCCTCCAATGTAGGAGTGGCAAAATAAGCATTAGAGATCGGCCTGGGTCTGAACCAAGGCCTGGGGTTATCCTGTATACAGAGTCCAGGCCCAGGCATTCTTTGACCTTCCTGGGTTTTTCCTGGACTACGGGCCCAGAATTTAGCCCAGGTCGATAAATCAAACCCAGGAACAGGCTTGACCAAAAATTGAATGTGATTTTTTAGTTATTGGATCTTCTCTAGAGACTCGCTTCCTTTAAAATAATTTCCCTTTTTTTTAGCCATATGATGAAAAATATTTGGCAGATAAAGGCATTAAACACATGTCTTTTCATTCTTATGTTCACAAATTGTCTGATTTGCATGGAAAGGGAACTCGTTCAAAGAATATGCTGGAAACTTTAAATTACAAAATTAATTTGGATTGTCATCGTCACAGGCCTTTTCCTGAAGGAATTTGTACTGAATGTAGACCACCTACTGTTACGCTTAGTCGACAGGTATTGAATTTTATTTTTAATAATAGGTGTTCTATTAATGTTTTTCGGATGATCTCCGGGTTAAATTATCCTTTAAACCTCAAAAAATTTTTAATGAGCACCTCATTCTTCCGGGTTTAGAGGACCATAACAGGAACCAAGCCCAGAACTGAGAGAACACTGCTCCAACCAGTGTTTTTCTGGTTAGTCGACAAATAACCTTGAGACAGGAACCTGGAACAGTCGAGAGGAGTGGGGCAAGAGACCAGTGTTTTCTTAGTTTCGGGGACTGAACCGATTCAAGGATCTGTGGAACAGTCGAAAAGTTAGGCCTAGAGGGTATTGTTCCAACCAGCGATGTCTCTGGCTTCCCGAACTTCGGCCGAACTCGACCGACTGTTTTCCCTCCCTTCCCATCCCCGGTTCCTACATTAATTTTTTCCTTCAAATTTTATTTTCAATATTTTTCAAGCCATTTCGTCATGTAGACAATATTGAATTTGAAAATGACTCTATTGTCAACGAATTTTTAAATTTTTGGCGCAATTCAAGTTGTCAACGTATTGGATTTTTAATTGGAAAATATGAACAATTTAGTGAAGTTCCATTGGGGATTAAAGCTGTTGTTTGTGCAATTTATGAGCCTCTACAAAATTCAAATGAAAATTCTGTTGGATTTGAAATTAATGAAAATGGGGAGGAGGAAAAGAAGAATTTAAATGTTAAAGTTGATCAACTTTGTTCTTGGTTGGGAATGAAACGTGTTGGTTGGATTTTTACTGATCTTTGGAATGAATCAAGGACTTTGGGGACTGTTAAATGTATTAGAAATGAGGTTTTTTCTTTTAATAAATAATTTTTTTGAGGGATTTTGGTGGGCTTTCCTTCCCATTTTTTAGACTTTTTTGCTTATTTCTTATATTTTGTGAAAAAAATATTGTTAATTTATCTCTGACTATTCTTTAGGGTTGAGAACTTTGGGCTTTGACGTGCCGTGTTTTAGTAAATTTCTCAGGACTGGCTTTTAGTCAAAAAAAAGTCCGTATTTCGGGTAATCTCCATGATTTGGTTCGCGCTAACCGCCCCAGGAATAGGAAAATCCTTCAAAAACATCACGCACAAAATTTTTCTGTAACAGTTTCTATTTTTAGGATTCATTTTTACTTTCTGCTTCTGAATGTATAACTGCTGGCAATTTACAATCACATTTTAAAAATGCTACAAATTATTGTGATACTGGCTATTTTGGTTCTAAATTTGTTACTGTTGTTGCATCAGGAAATTCTGTAAGGAAAAAATTTTTTTAATAAAAAATTTTTTCAAATGATTTTAAAAAATTTTAAAAATTTCAAAAAAAAATTTCCTTTTTCAAGTCAAAAGGCATCGATTTGCATGGATATCAAGTCTCCAATCAATGCACAGCAATGGTTGAAGCTAATATTTTGTGTCCAACAAAAACCCATCCTGAATTGGCTTGGGCTAGAGAGACGCCATTAAACGAGAAGCATTATATTACTTCTGTTCAATATACGGTTTTTTCTTTAAATTTTCTTTTCTAAAAATTAATTAAAATTTTTAAGGAGAAAAATGAAAGAGGAGAAGAAGTTTTTCGTGATGGGAGGCCTATGCCTGTTGAATATTTACTTGTTGACGTGCCGTGTGGGGTTCGAAAAGTGCTGAATTATACATTCCCTCGTGGAAAAGAAGGGAAAGAATTTCCTGTTGAAAATCGTTCAGAAATTGGACAGACACAGGTTTTTTTGAAATATTACTTTGGGAATAATCTAACATGAGATTGGCATCCGGGTTATCTGGTATCCAATATTTTTTAGATTCGGAAGTTAATCCTAAGGAAAGTGTGAAAACACCGATCAAACCTGACCCGAGTTTGTCCCCTTCCCGTGACATCCTTCGATCCCAATCTAAAAAGGGAGTAGGTATTTTAACTCTTGACGTGTTGAGATTGTCAGGGATTCGATAATGCTACTGCACCGGCTCTGTGGTGTATCCCCGGGAGTGGGGGGTTAAATCCGGACTTTTTTTTCAACCCTTCCCATCCCCTATTAAAATGTGTTCCGCTATCCGAAACCCGGTCCACATCGGCTCTGTGGTGTATTGCTAGTGGTGGTGTTAAATCCGGACTTTTTTCAACCCTTTCCATCCCCTATTAAAAAATTTTTATTTTTTCTACAGGAATTAAATGATATCTCCAAATATTTTAATTCGTTTAAATTTCCTGATCAATTTCTTGAAATGGCTTCAAATTTTCATTTTCTCCTATTCCTATATACAAACAATTTTGTTCCATTTTCAAAAGAAGAAATTAAAAATTTGGCTCAAATTGTTGTTAAAAAAGATGAAAATGAAGCTAAAAAATGGTTACAAGAAAGTACAAATTTTGCAACATTAATTATGTTAATTGGAGAAATTGGAAGGGAAATACCTCGAACAAAAATTAAAACAACAACTAAAACAACTGCTACAAGTCAAACAAATAATAATGTTGTTGCTGGTGCTGTTGGGGCTGCTGGGGGAAGTAGTAGTGGAAATAATAATAATGAAGCTGGTGGACAACAACAACAGCAACCTGAATGGACTTGCAGACATTGTTAGTTTAGGATTTTTGGGGGATATTTGGGAGGGTTTTGGGGATAATAAGTTGCTCTATCGCATTAGCTTCTACCTGTTCCAGTTGGTCAACCTGGGGCGTATTCCACGAAGCAACAATATTTGTCTAAAATGGGTAATTCCCAAACAGAGACGCTCGTTGGAACAATCCTCTCTCCTAAACCAGTAAATCCTTTAATTACTATTTTTATTTTTAGGTACAATGTTAAATCCAGAGAATTTGGTTGATTGTTCTATGTGCAGTTTGCCTCGAAATTGAGAGAGTTTATTTAAAAAAATTGTTTTTCTACCTGACTGGTCTTTTTTTCAATGTGAAAAAATTTGATGAAAAATATTTTTTTCTTTTAATTTATTTCATAAAAAAGATAAAAAATTGCAAATAAATACATTTTTTTTTGGATTATATATTTAAATAAAATTTTAATAATTTTTTTTCTTTGGGTATTTTTTTTAATGAAAGGCTGTCCCTTCATACTTATTTTAATCCTTACTATGAGAGTTCCAACTTTTCACATGGCCGGGCCAATCAATCCAATTATAAAAAAGATGCGGCATCACGAGAGCTTTCGAAAGATATGTAAATTTATCCGTAATATTAATATTAGAAAAAGTTATGGCCAGAAAACTCTTCGTTCGGCGAGACTCAAACGTCCCCTAAACTTTTATGAGATAAAAATTATCAAAATTAGAGAAAAATTAAGGGAAAAATAGTGTAGTCAGTGAACAAAATAAAAAGGGTGTATGCGGTCATTTTAGTGCTGAATATTGAGAGCGTGTTGGTTACTGTAATAGAATTGAAAAATAATTAAAGTAAATTTTAAAATCAGAATAGATAAATCAAAAGAGAATAAATCGTTTAATAAATATATTCTCTTTTTAAGTAAGCATCAGACTGGTGATTGACGTTCCGTAATCATAATCTCAAGAAAATGATTTCCTGATTTTTAGAGAAATTATGAAAAAGAAATAGTGTAGTTAGAGAAAAAAAGTATATTAGTAATTGTGGCCAGTTCGGTGCCCATTTTGAGAGCGAATGGCAAGTTAAATCACCGGAACACCGATGATCACCGGAAAACCGATGATCACCGGAACACCGATGATCACCGGAAAACCGATGATCACCGGAACACCGATGATCACCGGAACAC
This sequence comes from Meloidogyne luci, assembly GCA_902706615.1. Lineage (NCBI taxonomy): Eukaryota > Metazoa > Nematoda > Chromadorea > Rhabditida > Meloidogynidae > Meloidogyne > Meloidogyne luci. Next base: position 1,115,509 of record CACSLI010000133.1, on the reverse strand, counting down.
CGATGATCACCGGAACACCGATGATCACCGGACACCGATGATCACCGGAACACCGATGATCACCGGACACCGATGATCACCGGAACACCGATGATCACCGGAACACCGATGATCACCGGAAAACCGATGATCACCGGAAAACCGATGATCACCGGAAAACCGATGATCACCGGAACACCGATGATCACCGGACACCGATGATCACCGGACACCGATGATCACCGGACACCGATGATCACCGGAACACCGATGATCACCGGAACACCGATGATCACCGGAAAACCGATGATCACCGGACACCGATGATCACCGGACACCGATGATCACCGGAACACCGATGATCACCGGACACCGATGATCACCGGAACACCGATGATCACCGGACACCGATGATCACCGGAACACCGATGATCACCGGACACCGATGATCACCGGACACCGATGATCACCGGAACACCGATGATCACCGGAAAACCGATGATCACCGGACACCGATGATCACCGGAACACCGATGATCACCGGAAAACCGATGATCACCGGACACCGATGATCACCGGACACCGATGATCACCGGACACCGATGATCACCGGAACACCGATGATCACCGGACACCGATGATCACCGGACACCGATGATCACCGGAACACCGATGATCACCGGAAAACCGATGATCACCGGACACCGATGATCACCGGAACACCGATGATCACCGGAAACCGATGATCACCGGACACCGATGATCACCGGACACCGATGATCACCGGACACCGATGATCACCGGACACCGACCGATGATCACCGGACACCGATGATCACCGGAACACCGATGATCACCGGACACCGATGATCACCGGACACCGATGATCACCGGACACCGATGATCACCGGACACCGATGATCACCGGAACACCGATGATCACCGGACACCGATGATCACCGGAACACCGATGATCACCGGAAAACCGATGATCACCGGACACCGATGATCACCGGACACCGATGATCACCGGACACCGATGATCACCGGAACACCGATGATCACCGGACACCGATGATCACCGGACACCGATGATCACCGGAACACCGATGATCACCGGAAAACCGATGATCACCGGACACCGATGATCACCGGAACACCGATGATCACCGGAAAACCGATGATCACCGGACACCGATGATCACCGGACACCGATGATCACCGGACACCGATGATCACCGGACACCGATGATCACCGGACACCGATGATCACCGGACACCGATGATCACCGGAAAACCGATGATCACCGGAAACCGATGATCACCGGAAAACCGATGATCACCGGAAACCGATGATCACCGGAACACCGATGATCACCGGAACACCGATGATCACCGGACACCGATGATCACCGGACACCGATGATCACCGGAACACCGATGATCACCGGAAAACCGATGATCACCGGAAAACCGATGATCACCGGACACCGATGATCACCGGAACACCGATGATCACCGGACACCGATGATCACCGGAACACCGATGATCACCGGAACACCGATGATCACCGGAAAACCGATGATCACCGGACACCGATGATCACCGGAACACCGATGATCACCGGACACCGATGATCACCGGAACACCGATGATCACCGGACACCGATGATCACCGGAACACCGATGATCACCGGAACACCGATGATCACCGGAAAACCGATGATCACCGGACACCGATGATCACCGGAACACCGATGATCACCGGACACCGATGATCACCGGAAAACCGATGATCACCGGAAAACCGATGATCACCGGAAAACCGATGATCACCGGAACACCGATGATCACCGGAACACCGATGATCACCGGAAAACCGATGATCACCGGAACACCGATGATCACCGGAAAACCGATGATCACCGGAAAACCGATGATCACCGGAAAACCGATGATCACCGGAAAACCGATGATCACCGGAAAACCGATGATCACCGGAACACCGATGATCACCGGACACCGATGATCACCGGAACACCGATGATCACCGGACACCGATGATCACCGGAAAACCGATGATCACCGGAACACCGATGATCACCGGACACCGATGATCACCGGACACCGATGATCACCGGAACACCGATGATCACCGGAAAACCGATGATCACCGGAAAACCGATGATCACCGGAAAACCGATGATCACCGGAAAACCGATGATCACCGGAACACCGATGATCACCGGACACCGATGATCACCGGAACACCGATGATCACCGGACACCGATGATCACCGGAAAACCGATGATCACCGGAACACCGATGATCACCGGACACCGATGATCACCGGACACCGATGATCACCGGAACACCGATGATCACCGGAACACCGATGATCACCGGAAACCGATGATCACCGGAACACCGATGATCACCGGAACACCGATGATCACCGGAAAACCGATGATCACCGGAACACCGATGATCACCGGAACACCGATGATCACCGGAAACCGATGATCACCGGAACACCGATGATCACCGGAACACCGATGATCACCGGAACACCGATGATCACCGGACACCGATGATCACCGGACACCGATGATCACCGGAACACCGATGATCACCGGACACCGATGATCACCGGACACCGATGATCACCGGACACCGATGATCACCGGAACACCGATGATCACCGGAACACCGATGATCACCGGAACACCGATGATCACCGGAACACCGATGATCACCGGAACACCGATGATCACCGGAACACCGATGATCACCGGAACACCGATGATCACCGGAACACCGATGATCACCGGAACACCGATGATCACCGGAACACCGATGATCACCGGACACCGATGATCACCGGAACACCGATGATCACCGGAACACCGATGATCACCGGAACACCGATGATCACCGGAACACCGATGATCACCGGACACCGATGATCACCGGACACCGATGATCACCGGAACACCGATGATCACCGGACACCGATGATCACCGGAACACCGATGATCACCGGAACACCGATGATCACCGGAAAACCGATGATCACCGGAAAACCGATGATCACCGGAACACCGATGATCACCGGAACACCGATGATCACCGGAAAACCGATGATCACCGGAACACCGATGATCACCGGAAAACCGATGATCACCGGAACACCGATGATCACCGGAACACCGATGATCACCGGAAAACCGATGATCACCGGAACACCGATGATCACCGGAACACCGATGATCACCGGAAAACCGATGATCACCGGAAAACCGATGATCACCGGAAAACCGATGATCACCGGAAAACCGATGATCACCGGAACACCGATGATCACCGGACACCGATGATCACCGGAACACCGATGATCACCGGACACCGATGATCACCGGAAACCGATGATCACCGGAACAACCGATGATCACCGGAACACCGATGATCACCGGACACCGATGATCACCGGACACCGATGATCACCGGAAAACCGATGATCACCGGAAAACCGATGATCACCGGAAAACCGATGATCACCGGAAAACCGATGATCACCGGAAACCGATGATCACCGGAACACCGATGATCACCGGACACCGATGATCACCGGAACACCGATGATCACCGGACACCGATGATCACCGGAAAACCGATGATCACCGGAACACCGATGATCACCGGACACCGATGATCACCGGACACCGATGATCACCGGAACACCGATGATCACCGGAAAACCGATGATCACCGGAAAACCGATGATCACCGGAACACCGATGATCACCGGAAAACCGATGATCACCGGAACACCGATGATCACCGGAACACCGATGATCACCGGAACACCGATGATCACCGGACACCGATGATCACCGGAACACCGATGATCACCGGACACCGATGATCACCGGAACACCGATGATCACCGGAACACCGATGATCACCGGAAAACCGATGATCACCGGAAAACCGATGATCACCGGAAAACCGATGATCACCGGAAAACCGATGATCACCGGAACACCGATGATCACCGGACACCGATGATCACCGGAACACCGATGATCACCGGAACACCGATGATCACCGGAACACCGATGATCACCGGAACACCGATGATCACCGGACACCGATGATCACCGGAACACCGATGATCACCGGAACACCGATGATCACCGGAAAACCGATGATCACCGGAACACCGATGATCACCGGACACCGATGATCACCGGAACACCGATGATCACCGGACACCGATGATCACCGGAACACCGATGATCACCGGACACCGATGATCACCGGAACACCGATGATCACCGGAACACCGATGATCACCGGAACACCGATGATCACCGGAACACCGATGATCACCGGAACACCGATGATCACCGGACACCGATGATCACCGGAACACCGATGATCACCGGACACCGATGATCACCGGAACACCGATGATCACCGGACACCGATGATCACCGGAACACCGATGATCACCGGAACACCGATGATCACCGGACACCGATGATCACCGGACACCGATGATCACCGGAACACCGATGATCACCGGAAACCGATGATCACCGGACACCGATGATCACCGGAACACCGATGATCACCGGAAAACCGATGATCACCGGACACCGATGATCACCGGACACCGATGATCACCGGACACCGATGATCACCGGAACACCGATGATCACCGGACACCGATGATCACCGGAACACCGATGATCACCGGACACCGATGATCACCGGAAAACCGATGATCACCGGAACACCGATGATCACCGGAACACCGATGATCACCGGAACACCGATGATCACCGGACACCGATGATCACCGGACACCGATGATCACCGGACACCGATGATCACCGGAACACCGATGATCACCGGACACCGATGATCACCGGAAAACCGATGATCACCGGACACCGATGATCACCGGAACACCGATGATCACCGGACACCGATGATCACCGGAACACCGATGATCACCGGAACACCGATGATCACCGGAACACCGATGATCACCGGAACACCGATGATCACCGGAACACCGATGATCACCGGAACACCGATGATCACCGGAAAACCGATGATCACCGGAAAACCGATGATCACCGGAAAACCGATGATCACCGGAACACCGATGATCACCGGAACACCGATGATCACCGGAAAACCGATGATCACCGGAACACCGATGATCACCGGAAAACCGATGATCACCGGAAAACCGATGATCACCGGAAAACCGATGATCACCGGAAAACCGATGATCACCGGAACACCGATGATCACCGGAAAACCGATGATCACCGGAAAACCGATGATCACCGGAAAACCGATGATCACCGGAAAACCGATGATCACCGGAAAACCGATGATCACCGGAACACCGATGATCACCGGACACCGATGATCACCGGAACACCGATGATCACCGGACACCGATGATCACCGGAAAACCGATGATCACCGGAACACCGATGATCACCGGACACCGATGATCACCGGACACCGATGATCACCGGAACACCGATGATCACCGGAAAACCGATGATCACCGGAAAACCGATGATCACCGGAAAACCGATGATCACCGGAAAACCGATGATCACCGGAACACCGATGATCACCGGACACCGATGATCACCGGAACACCGATGATCACCGGACACCGATGATCACCGGAAAACCGATGATCACCGGAACACCGATGATCACCGGACACCGATGATCACCGGACACCGATGATCACCGGAACACCGATGATCACCGGAAAACCGATGATCACCGGAAAACCGATGATCACCGGAACACCGATGATCACCGGAAAACCGATGATCACCGGAACACCGATGATCACCGGAACACCGATGATCACCGGAACACCGATGATCACCGGACACCGATGATCACCGGAACACCGATGATCACCGGACACCGATGATCACCGGAACACCGATGATCACCGGAACACCGATGATCACCGGAAAACCGATGATCACCGGAAAACCGATGATCACCGGAAAACCGATGATCACCGGAACACCGATGATCACCGGACACCGATGATCACCGGACACCGATGATCACCGGAACACCGATGATCACCGGAACACCGATGATCACCGGAAAACCGATGATCACCGGACACCGATGATCACCGGACACCGATGATCACCGGAACACCGATGATCACCGGACACCGATGATCACCGGAACACCGATGATCACCGGACACCGATGATCACCGGAACACCGATGATCACCGGACACCGATGATCACCGGACACCGATGATCACCGGAACACCGATGATCACCGGAAAACCGATGATCACCGGACACCGATGATCACCGGAACACCGATGATCACCGGAAAACCGATGATCACCGGACACCGATGATCACCGGACACCGATGATCACCGGACACCGATGATCACCGGAACACCGATGATCACCGGACACCGATGATCACCGGACACCGATGATCACCGGAACACCGATGATCACCGGAAAACCGATGATCACCGGACACCGATGATCACCGGAACACCGATGATCACCGGAAAACCGATGATCACCGGACACCGATGATCACCGGACACCGATGATCACCGGACACCGATGATCACCGGAACACCGATGATCACCGGACACCGATGATCACCGGAAAACCGATGATCACCGGACACCGATTATCACCGGAAAACCGATGATCACCGGAACACCGATGATCACCGGAACACCGATGATCACCGGACACCGATGATCACCGGACACCGATGATCACCGGAACACCGATGATCACCGGAAAACCGATGATCACCGGAAAACCGATGATCACCGGACACCGATGATCACCGGAACACCGATGATCACCGGACACCGATGATCACCGGAACACCGATGATCACCGGAACACCGATGATCACCGGAAAACCGATGATCACCGGACACCGATGATCACCGGAACACCGATGATCACCGGACACCGATGATCACCGGAAAACCGATGATCACCGGAAAACCGATGATCACCGGAAAACCGATGATCACCGGAACACCGATGATCACCGGAACACCGATGATCACCGGAAAACCGATGATCACCGGAACACCGATGATCACCGGAAAACCGATGATCACCGGAAAACCGATGATCACCGGAAAACCGATGATCACCGGAAAACCGATGATCACCGGAAAACCGATGATCACCGGAACACCGATGATCACCGGACACCGATGATCACCGGAACACCGATGATCACCGGACACCGATGATCACCGGAAAACCGATGATCACCGGAACACCGATGATCACCGGACACCGATGATCACCGGACACCGATGATCACCGGAACACCGATGATCACCGGAAAACCGATGATCACCGGAAAACCGATGATCACCGGAAAACCGATGATCACCGGAAAACCGATGATCACCGGAACACCGATGATCACCGGACACCGATGATCACCGGAACACCGATGATCACCGGACACCGATGATCACCGGAACACCGATGATCACCGGACACCGATGATCACCGGACACCGATGATCACCGGAACACCGATGATCACCGGAAAACCGATGATCACCGGAAAACCGATGATCACCGGAAAACCGATGATCACCGGACACCGATGATCACCGGAAAACCGATGATCACCGGAACACCGATGATCACCGGACACCGATGATCACCGGAAAACCGATGATCACCGGAACACCGATGATCACCGGACACCGATGATCACCGGACACCGATGATCACCGGAACACCGATGATCACCGGAAAACCGATGATCACCGGAAAACCGATGATCACCGGAAAACCGATGATCACCGGAAAACCGATGATCACCGGAACACCGATGATCACCGGACACCGATGATCACCGGAACACCGATGATCACCGGACACCGATGATCACCGGAAAACCGATGATCACCGGAACACCGATGATCACCGGACACCGATGATCACCGGACACCGATGATCACCGGAACACCGATGATCACCGGAAAACCGATGATCACCGGAAAACCGATGATCACCGGAAAACCGATGATCACCGGAAAACCGATGATCACCGGACACCGATGATCACCGGAAAACCGATGATCACCGGAACACCGATGATCACCGGACACCGATGATCACCGGAAAACCGATGATCACCGGAACACCGATGATCACCGGACACCGATGATCACCGGAAAACCGATGATCACCGGAACACCGATGATCACCGGAAAACCGATGATCACCGGAAAACCGATGATCACCGGAAAACCGATGATCTCTCAATTCCGAGGCAAACTACACATCGAACAATCAACCAAATTCTCTGGATTTAACATTGTACCTATTAAAAAAATAATTAAAGTTTATAGGTTCGAGGGAGAGAGGATTGTTACAATGAGCACCTTTTTGAAGGACTACCCATTTTAGACAAATACTCTTGGGCCCTTGTAATGGGGAATGTAAGATGAATGAAACTGGGGCTAACGGGGCATCTGTCAGAGGCTTAATCAGGTTTGATCGGTGTTTTCAAAATTTCCTTAGGATTAAATTCCGAATCTAAAAAATGTCGAATACCAAACAACCCGTGCAAATTACTCCCCAAAGTAATATTTTTAAAAAACCTGTGTCTGTCCAATTTCTGAACGATTTTCAACAGGAAATTCTTTTCCACTTTTCCGCGAGGGAATGTATAATTTGGCACTTTTCGAACCCCACACGGCACATCAACAAGTAAATATTCAACAGGCATAGGCCTTCCATCACGAAAAACTTCTTCTCCTCTTTCATTTTTCTCCTTAAAAATTTTAATTAATTTTTAGAAAAGAAAATTTAAAGAAAAAACCGTATATTGAACAGAAGTAATATAATGCTTCTCGTTTAATGGCGTCTCTCTAGCCCAAGCCAATTCAGGATGGGTTTTTGTTGGACACAAAATATTAGCTTCAACCATTGCTGTGCATTGATTGGAGACTTGATATCCATGCAAATCGATGCCTTTTGACTTGAAAAAGGAAATTTTTTTTTGAAATTTTTAAAATTTTTTAAAATCATTTGAAAAAATTTTTGAGTAAAAGAAAATTGGTACCCCAAATACGGACTTTTCTTCGATGAAATAAAAATGTTATAACAAAATTTTTTTGTGTGATGTTTTTGAAGGATTTTCCCATTCCTGGGGCGGTTAGCACAAACCAAATCATGGAGATTACCCGAAATACGGACTTTTTTTGACTGAAAGCCAGTCCTGAGAAATTTACGAAAACATGGCCCGTCAAAATCCTGAAGTTCTCAACCCGAAACACCCCCGAGCTGAATAGACAGAGATAGATTAATGATAATTTTTCCTTAAAAATGTTGCAATAAGCAAAAAAGTCTAAAAAATGGGAAGGAAAGCCCACCAAAATCCCTCAAAAAAATTATTTATTAAAAGAAAAAACCTCATTTCTAATACATTTAACAGTCCCCAAAGTCCTTGATTCATTCCAAAGATCAGTAAAAATCCAACCAACACGTTTCATTCCCAACCAAGAACAAAGTTGATCAACTTTAACATTTAAATTCTTCTTTTTCTCCTCCCCATTTTCATTAATTTCAAATCCAACAGAATTTTCATTTGAATTTTGTAGAGGCTCATAAATTGCACAAACAACAGCTTTAATCCCCAATGGAACTTCACTAAATTGTTCATATTTTCCAATTAAAAATCCAATACGTTGACAACTTGAATTGCGCCAAAAATTTAAAAATTCGTTGACAATAGAGTCATTTTCAAATTCAATATTGTCTACATGACGAAATGGCTTGAAAATATTAAAATTTAAAGGAAAAAAATTAATGTAGGAACCAGGGATGGAAAGGAGTGGGAAAACAGCTGGTTTAGTTTGGCCGGAGTCCGAGAAGCCAGAGAAATCCCTGGTTGGAGCAAGGCCCTCTAGGTTCTGACTTTTTGACCGTTCTACAGTTCCTGGAATCGGTTCATGTCAGTCCCCGAAACTAGGAAAACACTGCTCCCTCGGTTCCAGTTCCTCCTCTCAACTGTTCTAAGGTTCCTGTCTCACGTTTTTTTCGTCGACTAACCAGAAAAACACTGGTTAGAGCGGTGTTTTCTCAGTTCTGGGCTGGGTTCCTGATATCGGCCCTCTAACAATAAGCCTCTAAAAAAATGGCTTGGAGGTGGTCATTAAAAGATTTTTGAGGTCTAAAGGACAATTTAATCCGGAGATCACCCGAAAAACATTGATGGACCACCTATTATTAAAAATAAAATATAAACCTGTCGACTAAGCGTAACAGTAGGCGGTCTACATTCTGTACAAATTCCTTCAGGAAAAGGCCTGTGACGATGACAATCCAAATTAATTTTGTAATTTAAAGTTTCCAGCATATTCTTTGAACGAGTTCCCTTTCCATGCAAATCAGACAATTTGTGAACATAAGAATGAAAAGACATGTGTTTAATGCCTTTATCTGCCAAATATTTTTCATCATATGGCTAAAAAAGAGGGAAATTATTTTATAGGAAGCGAATCTCTAGAGAAGAAAAGAATCGGTCGGGTTGAGAAAAGTCGGACCTGGGGTCCAAATTGGGTTTTCAAAATTTTCTTGGATCAGGGTTCATGTCTGGGTATTGCGGGTAACCCGACTCGTCCATTGGGCAGGACATAGGAACACATTTATTGGGCGCGTGCCGTGACCCAATAATTAAAAAATCACATTCGGTTTTTGGTCAAGATCCTTATTAGAGCCAGAATTTTTGAAAAGCCTGAGCCTGTTCCTGGGTTTGATTTATCGACCTGGGCTAAATTCTGGGCCCGTAGTCCAGGAAAAACCCAGGAAGGTCAAAGAATGCCTGGGCCTGGACTCTGGATACAGGAAAACCCCAGGCCTTGGTTCAGACCCAGGCCGATCTCTAATGCTTATTTTGCCACTCCTACATTGGAGGGTATTTTCCCGCCCAAATATCAGGCACTATGGTAAACAATCAAAAGAAAATTTCTAATTAAAAGAAAACCGTACATCAAGAGGAAGACAACCAACACATTTCTGTCTCGGACCATGAGTACAAGAAGTCACTTCTTTTTTAATTTTGCCGTCCAAAAGTGAAAGAGCTTGATCTACATCATCAATAACCACCCGTTCTTTTTGTTGAGAGTTCATTTTTTGAATAAATATTGATTCTAAAATTAATAAGAAATTTCGAATATTGTGACTTGTCGAACAAAGTGAGGCGAGGAAAAAGTTGGCCCATCATACAGAGACCGAAACATAGATTCGCGAAGAAAGAAAATCCATGGGGGCAACTTGTGGGGAAGTTCAAATATAATTGCTAGATGCAGCTGTGGACCATTTTTAGGGCTCGAAATGGTCAAAACCCCAATCACTATATGAAAAATACGCAAAATCTAAAAATTGTAAGAAATTCCCATTACTAGAGGGAGGTCAAGAAACAATAGGAAAATTGGACCAGAGCTCAAAATTCCCCAAAAAATTCTCAAAAAAACCTTAAATAAATCCATAATTAAAATAGTGATAATCATCTCCAGGCTTTCTCAAAGGTCTTCCATTGTAGCCAAAACCAAATCATATGTCTATCGGCGCACCATCTTCAAAAATCAATTGTTGAAATATTAAAGAAAAATGAAACATTGATTTTTAAAAAATATTTAACGTCATTTAAACGGATAATACACAAAAAAATTAAGGATTTATTTAAAAAATTTATTGAAAAAATAAATAATAAATTAAAATTTAATAATAAAACTTATAAATTTTTAAAATTAAGTCAAAGGATAAAAATGTATGTATGGGAAAAATATATACAGTGTGTAACAATACTATGGCCCCCCTAAAAATTTTTAATTTATTAAGGTTCTAATGAATGAAAAAAATTTTTTATTGCATTTTATTGCATTTTCGATATTTGGTAAAAATTTTAAAAATTTTCAACCATTATAACCTTAAGAAATTAAAATTTTCTAGGGGGGGCCATAGTTTTGTTACACACTGTAGGAACAAAAAAAATATATATGTATGGGAACAAAAAATATATAATTAAAATAGGTCAAAATTCCATAAAACTGAGAGATTGTCATAAAAAAAATTTGTCATAAAAACTGAGAGAATAAAACCTGCTTAAAATTAAAACGGAAACTGTTTAAAGACGCAATATGTCCAAAATTTTAAATTCCATTAAGGACATCATGGCTGTATGTTGGTTGGCCTTGGGCTTTAAAAATTCTCAAAATTTTCGCCAGCGCCGCAGAAAAAAAGTAAAGTGTGCCAGCGCCGGAAAAAGTTGGCCTAAGGCCTTCAAAAAATTTTCAAAATTTTCGCCAGCGCTGCAGGAAAAAAATAAAGTGGTGCCAGCGCCGGAAAAAGTTGGCCTAAGGCCTTCAAAAAATTTTCAAAATTTTCGCCAGCGCTGCAGGAAAAAAATAAAGTGGTGCCAGCGCCGGAAAAAGTTGGCCTAAGGCCTTCAAAAAATTTTCAAAATTTTCGCCAGCGCTGCAGGAAAAAAATAAAGTGGTGCCAGCGCCGGAAAAAGTTGGCCTAAGGCCTTCAAAAAATTTTCAAAATTTTCGCCAGCGCTGCAGGAAAAAAATAAAGTGGTGCCAGCGCCGGAAAAAGTTGGCCTAAGGCCTTCAAAAAATTTTCAAAATTTTCGCCAGCGCTGCAGGAAAAAAATAAAGTGGTGCCAGCGCCGGAAAAAGTTGGCCTAAGGCCTTCAAAAAATTTTCAAAATTTTCGCCAGCGCTGCAGGAAAAAAATAAAGTGGTGCCAGCGCCGGAAAAAGTTGGCCTAAGGCCTTCAAAAAATTTTCAAAATTTTCGCCAACGCTGCAGGAAAAAAATAAAGTGGTGCCAGCGCCGGAAAAAGTTGGCCTAAGGCCTTCAAAAAATTTTCAAAATTTTCGCCAGCGCTGCAGGAAAAAAATAAAGTGGTGCCAGCGCCGGAAAAAGTTGGCCTAAGGCCTTCAAAAAATTTTCAAAATTTTCGCCAACGCTGCAGGAAAAAAATAAAGTGGTGCCAGCGCCGGAAAAAGTTGGCCTAAGGCCTTCAAAAAATTTTCAAAATTTTCGCCAACGCTGGAGAAAAAATTTCTAGCGTCTTCAGAAATTATTCCCCTTCGCTTCCGAAAAAAATTCCTGATCGAAACTCGAACTTTTTTCGACTTGACCCGAAACTCGGACTTTTCCTTTAAAATTTTCAGAACCCCGACTTTTTCTCAACCCGTTATATTCCTGTTGGGTTTATATTCTCTCAAAAATTAAAATTCTCTCAAAAATTAAAAAAAATTCACTTTTTTGCTTGTCCATCCTTCTTACTTCCTTTCATTGCCTCCATAAATTTATTGAAATTTCGGTCTCTGCTGCCAATGTGCTAGAAATTTATTAAATTAATTTATTTACTTGGAATCTTTAAACATTTTCCAGAACTTATATGGTTTAGGTATGATTTTTTAGAAACACCCTTTTATCCTTTTCCCTCAGAATTCTTTTACTCTTTTACTTCTCACACATAAATCAATCCAGCTGTCAATTTTTTGTTAAAATGTATAAAAAGGTGAGTCAATAACTAGATCGATAGAGCTCATCGAACTGAGTCGAATCGGTCCGTAATGATACCCAAACCATAAGTTCGTTTAATATAAATAAATTCACTACCTTGCCTCGAGAACGTTTCTTTTTTTCAAAATCAGTCTACAAATAAAAAAATGAATGAATGGAAATTTAAGAAATTATCATAGAATCTGGACGGATAATTTATTCGTGGGCAAATCAAAAAAATCGGAATGGAAAAATCGAGCAAAAAATGGCCTATCAAAAATATTTATTTAAACGCCCCAGTTAAACCCCTATAACTATCCTTTTTTGAGATAAATTTTAAAAATAAAAAAAGGAAAAAATAGAGGATATTTCTAGTTCACTCAATTAATGTATGTTATAAGGACCACGGAACTTCAAAATCTTTTTAATAGATAAAAAAACCTGAGTAGAAAAATCCACTGTAGTCACATTTTTAGAACAACAAGCTTTCTCTCCTCCATTTCTATTAACCACAACAATATCCTAAAAAAATATTTTTCATCAAACTCAATTTATAAATTAAATTAACCTCGTTGTCACCCCAGAAAGCAGCAGCCAGTTTATTTTGTGTCCTAAAAGAAAATATTTAAAACTGTTCGCTAGCAATCGATTATTAGAAGGTACATGTGATTTTCGGAAATCTAGATTTAAAAACCCCGTTTTATGTTTTGAATTTTAGTTAAATACTGGTTTCATTTTGGAAGAATTTTTTAAACAGTTATTTCAAAAATTCAAGGCTTTTAAGGTTTCATAAAACGGAAACTTTTAGCAAATCTCAAAATTTTCGGTTTTGTAATTAATCTATTTAATAGAATTTACTCACTCTTTCAATTCCTTACGGCAGCTAAATAAATCATTTTTGTATCTTTTCAAAACATTTTCGTGTGACTTTTGTATTGAATTAATTTGTTGTTCTTTTTCTTCTTTCAATTTTCTTTTGAAATTATTATTTTCTTCTTTTTGTTGTTCTTTATATTTGTCAAATAAATTTTGATGTGTTTCCTTCAGTTCTTTAATTTTTTCGCTGTAGTCTTGATGAATCTTGTCAATGTGAATTTGATGTTTTTCCGCCAAAGCGTTGTTGTTAGGCATTTTTTGTTGTTGTTTAGGCATTTTTTAAAATTATAGAATAAAAGCTAAAATCTAATAAAATCTCAAAATTAAAAAAAATAAGCAGAAAAATTTGGAAATCCAAATAAAAAAATATTTTAGAATTAATCTTTTTTAAAAAATTTACGTAAAATAAATAAAAATATACAAAACAAAGATCTTCAACAAAAATTTTCATTCAGCAATTCATTGAGGTAAATCATCATATTCACAAGCAAAAAATTGTGCTGCTTCCAACAATTGTTCAACAGAGTTGAGATTCTTTAAAAAATGTTGATAATTAAAGAAATTATGAAACAAATAATGTATGCTTAAGAACTAAGAGGAACTAATCGAGATAGAAACATAAACGCCAGACCCGGAAACTATAACACTACCCACACAAGAACACCATTCATAACCATAGTGGTTATTAAGCAGTAATCAAATGACAAGCAAATTATATACACTTATTGCTATAACTCCCTTAATCAAACTTGGATAGTTAGAAGGAATCAAGAACCCAAACATTAACCGAATGTTTCACAACAATATCCTACTTTCACTTAATTTAATGTCAGTCCCCATTATTAATGGAAGAAGGACCGCTCAACCAACAAAACCCACAAGCGGTCTCATATCTAACAACAAAATATAAAAATAAAACCTGCTTCTTATAAACGACATCCACAACGACCTCCATTACGACGTGTAGTATCCGTTGGTATTGGTGTAACATCGTCAATACGTCCAATCTTCACTTCAGCCCGAGGAAGAGGACAAAGCGCCGCCTAAGGGAAATGAGATGTTAATTTTATAAATTATTTTATTTAATAAACCTGAGCTCCAGAGCCCGAATTTTAGTACCACCCATTGCGCGAAGTTTTACATGAAGAGCAGTAATCCCAACCTGAATGATTAAACTGAGGTTTATCTTCTAATAAATAAAAACCTGTTTGCAACGTTCAGCAACGTCCTGAGCAGCAACGTCCTCGCTTCATCCTTGTCAGCTTTTACATGCATTCCACCAGTAATTTTCACAATAGCTTCGCGTCCAGAAAGATCAGTGACATGCAAAAAAGTATCGTTGAAAGAAGCGAAGATGTGCGCAACTCCAGACATTCTCACCTTAAAGTCGATTGATAAAATAGAAAGATAAACTAAAGATAAACCTTCGCGAACTTGTGGGCCAAGTGTAACAACAGCCCGTTCTTTCTATAAAAAACAATTTTTTTAATCATAAAAATCTAATTAAAAACCTTTTCAACCAAAGGATCACTTCCAAATTAATAAAGCCATATTTTGGATTGAAGACCTGGGAAAGACTAGAAAAAGAAAAAAAATATATTTAGTAAGACTTAAGAAAACATTTTGGAGTGATTTCCCAGCCCCGAATTTATCAATCCAACAGAATATGCAACAATTGAAAGAAGTTTCCACTTTGGTGTAGTGGGGTAGTGCTTACTTTAATAATGGAGAATGGAGAGGGTTCGAACCCGTTTAGTGGGAAATAATTTTATAATCCCCGTCGAATATTTCCCCATACTAAGAAGTTACCACTGTGGTTTAGCGGGATAGTTCTCAGTCATTTGGTGTAGAATGAGCGAGGTTCGAATCCCTTCTACGGAAAATCTTTTTTTTTTCATAACAAATCATTCAAGTCTTGCATATTTGCAACCTCTCAAAATAGAATAAATTTGGGGGAGGGGGGGGGGGAATGGGATGCCAGGGATGTCACGGGTTACATGACACCCGTTTTTCCGAAACCCAACTTTTTCTCCCACATAATCCCCCTAACTACCCAATCCGAAACCTGGGAGTTTCTTCGACCCGATACGAAGAAAATTGTGAAGAGCCGACCCTTCTCTCAAACCATGATATCCCGGTACAGACTCGTAAGAATCGAGAAACCAATTTCTCTTAACTAAACCATAGTCTAACAGTTATTTTTGTCCCGACATTAAAAAACATTTTTTTAGTCAAAATCTCCCAAAAAACAATTTCATAGACAAATTAAACCTTTAATATTTTCCTAGACAATTTTCCAAACTTTTTTTCTTATCAAGCGTCTATAGAGTACGTTGCTGGCTCTCAACTTCCTGCCTTTGACTTCTTCAATTGATATTCCACAACGCTAAAAAATTAAAAAAGTTTAAAGAAAATTTTTTTAAAAAGAATACAAAAATGGAAGCCAAAATGCAGAAGCAAGGTAGATTGCCGCCTTAGCAAAAAGTAATGGAAGATTGTGTGGTCGAGTATAATGCCAATACTAAAAAAATAAAAAAAAAATGAAGAATTAAAAAATTTTCCAAAATTTACCCCCATAGCCCAGCCATCAAGATAAGGTCCTTGTGGACTCTGTGGGCGCCAACCAGGTCCAGGCTTCCAATTCGGAACAGTATTGTAAATTCCCGGAGTTCCATTCAAGTGCGCATAACGGCAAAGAGGACGCAACATTGGACGAAAAATATTGCTACAAATTGGAGGCATTGTTGTTGAAGACAAAAGAATTTATTTTGTATTTAATTTAGAAATCTAAAATTGATTAAATTCAGTTAGATTGGTCAGGAGTAGGGTTGTCGGCCCCCAAAGCCCAGCCATCTTCGGTAAACTTAGGCCGAAAAAAAATTTGTCGGTGTGTAGTCAGTTCAGTGTGAATTGAACATCCGACAGACTGGTTAATCAGATTATGAGTATTTCGAATTTGACACTCGAAGGAATCTTCTAGAATTTCCGACAGTCGGTCTTCACACTGAACTGATTATTTCGCACTGAACTAAACTCAACCCTTTAACTGTCTAATGTATCTTTATTTCCCACACTCTTTCTGCATTTATTGATTTTTCAGCAGACATGCAGAAGCATATACTGGTTAAAGAAAAATAATTTTACCACGGCAGAGTAGAGATTATTAGCAGAGTAGATGGAGATTTAATTATTATATTTTTAGGTACAATGTTAAATCCAGATATTTAAACAAAATTTAAATAAAATCTTAATAATTTTATTCTCTTTGGGTATTCTTTTAATGAAAGGCTTTTTTTTGATTGGAAAATAAAGAGAAATATATAATGGATAAAAATTAATCAGGAATATTGGGAATATTTTGATTAGAATAAGAAAAGAAAGAAAACAATCTTGGATGAGATAGTGTAAGCCTCTCAAGATAATCCTTATTATTAGAGTTCCAACTTTTCACACTGCCGGGCCCTGAATCTTCGTGTTTTTCTTCCAAGCCGACTCGGGCTGACTTCCATCTCATCCGAATAATAAAAATCAACAATTTAAACCCCTCCCCCCTGTCTTTTTTCATTGTTTTTGTAAAGAACGCAATTCTGCTCCATATAAAACATCCCCAATCGCTTTTCGAGCTTCTAAAGCATCTAATGCTGAATGTGCAGCCATTTTTCTTAAAGTAACGGCGATGAAACGGCCAAAACAAGTAAATTCGTCGTTGTTGGTGTTGCTGTCTTCACAAGGAATATAAGAAATATGTCTTGGTTGTTGTTCAATCAGTAATTCGTTGTTGTTTTTGGAAGTTGAAGTGTGATTAAAGGAAGCTATGGCGGCGTCTGCGAGATTATCCAGAGGGGTTTGTTGAACTGTCGAGTAGACTAAAAGAAAAAAAGATGAGAAAATTAAACGAAACGTCTAAACAGAAGAAAAGACAAAACGCCCATAGGGGAAAATTTTGACAAAACGCCCATAAGGGAAAATTTTACAAAATGTCGAACGGAAAATTGAGAAACCTCACCTTTATTCAATGCATCACTATTATTAATGTTTTCTGATTGTTGCTGGTGTTTTTGTAAGGGTTCTAGTAAAGAAGATGATGGAGTCTTGGAGTTATTATTGCATTCCTCACCATTATGTTGAAAATTTAATTTAATTTGTTGCTCGTCTTTTGAATAAGAAAGAATTAATTGCTCTTTATCTGTTGTTGTTGCTCTTTCTATTTTTACAGGAACAAGAATAGATTTACTATTTTCTGTTAGTTGTGGATCAGTTTCTAAAGGTGTAGGTAAAGACGAGTCGTCAACAATTTTTCCTTTCTTTTTGGGTGGAGGTAAAGATGGAGCAGGGGAAGGAGATTCGTTTGGGCTTGAAAAATAAATTTTTTTTATAATTAAAGAAAGTAATTTACAGGGAAACATGGTCTAGAAGAGACCAACCAGAAGGTCAAGACTCCTAGTGAGACGACGCTAAAGGTCAAATTCCAAAAGGGGAGTTTGTTAGGGTGTAGGTCTTCTGGGTCAATCCCTATCAAAGACAGGGTATCTTTTACAGGCCATAACCCGGCCCAAGTCATTTTGAAAGAAAACGAGTCACTTCGCAATAGAAAGTCGGGGGTCCTCTAACGAATGGTACCCAGAACAATCCCAAGTTTCTGTACACAATAGACCATGCCCTCTTGTTAAAAGGAACGTACAGTCCAAAATCAGCATTACTCGTCGTTGTAGCATCATCTAGAAACTTTAGCCTATTAAAATAAATCCAGCCGGGTTCATCTAAAACAACTCCAGGATTAATTTCTTGCTGAGACTGAAGCCTTTTCCTTTTACGTCGATACATGTCGCGAAGGTTTTTGAATTGGGTACGGATTTCATCTTGCGAGAATGGCCTTTCTTCGTATTTATTTAATTCTGTTGTTATTAAATTTAAACATTCCCTTCTTTTTTCGACATTTTTGATGTCTTCGTCTCTGCTGGACCTTTAAATTTTATTTAATTATAGGGCAACACCCAATAGATCACCACCACCCTTTAGTGTTGATCTTTAGGATTTTCTATTATTTTATCAACACACCCAATAGATCACCACTGCCTTTTAACGTTGATCTTTAGGGTTCGCCTTTATTTTGTCGACTTCCGACGGAAATGAACTTTAAAGGTTTTGATATTTTGGGGGAAGGTTTACAAATTGTTGTAAGTTTAAAAAGGGGGGTTTATTGGATTAAAAACAAAAATAAATTAACACTCTCACCATAAACATGGATATTTCTTGTATTCTTGAATAAGCCTCTCCCTTGAGAGGTCATTCCAATTAGACATACAGAAGTCTGAGAAAAGAAAAATAAGTACAAATTTAAAGCAAAATTCTGTGAGGATTTTGTAAAAAATAAAAAGGGACTTTCACAAGGTAATGTTCTTTTCGCTTTGCAGTTAAATCAATCAATAGTCGCTTGGTTGGACGAAAATTGTGCTTCCGCTAAAAACTTGCAAAAGCAGTTTTGTTTGAATTTTTTGAGGAGCTGATTGAGGAGTTCGGCTAGAGCTTCTCTAGAACACGCTAGGAAAGAATCAACTCGATTGTTGCTCTCCTGATTGTCTTAATAAGGAACTTGGCCTCATTTCTATGCCAAAATAGCGATTGGCAAAAAGGGTAACTGACAGTCATAAAAATGTCGAAATCCAAAATGAACGAGCAAAATCCAAATTAGGAAGGCCAGAAAACAACCTTGTCTGCTTATACAAAATAATAGACACAAGTTTTACAGACGCCAGCGATAGACGACTAAAAAATCGTCAGCCGTTAACGATGGACGAATGAGAGAGAAGAGAGGGGCGAAAGCCGCCGCCACTCGCCAGCGACTAACTACTAAAATTTGCTCGCCGCTACGCGCCGAACAGAGGGAAAACAAGAAATAGCTCGCAGCGAGCAGACATCATAGACCAATCTATTTTAAAATGAGCGTAGGTCGCCACTAAAAACGACGGCGAATGTACGTTTATTTTTAGAAAGTGCGAGCGGCGCTTTTCTCGCTTCTCTCTTTTATCGAATTAATTATAAAATTGTCTAACCATTTTTAGTGTTTTGCTACACTATTTTGACTATTATTTTTCTCTGTCTAACACGTAACATTGCAGTCTAGAAAATACAGAAGCAGAGAAATAGTGTGGAAAAATGAGAGAGTTTTTAGAGAAAAATGATTTGTTCGATTTTCCAGGGATTTTCTCAGGTTTTTCGACTAAACAAAAAAATTTCTGGTTTGAGTAATGGCAAAACTTGAAAAGCTGATCATTTCAAAGGTGATTTTTTCTTATCATCATTTTCTTATCATTTAATCACCTCAAATTTCAGGAGAATATATACAACGGATATGGCTATTTTTTAATCGTCTCCCTCACTTCACTGTTAATTCTGATTGTGTACGCATTATATGATGTATATTTTGAAGGCGATGAGGATGAAGAAACAGAAAAAACAGAAAAAATGTTGGAAAAAAAGGAAAAGAATTAAAAAATTTTTTTAAATTTTTGTTTTGATCTCATTTTTCTTTTTCCTTGTTTTTTTTAAATTAAATTTTTGAAGAAAATTTTGGGTGTTAATTGCTAATATGGGTTCAAACCCATCATTATTTTCTCATTGTAATCTTTTTGGGAGCAATTCCAAAAGTGAGGAGTGACATTTTGTCCCACTCTGTCATGTTTTTAGTGGGACACGCCCGAAACGGCGCGGGCCAAAACGGCGCGACCGAAACGGCGCGACCGAAACGACGCAGGCCGAAACGGCGCAAGGCCAAAACGGCGCACGGCCAAAACGGCGCAACCCCAAAACTTCACAGTGATAGTGTGATTAATCGTGTGATAAACCATGAGAGTGATCACTTGATCTCGAGTGATTGACCTGATTGTGATCGATCCGACCTTAGTGATCGATCAAAAATCGCTAGCGTACACTGATCCTTCGAATTATTATTCAATTCTCAATAAGGTTTTGCGCAGTACGGGGAAATTGTTCTAACAATGTGGAAGATCGTTCCAACATTGAGAAAAGTGTTCCAGCAACGTTGAAGGTTGTTCCGACATCAACAACCAGAATAAAAATAACTAAAGTCTAAATGGTTACAGTAATAATACGGGACAACTATATAGTTCTAGGGGGAACTAACTAGTAATTTAAGTAGTTATAGGGAAAACTAACTAGTGATATAGTTATATTGGAACTATCTGAATCCTGCAGTTATTTCTCGCAGTTATACTTACTAGTACGTATATGATCTAAATAGTTTTGTCATCACTATTAGTTTTTGTTATCACTTTGTTATCACTAGATGTTGTCCAAATGCGACCTTTACATCTGTTATTTTTTTGTTTACATCGCCAAAAGACACGATCACTATTCGAGCTAAACCTGAACATCACGTAACAATTGCCATTATGGGAAATTTTTGCGCCGTTTTGGCCGTGCGCCGTTTTGGCCTTGCGCCGTTTCGGCCTGCGTCGTTTCGGTCGCGCCGTTTCGGTCGCGCCGTTTTGGCCCGCGCCGTAATGGGCTGTACCCGTTTTTAGTTTTCCTTTATTTTGTGACGTTTTGCGTTACTTGCCATTTCTCCCACTGACTAACCATCTTATTTTTTTTAAACTTTTTGCCAAGCTAAATCTAAAGGGGGAATTTTTAAAACTCTAGTTACTTTTTTAGCTTTTTTTTTGAAGAGATGAATCACTTATGAGATGAATCATTCCAATCTAATAAATTTGGATCCGGTGGATTCGCAAGGTTTTTTTTGTTCTTTAAAATTCGTTTTTGAAATTTATATTTTAGCTCAATGGTTCCACAAGTCCTTATCTCGTGAAGAAACTGAAAAGTAAAAAAATTTTATTTAAATTTTATTTGTTCTTTATTTTTTAAAGGCGTTTGCGTCCATGCTCAAATGGCACTTTTTTGATCAGGCGATCAGAAAATTATCCAGGTTTGGGTTTTTATAGGGTTTTCTGGTGGCAGTCTATCCGCTGGTTGCCAAAGTCGATTTTATGTTTCCGATACATAATTGAAAAATAAAGGCCCGGGGCTTCTAGTGAGCATTTACGGTATGTAGAGCCTCGCCAAATAGACGATAGCTGGCTTTTATAAATCTAGTTGTTTTCTCGATTTTCTCAATCCTTAAATTCCAGGAGATTTCACCCTCTGTGTAGCGCACAATTACAAAGTTGAGCATTACAGGTTTATTTTCCTTTTAATTTCTAAAAATTTTCTTTTAGAATCTACATTGTTAATGGACTTTTCACTTGCGATAAAGAAGAGTAAGTTTTTGCCAAATTTATAATTAACCGATTTAATTTTTTTAAAGATTATTTGAATCCTTAACACAACTTGTTGCTGTGAGTTTTTTAATTTTTTAATTAAAAAATTTTTTTGGGCGTGCCCGAGTAAAGCGCAGGACAAAGTAGGCACAACCTTTTAATGTAAATTAGATTCTATTGCAACTTTCTATTTTAACAAAATTTGTCGGTCCTACCATTGAGGAGAGTGGTTCGGGAAATTTGATTTACGCCCACTTTGCCTGCGCCTACTCGGTCACGCCAACTTTTGCTGTACCCTTTTTTAGCATTATAAAAGAGATGCAGATGGCCTTTGTCACAG
Source organism: Meloidogyne luci (assembly GCA_902706615.1). NCBI lineage: Eukaryota > Metazoa > Nematoda > Chromadorea > Rhabditida > Meloidogynidae > Meloidogyne > Meloidogyne luci. The sequence goes on along the minus strand of CACSLI010000133.1, from coordinate 1,092,420 downwards.
ACTTATTTCTCCTTTACTTTGTGAATCTTCAAAACATGTTTATGAACCCAAATTTTTTGAAGAACGCCGTGCAGAATTTGCTAGAGCTGGAGTTTTACTTTCAATAAATGAATTGCGTCTTGGATCGGTTATTGGACATGGAGAATTTGGAGGTTTTTTCTAAAGGGTTTAAAAGGGAATTTGTAGGAATTAGGGGGATTTCGGAAAACACTAAAGGATCCCTCCCACAATGCCTCGACAAATATAAGTTTTAGAAGAAGAAATGGGTGATAATAGTGCCGAATATCGAATATTTTTTTTAATTTTAATCTTTTAAGATGTCCTTTCCGGAACATACAGAGGCCGTAAAATTGCTGTAAAAACATTAAAAGATGGAATGGGTTATGAATTATTAATTGAAGCTCGTTTTATGATGTAAGAGAATTTTTTTTTAGATTTTTTTTTAAATAAAAAAAATTTTTTTAAGAGGTTTGGATCACAATAAATTGGTTGCATTAATTGGTGTTGTAATGGTGGAAGATACAAAAGAAGTGTTTATGTTAACCGAATTTATGGCAAATGGAAATTTGGTCGATTTTCTTCGTTCAAGAGGAAGGCAACAAGTTGAGAGGGAACAACTTTTACATTTTGCAATGTTTGAAATTTTTAAAGTTTTTCTTTATGTGAGGGCTAGGCTTGATTTAAGAGTTAAATCAAAATTTCTGGAGGAGGGGGCTTGGTCCAGATTTTTGTTTTAATGGTCGCTGGTGTAGACCTGGGTAACCAAATCTATCCCCTTTAAAGGGGATCGGGTCCGGTTTTCGAAAATTTATCGGGAGTCCTTGTTTTTGTTCTCTAGTTTTTGGTAGAAGGCAATAGAATTCTGGGGACGGAAGTGATAGAAAATTTAAAAAATTCTTTTCTAGAGACGTAGCCGAAGGAATGGCATATATAGAAGCTCGTCGTTTTGTCCACAGAGATTTGGCAGCACGTAATATTCTTTTGGATGATCGTTTAATTGCAAAAATAAGCGATTTTGGTCTAGCTCAGGCTGCACAAGAACCTGCGAAAGATTCAGCAAAAGGGAAATTTCCGATAAAATGGAGCGCTCCTGAGGCTTTGAGGCATAATGTATTCTTTAAAATTTTTTTGAATAATTTTTAAAAATATTTTTAAGCTTTTCACAAACAAAAGTGATGTTTGGTCTTTTGGTATTTTACTTTGGGAAGTTTATTCATTTGGCCGTGTTCCTTATCCCAGAATTGTAAGGTTTTTTATTGTAAAATTTTTAATTTTATGGCTCCCTAGTCGGTCTCCTGACATTTTCGGAAGCTGAATTTTCTGACCAAAGGTTCAAGAAGTCATATATTTTTATCCACACCTTGGTGTCTACCGTGGATGTCCCAGGAATGGGACATATTTTGGATGGGACATTTTTAAAACAAGACTTGGATCTGGTTACGGATCGGGTTTCTTGTATAGAAAAGGTTTGGGGTTCTGGTAACCTGACCCATAAATGGTGTCTACAGCTTAATGGGTGTCCAAAATGGCCTATTAATTCCCACTTTACAAATCTTAAATTTTTTTATTTTAAAGCCAATTCAAGACGTATTGAGACTAGTAGAGAAGGGCTACAAACTTGAACCTCCAGAAGGCACTCCAGCATTTATTGTAGATTTGATGCGTGATTGTTGGCTTTTGTCTCCAACAGCTAGACCTACGTTTGCAGAAATTTTAAATATTTTAACAGAAGAATGTGACATTGGTGGGGAAAATGTGGGACCTTAAATTTTGTGTAAATATTTTTTTGGTTAGTGTGAGTTTATATTTCTTTTAGTTTTTTGTATATTTGAATATATAAGTAAGATCAGAGGTGGGTCGGAATTCCGATTTCTGTCTTTTGAGCGATTCCCGATTTCCGACAGTTCCGGTTCCCGGCGCCTTTGTCATTTCCGACCCACCTCTGGTATATATCAGGCCAGAGGGGGAAAGGGAATAACCCCAGAAGAATTCTCTTGTCTTTGGGCCTGGTATATTTACTAAATGGCATGGCGAAGAGTCCGGTATGAGAGTCCTGTATTCAGTATAGATTGGACCGGGTCTATATTCCTCCCCTTCATCTCGGTTATCGATAATCGAGTTGTTTAAAAGATTATTGTGAATTTTCTGAGATCTTGGCTTTGCCATGCTGTGACCTTTTTTTAAAAAATATACTCGTTTCTGTTTGCCTTCTTCTAATTTTTGCGCAAAATTTTTTTCTAAAAATATTTTTCACTTTTATGTATTTTTAATTAATTTTGTAATTTAAAAATCTATAAAATTTTTTTCCTTTTTTCGATTTTTCCCTTTATTTTCAGATAATTTTAAGTAAAAATTCTTCATTTTTAAAAAGTAAAAAAATTACTTTTTCACTTGGGAATTTTTTTTAAAAAACTCAAAAATAAATTTTAAACATTATGAGCCTAAAAACATTAAAATACTTGTAACAAAAACAACCCAACAACTCATCAAAAAACTTTAAAAAGCCCTCCCATTCTTTACCAAATCCTTGGGGAATTTCGATGTAGCTTGTTGGTGCAATAACGAGTTAAAGAGATGTTTAGTAGTAGATAATGTTTGACTCTCTCTCTCTAGTTTTTCTTTTTAATTCTAAATTGTGGGTATGGAAGGGGGGATAGAAGGATTTACAAGAAGTGTAGGAGAGGTTTGCAACAAGTGAATTGAAAAAATTAATGTTTGGTAAAGCTTATATTTTTGATATTCTAGTTGACTGACTGATTAGTATTAGAATAAGTTGGAATTGTTGGAATTAAAAAAAAACTAGTTGGAATTTAAGACGCTATAAGTGGCACGGGGAGGGGGGTTAGGTGAGATTTAAGATTATAAGGTGAACAATGTTCAGCTAGGAAAGTGAAAAGGTGAAGGCTAGGAAAGGTGAGATGTTCTTCCTGTCGACAAAAAAATTAAAAAAATTTTCCTTTTATTTTTCTCATTACTCGATTTACACCCACACTAATCGCTGCCTAAGGGGGTGGTAAATACAAGAAGAGAGTAAGAAGAACGTTTCCCAAGAGAATTTAAGAGTGTGTGTCAAAAATGCAAATATTATTTTTATCTATTTAAAGAAGACTTTTTAAAAATGACAGGAAATTAAAGTACACACAATTCTTAACACTTTTTACTTTAAAAAGGGCCGAAAGGGAGAGGGAAGGGAAGAGGATATAACCTTTTTTTTATAAAATATTCAAAAGCTTATTCATCCAAAAATTTGTATTTAAGTAAAAAAGAAGGAAAAAAGGTGTAAGTATTTTGAATATTGTGGCCAATTAAGCAAAAACCTGTGTGTATAATAAATGCGCTTGTTATGAAAAGAGCCTAAAAATAAATATTTGTGTGTGTAAATATTTTTCTTTTTTCCTCTTGCTTGCTTGAAAATTATGAATAACTAGGTGAGGTAATATTTTGTAAAACTAAAATAATTTTTAATAATAAATATTTATGACTGGGATTTTAAAGAGTAAGCGGGAGGGGTGAGGGAGGGAGGGGATGACGGGTACCTAAAAATCAAAGACTAATTGAGAAAAAGTGGATGGAGGGTATTATTATCAGGGGAAGGGTATTTGATTCATATTAAAAATTTTTTTAAATTTTTTCTTGGTTTATAAAATCGAAAAAAAATAACGTTACTATCCAAGACCTATTCAGAAAATCCTAGGCTAAAGAAGCTCATTTCTTCACAAATTTCTGTCTGCAAATTTTTCTTTAATTAGTACAAATTTTATTTTTAATCCTCCTTTCATTAATTTCTTCCTTTTGCAATTTTTAAATATATTCATTCTTTCCCAAAAATTAAAAACATAAAAATGTAAATCTAGGATTGCCCCAAATTATTTTATTTTTAATTTTCTTGTAAATTTCCTTTTGCATGATTTTCGTAAAAATCTTTTTTTTTCTTATTTTATAATCTTCTTCTTCTCTTTTTCCAAAATTTAGTGCCAGCCAATTACTCCCCCCCTCTCCCTTCCTTTTTAAAATCATTCTTCCGCTCTTGATCTATTTTTATTTTTCTTAAAACCTTTCTTTTTAGCCTATTTCCTGTTGTTTCTTTTTATTTTTCATTTAGTTTGCACGCAAAAATGTAAAAATCCTGAAGAAAACTAAAAAAGGAAGGAGGAGAATTGCACGCTTATTTTTAGTGTTAAAGCGCCTTTCAGTTTTTTCTATAGTTGTTAGTATTTTAAAAAAAAATTTTTGAATAATTTATTGAGGAAAGAGGGGAATTGTGTATAGTTTAGTTATCAGGCAATTTTTCTCGAAATTCCAAAACACATCCCTATTTAAATACGATTATGTGCACGCAAACTAGAATAGATTTGAACACTATACTGATGGGTACACAATACTGAGGGGTTATCTCTTGGACAGCCTCCTACCAGGGATGTGCCGAAACAGAAATGAAACGAAAATGAAACGAAAATCCGTGAAAAGGCGAAACTGGCACACACCCCTGCCCAGTACTTAGTGGTCGACGACTTTATTAAAACTCAGTTCACATAAATGAAGTTCGACTTATTTAAAAAATAACAACGCATTTTTAAAATTAAATATTGACCAAAGAAAATTTTTTTAAAGGACTATTTAAATTTAATTTTCTCTTTATTTTCCCACACAAAAAAAATAAATTTTCTTCCTTAATTGAAAGAAAAAATAAAATTAATTTTTGGAATTTTCTAATTTAAATAAGGCACAAACTGGCATTTTTCCTTTTCTTTTTTAATTTTTAAAAAATTTCTTTTTTTAATTATTTTATTAAAATATTTCAATTAATTTAAAATAAATAGTCAACCCAAAAGATCACCACTAAAAGACTGCTGGTCTTTCCGGAAGAGTTCCGGAAAAGATAAATTACAGTGGTGATCTTTTGGGGTAATTTAATTTTAAGTTGCTGATTTTGTGTGATGTCCCCTTACATAAAAAATAATTTTATAAAAATATTAACTTGAAAAAAAAATTCTGGAGACTTTTAAAAAATTTCCCAACACCTCTTTTTTTTCTTTTAAAAATATTTTCTTTTTTTTCATTAAAAATGCCGCCTATACTGGAGATCTTTTTTCATTATAAATAGCTCTTATTATTATTATTTATGGGAATTTTCATGAGAACAAAAGAAAAAAATTTCTGAGTGTTTAAGGGTGTTGATTAAAGGGAAATATTCCGGGGGAGGGACACAACACCTTCCAGACAAAAAATTGCGGAAATTAGAGTCAAAAATGTTTTTTAAGCTAATGCTGTGATAAAGGGGGATAAGTGGTGATCAGTCTATTGATTTCGGTTGACTAGTCTGTTGAAAATGGCCTGTCACATGGTCGTTGATAATAAGCCTAATTAAAGGCATTTTATAAACGTCAATGGTTTTTCCTTTACGAACATTATTTTTGCCGGACGGTGTATTGTCTAAGGGTGTTGATTGTTGTTCTTTGTTCTTTTGGTAAATTAAAGCTCCCTGATCTTAATTTAAAATTTAATTTTAAAAATAAACCTATTAGAATTTTCAGGACTCTAATAGCCAAAATATTTTAAAAAATTATTTTTCAAAAATTTTTTAATGTCTTTCCTTTAAAGTTAAAAATATTTTTTTATTATTTTTGACACTGTTCACATAACGCCTTTTTCTTTTTTTTTCCTTTTTAAAAGATGTTCATCCATGCAAACATTAAGAAAAAAAATATTTCATATAAAAATGCGCGGCCGTTTTTGGCCGTTAATATTCAAAAAAGAGGAAATTTTTTATTTGAATTATTTTTTTTTGTTCGGTTTTTCCCACAATCGCGCCCCTTTTTCATCTTTATTTTTCACACTTATTTTTCTTTTTTTGGTTAATAAATAACGGAAAGAATTATTTTTTTAATCCTTTTTTGGAAAATTTTTGGTTTAATCTTTTTCTAGGATTTATTTTAAATTAAGCAATAATTCTGATTATTTTCTGACTCTAGTGTCCGTGAGGTATTATTTTTGTTGGATTTTAATTCTGATTTTTTTTGTAATAATTCTGATTTAAAAAATAATTCTGTTTTGTAATTCTGATTTATATAATTCTGATTTTTAAAATTAATTCTGATTTATATTTCTGTTTTTTAATGATTCTGATTTATTTAATTCTGATTTTTTAATAATTCTGATTTTCTTCCTCCTTATCACCTTTTCTTTTTGATTGTCTATTAAGTTCGTTGGTGGTGTAGTGGTTAGCGCTTTCGACTCTTAACTGTTTACCCATCCAGGTTCGACTCCTTTCAGTCCGGAATTTTTTCTTTCTTATTTTATCAATTAATTTTTATCTTTTCTTTAAAAAAATTAAATTTCTATTATTTAATTTATTTTTTTTTCTAAAATTTTAAACTTTAGTCTAAAAATATAATGTTGCAATTTTAATAAAAACACAGGTGCAATTAAACAAATAAAAGTCTGGTAGAGAGTAATTTGTTTTTATGTCATCCATCTAAATAAATTTATATATTTATTTATTTCTTTTTTTTTCTCAATTTTATTTTCTTTTTTACTAGCTTTAATACCGCTCTTCTTTGCTAACTTTAAACTTTTTTTTGTAGATCGGCTTTGGCCAAGGAAATTTTTTTTGTTTAAAAAGAAAGGATTGAAAGGAGAGGTTTTGATATTAAAACGAGAAAAAATAAAAGAGAAGGGGAAGGAGTATATATTTAAACCAGAGCAATTGGCCATAAAGCGCAAAGACCGACTTAATGGCACTCCTTTATTTTTTCTAAATATCACTTATTTTTTCCGCGAAGAATAAAGAAAAATCTGAAATTTTTTTAGGTATTTTCCGGAGGGGGTCGTTTGAGTCTTAAAATTGAATAAATTTTTATTAGTTAATCAGAACAATAAAAAATCAGAATTAATTCGAAAATACAATTGAAAATACATTTTTTAAAAACAACAGAATTTTTGTATTTTTTTCAGAATTTTTTGAGTGTAAGACATTTGCGAACCGACATTTGCGGACACACTAAAAGCCTACGTATTTTTCAATACTAGATCAGAATTAATCGAAAATACAATTAAAAATACACCAGAATTATTTTTCAGAATTTTCAGAATTATTCAGAATTTTTTCAGAATTTCGACAGTTGTGAACCGACATTTGCGGACAGTCACTAAAGGCTTTTTACTCTTTTTGTTCCCAAATATCGGCCAAACAATTTATATTAATTTTTAAAAAATTTTTAGTTTGTTTAGGACTCAAAAATGAGTCATTTAATTTTTCTTTCATCTTTTTTTTTTGATCCTGAATAGGCAATTTCCCCTCCAATTTATTTTCCTGATGGCCCTAAATTTGCGGCCCGCCCTTCTTTTAGTTTTATTTGCTTCTCTTATTTTTATTTTTTATTTTTTTTTTGCAAAACACATTTAAGGAGCGCAAACAACCATGGAATTATACTAAAAAGAACTGTCTTTTACACACTTAAAATTATGTATATCCTCCCTTCCCTCCCTCATTTTCTACTTAAAAACACAAAAATACTTAAACCAGTCGACCTGTTTTTAACGAGTTTTTCAACAATGAGTTATTTAAATATTATTTTCTGCCTTAAAGTTCAATATATATTATCCTTAACATTTTTTAGAAACAGTACAAAAAGAAGGGGCTTGTATTTGCGCAGAAAGACAATAGAAAAAAGAGAAAATCTCAAGTGCCTTTCGAGAAAATTACGAGTTAAGCAAAATTTATATTTGAGGATTTTTGTGGTCAATAAATTATAAATATATTGGATTTTATCTAAATTGCTTTGATTTTTATTTAAAAAAATTTTTGAATTTTTCCTAAAATTTTCTATTTTTTTTAAATTAATTTTAATTCTCAGACTCTATTTACCCCTTTTTAAATTTGTATTTCCGTTGCAATCAGAATTTTTAAATAAAATACAAAAATCAGAACAAATAATTTCGAAAATCAGAATTTTGTATTTTTAAGAAAACAATTAATTGTATATCAGAATTATATTTGTTTCAAAATCAGAATTTTTAAATAAAATACATTTCAGATATTCTGATTTTTTCTTCCCATAATTAAAAAAATACAAAACTAAAATTCTGATAATTTTAAAATTTTATACAGTCAATTTATTCTGTTAAAAAACTTTTTCTCACGACCGGAATAGCCAAAAAATATTAATCACTAGCGATAACAACTAAAAATAAATAAATAAATATGTCTCTCTTCATTTTTTATATTAATAAATTAATTGCCTTAATTGGATTGTCTCCTAATTTGCCCCCTATTTAAAAATTAATTCCTGCTGCTACATATTTCTTTTTTTTTTTTTGAAAAAATCTTTTTGTTATGGGAATAATGCCTTGGGTTTTGATTTGAAAAAAGATTTTTTGGAAGATAATTTTTTAAAATTTTTTTATTTAAATTTTAACAAGTAAATACCATAAGAAAACACAAAAACTTTATTGTTTCAGAATTATTTGTTCTTCACAAATCAGAATTTTTATAAAATACAAAAATCAGAATATTGACTATTAAAAACACATATTCTGATTTGTTCTTTTCTCTTCCCAAACATTAAAAATACAAAATCAGAATTCTGGTAATAATTCTGAGACTCAAATTACCCTTTTTTCAAGACCAGTGTTGATCTTGTGGGTTAAACTTTAAATTTTTTTAATATTCATGCAAAATACATTATATTTATTTAAACTTTATTTTGTTAATATTTATTTTTACACGTTTTATTTTTAATTTGCACGCAAACACAGAAACCAAACGTTATTTAACAAAAAAACTTTTTTTTTTGGTTGAGTGAATAAATTTATTTTTTATTTTTTACTTGTTTTTCCATTAATTATCACTTTTATTAATTTACAAGTACATCACTCATTTTTTCTTTCTTTAAAAAATTTTCTTGACATGCTCTATTGGATAATCAACGATTTAATGGGAGAGTGACGAGATTGGAGAAAATTAATTGAAGTAAACCGTTTGAGTCTGAGTTCTTTCTTTTAAATTTGTATTTTTTTTGCAATCAGAATTTTAAAAATACAAACAAAAGAATTAAGATTCTGATGAATCACAAATATTCTGATTTTTATTTCTTCTTATAAACTTAAAAATATAATCAGAATTATTTGTATTTTAAATCAGAATTTTTATTTTTAAGCAAACAATTAATTGTATATCAGAATTATTATTAAACAAAATACGATAAAATACAAAAATCAGAATTTAAATTATTAAAAACACACAAATATTCTGATTTTCTTCCTTTAAAATTAAAAATACAAAATCAGAATTTTGTATGTATTTAGTAATTTTTAATACCGTCGTTGATCTTCTGGGACAACCTTTATAATATTAAAAATAGACATGTTACGCCATTCACTACCAAAACTTCCCCTCATTCAATTTTTATCACTTAATTTCATCTCTAAAAAGAGGAAGAAAACATTGAGGAAAGAATGAGTGTTCCTCTTTTTCTAGTTCTTCTAATGCCCTCTAGTCAAATCGCTTAATAATATCCTCTTCTTTAGAAAAAAGGCTTGTGATGAGTTGACATTAATTTAAGTCAATTAAGACACAAGTACCTAACACAAAAATTTTTTTATATTTTTTAATAAGGGAAGCGGAAATTTTTTTGGAAACTTAGAGTATGTCAAGATTTTTAAGGGTCACAATTTTAAATAAATTTATTTTAGAAGAAGCTTGTAGAGTGCTTCGGATACCCATTGATCTCCAGTACTTAACACAAATTCTGATCCAAATTTTCAGAATCGCTAAAGGGGACACTTGAGTACCAATTTAATTGTTCTAATTTGTTTTTTTAATTTTGTGTTTTTTGTGTTTTTGTCTCAGATCGGTCACTCCAAGTCCGGTCACTATATTTTTCTAATAATTTTTTTTTCTAACTAATAAATATATTTATTTTTCTATTTTTGAGGACATTCATCAATTGTCAATTGTCTTTTATTCTCTTTTTTTAACAAGCACTTGTCATGAATATTTTTATTTTTTTTTGTGTGTAAATCCTTCTCGCGCTTGTTATAATAGAACAACAAAAACACACAAAATATGTAATTTTCTTTTTTTAAAGAAAACAAGAAAATGTTCTTGAAGATTTATTTTTATTTTTCTTAGAATTCTTTTAAATTCCTCCCAAATTTTTATTGTTCCCATATGTCGTTTGTTCGCAATTGTCGTATGTTCCCAAATGTCGTATATTCCCATATGTCGTTTGTTCGCAATTGTCGTATGTTCCCAAATGTCGTATATTCCCATATGTCGTATGTTCCCAAATATCGTGTGTTCCCAAATGTCGTAAGTTCGCAAATGTCGCCAAAAAATTTTAAAAATTTTTCCTTGTTTTTTAAAAAATATTTTTTTTAATTTTCTAATCTCTGTGCGCGAAAAACTTAATTTTTTTTTTATTTTTTCGAGACAATTTTTAGGGGTTTAACAAGTAAAATGACCTTCCCTTTCCTCCTTCCCATCCTTTTTTTTATTTTTCTCGATTCTTTTTTTAAATAAGGAGAAGGGGAACATCTTTTTTACAATAGTCTTCTACTGACAAAAGAAGAAAATATCCCCCCAAAAATAATTTGTTTGGTTGTTACCTTTTTAACTCATTTACATTCATTTTATTTTTTGTTTAAAGGGAAAATCTCTCCCTTCTTTTCTCTAATACTTTTGTTATTTTTCCCCTATATTTATTTATTTTTGGTTCAGCAACATTTTCAGTCAAGTCCAGGAATATTAATATATTCTACTGAATAAATCAAGACTTTTTGTGTCCACAAATGTCGCGTGTTCTCAAATGTCTAATGTTCCCAAATGTCGGGTGTTCCTAAATGTCGGGTGTTCCTAAATGTCGTTTGTTCGCAAATGTCGCCAAGAAATTTTTTAAATTTTTCGAGTTTTTTAATTTTGTGTTTCGTTTTATTTTTTAAAAATTTTGTTTCGTTTTAGCTACAGAAAAAATTCAAAAGATGCCATTTTCACAAAAATATAATTTATTAACAAAAATTCTTAATTTATTATTAATTAATTTAATTATAATTATTTTGTTGCTTTCTCCACAATTAAAAACAGAAGAGACGATAAAGAAAAATACAAAATTAATAAATATTAAAAATATTGAAAAAACATTAAAAACAATGTTTTGGCTTTCTGTAGAAATTAATTCTGTTGAATTTAGAAAGGGCTGTTTGAGTACGGCTTTGTGTCATCGACCAACGTTTAAATTGGTAGGAAGGGGATTGAATTTTTTTGATTGAAAAAAATTTTTTTAAGAGTCAAACAATGACTTTAAATGGCCAAACTGTTATGATGAGTTGGCCGATGGAGGGAGGTGCTGAAACTCTTTTACAGGCAAATTTAAAAAATTTAAATTTGGATTTTTAACTATTTTTATGAAATTGGACACTTGAGTCTGGGCATATTTATGGCCATAACTTTCTTAATTCTTAACCGATTTGAATAATTTTTGTATCAATCGAAAGCTCTCGGTCTGCTTAACCTTTTTACTAAAAGGATGGATTCGATCAGATCATTCGCTAAAAAATTAGGGCCGGATAACGACCGAAAATCACGATTGTTCGCACTTAACGGGTTGTAACTTTTTAGTTCTTGATATGATTAAGATGACTTTGTTAGTTAAAATAATCTACACATTCAGAGCTTTCGAATGATATAAAAATTATTTTAATAGACTAAAAATCAAAAAAGTTATGCCTAAAATATGATTGGTGTCCCCCTTTCCTTATTTTTCTTTTATTTAAAAGTAAGGGGTAGTTGAGTCGGTTGGGGCTCTTCTTGAAAAGAATGGTGGGATTTAAGACTTCGTTTTCATTACTGAAACAGTCAAAAATTTATTTTCTTCTCTTAATGCTTTTTGTCAATTAAAAAAAAATTTTTTTTAACTGAAAATAAATTAAAAATAAAAGACCGACAAACTAATTGCTGTAAGTAAAATTAGTCGGAAAATTAAAAAAGAAAAAGAGAAATTTCCTCAATTTGTTTTTTAATGGTTTCCAACCTTGAGGCGACAAAAGTCTTTTTTTACCTCCTTTAAAAAAAGTAATTTTTCATTTCCTCTCATTTTTCTCCCATCTGGAATATTTTTATTTTGTTCTGATTTTTTAATTTTTACCGAATGGGTATTTTACCGGAAATGACATTTGCGACTATTGAAATTGGAACATATCGGCCATTAGGTTCTCTTGGCTAGTTGAAATATTTTTGTTGGGATATCAAGACTAGTTGTCATAATATAGAAAGCTTAATAGATGTTCGCAAATGTAAGTGTTCTCAAATGTCGCTTGTTCGCAAATGTCGATGTTCGCGAATGTCGCTTCTATTAAATTCTATTAATTTCTATTAAAAATATTGGGACTCCAATAAGCCTTTTTGTTTTATTTATTTTCTCTTTTCTCTCATTTTTTCACTCAAATTACTTAAACTAATTTTTTTTCTTTTGTATTTTTACCGCTTTTGTAAATTTTCTTCCGTTTTTTATTTAATATGTGTTTGTGAGAATATCACATTTCTTTTTTAAAAACTTTCATTTTATTTTTATTTTGTTTGTTTTTCTCTGTTGGAGATATTCTGTAATAACAGACTTTTTGTTTTTAATATTTTGACCTGAAAAAGCTGTTCAAATAAATTAAATACGCAATTGTCGCGTGTTCGCAAATGTCGCTCTTACCAGAACACTACGAGTTGTTGGTACTTGATCGACTGTAACTTTAATAAAGTTGTTCTGATTTAATAGGTCCTTTTAGGAAAAATGTTAAGCACATCTAGGGCTTTCGATTGGTATAATTTCTGTTCAAATCGGTCAAGAATCAATAAAGTTATGGTCAAAAATCGGGCCAGACTCAAGTGTCCTCTGCCCACAAAAATATTTTTAAAATTTTTAAATTTCTAAATTAAATATTTAGAAAGACATTCTTCACCCATTTATTTCCCATTGGACAATTGGAGAACCAGAAGATGTCTCCTTTGGTTGTCAAATTGCTGGAACTGATCCTTCTTTTGGATTTGCGCGTATTTGTGACGAAGCTTCGGCAAAAAGAATTTTTCAAGAAGAAAATGTTAAACAAAATATTTTGGTAAATTAATTAAAAAGAGAGGGGATTTTAAACTATGGGAGTTATGATTTCCGTATCCTGCGGATAAAGCCAACATTTTTGAGCAAAATCCGCAAAATTTTTGCGGACATCCGCAACTTTTTTGCGGACAAAATTTGCGGATTTTTTAAATAAAAAATTAAATTTAGAAAAAAGGAGTGTCTTCAAAATACCAAGATATTAAAAATCTTTTAAATTTATAGAAAAATGTTAGAAGAGAAGAGTCATCGTTTTATGAAGAAAATCATCCAAATTCTCCAATTAACAACCAAAATTCTCAAATAATTTTAATTAAAATGAATGGACGTTGTTTTAACGCTACACTCTCAATTAAAAAATATTTGGAAAGGTGCCCATGGTGTTTAGATCCAAATTTAGATATTAAAGTTGTTGGAGAAAATAGTGAGGAAGGAATTGGACAACAGGTAAAATTGAAGGCCGTTGACAGTCTTAAGAAACTTGAGGCTATATTTTGACCCATAACTTTTTTGTTCCTTATCCGTTTTAAATAATTTTTGTATCAATCGAAAGCTCTGAATGTGAGGATTATTTAAGTTAAGGGGATTGATTTGATCGGATCAACGAATAAAAAGTTATGACCGAATAAGTTGCAAAAATCACGATTGCGCGCACTTAGCGGGCTGTAACTTTAGGTAGGATGATCTGATCAATTCAATCTTGTTAGCTTAAATGATCTACACATTCAGAGCTTTCGAATGATATAAAAATTATTTAAATCGTCTAAGATTCAAAAAAGTTATGGGCCAAAATATGATTGAAATGGCTAGGACTCAAGTGTCCCCTACCCTATGGAAAATTTGTCTAAAAAATTTTTTTTCAGAATCAATTAAAAGGAAATATTTCTGAAGAAAATGGGAAGACTATACAATTACAAAATATATTAATTTTAATTTTGTCTGGTGCTGTTGTTTTTTCTTTAAGTGGTAAATTTTCCTAAAGATTTTTTGACAGGACGACTATGAGAATTTTTTGGCCCACAACTTTTTTATTCCTTAACCGATTCGAATAATTTTTGTATCAATTTAAAGCTCAGGATGTACCTATTCTTTCTTCCAAGGGGACCGATTAGCTCAGATTTTTCCTAAAAATTCTACAAGTCGGAAGTGCAGAAAATCGTGATTTTCGATTGTTTTTCGTCTCTAACTTTTTAAATATTTGTCAGACCCTATAAGTCTTGCTAGGAGAAAGAAGCGGCTCGTCGAGAGCTTTCGATTGATATAAAAATGGTTCGAAATGGTCAAGGAACAAGAGGGTAATGGGACAAAAAAGGGGCATGGTCGTTGAGACTCTAATGTCCCCTTTTCGTTGAATAATCTTTAAAAATTTTTTAGGCCTTCTTGGTGCCTTAATAATTCATTGGCGTTACCGTAAACAAAAGCCTAATTTAATCCATTCAAATCGAAGAAGAATAAATACAGCAATAGGCTGTCATCAAAAGGATAAATTATTTTCTCCAAATAATTCAAAAAATAAAAAAATTTTAAAATTAATTTCTCCCCCACGTGCTCAACGTTCTCTACCCTGTTCACCAGAAAAACAGAGAGAAAAATATGAACAACAACAACAATTTATTTGTGGAGAAAATTGTCAGGGAGAGCAAAAGTGAGGGAAAATTAAATTATTATTTAATTAGTACAAGAGATCACCACCCTAAATATCAACAATCCTTTTAGTATTGATCTTTTGGGTAGTCTATCTTTGGGGTATAGCTGTCTATTTTTATTTTGTGCCCAGGACTCTAATGTCCATCCTGAAAAATTTTTAAAAATTAAAAATTCGGTTGTGAGGGTCATTTGAGTCCCAAAATAGATAATCTCTTCAACTCTCTTGATTTTTCAGTAATTATGACGTCCCCTGGGACAACAAATTTTGCCTAGTCCCGCGTCAATGGCTTCTAAACAACCAAACAATTTCTTCAAACAATCACCGCCCTCCGTCACTTTTCTTTAGCGGTAAAAGTGAACCAATACCTTCTTTAGGACAACAACAACAAATTGTCCATCCCTACGCTACTTGTTATGAATTTAGCCGTAATGCTTCAATTAAAGTCCCTTCTTCAATGACGATAAGTCATCAAGTAATTTTTTTATATTACACCTTAAAATTAGAGAAAATAATTGATTGAGAAACGGTGAAGCTAGAGGGATTATTAGATTGAGGAAATTAATAATTTAACAGTTATGTAATTTGGCATAATGTAGATTACATACGACAAAATGGTACATAAGACAAAAGGGTACATGAGACAAAAGGGTACATGAGACTAAAGGGTACAAAGGACAAAAGGGTACATAAGACAAAATAGTACACGAGACAAAATAGTACACGACAAAACGTTACAAGACAAAATGACAGTAATAAAAAAATTTATTTTTAGTCAACACTCCCTCCTCCTCCACCACCTCCAGCTTCATTTCCACCAATACAATCACAAACACTAAATAGAAGACAATCATTCATAATACCCCAGCAACAAACATTTATTTCCCCAAATACTTCAACAACCGCCAATTGTTCGTCTTCTTTTGGTAGACATGATGATAGTGGATTAGATTCTGTTTAAAATTGAAGGAAGAAGAAAGGAAAATATTAGGAACCCAGTGATTTTACTAGAAATTTTTTGTTAAAATATATTAAATATAATTTAAATGATCTCATATCCTAATCTTTTAACAATTATATTTTCGTCTTCTTTTGACATTTCTATGGAGGACATTTCCTATGCGACTTTTGCCTAGCGGATATTTTCGAAAACGACATTTGCGTAGGGGACAATTGCACAGGCGACATGAGTGTGCGAGACTTTTGCGTATACGACATATGCGAAAAAGACAATTATGTAAACGCGACATATATGTATTCGACAAAATCGATTTTAATCAATATCAATCTTTTAAAATAATTTTTTAATATTGTGTGCCTTTGTAAAAATCCTTTTCAAATGAACTTTTATTATTTTATTACATTTAAATATTAACTATATATTAAATTAATTAATAGATTTAATAAATAAAAAGGAAAATAACAAATTTTAAGCCCTAATCTAAACAAAAATTCCTTCTTACAACCCTTTAGAGGAGAAAAATTGGAAAAAAGGGAAAGGCAAAGCAGAAATATTAGAAGAAAATGAAAAAGAACCCATTAAATTATGCCTTAGAGAACCTTCAGAAACTCGTGAAACAGAGGAAAGAATAAGGGAGACCCGCAGACATCTACTAAAAATTCTATTTTCTCTTCAATTAGAGATCGCGGAGTGAGTGACCGATCGAGAATATTGACAAAAAAATAAACGAAAAACTTTTTTTAAATAATCTCATTCCGATCTCTAGAAAATTTTGTCCGCAATTAATTTTGCGGACAAAAAAATTTTTTGCGGACTATATCTCCAGATACAAAAATAATACTTAATTAACAACACATTCCTTCTTCTTCATTATCCTCTTCATTCCCAATTTCATTAGCTTTTAACAAAATTTTTTGTTGTCCTTTTAAACTTCTTTCTTCATTTGACTGAACATGCATAGGTTTGCTATGACGTAATTTATGTACTAAAGTCATAAAAATTGCTTCTATATGGTCAGCTTCAGAATCAGCAAATGCTGAGGTTTCGAATAATGCCATGTCGTTCTCGTCAGCAAAAATCTATTGAAAAATAAAAAAATTAAATTTGCGGACAACATTTGCGGACACGGTTCTGAAAATATTTTTCGAGTCGGAACAGTCGAAGATCTGTGGGTACTGAAGGAAAGAGGGCCCTTTGAAACCAAAAATAGAATCCTATAATGAGAGGATATTTTAAATTGGAAGTAGTCTCCACACAAGAAAAAAAGTGGATATGAGCAAGTCCTTGGAACCGGGAAAAGGTCGGGTTGTGAAAAAATTGGGTCGGGTACAGGATTGGATTCTGGGTCGAAAAAAGTCTCGACCCATCCCACAGAAAAATTCATCTTATAATGAGGGATATCTTAAATCTAAGGAAGTGCTTAAACATCTCCCCTATCCAGTGACCAATTTAAAAAATTAATTTTGCGGACAATTTTTGCGGTCAGTCATGAAAACGTTTTGAAGACTTGTATAATTTTTTTAAAAATTTTCTAAAAAATTCCAACAAACCTGTGCCTGTTCAGTTTTAATTCTTTCATTATTCGTTGTTTGCAAATCACATTTATTTCCAATTAAAATATGGGGCGTATCATCTCCAGAAGTTAAAGCATGATTTTTACATTCCAATATCCAGGCAGGTAAAGATTTAAATGATTGAACGTTATTTATATCATAAACAAAAACAACAGCATTTACATTTCTATAGTAATGGGCTACAATTGATTGACGATATCTTTCTTGACCTGCTGTGTCCCACTAGAAAATAAAAATTTGATTAAAAAATAAAAATTAATTTTGTGGACAATCTTTGCGGACAGTCCTAAAATCATTTTCGAGTAATTTTTGATATGCTGTGTCCCAAAAAATATTTTAAAAAACAATTTCTGGATTCCAATTGACAAAATTTAAAGGAACTCAATCAAGTTAGCTAAAATAATCCTCAAATGAAGAGGTTTCGATTGATATGATAATTATTTACATAGGTAGGGAATCAAAAAAATTATGGCACAAAATATGGCCTATAGACTGAGGCATTTACCCGGAAAATTGGGAGGAAACCCTTTTCAAAAAATTTTTTAAAAAATACCAATTGTATTCTAATTAATTCCTCATCAATAATTATAGAGCGTTCACGAAAGTCTACACCAATAGTTGCTTCGGTTGGGCCAGGAAAGCGTCCATTACAGAAACGATAGCTTAAGCAAGTTTTGCCCACACCCGCATCTCCAATTATTATAACCTTTTTTAAAAAATAATTTTTAAAAATTCAAAAAAAATAAAAAAAAACCTTGAAAACCCGTTTAGATTTATAACTTCCGACTCCTTTAAATTTTAAATTTGCCATTTTATTTTTATTTGTGTCGTCTTCCAAAACTTGTTTTGTTGCTTCCGCAGCACCAGGGAAAGGTTGATTGTACGGATATCTTTTTATTTGAGTCAAATCTTTTATTTCTTCTTTATTTTTTGAAGGAGAGGCTTTGTCATTTTCTTTTTTGTTGTTTGTATTTGTTGCAGTTTGGTGATCCTGTGGTCGATATTCGACTGTTTCAACGACAGGATTCATATTAAAAATTATTTAAAAATAAATTTGTGAAATATTTTTTGCCTTAAAAAATTTAAAGAAAATTTTTGGAAAATTAAAAAAAAATTTAAAAGACCCCCAGTTTTTCTAAAAAAATTTTTTTTAATATTTTTCGTCAAAATAAATCTATTTCTATGAGTTGGAATCGAACCCCCACCCTTTTCGTCGAAAAATACGGATCCATCCGACTAAACCAACAATCAAAACATTTAATTTTTAAAAATAGCCAACATAAGCTAAATAAAAATTTTAATGAAAAATTAAAAAATAATTGAACAGCCAATTTATAAGGCATCAAAAAATTAAAAAAAAATTTTAAAAATTTTTTATCAGACATTCTCATTTTCAAAAATTTAAAAGACAAACACCAGAAAAAAACAACAAAAAAATATAAATATATATTTTGGTTTTCAAAGGCAGTTTACTGGCAAGACACTTTTAAAAAAGAGACAAGTGTATATATGAGGCATGTGTTAATAAAAAATAAAAGGCCTTTTTATGGGTAAAAGATTGCTTTTGTGTTATATTTTTTTTGTGATTAAAACCGAAAATTTTTGAAAAATTTATGATTTTCAAAAAAATTTTTTGAAAAATTTTTTTGTCCGCAAAAATTTGCGGACAATCTGCAGTTTTGTCCGCAAGTTTTTTCGGGTCTTTTTAATCACAAAAAAAATATATTTACTTATACAAAATAACCAAAAAAATCAAAAGAAGCAACAAGAATGTATTTTTGGGCCTTGAAAGAATTTTTTAGTAGTAGAATATAGTATAAATCTCCATAAATATTTTTTAAATTCTCTCTTTGTCGATTCACCTTTAAAAAAGAAAAAAATAATAATTTTAAAAATCCTTTAAAAATAAACAAACTAGAATATATTTGAACTAATACGGCAAGCATCCCAACCAGCAAGACGAAAATTTTCGATTGCAGCAAATGTAGAACGAATATCATCCAATTGCATATCAATTAAAGCCCAAAGTCCATGCAAATCACCAAGCAAAGTTGGCTTTTGATTATTGGCTGTTGGATTCTGTAAAAGAATAAAAAAGGAATTAAAATTTTGAAGATAAATAATATAACGGTAAAACCCCCAAAATTTGAAGAAGGGAAAAAGCAAAGAAAAATTTCGGACAAAATTGTAGGCGCAAAATTTTTGCGGACTACACTTTTTGCTTTCTACTAAATAGCCATGTCTGCTGACTTTAACTAGAACGGAAAAAAATTTCCCAGAAAATTGGAAATTTAATACCAGGGTTGGTCCCCAATCCCAATTCCCGATAAAATGTTTCCCGACAAGGATCAGCACTACCCTAAACCTATTTATTACCGATAAAAATAAATTTTAAAAAATACCAAATGACGTTCCAATTGTTCACCAAATTGTTTCAATCTTTTGTTTAACAATAATTGAGTATGTCCAATTGCAACACGCAACAATTCCTTAAAAAGAAAATTTTTAAAAATTTTTCAAAAAAAAATTTCAAAAAAACCTGAGCTTTCTCTGTTAAATTTTTATCTGTTGAAATTAATCGATTAGCATTCCAAACACGTTCTTCCAAACATTTGGTCAAAGAATTAAACAAATTTTGAAAATCTTGACCATTTTCAGGTTGTTTACCACCATCAAGTGCAAATTTTGGAACAGAGAAAGAAAAAGAATTTGCTTCAACGACTAAAAATTCGGGTGCTGGACACCAATTAATTTGTGAATCGTCTAATAATTGTTGTTGATTTTTGTTTAAATTCTTTTTGGTGTTGTTGGTTTGAGCATTATTTTTTTGAGGAAGATTTTTTGGTTGAGCAAAAGTATTTTCTACTGGCGGCTTTTTAGGCTGCTAAATTAAAAAAAAATTTTTTTTACTAAAGTCCGCAAATTTTATCCGCAAGACAGGGAGTTAATTTAACATTTAAAAGGGTTAACCGCCAGTTCTGGGATCTGGCTTCGAATCGAAACCCGGGGTTCGGACTTTAGCCCCTCCACCCAAATTTCATACACATCCAGAGAATCAACGTCTAATCAGAAAATTAAAAAAACCTTGGTAGTAACATGAGAATTAATCTTTCCATTAGAAGTCGTCCCATTTGAACTTGACTGAACTCGAACAATTGAAGTTTTGGATTTTGATGTTTTTGAAGTAGTCCCATTAGTATTGTGTGACGGCAAAGAAGTTGTTGATGGATTACGAAAGCGATGTCCAGTAAAAACTAAAGTTTTTGTATTCTTCATTTTTCTAGCTGTTTTTAAAAAAATATTAAATTGAAAAATTTAAAAAAAATATTATTTTTTGAAAATTACAAAAAATTTAAAGAAAAATTTCTTTCAAAATTTTAATAAATCACGACAAAAAAAATGATAATAAAATGATATTTTTGACGTAAGCAGAATTTTTAAATAATTGATTGAAACAAAAAATTGTGGAAGGATTGGAAGGGACGTCGTTGTGTCAAAATAAGAGAGGGGGAGAATGTTGAAAAAAAAAATAATAAATTTTTCTAATAAACCTTTGACCTCTCGTTAACTTAGAATGAAGGAAAAAAGGTGGTGTTAGTCAGTCCTTATATTGTCGAGGAAGAAAAATGAAAGACGAGGAAAAGGGCAATTTTTAAATAAATTACCTACATATTTGTTTAATCCCCTCTCTTAATATTCTTTATTTTCCCTCCGTTAAAAATTTGATTTTTTCCTTTAAGCATGTTTTCTAAAAATTAATTTTCTTTTTTAGGAGACAGAAATATTAAAAATTAAATTTAAATAATTTTGTCCGCAAAACTTGTCCGCAAAAATATCCCCTTTATTGATTTTCTAAAAATTAATTTATTTCAACATCCCCCATTTAATAACAAAATAACAAAAAAAAAATTAAAAATTTTCGGGAAATCAATTTCACCAGATCAATTGGGAAAAAAAATTTTTTTAGGGTTTATAAAAGCCAAAAACACTTTTTTCAGAAGACAGTGATTGGTACCCGATGAAAATTTCTTTTTTGACAAAAGTGGAATACCGCTAATACATCCCCAGACCTGTCATTCTGATTCATACGACGGCTTAAATCTGTTCCGAGGACAACGTATTAGCAATACTCCGACTATATAGTTTTAAAGAAAATTGCGGACAATATTTGCGGACAATCACAAAAGCCTTCTATATTCTAAAATAAATTAGAGTTTTGATATCCAACATACCTTAAAAACATTTAAAAATGAATACTTATGTCAAGGTTCTGGACATAACCCAAAAAAAGTGTTTGTTCCAATTTCAAAAAGGATTTTCAGTTTTGTCCGCAAATATTATCCCCTCTCCACAAAAATAAATTAAAATCTCAAACCTTATTTCACTCTCCTTTCTAATTTATTATTCCTCCTCTTCCTCCTCCTCCCCTTCCGAAGATGTTGACGCTTTTGAAGAAGCTTTTACACCAATTTTCTTCTCGTCGGAAACGTCATCACTTTTATTGGATAATTTATTACCACCATCATTTCCTCCCTCCATTTCTTCCTCTCCTTCCGCTTCCTCTCCCTCGTCATCCTCCTCTCCAGTGTCCGAATGAATTGCTGATTTATTTGTTTTATTTTCTTCATCAATAATTTTTGCAATTTCCGCTTCAGCAATTCGACGGGATTCGACATCGAGAAATTCAACATCTTTAACATGTTTATTTAATATGCCCATCATTCCAAAAGCCTAGAATTAAAAATAAATCAAAATTCTTGTTATATAAATATTTGAGAGAAAACCCTCCCAAGAATTTATATAAAAAATAAAATTAACTTCCACAAAAGAAATCCCCATTTTTTCGTTTTTTCGGACAAAATTTACGGGCATTCTTAGTTTATAATTTTGCTTAGGTAAGAAATTTTTCAAGCGATTAAAGCATTTTCTAACAGAAAAGTCCGCAAAAAGTTAATGTTGAAAGAAAAGGTCTGCAAAAAGTTGTCCGCAAGTACCCAAATATAAATTTCCTCCCCAAGCAAAAAATTCCCCAAATTTTTATTTTTTAAATAATTTTAAAAATTTACTAACCTTAAATTTAGTTTTTGAAGAACCAAAAATTCTTTTCAAAGGATCATCCAAAAAATAAAATTGTTTTTTCTTCGGATCTTGCAAATTATTTGATTTTAAATAAGTCCAAACACCTTTAACAACTTCAGAACGACGCATATAACCTTTTCCAAGTAAATCAGACAATTCTGGAGATAAAGCACAAATTCTAAAAAAAATTGGAAAATTAAAAAAGCGATGATGTTTTTTGGTGGTGAGATTTGCGGACTGACAAGCCGCCGAAATACTAAGGCTAACGAGAGAATACACAGAACTATGGCCAAAAATTTTGCGATATTGCAGAGCGAGGTCGGTAACTACCCCGAAACTAAAAAGTTGAAGTGCTTCAAACTTTTCCATTTTTAGAATAGCACGAAATTTTTGGTTAAAGTTCGGTGCGTTCCCTTGTCAGCGATCATTTATTCCAATTTCAACCACCTTCGGTTTTGTCCGCAAATGTTTGTCTGCAAAAAAAAATCAAAAAAATTACTTTGTAAATTGAGTTTGGCGTTTAGTCGAAGAACCCTTTTCTTTCTTCTTTTCCTTTTGTTTTGAAGTTCGTCTGGGTAAAGGTGCAGCAGAACGACGTCGTTTAATAGAAGAAACCATATCATCATTTTCTTCATTTAAAGAAGTTTTTGATGTTGACGGCTCATTACTAGAAATTTTCCGTTTGTTTCCTTTTTTAGTTTGGCTTGAATCTTGGCCAATTTCTGAAGATCTAAAATAATTTTTAATAAAATTTTAAACTAAAAAAAATTATTTCTAGGGGAGAGCTGTAAGGGAGGCCTATACAAGGAGGGCTGTTCAATTTTGAATTTTAAAAAAGCGGAACCAGAAGCAGAAAATACAGCCCTGCTATACAGCAAGGGCGTAGTCAGGGGACCAAAGCCGAAATCGACCCCTGGCTACGCCCTGCTATTCAGGGCAAGTAACCTAATAAGTCTTGAGAATACTTAAAAACAAATAAAAAGTCAACAAACCTTTCAATATTATCCACGTCAGAAAATTCAGAAGATGATAATTGCGAATCTTCTACTTCTTTTATTGACTTCTCTTGAATATTTTTCTTCTCAATTTTATCACTTCCCTCTTCCTCCTTCTTCCCTTCATTTTTAACAATTTCTTTCAAATAATTACCAATACATTCCTCAATTAAATTATCCAAATGACTTTTGTGTTGCTCAAAGTCACAATTAAATTTGGTCTAAAAAATAAAAAAAAATTTTTTTAATTTAAACTGCCCTCAAAAATAAATGCGGGTTTTAGAGAGATTACAAAAATAAATGGAAGAATTAGGGAATCCCGGATCAAATCAGTCTTGAGAAAAAACAGCAGGGTGTCAAGCCACCCCAGTGCTTCTTAAAAAAGGCTTGGACCTTTTGAGGGGGTTTCTCTCGAAAATTTTTTGCGGATTAAAAGACAAAACTTAAATCCGCAAAAAATTGCAGATAAATCCGCATAAAAAATTTTCTGCGGATTAAGCCATGCACATACTTTTGGAAGAAATACAACTACAAAAAATTTGAAAAAACTTCTAAAACCCCTTAAAAATATTGCCTAAAACCTCCCATTAGAGGACTTACGTACATAAACAACCCAGAAATACCAAAAAAAAAATACCCAAAAAATTAAAAAAAAAATTAAAAAAAACCTCCAGATGATTTCGAATTATTTTGCTAGTAACAACTTCTAAACCTTTTTCATTTATTAATTTTTTAATCTCTTCGGTTAAATCAGTTTCCTCAACTGGAAATTGTTCCATCAAGAAATTTCAAAATAAATTTATAATTAATTTATAGTTGTTGAAAAAAGCAGATAAAATCTCTAAAATAAAATTTAAAACAAAATTAAATAGAAACCGGAAGTTAAATAAAAAAAAATTTTTTTTGCAAAAGAAATCAAAGGAATTATAGGGAAAGCATAAGGGAACTTCCCAGCCTCTAATAGCCCCCTTTTCAACAATTTTCGTTCTTGTGGGTTTTTCAAAAGCATTAAAGTACTTTAATAAAAACAAATCTTTCCTTTATTGATCCCGAAACAAAGCAAATCGATTTGTCTTTTTACAAAAAGGTTTGGAATGAGCTAACCCCAAATTCTCCATGACGCAACCCAAGAGATCAACCTTTTTAAAGATCAATAAAACATTCTAGAGGGTACTTCCCAAAAGATCACCAGTCAAGAATATTTAGAATATACCGAAATAAAAATACTTTTGATCCCCACGGAATCACCCAAGAGATCACCTTTTTAAATATCAATGGAAAATTCCCTAGGAACCCACCCAAAAGATCAACGCTGTCAATCGGGACAAAGGAGTAAATAAATACTATTTTGATCAAAACAAGAAAATATGACTACAATAACAACAATATTTCTAACAGTTTTAATCAATATACAAAAAACAAACAAATATATATAACCAAAAAAACCTTCTAATTTTATATATACACAGACATCTTCATAGCCACCTAATCACATCTTTATTTAGCGAAATGTCCCTGTTTGTTGAGAAATTGTTGGCTGAGAATGCTCTATTTTAATATTCTCATCCTTGATTCTTTTCTAAAAAAATGAGTGTAAAAATAGAAAAAATTTTTGAAAGGACAATTCACCGTAATACAATTCAGGACAATTCACCGATTCCTTAAAAACTCCCATACGGTGAATTGTACTTACGGTAAACTGCCCTTTAGTAAAAATTTACCGATTTTAGATCCAGTCTAAAGCTTTTGGGTGCAGGAACTTCTTTACTAAGATCCTATAAAGAAAAAAAATATCTTTTTCAAAAAACCCTTCAAAAAACTCACAACATCGTCTAAGCTTCCAAGGTCAGTCTCGTTGGTTTCCTCCAGCGGATTCAATCTCTGAAAGAAGGCTCTCGTTTTAGATCCTTTTATCATTCGATCGTTGTTGCTGTTGTTGGTGTTGTTTTTGTTTGCCCGACGAGCCTTTAAAAAATAAAAAAAAATTTTTTCAAAGAAATTCCCTTACATGACGACGCCTCCGTTTCTTCTTTTTGCAGCAATTTACTCCCACAACCAATGAGCAGACGAACACAATCGAAACAGACAAGAAAAATAGTGTTGCTGTTGAGAATCCGGTACTGACCTTTTGTAGCTGTTGCATTTTTGACACTTAGAGACATGAGAATTTTATGTTGAAATTTGTGTTTTTATACCATTTTTAAAAGGCAACGAAATTTGCGGACGAGCATCTGCGGACAAACTTTAAAGATTGAAATTTGTTGAAATCTGCGCGGCGATCAATTAGCCGCGCTGAATAGGCCTCACAAAAAAATTCCTTTAAAAATTCGTCCTACCCCAATTCGTCCCATCCCCAATTCGTCACACTGAACAAATATACCCAATTCGTCTCACCTAAAGTTTTGAAGGATTTATTTTTTAATCCTTCCGAATCTAAAGATTTTTTAATTCAAATTTCAGATTTTTTAGCTAAAAAAATGCTCGATTTCACACCTTTGGACTGGAACGAATTTTTTGACAGAAAAGAAATTTTATCTATAAACGAAGACAAATTTAATGTTTATTTAAAAGGATCAAAAGGCCCCCTATTTTGTCTACTTCATGGTGGGGGATATACTGGCTTGACTTGGGCATGTTTTTCGGTTAATTTTTTAATTAATTTTTCTTATTAAAAAATTAAAAGGAGCAAATTTCTTCTCAAATCGAATGTCAAATAATTGCACCAGATCTATGCGATCATGGAGAAACACAAGTAGAGGATAATAGAGACATGTCTGCTGAAAGAATGGCAAAGTAGGAAAATAAAATGAATTTAAAGGGTTTAAGTATTTTTGAAGACTGGGGAATTTTGAAATTTTTGGTGTAGTGGGATAATCTTAGGTTCACCCCCAAAACGGACGATGGTTCGAACCCCGTCCGAGGAAATTATTTTATTTTGAGGAAAACAAACTTTTTTTTCAAATTTTTCAAATAAAAGTTTTCTAAAAAAATTTTTTCCAATTTTAAAGAGATGTTTGTTCAATCTATCATCATTTATACGCTGAAAGGACTACTCCACCTCCATTAATTCTTATTGGGCACAGGTTTATTTTTCTAAAAAAATTTTTATTTTAATTTAAACCTTTAAAGTATGGGAGGTTCTATAGCAATAAATATTGCAAATTTGTCTCTACTTCCAAATATTTTGGCAGTTTCTGCAATTGATGTTGTAGAAGGATCAGCAATTGCTTCTTTAACCTTTATGCAGCAATTTTTAAGGGACAGGCCTCAAACATTTGTTTCGATGGAAAAAGCAATTGAATGGTGTATGAAAAATAGAATTACATCTAATTTGAGAGCAGCTAAAGGTTTTCTTAAAATAAATTTGGAAAAAATTTTTTTTCATTTTTTGCGGACTCTTTTTTGCGGATTTTCTGCAAAAAATTTTTTTTTAATTTTATTTTTTAATTTTATTTTTTAATTTTCTAGTTTCAATGCCGTCTCGACTTGTTTATTTTGAAAACAATGGCAAGGTAAATATTTTCTAATTTTTAGTTAAAATTTTTTTCAAAGAAAATGTTAAAATGGAGAACCAATTTGTCCAAAACAGAGCCTTATTGGAAAGGATGGTTTAAAGGCCTTTCAAAATCATTTCTTAATTGTGAACCTGTAAAAATTCTGATACTTGCAAATATTGACAGATTGGATCGGGAATTAATGGTATAAATTATTTTTTATTTTTTTGTGGATCCTGGCCCTCTCTACTTACCTAAGATTTTTTTGTCTCCGTTTTGGTCCCCAAACTGTTCCCCTTATCGACAGGAATTCTGACTTTTTTCTTCGGGTTCTGATTTTAAAAAATTTCCCAGTTCCGAAATTTGGGTTAACAAGCATTGGATGGACCGGGTTACCCGAAATGCTGGCTTCGATTCGAGATCCGACTCGGCTTTTTTCTCCATCGAGTCCATCACTGCTACCGAGCCGTGTTAAAGGTTTAATTGATCCTTCTGATTTTACCCCAACCTCTCCCCTAAAAATAAATTTAATTTTTAAAAGACTGGCCAGATGAGAGGACAATTCCAATTAGAAGTTATGCATAAATCTGGACATGCAGTTCACGAGGACAATCCTGAGGATGTCGCAAAAATTTTCTCTAGAATTATTGAACGATACAGAAAAATATTGAATTTTTGAAAAATTTTCTCAGATTTTATAAGGTATATTTTTTGTAAATTTTTTCTTATTTTAATTGTAAATTTTTGATAGATTAATTAAAATAGTAAAAACGAAAAATTTTTATTCGTTGTTTGAAAAAAAATTATTTGGCCGCGGTGGGAACCGAACCCCCCTCAAAATAGGTGTAGTCGGTAACACTACCACTGAGCCACAACTGTCTCTGTACGATCTATTTAAAATAAGCTTTATAATTAAAGGAGAAATTCTTCGCCGCTTCATTTCTCCTTTATTAATGTGTTGAAGCACTGTTTCCACTCCCAAATTTGATGACAAGGAAGAGAATAATTGCTATTAAAACAGCCAAAACAATTATCAAAATGCATACTTGCTTCTAAAAATTTTTTAAAATTAATCTTCTGATTTTTATTAATTAGCAAAAGCGTTTTTAAAAATTCTAGCAAATAATATAAGCTTTATTCTGTTAAATTGTTAGTGAAATAAATTTGAAATGAAGGAATGTAAAGAAAAAATTTCAAAAATATGAACAAAAAAAATTGAATATGAGATTAAGACGAGGCATCAAAAATCTGTGTAATATATACCAATTACGTACTATTAGAATCGTCAAAATTAGAACTCGAAAATCCCTAAATTTTATATAACTAGAGCTCTTTTAAGTTATGATAGAGAACGTTTTAATTGTAAATTTCGTCCGAAAATCGAGATCGATATCTAGAAAAATCTCGAGTATAACCGAGATTTTTGTTCGATGTTGTATCTCCAAAATCCGCTAATATTGTGGGGAATAATTCCTTTAAAAAAGACTTGCGGACAAAAACTTGCGGATTTTGAGAAAAAATTTTCCTTGGGAACACAAGAGAAAAGGACTCAAAATGGTCATAAATAAATTTATTGCAAAGTAAAAATTAAAAAAAAGTGCCCTGAATTTTTATGTTATACTCCATTTCCTCTGATGACATCAAAATGGATTTGGCACAAAAGAAAGTATAAAGAGACATGCAATAGCAAGAAGAATAAGCACGCAGATGATTACAATTATTTTTTTCTAAAAAATTTTTTAAAATTAAAAATTTTTCTTTTTAGACAAAACCACAAACACGACGTTACTGATACGACAAAAACGACGAAGAGAAAACAACAAAAAAAATACTAAAACAAAAATTTATTATATAAACGACGTCCAACCAAAGAGCAAGTTGACAAAGACATGCGGATTTTATTTTGCGGATTTAATTTTTTAAGAATTTATTTCTAAAAAGAGTATAAAACTCGTCCTAAGAGTAAAATCAATCCAGAGATTTATCTGGAACATTGTTCGTGCTTTACCTTCCTACTACCCTCTTTAATTTGGTGGGTTATATGATATTTGCGGATTGTCCGCAAATAAAAAAAATAAAGATTTGGATCAATAAAATTTAAACAGAATTTGTTTTATGAATAAAATGCAAAGAATCACAATTTAAAAAATTAAAGAAATAAATTTTAAAGGCACAGGAATATTTATAAAGAGACACCCAAAATACCAAAAATTCTCACCTATTAAAGGATTTTAAAATATTTTACAATTAATTACAAGGGGGTTTAAAAAGGCAAATAAGGAAATAAGCAAAGCGAGTAGAGTAGCTTTAAGAAAAAATTTTCAAAAATAAAATTTTTCCCTTTAAAATGCAATCAAAAATATGATTTTAGGGTAGAGCAAAAATTGCGGACTAAGATTTGCGGACAAACACAACTTATTGTTAACAGTTTTAGAAAATAAATACCCAATATCCCACGAAAATCCATTTTTGAATTTTCAAAAAATTTCAATTAGCTCCAAGTTTTGTCTGCAAATGTTTGTCCGCAAAAAATTTTCTTGATAACCCTTTTTATAAATTTAAACCTTTCTCTTTCTCCCAATTTTTTTCTCTCAATTCTTTGGTGTTTTGTTTAAAGTTTTATTAATTTGGTGGCGGCTTGAATTTATATCATTTGTTTCATTTCGAGAAACAGAAGAAGAAGACTCATGCCCTTCATTAACTTCGGGGAGCCCATGCGGCATCACAGCAAAATTCATAACAAAATATAAAATAATTCCACCAATTAGTAAAGCCAACAAAACGATTGCAACAATTAGACAAAAAATTTTCTTCTAGAAACAAAAAATAAATAAAAAAAATAAGGGGGAGGGGGGAAAGCAAAACAAAAAAAACGAAAATTTTTGAAAATTTTCAAAAATTTTTTAAAAACCAAAAAAAACACAAAAAAGACTAAAACTAAACACAGCAAAAAACAAAAAAAATTTTTATAAATTTAAAGAGAAAAAATTTTAAATTTTTTAAAACCTACTCTTCTCGCTTTGCTTTGATATTGAACAGCCTTTTTTGTATCAGCCACAGCTCTATCTACAAATTCTTTTGCATGTTCCACATTGTATTCTATTCTGTCAACCATTTCACCCTAAAAATATTTTTTTTGAATAAATCTAAATTTTTAAAAAATTAAACCTGAGATTCAACAAGCATTGCCATGTCCATAAACCTATGAGGAAGAAATATATTAAATTTTAAAAGAGAAATTTTAAAATGAAAATAAAAAAATAAAAAATGGAGGAATGGATTATAAGTAAAATCAGAAAATTAATAGAAATAATTCTTAATTTGATTCAAGGTAGCCGGGAAAAGTCACATAGTCCTAATTTGCTTTCTAGTTCTTGTAATGGTCTAACAAGACTGATGATTCCTGACTCAAGGTCGAAAATTTGGGCAAGTTTTTTTCAAAATTTGGGAATCCCTCAAACTCGGAATCCATCAAAACCCCCCAAAAGAACAAATTAAACTTACATATCATGTAATTCTCTTATACTACTTTCTAATCGCATAATATCATTATGTCTAGCCTCAATGTCAGCCAATGTTTGTTTTGCTTGTTGTGTATCAGTAATTATTCCTTGAGTAAAAACACCAGGATTTCCAGATTCAATCATTTCTTCAAGATCTTCATCGCCAACTTTTTTACCAGCTGAAAATAAATTTTTTGAAAGTTCGCCCCTCGTTTCTAATCCCAATTCTGGAGGGTTTATAAAAATTCAAAGTCGTTTAACAATGGAGATATCCCCCAACAACGGAGATTTCCCCAGCTAATATCCCCAAACAATGTAATAAAAGTTTAGCTAGTTGAGAAAAGTCTCCACAGGCCAAGGAAAATGTCTACCGACTAGGCGAATATTCAGAGACAGACCCCCCGTTCTCCCCCTAATATTCTTAAAAAATAAATTTTAAAAAAATCAAACCAATATCCAATTGTCTCTGAATTCTTCCTTTACAACGCTCTCTATAATCTGTTTGTGTTTTATTATAATCCGTCATTACTTCAACAAATTTTCTTGAAAGTGTGGCCTGTTGTGTTTTTCGAATACGCAAATCAGCGCTAGTCATACCTCCACTTTCATCATGTTCTATACTATTTTCGATTACTGAAAAAATATTTTCAATTACTAAAAATTTGTTTTAACTAGCTTATAAGCATTATAAAATTGATAAATATGAAATTCTGTTAAAGATAATTTCCTCATAAACAAGAATATTTACTTCACAACCCTCCCAGAAACTGAATTTCTTTATTATCTTACGATGTTTTAGTCAATAAAATCTCTTAAAAAATTTCTAAAAGCTTGTAAATCTGTTGTGCTTGTTTATTTTGCAAGTTTAAATATTTAAAAAGCAAAAATATACAAGTAAACCACTAACGGATTCGAACCCGTACCTACCAAGGTACCCACACCAACGCTTACCCAATTAGCCAAAAGGCTTCTTATATACCTCAATTTTAAAATTAAATAAAAACAACAAACATTTAAGCTTTCCCCGCACTTTGTTTGCAGTCTTTTTAATTTCTGCCATTAATTCATCCAATTCTTCTTTAGTTTCTTTAAATTATTTAACTATTCAGAAATCTTTTAAAAACAAACTTGGATCATTCACAGGATTTGAAAGAATCGCAGAATGTTTCTTTTTTACTTCTTCAACATTCGAAGCAATTAAATCAATACTTCCACGAATTTCCTCAACTTGCTCAAAAAATTCTTCCATAAATTGGCTTTGACTAGCTTCCATTGCTGCTGCAACATCTTCATGTTCTTCTTCTGATTGGACCTTTAAATTAATTATTTTTAAAATTAAATTGACGAGAAAAACCGCTTTAAGTGCCCCAAGACGATCCTTCATTTTTAGACTTTTGGAATGTTGTTAATGTTGAAAATAAGAAAGAATTAAAGAAAGCTCGTTAGTAATACAATTAAATTTAGATTAAAAAATATTTTTGAAGAAAAAATAAAGGCATATATTTTTAGTTGAAATTTATGAAAAATTTTTTTTGGTAATCTAAAAAATAAAAATTATTATTAAAGAAAAAAAGAAGACATTTTGCCAATGCGACATTTTGCCAGTTAGGCCAAAAACACACGTTTTGCCAACAAGTTTGTTGACAAAACGTGAGTTTTTAGCCTCGATGGCAAAACATGGGGCAACCGAAGAAAAAAGAAAAGAAAAACAAAAAAGGATTTTTTAATTGTTGTAATAAATATTTCAAAATCTCAAAAGACAAAAGAGAAAAAGGAGAAAAATTTTCAACTTAAAAAATTTTTTTAAAAAACTTTTAAAAAACAGTTTAAACAAAAATTTTTATTTAATCGAGAAATGACGGGGAGGTATTGAGGTAATAGGCAAAAAAATTATTTAAAAAATTCCCTCTAACTCCCCCTCTTTCACTCTCTAGGCTTTTAGAAAGGGAGAATAGTCATACATTTGTATAGGCTTTTTGGGCTTTATTTTAAATGATCATCGACCTTCTCCTCGACTGTTTTATTGATTTTTAAATTTCAAAATGGAAAAAGGGGATTTTTATTTTTTTAATAAAAAAAAATAAAAATTGAGAGGGAAAACAATAAGCAAAAACCTGAACAATCAAAATATTCAAAAGAGAAATAATTTTAAAAAATTATTAGTTAATTAAAACAACCCAAAAGATCAACATTTTAAAGGACAACAATAAAGAAAACATCCAAAGGAGGGGGTTGGGGGGAAGGTTAAGGGTTTTTTTAAATTATCTTTTTAGGGATGAGAGATGATTTTTAAGGCCAAAAGATCAACTCATTAAAGGACAACTAGAAAAATTTAAAAAAATAGAGGAAGTTTTTTGAACGAATATTAAGGGGGAATTTAATTAGGTAATAATCAGAATGCGCAGAAAAAAAGGGGGAAAATGAGGAAAACGAGAGGAGAGATAATAAAACTATATAGTTAAATACACCTACAATATTCATTATATAAAGTTTGTTCATCTGGCATATATTTTTTTAAAAATGTTTTGGATAAAATGAAAAGGAAAAATAATATTTATGTGTTCCAAAAGATCACCTAACAGCATATTAATTAGTCAAAGTTTTGACAAAATAAACAAAACTTTTTTTTAAATTTTTATTAAACAAATATTGATAGGGGAAGTGAGGAGGGGGATTAAGAAAATAAATAAAAAAAATATTTTAAAGGGGATGATGTAAAAATGGGGGGATGTGGAAATTAAATAGACAGAGGGAAATGCCAGACAGGTTTTAAGAAAGAAGGGGGAGAGAATAATTAATTAAAGCGCGAGAAGCGCGTGTCTAAAGGTTGAAAAACGAGAAAATAGCTATTGAGTGAACTTTTATTTAAGCTTTTTTGATTGCGGGGTTACTCAAAACTAGAGGTCGGTGCGGGACGGGATCCCGCGCGGGATTTTGCGGAATTTGAATTGCGGGATTCTGCGGGATTTATCCCGCCCCGCAAATATTTAAAAGAAAAATCCCGCATGTGGGATCCCGCAAACACGATTTTACCGACCTCTACTCAAAACAATGTTCCAAGAATGTTTTAGTTAAAGCTTGTTTTTTCCCGTTTGCAGCGCCTGTTTTGCCCATTCCTCCTTTAAAAAGAGAAAATCTTCAATGTGCCGATTGCTCTGGCAGTGGTCTGCCTATATAGATAGGAAGGGGTGGCACGTCTGAAAAAAAAGAAAAAGCTTTTGGGGCCACAACTCCTTCCTCTTTGCTCTTTTTATTAGCCTTGCTCTTATTTTTTTTACTTCACTCCTTTCTTACAACTTCTTAATCTCGCCACCAAGAGCCAGCCACCAAAGAAAGAATTTATAAATGACAGATAAAACAGCTCTACCAACCAACATCAAAACATTTTTTCTCTTCAATTTGAGTAAAAAGCATTCAATATATGCATGCTGCTTTTCAATTTTTGTTTCCCCCCTGCCCTTACCCCCCCCCCTTAGCTTCCCTTACCCCCCAAACATTATAAATATTTCATAATGGCTACTACATACAAGGTTTTTTATTTTGCCAACAAAGCAGGTCCATACCCAACTTATCAACAATAAAATACCCTCAACACTAATAAAAGTACAAAATACATGAAAGATGGGAAGGAATTGGTCCGCGCATAAATGGCCAATTTATTTAAGATGGGTCTTATTTGGATTTTCTCCCTTCTTTCCTCCGCATGAAGCTGGAAAAATATGAATTTTTGAGCGCCATTATTTAAAAGAGAG
Source organism: Meloidogyne luci (assembly GCA_902706615.1). Classification (NCBI taxonomy): domain Eukaryota; kingdom Metazoa; phylum Nematoda; class Chromadorea; order Rhabditida; family Meloidogynidae; genus Meloidogyne; species Meloidogyne luci. The sequence continues at coordinate 1,058,317 of CACSLI010000133.1, read as the reverse complement.
AGAAGTTTATGGCCATAAAAATAGGAATAACGTAGTCTTTCAATCCTGTGGTTTATTGAAAAAGAATCGATATACAGAGGGAAGGCGCCAACAACAAAAATAATGGCAACTATAGCTACACAGAAAAAAATGCAAAAAAAAATTGGCCAAACGAGAGTATCGAATAAAGGCGTGAAAATATGAGAGGATTATTTGGTGAACTCTACTGGCCCCTTTCATTACACTAGAGACCAGCGGTGGGTCAGAATTCCGATTTCCGAAAAAAAATTTTGAGTTCCGAAGTTCCGCCTTCTGAGCCAGTTCCGATTTCCGACAACTCTGACTGTTCCGACCCACCTCTGCTAGAGACTGGGAAAATACATTGGAGAGATGAATCAGATAGGTATTCGGTGCTCCCGTTTTCCTACCTTTATGAAGGGAAAACAGGCACATTTGGACATATTCTCCAAACCATGTTGTTGTCGCTTTTAGCATTTCCTTTGAAAATGTTCGTTCGTCCACCTGTCCAATTTTCTTCTCCTTGTTAATACATTGTCCATATTTCCATAACAATGCACATTAAATAAATTAAAAATAAACCAAAAAGAACAAATAAGGCTAATAAATATTTTAAAAATGCTTAAAATAACATTTATTTTAAACAAAAAAGGTAAAAAATTGAAAATCTCAAGTCCTAAGATTTTTAATTTTATTTTTAAAAAATATCAGCATTGCACATAAGAACAAAAAAAAAACAAAAAGCAAATAAAAATTATAAAAATAAAGGCCACAAATATATTTTGGGAGATTTATAATGATTTTTTTAAGTTTAATGATTGAATTTTGGTCGAAGTAAAGTCTTTTAAAAAACATATTTTAAAATTTCTTCAACAATAAAAAGGAAAAGTGAATGTATGAATTGTTAATATACTATATTTATAGTAGTTACTCCTGTTTTAATATTTGACTAGATTTTAAGTCTTGACATTTTTATTGGACTAAGGCTTTATCATTTCTGAAGGTCTCTGTAGGGTTTTTTTTCTGAAGAGCTTGACCGACAGGGCTTTACGTTTTTCGTGAATCGGATTCAAATCTGCCAGAAAAAATTCCGGAGACCATGAAAAAAGCCTGAATTTGGGACCCAGACTCCAGAAAAGATTGGTCGGTTCCAGGTCACTATTTTTCATTGAACTTAAACCCCCAAAATAAAAGTTACAATTATTACTGTGGAATGTCTCTTAATGTCAAGACTTATCTATAAAAAATCCTGTATATTTTTATTTTTAATCTAAACAAAATCATTCGGAATGGTGAGCATTTCCTCCTCCTCCGCCTCCTCTTCCACCACCACTTCTTCGATCGCTTTTACTACTACCTGAAAGCAAGTGTAAAAAACAATAGAAAAGTAGAATGTTGCCGAGTACTAAAATTAGTGGAATTCGCCATTGAATGAGCCAATTCTGAAATAAAAAAAATTTTTTTGGAGGATTTTTGAATTTTTAAAAATTTCTTACTCTAAAATTAGGATGAGCCAAATATCTTAACGGATTCTGTCTCAATCTTTCTTCTTCCTCCATTTGTTTATGTACATCTTGACGTCGTTGAGAGGCTAATCTTGCAGCTTCTTCTCTACCTAATTGTAATGGTTGTCCAGCTAAATCTTCCAAATTGGGAAGAGATCCACGTTCTTCTCTTGTTTGGTTTTGAATATCAACAGAAGAGGAAGGCAATTGTTGTTGTTGTTGGTCTTGATGACGAAGAGAATCATCTGCTCCATAAACTGAATGAATGGGAGGAACACGTTGACGGCATTCCCTTGGGTTTACTACTAATGTGCTTCTTCTGTTAAGTGTCTAAAATTATAAAATTTTCTTTAAAATCAATTTTTAATTCAAAATCCCCAACCATTGAGCCACTAGGAGATTCACCACAGCTACTCCCACCAATTGTACCACTAGCTCCGAGAACCTCACATTGTCTAATTAATGAAGGTCTGTTTCGTCTAAAGTGATGAGAAGTATCTAATCCACTACTGCTGGTACCTGAAAAATGTTTTTGAACCCTATAAAGATTCCTCCCACTCACCAGGTAACAATTGATGTTTTGAAGCTTCTCTTCTCGAAGATTTCAACAAATATTGATCCCAATGATCATCGCTAAGGGACATAGTTGAAGGACTTGAACGACCACGCATATTAGTCATTCCTCTCAAATGATGTGGAGGTTGTGGTTTTTGAAGTGTGGCCATTTCTGAAGAAGATTGTTGTCGAATATGTGCAGCGGGGAGGGGAGGAATAGCAGCTGCATAACTAACAATATTGCTGTGTTGAGCACTTTGATGGCCGCCGCTCTTTAAATAAAAATATTTTTAAAAAAATTAAAAAATTAATTTTTTACAGCTGAGGCAGCAACCAACAATCCACCACCCTCTGTATCAGAACCACCTTCATTAATCATTTGGGGATGTGTGCTGGTATAATCTTGTTGTTGCTGTTGTTGAGAACTCTATTTTAAATTATTTTTTAGAGGGTAAAAAAATTCAAAAAAAAATTTTCTTACATGGCCAGATTCACTCGATTGTTGATGAATTAAATGCCTCTGTTGTTGACCAAAATTTCCTCCACCACCACCACCTCCAACAGCAATTCCACTATCTGCAGAATATTGTGGAGGTGAATGTGGTTGTTGTTGTCCCCCACCTCCTCCTCCCATTCCTCCAATTATTCCACCATTCCATTCAGAAGTATTTGAAGTTTGTTGTAAATGTCTTTGACGTAATTGTTGTTGTTGAGCAAATGGAGGGAGTGGGGGCATTTGATTAAATGCAATATTTTGTTGTCTAGAAGGGAAAATAAAATTTAAAAAATTAATTTAAAAAATATTAACGATGAAGAAGAGATTGGACCAACTGCAAAAGCATTAGAATAGTCATATTGTTGATTTTGTGATGGACTAGAATAATTAGTTTGTGAATGTGGTTGTTGCTGTTGATGATTAAATTGAACATGGTTGGCCATTACATGATTATGAATTGGTGTTAGCATTGGAATAGCGGCAGATTGTCCAGGAGTTCCAGACCTTTGCATTGCTGCTCTAGCACGCAATAATTCTACGCCGGGTTGTTTAAAACTTGGATCAAACTGTGCAGCATAAATACGGGCAGTGTCACCATCATCCCTTGCTCGATCAGCAGCTTCAACGCTAGCATCAGCGCGTTCCTAAGAAATAATTTTAATAACAATTTTTCTATTTTTAAAAAAATACTTGTGCTGTCATTGTTCTTGATGTAGCAATTTCAACACGTTGCCCAGCTAAATTTAATTTTATTTAAAATAAATTTATTTATTAAAAAACCCATGTCAGCAGCTTGCCTAGCATGTTCAGCATAAATTTCTACTCGATGCCTCAATTTTGTTGAACGAACAAAAAGTATGCCTTTCCGTCTTGCTGAGCTAACAAGAACATTGTGTTTATATCTTCCTTCTTCTTTACTACAAAAAAATTTTTTTTAGAACTCAAAAAACTTTTAAAAAAACTAACGTTCCGTCTCTGAAGAAGGTTACTCCATATCCATGTTTTCTATTATCTAACCATTCCCCAGCATAACGAAGACCGTCTGAACGTTCACAAACACCATAACCGGAGCGCATATCATTTTTCCATTCACCTCGGTAAATCTCTACGGCGTTAGCGTCGATTGGTGGTTCCTCTAATGTTGCTGCCTAATTTTTTTTAGAAAAATGAAAATCTAAGTAAAACAAAAAGGAATGACGGCTGAACTGAGGATTTCTCGGTTCGGCCTGGATACTCTAAGATTTTCAAAGAACCGACAACCCAGCGACAGCTAATCTACTCAAAAATATTTTTTAAAAAAATGAAACCTCCGCAGCAACTCTAGAACGTTGAGAATTTGGAGGATGCCTCAAATCACCCGAATCTTCTTCATCAGAAGTACAGCTTAAAGTACTTCCACTAGAACGAAGTGAAGAAGCGCCACCGGCAGAAGAGAATACTCTTTGTTGGTGAATAATATCTCCGGTCGAATTTTGTTTTCTAATTCGTTGAAGAATGCCTTAAGAAATGATAAAAATTAAATAAAATTAAAGCACCAAATTCAAACTTCTTTTGACTGCCAATGAACGCTCTGAGAGAGAACGTCGTCGTTTATTAGTACCCGAATAAGCTTTAAGCACGAAACCACCTCTACTTTCATCTGAAAAATTTATTTTAAATATAAAAATTTATTTTTTAGTTCTAGACAAAAATCATGGCCCAGAAATGGACATCTTTTAAATGTCAGCAGAGGCCGGTCAAAATTCAGATTTCCGAGATCCGACTTTTGAGCAATTTCCACTATTAGGGACACCGGCACCTTCCCCTGCTTGTTAAGTTTAACACAAGTCCTAGCTGCTCTAGGATTTGAGATAAATTTGCGGATAATATTTGCGGACTTTTTTTGCTTTATTGTAAAGAACCCAAAAATAAATATAAAAAACTTACCCAGTTGACTTGTTTGTTCACCCCTCCTTTCCCTAGAATGTGATCTGCCATGATGATTGGGAGGTGTATCCATTGCCGTTGCTGCCCTTTCATCATCCAACATGGCAACACTTCCATAATTTGAACGTAAAGAACTTAAAGACGTATGTCCTCCTCTATGTTTTTGTTGTTGTTCTGAATGGTGTTGATGGTTATTTGGGGTTGCTACACTCCAAGGGGCGCTTGTTCGAATTCCATAACCATGCCGCATACCGCGCAACCATTGGCCTTTATAAGAGCCTGGAAATATTTTTAAAAATGAGTGGTAGAGGGAATAAAATAAAAAAACCTCCATCAGAATATATTTCAGTTCCATAACTGAAACATAAAAAATAAAAATTTTTAAACAGAAAAATTTAAGCAAAACCCATCGTGAAGTCCACTGGACCAAGTTCCGAGATAATGAGCACCAGAGTTGAGCGCCTCTCGTCGACCATACCGGCCTTTATATCCCTGCGTCCATTCACCTTTATACGTCCACCGGCCACGCTGTTCAACACCGAGGCCGTGACGCTTTCCGTTCTGCCACTGGCCAGAATAAGTACTGCCAGAAGGCCAAGTATAAACGCCAGAAACCTAAAAAAATAAAAAAAATTTTCTGATCAGAAAAAACCTCAAATCCATAGTGCCATGCCCCAGTGTATTCTCCCTGCCCATCTGGCCCTGTACAAACGCCATGTCCATGTGCCTTTCTAGAAAAACAAAAAAATCATTTCTCTATAAAAAATCACATTTTTTACCCTTCCTCCCATCCACCACAGTATGTCCCGCCATCGTCAAAATCAAAACGGCCACCGTTCATGTGCTGGTTGCTGGCCGCCCCCAACCAACTCTATATAATTATATACAGAGTTTAATAATGAAAGTTGTTTTTATTGTTGCAACACACACAATTAGACTGTTACAACAACAACAGAATAACAAAAAAACTGAAATTTAATGTTAAAATTATGATAAGCAAAATTAAAATTTAAGGAAATGTAAAGGTCTTAAAATCAAAAAAAAAGGAGAGAAAAAATTTTCAAAATAATCAAACACCTCAGATTTAAAGATAGAAAATCAAAAAATACGGAGGAAACCACAAGAGACCCAAAGATAAGCAAGAAAAAATAAAAAAGAGATCAACACAATAATTTACTGTTGATTTTTAGGGTATTGCCCCTAAGGGTATTGCCCCTAACCAGAAAAAAAATCTGAAAAAGTTTTTAACAAACAAAATACAAAAGGAGCGGAAAGAAGAAACTTGGATGTGCGTGTTTTTGCTGGTTATTTTAATTTAAATTGCGTGTTTAAGGGGCTTTTTTAGGGAGAAAGGAAAAGATTCAAGGAAGAGTAGGGGAACAAATAAAAAAATTTTTTGGAACTCCATTCTCTTTAAAGCCGGGTAGCTTCCAATTCTGGGCCGAGTGCCGGGGATCGGGGGTTTGACGGGCGGGGTAGAGCCTTCGGGGTTCGGATCAGGGAGGGGGGGGGGGTTTGCCAAAAAAATCGTTGGGATCGGGGTGCTACCCTTACTTTAAAGCAAAAAAAAATATTTCAAAATTTTCTTTAAAAAAATTAAAAGAAGGGCTAAAGACATCAGAAAAGCCATTGAAAAGAAAATAAAAATGCGCGAAAAATGAAGAAACAACAAACAAAAAAAACAAAAGTCTAACAAACTTTTGGAAGAGTAACTCAAAAAAGTAAGTAAAGCGTAGGAGGAAAAAAGTATATAAAAGAGAAAAGCTGCGCGAGAAGAAGTTATAATATGTTTTTTAGTAAATTAATAAAAAAATGTGTGTACATATCCTTTCTCCCAAAAAAATTTTTTTTTCACTCATCGGCTTTAACGCATTCATCATCACACAAAAAAACGAGACTCTCTCAAGCAAGTTACAAAGTCGTTGCTTATAAGCAATAGATATATATTACGCTAACAAAAGGATGTTTTTTTCTGTTAGCCGTAAACTATAGGACTTTACTGATACGGATGACGAGGGAAAAAATAAAAATAAGAAGCTTGGAAAAGAAGCAAAGAAAAAATACAAAGAAGGATGCCCGCCATTTTGCCAAAAACACATTTTGCCAATAAAGCTAAAAACTCGCGTTTTGTCAATAAGCTTATTGGCAAAATGTGGGATTTTCGCCTTATTGGCAAAATATGGTTTCGGCAAAATGTGTTTTTTCTCGAAAAAAAGATAAAAGAAAAAGGAATTCACACCAACCCCTAAACAAAAATATAAGCCTAACTGTTGTTTGTAAAGCTAGTAGAACAGTGTGCTGCTGATGACATTGCCCCCAACAACGGTTTCGTATTTTTTTTTGAGTTTTTTTCTTGTTTCCTTTCGCTCTCGATCCGTCATGGACGGCTGGGAAAAGCAGGAAAAGCAAAATTTTGGTGAGGGAAAAAAGGGAAGGGGAGGGAGGAATGTGAGGGAAAAAGAATTTTAAAAGAAAGGAGAGAACTGCTGACAGACAACAAATAATTCATTTGTGGCCCAAGCTTTTCACTGGGCTATAAAAACCGGGCAGGGAAAGAAAAATGGGGGATATATAGATGAAGCCTGTTGATAAAAAGAGAGGGGGCATAAGAGTCGAGAAGTTCTTTAGTTTTTGAGGTACAACTTGGGAAAGGGATTTTCGGTATGGAATAGGATGTTCATGAATTTTTTTGACTCAGTTTGATCCTCCATAAAAAATATATTTTGTCAGATAAAGGTACAATAAAGTTAAACTGGGCTAGCGGCTACTATTTCTCTTTCAATTAACGCTAAAGATTATTATTCAGCGGCTGGGAGCGAACCAGCATCTGACTGAATCTATGTGAGCATCCTACTGAATGTTTTGAATTTTTGTCCTACTGAATCTATGTGTGTTACACCAAATCACCTCCTGTATGGCTTTAGAGAGGATATTTAAATATTAGGGGATATTTAAAATCTCTGCCGTATTTTAAAAATCGGAAGGGGGAAGAAAACGGAGAAAATAAAAAAACGGAAGGAGGAGGAATATGTACATAGATCCTGTCTGATTAAAAAAGAAGCCCAGAAAACCTTTAAATTTTGGTCTAAAAATGTAAAAAAATTCAAAGCGATCCCAAAAATTATTTTACAAAAATTGATCAAGCATTTTATTAAAGAGATTGGTGTAATGATCTAATAAATAAAAATATTTTTGTGTAAATGCAAGTAAGCAATCGATGAGATTTTCTAGCTTACACACAATTAAAGGCTTATATATCCCACACAATGATTTTTAAAGCGACCGGGATCAGCGGCGGTTTATTCCCTTCTTTTTTTCCCTCTTTTCCCTCTTTCTACTAATTCCCACCCTCACAAAGTTATCTTTCTAAAGAACTTTAAAACACTAAAAAGCAAGAAAAAAAATGAAAGCTTTAAAGAGAAAGGAGATAAATGAGGGAAGTAAAAATAGAAGAAAATCGACGTCAAATTGATCAACAGTTATCAGGCTATGGATAACTGTCAGATCTCGATATCAGTCTCCCCCGAATATCACATTTTTTTCTTAGTACTCTTCATAATTAGGTCCATAGGAATGTGTTTTTAGCGAGATTCGACTATGTACAAGCAGACCTTAATATAAGGTAGGGGTGAAAAAATCGTGCCTTATAATGAGGTGTACCTTAAATAAAGGGTATCAATTAGACAGTATCTTATAATGAGGTGTAATCTAGTGGCCAGCTCATTTTTAAAAAGCTGAACTTTAAATGGGGGTGTAAACTCATTTTAAAGAAGGTGTACCTTAAATAGAGGTGTATGTGTAGCTAATATTGGGGTCTCTAATGAGGTGTACATTACATAGAGGGTATTGCTTAGCACCTCTCATCCAGTGGCCAACCAAAATTTAAAGGTATCTTAAATTGAAGGTATCCTATAATGAGAGCCGCATAGTTTGTTGATATTCTGGAACAGAGCTTAGAAGATATACCAAAGGGCCAAATCTTTTAAAGAACTTGGTGGGGTGGTTGTGGCTTATTCCTCTTCCTTTCTATCCTCCTTTCCCTTCCCGCATTCTTTAACTTTTTCCCTTTCTTCCAGTCTCTCATTGTGTTCTGTGGGGCTATTGGTTGCCTTTTATTTTATAGACAAAAATTCCAACTTTAAAAAAAAAAATAAAAGAAGTTAAAACTGACACCCAGAGAGAGAATAGAAAGGAATCTGCAAATAAATGGATTTGTGTTGGTATGTGAAAATAAAGCGCTTGTTGGTGGTAATAAAGAAGAAACAAAAAAAACTTTGAAGAATAAATTGAAAAGATTTTTAAAAAAGAAACGGAGGAAAATTTTATTGATCCAAACAGGATCCGAACCCCTACTCCTTAACATAATGCTAAACATCCATAAAATCCACTTGACCACAAATCACTGTCCAATTGTTCGTTGGCCAAACGTCGTTTGGCCAACTGTAATTTGGTTGTTTTTAGGCCAATTGTTAGTTGGCTAATTGTCCGTTGGCCAAAAGTCGTCTGGCCAAATGTCGTTTGGCTAGTTGTCCTATTAGCACTTGAAAATGAATTGGCGTTTTGTTTTATTAATTTTTTTAGTTTTTTTTCTGTCAAGATTTTGTAATTTTATTTTTAGATTTAGGTATCTTTAATTAAATTTCCAGTTAAATTTTGTGTTATGAAGCTTGATAAAACCAATGAAGGTAGTTGCTAATTTAACGTGTTTTAATTTAATATTTTTTAAAGTCAATGAAAAAGATGAAGAAGTATTAAAACAGGATTGGCTTTTAAAGCAAGACCTTTCAAATTTGGATCCTTCAAAGTTGACACCTTTAACTGAAGAGGTTTGAAAAGTTTTGAAGATTTCTTAAAAATTTATTTTCAAGGTGATAAGTCGTCAGGCAACAATTAATATAGGTAAATAAATTTTAATCATTTTCCTATTGTTTACCCAGTGGTGTAATGGTTAGCGCGTTCGGTTCGCATTTAGGGAGGGACTCAGGTTCGATGCCTGATTGTTGTTTTTCGAGTCTGTCGGCTTTAGTCATGTCTCAGAATACTAAACGAGTGGCTGGCATCAGTGTAAAAAATTTTTGAATTTTTTTGTGAAATTAATAAAAATTTCTTTCCTAGAAAAACACCTAAAAATTTAAAAACCAATATTTTGCTGTTTTATTACACCAAAAAATCTTCACTTTTAATTTTTTAAAGGTACAATTGGACATGTAGCTCACGGCAAATCTACTCTTGTAAAAGCAATTTCTGGTGTTCACACTGTTAAATTTAAGAATGAATTGGAAAGGAATATTACAATTAAACTTGGATATGCTAATGCAAAAATATATAGATGTTCTAATCCTGAATGTCCACGTCCACATTGTTACAGGTTTTTTCAAAGAATTATTTTACTAAGGAAAACTTTAAAAATCCAGGTCAGCAGGCTCAAGCACCCCTGATCGTTTTAAATGTGAACGGCCAAACTGTACGGGTGACTATGTTTGTGTTCGTCATGTTTCTTTTGTTGATTGTCCTGGGCACGATATTTTAATGGCTACAATGTTGAATGGAGCTGCTGTTATGGTTTGTTAAAATTTAAATTGTGGTAGCATTTAAATAATGGCTTACCTCGTAGGATTTTAACTTTATTCAAAATACCAAACTTTCTTAAAGTAGTCTTTATAAGCTATCCCCCATCTTGGTATGATGCCGTAATCAAAAACCCGAAATAAAACTCCGAAATGCCAACCCAAAAAACCGTCAAAATCACACACACAAAAGCCTTTCAAAATACCAAACTCTGATTATTTGGCCTTTCGACGCCTTTTCCACAAGTTGACATTTTGGAAGCTCTTGGGGTTTGTTGGGACACGCCCGAGTAGGCGCGGGCCAAGTAGGCGCGACCGAGTAGGCGCGACCGAGTAGGCGCAGGCCAAGTAGGCGCAAGGCCAAGTAGGCGCACGGCCCAAGTAGGCGCACGGCCCAAGTAGGCGCAAATCTTTTAGCTTAAAATATTCAAATTAAAAAATAAGTCAGTATAAATATTTTTATGTTAATGAGTTAGAAGAAAGATTCTTGATAAAAATTAGAAGAAAGGTACCTATTTTAGAAGAAAGACACCTTAAATAACGATACCCTGTTAGTATACGTTCGTACTGTATGCATTAACTAGGCAGTTCAAAAGTGTATATTTATTTTTTAATCCATTAAAAGCTTTTAATCATCAAAAGACTCCTAACTGTAGCTGGACTTTTTTGTGAAACGCCTTGATAGTCGTATCTTGATTGTTAATTGTACCTTTGTATATACTTCATGTTCCCTTAAACTGGTTAGTTCCTAAAGGCTAACTAGTTAGTCCCCCTTAAACTAGTTGAACTAGTTAGAGTATTCATAACATTGGTAAGCCACAGGAATTATCAAAGCAGCATGGCTCTCACTAATTAACAAACTTAGCAAATAATCCAAAACTTATCAGCAGCTAAGTATGGAGCTTTTATGAGAAAAATATTAAAAGATTTTTTTTAATTTTATCAAAAAATAAAAACATCAACGAGCTTCACTTAATAAATTTTTTTCCCCAAGAAGGGCAGTTTTAGAAAAAGTCCAGTGTCCACATAAAGTTGCTTGATTATTCAGCCAACTAATTAACAAAATTAGTTGAAGATTAATAAAAAAAAATTTGGGTAAAAATTAAGAAATTTACCCTTGCGCCTACTTGGCCCGTGCGCCTACTTGGCCTTGCGCCTACTTGGCCTGCGCCTACTCGGTCGCGCCTACTCGGTCGCGCCTACTTGGCCCGCGCCTACTTGGGCCGTACCCGGGTTTGTTATTTCGGCGTTGTTAGTTGAGGCCGTAGCCATTTCGGCGTTGGCTACGGCCTCAATTTAGGCCAAAATCATAGAAAAATTTTTTACTTACAAAATTTCTATAGGACGCAGCTCTTCTTCTAATTGCTGGAAACGAAACTTGTCCGCAACCCCAAAGCTGTGAACACTTGGCTGCTGTTGAAATTATGCAATTAAAAAATTTGATAATTTTGCAAAACAAAATTGATTTAATAAATGAAAATCAGGCAAATGATCAACATGAACAAATTAAATCTTTTGTTAATGGAACGTGTGCTGAACAGGCTCCAATTATTCCAATATCTGCACAGCTGAAATATAATATTGATGTGAGGTTTTTTTTGAATTTTTGAAATTTTTGGGAAGGTGGGTTTCTTTAGAAAATTTTTTAATTTCTGTCAGGTCATTGGGGAAAGTTTTCTTTTACGCGGTATTTTTTCTTCATTACTTGATTTTTGAAATTTTTTTCTAAATTTAATGGGGGAATTAAACCTTGCAATAAATTCTGAAATATTTTCAGGTGCTGTGTGAGTATCTTTGTAAAAAAGTTCCAGTCCCTCTTCGTGATTTTACTTCAGAAGCTAGACTTATTGTTGTACGCTCTTTTGATGTAAATAAGCCGGGTGCTGAAGTTGAGCAACTTAAAGGGGGTGTAGCTGGTGGTTCAATCCTTAAAGGTTTGGAAATTCTTTTTAATTTTCACAGAATTTCTTGTTAATTTTTTTGAGAAATTTTCTGAATTTTTTTTATTTTAAAAAAGGTATTCTTCGTATTGGCCAAGAAATTGAAGTTCGTCCAGGAATTGTTAGTAAATTGTCTGATGGGAAAGTTCAATGCCGTCCAATTTATTCAAAAATTGTTTCTTTATTTGCTGAACAAAATTTACTTCAATATGCAGTTCCTGGTGGTTTAATTGGTGTTGGAACACAAATTGATCCAACACTTTGTCGTGGTGATAGATTGGTTGGCCATGTATTGGGTGCTGTTGGAACATTGCCTGATATTTATACGGATATTGAGGTTTATTTTTGTTTTTCATGATAGGTAACAAGTCGGTTAGAAATAGGAAAACCGAGGTTATTTCGGTCCGGTTCCGAATGTCCTAAATTTTCAATTGCGCTTTGGTTTCGGATTTTGTCGAATCTTTTAGTTTTTTTCGAATCTTATAATTCTCCATTTTTTGTAATTTTCTGTTCTTGTCAGTATTTAACTAATTTTATTCTAAAGAAAACGGGGGGGGGGGCCGCAAAAATTTGTTAATTAAAAATAATAAAGTCTAAATTTATTTAGACTTTTTCCAAAGAATTAGAAATAAAAATAAATAAATAAAAATATTTATTTATAATTTTAAATTAAACAAAAATTTAATTTATTTTTAAAGTTGTAGAAATTAATAGAATGAATTAAAAATTACATAAAACGAAGAAAAAATATAAAAATTTATTTTTCCTTCTTTTCTTTTGTTCTTTAAATCGCGCCTGGCAGGTGCAGAACAAAAACGATAAAGAAGAAACTGAAATTCTATAAATAAAAATAAAATTAAGGGTTAAAGATTAAAAATAAATTTATAAAAATTAATATTTAATAATATTTAATAATATTAATAAATATTCTAATATAATGATAATTTATCATTATATCAATTTTTTACAATTCGAAAATTAGGTTGCCTACTATTTGTTGCGTCGTTTACTTGGTGTTCGTACTGAAGTAGGCAAAAAAGCTGCAAAGGTTGCAAAATTGTCAAAGGGTGAAGTACTTATGGTAAACATTGGGTCTCTTTCAACGGGTGGACGTGTAACTGCTGTAAAAGGTTTAGAACTTTTTTAAATAAATTTGGGGGGGGGGGGGGGGGGGGGGTGGGGGGTTTCGGCCCAGCTCTGCCCCGGAGGGATACTAAGGAGTATCTAAAAAATCAAATTTTCATTTTCCACTCTATTTATTTTTAAAGGAGAAGCAGCAAAAATATCTTTAACCGATCCAATATGTACCGAAATTAATCAAAATATTGCTTTGAGTAGACGTATTGATAAACATTGGCGTTTAATTGGATGGGGAACTATTAGAAGAGGAACAAAAATTCCAATTTAAATGAGCATAAAAAATTATTTTAATTATATTTTTTCTCGTTTTGTGTGTTATCCAGTGTGTTATTTTAAAATAAAAATGTTAAAAAATATTTTGAGAAATTCTTTGGAGGTTAAATTCCTTTAAATATAAAATTTTATTTTTATAATATTTTTAGTTTTTTACAGAATTTTATGCAAAAAAGTGTTGCCACTTCAAACTTTCTTCATCCTAGAGTTGTGCATTGTAGAAGAAATTTGGCAACTGCAAAGGCAGCTGTCGATCAAATTCTTCGTGCTAATGAAAGGACAATTATATTTTCTGGTGATGAACAACAAGCAATTGGTACATAGGTTTAATTTATTTTAAGTATCGTTTTTGGGATTTTTTGGGACTACTTAAGCGACGGGGCTTCCTTGTAATACGTATTTTGGGTGGATTTTTGCAGACCTTATGTTGTTAATGTCAATTTTTGTTTCCAATGCAGATTTATATTTTGGAATCATTTTTCTTAAAATTTTATATTTAAAGCTCGAGTGGATGTTGGCCAGGTTTCAGCAAACAAGCCTATAGAGGTTTATTTTATTTTTAATCCGTAGAATTTTAACATCACTATTCAATTTCCAGGATTTCTACTCTGCTTCAAAATGTTTAAATTCAAATGCTTTTCTTCTTGGAGTTTTTGATGGACATGGAGGAGCGGTTTGTATTTTCAAAAAAATTTTATTTATCGAATTGTTATTTAGACTTGTGCGAGGCATGTCTGTACACGTCTTTACGACTATATTTGTTGTTCGGTTCTGGATAAACATCGGTTAGTTGGGGGGATAAAATTGATTTTTAAGTGTTGTTTTTTTCAGTGTTGTTCACATGCCAATAGGAGAACAGCTTCAATGGCTTTTTGGAAGTGCTACTCCATCCCTCCCAGCAGATATTGACCAAGTACATCAGCGAAATATAAGAGAATATTTTAAAAGGTTTTTTTGGGGGTTTGGAGAAAATTGAAAAAAAATTTTTAGGATTAAAAAGAAAAGCAATTGTCCACTTACAACAGTTCGAGATACTCTCCAAACTTCATTTTCAGTTTTGGATGAGGACTTGGCAAAAAGTGCAATGCCTGACCAAAATGGATTGGTTTGCAGGTTTCTTCTTCAAAATATTTTATAAAAATATTTTTATCAAAATTTGTTAGAATGTCTGTAAATGCAGCTGTTAGCGGATCATGTATATTTTTCTCTTTTTTTAATCTTTTATAAATTTTTAGGTGCTCTTGTGTCTCATATTCGAAAGAATAATTTGTATTTTCTAATTTAAATCCGGCAAAAAAATTTTTTTAATTTAAAGACATGTAGCATCCTGTGGAGATTCTGCAGCTGTTCTTGGTGTTCATTTGGCAAATGATGTAATTGCACGACAATTGACAAGGCCACATACTGTTGAAAATTTGGATGAAATTGCTAGGTTATTTTTTAACTTTTGGATGACTTGGAAAACTTCTTTAAATTTTAATAACTTTGTGAATCTAGGCAATCCTTCTCCTCTTGTTTAAGAGATTGTCTAGATTCTCTCCTCTCCCTTTAACATTAAGTGTTGGGGCTCCACCCTAATTTAATTGGATCCTTTCATAATTCCATTGAAGGATGCTAAGGTAGGTAATCCGTAATAAGTGGGGCAATTCGTCGTAAGAGGAGTACTCCATTATCTAAGGGCTACTCGACACACTTGTCATTAAATTTGTAAAACTCATAATTTCTCTTTTTAGAATTCGTTCTGCACATCCCCCTTCAGAAAATCGAACAATACTTAAAGCCAATCGTTTACTTGGAGAACTTTATCCTCTTAGAGCATTTGGCGATGTTCGGTTTAAATGGCCAAAGGAATTACAAAGTATTTTAAAAATATTTTATTTTTGTTTAAAAAAAATTATTTAGAAGTTGTACTTGATCCCCTTGGAATGCCTGCACCTCAACATTTGTTAACACCTCCATATTTGACTTGCCTGTTATTTTTTAAAAATTTTTTTTAATTTTCTATTTTTTCTAAATTTTTAGCCCAGAAGTTTTTTATCATCAATTAACATCCAATGACCGTTTTTTGGTAAAAAAATTTTGTATGATAAAAATTTTAATTTATTTTTTTGTTAGGTGCTAGCAACAGATGGTAAAGCAATGGCAGATTAATTTTTAACTTTAGAAAAAAATTTTTTTGAGGTCTTTGGGAATTCTTAGATTCAGATGCAGTTGTTAGATTAGTAGAAGATCATATGACTGGACATTCAACACTTAATGTATTTAGACCAGAACATAAACAACCACTTGGAGATGTAAATTAAAGTTTAATTTTAAAATTAAAAAAGTACATCCAATAATAGATACATTACAATTTAAGATAGGCTTTTAAATTTGCTTACCCACTGGGCTAAGCGATATCCACACTAGAGATGTCAGGATTTACTCGATATCCGAAACCCGGGCTTTTTCGATCCGAACCTCGACCTGACTTTTTTTTCTCAGCTCGTGACATCCCTAATTTACATTATAAGATACTCATTTTAGAATAAGAGTTTTAAGTCCCAAGGAGGTAGCTCATATTGAAGTCCGACTGTATTTTAAATTATTTAAATTAAAAAGAAATTTTTTTCTTTTTTCCAGATTCTTAACAATTTGGAAAAAAGGCAATCTGCTGACAACAAAAAACCTTTAGACGAAAATTGTGCTACTCATTTAATTAGAAATGCATTGGGTGGTGTTTCTGGAGATGTAGAATTACAATATGCGAGATTAGAGGTTTATCTGAATTTTTATTTTATTTTTAATTCTCCAAAAAAAAGGAAATGTTAATGTTACCGCCTGGAATGGCTAGACACTACAGGGATGACATGACGGTAAAAAAAATATTTTTTGAAAATTTTCAAAAAAAAATTTTTTCATTAAAAAAGGTTGTTGTAATCCAATTTAATGAAAAATATTTATTAGAAGACCACGAAGATGATGGTGGTCACTTTTGACTTACTTTTCTCTCAGACTTGTAGCCATAGGTTAAAAACTGCTTTTATTTTTTTTTAATTAGTTTTTCAGCTTTAGAAAGCTTTAATTATTTTTAAGAGAATAAGGCTTTAAATTAATCTTGGGAGGGAAGGGAATCCGCATAAGAATCCGCAAAAAAAAAGTCCGCAATTTTACTTAAAAAATTTTTTTAATTTAATTTTTAGCCTTATTTTCCTTAGGCAAAAAGACTTTTTATTTTTGTTTTACGGGCCAAAAAATATATAATTTACAAAATATAACTCAAAATATTTTTTTATTATTTTTGTAATTTTATTGTATTAAAACGCCCTTATAATATTTTTAAAAATTCAAATTATATTTTATTTTTCTTATTTAAATCTTCTTTTAAAGGTCCATGAAATTCCTTTCCTAATAAATCACAAATAATAGGAAGTCGATCACTGCCCCAAAATGAGAAAATCTATAAAAAGAAAATTTTTTTTAAATTTTTTATAATAACCCACGCCTAACTTGAAATTTGGGCAAACCAAGGTCCGTCTTAGCAGTCTCACCGTTTAATCGGTTACCTAACTTAAACTCGCCGGGCACTCTTATTGTTAATTTTCCCTACCACGCCTAAAACTATCGAGGTGACCAAAGTTTGATTGGCTTATGTATGTCTAATCAATTGGTCAACTTGAACACGCCGGGAAGGACTAATTCAATCTTACTAAAAATTTAAATTAAAAAACCTCTTCATTTCCAGATATATTCCTTTTGAGTGTTATCCATGGTAGTCCAAAAGCCCCTAATTTAAGCACTTCGTTTGTCCTTTCCTTGAGCAAATTACTTGCATCTGTTGACTGAGTTGCTTCTAATAAATTTTTTTCTTCAGGGATGTTTAACTTGTTACAAATCTGAAAAAAATTTTTAGTGTCACGGGTTATCCGAAACTCGAAAACTGAAACGCCGAACTTTTTCTCGACCCGAAACCCGGCTTTCCCTCTTAATCCCCCTAACTGAAACGGCTTTTTCTCAACCCGTAACATCCCTGATCTTGAGCTCCGTGGTCTTATTGTATCAAAAACTTAATAATCTATATTTAACCTCTATAATCGTGTCAATTCCATAAAAAGGCTCATGCCGACTCCACGCCTTCATCCAATATTCGCGCGATGCACCTATTAAATATTCTGGAGCATTTAATTTAACGGCTGTCAAAAATCGTGGCGGATTTAATGTTGAATTATTTATAAATTCCTCTTTGAAGTCCTAAAAATTTTGCAAAGTTTAGATAATTAAAAATTAAAAAAAACTTTGGAGGGTTGAAGAGGAATTCCCCAATAAGCTCCAACCAACATTAAATCTTTTTGAAAGTAATTAGATTTTTGAGACATTTGCATAGCATTTGGAATATTTTCTATAAATTTTTAATTAAATATTTGATTAAAAATTAATTTTTGAATGATTAACAAATTATTTTCCACGAGTAGGATTCGAACCTTGGACCCCTTAGTGAGGAAACCGAACACTATCCAACTACACCAACCGAAAAAATTTTTTGAATTTTTATTTTAAAAACTTATAGTAGCTTTAAAAAATAATTTTTCAAATATTTAAAATTATTTTCCACGAGTAGGATTCGAACCTTGGACCCCCCCTAAACCGAACACTATCCAACTACACCAACGAAAAAATTTTTAAAATTTTCTAAAAACTACTAGTTGCTTTAAAAATATGCCCAATCGAGACTGGCAATAATTCGAGTTGAATATTCAACATTTTTTCATAGCGAAGCAAACTCTAAAGAGTTGAAAATTTATAAAAAAATTTATATTTTTAAAAAACCTCAAAAGCAACCCAAGAATAAGGAGAACCAATATCATAATATAGTTTTAATAGAGGCTTTTGTATTGAAGACATTTTTTGGTTTAATCTTTCACAATCTGATTCCTCACAATAAATCAAAAAGTCGTCTGCAAAAATTAAGTAAAAAATGTTTTTAAGGGGCAGAAGATCACCTCCTTTAAGGACAACACCATTTTTAACGGTGATCTTTAGGGTAAGGCTTGTTATAAATTCAATTTCAATAACTGCTAGACTCTAATGGTCTTTGATATTTTATTTTGGCTGTCTTTGATTTTGCACATTTTTTCGTTCCAAACAGGACACATTTCACTTTAATTATTGATAAAATTAATTGACAAACATTAGTGCAGAAAAAGTGCATAAAAAAGAGACATTTAAAAATATTTTTCTTATCTAAATAAATTATCAAAAAGTTACTTTAAATGTGAGTGTTTTTAATATACAAAATTTATGTGATGTTTCTTTTGTTTTTAAATTTCAAAGCCCAAAGAAAGTGAAGATAACTGGCATTCACATAATTCAGACTCTAGTGGGGATACTGATAAAAATAAAGGGAATAAAAGTAGTCAAACGGGTACATTAGAGTATGAACTTTTTTTTGGTCTGAATAGGTGAAAGTCTCGATTTTTCTTCTTTCATAGTTATCAGACTCAAGTGGAAAATTTTAAAAAATCAAAAAAGTTTTTTTTGTTGATCTTTTGGGTTGTCTTGTATTTTACAATGGGAAATTTTTGTAGGCAAAAATGTTTTATGTGCTCTCCATTTAGAAAAATTTTTGAAGTTGCGTTTGTTTGTGTACATTTTCAAAAATAAAAAGAGTATTTTATTTCTTCAGTAAAAGTGCAGTCCCAGACGTGTTTACGTTATACAAATATATTTATTTGTAATCTATTGACTTTTGGCAAAACAAGGAAGGGAAAATTTGAAAGTGAAGAGACTAGGTGGGGGTTTAAATAAAGTTTTTTGGTGGAATTTTTCATTTTTATTTTTAGTTAAGTTTTTTAAAGTTTTTTGAATTTTCTGAGGTCGATTGGGGTGTGTTTTGGTGATAGAAACACACTAGAGATCAACCAACACCTTTGTCTCTCCAGACTCTAATAGCCCTTTTGAATATTCCAAGGGGATGTCACAATTTTCGAAAATTCGAAAGTCGAAATCCTAACAAAATTTCTAAAACCTGATTCAAAATCCTACCCTACTTTTCCTTTTTTTCTCTACCCTGACATCCCTAATCTTCCATTAGAGTCTGAAGATTAGTCCAAGGAAAGTTTTATTTTTATTTTCTTGTCCTCCAAAACCTCAAAAATTGAATGAACCAAACTCATGACATTTTTTTTCTGCAAATTTTTGTGTTTTGTTCGACTACAAAAAAATTTTGTTGGCAACTAAAAACTTTTTATGTCACACGCAAATTGTGTTCTTTGTTTCTTTACGTCTCTCTCCTTTCTTTTAATAAGCTTTATGGCTATTTATATAAAAAATCCCTTTTTTGGTCCAAATATCGTTAAAAATCATATGATTCACATGTTAAAAACGTGAAATTTTTTTTGGAAGAGAAGGGGAGGGGGGAGTTCCATATAATAGCAGTCAGGAGACAAGAGGATGATGAAAAAATGGGGAAAAAAGAAAAGGGAAGAAAAAGGAAGAAAATGTAAGAAAATAATTGTGACTACACATTTTGCCAATCCCACATTTTGCCAACAAAGCTAAAATTCCACATTTTGTCATTAAGATTATTGGCAAAACGTCGATTTTTAGTCTTATTGGCAAAATGTGTCTTTGGCAAAATGTGTAGGAGCCGAAAATAATAGAGGGAGAGACCGGTCTTGCGTCTAACTACCCCTTCTTTCTTTTTTTCTTTTATTTTTTTTATTCAATCGAAATTTCTTTTTTACTATCAATAATTATTGTGAAGACTTTGGCCTTTTAAAAATGATTATTAATTTTATAATGATCATTATCTGATATTTTTTAGTACAATTTTTAGAAGGAAATAGTAAATTACAGGAATATTCCCTGTTGATTTTGAGAAAGTTGATCTTCTGGGGTTTCCAAAAAGTTTTAAGGAAAGTTTTCTGTGGGCGACTCAAACTGCCCTTTAATTAAACTTGACTACCCCAAAAAACTTTAAAAAAATTTTAAGACTCTAATGGTCTATTGATTTTATAATTGTTTATTTTTTTCCTTTTTTATTTTTTTTAATCTTGTTATTGATAGTAAATATTTGTATTTATTTTTAATGGGACTTAGGCGCAAGGCGCAGATATCTTCTCTCTAAAGCTTGTCGAGAATGGTACCATTCACGGAAAAAAATTTTTTTTTTCGAAAAGGGAAGAGGTTTGCGCCTTGGTACCGTCCCACTTTTTTCCTTGTTTTTCTGCTCATTTTTCTGATTTTTTCTAAATTTCCCCCGCTTTTTTAAAGGTCAATTTATGAATGCTAGAACAAATCAACTCCAATTGACCGCAGAATATCGGCAAATTAAAGATGCCGTTTCAGTGGCATTTCATTCAATTATGGTACATCGGGTACTTGGAAAGGTTTATTTTTTGAAATTTTCTTTCAATTTTTTCGTCTTTTTTAGTTTAAATTTTCTTCTGACAGTGATTATAGCCTTGGCTCTCTTGGGCATGAAGAAGTGCCGTGCAATCATGTCGATCTCACTTATGTAAATTTTGTTTTCTTTCATTCTAGGGTGTGGAGAAAGGTTAAAAACAAGATTAAATGTTTGGGCCACTGTCCCCGAAAATTTAAAGTTTAGAGGTCTGGGACTTCGATTTGACTTTTTCACCCTGCTTATTCATTTAATTATATAGAGCTTTTTAAATGAAAATTGGGAAAGGACGGTTGTGGTGTAGTGGTAAAATTCCTGACTACAACGGCCTTGGGTGGTGGTTCGAATCCAGGGCCGGCCAAACTTTTTATTTTTCTTCTTTCTAATTTCTCTTTTAAATTGAACATTATAAGTTTCCATTTTGAACTTGTATAATTTTTTGCGGACATTTTTTTGGACATTTTTTTTAATTTTTAAAAATATTTGCAAGAAAGGCGTGTCCCATATTAAAGTGTTGTTCTCCTTTTTCCACCACTCCGGGAGAGATTTGATAAAGACTGAAATTAAAAATATTTTTTTCAGATACGAGTCAACAGTCCCGAATTTATCGACGACTTTAATGAAAAGGTTTTGTAATTTTTTTTAATTAAAAATTTTTTCTCTTTAAGGTGGACTTATTTGTCGAGGCGGTAACCAAATCATTGAAGGACGGGTATTTTTTAAGTGGAAGTGGAAATCATTTAATATCGCCTTCGTCTGCTCGTGAAGGAGGGAGAATTTATGGAATTGGTTTTTTAACTTTTTTTTAGAATTTAATTTAAAAAAATTTTTTAAAAGATTGCTGGGAGGACTTGATATCAACACAAATTAAACTTGAATTTTACCAACGTCGGAAACGACAATGGCCAATTCCAGAAGATACTGCTCCGTGGGAAGGTTTCTTTTTTGTTTTGTAATTTTAGTAAAAGTTGATCTGGAATAGGAGGGGAACCCGAATCGCGGTCTTTTTCGACTCGGCCCACCGGCCTATTTCTGGGATGGAAGTCGGTACTTCACGAATCCCTCCACGAATTTCTTGTGATAACTGGATGGCCCCGTTCTCAAAATCAAACCATTAGATATTTGTTGGTTTATTCCCCCTTCCTTCCTCCCCCACAGTAAAAATCCAGACTAGTTCGTGAAAATTTGGTTGACTGTTTAATCTGATTGTGTGTGTGGGGGGGGGGGGGGGGGAATAGGTGAATCATTGTTTTATAAATTTTGTTTAATCCGCAAATGTCTGTCCGCAAATTTGGACATTCCAAGTAATAGGATTCTTTTAATTTTCTTCAAATTTTAGTTTGGGAATTACATCTAAATCTTGTTCGTACATTAAATAACGGTTTGCTTTTAAAAATTATTTTCTAAAATTAAAATTTTATTTTTTAGAAGATTTTTTTCGTATGCGAGAATATGTGGCTGAACAACTTTCTGATAAAGTTTTGACAATTTGTGAGCTTATGAATAAACCGCAATATTTGCCAAAAATTCCAACACGGCTGGAGATTACTTCTGTTTTTGATATTCGCTTTCCAAATTGTGACCCTTATTTGTGGCGATTGGATTCGGAACATGGTTTTCTTTTTAATTTTTATTTGTTGAACATTTTAAGAGGGAAACCCTTAAGAAAGATTTTTTAGGTGGTTTCTTCTACCTTTAATTTTTTTTCTCTTTTGGAGGGAAGGGGGGAGGGGTGTTCTACTCAATATCCACAAATACTATAAATGAGTGTACAGCAATTATGTCACGGGTTGAGAAAACGGGTTTAAAAATTTCCTTCGGTCGGGTCAAATGGTATTTCAAGAAATCAAGGGATTCCTTGAGTGCAGGTTTTGCGGATAATGTTTTGCGGACACTAATCTAAGTTTTTCTGCAAAATTTTTTGAGTTTAATATTTTAGTTTTTAAAAAATTTATTAATAAAAATTAATTATTTATTTTAAGGTCTCCGTTCAACAGAAAATATCTCTTCAGGCACAAGTTTTGTGAAGAAATTGTTCAGGGATGGACTTGCTTTCAATATACAATAAAATAAAAAATAGTTCTTTTTTAAAATAATTTAAATATAAGGGGGAGAAAAAAAATTAAAATTTTTTTTTGTGGCCAAAACAAAATTTAACAAGGTCTTGTAAACCTGCTTAAAAAACACAAGCCTTCTAAAAAGGTTAAACCTTTTTTTAAAAAATCACTGCCATTACAAAACCAGAGCACAAAAAAAAAACAACCGCGCACTTAAAACAAAAACCCAAAATTTTTGGCTTATATTTTTGATAAGCCTAATTAGGGAATATCTTCTTTTTGTGTTAAATTTAAATGGGTGACTTGAAAACTTTATTTTCTTTGGGGTTGTCAAGTTTTTAGTTCTAAATCTAGGCGGTCAATGGGTTCTGGTATGGTAGTAAAGGTCTATTACTTGAACATTTTTTGTTGGGTGTTTGTTGATCTATCTAGTGTCCAAGAAGTTTCCGAAAATTGTTCCCAAAAAAAATTTGTTTCAAAAAAAAATTTTTTTTTGAAAAACCCAAAGAATTGATTTTGTAGTTTAAAAACAGACAAGAAAAATCCTAGAAAAAATTTTTTTTCAAGTCACCAAAATTTTTTTTTCAACTAAAAAATGCCACTTCTCTCTACCTACTTGTACTATGATTCTAAAACTCTCTCTCAAATTTATGTTCATGTATTTCTCTCCGATCAAAAAGATGTTCTCATATAAACACCTCAATTTTAGCAACCTTTTTTTTAAATTTCTTCAAAAATTTAGGTTGCGTTATGTACATTTATATTTTATTTTTTTACGATGTTTTAGACACACTCGTCTTCGCGTAGTTTAATTTTTCTTTTGTTTTATATATACTTTCAATTTTAAATAAAAATAAAATGAATTTGTGTAATTATTTTTTTGAGTACTTTCCGTTTTAATGACGGTCAATTTTTTTTTAATTTTGAAAATTTTTAATTATTTCACATTTCAATAATGGAACAATTGATTTGATTTTAAAAGATGCGACGCTGATATATGGTTTGGATTTGGCTGCAATTAAAGAAAATTTGGAGAAAGCCTGGAGCTGATATTCCCGATTATGTAAATTATGGATTTATTGAAGGTTTTTTTTGAAATTTTTTGGTTTCTTTTGAAAATTTTTGGGGGGAATTTTGAACTTTAAGGGTGGTCTACTTTTGTTTCCTTCCCTTTTTCTCTTTTTGATTTACTTAGTTTCAAAGTAGGAGTTCGTTGGCTATACCCTTTTTCTTCGCTACCCACTACAATCCTACATCTCTGATCACTACTTATCATTTAATTTATAGATCTTACATGAAAGATGTCAGAACCAGTTTCATCATCTTGCAAATTTGGAAAGAAACCAAAATGGTGTCTTGTGGACGATGAGCTTTCTCAGCTTCCATCTGGAATGTCTATGGATTCAGCTACTGAACTTAAATATAGAAGAGGTGCTGCAGAGTCTTCAGGTTTTGGGGTTCCCTCTTTGGGGTTTCTTTGGGTGAGTTGTGGGGTTTCTTTGGTGAGGTATCTCGTCGGTCAGTGCCTGTGAGTATCTCGTAGGTCAGTGCCGTTGAGTTTTCTCGATGGTCAGTGCCTGTGAGTTTCTCGTAGGTCAGTGCCGTGGAGTTTTGTTTCCTACCTTCGGGGATTTCCCGTTAATTTTAGCATTAGACCAGCACCAACAATAACAACAGAACCGGCAACAGCAACCGACGATCAAAAGAATGGTTTGTTTCTATTTTTTATAGTTAGTGTGATTTTTATTTGTTTTTTTTCTGATAAATCTTTATTTAAATCGTGTTTAATTTTATGCTCGGGGATATCAGAGATTTCAAGGAGTTGGGATGCTGTCGGTGAAATTATTCTATATTTCAAAATCACTTGCTATCCCTTTTAGTCCTCCAAATCCACATACCCATGTTACTAACTTTAAATCTCTCGAAATTTACCTAAATCATCCAATATCCCCCGTAATTTAAACTTTTTCAATTTTCAGCCGTGAGACTCAACTGTCCGGTACTCAACAATAATTTTAGGTGGAAAAGATGTTTTCCGGCTTTATTTTTGTTGAATCCTCCGCTATCCCTTTTAATCCCTTTAAATCTCATTAAACTGTTGAGTCTGAACTGAGGTATATACAGGAGAGAATGTACCGTGCAGACTGAAATGGTACCGTCGAATAGAGGATACTTTGTCGTGTTATTTAGAGAAACATTAAAAAATAGTGTAGTTAGAGAAAAAAATAAATATTAGTAATTATAGCCGGTTCGGTGCTCGATTTGAGAGCAAATATACCGTACCGATTTTCACAAAGAAATAAAATTTTTTTAAATAAATTATCAATTAGGATCAATTTTTGAAAAATATAAAATTATTATGAATGTTTTAGGAAGAAAAAATATGTTTTCCGTCTTTAACTTTTAGTTGAATGTCCAAGTATGAAAAAAATGTGGAATTCAAGGATCTATCAAACGATATAAGAGTTTTTTGAAACGGACGAAAAACAAGAAAATTATGGCATTTTTCTGAGTCGTGCATATTTATGAATTATTTTTTAAAATAATTAATGATTTATATCGATTTTTAAAAAAATAAAAATTTTATGGATTTCCCCCATCGCACTCAACTGTCGCACCCAACTGTCCTGTCTCAACAGAATTAAATTTTGGGATAAACTGTCAATTATTTGGCAGATGAGACATTACGCCAAATTTTGGCAAATTTTTAAACTGAAGAAAATTTCAAATTTTCCAAAAAAGAAAATCTTTCTATTTTTGAAATTTTTTGATTAAACAAAACAATTTTTTGGATGTTTATCAACCTTGAAGAGTAAAATATTATAAACTAAAAAACTATAAAGTATTTATCGGGGTTTAAAAAACTGGAAATTTTACAAAATAACAAAGGATCAATATTCTGATACTGACTTAGAAACAAAATATATTTATTTAAAAGTTCATTCTGATTTATTAATTCTGATTTTTAAACTAATTCTGATTTATTATTCTGATTTTTGAATCCTGATAAGTTTGTTTCCCCTTCTGATACAGTAACTATTTCGCTCTGAACTTGGGCACTGAAACGGCTGTAAACGTCCGCATTTATTATGTTCTCTAACCCGCGAATTTTCTATTTAATTTTGTTGTCTAACTCACTATTTTCTCTCCTTATTCTTCTCTATTTTTGTAGACGTCATTTACTTTTGATCTCATAATAAAGGTAGAGGGGACGTTTGAGTATCATCAACGGAAAAGCGTTTTATGGCCATAAAACTTTCTAATATTAACAATCGAAAGAAATTTATATATCATTCGAAAGGTCTTGAGATGCCGCATCTTTTTTATAATTCGATTAATCAGATCTACTCATCCTACAAAAGGTTATAGGTGATATACCAATTTCAGGGAGGAAAAAAAGCAATTTTATGGCTGTAACTTCTTTTTGGATGCTCATCAGATTAGATAGGTCTAGTAATAAAAAAGTTGCAGAATCTTGGAGAGCTTTCGAATGATATGAGAATTATTCAATGTTGAAAAAAATAAAACATACAAAAATTTATACAACAAAAAATAAATTTTTTTGAAAATCTTACCATGAATAAATTTTCTTTTTTCTTCAACAGCTCTTCTTAAACAGCAAAAAATCCCAAGGAAGATTGTTTTAGGAACTGAAAGAAAAAAAGCTATTAATGGATTTTGTGGAATTTGAACCCCTTATTTAAGCCTAAAATCTCAATTAATTTTCTGATACAATAGGAAATGACCTTTTAAGTTTAAATGTTCTTGGAGACTACGAATATCTCCCTATGAGTTTGAACTTTGGATGTGGAATCACGGAAAGAAAATACATGGAAAAACCCATTGTATCAGAATTTCAACTTCCAAACCCATTCAAAATAAATAAAAATAAATAAAATAAACCATTTCTCAATCACGCCTTCCTTCCCTTCTAAAAGATTCACAACCACAAGCTGCCGTTCTTGACTGCCTCTGCGAGGAAGGCCCATCTAACGAGTGTGTTCCAGTTGACCATGTTAAAAAAAAAGATTTTATTGAAAAAATTCAAAATATAAAAAAGAAACCGTCAAACAGGCACACGTGATGCATCCAAAGCAACATCAAAAAATTGTCCAAGAGGGCTGTAGTCATTAATTAGCCTCAAAAATAAAAGAAAAAAATTATTTGAGTAAGAATAAAAAATAAAACCCACAAAGAATACCGAACCCGAGACCTATCATAAATAGACCAAGTGACACTACCAACTTAACCATCAATGATCACAACGAAATCAAATTTTTTCTCTATGTACAGATGTGAATTTTGGTAGTTTAGGGAATCTAACTCTATTTTATCAAGTAAATTCAGAAACCTTAAAAATAAATTGAAATACCCTTTGAACTTCATAAATGACCCAGTAACAAGCCAAATAAATGCAAAGACAGGCAAGTCTGTCCTCTTGTTGTAGCCACCAATTTGCAATGCTAACGTTCAGCCATTTCCTATAAACAAAATATTATCTCGTCCAGACAAACAAAAAAACCTGAATAACCTCTGCAGCTCCTCTTCTATAGTTAAGTTCAGTAGCCGAATCCATAGACATTCTAGATGGAATCTCTTGGGGTTTTATCAAAGAATCGAGGGAAATAACCTTTACTAGCGGATTAATCTTAGGGCGAAATATTTGCGGGCAAAACTTGCAATTTTATTAAAAATATTAAAAACAAACCATCTCTTGATCCTTGGTTGCTGTTAACGGTCCTGTTGTCGTTGTTGTTGGTGCTGATCTAATGCTAAAATTAATGGAAGGACCCCCAATGTTAGAACCGAAAACTCATGGAAAACTCCGCCGAGACTCATTGAAAAGTCAACTACGAGACTCATGGATAACCCTCCGCCGAGACCCATTGAAAAGTCAACTATGAGACTCATGGATAACCCTCCGCTGAGACTCATTGAAAAGTCAACTATGAGACTCATGGGTAACTGAACAGTCAACTACGAGACTCATGGGTAACTGAAAAGTCAACTATGAGACTCATGGGTAACTGAAAAGTCAACTACGAGACTCATGGGTAACTGAAAAGTCAACTATGAGACTCATGGGTAACTGAAAAGTCAACTATGAGACTCATGGATAACCTTCCCCTGAGCTCATTGAAAAGTCAACTATGAGACTCATGGATAACCCTCCCCTGAGCTCATTGAAAAGTCAACTATGAGACTCGTGGATAACCCTCCGCTGAGACTCATTGAAGTCACCCATGAAAGACCCACCCAAAGGAGAAACTAAAGTGATACCCCTAAAACTTGAAGATGAAGAAGCATGTTGATGACGAACACTAAAAAAGAAAAATTGTAGAAAATGCTTCAAAAAACAGCAAGTTTTGCCCGCAAAAACCCCAAGGTTGAAATAAAATGATGGTTGCCCGAATTCTTTAAGGGGGCAGCAACTCCAACATCAGAGATTGTTCTATAAATGAAAATATTTAAAAAAAATTTTCAAAATATAAAAGGAAACCTTCTAGCCACGATTGTTATCAGCAATAGTTTCATTTTTTATTTGTGGTTAAATTGATGTAACAGGAAGTGAGTTGACTAGAAATTAAAAGAAATGAAAAAATTATTTGGGGGTAGGAGAAAAAGTCTTGTAAAATGTAAAAATCAGTGATGGGCACTGCCTTATTTTAAAAAAAACTAATGGGAAAAAGAATAAGTAAACCCCAAAGCTTTCGATTGGTATGATAACTTAACCCGGAATCATAAAAGTTATGACCTTCTTAAACGGGATTCCGCACCTAGGTTTTTACTAAATAAACCCAAAAATAAAAATAAAAAAAGAAACCGTTTTTATCTGCTCTGTATTTGTATTGATTATTGGATTGGCAATCCATTGTAGCCGCATCCAAATCATCTATCAGCATTCCATCTGTTCTTAAGCTGAAATAAAGAATAAACAAAATTAATTATTTAAAATTAAAAAAAAATATCATCGTCATTAAACGCATATAATAGACAAAATAAATAAATAAAAAATTTATTTAGTCTCAAAATCATCTGTAAAAGCAAAATTTTTTAAACAATAATAAAGGAAAAAAATTAAAAAATATTATCGAAATTAAAAAAAAAAGAATTAAATAGGAGCTGCTTGAGGTTCTATTAATAACTCGTTAATTGCAGCATGTTGTGGTTGTGTCAGTGCAAATAGAACAGACTGTAAAAAAAGAATTTTGATTAGAAAATATTTAAGGGGTCTAAGGTTTCTATTTTCCCCATAGAATAGGGGGGGGGGCATTTTTAGTTTGTGAAAATCCTTGGGAGAATTTTTCAGGCATTTTTGCTAGGCATCCCTTCGAGTTTTCGAGCCTGAAGAAGCTTTTCAGGCAAATCTTGAAATAGGGCCGTTTGAGTCTCAAAAAGGCAGAATATGAATCCATGGACCGTTCATTTTTTCGACCCGAGCGCTTCGAGTTTGTTTGGAAACCCTTCTAATCCAAATTTTCTCAAGAACATACCCTTGCAATATCGTCTCCAGACAAAATTTTGTGTCCAGCCTCGGATCCATCATATTTTTCACGTGCCTAAATTCAAAAAATATTTTTAATCAAAAAATTAGAAAAAAAACCTCAACATCAGTTGATCGACTAGCCAATTTTGTAGCAACATCCCCAGGTTGTATATTTGTAAATCTAATTCCATATTCAACAAGTTCTTGACGCAAAGCAGAAATGAAGCCTTCCAAGTAAAATTTTGTGCCAGAATAAACGGCTAAACCGGGGAAGGCCTAAAAAATAAATTTGCTTCTGGACGTTTAACTTTGTTTCCAAAAGTCCGCAAGTTTTGTCCGCAAATCATTAAAATTTATTTCATGGGGAAAGAATAAATAGAGACGACTTTGGAAGCAAAAATCAACACAATCTTTTATAGAAAAAAATAATTCTTTTTGGGAAGAAGATAAAAATCTCTGAAACTTGCGGACTTTTGGAAGAATGTGCGGAAAATATTTAAAAAAATTTAAATTCAAAAAAAATCAAACCCTTTTTCCAGCATCAGAAGTAATTGTAAGTATATGACCAGAATGGTGTTCAACCATATGAGGGATTATTTCACCAATAATGTTTGTTGTTCCATGAATGTTGACTTCAATTTGGCGATGCCATTCCTAAAACATTAAAATGTTTTTTTTGAGTCTACGTTAGTTAAAACATGGTCTGAAATAAGGTGTGGACCTTGAAAGGATCTTCTGGTTTAAGTACAAAACTTGCGGACAAAATTTGCGGACTTTGCTAGATTACAGAATAGAGAATCCGGGTTTATTGGAATACAATCTTAAAACTTAAAAAAACCTCAGTATATCCTTTATAAGCCATTGTGTAGTACATAGCACCAGCACAGTTAATTAAAATATCAATTCGCCCAAATCTGTGAATTGTCTGACGAACCAATTCTTGAACATCGGTCCTTTTAGTAATATCACATTTTGTGGCGATAAAACTAAAAGAATAATAAAAAATTTCTTATCAGTAAAATACGCCAATTAACACAAGACCCAGGAGAACCACAAAAAACCACGAAAAAATCCTAAAAAAATTTGCGGACAAAATTTTGCGGACTTTTTTTACTAATTAATTCATAATGATATACCGATCTGTTGGAAGTCGTTTAATTGTATCCTCCAAAAGGCTAAGCTGTCTAGAAGCCAAAACAGCAAAAACACCAGTTTCTTGCGCCAATGCTTGAGCTATTGATGCGCCAATACCTTCACTTGCTCCAGTTATAATACAAACATTTCCAGACAACGATTTTGGGTCTGAAAAGAAAAAATTTTTTTGAGATTATTTTTGAAAAAAAAAATTTAAAAAATTTTAAGGTATCAAGATAACCACTTTGTTTAGTAAAAAGTGAAGTGAAATGAAAGCAAGAAAAAATGAAAGAAAAAATGAAAGAAAAAAGTGAAATAAATCAAGACTCAAATATACACAAAATAAAAATTAGAAATATTTAATACGCGTGCAAGAAAGGTATTCCCATTCGAGAAAAGAGGAATCCCTTGAAATAAGTCCCATCCCCTCAAACCAAAGAAAAATGAGGGATTGGAAGAGGGGGATTCCGCAAAATCACTCGTTGCCCTCTCTTCTCAACTAAATAATTCAAAAATTCCCTCTCCTCATCTCCTCAAAAAAAACAAAACTCACAACCAAAAATCGATACTTGTTCTTCAGCCCCAACATTAAAATCTGACAAAACAAAATTATCATTATCAACATCAGCAGATGAAGAATTTTGTGCTTGTTGTTGTAAGTATTGGAAATCTATGCGATGTTTTGGAGATGATTTTGTAATTATTTTGGGTGGTTTTCGATCAATATAACGAGCCCTTTGTACAACTTTTCTTAAAGCATTTTGATTGGGCATTCTTCCTAAAAAATTTTTT
The DNA here is from genome assembly GCA_902706615.1 of Meloidogyne luci. Classification (NCBI taxonomy): domain Eukaryota; kingdom Metazoa; phylum Nematoda; class Chromadorea; order Rhabditida; family Meloidogynidae; genus Meloidogyne; species Meloidogyne luci. Next base: position 1,027,067 of record CACSLI010000133.1, on the reverse strand, counting down.
TAAAAGATGATTGATACTCAATGGAACTTTTTAAGAGTGAGTTGACATTTTGTAGATTTTTTTCTTTATAAAAAATTTTTTAAAGTCCGCAAATTTTTTGCGGACAAAATTTTTTAATCCGCAAAAACTTTTGCGGACAAATATTTGCCACACTGAAAATCTGTAAAAAAAAGTCCGCAAATTTCTCTCGGACTTTTTTAAAAATAATTTTTGATGGGTATCATAATTAATCAATAAGGACTATTCTCTAAAAGTCCGCAAACTCTCTAAAATTCCGCAAAAGCAACTCTACTCTTAAAAACTCTTTTAAAAATAAAAAAAAACCTAAAATAGCTTCCGGAAGTTCTTCAACAACAGACGCCCTTATTTGGCTAGGAACCATATCCAACGATTCTCTTGCTCGACTTCTAACAGCGCTAACTGCTTTTTGTACTCCAACTCTAGCAGCATTTCCAGTTAATGAACAAGTATGTTCTGTCACCAATTTTATGAAAGTTCTTTCAATATCTGAAGCTGTGTGGATTCTTCCTTTGAAAAAAGAAAAAAATCTTTAAAAAATCCTTCAAAAAAAGAAACCTTTACATCCATGATTTAACAAATCACAACGCCAAAATATTTTGTCGCCTAAACTGCTAATTCGATCTTTTACATAAATAAATCCGTCATGAGAGTATTTTTCTTGATTTTTTTGTGAACGAATTTGTGACATTTTTTGATGAAGAAATAAGAAGAAAATAAGAAAGAATAAATGGCGCGTTTAAATTTTAGTTATGTATTGCTTGCTAAAAATATTATCGAATGATTTTATAGACAGAGACGCGAATAACTGGAAAATTCTTTCGTAGCGATTATGTGGCGAAAGAAAAATGATAGAGTATATGTAAACGATTAGAGAAAAATAAAAAAAGAAGAGGGACGGTTGAGTCCAAGTCAAAAAGTGGAAAGAAATATTAACAGAAAATGGTAACTAAGGGAAAATATTTAAAAAGGGTAAGCCAGCAAAGACATTTAAAAATGGTCAACCAGTAATAAAAAATGGTAAAAATTAAATGCCCAGTCATTTAGCGCCAATTAAAATAATATTTGTGGTTTTCTTGATACCTTAAAAAATTCCCCTTAGAAAACTTAACCATTACAATTATTTTTTGTTGTTTTTGGGCGTTCTATAATATGGGATTTGATAAGTTGTTCAATCCATTCACGAATAATTGTTTCACAAATTGTTGGGTATTTCCAATTAAGATCATCAAGTAATTTATTTGTTTTAGTTCTCAAAAATTTGCTTTGAGTTAAATTAATTATTCCATTATTTCTTTAAAATAAATTAAATTTTTAGGGGAAAAATTTAAAGAAATTACTGAAATAATCCTCCTTGAACTAGTTTTTGTAATTGTTGTATACAAACTTCCTCAGATGAGGATTCATTAATCCTTAAAAATTAAAATTGTATAGAGTTAAAGTCGATAAAATCTAAAATCGTGTTTGCGAGCCCCCCATGTGTGGAATTTTCCAAAAAAATTTTTGCGGGACCTGATCACGCGGGATAAGTCAAAGTCTGCAACATTCGTCCGCAAATCATTTTTGTTTTTTCAAACAGAGGTTAAATTCCGAGCCCATAACGATGTGAGTAATTTAACTCTCTTTTTGTAAATCGTCCTTATAAAAAATTTTTGAAAATCTGCTTTCTAAAATAGTTGCGGACAAAACTTGCGGACATTTATTTTACTCCACGAAAATTTAAAAAAATTAAAAAAAATAAACAAACATTTTAATCCATTCATCAATTTCAATTTCTTTAATTTCTTCAAATCCAATAATTTTTAACCATTCAATTATTTGTTTCCATTTTACTATTCCTTCTCCAGAATTAATTAAATGAAATATACGGCCAGTATTTTCACAAAACATTTCACTTAAAATACGAACAATAAATTGAGCAGAAAAATCGACCGGAGTTAATTCAACCTTTAAAAAAAATTTTATTCTAAAGGTTTAAAAATCAAAAAACAACCCAGAATCGAAATTCTTTTCATTTGTGCTCACCTAAAAAGTCCGCAAGTTTTATCCGCATGTCATACATTTATTTTATCTAAAGCTGGTTCCGACCCATCAGGGAGAACTCTTCGGGGAAAATAGACTGTTAGGAGGCAGTTTCAATAAAACAATTTCCTGTCCTAGATTTCCTGAATTACCCGTCCATTTATATTTTTTGAAGGAAACGGGTGACCGCAAGTCATTTTTGAAAAAAATTTTTTTTTTAATATTTTTGCGGACAAAACTTGCGGATACTTTTTTTGGAGAAAATTCTATTGACATCAAAAATTAAAAAACAAACAAACCTCCCATTCTCCCAAATTTGGGGCTATATTCATTTTTAATGTTGACAATAATAACAAATAAGTAAAATCTTGTGGGTTCCAATTAGATCCATTAATTGGTGCTGCTTGATTACCTAGTCGGTAAATAATGGTTGGCAAGCCACGATAATTGGCTCTAGAAAGTAAATTTAAAAAATAAAATTTTTTGGCAATAGTTCGAAAAATATTGTGAGAAATATCCAAAATTTGGTGCCTACTTTTTTTTAAAAAAATTTCCCCATATTCCAATCACAAGTGACTATCTATTGCCATTTTTTTGAATTTTCCCCTAAGAAGCATTTTCTAATAATAGTTATGAGGACCTTCAGCAGTTCGGGTTGCTCCCTTGTCAGTTTAACTCCGAGTTTTTTTTGAATGTTGGAAAAGACAAAGAAAGGGAGAAGGAAAATGTCATAGTTAAGAAAAATTATTTAACGCCCATTTTTAATGCCCCATAAAAGGCGAGAAAGAACCGGCCAAATTGGTTCATTCGCCCAATCTCAAGTCCGACCAAAAGTTGGCCGGTTCCTTCTCCCTTATATTTTATTAATATATTTGTTAAATAAAAGTTTAAAAAGAAAGCTTTCCTTTTAATTGGTGGATCGGCGCGCCCCAAGGGTGGGTTACCACTCTTGGGGCCCAACGCCGACTAACTCCCTGAAAAAGGGGTTAGGATAATAATATGGTGCTCCCAAGATTCTTTTTATCTCCACCCAAAAAAATATTCACATTTCCCCACCTTGATTAAAAAAAAAATTATTTTCTAAAAATATTCAAAAAATATTTTATTTAAAAAAAAAAAAAACTTATTCCTTTTTGTCATCAATCAAATCTAATTCGGCGAAGAAAATTTTTTGTTTATTAAACTTAAAATTCTTTTTGGTTATTAAACTAAATTTTTTCTTCAATTTCTCGTGATTTGTGGCCGGAAATTGGCAAGTATTTGGAAAGAAGGAAAAAAGGAGAAACGCCTAATTGTTGATCATTTTGTGACAAATTATTACAACACCAAATGCGCCAAATTGGTGGGCGAGTCAATCTTTTATTTGGGCGTGATCATGCGCTCAAATGAAAGAAAAATTCCCATAAATATGAACAAATCGGTCACCAATTTGGATCATTTGATCAAGAAGAGCCTCAAACAAGCAGTCAACACTAGAAGAGCCTAAAGAAGAGCCAGAATAATTTTGGAAAAAAAAAGAAACCAGTGGACCGAGGAAGCTTTGACAAACAATAGTCAATCAAAGTTTTAAATATTTGGATTTTTAAACTTTGATTCGGCTGATCTTGTTGGTTTGACTGAGCTTTGAGTTGGCTGATCTGATTGACCGGGGCTGATCTGATTTGAGTTGATTAATTTGTTTTGGCCGATCCCTATTGGTTTTTTTGGCGGATTTGTTGGCTTGAATTTTTAAAGGGGAACCAGCTGATTTTATTTGATTTGGCTGTTTTTTGGCTGATTTTTTTGGCGCATCTTGGATTTTCTATAGGGAGGCACCTGATTTTTCTGATTTGCTGACCTTTCGCTGTTGCTGATCTCGATTGGATTTTCTGAAGGGGAACCAGTTGATCTTGATTTGATTGAGCTGATTTTTAATTTCATTTGACGATTCTTGGATTAAAGCATTCTTAAGTTTGCGGTTGTTGCTGAAGCTGAGGTTGGAAAAAGAGAAAAATTTTCGAAAACCATTGAACAGGAGAAAAGATTTTGGATTTTGTGGAAGGAAGCCGCTTAATCGTCAAAGTTCTGAACTCGAATTCTTTTAGACGAGCCTCTAAATTTTAAACAGTGCCTCGGAATTAAATTTGAAACGTGCACGTTAAAAAAAAATAAAGATAAAAATTTTTGGTTGATTAAGAAAGGAATCCCGAATCCCTGCCTAGCAGTTTAGTGGACTAACTCGGCCGGTTATCTACTAAATCCCATTAAAAAGGGCAAAAAGCTAGCTATAAAAAGAAAAAAAAAGAAAAGAAAAGAGAAGAATAAAAATTTAAGTGTTAGGTAAATTTGGGAAATAAATAAAATTAAAAGAAAAATCTGAGGGCTGGTTTGGGATTAGAAAGCTCGCAATGAAGGATGAGAAAAAACCAGAACTTGGAATGGAAAGGAAAAATATCGAAGCTAACAGCGGAGGCAGTGTTTTGGGACTACCTTATCCTAAATCTTATGATGGTTCTGAAGATTTTGTTTGTTATCTGAAGACTTTCAATCGTGTAGCTACAGCTCATGGATGGATGCCGGCAAGATGTGCGCAAATTTTGCCGCTCTATTTAACTGGCTCAGCTTTGGCGATATATGAAGGAATGCCAGATAGAGAGAAAAATTCCTGGAAGGTACTTGTTGAAGGCTTAGCCAGCAGATTGAAAAAGATGTCAACTAAAGAGATGGCTCTCGAGAAGCTGGCTGAAAGAAGGCAGGAATTTGGAGAATCACTGGAAGAATTTTCCAATGATTTGAAAAAACTGGTGGAACGAGCTTATCCAGATGCGTCATTTGAACTGAATATTTCGGCACTTAAATTAGAGGATGATCAAAAGAAGAATTTGAAAACCGAGATTGAAAATATGGCCAAAAGATTCAGAGAGGAAATTGTACCGAGGAAATTTGCCTGGAAAAATTTAAATATGGTCTGTTGCCGGAAATTAGGGAGAAAATCATCTTTATGAAAGTACCCTCTTCATTGGCAGAAGCTGTATCGCAAGCGAGAAGAGTGGAAGAGTTAAATTTAACAATTAAAGCGGATACTTGGAAAAGAATGGAGGAAATAGAGGTTGATGCGGCGCTAGCGGGAGTTAATGAAGTAGGTGAGATAAATGCAGATCCGGATAATGATTGGGGCGAGGAAATGACTGACCCGAATTTTGGCCCATATTATAATAATGGAGATGAATATTATAATGACCATGACCAATATTATGACCATGAGCAAAATTATGTCGATGAAGAATGCCAATGGATGCCAAATGAAAATAATGAGTATTGGGGAGAGGAAGAGTATCAAGATCAATTTGGCAATGATTGTTGTTTCGATGATCAAGGTGATCAATACTGGCCCACAGATCAAACGAGATTTGATGACTATTGAGGGATTAAAAAAAATACTTGGTGATGGTTCTAAAACTCAATTTTGCGTTATTTTGCTGTTGCCCCCCCCCCCTCAGGAGAGGAAGAAAAGCGGATTTTGGACTTTATTTTTAACCTAGCCCTTTGACATTTTCTTGGATGAACGCTCTGTTGCTATATATTTTTCGTTTTCACTAAAATTTTCTTATCTCCATTCTCTACTATTACTGATCCAATTTTAAAATTTGCCGCTGACATATACATCCAAGCCGGGAGAATTTGTTGAAGAAAAGCGACGTGTCAGCGTGATTAGGTTTGATTGGTAAAAAGAATGGAAGTGAAGAAATTGAGATGATTAAATTTATGAGGAAGAATATTGCAACAGAAAGATAAATAAATTTAAAAAAACAATAAAGATAATATTTTTTCACACATTTTCTTGCCATATCCGCTTCTCCTGTTGTATCCCCCACCCCCCGCGTATAGAATGTCATAGTTAAGAAAAATTATTTAACGCCCATTTTTAATGCCCCATAAAAGGCGAGAAAGAACCGGCCAAATTGGTTCATTCGCCCAATCTCAAGTCCGACCAAAAGTTGGCCGGTTCCTTCTCCCTTATATTTTATTAATATATTTGTTAAATAAAAGTTTAAAAAGAAAGCTTTCCTTTTAATTGGTGGATCGGCGCGCCCCAAGGGTGGGTTACCACTCTTGGGGCCCAACGCCGACTAACTCCCTGAAAAAGGGGTTAGGATAATAATAGAAAAGTTGGGGCATCTCACAATCTTTTACAAAAAAACCTTAAAACTAATTGTTCAGCAACATATTTAGTTTGACCATAACCATCAACAAGTTTTTCAAAAGTATCAGTTGGAGGAGTGTCTTCATCTACATCACTTAATTCACAAGGAAAAACTGCATCCGTACTAAAAAATTTTATTTTTAAACAAAAAATTCTTCTAAAATTTAAAAAGAAACCTGATATAATGCAAAGGTTTAATTTTATTTTTAAAACAAAATTCAATTATATTTCTTGTCCCAACTACATTACAACCATGCAGAGCCTTTAAAAAAAAATTTTTTCTAATTCAAAAAATAAATAAAAAAATATTAACCTGATAAGGATAAATCAAATTAACATAGGCTGCCTTAAAAATAAAAAAATTATTTTTAAAATAATTTAAAAAACTAACCGCGTGTAGAACAACATCAATATCATAGGAAAGAAAATGGTAATCCTTTAAAAAAAATTTTCAAAATTAAAAAAAGTATTAAATTATATTTTAATGGTATAGTGACATTTGCGGATTTTATTTTAAAAATATTAAAAAAATTTTTTAACAAGAAATCCCCCCCCCCCCCCTTAGCTGCCTCTCTTATTCTCTATAACATTTATTTTTTCTCTTTCCACTTTACTATTCTCCTTCCACTTTTATCTTCGTAAATAAAAAAACATTCTCTCTCCTAGAATTTCTCCCAATAAATTCTATACCTTTTCTACTCCCCATTCATTTTAGTTTAAAAGGAAATTCATTTCACTAGATTCATAAGCATGAATGCCATCGCTTCTCGGCCTTTTGGCTAAGATCAAAGTGTAGTATCTGTTCTTTACGGCTTAATCTCCGTAACGACCCCTACCGGGGTCAAAGAGATTAACCAATTTTTGGAAAAGGGCGTGAGTTGGAAGCTTGCTTCCTCTCTGCCGCGCGTCGGCCCGGTCTTGCACTTACCTCCGGGAACGGCGCATTCCTCCCATTTATGGGAGGATCAAAATCAGAGTTTCAAAATAAAAAATTGTGACTCTTGTTAGGATTCCCACTAGCCTTTTGTTCCAAGTTTTGGGTATTCAAAATTAATTTTGTCCGCAAATGTCACTAAACCATTTAAAAAAATAATTTTATAAAAACCTCATCAGACAATCCAAACTGAACAAGTGCAATATCACCAGAAACAACACGAACTTGTTCTCTTAAAAATATAATTTATTTAAATAATCTTCCCTCAAACCTAAAATTTTCTTCTCCAATATTTTCATTAAATAAGCCATTCCTTTTCATTGTAGATAAAAGCCTTTCCTCAACAGTTTCATTAATATTATTTGATGATTCTCTAATAAGACAAGTTATTTTTGTTTTTGAAGATGATAGTAATTGAGCTAATAAATGGGAGCCAAGAAATCCTGTTACACCAGTTAAAAAGACATTTGCGGCATGAAAACGTTTTTTCCATTCTGTTGTAGCACGCCAAAATGCTCGAAGGTGAAGGTCCATACTTTAAAAGAAAATTTAAAATTTTTTGTTCCCGTGGTTTAGTGGGTAAGAGCCCCGACTTACAGTATTTTCAAATATCAAGGTTCGATGCCCAACGGGAGACAGTAGCAATTTTTTAGGTTCTTGACTACCATTAATTTTAAGTAACCCGTCAGAGTGGGGGAATGTATTTGCGGACTTTTTCGTTTCCGTGGTTTAGTGGGTAAAACCCACGACTTACTCAGGTTCGATGCCTAGCGGAAGATAACGGCCTTAAAACCCTCCAACAAAAAAAAACAACATACATATCCCCTTTCAAATCATTTGCTTCAATTTGTTGTTCCAAATCAATTATTTGTTCAGGTGATGATCTTTCTATTGTTTGGCTACCATCTAATAATTTGGCCATTGCGTAAACTGTCGGAGCTGTAAATAATTCACGCATTCCCAAATGTGAACCAAATCGAGTATTTACAGCATTTAAAAGACGAGCAGCCAAAAGAGAATGTCTAAAAAACGAAAATTAGTTTTTGCGGACTTTTCTCAGTTTTGCGGACATTTCCCACTTTTGCGGACATTTTTCAGTTTTTGCGGACTTTTCTAATTTTTGCGGACATTTCACACTTTTGCGGACTTGTCCCATACTATCTCTCTAATTGATTTGTTTCCATTTCAAAGTCCGAAAAACTCCGTAAAAGCAGCTTGTGAAAGCAATTCGCAAAAATTAGTCCGCAAAAGTTGTCCGCAAATTTTCCATTTTTTGAAAATTTTTCATAAAAAGACATACCCTCCCATATCAAAAAAACTTTCTTGTATATCCAAGTGCCCATTACTCCCCAAATGTAATATTTCAATCCAAATTTTAGCCAATTCTTTTTCATTTTCAGTTTGAGGTAATGCATCTATTTCAACAACATCACGAGCAAAATCAACTGAAGGAAGTGCTTTTTTGTCAATTTTTGAAGATGCGGCCAATAATGGAAGTCTTTTTAAAATAAATTTTTAAAAATATATTTAAAATTAAAAAAAATACTTTTCCATAAAAATAAAATATTGAGGCATCATATAAAATGGTAAAACTCGTTTCAGTTGCGCTCTCAATTGTTTACGAGTAATTTGTTTATCTCGTAGAACGATATATGCAGCTAACTAAATTTTGAGAAATTTTTTTAATCGTTTAAAGGGGACAAAACACCTTACAGACAAAATATCTTTAAGTAAGAACTGAGTTTATTTGCTCGCAAAAATGATTAAAAAAGTCCGCAAGAGTTGTCCACAAGATTTCCTGGTTAAATTTTTTATTTATTTTTGATATTTTTGAATAACTAAGCAAAATATTTCTTGATATACCTTAACCAAATAATTTAAATGACATTCAATAATAAGACAATTTTTGCGGACAACTCTTGTGGAATATAGTTGCCGAAAAGTATTTTTGTCTGGAAGGTGATTTTCCCATCAATTCAAAAAAATTTAACCTGTTTATCTTCTCCTTCATTTCCAATAGAAATTACAGTACAAGAACGGACATGGTTTAAATTTAAAAGAGCCGCCTCAATTGCTTGGAGTTCAACGCTGTATCCTCTAATTCGAACTGTTGTATCGCAACGTCCACAAATTTCAAGAACCAAATTAGGCAATAAATAACCCCAATCACCAGTCCTATTAAAATAATTTTTTTCAATAGTAGAGGGGAAGGAGCACATTTTGCGGACAAAAATTTGTCCGCAAAAATATTTTTAAATAAAAAAATTCTTTTTAAACCTGTACATTCGTTGAGATCCCATTTCTTTTTGATACTCTTCAGGTAATGGAACAAACCTTTCAGCATTTATTTCTGGACGGTTAATATAACCAATTGCTAAAGTTGGTCCTGCTACGTAAATCTAATTAAAAAAATTTTTTAATAAAAAAAGTATTTAAAATAAACCTCTCCTGGAACGCCAATTGGAACACGTTTCATCGTTTTTTCGTCCAAAATTAAAATTTTAACTCCTTCAATTACCTACAAATAAATAGAAATTATGTCCTTATCAAGGAAGGGCCGGGGTTCGAGTCGGGGGTTCTAAAAAATTTCTTCAAATAAAAAAAAAGTCCAGGGGTTCGGATATCGGTTTTGGATAACCCGTGACAGCCCTAGTCCATACTTAATTCTTAAAATAAAAAAAAATTTTTCAAAACAAACCTTTCCAACAGGCGCAAATTGACGCCTTTCATTTTTATTATTATAAAATTCATTTAAATCGGCTACAGCAACATCATGACATTCTGATATACTATAAAGATTAATGCAGCGAACATGTGGAAAATGACGAATAAATCTTTCTAATAATGCACAAGTAACTACTTCTCCGCATAAAATAACTATTCTAAACAAATAATTATTATTATTTTTAAGTGCGATATATTTTTGCGGACAATATTTGCGGACAACATGATATACCAGCAAAAATATGATTAGGATATGGCACTCCAATCAATGACCCTTCAAATCCAAAATTCAGTGTTGTCTGCAAATGTCGCTCCGCAAGTTTTGTCCGCAAATGTGGACACTTTAAAGGTCAGAAATCTATTTACCTTATACATTGAAATGCTCTTGTAAGTGTTTCCTACGAAAATAATTTTTCTTTAAAAAATAATTTAAAAATTAACTTCATCTTGTGTATCCAAAACCATTTCCAAAAGTGAAGGGGTAAAAAGCATTCTAGTTATTTGATTTTTTGCCAAAAAATTGCACAGACTGTGAGGGTCATAAATAACAGAATCTGGGATTATTACCTAAAAATAGACAAAATTATGAAATTTAAAAAATACAAACTAAAGTAATTCCTTGTAATATTGGTCGAAACATTTCCCAAACAAAGAAGACATTACAGGCTGGAAATTAAAAGAAATATTTTTTGAAAAATTCTTTCTTCCACAAACTTGCGGATATTATTTGCGGACATTCAATTTTTATTTGATTAAAAAAGAATTTAGAAGTATTTGCGGACAAAAATGTCAGTTTGCGGGCAAACAAATATTATCCGCAAGTCATACTTCTCACAAAAAATTCTTACAAACCTTCAATATCGTCATCACTGTAAGGATAGTTGAGGAAGCGCCATTTATATCTTTTAAAAAATGAATTTTGTTGGTTAAATAAATTTTAAAAAATACGATATAACAGCTCCTCTATGTGGGCATTTTATTCCTGTAAAATTCATTTTTAAATCGAAAAACAAATCTAAAAGTATTCGCGGACAAAAAAAAATCCACATAAGTTTTGGGGGCAAAAACGCAAAACTTTTGCGGGCAAAAATTTTTTAATCAAAAAATTTTCCCAAACCTTTAGGCTTTCCAGTAGTTCCAGAAGAGTAAACAATATAAGCTAAATCATCACAATTTATTTCTTCAATTTTTTCCTGCTTTTCTTCTTCAAAAGATAATAACCATTTCCCGTCTTCATCGAGTAATAATAATGGAGTATTTTCAGGAAAATTATTTAAAGAATTTGTTGATGTTATACAAACAACTTTAAAAAAAAACAAAATTTTTTTATTTAAATGGTAAAGGACTCTAGTTTAGAATTCAATGAGGAAGTGATTAGGTTTGGGTTTCTTGGTGTCTGAAGGAGAGATGGGTCGAGTTGAAGGAAAGTCCGCAAGTATTTTGGAGACAAAAAATCCGTCGGATTGAGTTTCAAGTCGAAAAAAGACCGGGTTTCGGTAACTCGCCCATCTCCAACTTGAAGATGGATCGGGTTATAAACCTTCAAGGAGAGGCCTACCCTACCAAAGGACTCATATTCTAAAATAGAGCAATAAAATAAAAAAACAACCTGCAGGCTTAACCTCATCAAGTACAGATTTAAGCAAAGAATCAGGATAAGTAATATCCAGAGGTAAATAAGCAGCACCTTCAAAAAAAATAAATTTTTCTTTTAATTTTCTAAAAATTCAAAATTTAACCAGCTTTTAAGGCAGCAATATAGGCAAATACATATTCAGCACATTTGTTCATATAAATGGCTATACAGTCACCCTTTTTACAAGAAAATTGAGTAACAAATAATTGAGATAATCTGTCTTAAAATTACAAAAAAAAAATTTTAGAAAATTTAAAAATTTTAGAAATAAAAAAAAATTTTGGGGGGACATTAGAGTCTCAATTTAAACTAAAAATTATTTTGGGGCTCAGTAGAGTCTGAGTTTAAAAATAAATTTTTTTTTAATTTTCAGACCCTAACATACACAAAAAATTTAAATTAACATTCTCCTACCAGTTATTTCATCCAATTGTGCTAATGTCCATTGTCTGTCGTTGTGTTTCAAAACAATTTTATCACGTTTGCTTTCGTCAGAACTTGAAAAGAAAATAATTTAAAAAGAAACTTTAAAATAATTAAATGGAGGGAGTAGTCTCGGAAATTCCGTCCTAAATCCCGAGGATACCCACCCTTTATTCGTAAACAAGACCAAATTTATTCGTGAGACATCAACACCCCAGCAAATCAACAACACAAAAATCAACACTAAAAAAAGTTTATAACTTACCATATTCGTCTAAACATAGCCACAAGAGTATCATCTTCCAAATGTGGGGATAAACGCGATTTCAAACTTGCAGTAGATGGTGAGGAGGTTAAAGACTTGGAATTATTTAAATTTTGTTGTATTAGTGTTGGGGGTGTCATTTTTTATTTTTTTTTTAAATCTAAAATGCAAAAATTATTTAATAAAAATTGCTACTTTTCCTTAATGATTTTTAATTTTTAAGATAAAATTTAAAAAAATAAACAAACAAATATTCAGTAAAATAAATAAAATTTTTTGATAAAAGAACACTTAAAATAAATCCTCTCCCAAAAGATCACCACTATAATTTAATTAAATTTAGTGGTGATCTTCTGGGTTGGTTCTGGGGGTGGTGATGGCTGTACTTTAGTACGTGGGTGCAGGCTTTAATTTACAAATGTTATACCATTCGAAAGAGCTCGTCGAGCTGAGTCGAATGCCACCAAAATTAGATCTAGGAAAAATTTCTGGACCGAGATATAGGTCCTTGAAGTTTGAAAAACCATAGGGGGGACCAAGCACTTTTTTGGGGTGAAAAATTCGAAAATGCAAATGATACCTCATTTGAAAGAGCTCCTCGAGCTGAGTCGAATGACATCAAAATCAACAAAATCCGACTTGATTGGACAAAGTTCTGATCTTTTCTTTTAGCTCCTTACCTATGGCATCTGTGGAGATTTTTGCTGCTACAGAGGCTCCAAATACGTCCAGAACAAGGGAGATAAGAATAGGTTTATGTTACGAGCCCAGACCCATCGCCCGTAGACTCCCCGCGAGGCGCGTGCCGCAAAACCCCGCGCGAAGCGCGGGGTTTTGCACAAGCGCCTCGCCGACGCTCCATAGGTTTATGTTGCCTGTTTTTGTGTCTTAACTTTGTCTAATCTTGTTCAATCATGGTGATTTTGGTCTCATTCGACTCAGCTCGTCGAGCTCTTTCGAATGGGGTATTATTTGTATAAAAAAATTTTTATTCCAAAAATCGCCCCTTTGTATCTTAGGTTTTAGGGGCTTATATCTCGGTCCAATCAAGTCGGATTTCGTTGATTTTGGTGTCATTCGACTCAGCTCGAGGAGCTCTTTCGAACGAGGTATAATTTACATATTCGAATTTTTTACCCCAAAATTGAGCTTACTCCCCCCTATGGTTTTTCAAACTTCAGGGACCTATATCTCGGTCCAGAAATTTTTCCTAGATCTAATTTTGGTGGCATTCGACTCAGCTCGACGAGCTCTTTCGAATGGTATAACATTTGTAAATTAAAGCCTGCACCCACGTACTAAAGTGACCCCGTGGTGATTTTTAGATAGGCACTAAAAAACAAAAAAAAAGTTGATTGTGGAAGGGAATAGATTTAAATTTAGAGAATTTTCAAGTTGAAAAAAAGAAGAAAAAATTTAATAAAAAAATTTAAAAAAATTCTAAAAATTTAAAAACGGGTAGTCCAAAACGGCGCGAGGCCATAACGGCGCAAAGCCATAGCTTGGTGGAAAATTTCTGGCCTTTATCAATTTTGGTACCATTCTCTTTATCTCTATGAGTGTAATCGTCTAGTACTAAATAAGGAAAGATTATTTTGAAGCAAGTTATGGCTTTGCGCCGTTATGGCCTCGCGCCGGGGCGTGTCCCATTAAAAATACTCAACCCAAAAGATCACCACAAGTAATTAGTGGTGATTTTATCGCTAAAAGGTAGGACATAAAATTAATTTAGACATGTAAAAATTAATAGATAAAGTGTGCAAATAAAATTAAAAATAAAAATTTATAAAGTGCTATCGAAGCATTTTTTATCGATAAAAGATAAGAGAAAAAAAAATTTTTAAAAATTTAATAAATTAATTTTTGGGATAAAATGTCTTTTCTATTAAAAAATAATTAATTGGCAAGTACTTTATAAAATAAATACTTAAGTTTTGATTAAATTAGAAGACACTTAAAAAGACAATTGTCAAAATAAGCTGGGATTTTATGATGCACTTTTTACGTTTATTTTTGACGTTATTTTTATTTTTGATTTTATAAGGACATTAGAGTCTTGGTTAACAAAAGGGGGTAAAGGTTGTAGGTCAGTAGAAGAGGGATAAAGGGGATATATGGAATAAAAGGGGGTAAAGGTTGTAGGTCAGTAGAAGAGGGATAAAGGGGATATATGGAATAAAAGGAGGTAAAGGTTTTAGGTCAGTAGAAGAGGGATAAAGGGGATATATGGAATAAAAGGGGGTAAAGGTTGTAGGTCAGTAGAAGAGGGATAAAGGGGATATATGGGATAAAAGGGGGTAAAGGTTGTAGGTCAGTAGAAGAGGGATAAAGGGGATATATGGAATAAAAGGGGGTAAAGGTTGTAGGTCAGTAGAAGAGGGATAAAGGGGATATATGGAATAAAAGGGGGTAAAGGTTGTAGGTCAGTAGAAGAGGGATAAAGGGGATATATGGAATAAAAGGGGGTAAAGGTTGTAGGTCAGTAGAAGAGGGATAAAGGGGATATATGGGATAAAAGGGGGTAAAGGTTGTAGGTCAGTAGAAGAGGGATAAAGGGGATATATGGAATAAAAGGGGGTAAAGGTTGTAGGTCAGTAGAAGAGGGATAAAGGGGATATATGGGATAAAAGGGGGTAAAGGTTGTAGGTCAGTAGAAGAGGGATAAAGGGGATATATGGAATAAAAGGGGGTAAAGGTTGTAGGTCAGTAGAAGAGGGATAAAGGGGATATATGGGATAAAAGGGGGTAAAGGTTGTAGGTCAGTAGAAGAGGGATAAAGGGGATATATGGAATAAAAGGGGGTAAAGGTTGTAGGTCAGTAGAAGAGGGATAAAGGGGATATATGGGATAAAAGGGGGTAAAGGTTGTAGGTCAGTAGAAGAGGGATAAAGGGGATATATGGAATAAAAGGGGGTAAAGGTTGTAGGTCAGTAGAAGAGGGATAAAGGGGATATATGGAATAAAAGGGGGTAAAGGTTGTAGGTCAGTAGAAGAGGGATAAAGGGGATATATGGGATAAAAGGGGGTAAAGGTTGTAGGTCAGTAGAAGAGGGATAAAGGGGATATATGGAATAAAAGGGGGTAAAGGTTGTAGGTCAGTAGAAGAGGGATAAAGGGGATATATGGGATAAAAGGGGGTAAAGGTTGTAGGTCAGTAGAAGAGGGATAAAGGGGATATATGGGATAAAAGGGGGTAAAGGTTGTAGGTCAGTAGAAGAGGGATAAAGGGGATACTGCCTCAACGTACTGCCTCAACTTACCTCAACTTACCTCAACCTCACGAATTCTGGTGATACTTCTTCATTGGAGCCTACAAAAAATTGTGTAAGGGATCTATGAAGGGAAGGATATTGTGTACGGGGTGATTTGTTTAGAGAAACACAACTGTATATCTAACTAAAAATGAAGAGTGATTCACGCACATTTTATTTTTATTTAATAACCACACGGGGCAAAAATATACACTAATAATTATAAATTAACTAATTTTCATTTTCCTGTTAATTAAAAATTAATTTCAAAAATTAAATTAAAAATGTTTATTATCCCCTTCATTAATTTAATTTTAATTACCCCAATTTTTGGTAGTAAATATGTGGAAAATAAATTCATTACATGCCCAGCTGTCAACACTAAAAATGTTGGAGATTTTATTTCTGAATGCCAAGGGTGATAGAAAATTTTTAATCAGAAAATTAAAAATTTATTTTAAAAATTTTAAAATTTAATCGACATTTGCGGACAACGACGTCTGCGACCAACGACATTTGCGGACAACGACATTCGCGTACATCGACGTTTGCGAACATGGACATTTGCGCACAAAACTGAATTTTATTGAAATTGGAACAAATGGCCATTGGGCCATGTTCAATACTATGAGCACAATAATATGGTCTATTATATTGTCATAATGCCCAAAAATTCTACTTAACAATAGAAAAGCTTTGTGGATGTCCGCAAATTTCTGTTCGCAAATGTCGCCCAAAGATTAATTAATTTTTAAAAATTAAAAGACTGCTTATTTGTTATCAAAGCCAGCTTGGACCAAATTCAAATAAAAATTATAAATTTAACAAACTTTATGAATTAACAAAAAAGACAATTGGAGACGGTTTTTGTGAACCTTGTATTAAAAATGGGCAGTGTCAAAAAAGTGAAGGAATTGAATGGAGAGGAATTCGAATATTTTATAAAGGGAAAAGAGAGAAGAAAATTGTGCAGATACAAGCGGATATTTTTAAGCATGGGTTTGGAATTTTGAAAAATTTTTTGAAAATTTTTTGAAATTTTTTTAATTTTAGAGAAAAACTAGAACTGTATTATCCAATTAATCCAAACGAATTTTTAACTTTTCTGGCTGGCCATGATGATGAAATTAATAGTACAGGGTGCGGCAAATTAGCGGCCGCTTTTCTTTTGCCTATAACTTTCTTCATTTTTAATGAAATCTGATAATTCTTTTTTTCCTGGATTCCTGATTCTCTAAGAATTTTTTTGATACCAAATAATAGGAATTTTGTTCACAGATTGTAAAGATAAGCCGATCCAAACATTTAAAAGTATCAAAAAACATTTTTTCTGGTCAAATTTTAATTGATCATAACTTCGTCAAAAATTATTCAATCCCGATGATTTTAGTACCAATCGACTCGTCTTGCTCAGGCGCATCGAAAAAGCTTATAATCTCATTTTTGAAAATTTTACTCAAAAATTTTGTATTGCCAAAATTATTTTAATAAATCATTCAGTAAGCCATATCTCGGTCCATGTACGTGATAGACACCTGATTTTGGTGTCATTCGAATCAGATTGGAGAGCTGATTCGAATGATATATAAATTTCTCATATCAAAATAATAGCCTTGAAGCAATGCCAGCTTTTATCCAAAAAATTTAACTTAAACTTTGGGAGATGATTAATCAGACTAAATTATCAAATTTAAAGGAGATTTTGCTATCAGAAAAATTCTTAGAGTATCAGGAATCCTGGAAAAAAAGAATTAACAAATTTCATTAAAAATGAAGAAAGTTATAGGCAAAAGAAAAGCGGCCGCTAATTTGCCGCACCCTGTAAATAATTTAAAATAAAAAAAACGAAATTTGCGGAAAAATTTTGCGGACTTTATTTATGCCATAATTTCGAAAATTTTAATGAATGTTCGCAAATGTCGCTTTCTCAAATGTCTTGTCCGCAAATGTTATTGTCCGCAAATGTCGTTGTCCGCAAATGTCGCAATTTTTCAATTAAAAAGTTTTTAAAATTAAAAAAAAATTTTTTAGAAAAACTAATCAAAGCAGACGATATTTCCTTTGCTTATTTCAAACAAACAAAAATGCACAAATCCATTGTATATCCATTACTTGACGATTATCCAGGTGTGTTTGCCTTGAAGATGGATATAAATGTTAAGGCAATTAAGACAAATAGTAATCCAACAAAATATATTTTGGCTAAATTAAACGATAAAAATTGTAAATTTAATAATACAGAAACTTGAAAATTTTTTAAATAAAAAAAAATTTTTTTTTTGAATTTTTATTTTTCCCCTTTAATAGCTAGCTACTCGACATTTGTGTACCGACATTTGCGGACAAACACTATTGAATATTGAAATTGGAACAAACGATTAGCAAGTCATCTCCAGTATATTAATCAGATATCGGTTGTACTTACCCACAAATTTAAGTACCCTCTCTATTTGGACGGACAATTTTTAAAGTTGATCGAGTGAGTGGAGGAAGCTACCTAAACGATACCTCCAATTTTACGTACACCTCTGTTTTACGTACATATTCTTCAGACTTAAATGTGCACGTACAATCGAGAGCCGACTTTACTATTTTTGTATTCATCACCTCTTTAAATAAAGTTATAAGATAAATGTTCGCAAATGTCGCCTGTCATCAAATGTCGCACAGCCTCATTATTTCCCTTAAAATTAAGAAATTTCTTTTTTAATTTAAAAAAATTTATTTTTTTTCAAATAATTTTTTTTCTCCCACGCAATAACGTACACATTTTCTTCCTTTTTTTTATTTTTTCCTTTATTTGTAGCATAAAATAAAAGTAGCTGTCAGTCAAAGTAAATAAAAATATTTTTTATTAAATTATTTTATTCTTTCTTGCTTCCGGAAAATTCATAACAAGAAAATACGTTTCCGGAAGGTTTTTCTTAAAAATAAAGTATAGTCTAGCACTTCATTTTGGTAGCCAATACCCTCACAAAACTTTATTTAATTATAAAATTGGGTGGGTGTTCGCAAATGTCGTCCTTTGGCGGGTGTACGCAAATGTCGTTCTTTGGTGGGTGTTCGCAAATGTCGTTCTTTGGTGGGTGTTCGCAAATGTCGTTTTTTGGTAGGTGTACGCAAATGTCGTTCTTTGGCCAATTTATTCTTCCAATCCTTCCCACCCAAAAATATTTTTTTTGGTATTGCTTGAACAATTATATTTTTTTTGCCTTTTATTCCTCCCTAAATTAAATTTTAAAAATCCTTATTTTCTTCCATGTTTATTCAAAAATTACACACACAATTTTCCCACCTACACACATAATTTATCTCTTTTTTCACTCTAATTGGCTTTAAGCTTGAATAAGTTTATTTAAATTCTTCTCGTATTTCACATTTTACTAAAATATTTCCGTAAAAATTATGCAAAAATAAGCTAATGAGTCTGAAATTGTATTCGAATGAGTTATCTCCCACGGGACTCTAATGCCAATTAAAGCACATTAATTTGTAAGTTAACAAACAATAATGTCATAAGCCTAATAGACTCTGATATGAGACTCCAATAATGGGACTCTGATGGACCCTAAGATGAGCCTCAAAGGTGAGACTCTAATGGACCCTTATATGCTGATTCCACTATGAGACTCTAATAGGCCCTAATATGAGACTCTAAACATGAGACTCTAATGGACCCTAGTATGAGACTCTAATAGGCCCTAACATGACTCTAATGGACCGCAACGTGAGACTCCAATAGGCCCTAATAAATTTATTTTGAGACTCTAACGGAATTTCTACCAGACTCTAACCGTCAGAATAATTAAAAAGTTGATCTTCTGGATCTCCGAAAAAGCCGGGATTTTTTAGGTAAGAGAACAAAAGAAAGAAAGAAAACATAAGGCAAATTGATGTGCTACTTGCCGAGTTTATAAAAAAAAATAAGTGAATACTAAAGGTTTTTTGTGGCTAATATAAAAAAAAGAGGAAGAAAGGAGAAGAAAATTTCCTGAGAAAATGTGCCCTAAGGATTTTTTTATTTTATTTATTTTTTCCTCTGACTGACTGGATTGCCTTTATTTTTTTTTCTTCTTTAATACACTCGACCCTTAAAGCTTCTCTCCAGAAAAGCTTAAATAAAATATATAAAATTGTGTTGTTTTTTTTTGAAGGAATGTTTAAAGGAATAAAATAGGGGATCGATTAGTACACCACATCCTTTTTAATTTATTTTTTATTATTTTTTGGGGGATTTTTTACTTCCGTCTTTTTTAATTAAATTTATAGGGACGTCCAAGCTAGAGATCGGCCTGGTTTTCCTGTACCCAGAGTCCAGGCCCTGGCATTTTTTGAACTTGCTGGAGTTTTTCCTGGGCCTAGGATCCGGCCCGCCCAGGTCAATAAATCAAACCTAGAGTTCAGGAACAGTTTTCCGTCTTGGGCCAATTTAATTTTTTGACAGGATTAATTTTGATTGAACGAGTAAACGGTGGTTTTTCGAGACATCATTTTTGGGAAACATCTACTAGTCTTTAATTTATTAGTTCATTTTTACCTTAAGTTTTTTTCACTTCCTTTTTTAATTTAATTAATTTTACACAAGAGCGCATTGATTTAAGACACATTTAAGACATTTAACTTTTTTTTCTTTTAATATTGAAACAATTTAAAGTTCCTTTTTAAAGTTAATTTAAACCACCCTCTACTGAAACTTATTATTAAATTTTATTTTTTAAAAAGATTTTTAAAAATAAAATATGGGTAATGAATCAACTGAAATTTCAAAAGGTGCTGAAACCTCAACACAAAATAATAATTTAAAACACCCACAAAATGAAGAAAATAAAAATAAAATAATTAATAATAACACTATATTTGTTCCTCAACAAGATGTTGATTTTAAACAAATTTTGGTTCCTTCATTAAAATCGACACATGAACAAATGGTAATTGAACGAGAAAATTATTTAAAATTTAATTTTGTGTGGTAGTGAGCTCTTAGACTGAGATTGTTTCTGGGCTTCTGGGAAGGTCTGATATAGACCTGTCTTTAAGCTTAAAAATCTTTTAAACGCGAAATTTGAAACACGAATTTTCAAAAAAAATTTTCCATTCTGCGCGTTAAAAGTGTACATAGACATATTGCCTATAAGGGCAAAAAATGACAGGGGTCACTTTAGTACGTGGGTGCAGGCTTTAATTTACAAATGTTATACCATTCGAAAGAGCTCGTCGAGCTGAGTCGAATGCCACCAAAATTAGATCTAGGAAAAATTTCTGGACCGAGATATAGGTCCCTGAAGTTTGAAAAACCATAGGGGGGAGTAAGCTCAATTTTGGGGTAAAAAATTCGAATATGTAAATTATACCTCGTTCGAAAGAGCTCCTCGAGCTGAGTCGAATGACACCAAAATCAACGAAATCCGACTTGATTGGACCGAGATATAAGCCCCTAAAACCTAAGATACAAAGGGGCGATTTTTGGAATAAAAATTTTTTTATACAAATAATACCCCATTCGAAAGAGCTCGACGAGCTGAGTCGAATGAGACCAAAATCACCATGATTGAACAAGATTAGACAAAGTTAAGACACAAAAACAGGCAACATAAACCTATGGAGCGTCGGCGAGGCGCTTGTGCAAAACCCCGCGCTTCGCGCGGGGTTTTGCGGCACGCGCCTCGCGGGGAGTCTACGGGCGATGGGTCTGGGCTCGTAACATAAACCTATTCTTATCTCCCTTGTTCTGGACGTATTTGGAGCCTCTGTAGCAGCAAAAATCTCCACAGATGCCATAGGTAAGGAGCTAAAAGAAAAGATCAGAACTTTGTCCAATCAAGTCGGATTTTGTTGATTTTGATGTCATTCGACTCAGCTCGAGGAGCTCTTTCAAATGAGGTATCATTTGCATTTTCGAATTTTTCACCCCAAAAAAGTGCTTGGTCCCCCCTATGGTTTTTCAAACTTCAAGGACCTATATCTCGGTCCAGAAATTTTTCCTAGATCTAATTTTGGTGGCATTCGACTCAGCTCGACGAGCTCTTTCGAATGGTATAACATTTGTAAATTAAAGCCTGCACCCACGTACTAAAGTACAGCCAAATGACATTTTGACAACTAAAAATTGTCAATAGATTTGTGTCAATAGAATGGCCAAAAAAATTTTCAAAAAAAATTTCCCGAAAAAGACAAAAAATTTGGAACGCTTCACGAATTTGCGTGTCATCCTTGCGCAGGGGCCATGCTAATCTTCTCTGTATTGTTCCAATTTTAGTATATGTCCATTTGGAATGAACACTTTATTACTAAAATTTCCACTATATATAATAGGTTGAGAAATTGTTAGAGAAAAGTGTCGCTGTTCTCGCATGTATATATTCTTTGTTTGTTTACCTTTCTCTCTCATTTTTTATTTTTCTCTTTTCTACTCTCCTCTATTTCTTCTCTCCTCTGTATGCGTTAAATGCGTACCTAGACAAATTGCCAACAAGGGGAAAAGCGACATTTTGCCAAGTAAAAATTGCCAATAAATTTGCGGAGGAAGGCTGTCTTTTCTTAAAATTTCACCGTAACTCTACATTTAAAAATAATTTTCAAAAAATTTTCCGGACCTTATTCTATTAAAATTTTTTAATTAAAAAAATTTTTTTAATTTTCAGCGTAACTGTATAACAATAGACTTACTAACTGCTTGTCAACGAGAAATAAACTTCCTCAGAATGATTGACAGAAAAGCACCTGTACTTTATGACCGAATTGTTGTAGCTAATGCAATTAGAAGATATGAATGTTTTTGGTTACCGGCACAGGTTTTTTTGAAAATTTTTTGAAAAATTTTTTTGAAAATTTTTTTGAAAAATTTTTTTCTTGAAATTTTTTAAGGCGTCAAAGCCAGATTTACTTAACATTCCCCCATTGGATGTACATTGGGTTTGGCATGTTCATATGCTCTCTCCTGTTTCTTATAGAGAAGATTGTGTAGCAATTTGTGGTACTGTGGTAGACCACAAATTGTTGAGTGCTGATGAGGTTATTTTTTTATAATTGGGGGAAGCTTTTTGCGGACTCCGATATTTGCGGACAACCGTCAACTTTTTGCGGACTCCACTAAGTTTTACTTTGCGATAAGACACGAGAATAGTACCGTATGGTTGAATAACCAAAGGCCTTTTTCAAGAGTGCATGTTTGTCCGCAAATTTTTTGTCCGCAAATTTTGTCTGCAAATTTTTTCTGTCCGCAAATCTCAAATTCACATTTAAATAAATTTTATAAATTAATTTTTAAGATTCAACAACGTTATGAACAGGTAAATCTTTGTAATAAAAATATTTTTAACATTATTAAATTTAGTCAGTCTCAGCGTGGAACAACTTTTGCCCTGAAGAGCCTTATGAATTTTTATCAAGTTCATCTAAACCTTACAAACAAAAAAGTAAATATGATATTGTTGAAGCTGTTCAAAGGCAGAGGAATTTTAATTATCAAGTTTTTTTTAAATTAATTTTTTGATTGACGAGTCTCGCTATAAGATAAATCCGAAATTGGACACATCTACCTCGATTTAGATACGTTTTGGGTTTGCCACTGTGATGCGCCCACTGGCCATTTCGAAGGACTGCATGTTTGTCTGCAAATTTTGTCCGCTAATTTTTTCGTCGTCCGCAAATTCCTAATGTCATTAAAATAAATTTCCCAGATCCGCCAATCCTTGGTTGTGAATCTATTTAAGACTCCCTTTTTAAGGGTAAAATTTTCAGCTTCAATGGAATATCTATCTTATAGCGAGGGTCGACTATCTTTTCAAAATATCTACTAAATTATTTTCAAGATATCTTTACCTCATTATACTTCTCCACGTTTTTTAAATGATGCAATTGATCGCTATATTAATTTTCTTCAACTAAAACAAACATATTCTGACCAATTTTTAACTCCTTGTTATGATTTTGATCTTGTTTGGCATACACATCAAGTTCATCCAGAAGATTATTTTAGGGTTATTTTTTAATTTTAAAATTTTTTAGAAATTTTTTGGCTAGGGTTGGCGGCCCCAGGACCTCCGGAAATTTTCGGGTCGGTTCTTAACTCTAGGAAAAATTCATTCGGGCATGGATAAGGGTATTCAAAAATTTCTTAGGAACCGCCAACCATGTAGAGAAACTGTTAAAACAGGAAATGTCCGCAGGTTTAAGTCCGCAAATGTCTGCGGACTTAAATATTTAATTTTCATAATTTTTCGGAGGATCCCAGTCTCGGTCAACTCCAATTAAAAAATCTGCTCAAATAAATTCTAAAAAAATTTTTTTAAGAATTGTGTAGCAATATTTGGTTCTCTACTTAAACATGATGATTCTATTAATGACCGTAACAAAGGAAGTAAATTACTTCGTGGCGAGGCATTTACTAAAAAAGCTTGGGCTTCTCATTTTAAAAATAATTTTTGGCGGAGAGGTTGTATGTTTCGGTAAATTTTTTATTTAAAAATTTTTTGCGGACAAAATTTGCGGACTTTTTTTACAATTATTTTAGTCTGTATAATTTACCAAAAAACTAATGTGTAACGGAAACTAAGAATATTTTTAAGAAAAGTCCGCAAAACGAGTCCGCAAAAAAAGTCCCCAAAATAATTTTTTTTATTTTTCTCAAAAAAGTGGACACAATGCACCAGCCTTTCTTTGCCTTGAATCTGATGACGAAAGTAGTAATAATGCTTCTAATCTCGCTTACGGAAATATTCATATTCCCTCAATTGTACTAAAAGAATTGCCTGTTCAGAGGGAACAATTACGACTAAAGCTTCGTTATGGCGGGAAGAAGATAAGCACATTTAGTGCTCAATTGTGGGATAAACAGGTTTTTATTTCTTATTTTAATGATCTTTATATTCTTTCGAGGACCTCCGACTTCCTATTTTGAAGGAAGTTGGAGTCTTTATTTATGCGGAGCAGTTCAACCGAGTCCTGGCCCTATAACTCAGGAAGGGGTGGATAATTTTTAGTTTTCATGGTATCAATGGATAGAGGGTTAAATGGACTACATGGTACCAAAAAATCAAAATTCTCGATTGATTGATAAAAAAAGTTATGGTCTAAAATTTACCTTTTCAAAAAAATCTGATTTTTCGGCACTTTATCGATCAGAACTTTTTTACCAGTCTGTCAGGAATTTTTATTTTTTGGTATATTGTAGCCTATTTAATGCTCTATCAATTGGTACAAAGAACACAAATAAGTAACAATCCCTTCATAAGTTATAGGGTCATCCGTTGAGGTTACCCATTTTTGTAAATTCTAATAATTTTTTAACAAAAAAAGGTAACAAGACCTTCATTTTCTCTTATTTGGCAACCAAATCCATGCGGCTTAAAATGTATACAAAACAACAAAAATGTTGCCAAAACGCAAGCAACAAACGGACATTCAAAAAATTCAACAGGCTCAGCTTCCTCAACATCAACAAGTTCATCTACATCCTCAACATCTTCCCAACAACAACCATCAACATCTTCTTCAAATTATTTATCAACAATAATTAATTCTTCGTCCTCAACACAACAAATCCCTTCAATTGTTAAATTCCCTTTTGAAAGAAAAACGGCAAAAGAATTTGTTGTTGAACTGGAATTGTTTGATAAAGTTTTTTTGCATAAAAGGGATTTGGTTAAACTTAAAGTAAATTTCTTTTTTTTTTAATTTATTTAGGTTGAGGGGGAGGGGGATTGTCGAGAGCCGGGAAAATTTTTTTTTGATATTTTAAAACACAAAACAGTCGTTCTGTCACAGCCTATAACCTCTCCTCTTTTAGAGGTTTTGGCCTCTTTAGGAAAAAATCGTACCTTATAACGAAGGGTGCCTTAATTAAAAACCTCACTTTTAAACACACCCTTGGGGTCTAGAATTTATTCTCTTCCCTTTGATTTCCTTTTGGGGTTAATCCTTGGATTTAAGTCCCCCAATCCCTCTAGGGTTTAAGGCTCTAAGGGATTAACCTGGAAAATTTTTTAACGACTAATTTGTATTTTTTTTATTTTCAGGGTCGTTTGCCACTCGATAAGGTAAATCTCTAAAAAAATTTTTTTAATTAAAAAAATATTCCCCCTCATTTTTTCAAGTTATTACCCCTCCAAATATCATCAAACATAAATTCAAAATCTTCCCAAAACGTAGTTCAACTTCAATTAGAAAATGTCAATGGAGAACATGCAAAAATAAATATAACAACAAGTGTGTCCTTAAACCGTGAATTGGAATTACAAGCTGGGGAATATAGAGAACAACAGCTAACAACAGAAGATTCTCGTCTTTGGACTTTGTGTCAAGCTGCGGCTTTAAATCGGGCCCAATTACAGCCTGGAGCAAAAATATATGTTGCTTTACATAAGTAAATTGATTTTTTTTTGGATTAAAATCGTACTAGGCTAGGGAGATAAAAAATTTTTTGGCGAGTAACGTAGATGTCTTGAAGGGAGACAAAATGGTACATAAGGGAAGAAACGACGGCTCTATTACACAATATACGTCCAATCAACTATTATGCGTCCAATCAACTTTTATACGTCCAATTAAAGTTTATACGTCCAATGAAAAGATTATGCGTCCAATAAAAATTTATTCGTCCAATGAAAAGTTTATGCGTCCAATCAAATTTTATATGTCCAAACACATTTTTATTAGTGACCGGGCCGGATCCGGCCGGATTTTTCAAGAGTCTGGATACCAAATCCGGGTTTTTTCGCGATCTGCGGATTTTTTCCCGACCGGATTAATCCAGAAAAATCCGGCTGGATCCGGCCCGGCTCCATTGCCAAATCCGGATCCGAATCCATTTTAAACCGGATTTGAGATTGATCCAGTGACGAGGACGGTTGTTCCAGTGACGGGGACGGTTGTTTCTATTAACCCCTCTTGAGCAAGGCGTTATAATAAATAAAAATTATTTTGATTTTTTCTGAATTTATTTTTTCACTGGACATATAAAAATTTATTTGGACGCATAAACTTTTATTGGACGTATAAAAATTTGATTGGACGCATAAATTTTCATTGGACGTATAAACTTTGATTGGACGTATAAAAGTTGATTGGACGCATAATAGTTGATTGGACGTATATTGTGTAATAGAGCCGAAACGACAATACGGTACGTACGGGGAAAACGGACAAAAGCTTTTTTCCTATTAGCCTTAAGACTATCATTTCAAGATTTTGATCCTCCCATAAATGGGAGGAATGCGCCGTTCCCGGAGGTAAGTGCAAGACCGGGCCGACGCGCGGCAGAGAGGAAGCAAGCTTCCACCTCACGCCCTTTTCCAAAAATTGGTTAATCTCTTTGACCCCGGTAGGGGTCGTTACGGAGATTAAGCCGTAAAGAACAGATACTACACTTTGATCTTAGCCAAAAGGCCGAGAAGCGATGGCTAAACTAGAAAAGTAACTAGAGAAATGAATTTTCGTTTAAACTAAAAAGAATGGGGAGTAGAAAAGGGATGGAATTTATTGGGAGAAAATATGTGAGAGAGAATGTTTTTTTATTTATAAAGATAAAAGTGGAAGGAGAATAGTAAAGTGAAAAGAGAAAAAATAAAATTATAGAGAATAAGAGAGACAGTTAAAGATTTTTTCTTTATGAGACAAACTCTACAGTGAGTGGCTATTTTGTCTATTTTCACCTATGTACCATTTTGTCTGTTTTGCCCGTGTACCATATTGTCGTTTTTTACGGGAAGTACCATTTTGTCGTCTATACCCTAAAATACTTTTGTTACCCCAAACACTAATACAAAATTTTTTTTTCCAGTTTGGTCGATGTTCGAGATGGCACAAAATATTTTGTACAAGTTGTGCATAGTGCTCCTCTACTACTTTGTTTGTTTTTAATTTTTTAAATTTATCAACAAGAAAAAAATTTTTTTTAAGCAATGATTTTGGTTTTTGGAGCAGAACAACGTCTTTTATGTATGGCACATTTAATTGGGGCAGATTCTTTACCTTCAAAACAACAATTGGATGAAAATTTGCAATTTCTCCCAAATATTTCTCATCCGGCAGCAGATGAAAGGGCATTTATTGTTCTTAATCGTGATGGGGATTTTGCTATTTTAAAAGGGCGTTGGCAAGGATTTGTTAGGAAACAGGCTGGTGATCGGTATCATAAGGTTATTTTTATTTTCTTTTTCTTGACAAGTTTGGGTAGAGACGTGACCGAGAAAAGTATCGAAAAAATCTCAGGTATCGAGAATTGAGATTTTTCGAGATTTCGACTCAGTTTGAGGACGCTGCCCTTAATCAGAGCCGTAGCCAAGGGCAGGCCAGTCCTTTATAATAAACAGTCTGTTTTTGGAACTGAAAGGTCACCGGGCCCTAAAAATGAACAAAAATTCAAAAAATCGAAGTAAAATTTTTTCAATTTATAGGGTATAAGTGGCGCTCCAGGCGCACTAAACGTAGAGCTTTTCAATTTATTGAGGAATACTGTTCAAAATTTCCAACTACCTGGAGCGAATGGATCAACAGTCTTCAGCATTGGAGGTTTTTTTTGAAAGAATTTTTAAAGTTTTTTAATTAAAAAAGATGCCCAAGCACAATTAAACGGTCGTAGAATGCATTGTCGTTCAACTCAAACAGCTGAACATTTGGCGTGTATTTTTGGAATTGGAACACTTTTTATTCTTTGCAATCCGGGTAATTTATTTTAAGAAGGAATTATTTTTAGTTTTGGGGGTTTTAATTAGAGTTAGACGCTTTCAAATTGCCGGGCCCGGTATCCGGATTTTTCTTTCAAGCTGGCTCGTGGCAGGTTTTCCGGATTAAAACCCCAAAAAACATAATCCTATCGAGATATCGAGCTTCCTCGCCCGAAAATTTGGTCCTAGCCCTTGCTTGGTGTCGAACTCGTTTTTATTAGAGAGGGGGTGATTTTAAGAATCTTTGATTTAGGACATTCTCTTCTATATTTAAAAACATTTTTCAGATAAGGTCCGCAGTGTAAAAGATACCAACAAAATTGGCCATCAATGTCAACGTTGGCCGATGACTGTTGCATGCGGCTATGGTTTAGAAAAAATTTTTATTTTTAAAAGAATATTTTCAGGCCGTTCATTACCCACAAATCGTTTAATAAGTGCAGCACAAAGACATCACCATGATTTTGGCGGAACAGAATTTTTGCCACTTTTGTTAATGAATATGTGCAGTGGTGCTGAAGGAGGAGGTGGTGGTTGTGATGGAGGGGGAGATGGGGCTGGCGGATCTGCGTGTGGTACGATTTTGATTAATAGACGGCTCGACCCAGACAAAATCTCAATCTCGTCTGTATATGAGTTGAGTGTTGATACATTTAGGGGTTGATCTTATGTGTTGATGCAGTGAAAAGGTTATCAACTTTTTCGTAGAGAAAAATGCCCATTTCGCCAAAATTAAAAATATAGACCTCAAAATTTCCAAATTAATCTAAAAACCTAATAAAGGTGCATGCGGTGCTTGTGGAGCCTGTGGTGCTTGCGGCGGTTGTGGTAAATTTTTTAAATAACTTTTATAATTCTTAAATTAATTTTGACTTTCACAGGTGGTTGTGGAGGATGCGGTGGATGTGGTTAATTTTATTTTGAATATAAAAATTAATTTTTAATCTTTAGGTGGTTGCGGTTAGTATTACTTCATGTATAGAAAAATTTTCTAAGAGCTAAAATTTTTTTGTTATTTTTTATTAATACTAGCTACCTGCCATAATATTTTTTAAATGAAAAAAAGTTGTTTTTTCATCATTAAATAACGGAAAAAAATTTTTAATTTTATCACAAATTTAGAAAAAAATTTTAATTTTAAAAAATAGCATCTAAAAAATTAAAAAAATATTTTTTAAAGAGTTAGTTACACAGGCAAATTTGAATTGCCCACGAAAATTTAAATTCATCTTTGATGTTGAATCCCTCCACTAGCTTGTGAGTTTTGTTGAATATTTGAATGTGGAGAAGGTGCTACTTGTGGTTGATAATGATTTTGCTGTTGCTGTTGTTGCTGCATCATATGATGATGATACATTTGTGCTTGTGCTGAAGATTGAGGATTAAATCCTTGTGGAGTTGGTTGTCCTCCATAGAGGGCGTTTGGTTGACCTGGAAAATTTTATTTTCAGTGTTCACGTTGTGGAAAAATTCATAGGATGGGAGATAGAACAGGACCATGAAATGAGCCCAGACCAGCCAGTACCGACACAACCAGGCCCGTAACCGGTGGTAGGCCTTCCCCCCTCCCGAAAAAACCCTAGTCTTTAAAATCTAAAAAAACCAGAAAATCCATATGGAGCAGCCATTAAAGAATTTTGCTGTTGATGTTGTTGTGGTTGTTGTTGGGCAACATAAACATGAGGAGGGACAATTCCATAAGGGATGGATCTTTGCTGTTGAATATATTGTTGTTGTTGAGGAGAGACAGGATTTGGTTGTAATTGTTGCTGTTGTTGACGTTGTGAAGGCTATAAAATTAATTTTTTTAATATTGATGGACGAAAAGGTTCTAAATTTGGAAAGTGGATGGTCTAGAGGATTTTTTTGTGAAAAAAAACAGGCCAGAGGAAGAAAAAAGTGTCAGGGAAAAGACTAGAAAAGGGTGTCCGATCTGGTAAGTTAAGCAACGCTGGGAAAATGAGGAAAGAAAGAAATTTTAAAAAAATACAGAAAAATGTTGTTGTTGAGTTGCTGGCATATTTGTTTGTTGTGCATTAATATAAAGTTGCTGTTGTTGTGGTTGTAATAATTGTTGCTGTTGTTGAATTTGATTAATATTTTGTTGTGTTAATTGT
This sequence comes from Meloidogyne luci, assembly GCA_902706615.1. Classification (NCBI taxonomy): domain Eukaryota; kingdom Metazoa; phylum Nematoda; class Chromadorea; order Rhabditida; family Meloidogynidae; genus Meloidogyne; species Meloidogyne luci. The sequence continues at coordinate 996,829 of CACSLI010000133.1, read as the reverse complement.
TGTTGGTTTGGAGAAATATTTGAATTAATTAAAGGTTGAGAAGGCGTTCTTTCATTTTGGGGAGAAGATTCGTTAGGTTGCTGTTGTGGAGGAGGGATAGAATTATTTGTAGAAGATTGTTGTTGAGTTGATACAGGTGTTGGTACTTGTTGTTGTTGAACTGCTGTGGATGGCCCTATCTCCTTTTAAAAAAATTTTTTTGGATTGATTTGGAGAGAAAAAATTTTGAAAAATTTTTTGAAAAGATTTTTTGAAAATTTCAGAAAAAAAGATTCAGTCAGAAAAATTTTGACAAAAAATAATTCAAGAAACCTGAATTATTTGGGCACCACAATATGGCTCAACTAACTTTGCTAAAAGTATTAAATTTTTGCGAAGCGTTTCCTGACATTTTAACGACTCCTGAAAATTAGTGTAATAAAAATGATTGTCAACTTGTAAAAGGAATCGAAAATGAAATTTTTTAAAAATTTTTAAAAAAAAATTCCAAGAATTTAGAAACCCAAAAAATAATAAAAGGAGATATCCAAATCCCCCGAAAAATAAAAAAACCTCAAGACGTCCCATCCTCTGACAAGTAGCAGCAGTTTCAATAAGCTGTCCATTTTCAATTAATAAATTTTTTACACTTGTTTGATCAGATCCAAAATTATTTAGAACCTCTGAATTATTTTCTGTAGACATTAAAAACAAAATTTTTGTTAATCTAAAAAATAAAAAATTTTTCTCATTGGGTTGAAAAGAAAAGTTGTCGGGTCGAAAAAAGTCTGGGTTTAAGCCCTCATGTATCGGGAAACCCGACCCATCCCTAGCATAAAAGTGTCAAAAATTAAGAAAAAATTTAACAAAAAGAAATATTTTAGTTGATTAAAAATCAAATAATTTTTATAAAAAAATATACAAAAAAATTTTATTTATAGAAAAGAAAAATCCGGGAAAATACACTAACAGAACCTTCTTAAACATATTCCTATATTTCTTAGAAGATTATTTAGTCGAAACCCTCGTTCGTTTATTCCAATGAAAATTAGAACCATACGCCTTTGGAACAATTTTTCTCTCTTCAGGTTCGCGTATTTCGTAGGCCCAACGATTTTTCTCACAAAAGTTAATTGCATCATCTTTAGAGGCAAATGACAAAGCCATATTGATGTTACTCAATGGATCTCCACTAGAAAAATTTTGAAAATTAAAAAATTGATTTGAGAGGATTCCAAGAACAAGTATGTTTAATTTAGATTTTGGTTATATTTATCTGATTGTGAGTTATTTTAAGCAGCGGGAAGAGAAAATCAGATCGGAAAATTGTCAGGGTTTCGAATTTCGGGTATTGGGTAACCGTGACATCAGTTCAGCGACCCAGTGGTAAACGAAAGTAGTCAGAAAAAAATCCCTAAAACGAGGAAAAATGTGTAACGGAATTCAAAGTAAACTCCAAAATCCAAAAATAATTTTGACGCAAGTACTAAATCAGAGGCCATTTTTGAACTTATTAAAAAATTACCTGCTACACCAACCAATCGTCTGATCCTCCCAACGTTCTCGATTGTCTAATTCAATCTTCCAGGCAGTAACATTATTCCAACCCGATTGCATTGCATTTCTGGCAGGTTTATAAATCACTGCGCGTCTTCCCTTTAAAGGCGGGATTAATTTTTTAGAAATTTTTAAAAAACCTCTCGATGCTCTTCAGGCACTCCCCCAATATCCATAACTTCTTTATTCGAGTCAACTTCAAGTGGAATAACTTCAGGCAATTTGTGTCTTTCACCGAGAACGTCTACAGTCTCCTTACCACTGGATTCAACAGCTGGGATAACAGCTGGTCTTTTCATATATTTCCCTTGACCCTGAAAAAGTAAGTCAAAAATGATAAAAAAATTAAAAAAAACCTCAATAGGAGAATTCAAAGGAGCTGCATCAGGAGGTCCTATTTCAATAAGCGTACGAGTTGAGAATATTAATGGTTTCGCACATCTTTTTGCAATGGAAGAAAAAGCAAACATTTTTAACTTTAAAATTAAATACAGCTAAAAAGAAAATTTGAAGATTTCTAAAAAATAAAGAAGAGTGTAATGCTTAATACGAGAGACCGAGCTAGAGAAAACGAGAAAAGAAATTTAACTAGAGAGAGCCCATTCTGTTCGACTTTTTGTGAAAAAGTCAACTGTGTGTATAATTGGTATTTGGTATTATGAAAAACCAAAACAAAAATCAAAAATGACATTTGAGTCTGGGACTGTCAACTAACGAATATAAATTTTTTGGTTAGACTCTATTAGCCTTTTTATTTTTTGTTGAATTTTTTCTTTGTTTGTTAGAGTCTAAAATTAAAGAAAACCAAAAAGACTCTATTATCCCGTCTGTCTCGTTCCGTCTTCCTTTAATTTCTCCTCTACTTTTTCCTCCTGCAAAATTTAAAGATAACAAGATGAAAAAAAGCTGCTGCACAGCTAAAAAAAAGAGTTGAGAGGGACACTTTTGCTAGGACATCTTTTCTTTCTTTTTTTTCTTCCTCATCATCGATTTTGTTGCTCTTTCACATTTCCGTCTATTGTTGTTTTGTTGTTGCTCTCTTTTTTACACTTGTTTTATACCCCTTTCCCCCTAAATTGCCAAGTCTTTCTCTCCCAAAGTCGTCAGAGTCAGCAAGAAAAATATTGGCAAGACTAAAAGAAAAAAATTTTTTTTACTTTATATGGCATATTTCTATAATAATCTCCCAAGCTTTCCTTTTTTGACTTGCTTTTTTTGTTGCTTGATTCCAAGTTTTTTTTATTAAAAATTTTATTTTTTTTGTTAATTTTTCTTTTTAATTTTCAAAATTTTTTTTTCTCATTTTCTCTAATTTTTAATTTTTTTCTCTTTCAGTTTTTTACCTTGACGGTTCTTTTAACTAAATATATAACAACACTTACCAATTCACAAAATGACGTCACTGCCTTCTTCGAGCACTGCAGCACCTTTTGTGCCTGAAACAAAAAACAACATTCTGCAGAAGGTTTTTTTTTAATTTTTGAAAATTTTTCTAAAATTTTTCTGTCTAAAAAGGGCTGGATGCAACTGAAAAAATTTTCTGCAGCCGCAGTCCGCAAATTTAATTTTAAGTCCGCGGCCACAATCCAAAAAACACGCAATCCGCAGTTGCGTCCATCCCTGGTCTAAAATCCCTCTTAAAATTTATTTTTAGATGGACACTGTCCTCCTTCGGATTCTCAACTCTGCCCACCTCAAAACTCACAAATACTTTCGTGTTTCAGTGCCTCAAGCTATTACTGGCCAAGTTTTGGTTCAACATATACATAATGCTTTTTATGCTTCTTCCTCGCCTTCATCTTCAAATCAGCCCTCTTCGTCAGTAATCACTGCTGAGGATGTTGGGGAAGCTGTCCATTTTGCAACAATGCTCTTGCAGTATGGCTACATCTTTCCGGTTATTGATGTGCATGCTCAGAGTGTTAAGGTTTGTATAATTTTTGATTCCCACACATTAAATTGGCCACCCCCTGTCAATAAGGGAAATTATGGCTATCCTTAACTTGAAACCCTGACTTTTTTGACCACATACCCAACCTGAGAATTTTTCAAAAATCCAGAACCTGGACCGATTTTTTCTCAAACCGTGATAGCCATGCTTTCAATGTGATCACTATGCTCTAGTGGGTGAGAGTACGATTAATGTTGATTGTTCTAAGTTCGTTGGTGAATTGGTGCTGAAGTCGACTAGTCTAGCTCGTCTTCCCCCATTAAATTGAAAAAATTCTTACCAAACCAAATTTACTTCGATTTCCTATTTTTGTTTATTTTCTTAGGAAGATGGAACTCTATATAGGATACAACTTCCATATTTTTGGCCATCACATGCTCAACAAGCAGATAATGTTGAATATGGTTTTCGTTTAATTTTAATTTTTAAATTTATTTTTTCCTTTTTTAACAGCCATATATCTTTCAAAACGTCTTCTACGGAATGAACTGAAACATGGTTTGGATGAGGAAGAAGCTGATGCCTACAATAGGTCTTTCGAACTTTTGAGCCATATGTGGACTTTCATCTCTGCCCAAGCAGAACTTCAACTTAAGGCTTTAAAAGAACGCAAAAAGGCTGAAAAAGTTGTTTTTGACACTGAGGAAAGAGCTTTTTGGAGAACGAGACGGCCAGGTTATTTTTATACGAATTTTATAAAGGTGGGCTTTCTCTAGAAATTGCAATAAACGAGAAATAAATTAAATTAGTGTTTTTTGAGATATTTAATTTGACATTAATTTATTGGCGTTTTAGGGTGAAAGGCTCGGGTTGGTGTTACAATTACAATAAGTTCAAGTCCTGTTTTTGTGGAATAATTTTAGGGTGGGACGTGCTTCTCATAATTATGTTTTTTGATCCTTTTCCTTAAATTTTTTTTCTTCAAAATTTTTTAATCGTATCCTTTTAGGTCATTCCAATATGGTTTTTGAAGAAGGTTTACAAAAGCTTGGTTAGTTTTTATGTTCATTTATTTTCTTCAAATATTTTTTTTTCTTTTAGACCGAAAAATTCGGAGGCCTACTATTAGCCATGTAAATTAAAAGAAAAATAATTTTTTAAATATTTATATTTTTATTAGCTCCACACAACAATTGAACGTCTACGATTAGCTCTAAAGACTAAGCCTTGGTTAAAAATGCTTAAGGCTAGTGAAATGTAAGAAATTCTCTGAGTTTTTCTAAAAAATTTATTTTTTGAAGAATGACTAATTGGACGGAACAGTTTGCAGAATATGACCCATTTCTTTCATCACCATTGCCTTCTAATCCTTGGATTTCTGATGACTCTACACTTTGGGTTTTAAATGCGGACAAGTTTATTTTTGATTTTTTGATGGTTTAATTAAATTTTGCGTTTTTTCAAGTGTTGAAGTGCCTACGGAAAGACGTGTTAAGCGTTGGGGATTAAGTGTTATTGAGTTGGTTAGAGATCCTATTGGAAGACAGGTTTTGTTTTTTTAATTTTTTAAATGTTAAATTTTTGACTAAAATTTGAGAGCTAGTTCTTTATAGAAAATTTTAAAATTTAATTTTCTTATAAATGCCAAAAAGCCGAAGTACCAACCCTCAAAGACTGCCAGAGTACCAAACACATGGGTCTGTTTCAACAACTATGAGGGTTTCATAAACGTGTGAGGTTGTTAACAATCCGCGTTTTGGTATTTCTCTGTCATTTGGGAGTTTAGCATTTCGGCGTTTGGTATATCAGCATCGTATCCTCCATTTTTGCAGGCCCTAATAAATTTTTAGCTCTTGAAAAATTTCTTTAAATTTTTCTTTAATTTTTAAATAATTTTTTACATTTTTCCAGGTGCTAGAATCATTCCTTGATTCCGAATTTTCTTCCGAAAATCTTCGTTTTTGGATGTCTATTCAAGATTTGAAATATTCGACAAATTCACAAATAGAAACTAAAGCTCAATTAATTTTGGATGAATATTTGGCTGCTGGTTCTCCTTGTCAGGTTTTTTTTAAAAATTAATTTTAAAAGTTGAAAAAAATTTTTTAAAGGTTAATGTTGACTCTCGTACTCTTGATGAAACACTTAAATGTATAAATGAATCTCATACTTCTAGACGTTTTGCCTTTTCGCTGGCTGAAGAACACGTTTTTACTTTAATGAGTAAAGATTCTTATCCACGGTTTTTTTTAAATTTTAAAAATTAATTCGAATTCATTGTTTTTTAAAGTTTTCTTCGCTCTCCAATTTATAAAGGTGTATTGGATGCAGCAAAAGCTAAAGGTTTGAAATTTTATTTATTTTTGACTTGGAAATTGTTACAGAAATTACCTAAGTTACTGCTATGGGAGTCCAATGACCCGCAAACTATATAACCTAGTTCAAGTTTAACTAGTCTCGGACGACTTATTTTTAGATGATTTATGGTTGGTCACTGACTCCCCTCTCCGACCGACTATTGTTTTTAGGCTATTCTCCGACATCCCTCTTCCCCTAGAATGTTTTTCTTGACAGACCGGGGACCAAACATAATATCTCGTACTCTTGGTAAAGTGATTTTCGTTGAGCTGAATCGAACCATTTCCAGGGTTTCATATCTGGGATTAGATAATGTTGAGCAAAGTTATATATCTTGTTGATATCTAACCTTGTTAGGGTGTGCCCATTAACAAAACTTTTCCATCAAAAATTTTTTCCAAATTTTTTAGGCAAAAAACGCATTTTTGATGTTATAAAAGAATTAAGCAACGTTAGTGTAAGCACCAAACGTACACCAATTCAAAAACATCATAAAATGAGTAGAAGTAGTGCTTGTGTAGATGTAATAGAAGGAGGAGGAATTCCAATAACATCATCTTTAACAACACAATCACATCAAACATTAAATACTGGAACAACAATATCACCACCACCAGGAGGCGGAGGAGGAGGAGGACTGACAACATCAACAATATCAAAACAAATAAGCTCAGATTCTCTTCCATTAATTGCTGCTAGTAGATCACCAGTTTCTTCTTCATTAAATTTATCTCCTCCAATAATTACTGGTGGTGGAGGTACAACTTCGTCGACTACAACTAATACAAGTGATACGTCTGGTACTCCTAATAAGGAAGGAAAGTAAATTTTGTGTGAATTGGTATATTTTTTTGAATAATTTTTTTTTTAATTTTTGTAACTTAAAAGAAATAAGCCAGTTCTCTTTTAAATAATTTTCTTTATGTTTAACTAATTCTTAGAATCTCTATTTTATCCCATCCTTTGTTTCCGTTCATAGAGTAATATTAAGGGCTAGATTTTTTGAAGGTTAAGGTTAGTTTTTAAATAATTTTTTTGGGTCCACCGTTTTCTGACAAACCAAATAGGAGAACCGAACCAAGAATTTTCGGATATCGGAAACCGGCAACCTTACCTGCGACTTAGAAACTAACTATAATAAACTTCAAGCATACTATAAGCTAACAAGATCCACAGTGGCTTTAAGTCTCGAACCACCAACAAAAAATGTTAGGGAACATAAGCATTACTGAACAATTTAACTTATTTCTCGGACGTCCTAGTAACTCAGACGTCTTGAAATTTAAAAAAAACTTTAAAAATTAAAATACCTTTCATTGGGACGGATACACAATGTCCATAATATTTCTTAAAAATTTGGAAAAGGGATATATTTTAGAGATTCTATTTTCTTTAAATAATTTAATTTATAAATTGTTTACAATAAAAAAAAATCCTCAAACTTTCATTTTTTAACAAATCTCTTTTTTAAAAGAATTTTTTTTGTTGTTTTTTTTTTCATTTTTAAATTTATTTTTAAATTTTATTTTTTTTTTTCATTTTTTTGTGTGCATAATCGACAAAGAAATTTTATATTTATATATTTTATACATTTATATACAGAGAATGCACAAAAATATATATAAAGAATAAAAAATTAATTTATATAAAAATTTTTTGAATTTTTTTTTATGAAATAGTAAAAGGTTTTTAAATAAATAAACCAGAAATATTTAAAAAAAAATTTTTCTTTAAAATTTTTTAAATTTATTTTAGTTATTTTGCACCAAAAAATGCTTCCATTAATTAATATTTGCCCATATTTTATTCTTTTATTTATTTTGGACATTTCAAGCGCCTTTCGTGAATTCTCTGTACCATTGGAATATGCAATAAAAGGTTTATTTTATTTATTTTTTAATTTCTTGAAAAAAATTTTCGATAAAAAAAATTTTTCCCGATAAATTTTAGTCCGCAAATATTGTCCGCAAAAATATTTTTTTCCAAAAATTTTTTCCAAAAAATTTTTTTAATTTTTCTCTTTAAAGATATTTACTTCCAAATTGGTCAAATCCGTATAAAACCTTTTATTGGAAGTCAGAACATGGAAAATATTCTTCCCGCAACAGCAGAATTTATTGCAACGTCAACAGAAGTAATTGCTCAATGGAAAAAAGATTTGGAAACAAATCCTTTAAAAAAAGAATATAAAATGAAAAGTGGACAAATATTTAGCAGTAATTCTGTTGTGAGTTTTTTTTTTTTTTTTTTTTTTTTAGGGGTTAGAAATTTTATTTTTTTTTGTCGGTTAGGAAAGGATACTTTTCCGAGACCAAAATACCTTCCACGTGAAACTAGAATTTCGAAGAAGTCCGGAAACTTGTCTGAAAAAACAGAAACTTGTCTTTTTTCAGACAATCCAGTTCAGACATGTCCGTAAAAGAAAACAATTTTTTGTCCGCAAGCTTTGTCCGCAAAATTCTTTCTGTTCTACACTTTAGGTAACAGACTCGTAGTAAAATTCATGGCCCACTAGAGTGAAAATCTAATAGACATATCGTTAGATTTATATTTACGACCCACTGGCTGTTTAGTTTCAAAGTGGATTTTGCGGACAATATTTGCGGACATCCACATTTTAATACCTTGATTGATTCCAAGTTTCTTTGGAATGTATTTTGGTTCTTGATGTTTGTTTCCCAAGTCTTACTTTTTTTATTTTAAAGGAGGGTTATATTCAATCAAAATATGTTCATTTATTGGTTATTACTGCTGATTTGGACAAGCAACGTATCCATTCCTTGACGCATTCTCCCGCACCTCTTAGCGTAATAAACAATTCTACCAATATACAAATAAATGAAAAATCGCCGTCTCCATTGATTCTTATTAGAGTTCAAGGAATTGTTGATCTTCCAGGGTAATTTTTGTAAAATTGAAAAATTAAGGTAAAATAATTTTTGCGGACAAAATTTGCGGACAAACCTAAAAGCGTGTTGAAATTGGAAAAAAAACGTCCAGTTAGTGTCCTGCGCTATTGTTTAATTATATGATTTTTTTGAATGGGCAAAAAATTTTGTCCGCGAATAATGTCCGCAAAAAAATTTTTCTTCCGCAAACGTTGTCCGCAAAATTTTTTTTGTCCGCAAATGTTGTCCGCAAAATTTTTTTTTAAATTTTTTATAAAAATTCTAGTCCTGATACCGCAACATATTTGCGTAGAGTAGAAGAAGAAAAACGTGCTCGTCAACAAGGTGCTACACAAGACAATCGAAGCTTTCTTCAAAAATATTGGATATATTTTGTTCCAGTAATTGCTTTTATGGTTTGTATTTGCTGTATTATTTTAGCTGTATTATTATTAATTTGGCTAATAAATCAAATTAATGAGGATATGATAGAACACGCTTTTATGTATGAAAATAATGAAGAGGAAAATTTTTGAGATTTTTTTAATTTTTGACTGACTTTATTTTTTTAAAGGACCCAGAGACTTTACCCAGACTTTTTTTTTAATTTTTTAAACTATAAAGAGTTGCTCGTCAAAAAAATTTTTTGTGTCCAGGACTCGGATATGTGCGGATTTTTCCTAATTTTGTGGTTTAGATCGATGAGGATTATTTTTGTGGTCTTTTGTAAACTTGCGGATTTTTAGCTCAAATTTGCGGATTTTTAAAAGAGATCCAATTCCTGATCTAAAGTTAAAGAGCAACTTAATATTTATTTATATTTTGACTTTTTTCACTTTTAAAATGCGCGTTTTCCAAGATAAATTTTAATTTTGCAGGTCTTGTCAAATGTTCTCAACCCAGAACCTCAAGGAGCTGAATAATTATTTAAATTTTTAATTGGATTTATTTCCTTTTTCTTTTCTTTCTTGAATATTTTATTCATTAATTCCTTTTTAATATTCCTTTTACAAATAACTGTGTTAACACATTTTGCCAATACGATATTTCGCCAGTAGGGCTAAAAATAAAGGTTTTGTCAACAACCTTGTTGGCAAAACGTGTATTTTTACCCTTATTGGCAAAATATGTTTTTGGCAAAATGTCGAGTCTTCCCTAATAGTGCGACGAATTTTGGGCACTCAACCGTCTTTGATTAGAAAAATTTAATTTCACATTATGCCAAGAAAAATCAAGTTATCGTATGATGCTTTATCTTTCTCGTATTTCTCTCTCTAGTGATTCGAGAATTATAAAAAGATTTTTTCTATTGATTATTTGTTTCAATTTCGTTGCTAACTAGCGAGATTGCTTAAAATGTTAAGTGCACAAACTAGCTTTTTTTCTTTAAAAGTTATATTAGAGTTTTGCTTGAAACTCTTGTATTTTTTGCTTAATTTGAAAAATCTTTTTAATCATTTTTAGCTTTCAAAAAATTTTTTTTCTTCTGTTAAAAAATGATCTTCACAAAAAAGTTTGTTCAAAGTGCAAATTCCATCATAGCAGGATGTACTATGAAGGCTGCTGCTCTTTCAACATCTTCAAAATTGTCGGCTTCTAGTGCTGAAGTTTCTCGAATTTTGGAAGAAAAGATTCTTGGACAAGAAGCAAAGATTAATTTGGAAGAGACTGGAAGAGTACTTTCTATTGGTGATGGAATTGCTCGTGTTTATGGACTTAAAAATATTCAGGCTGAGGAAATGGTGGAATTTGATTCGGGAATGAAGGTTGTTATTTTTTATATTTTTTGGGTTTGTAGTTGGGAACTCTCTTGGGCTCGCTCACATCCGCTTTAGGTAACGGGACTTGACTAATCTTCGAGCCTGTTGGGGCTCCAGCTCATGAGAACTCTGGCCTCGGAGAGACCCAATAATCTCAAAAACTTCCTGGTCTGAATACAGAAATACCCCGTCCATATCCAACTCTAGGGCTGGTATAGGGTGTCCTCCGCTCATTTTAGAAAGGCGGGCCTGGATTTTCGATTCTACTGGCTTATTGTTAGTTGGGTTATGGGCTGCAGCGATGAGAAACCCGGGCAAACTAGACTTCTAAATCTCTAATTCAACAATATTAACCTTTAATTTTTTCTCTAAAAAGGGAATGGCTCTAAACTTGGAACCTGACAATGTTGGTGTTGTCGTCTTTGGAAATGACAAGGTTATTCGTGAAGGAGATATTGTCAAACGGACTGGGGCTATTGTGGACGTTGGTGTCGGTGAAGAATTGTTGGGCCGCGTTGTTGATGCTCTAGGAAATCCAATTGATGGAAAACCTTTAAAAGTTTCTCAACGTTCGCGTGTTGAAGTTAAAGCTCCAGGAATTATTCCGCGTCTTGGTGTGCGTGAGCCTATGTTGACAGGAGTGAAAGCAGTTGACTCTTTGGTGCCAATTGGAAGGGGACAGCGTGAATTGATTATTGGAGATCGTCAAACTGGGTTTGTATTTTTTGCTGATTTTTTGGGTTAGATTAGGCTGACAAGTGAGAAATACCCCCCCCCCCCCAATTTTCCCTAACCACGTGTTTTCTGTAGCTAGACCAATAAGGTTATTAAAAAGGAATTTTAATTAGGATATGAATGATCAAGGGCGTTATAGCCCTCCTGAAACCCGATCCCTGGATGCGCCCATGATTATTAATTCATCCCCAAACATTTTCAGTAAAACTGCAATTGCTATTGACACAATTATCAACCAAAAGCGTTTTAATGCCAGTAATGATGAGAAGAAAAAGCTTTATTGTATTTATGTTGCTATTGGTCAAAAGCGTTCGACTGTTGCTCAAATTGTGAAGCGACTTACTGATGCTGATGCTATGAAGTTTGTTTTTTTGGGTTACAATTATTATTCACTTCAGGTACACAATCATCGTTTCGGCTACCGCTTCTGATGCAGCACCTCTTCAATTCCTTGCACCATATTCGGGAGCTGCGATGGGAGAATTCTTCCGTGATAATGGAAAACATGCATTAATTATTTATGATGATCTTTCAAAACAAGCTGTAGCATATAGACAAATGTCACTTTTGTTGCGTCGTCCTCCAGGACGTGAAGCTTATCCAGGTTTTTTATATACCCATAACTTTTTGGAAACTTGCAGACGCCAACTACTAACACCTACTGGCATGAGTCGGGTTGTGTTTTGGGTTTGGGTCTTTTCCATGATTGTCCTATTCCATCACCTGTTCATCCAATTTTTCTTTAAAGTCATTTATTTGGCTAATATTAACAATCGTTATTTATAGGAGACGTTTTCTATTTGCACTCTCGTTTGCTTGAACGTGCTGCCAAAATGAATGAGACACACAAAGGAGGATCTCTTACAGCTTTACCAATTATTGAGACCCAAGCTGGTGACGTGTCTGCTTATATTCCAACAAACGTCATTTCAATTACCGATGGACAAATCTTTTTGGAGACTGAATTGTTCTATAAAGGTGTTAGACCTGCAATTAATGTTGGTTTGTCTGTATCTCGTGTAGGATCTGCTGCACAGACGAAATCTATGAAACAGGTTTTCTTTTGAATTTTTTGGTATGGGAGGGGTTGGGGATTTATTATATTCTAATCCTGACACTTCAGGGTCGGAAAGTTTGGGATCGGGTTTGCCAGAATCATTCTGTGTCCGAATTGAAACTTGTGTAGGGTAGTAGGGTCAAGGTTTTATTAGTCAAATTTTTTTGGTTAGACGAGGTCGGGCTTTGGGGTCCTATTTAAACCCTAAAAATTAAAAAGGTTGCTGGTTCAATGAAATTGGAACTTGCACAATACCGTGAGGTTGCTGCTTTTGCTCAATTTGGTTCTGATTTGGATGCTTCGACACAACAACTGCTCAATCGTGGTGTTCGTTTGACTGAGTTGCTCAAACAGGTTTTCCTTAAAATTTTTAGAATTTTATTTAAAAAAATTTTTCCTAAAGGGTCAATATGTTCCAATGGCTATTGAAGAACAAGTTGCTGTAATTTATGCTGGTGTCAAAGGTTATCTCGACAAAATTGACCCTTCACAAATTACTCGTTTCGAAAAAGAATTTCTTGCACATATTCGTGCTCATGAGCAAGAATTGCTAAAAATTATTCGTGAAGAAGGCCAAATTACTACAACAACGGATGATAAGCTTAAAAATTTGGTTCAAACATTTATTGCAGCTTTTAAGCATTAGGGAAGTATTTTGAAATTAATGAAGTGAGGAAAGAAAATTATAGAAGACATAGGATATTTTAAAATATAATGTTATTGTTTTTTTTAATTTAGAAAAAGTAAAAAATTAATTTTGTTGGGAAAATGACTCCCTCTAAAAAATGTTCCTCCAAAATTTTCATTTGTTTAAGTTTTTTGTCTTCTCTTTTGTCGTTAAAATCTGTTGTTTTATTGGTTTTTTAATAAATTTTTGAATGAAGAAATTTTTTTTGAATCTAATGCGTTTTCAAACGTTTAATTTCTCGTTGTAAAATATTTTAAATTAATCAGATTTTTTGTAATTTTTGAAATTAGAATATAAAATGGACTCACCTGGAAATTCGCTTATCAGCAATGAACAAAAAGACGAGCTTCATTCTATACCTCAACAGATGTATCACAACCAGATTGGTAAAAGAGTTATGACTGATGAAGGCACAGGTTTTTAATTTTTGATTTAAAATTTTTGAGCTTTAGTTTTAAAGGAGGTGTGGGGATAAGAGTGGCAGAGAGATATGGATCTAATGGCATTTCTAATAACGATCTTAATGGTCCAAATTGTTTTTAAACCCTCTTTGTTGTTTAATATTTTGAGATAATATAAGGTCAGATCCAGGGATCGGATTTAAAGTGGTTTAAAAGGGCCGTGCGCCGTCCCCTTAACCCTTTTGAATTCGCTTTTGTTGGATAAAGAGGTTCAAAAACAACTTCCCACCCAAATTCCTTTGATACTTCAATATATCACATTTTCAGTTTCCATGGAAAGCCTTGAAAATCCTAATGAACCTCGTCGTCGTTCAACCAGAGACATTAAAAAACCAAAATTTGATGATGAATTGGTTGAAAGTGTTGTACTGAATAAACAAACACCTAAACGACGACATTCAAACGAAAAACATATTGTGACAAATGTTAATAATAATACAATATTAAATCCATCTGTCAACACATTTCCGAGCAGAATTCCTGTTACTTGTAATAACAACAACAATAATAATATTGCTGCGTTAGGTGGAAATGTTCAGTTACTTAATGCTCCTTCAAATGAGGTTTTTTTAATGTTTTTTAACTTAGGAATAAATTGGGTGGTGTCTTTGGAACATCTTATAATGCCAAGAAGCCCTCCTTACAAGCCCTCGAAATACCAAACTTGTGGTGTGTTGGTCTAGGGATGTTTTTTAATGACAGGAAAAGTTGTTCCAATAACGGGAAAAAAGTTGTTGCTGCGGGGGGAGCCGGTCATGTTGAGGAGAATGACGGTCAGTGTTAGGACTGAACCATCCCCTACCCATTCTTTGTACTTACCTTATATTAGCTTCCAACAACCTTTTCCCCCCAGTATTTTACTCTTTTTTCCAATCAATTTTATATTATTTTAAAATTAAGATGGATAAAACACAACAACAACAATCAAATAAAAATAGAAGAAAAACAACACCAGAAGTAAATACTTCAATTATTAGAAATTTACAACCTTCTTTGGCTTTATTAAATCAATGGACACCTGAAGATGATATTGCTCTAATTGCTGCTGTGACACACGTTAATTAACATTATTTTTAATTTTTATTTAAGTTTTGTTTAGGTTGCTGATCTCTGGATTGTGTATACCCAAATGCGTTTTTCTCGGCGTTATACGCTTGAACAAGTTAGTTTTTTAATAATTTTTTTTGTTATAATTTTAGGGATTTAAGAAAATTTTTTTAATTTGGGTCGGGTCCAAGGATTATATTAAGCAAGAATTGGTCGATTCTTCAAAATCTCGGACTTTTCTCGGCCCGAAACTCGATCCAAAGGGAATTTTTGAAAATTCGATTGGACCTGACCCAATTTTTTTTCTTATTAACCCAGTCCATTCATGTGAAAGTCTACCTAAAATAAAATGGACTCACACACAACTTCTGATAATTCCTAAATTCCAAAAAAAATTTTTTGTTAGCTTTTTCCCAGTCCATTTAAGACATTTGATTCTACGAAAAAAAATTTTTTTAATAAATAATTTTTATTTAATTTTTAGATAGAAGAGCGTTGGTATGAACTTTTATATGATGAAGAATCAAGTTTAATTGCAAAAAGAAGAATGGAACAAATGGAAAAACAAAAAATTATATCAATACAAGAACGAATTCCCTTCTCTTTATCAGAAGAAAATTTATTGAGACAAATTCCTTCTTCTGCCCCACAACCTATAAGTTCAATTCTGTCAAAAATTTTGGAACAAAACAGGGATACTACTTTTCATTATGCTAGAACAGTTAAAATATTGGAAGAACATTGGAGGGAATTGAGGCTTTATGGACTTTTAAATGATCAAAGGGTAACAACAACAACACAGCAACAACAACAACAATTACAACAAGATGAAGACAATTTTGTAAGTTTTAATGTTTTTGCGGACCTGTGGTATTTGCGGATAAAATTGAAAAAAATAGGAGGTGTCCGCAAAAATCGTCGAAATTTGCGGACAACAAATCAGCCCCCTCTATTAATATTGAGGCTTAACGGTCACCAAATGATTTGATATGCTTATGGCTCCATAAAGCCATAAGCATATCAAAACCCTATGTTTGATGAAAAAAGCCTTAGAGCTGTGTCCGCAAATGTTTGTCTGCAAAAAAATGATTTTTTTTAATTTAAAAATTAATTTTTAAAATTTTCACATAGACTTTTGATCTCTACTCATTAGGTTCTTCAACAGATGTTAATAATGGTCAACAACTTCCAATGGTTTCTTTTTTAATTTTTTATATTTCTTTTTATTTCCAAAAAAGGATGTGGAAGAACGCCAATTTACTCGAAATGCAGCAATTTGTGAACGAGAAACAAAAGAATGGGAAGGGGCGGCTGTTTTGGTGTCTAATATTATTGGAATAATGCCAAGTGAACCAATAATGTCGCCTGAAACTGTTGGACTTTTTTGTGGACGTTGTACAACTTTTGATGTTAGAAAAGAGAGGGTATTGATTGGAAGGAGTACAAAAAGTTTGTTTAATAATTTTTTTGAAATTTAAAAAAAATTTAAATTAAGGGCACAATGTTGAGGTCAATTTAACGTTGGAAGGACCAACTTCTTATATTAGTAGAAAACAGGTTTCTTTTTAAATAAATTTAAAAAAGAGGGTTGGGTCTAGTTTTTATAGGTTCTCTATAAGAGTAGGGAATGAGACGGAACTCTCCTTGTTTTATTGTTAACCTCTTATGGAGAAGAACGCACCAGAAATGTCACGGGTACACAAAACTAGGGCATTTTTGGACTCGAAACCCGTTCCGAAGAAATTTTGTTGTGAAGACCCGACCCGAAACCTGACCTTATAAACTGTGTAGAAGTCAAATAAATAATGAATGGTCCTTTACCTTTATACCTTTTTTGGTTTTTTCTCCTTCAAAAGTCCGCAAATTTTGTCCGCGAGTTTCTTTTTTACCTCATAAAAACTTCGTTTTCGTTTCCCGTGGAGAATTTTCATTTTTTTATAAAAATTCTCTTATGAGAGCTGATTTATACCTAGGAATATTTCTCAAAAAATAATCCTTGTTTAATAAAATTAAATATTTGCGGATAAAACTTGCGGACATTTTTGTGAGCTTCAAAAAAACAAAATTAAAAATCTCCTCTAATTTCTCTTATTTTTTTAATTAAAGGCAATATTTAAACTGACAGAAAACAATAATTGTTTACTTCGAAATATTGGAAAACGACATATTAATGTTAATGGAAGAGCTCTTTTACAAGGAGAAGCAATTGAATTAATTAATAACTCAATTATTGTTATTGCCCTAATTCATTTAAAATTTTTAAAAAATTTGAATTATCGAGGAAAAGGAGGAGGAGGAAGTAGCAACAACAACACTAACAATGGAGCTATTGAAGGAGGAAGTAATTCTAATATTAAATAAATTGAGATTATTTTGGATTTGTCTCTATTTATGAATAAATATTTGGAATATTAAAATTGTGTGCTTCATGAGCAAATCGTTGGTGGATCTGATCAGCAAGTAAAATGTTACGCCTAATAAAGCCCCTTCATATATGCAACATAAAGTGAATAATAATATCCAGGGCTTTCAAATGCTAACATAAGAGACTTATTCGATTTGGTTGAAACCCCAAAGTTATGGCCCAAAATATGGCCCAGGTACTCAAGGATCCCGGGGCCGTCCCAAAAAGTTTAAAGCCTGGAAATCGTTACTCTCGAAATGGAAGCGGGAGTTAGGCTACCCCCTACCCGACAATTTATCTTAATTTATAAAACAGCGATTGGGTATCAGGCAGAAAAGAGGCTTCTTTCAAGGTCGTAAAATCAATATTAATTTTTTCGAGATTAATCAACTTAAGAGTATCAATTTTATATTTTTAGAACAGTTTAAAATAATACATTAAAGTCCCTATGCAACATAAAGTGAATAATAATAAAAATATATGTATTTTAGCATTAAGTGTATAATAATCTATCTTCTTATTTAATAAAAAAACTGTTCTTTCCTTTCTATATTAATTGTCCAAGCACATATTTAATAGGCGTGTTTAGCCACAAACAGAGACTCAGCAGCGGAAGCAGCGCCTTCTTCACCAGTATATTTGCCCAGTTGAGCGTCTCCATTAGCCTTTAAAAATAAGAAAATTATTGAAGTTTTAGAGAAGGCTAAGGACAACTCCTACGGGTTATATTCCAGAACTTGACCCATCAAAAAATTAGAAGCTTAGGAGAAGTGGCCAGGCTAGTGGATCCTCTAAAAATTCTTCCCAGCCTAGTCGATAAAGACAGTCACTAGGATAGGCAGTGGGAGTTGATCAGGCCGTCTCACTCAATCATGGTACCGAGGTATCCTACAATAATGTTCCAAGCCGAAAAGTCCCCCTACTCCATTCTAACTTTTCCCCTCCAAACCTTTGCACGATGAAGCAAAACTTTCTGCGCTTCAGCAATGTTAGAATCAGAACCCTTCCAACTCTTCAAAACAGAAGATTGCAAAGCACGACCATAAGAGAATGTCAAAGTCCATGGACGAGGGCCCGGCACACTGTTGATTGCATTCAAATTTTGAGTGGCTTCAATTTCTGATTGACCTCCAGACAAGAAAACGACTCCTAAAACAGATTAAAAATTAATTTCAAAAATTTTTATTTCCAAACCAGGGACAGCAATCGGAACTCCACGTCGAAGAGCAGTAACGGTAGCCAAACCAATTTCTTCAGGCGTAGCCTTTTTCGGATTCGACTGGCCGGGAGTAACCATATTGGGTTTAAGCAAAGTCCCTTCAAGATAGATGTGATGATCAGCCAAAGCTTTGTAGGTATAAGCAAGAGTCATTTCAGTAACCTTAAAAAGCAAAGATGTTTGTTTGTTTTTAAACTGTGTACAACCTAGTACCAGTCCAGCCTCTTAGGCTAACTCAAATAGTGTAAGGCGGAAGTGTCAGGTGTGTGTGGGGTCCAGTATAAAAGTAGTCGATTAATCTTGGTCGGGTAACTGGGCCGACCACTAATTCCTGCCTATAGCCACCTTAGTTACTCTGTTAGTCATAAAGTTAGAGCGGACCCTAGGACACAACCGAAGGTATCCGAAATCGAAATTAAAAACCTCCCGCTCCCTAGCACTTGATTACCCCCTTTCTTCAAGTTAAAGCAAAAATAACTCTAAGAAACCTTAGCACATCGGTCAATATCATGATCACCATCACACAAAACTTCTGGCTCAACAATAGGAACAAGACCATTTTGCTGACAAATACTTGCATAACGTGCAAGAACATTTGCATTCTCCAAAAGAGCCAAATGAGAAGGTTTGTGAGGGCCAATGTTGATGACACAACGCCATTTTGCAAAGTCACAACCGCCCTTTTTGTATTCAGCACAACGTTGAGAAAGATTGTCCAAACCTTTAAAGAAAAAGAATTTTGGAATTTGGAACTCTTGGAACAACTTTTGAATCTTGGAATTGTCAAAAAACTCAGGAATAGCTGGGAAGGGCCGCTCGAATTTTTTTAAACCGGGAGAAGACTACCCTCCCCTTCACCTCAACTAGGCTAATCAAGCAATCCTTAACAACAAAAAAGAAACCTTGAGTCGTCCCTTCATCAAGAGTTCCAGCCAACTTAACAACTCCAGTATCCACTTTAATACCAGCAACTGCCCCATTCTTTTTAATCAGATCAACAAAGCGTTCTCCACTATCTGCTTTCTAAAAGGCTTTGTAAAATAGCTTGCTAAATCTTTAAAAAACCTGTCTGAAGGTTTCATCAAAGAGAATTACTCCACTAATGTTCTGTCCAAAATTTGGAGTAGAGAAGAGAAGTTGGCGATATTTGCGACGATTTTCCTCATTGTTCTCAACACTAATGCCCTCAAAACGTTTACCAATAGAACCTAAAAATTGAAAAAAAGTTTATTTTGGATTTTCCTGGCTTAATTAAAAAATCAGCGAGGACCGGGTATCGAACCTGAGACCCCTTTCCCCACAAGTCAGGAACATTAACACTACACCACCGAGGTACTTGCTTACCCCAAAATCATTTTTAACCCAAAAATCATTTTAAAGAACCTGTGCTTTCATCCGCCGCCAAAATTCCTTTCCCAGGCTGAAGAATCTTCTGGGCAATAGCACGCAACTCATCTTTTTGCTCTTTGCTGAGAGGATCTTTGTAAGAATCCATTTAGAATTTAATTTCAAGAAAATTTAGATTTGTTTAACTAAAAAAAGTTATTAAAATGCAAACGGGTTAAAAATTAGGAAGATAGAGGAATGAAAGAACATAAAAACGCATCCCTAGAACTACTCAAAAAATCAATAAAATCGGAGATAACGTTCCTAGGTAAACAAATAAATAGAATAGGTCAAGGCTATTAAAAGAGAAAGGGGGAATGTTTGTTTGCTAAGAGAAAAACGAATGTTTGAGAGTAAATTTAGCGTTCTTTCATATCATTCGAAAAGTAAAAATAACCAAAAAAATAAAAAATAAAAATTTGTTTGTGACAGCGTCACTCTAGAAATAAATATAGGACTGAATTATAAAATGGGGCAATGAGGGAAAAGGGAAATGCTTAAATATACATAAAATGGGCGGGAAGGGAAATATCATAATGCCAATTTGGAATATCATAATGTCAAATTTTGTTCTCTAGAGTCTCTAATCTCTTACAGTTTACATTATAAAATATTCGAAAATAATATCGAAATTTTCGTTAGGTTACGAAAAAAAGAGTTAAAAATAGGATCAGACTTTGAAGCAAAATTAATAAAAAATAAAATTCCCTGCGATTAAATGGCCTACGAAAAAACGCAATTTCTGGCCTCTATTAATTTTGGTACCAATCTCTTTAGCTTGATGAGAGGAATCGTTTAGTATTAAATTTTGAAAGATTCGGAAATATTGAAGCAAGTTATGACTTTGCACCGTTATGGGAGCGCGCCTACTTGGGCTATCACACACAGACGAAAAAAGAACAGTAGAGTCTGGCTTTTTTAAAGTTATATGATTTGGGCTTACATACATATAAAATTTTCTTTTTTTATTTTTTTCTTTTTTTTAATTGTTTTTTTTAATTTTTGAATATTTAAGTCAATAGATTTGCCAATTTTTTTTATTAATTTTTAGAGATTTAAATTATCTAATAAAAATGAGCGAGGATCGAAAAATTATTGAACACGACGGTGTTGAATATTTTAAAAAGGTTAATTAACAACCTAGTTTTTAAATTTTAAAATTTTATTTTTTAGGAAGGTCAATGGTATCAAATTTTGTTAATCAAGCCAATTAGAGAAGACAAAGTGCCTGATGCTGTCAAAACCAAAAAACAACAAAAATTTGACCTTTTGCCTGAAATTCAATTGGATATATTCAAATGTCTTGACTTTGCCCAATTATTGGCTTTTCAACAAACAAATATTTATTTCAAAAATTTTATTGACAAATATGGAAAAGAATTGGCAATGAAGAAATTTGATTATCTGGAAATTGTAATTTTTAAAATTCTCTCTAATAAGAGAAAGTTTACCCGTATAGGGGCAGGACTGATTTTCTACTGACTGAGCTAACAAACAAATGTTTATTTCAAAAATTTTGGTTCCTTTCACCTTCTAAGAGATCTTGAATCCCCGTCTAGTAACCTAATCAGCAGTTCTCCTTTTTTCCTAGCCCTACGACTAATTATTTTTTCGGTAATCATGTAGAATTGGGGATACACTTTTAAAATCCTTAAAAATCATTATTTTTTTCTGAAAATCATTTTATATAGGTAATCGACTATGCTGAGTTCAGATATGAAAGAATTTTTTGCCGGAGACGAAAACTCGTAGAGATATAGGCCCCCGAAAATCGAAAAACCGTATGGGGGAGTAAGGTCGATTTTGGGTAAAAATTCGACTATACAAATTATAGCTCTTTCGAAAGAGCTCCTCGAGCTAAGTCGAACGACACCAAAATCAACCAAATCCGACTTCATATGGCAGAGTTATAGACCCCTGGAATTTGAAAATTTTTGGGGTCAAAAAATCAAAAATGCAAGTAATAGCTCATTTGAAAGGGCTCGACGAACTGAGTTGAATGACACCAAAATGAGCTCGATTGAATGATTCTGAACAAAGTTATGACTAGCAGAATCTTAGCTGAAAATCAAGTACTTGATAAAAAATCATAGATAAAATGTCATATATGACAAAATCTGATATCAGATTCGTGATCAGCATAGTCGATTACCTATATAAAATGATTTTCAGAAAAAAATAATGATTTTTAAGGATTTTAAAAGTGTATCCCCAATTCTACATGATTACCATTTTTCAGCGTCCAATTAGAGATAGTGATATAAACATGTATGAATGGCGTAGTATGGAGCCTACAATTTATGACTTTAAATTGGAGGAGCATAGGCCTGCTAATTTTGTAATGTGTGAACAAAACATTAAATTTTTCAAATTGGAATCCCACCTTTATGAGTTTGAATTGAGTGAAGAACTTGAAAAAAAGGTTTAAAACAATTACAATTTTTACTTTAAATCAAATTTTAGTGGAAGAGTGCAATAGAAAAATCAATTCCTATGTTTTTAGAATCAGAGAACACCGTTGTTTGTGAAATGGAACGAAATTTTAAACGGGAAAAAGGTTTGACTTAAATTTACATAATTAGTGAAGTTAACCGAACCATTAGTTTTGTCGCGAATTGGTCGCGAAGTCGGAATTACCAAAATTATTTTTCCTACAATTTTTATTTATTTTCCATAAAAACATTTTTGTACTCCTTATCTTCTAAATCTATCTAAAGAAAATTTCCCAGCTTTCTCTAAACCTTTGGCCTATAGTTGTTTTGTGTCCACACATTTTTCTTTATATATGCTTATTCATTCCCTTCAACTGGTTCACTTCACCTTTTACTAATTGTATTAATCAGCTTACCACTTTTGTTATTATATTGCTTCACATTAGCAAAATTTAGCCTTCCTTACTTTAATATTTTTATATTTGTGAAAGAAATAAAACTTTGATTGAAAAAGAATTTTATTTTGTCTTAATATTAGAGAAATTAGGACCATTTCTCTACAGTCTTACCCAGATTACGAACTTTTTGACTACTTGTATTTTTATTCTATTTTTGAATTTCCTTACTTGTTTTTTCCTGTTTGTTATATTTACAATTTTTTCTTACTAAATTCCGACATTTCAAATTTTTATTTGCCTATAAACTATTCAACTTTTATGAAAAATGTCTCTCCCGTTCAGAAACCAGATAAAAAGCCTATATCCGGAAATTATCGAAATTTTGGAAGCCAATAAGACTTTTCCCGTCCCTCTTCGAAACCAGGGACAATCGGATCATATATACTTTTCCCAGATCCGTTCTCACCTCCGCGAATTGGATTTTTCGCTTTCCGAGGCTTCCGATAACCTAACCGACCTTTCTACTACTCATGACCAATGGATGGACCTTCGAGCAAAAATGACTGGTCCCGAACGAACCCACGACAATGAAGTCTATGATGAATTTACGAAATCCTGCCCGTACCCTTCCCTTATTGGAAAACTCAAGAAATACGTCCGATCATTGACTGCCCAAAAGAACGAATTAACCGCTATTTTGCCCGGAAATAATGCCAGTACCCCTCCACCTACCGCTAACACGTCCTCTACCTCCTTGGCCCATCTTCCTAGAATGGCCTTACCTCAGTTTTCAGGAAATTGTGTTGAATTCCCTTCTTTTTGGTCCTCCTTCCAGGCTGCTGTCGGAGACTTACCGAACATTTCCGACTCCGTAAAACTGTCCTACCTTAAATCCTGCCTCCGTTCGGCTCCTTTAGCCGTTATTGAATCCTTCCCTCTCGTGGACCAATCTTACCCCCAGGCTGTCGATTTATTAAAACAGAAATATGAGAATCCTACCGAAATTTCCCGTTCCTTATGCCAATCGCTTAAACAACTACCAACAGTTAGAAAAGGCGAATATTTTTGCCGGGATTTATCTTCACTGGTTAATGAATTTGAAAGCCTAATCTGCCGATTTACTCAACAAGGAGAAAATACAGACAACATACATATTCAATTAGAAATCGAATCAAAACTTCCGACTTTCGTATTAGAGGAAATTTATAGAGCGAAAGAAAATAATCCTGCCTGGACAACAGAACTTTTAAAACAAAAATTGAAGGCCATACTAAAAAGAAAAGAAGACATCTCGGCCATGAACAACAGCTCTCCGCCAAAACCGCAAGTTTCCCCTTCTCATAAATTATATTCCCCTAGAAATGACTCTCCCCCGGGCCCTCGTTCCTCTCTAACCTTTAATACTCAAACAGTCCGGCGGTCGAATGCCGTAGAACCCAAGCTCCCCTGCTTATTTTGTAACGTCTTTGGCCATTTCTCCCCCTCCTGCCAACAATATCCTGATCTATTCTCCCGCCGAAATAAGCTCAAAGAATTAAGGCGGTGTTTCAGCTGTATGAAAGAAGGCCACACTACCTCTCAATGCCGAATGCCCATGAGATGTTCCTCCTGTGGTGGCCCTCACCCACGGGCCCTTTGCTCTAATCTATTACCCTCAAACCCACCTTTTACCCCGAGGCCTCCCCAACGACCTCCTCAAACCTACCGTAATACGGTTAACGAAAACCCGCGCCAATACCAACATCCCACGAGACTGCCAAATTTCCACCAGCCCAAGCCAACGCCCGACGTTCATTTTTCTCAATCCACTCCTTATACGAGAATTAATGACCCTCGTCCACCTCCTCCACCTAATCTAGAACCAAACCAACAGACAAACTCTTCTACTAACCCTACCGGTAATTACCGACCGATCCTGCTAAAATGTGTTCGAACCACAATTTTCAATCCAGACTTCCCTTCCTGTCAATATGAAGGAATTGTGCTTCTCGATGACGCCAGTACTAACACATACATTCATACTACCGTAGCCAATGCCTTAAATCTAAACCTATCTCCCAGTTCTATTAACCTCGGGGTCTTCAATAACCCTTCCATAACTGCTCTACCAACTTATACCACCACCTTCGGTCTTAAATTAGTTGATGGCCGTTCCTTAATTATAAAAGCCAATACGTTGAACCACCTTACCCAACCCACGCCATATGTGCCGTTTTCTAATGAACTTGTCTATGAAAAGGATCTTGTCCGAAATTACCAGAATATTGTTCCAAGCATCCTATTGGGAAGTGATTTTTACTATGAAATAGAGCCCACACCAATATACCGATTACCCTCTGGCTACCACTTAATCCAGACACTTCTTGGGCTTATTATTGCGGGAAAACCTTTCGGATGCTCAAATTCCCTCCAGATTACTAACTTCTCTTCCCAAACAACAGTCCAGGAACCTCCTAATGAATTTTTCTCCCTCGAAAGTATAGGCATTACCGATCCTTCCCCGACCAAGACTGACGACTCCGTCCTACAAGAATTTAACCGAACTACCGAATTTATCCAGGGACGATACCAAGTCATGTTCCCATTTAAATCCTGTCCAAAAACTTTACCCCTTCCCTCAAATTTTGGATTATGTTGGGGAAGATTACGTTCTACATTGAATTCCCTGAATAAAACCAACGACTTATTGGAAAAATACAATAAAATTATTGAAGAGCAGCACCAACTGGGAATTATTGAAACAGTGGAATCTCACAAGAATTTCCATCCCCCGCTACATTACCTACCCCACCATGCGGTTATAAATCCCAAAAAAGTCCGCATTGTTTATGATGGGTCCGCAAAACTTCCTAATTCCTTTTCTATCAATGACTGCCTTCACCCTGGACCCGTGATTTTACCGGAACTTGTAGGAGTTCTCCTCCGAATGCGAATACCAAAAATAGTTATTGTTTGTGATATCCAAAAAGCC
Organism: Meloidogyne luci; assembly: GCA_902706615.1. Lineage (NCBI taxonomy): Eukaryota > Metazoa > Nematoda > Chromadorea > Rhabditida > Meloidogynidae > Meloidogyne > Meloidogyne luci. The sequence goes on along the minus strand of CACSLI010000133.1, from coordinate 971,598 downwards.
TTCCTACAAGTCTCAGTACACCCGAGCCATCGAGACTCGATTCGATTTTTATGGCTAAAGAATATCCAAGAACCGTTATCCCTCGAAAATTTACAAATTTACCGTTTTACCCGGGTACCATTTGGTCTTTCTCCTTCCCCATTTTTACTGGCAGCTACTATTTTATACCATTTACGACTAAATCCATCACAATTAACTGAAGAAATACTACCGAATATTTACGTAGACAACATTTTGTTTGGAGCTGAAACCGTCCTAGAAGCCAATGAAAAATGTGATTCGTTAATCAAACTTTTTTCCAATGCCAACATGAAACTACGTGAATTTATTTCCAATACCCCCGAAACTATTGAACATATCCCTCTAGATGACAAACTCAATGGTCCAAAACAGAAATTTCTTGGTGTTGGATGGCAAACCGATACTGACTACCTATTTGTGGAAACCCATACCCCTCCCAATGAATTATCCAAAAGAACTATTCTCTCCTTTATTGCCTCCCATTACGACCCCTGCGGCTACATTAGTCCTATTATTTTACCTTTAAAATTATTCCTACATGAATTATGGTCTGAAAAACTCGCATGGGACGAGAAACTACCTGAAAATTTAATTAATTCCTGGAACAACATAATTAATGACTGGCAGATTGGAACTGTGCAAATTCCCAGACTAATTTCAACTTTACCTGTTGACAATAGAACCTACCAATTACACTGTTTCTCAGATGCCTCTCTTACTGCTATGGGATGTGCCGTGTATTTACGTACGTTAAATCCTATTTCCAAGATTTCCCAGGTTTCTTTACTATTTTCCAAAACCAAAATTAAACCCTTGAAATCCAACAATAAACTAACTGTACCCAGGTTGGAATTAATCGCGGCAAAAATAGGAACTAATGCCCTTGTTTATGTACACAAAGAATTATCCACACTGAATATTACCGTACCTCTTTTTCTGTGGATAGACTCCTCTGCCGTTTTAGGATGGTTGACCGGTAAAAACCCTACCAACGAAATTTTTGTTTCCAATTGCCTAAACCATATAAGAAAAATTCCTGATTTAATGGTACAACATGTTTCGGGCCTAGACAATCCGGCCGACATTTGCTCCCGTGGATTAATTAATGCCCAACTACTACAACAACAAAAAGTTTGGTGGAATGGTCCTCTTTGGCTGACAACTGAATCCTGGCCTCAAACCGATATTAGGCCTTTCCTTTCCAATGACCCTCCAAAATTGCCTTCACCGAGTATTGCTATGACCTTCCATATCCAGACCGAATTGAATACCCGAATAATAGACCCTTCATTAATCTCAAGACTCCCGAAATTATTACGGATTTTTGCTTTTTCCCTCCGTTTTATATACAACTTACATCCTAAAGCCAAAATTTTTCCTCAACAATTCATTATTGACTACAACCGAACATTTCCCGCATATTTTGAAATTTACCTGGCAAAAACCCTACTAATTAAACAAGAGCAACAAATATTACCTCCACCTGATAAAGACAACGAATCATTGGGCCTATTTCTCGACAACGATGGAATTTTGAGAGCCAAAGGCAGGCTTGGCAACAGTAACCTTCCCGACAATACTATTGAGCCAATTTACCTTCCATCCCATTCCCCACTTACTAAATTAATTGTTTATGAATATCACCTATTGTTTATGAATATCACCTATACTTACTAAATTAATTGTTTATGAATATCACCTAATATCACCTTGCCGTCGGTTCGTTGCCAAACCATTTGACCCACCACCCTTCCCGCCACTACCTTCCGAAAGAGTGGAATTATTGCGCCCTTTCCTTTCTGTGGGGCTTGATTACTGCGGGCCTTTACGAATATTTGACCCAAACCAAACTGAGAGAAAAAGGAAGCCACTCACCAAAAAATATTGGATAGTCCTTTGGGTTTGCCTTTCTTCCCGTGCCCTTTCTCTCGATTTAGTCCCAGACCTGACCAATCAATCCTTCCTATTGGCTTTTCGACGCTTTGTTGCTAAATGTGGACTACCTAAAAAATTATTTTCCGACAACGCACCAACATTTACTTCCTTCCAAAAAGCTTTAGAGCCGCAATTCGGCATAAAGAATATTGAATGGGACTTCAGAGCACCACTGGCAGCATGGAAATCCGGGCACTACGAACGTTTAGTGGCCCTAATAAAATACCACCTCAGACGCTCCCTCTCTATTGGAGCTATTCCGAAATTATTTTCCCTCGACCACATAACAACAGTAATTGCCGAAATCGAAACTATAATTAATTCCCGGCCTATTGCCTATGATTCATCCAATCCTGCTGATCCCCGACCTTTACGACCGATCGACTTCCTTAAACCACTTGATCACGAACATTCCCAGCTCTTAGAAAAACCAATCACTAACTCTCTCCTACCACCTTCCAGCAACCAAAGAACACTCACCCTACTTTGGAAAGCAATCCAAAGAAATATTGGCCGATTTAAAACCCAATGGACTTCAGACTATATCCTTTCCTTGAGAGAGAGAAATAAAAATCAAAAGTCACCTTCCCGCTTTCCCAAAGAAGGAGAATTAGTAATTGTTTACAACGATGTTAGTCCTATCTCTCTCTGGCCTTTAGCGACCATTTTAGAAATTTATACAAACACTTCCGATTTCCCAAGCACGGCTAAAATAAAGATGTTATCGGGACACATAACCACTCGATCCGTAAAACATCTCATTCCTTTGGAAACGTTTGAAGAAAAAGATACACACAGCCCGCCCATAATTGAAACTAATAAAATCCCTGACCCTTTGAATAATCCACCAGTTGAAAGTAATTATTTAGAATTAAGAAGCAGAAAGATTCCCCGACACTGACTGTCTCTGGGGGGAGCGTGCTTCGCAATATACCTCATTAAATTTTAAAAAATTTTTTAACTTGTTCCAAATATTTTTGTTTTTAATTTTATTTAACCGTTTAATCGTATTCCTTTTAACGAATTACCTTCTCTCAATTTCAGAATTATTTTATTTGAATTTTCTATGGGAAATATTTTTGCTGTAGGCCTTGAATTTAATTACCAACCTAAAAAAGAAACTTTCGACTACGGATTTTTGTCTTTTATTTTAATACTACTTATTTTACTGAGTGCCACCGCCACATTTTTGATTTATACTATCCGTTCCCGGTGCCTTACCCGAGTTCGAACTCGCCATACTATAGCTGTAATAGCCTTCCTGATTTGCTTCTTTTTAACTACTACTGAAAGCCTACCCCTTTCTTTGAAGAAATCCAACTCGTACTCTCCTATCAAACACGCTAATTTCAAACCTAAGGCCAATTTCCGAAAACTTACCAAATCCTTGGCTGTAACGTCTGCCTCTCTCCTTTCCACGGCAGCCTTTTATTTTGGATTAGACTTACTTGGAAATTACCTTTTGGAAGAACCAGAACTCTCGGCAGTAATCCTTTGCAGTATCGTTACTACCTTTCTCCTACTCCTAATCCTCCTAACTAATTTGTGGTCTAATCGAAAGCGCTTACTTAACCGCTCAACTACTTCCTCCCACCAACCAACTATCGAACTTACCAGTAATCCCTCTCACTCCCATTCACCTTCAAGCAATTTAGATCGACCTTCCTCATCTCTTTAATTACTTTAATTTAGATTCATGAAAAGAAATACCAGAACCCCTCTAACCGATAAAGAAATCATCCCTATCCTCAAACATCTAAGCCTTTTACCTAAAAAACCTTCTCCCACCAAGAAAATGGACACAAACGAAAATTTATTTGAACCACTCACTCCTGAAAGCCCAAACAACAATAATTCTAACGACTCAACTACCGATCCTCCTATTGACAACAACACTATTAACCAACCTATTATTTGCTCTTCCTTGCCTGCTGAAACAACTGAACTGGTCGCGGCACTCCAATTCCCACAACAGACTTCCCTGGCAACGACATTACTTCCAATTGCAACCAATTTGAAAATTGCTAAAACCATCCCGAAGGATCTTCCTGTAAAGGTAAATTTAAATGTCGAACCAAACTTTACAAATCGCCCCTCTATTTTTTCTCGCATGTCAACTCTCCCGACTACGTATGCTCAGCCTTGGACAGTCCGCATCCACCCCTACTTACCAGTGCATCAACGAATTGGACCCATCCCGCTCTCCCGAATAAACTTTGTGATGCGTCACCCACCAACACCTTTGAATATGATCCACGTCAACCGAAACAACCACGACGCCCCTTGTTGCAGCCACCACCATTTCCATTAAAGCCTGGCCTGGAGTGTCGCGAATTGGTCGCGAAGTCGGAATTACCAAAATTATTTTTCCTACAATTTTTATTTATTTTCCATAAAAACATTTTTGTACTCCTTATCTTCTAAATCTATCTAAAGAAAATTTCCCAGCTTTCTCTAAACCTTTGGCCTATAGTTGTTTTGTGTCCACACATTTTTCTTTATATATGCTTATTCATTCCCTTCAACTGGTTCACTTCACCTTTTACTAATTGTATTAATCAGCTTACCACTTTTGTTATTATATTGCTTCACATTAGCAAAATTTAGCCTTCCTTACTTTAATATTTTTATATTTGTGAAAGAAATAAAACTTTGATTGAAAAAGAATTTTATTTTGTCTTAATATTAGAGAAATTAGGACCATTTCTCTACAGTTTTTAGTTAATTAAAATTTTAAACTCTAATTTTTGCGGCTGAGTTCTACTAGGTCGGTTCATAAAAAAGTTTGTTTTGCATAAATGGTTATAGAATTTTTTCCAGAAGTTCAAAAGCTATGAAATTTTGTGTATTTATTCATTCAAGTGTTTCCTAATAGACCCCAAAATTTGAGAATTTTTGGTTTGGTATTCAGAGAGTTGTGGTCGAAAACACCGAAAATCTGAAAACCATCGGGGGTCGAGCCCTCTTGAGCATATGCGATTGTAATATCTATTGTAATATATCATTCGAAAGCTCTTAAAAATCTCTATCAGGGGGGCCTAAGTCCCTGAATACCAAACCAAAAATTCTCAAATTTTGGGGTCTATTAGGAAACACTTGAATTAATAAATACACAAAATTTCGGCTACCCGACACATGAGGATATGACTTTTGAGGACCAGACACTTGAGGACCGACTTTTGAGGACGCGACCTTTGAGGATGCGACTCTTGAGGACGCGACTTTTGAGGATGCGACCTTTGGGGATGCGACTTTTGAGGATCAGACATTTGAGGATACTCTAATGTCAAAAAAATTAAAAAATAAATAATGTTAATTTTATGTTTAAAAAATTTATAATTTTACGGCTTGCTCAAGGCCTAACGAGCAAATGATATCTGGTTATTTGGCCTTACAAAACTTGACATTTCTCACCTGGCCTTCAGATCTGGCCCCATAGCCTACCAAAAATTTCAAAATTTACGCTGAAAAAGGAAAAAAACTGGTAGGCTGTTATTCCAAAATTCTAAATCCTCCTTAAAGCCCCGGTACACTGCATATCCCTCTTATCCTTCCAAAACTTTCTTAATTTGATAATAATAATTAAAACTTTCTTAATAATTGAAAACATTCTTAATTGAAACTTTCTTAATCTTCACCCTTGATCAATTCAGACCCCTTTTATCACCCGATATCAGAACTCTTATATCAACAAATTCACTTATATGTACACCACCGCTAATCCTTAATAACTTCTTAACCTCGAAAAAATTTTCGGTTCGGTCCAATATGCGAGAATTTTCGGTTCGGTTCTTTGGTTCGGTTTCGGATATCCGAAGAATTTCTAGGAACCGACAACCCTATTCAATTCATCAAAATTTTAAACGAATTTTCAAAATTTCAACTACTTCGAAAACAGAAACGATTATATTTAATAATGATCACTATTTGTTCGTTAGGCCTTGAGCAAGCCGTAAAATTATAAATTTTTTAAACATAAAATTAACATTATTTATTTTTTAATTTTTTTTGACATTAGAGTATCCTCAAATGTCTGATCCTCAAAAGTCGCATCCCCAAAGGTCGCATCCTCAAAAGTCGCGTCCTCAAGAGTCGCATCCTCAAAGGTCGCGTCCTCAAAGGTCGCGTCCTCAAAAGTCGGTCCTCAAGTGTCTGGTCCTCAAAAGTCATATCCTCATGTGTCGCGCCACGAAAATTTCATAGCTTTTGAACTTCTGGAAAAAATTCTATAACTATTTTTGTAGAACGAACTTTTTTATGAACCGACCTAGTAGTTAATGTTAGCTATAGTTTTAATTATATACCTGGTACTTGTGAGTTATCCCAAACCTATTTTTGCGGACATATTTGTGCGGACATTTTCCTTCTTCCTCGATTTTCTCAATTTTCCACTGGTTTGGGATTATTCACAAGTACCATACAATTTTATTTAGACTTATACTATCTTCATTTGTCAAAATATCCAAAAAATATTACTCAAATGAAAATTTCTCGTTATTTCTTCCAATTACTGTTTAACTGTTCTTTCGACTATTTTTCTTTCGACTGTAATGGGAGACTTATAAATGATACAATAATTAATCCGCAAATGATTGAATTATTATTTGATAATGAAATTGCAACGAATGTGCCTTTACAAATACATACACAAAAAACTGAAGTGATTTTTCCCAGTGAACATCATTTAAATTTTGTTTGGAATTATTTGGTTGCTAATGAATTACTTATTGATTTTCGTGGAGATGACGAATTCGATTTGGAAAAAAATTTGGACATATTATTCAAAATTTTGACAAATGGAGCAAATAAATTTTCTGCTGTTACTTATCAACAATTTAACTCAAAACTTTACAATCTTATTATAAAGGTTTGGGTACTTATTTATTCCCCCCCCCCCAGTCAGTTTTTTCGAAAATTATGTAAAAATGGTCAGTCTGAATAAGAATTGTAGAACCCATCGAGCTGAGTCGAATGACACCAAAATCTATGAAATCGGACAAGATTTGACAAAGTTATGACATTATTTAGACCTACCGGAGTCGACGACTTATGTCATAACTTTGTCAAATCAAGTCGTCATTAATTTTGGTCTCATTCGACTCAGCTCGTTGGGTTCTACAATTGTAGTTCAGACTGACCATTTTTACATAATTTTCGAAAAAACTGACTGGGGGGAACTAAATAAGTACCAAGATTTGTACATAAATAAAATTGTAAGGGTTCAAAATGGTCAATTTACGTTATCCAGACCAGGCCCGTAGCCGGGGGGGGGGGGGGGGAATTCCCCCCCCCCCCGAAATGGGAAAAAGGAAAAAATTTGGGGAAGGGCTGGGGCAAAAAAAGTGAATTTCAGAGGCCTACGGCCTCTGAAATTCAAAAAATTTTCGCCTGCGGCGCTGAAAATCAAATTTTCGGCGCCTGCGGCGCCGAAAATTTGGCGCAAAAAAATTTTCCCCCCATTGGCCCCCCCTTCCCCCCCCCCCCCCCCCGAAAAAAATCCCCCCCCTTCCCCCCCCTTTCGGTTTCGCATTTCAGTTTCGGATTTTATCTTTTAAACAAGTTTCGCATTTCGCTTTTTATTTTTAGATTTCGCCCAGTCCTTATTTTTATGAAATTTCAGTTTTTAGGCTGAATTCAGATTTTTTTTTAAATGACTTTTCTCTCAACGCTTCCCACCCTCTATAGGAAATTTAATTAATTTATTTTTTGTTTCTATTTTATTTAAAGAATATATAGCTTTAATTTGACTTTTGATAAAATTTTTTTGGCTCTATTTAATTTTTTCTACCATTATATTTTATTTCTAGTCTATTTTTACTACATATATCTTTGATAATTTATTTTGCTTAATCAGGGACCGAAAAATGTTTCCCGAAAATCCGGAAAATGGTTTCCGGACATTTTCGGGGTTTTTGTTTATTAGGACATTTTAAGGGTAGGACATTTTGAGGGCACGCCCACCGTGAATAATCGGCTCTTTTGGCTAACGACTCGCGACTAAATGGGCTATCACACACAGACGAAAAAAGAACAGTAGAGTCTGGGCTTTCTTTTAATTTATCAGAACACATTTTTTTTATTTTTCTTCAGTATTTAAGGCAACCTGATCATATAGGCAAAGATATAATCGCCTTCCAAAAATAAAAGAGAATAGGTAGTTAGTTAATAACTCTTCAAAAAATACTCCAACGCCTATTAGTCTAGTCGCGACTAACTAGAAAGTCTAGACTAGCTAGACATTTAACTGAAGAGAAATAGCGTGTTAATTTAAGAGAGACAGGTTATACACTGAGCGTAATTTTGTTGGAGAGGGAAAGCCCAATTAGGCGCGCACCCATAACGGCGCAAAGCCATAACTTGCTTCAAGTTTTCCGAAGCTTACCAAATTTAGTATTAAACGATTCCTCTCATCGAGCTAAAGAGATTGGTGCCAAAATTGATAAGGGCCAGAAATTTTCCAGCAAGTTATGGCTTTGCGCCGTTAAGGACGCGCGCCTAACTGGGCATGTTTTTGTTGGAGACTGTTCAAAAATCGTTTTTCCCCGTAGGAACGCGTTGATTTATTTGTTTGTTTTAGATTTTTTAAATTTATTTTTTGTTGTTTTTCAGTTGTTTTTAGTTATTCTAGAGTAGATCAATTCTCATTTCTTCATAAATTATTTTCTTACTTAAAAAATGTTTCCGCGACGTTCTCGTTCAAAAACGCCTGGAGGGAATGGTATGAATTTAATTTAAAAAACATCAAATTTTTAAAATTTTCAGCAAAAGAAGGACTTTATGTGCAGACGTTTAAGCCTCTTCCTCCGATGAATAGTAAACAACGAATTAATGTACATTTATTTGTTTTGTTTACAATAGGTTTATTTATTGTTTGTCCTTTTTTGGGCTTGTAGAGTCCAAAAATAGCATTTAGGGGGGGGGGGTATGGTATGTCTCTCCTTCTTTTCAATACTATTTTTAGTTACCTGACAAGTTTATGTAAATAAGGATTGATGGGGTACATTTTCTCTCTACAGGCGCCTTTAACGTCTCCCATACCTGTCCACTCTCAAAAAGGGAAGGAAATTGACCAGTGGCCGGTTGGGGGTAGGGAAGCGCCCCTTTCTCGCTCTGGTAATGCTGTTTCCTTTTTATAACGCGGAAGAGCTCCCGTGCTCTAGTGGTTGCGTCTTGTACGTTGCGCCGAAATACCAAACCCCCAAAAGCCGTCGAAATGCCTACGCCTCCTGATCACTCCCATGTGAGGGTGATCGATCAGGCGCTTTGGGGAGAGTCTCATAAATAGTCCCGTTGCCAGTCAAGTCCCGAACTTTAAACTCAATTTTTTTTCAGATGCTAAAGAATAAGACTACAGTAAATGCTTTTCATAGCAGTCATTCAGCTGGTGTTGCTGGAAAAGGAATTAATACAACGGCGAGTCTTTTAAAGGTTTTTTTATTTTTTTTCTTATTTTTAGAGCCCGATTACTACTACTCAAAGTGCTCCTAAGCCACGTGTTGTTCCTACACAGACTTCTACACAACAGACTCCAAGAGCTCCAGTTGTTCATCCACAAACTGTTAGACCTTCAGAGGCTGCTGGTGTTCAATCTTCAAATAGTATGGGGAGGCAAAACGTGCGGAAGGATCCACCGAGTGATCCAAGGCTTCAGAGTGCTCCTAAGCCACGTGGAACTCCTCTTGTACATGAGGCGACCTATTTACAGAGAGGGGATCAACGTACAGTTGAGGTTTATAATTTTCTTTTAAATTATTATTTTTGAGGATTCTTGCTTTCCTGGGATTTTTAGCAAAATTTTTTGTCCGCAAATTTTTTTTATCCGCTAGTTCCGTCCGCAAAATTTTTTTCCTTTTCAAGGCCATTTCTAGTCACATGACAAAGTTTAAGTAAATAAGAGTTGAGGGGGTATTTGTCTGCCTATAGATCCGCCTGTTATTGTTTCCCTTTCTGTCCACTCTTAAAGAATACAAGAAGACTAATTGTGGTCAATTGCAGTTTTCTTTAAAGAGTCTTTTTTCAATTTCAGTCGCCAATTACTCAAAGTGCTCCTAAGCCACGTGTTGTTCCTCCGCAAACGTCTTCACACCAAACTCCAAGAACTCCAGTTGTTCATTCGCAAACTGCTAGACAAGTGGCTTCTGCTGTTCAACCTTCAAGTAATGGAACTTCTACTCAAAGTGAGCCTAAGCCACGTGGAACTCCTCTTGTACATGAGGCAGCCTATTTACAGAAAGGAGATCAACGTACAGTTGAGGTTTATAATTTTCTTTTAAATTATTTTTGAGGATTCTTGCTATCTTGGGATTTTTAGGCAAAATTTTTTTGTCCGCAAATTTTTTTGTCCGCAAGTTTGGTCCGCAAATTTTTAATTTTCTAAAACAACCAAAAATTAATTGTTTTTAAAGATATCTTCATCAACTTCAAAAAAACGGCAACATGAACGTCTTCCACCAATGGACAATAATGTTATTCGGCACCAAGAAGTTTGTCCGCAAATATTGTCCGCAACTTTCAAAAAATTATTTTTAAAGGTATCTACTCAATCACCACCTTCCAAACGTCAAAATCAATCTCCACAACAACTTCCACCAACTCCAACAATACAACAAAATAATGTTGGTGGTCAGCAACAGGAAGGTCAAGGATCATTAACTCCTCAACAAAATAGTGGAGAAATTTTAAAATTTATTCAAACTATTTCTGATCAGAAAGACCTCGTTAAAGAAATGTTGGTTTATTTTTTTTATTAATTTTTTAGAGCTGATTGTTTTTATCCCTAATTTTTATTGACTAGTAAGTGTGGGTTTTTAGCTTAAGTGAAAATTTTTATGGACACTGTTAAATTTAAATTTGTCTTTAATTTTGTGTACAAAATTGACAAACACTCGCCCCTGGATATTCCTTTGTCGGAAACCCGGATTCGGATTCGAAAAATTTTTTTGAAACCCCAACTTGAAATCTGACTTTACTTTTTTTTTTCTCAACCCGGCCCATCCCTCTGCCAGTTTTACCTTATCCCTCCGGCCCCCACTCCTCTCTACCACATTAGGGGACTAACAAATGTTTGACCTATTTTTTTAATTTTAAAGAAACAATCACTATCAAATCGTGGTGCCAAAAAAGATGCAAATGATTAGTGAAATTACTGAGAAGCTTGCAAAATTTGCGGAGGCGGTTAAAACGAGAATTTAATTTAAGGAAGAATAATTTTATAATAAAAAGAATATTATTTATTTTAAAAAATGCTTTTTTGGTCTTTTAAAGAAAATATTGCCATAAATTTACTTTGATGTAAATGTGAATAAATATTGAAAAACTTTATTTTCTATAAATTTATTTTAAAAATTGTTATTTTTTTAAATATCCGTAAAAATATTTGTTTGTCCGCAAATTTTTTGCGGACAAAATTTTTGTCCGCAAAAAATATTTTTCTTTCGTCCGCAAAATGTTTCTCTTTTTTTCCTTCTTCCGAGATTTTCTCTTTCGTCTGCAATCTATTTACTAATTAATTTTTATACTAAAAAATTTATTTTTTTAGCTTCAAACACACCTTGAAGTTTGACATGTCTCGAATTCACAAGTGTGATGTTTGTGGAAAACGTTTTAAAAAACGAGGAGATTTAATACAACACAATCGAATCCACACCAATGACCGGCCGTATGTGTGCCAGTAAGTCTTTTAGGTTTCCAAAAAATTTTTGTCCGCAAGTTTTTGCGGACAAAAATTTTTGTCCGCAAGTTTCGTCCGCAAAAATTTTTTTCTTTTTTAGATATTGCCCAAAACGTTTTAAGCAAAAGAGCCATGTTGAACAACACGAACGTATTCATACAGGTTCTAAACCTTTTGCATGTCAATTTTGTGGCCAAGAATTTCGCCAAATATCTCAACAACTTGTACATGAGGCAACCTATCATGGAGAAAATCAACGTGAAGTTGAGGTTAATTTTTTATGATTATTTTTGAGTGGTCAACCGAGGTTTTTTAAAGAGTTATTTTTCTAATTTTAGGCTCCAATTACTCCTCGAAGTGCTCCTAGGCCACGTGTTCCTCAACAAACTTCTACAGCAAGCACACCAAGAACTTCGGTTGTTCATCCGAAAACTACAAGACGTGCTGTGTCTTCTGCTGTTGTTCAACCTTCAACTAGTAGTAGAAGGCACGATCCACCCAAAAATCTAAGGCATCAGCTTCAGACAGGTTTATATCTAATAATCACTAAAATTGAGTGGTGAACATTTAGCCTGGGCAAATCTCCCAAATTAAGTTTGTCGTCTCCATAATTTCCGAGCGGAAAATTTACGGTTAAATTCCGGAATCTAAAGAAATTTATTAGAATCAACAGCCCTAATTCCAAATTTGGTAATTTTGTCGTTTACTGTTCACCTTTCCCCTGGCCTTTTCGGATTTTTTCTTCCTTTTTTCCTTATTCTTCCACCAACTTAGAATCGGACCAACAGTCCATAGCGTTATATTACTCCAAATTTATTAACAGCTATCTCCTTAAAATATTTTCTAGAAAAACGTCGTTCGCCAACTCGTTTCGTCCCAATGCCTCAAACACCGCAAACTGCTCCAAATCCTAATCTCAACAAAAATTCCAGTCGTATGCAGAAATTTGAGGTTTTTCTTAATTTTTAAGCTAAAAAATTATTATTTAAAGTCATCACCGCCTCCCAGCCGGCGTCAAGAACGACGACGCTGTGTACCTACTCCAATTGTGCAAAAAATTGTTGTACGACGATTTGAGGTTTGAAAAAGTTTCTTTCATTTGATTATTGACCCCCCCCCTCTTTCTTTAGAAAAACGTTGGTTCTCTAATATAATTTGGAATTGGCCGTCAAATATTTTTTCACCCCCAGAACACGATGGCAAATATTTTATTTTTTTGTCCGCAAATATTGTCCGCAGCTTTTAATTTTCTTTCTAAAACTAAACCAAAACATAAAATTATTTTTTAAGTTATCTCCATCACCTTCTAATAAACTGCAAAGTGAACGTCTTCCACCAATGGACAATAATGTTATTCGGCAACAAGAAGTTTGTCCGCAAATTAAAAACTTAAAAAAATTAGTTTTAAAGGTAACTACTCAATCACCACATTCCAAACGTCAAAATCAACCTCCACAACGCCAACCTCCACAACTTCTATCAACCCCAACAATACAACAAAATGATGTTGGTGGTCAGCAACAGGAAAGTCAACAAAATAATGGAGAAATTTTAAAATTTATTCAAACTATTTATGACCAGAACGACCTCATTAAAGAAATGTTAGTTTATTTTTATTAATTTTTAGATTTTGGTTAAGTCCGATTTTCTTTGGGGGGTTTTTTTTCGATTTTTTGGGGGTCCGCCCAACCCTACTTCCCACCTTCCCAAGGGGGATGTACTAAAATGAAGTCTCGACTTTATTTTTTTGCTTTTAAGAGATCATCATTACCAAATTGTTGTGCCCGAAAAGATGAGAATTATTCGAGAAATTACCGAAAAACTTGCAAAATTTGCGGAGGCGGTTAAAACAAGAATTTAATTTAATGAAGAATAACAAAAAAATTTTTATAACAAACAGCTTTTCTGGGGTAGCACTCCGTCCCCCGAAACCCTGAGCGGACCCCAGATGAATTTCTAGGCACAAACCTCGACCAGAACCCCGAAGGCTCAACCCCCGACAAACCACGAAACTCGACCCGGGGTGCTACCCTATTTTAAAGAAAACTTTCCATACTTCACATTTATTTTAAATTAAAATGTAAATAAAAAAAGAGAATATTCTCTCTAAAATTTATTAAAAATTAATTATTTTTTAAATACAAAATTTATTTTTTTAATGAATATCAAAATGAATCACAACAACCCTGAGAAGATTTAAATGAGAGAGAGAGAAGAAGAAAATTTGATTTTAGAGAATTAAATGATGATCTGTAGAGAGAGTGGATTGACTATAAAAAATATATGGGGATATTTTAAGTATTTTTTATGGATATATATTGAGAAGAATTTCTGGCCCTAACCTCAACTTGAGATTTTCAAAAAATTTTTAGAAAATTTTTTTAAATTTTTCTCAACACCAAGGGTAGGCCAGAAGACGCAAAAAAAATTTTTTGGCAGGAAAAATTTTTCCAAAAATTTAAAATAAGACAATAGGCCAGCCCTAGAGATCTATAATCTATATTTGATTAGTCCGCAAAAAACTTGCGGACAAAAAATTTTTTGCGGATAAAATTTGCGGACTAAGAGAGAAGGACCAGGAAACCTTGAAAAACACCCTATAGAGCAACTCTAGAACACTAAAAATGTTAATTAGAACTCTAGGGCTATGACTAACAAAATAAAATGTATAAATTTTGTTATCTTTCTCCACTCATTATACGCAATTGTTCATCCAAATGTTGTTGTTGAAATTGTTGTTGGTGATGTTTTGACATTGCAGACATTGCTAGTAAACTATCAACTGCTGCATTCCTAAGAAAAAATTTTTTTGAGGATTTTAAGATCTGCAAAATATTTGCGGACTTTTTTATTAGTCCGCAAAAAACTTGCGGACAAAAAATTTTTTGCGGATAAAATTACCAAAAAACCCCCGAAAATCTTTCTTCTTTTACCTTTCCATTTGTTGGTGATGATGAAAACCTCCTCTTCCCCCACCACCATTTCCATCTTCAACAGCAGCTCTAAGCAATCCATTAAAAGAAGAAGCCATTTGTTGTTGAGCTGCTGCAGCTATAGCTATTGTTGAGGTTGAAGGGGAAGAATTTAAAGAAGATTGTTGTTGTTGGTGATGTTGTTGTTGTAGATGTTGTGCTCCATTTAGAGATGATGCAGCTGCTGCGGCAGCTGCGGCGGCGGCTGCTGCTGCGGCTAAATGGTCGGAAGATGAAGAAAGTGGTGAACTCTGTGTTTTAAATTTCTAAAAAAATTTTAAAAATTTTTTGAGAGAAATTTTTCGGGACGGTTCTTAAATTTTGAATTTTGCGGACAATTCTAAATTTATAGAAACTGGAGAGCCAATAGAGATACTAATCTGCAGTACCATTTTGTAAACGAGTATATAAAACCCCTCTTTATTTTATTAAAAGAAGTTTAAGTAATAAGGTGTCCGCAAGTAAATGTCCTCAAAAGTCACAAAAAATTTTCTGGTCGTTTTTTAAAATTTTCCCACTAGTTTCCATTAAAATGTCAAAATATAAAAAATCTAACTATAAAAATTTTTAAAAATTTCTAAATTTTTTAAATTAAAAAAAAACCTGTTCTGAAGACAAAGAATTATGCAAATCAGATGCAGCTGAACTATTTGCCCCATTCATAACTATTTGACCAAATGTATTATTAGATGAGTCTGCGGAATGCTGTTGTTGTTGTGTAGGTCTCTTTAAAATTATTTTTATTAATAAAAATTAATTTAAAATTAGAAATCTTTTTAAATGTGTGGACGAGTGAAAATTTTCTCTCGGAAAAAAATTTAAAACTCAAATTTCCGTATTATAAAGGTATAAGTCAAAAACATATCTACGATCTTTGGTTTTCATAGATAAAAAATTTTTGCGGACAATACTTGCGAATAGAAATTTTTTTACCCTCCCTTTTTTTAAATAAATCTCGAAAACCTAAGCGTTTAAAAAATCCCCAAGATAGTAAGAACCTTTTAAAAATAATTTAAAAATTAATTAAATACTTCAACACGTTGATCTCCTCTATGTAAATGTGTTGCCTCGTGTCCAAGTTGTTGAGATCTTTGACGAAATTGTCGGCCACAGAATTGACATGCAAAGGGTTTAGAACCTGTATGAATACGTTCGTGTTGGTCAACATGGCTTTTTTGTGTAAAACGCTTTGGGCAATAACTAGAAAAAAAGAAAAAAATTTGCGGACAACATTTGCGGACAAAAATATTTTGTCCGCAAAAAATTTGCGGACAAAAATTTTTTTCCATTTTTAAAAAAACTTACTGGCACATATATGGCCGGTCATTAACGTGGATTCGATTGTGTTGTTGTAATCCCCCTCGAGCTTTAAATCGTTTCCCACAAAGATCACACTCGTGAACTCGAATCATACGACAATCTTCAAGATGTAATTGAAGCTAAAAAATAAAATTGAGTTTATTTTTAAAAATTAATAAATGAGTGGTCATTTTTTGTGGACAAAAAGAATTTCTGAGAATGCAAAAAATTTTTTTGAACAAATGTTGGGAACAGAAAAATTTTGCGTACTAAATTTTTCTGTCCGCAAATAAAACTTGCGGACAAAAAAATTTTTTGCGGACAGAAAATTTTTAACAAAACTTACAGCATTTTGTCCAGGCAACTTTTTCGGACAAAAAGAACATTTAATCAAATCCACTCCAGATCGCACAGTTCTTTTAACTGTAGAAGACGAACTAATTGATTGTCTCTGTTGCTGTCCAGAAGAAGCACTATTACACGTTCTATTTTCAACAACATTATTTCCTCCAGGACGTAAATGTTGTGAATGTGAATATGGAGTAAATAATGAAGTTTGTTGTTGTTGTGAATCTTGTTGAGAACGTATAATTGTTGCTGTTGTTGAATTTGTTGATGGAAAGGCAACAAATGAGGCAGCTGCTGCAGCGTTTGAACAACCAAATAAATTATTCATTTCATCGGGAAAGTGGGCTAAAAAATTAAGAAAAAAATTAAGCAATTGTAAAAATATGTTGGTATTTTTGCGGACTATATTTGCGGATTAAAAAAAAATTTTGCGGACAAAAATATTTTTTGCGGACAATTTTTGCGGACAGTTTTTGCGGACAAAAAAATTTTTGCGTACTATTACTTTTTGCGGACTATATTTAAATAAAAATTTTAAAAAATGTAAAAAATTTTGCGGATAATATTTGCGGACAAAAAATTCTTTTGAAAAAAATTATTTATTTTTAATACACACACTCTTAAAACCAAAAAATTTTTTTAATGTAACATTTATTTTAATTAATTAAATTATTTATGTGTGTTTTATTTATTTTGTTTTTGTGTCTATTTAAGACCAAAAATTAAAAATTGTGGAGGCCACAAAAATAAATATTATTTATGTAAGTGATTGAAAAATTTAATTTTTTTAAAGAAGACAACCTTTAAATTTTTTTTTACAAAAATTTGGGAGACGAAAAAAAAATTTTTTTTTCAAAAAAAATTTTTTTACAGCGCTTATCAAATTAAAAATTAAATTTTAAAGGAAAAAAAATGTTGCTAAAAACTATCATTTTTAAAAAATACTGAAAACGACTGAAAAATATTTTAATTAAATTATGACACTCTCCCCCATTAGAGGTCACACCAAAAATCCCTATAGTTGTTCTAAAGAGTGTTGATCTTTTGCAAGGTGCACTTTTTTGAAGTTAAATAAATATTCAAATTAGAATAGGACTGGGAGGGTGTCAACCGAGATAAATATCTCGGAAAAAAATTTATCTTGAAAATTATCGGAATTGTTGTTCGGGATCTATATCGGTGTCCGGTCTCTAATTCAAATATACCTATATTAAAAATAAAAGGTGTAGAGTATCTTAGATTGGGAGGTATTTAATTGAGAATATTATTTAACTAAATCTCTTTAATGCTTATATAAAAAAAGATTTTTGTGTTAAATATAAAAATAAAAATGTCACAAGAAAAAAATATTAAAAATGTCTGGAGAGAAGTAAAATTACTGTAAGATAATAATATGCATTCTGCCGTTAAGTAAGGCTCAGTCCCGACATTATAACTAATGAAGGAATAGTCACTTCTTCATGTTTTTGGTACCATTGGATAGGGAATTGAAAGCACTACAACATATCAAAAAATCAAAATTTTCGATTGTCTGATAAAAAAGTTATGATCTAAAAACTAGTCTTTTTTGAAAAAATGTGATTTTCGACACTTTATCGAACATAACTTTTATATCAAAAAATCCAAAATTTTTATTTTTTGATATCTTGTAGTGTATTTAATTCTCTATCCAATGATACCAAGAACACTAAAAAATATCCGCCCCTTCAAAAGTTATAGGGCTCGGAACTCAACCGAGTCGGTGTACTCTACAGAGGTGTACCAAATAAACTTATTTAATTTTTACAGTAAAAATAAAAAAAAATAAACTTGAATTTAAAGTTTATCTTTACTACCATAAAAAGAATATTTATAGGTATATATTTATATAAAACAAGTTTATTTTTTAATTAATATGAATAATAATTATTATATGGTATGTACTGTTAAGGTATAAATATTAATTTAAATAGTCACGCAAAAATATATGTGCCATATAAAATTAATTTTTTTGGGATACTTTTTAGGTAAAAAAATATTCTTTTTTCTCTAATAAACTTTAGATTTTATGTAGTCTACATACCAGGGGTGGCGCTCGTCTCGTATCTCGTGAAATCTCGCATTTTTTGAGAATCTCGTATCTCGTGAATCTCGTGTCTCGTATTTTGTGGCATTTGCGCCACCCCTGCTACATAATCTCCATTTTATAAATAACTCCCCTCATGGGATTGGAAAATTGTGTTAAAAAATGGTAGACGCCTTAGTTTAGTATTCCGAATCGGTTGACTCCGGAGCCCTTTAACTTTTCAAGGCGTGGATACTTTTTTATGTTCTTGATACCATTGGATAGAGAATTAAGTAGGCTACAAAATATCAGAAAATCAAAATTTTCAATTGATTTATAAAAAAGTTATGATCGATAAAGTGCCGAAAAAATCGAAATTTTCTTTCAAAAAGCTACTTTTTTTTTATCAATCAATCAAAAATTCTGATTTTTTGATATGTTATAGCGAGATAAAATCAAAATTAAAAAAGAGATCAACACCCTAAAGATAACCTATTTTTTTTCTAGTATTAATTTTATGCGCAATATTAATGGGAGAGGGGAGGGGGACTGTTGGCCCACATTAGATAATTAAAAAAAAATTTTTTTTTAATTTTAAAATTACCTCCAGCATAACTAGCAGCAGCTAATTGAGATTGCATATTAGCAAAATCTATTAATTGTTGTTGGGGAGGAGGGATCATTTGAACTACTCCTTGTTGTTGTTGTTGATGATGTGGATGTTGTTGCTGTTGTTGTTGATGATTATTTTGATTAATTGATCTACTTCCTAATAAGTTGTTGAGCTGGAAAAATAAAAAAATTTTCTCAAAAAAATTTTTTGGACGTTTTGGAACTCAAAAAAAATTTTTTTTTAATTTTTAAAATTAGAAAGAAAGATATTTTAGGAAATTATTTTTTTGAAAATTAAATAAAAAGTAATAAAAAAAATTTTTAAACTCAGTAAAAAAGAAAAAAAATTTTCCCGAATAATTTCTCAACATCCGAGAAAAAATTTTTAGAAAAAAAAGCTAAACAAACGTTTAAAAAATTTTTTTTCTTAATTTTATATATTTATAGAAATATATATTTGGGTGTGGATTAACAATAAATTTTTTTTTGAAATTTTGAGTTTAAAAAAATTTGAAAAAAATCAATTTTTAATGAATTAATTTTTAGGGAGGTGGAATTTAATTAATTAATTAATGTTTATTTTAAATTTAAAATTTAAAAAAATATAGAAAAAAAAGTATAGGACCCTCCGAATATTGGACCCTCTAAAAATCGAACCCACTAATTAGGATGTCCTAAATAATTCTCTCCAAACCTAAGAAGCAAAAGAAAGTGGAGAGAGTAGGGGGGTTGCCAGCTGCTGAATACTGTGAAATTCCCAGATATCTCAGCACCAGATATCCAATACGAATTTGGATGTCCAAACAATGTTCGGATCCGGATATTTTTAAAGAAAAATTTTTTTAAAGAAGTCTCTTAAGGATCCGAAAATTCAAATCCACCAACCCTAGCCAACTTAAAATTTTTTTTGCAATTTTGGTCAAGTGGATAAAGGCGCTGACTACAAAATTGATTTAAAATAAAGGGTCGAAGGTTCGAGTCCATTCGCTGGTATTTATTAAATTTAATATTTTAAAATATTTTTTAACTAATCCTAGGTTCCTAAAAGACTTTTAAAAATTAAAAAAAAAATTTTTTTTACCAAAGTTGTAGGTGATTGACAATTATTTAAATTTCCTCCTCCACTAACTGAAAGTCTTCCTCCTCCCCTTCCACCTCCTCTTCCTCCACTATTATTTTCTTCCATTTCTAATTGTTCATTACTTCCATTACTACATATAGATTGTGCTGAACCAGTAGAATGTAAAATACGAGAAGATGAATTTGTTGTTGAAGAAGAAGAATGGTGTTGGTTGTGTTGTTGTTGTTGTAAGGCCATCATTGGCCAGAAGATAATTGAAGGAAATTTAATTTATTTATTTATTAAAAAATAATAATTAAAATTTTTGGAGCAGTCTTTTAAGTAATTTGAGTAACTTGAAAGGTCTATGTTTATCTTAAAAATTAAAAAAAAAATTATAGTTGGTAGGGGGAGGGATAAGAGACTGGACTAGGAGAGTCGTAAGAGAATTGAGCTAGATATCTAAAAAAAATAATTGATGCTAGATAATCGAGTTTTGTTCGAGATTTCGTCTAGATCTGTTCTCTGTTGGAACAACATTTAAATAAACCAATAAAAATCGAACAGAGTAGACTCATGTCATTTCAGAAAGATTTTTATTTAACAGGAGAAATCATAAAAAAATTCAAATTTTACAAAAAAAAAGAGGAAGGTAGACACGATAAATTAGGAAAAAATCCAGAATATAAAAATAAACCCCTACAAAAAAATAATTAAAAAACGGAAAACACACACAAAAACATAATAAAAATTTAAAAATTAGCATTTAATATACTGCCAATTTAAAATTTTAATTTAAAACATTAAATGAAATTAATAAAAAAATTTTTTTTATAATTTCTACTTTATTCCCCAATATTTATTGTTTTTATTTTTAAAATAAAGAATTAAAAATCATTTAAAAAAAATTAAAAAAAATTTTTAAAAAATAGAGAAAAAAAAATATTTTTTATATTACTTCCTAAAAAGATTTTTGATTTAATAAAAAAAATTCCAATTCAAAAAAAAAATAAAATTTTTGCAAAATTTAAACACACAAAAAAATTTTTTTTCAAAAATTTTTTTAAATATTTTGTTTATTTCATTAAAAATTATGCAGGTACTATATACAATTTATTAATTTTTTAATAACCAAAAAAATAAATCTTTTTTAAAAGATAATAATAAAATGGAACCAAAAAGTTAAAAAATGTGTTGAAAAAATAGAGTTAAAAAAATTTTTAAAAATGGGGGGGGGGGGGGGGGGGAGGTCCGTAAGAGACTCATAAAAAATATCTCAAAAAATCTCAAGCTCCCAATTATCGAAATTTCTGTCTCTTTTTTTTATTTTTTTTTTATTTTTGATCTCGTCTCGGTTCGATCTCTAGTCGAAAAATAGAAAAAAAATATCATAAAAATAGGTACAGGAATTTACAAAAAAGGTAATTTTAACAGAAAGAAAATTCACAAAAAAATAAAATTCTTAAAGTTAAAAAATTAAAAATAAAAATTAAAAATTTACATATAATTTACTTGGCATTTTATATATTTAAAAAAAATTTTTTGTATAAAATGGGAAAAAGTCAGAATGCCAAAAATAGAAAAAAATTTTTTTTCCGTCATTTTCTTGGTTCAAAAAATTAAAAAAAAATACTTAAAATACTCTACCATTAAAATCAAAAAAAGAACAAAAAAATTCAAAGAAAAAAATTTTTTTGGAAGGGATAAAATGTCATCGTGTCTAATTATAAATTTTATAGTTAATTTCAGACATTTTATCCCACACGAAAATACAAAAAAAATTTTTTTTGGTAGAAAAAAGGTAGAAAAAATGACTTTAAAAAATTAAACTATATTTATTTTTTTTAGAAATTTTTTTGAATTCTTCAATAAATCAGAGAGTTAAAAAAAATTTGTGGATGGGACCAAAAGATTAAATTAATTTTTCAAAAAAAATTTTTTTAACAAAGGATTAAAAAAATTTTTTTTGGGACAAAATGGCTGAATAAATATAGTAGTCAAATCTCCTCGATATGGGAGAGAGAGCTGCCAAATTTCTATCCACAAATTTACGTATATATCCCAGTTTTATTTCCAACATCCAGAGTTTCATTAGCACAATCGGGCATAACCAATAAACTACAACTTAAAATTTTTTAAATCCAAGGGGCCTAAGTTTAATCGAGGATACAACTCTAAAAATGTGAAAGGACCTGAGGATAGATCTCGAGAAGATATTCCAATAAAAAAATTTCCAATAACGGAGGCAAAACTTAGTTCCTTCGTACTCCTCAAAGGGTGTAAAAGTATAATAAAATTTTTGAACCACAATGGCCCAGGTATAGTGAAAGGACCTAAGGTTAGGTCTTATGAGTTTTCGAGTTATTGAAACTCGAAAATATTGAAGAATTCCAATTCTTCAATAAAATTTTTTCTTCTTTAAATATTTTTCCCCAAATAAAGAATTCTTCTTTTTTAAAGAATTTTTCCAATTAAAAAATTTCCTAGAATAATTTCCCAAAAGAAAAACAATTTTTATTTTAATATTTTTATTTAAATTTTTATTTAAAATTGAGACTGACAAAAAATAAGGGACGGCAAAAAGCTTAAAAAGGGGGAGGGCGGGATTGAAGGCAGTCGGCCAAATTGAACGGCTAACAAATTTTTTCTTTGAGGACAAAGCTTTAGTGCATGTATTAGCTCTAACTCTCCACACTATTTAGATAACGTGGGCGAATAGAGAGAAACAATTATTTTTTGTTTCTTTCACTATTTTTCCCAATAATCAAAAACAAAGGCGATCAGCCAGATATACACTCCATTTTTAAAGCTAAGGAGCAAAAAATCCATTTTTTCCACTTTTTAATCCAAACAAGCCGTTAGCTGGTAAGCCAGCTAACAATAAATATTTTTATCAAAATATAACTTTTTCCATTAAAAAAGTGCCAAAAAACAACATGTGTTCATTTTTGGCCATTGTTATGAGCCGTTCACGGTTTCTCGTTAAAACGATTAAACTTATACATGCACGGCTTAATTGCCTTGTTATTGTTTTTAATTGAACTTGTGATTAGGTTCAAAGTTTTACTTTCTTTTATTTTATTTTTCCTTTTTTAATTTATTACTTTGCACTTTTTTTTATTTAATTTTATTTAATATTTTATTTAAATATTTTTGGAATTTTTGGAAAAATTAATTTTTTGAAGAGTATGTATAAAACATACTTTTACTAATAATTTTTTTTACTTTTTAGGGACAAGAGTCCCGTCAGCCTCCCCGCCCGAAAAAAGAGTCTTAAAAATAATGAAGGGTGGATACAAAATATAAAATTTTAAAATAAAATCACCAACTCTAATATTAAAAAATTTTAAAAGGGAAAAATAAAATGGAAAATTTTAATTAAAGGGGCTTATCAGAGTTGGCTTACAATTAAAAAACTTTACTCATTTTAAAAAATTTTTCCTAAAAAATAAACTTTTTAAATTTTTCTTTAATTTTCCCTTCTATTCTCCCTCTTCAACACAAATTTCTTTCATTTCTTCAGCCACCTCCACTTCTTCCCACTGCAAGTCCTTCACCACCACTTCCACTATTTCCTTTCCTTTACTACTATTAACTTCTTTCTTTATCTTCTTTTCATCCTTCTTTTTCTCAACCACATCTTTCTTTTTATTTTCTTCCTTTCCTTCTTCCTTTTTAATTTTTTCTTCTTCCTTTTTAATTTCTTCTTCATAATTTTTAATTTTTTCTTCTTCCTCCTCATCTCCCCAATCTACTTCTTCATCCCATCCTCTAACTTCCTCCTCTTCTTTCCATTTTTCCTATTATTTAGGTATTTTTTTTTAAATATATACAAATTTGTTTTTTTTTTTTTTAAATATTAAATATTTTTTATATTTTTAATTTTTATTGATTTTTTTTTTATTTATTTTATTTTTTTTCTTTTTTCTCTCTCTCTTTTATTTATTTGCGCCCTCTAATCATCGAGGGAGCAATGACACTTTCCGTGCCAAGAGTTCGAATTGTTTCATTCGAAGCTCTGCGCGGAAAGTAGTTAATTCGCTGCCTGCGGGGTGCGATAGAAGACAATTCGACCTCTTCTTGTGAGACTCGGTTTCTTCGAGTTTCTCTTTTGGGAGGAGGATTCTCAGTCTGTCTTCTTCCTAAGAGCGACATTATAGTCGTTCTTACAGGGAAGAGAAAATATACTGTCAAAAGTGGGACTCCAATGTCCCTTAAAAATAAAAAGGTGGAGAAAAGGCAGCTACAAATCATCCACCAGTCTACAAAAAGCTTCCATTTGCTCCAAAGCCAAGTTTTAATTGTGCCTTCCAGTCCTCCTGGCATGGCACCAAGAGCAATTGCTCTACTTGATTCCACGGTATTAACCGAGGATTTCCAAGTTTCATATTGGGACAGTTCATTCACATGAACAAAAAGTGGCTCCTCCGTGGTATTCCTAAGTACCCACTCATGGAATACTATAGGTGACACACTCATATCCGGAGCTGTAACATTATCCTGGAAGATATGTAGCTTGGATTGCTCCACTTTGTCCCAAAGGCCTGTTTGAGTGTTAACCCGAATCCATTGATTCGGGCCTATATTCAAATAACGTAGACGATATCGCTCACAATCTGCAGGAAGAGAAGACTCCGACAAAATACGTAGCTCGGGGTCTAAAAATCCGACTTGAGTCCGGTTATGCAGATTTACATCAACCGGAATATATTTATAACATCTATCAACCGGTCGAAATTTAATGCTGCTCCAATCGATAGGAGCACATGAAAATACTTCTGCTGTATCCTCATTTAACCATGTAGCGACGAGAGCTTTCTTTTGAAACGCCTGTCGGACATGATAAGTTGGATTATCATGTCTTACAATTTGCTGTCGGCATTTTTCCTCCATAATTTTATCATAAAATTCCTTTAGGGCAATTTCAGTGGCTGTTAATTCAGCCGCAAGTTGTTCCTCATCGACAGAACGCTTCTGTCTTGAAGTAAACATTTTAATAAATTCCTTCTCGTCAATAGCAAATCCCTGGTCAGACTTTCGAACGGCACGGCCATTGCAAGCAATCTCTCGAGAGGCTTCATAATTAAACGAAAGAGCAATTTCTTTTGTATTCGAAATCCAAACAATTCTTTCATTTGCTTGGCTATAATCTCCTTCCCACCTTCCCAAATATTCATAGAAACAACTTTTGCAATTCCTCGACTCACAATTTGATTCCCAAATAAGACTTGAATTATCAGGTAACTGACAAAAGTCAGTCATGAAATGGCACTTTTTAATTTCAAAAAGAGGAGAAACCATTTCTAGAGTTTGAGGATTATAATGGAGCGTAGTTGGTTGTAACATACAGTTAACAACCTCTGAGGATTTTTCCCCCCAGAAAAAGGAGGAAAATCTTCCTGGGAAGTCTATATTTAAAACTTCCTCAGTTTTCCACATTCCATCTTTTTTTTCCATATTCTTTTTATTTAGAGGGCATATTTTATTTTCCCTCATTTTTAAGCAATCTTCCTTTGAAATAGGAAGTAAATTTTGTTCCAACCGAAGAAATTTATCACCCAAAAAATTTGTGTAATAAGTTTCTTTGGTATATTTTGCAGAACAAATTAATCCTTCAACGGGTTCAGGGTGTGTAATTTGGGAATAAGTTTCGAAACCGAAATTTTTCCATTTTCGAAATTTATCCTTATTACAAAATGTGGCTTCCTCTTTAGAAGGGAATTTCCACAGAGCGCTTGATTGCGTCGCGCACCAAAATACGGGTTCCCCATTTTTTATTTCATTTATTATATTTTTTCTTCTAAATCTATCTATTTCTTGATGTTGATCTTTATATGTTTGTAACATTTGTGGGGAAGCACGTACCTTATAAACTGTTTTGCTGCCTGTGGGTGTTCGCACTCGCGTTCTGGTCACTTCTTGAGTTGTTAATCCAAAAAGGCAGCAAATAATTAATACCATAAGAGCCAATGTTCCCAAATTTTTTAATAATGAACCACTTTGTCTTGAAGTTGATGGCGTTGAAGTAGAAGGTTGTTGTTGAGAATTATTATTAGAACCAGAAGTTGAAGGCGCACTTTGTTGAATTCGTTGTAACAATTCCTTCAGTCGTTCCTCCAATGGTGGTCGGACTTGTGGTTGCGCCGAATTGGGAAGCATTTGCTGTTGTTGAATTATTTGTTGCTGTTGAGGTTGTTGTGGTGGGAGCGGTTGTTTTAAATTATTTTTAGGATCAATAGGTTTCACTTTCTGTGCCATTGGTCCAGGTTCTTCCTCAGAATCTTCATCATTATACGTTTCTCCCAAAATTTTCCTTTTAGCCTTCCTTAAATTCTTAAATTGGCCATCATAATACAAATATCCAGTATTATAAGATTCTGCCATATTTAGAAATTGCTCTTCATATTTCTTCCTTTCAAGATAAATTTTATTTTCATTGTGAATCAAAGTAATTTTGATCGGGACACCAGCTCTTCTCCAAAATTTTAGAGACCGATCAATTGAGGCCATTATTTCTTCATCGGGTTTCACAACTATGAAAAGGTCCGATGTTTTGATTCCAAAGTAAATAATAGTGTGTAGATCGCTTCCACCATCAAAATAGACCAGACGACAATCTGCTGGATTTTCGCACCAATTAACCACAGATTGAATTGAAGCGTCAGCCGCAATGATAAAAGGCGCTTCATATAATCGCAAAGTTGTGTTTCCTTTGCACCTCTGGTAGTTACGCTTCGTTAATAGTTTTGAAAACATCCTAGTAATATATGAGGCCCATTCATTTAATTCTTCTATAGGTGTTTTCGGTGGCTCCTGTAGTTTAATCTGGCCATTCCAATGGTAGTTGAATTGATGTTGAAAGACCTTGCAATTCATTCTTCGAAGCACAAGGATATCAATTAGAAATCTATCCTTGAAGGCCTTTTTTGGATCCAATTTAATGTATTGCCAAAATTTTACAAGAAGCCACATCGGATCTAATTCAGGCTTGCAGAATTGATCTCGGATCCCTTCCCAAATTTGATTGTTTCCGAATTTCTGCCTGCCGAACCAGTTGAACACCAAATAATGTACAAGTGTTGTCATTATTGGATAAGTAACTTGGATAGGAAGACGTCGAGAGTGCGCCGTCCTACTAGAAGTCGTTGATTTGATGCATTCCAAATGATTAGGCCCTTCACATTTTGAAAAAATATCATAGCCCCATACTTCATTCTCTATTTCAGGGGCAGGCCACATATAATCCTTCTTTAATTCAACTACTTGGCGTTCTCTTCTTGAAGCCAAAGTAGCTATCTGCTCCTTTTGTTTTATTCTCCATCGATCGTGTTTATCTCGATCGTAGCGCTTTTGATATTTTTTGAGGGACGCGTCTTGAGTTTTATAAAATTTTGAATCATCTAAATCTTTTCTTCCTTCTGCGATCAGACGCTCCCTTCTAGCATTTGAAGCATTAACAGACGCTAGTGCTCTATCAAGCATATTGACGCCAGGTGGTTTAGCAGAATTTCGAGGTATTACACGTCCATATCTTATTATTGGTTTAAAGGGGATTTTAAATTTTCCATTAAAATCATGAAAATATTTTCTATAACTGTACTTCTTTCCCCCTCTTTTTTCTACCACTAAATTTAAATCTGGTACCATTTTGCGCTTCTTTCCATTACGTTTTTGCTCTTCTTTTTCCTTTCTCGCTTCTTTTAATGCTCTATCTTCTCTTTTATCTCTTACTCCTGGGAGAATTGGGACTTGAGGAGCTTCTAAAATTTGAATTTCTTCTTCTTCTCTTTCCTTTTCTTCCCTAGATTTTTTCAAAATTCTTTCTTCTCTCAAATCTCTTACGGCAGGCATTGTTGGTGGTAAACTAGATTCCATGGTGGCCATCATAACAATTTCGGGTACTTTGGTTGGTCGACCGAGTTTTTTGGTTGGTCGAGCTCGGGCAGGGAAAGGTGTATCTTCTTCAGAACTAGAATCCATTTCTTCTTCCAAATTTCGATCCTTAGGTTGTCGAAGCCTTGTTATTTGTTGTTCTGATGAGAGTTCTAAAGGAAAAATTTGAGTTATACTCCTTTTAAAAATTTTTCCCGAAATATTTAATTTAACGGTTCGAATTATACCATCTCGTCCTCGAATTAAATCGATTATTCGAGCGAGTTTCCATAAAGGGCGGGGTAGGTCTTCCTCAACGATAACGACCTCCCCGACCTGTGGTTCCTTGCCAGTATTTTTACCAAATTTCTCTCCTCTTTCCCTAAGAGAGAGGAGATATTGGGATTTCCAAAAGTCCCAAAATTTATTTAATTTTTTATTAATTTCTCTCATATTTTTTAATCCTTTCTCTCTACTCATTTCCTCCTCATAATCAGAATCCTCTCCTATATTCGCAAAATTTATTTCAACAGGAGCATAAGGGATTAAAAAATCAATTGGCCGAATAGCTCTCAAAGGCTCGCCATCAGATTGATAAGTTAGGGGGCGGCTGTTGACCATTGCCTCGAGCTCACTAAAAAGGGTCGCAAGCTCGACATGGTCCAATAGCTTTTTCCCCACACTTCTTTTCAAAGCATTTTTCACAACTCCTATCATTCTTTCCCAAGCACCTCCCTCGCGAGGGTTTCTTGGGGTAGTAAATTTCCATTGAGTGCCTTTGTGAACAATCCATTGTTGCACTTCTTGGGTGCACCAGGTTTGGTCACTTAATTTTTTAATGATTTTGGCACCAAATTGGAAATTAGTGGCATTGTCGGAAAAGACAATGCTCGGAATTCCTCTTCGAGCAATAAATCTTCTATAAGCCTGAAGAAATGATACTCCGGACAGATCATATGCCAATTCAATATGAACTGCGCGTATCACCATGCAAGTAAAAAGTGCTCCATAAACTTTCTCAGGCTTATCTTGAATTTTTGCCGTCATTGGGCCAAAGAAATCAATGCCAACATTATTGAAGGGTCTGGCCACATTAATCCTCTCCTTTGGGAGTAAATCAAATCTTTTAAGGGCATATGGCTGCAAATTAAATTTTCTACAAATTAAACAGCCATATCGAGCCGAATTTAATACTTCGCGCACGGCTCGTCTCCCCTGGGGTATCCAATAATTCATTCTTATTATTCCCAGCAATATTTGAGTTCCACAGTGATTATTCATTTTATGTAAATTTATTATAATTAATTTAGTCAGCCAAGCTTCTTTGGGTAAATATATAGGCAAAATAGCTTCATTTGGAATTTCTGCCTCTTTAATTCTACCTTGGCAAATCCATATTCCTTGAATTTTTATCATATTTAAAACCCTTTTTCTTTCATCCTCTGGAGGAAAGGCTTCCTGAGCTTTTATTATTAAATAATTCCTCGCAAATTTTAATTCTTCAGTTGATAAATTATTTTTTAAATTTTTAATTTCCTCTGCTCCTAATATTCCTTTCCATTTTATTTTAATTCCAATTTTTCTTAAAAATCTAAAGGCATAAGCAAGAGCTCGAATTAATCGCCAATAATTAGAAAATCGTTTCTCTATTATAATCGATTTTTTAATTGGCTCTTGCTCAATTATAGCCTCCATTATTTCTTCATCGATTTTTTCTGTGCCAGGAATATATTCAAATTTCGGATTGACCCAAAATTCTTTTCTGTCAGACAACCATCCAGGCCCATTCCACCAAAAAATATTTTTCTGTAGGGCACTTGGGGTAGTTCCTCTAGAGCAAAGGTCAGCGGGGTTTTCTTCACTAGCAATATGCTTGACTAAATATTGCCCTCGAATTTTTGAAATTCGATTAGCCGTAAAACGGTCATATTTTTCGTATTTATTTAGACGCTCAATATTGCATTGAGAGTCTGTCCAAATAGTTGCTTGATTTTTTTCAAATTTTAACTCATTTTGCAAAAAATTAAGCACTTTTACCCCCAGGGTCAGAGCCTGAAGCTCAAGCCGGGGTATTGTTGCCTCGGTTAATTGTAAACGAGCAGGCTTTAATAAGCTTTTAGCAAATATTAAATGAGCTCTTTCAGCCTCGGCTCGTACATAAATCGCACAACCAAAACCAACTCCACTGGCGTCAGTGAAGCAATGAAATTCATGATTTTTTAAATCCCAAAAATTTAATTTTCTTGGGAAAAATATTTTAATTGGTTGTCCATTTTCTTGCCAAGTTTGTAGAACATTAATTAATTTTTGATAATATTCATCATTTATTCGATCATCCCATTTATAATTATCTTCTACAATTTTTTGCATTAATAATTTAGCAGGAATTAATGCCGGAGAAATAAGGCCTAAGGGGTCATAAACCTTAGCAATGGTCGATAATAATTGCCTTTTTGTTTTAAAATTTTCTATTTTTGGAAATTCTATTGAAAGAGTTTCCTTTTCCAAATTCCATTTTATGCCAAATATTTTAGTTTCTTTTAAATTTGGCGATAGATCTTCTTCCGGCACATCGAAAAATTCTTTTTTAGTTGCTCCAAAAAATTCGCGCAGCCTCATTCCTGCTGCGGAAAATATATTTTTTGCCTCTTTATAAACTTCTCCTATAGTACTTCCTTCTTTTAATTCAATCATAATATTATCCATATATAAATTTTCTTCTATGCTCCGGGCAATCGGAGAGTCAAATAATTTTAAATGCTCTTGAATAGTAGCATTTAATAAAAAAGGCGAGACAGTTAGTCCAAAACTAACTCTACAAAATCGATACACCACACATTTGGTGTACGGTATCTGATCGGGACGGATTTCTTTGGGATTAGCCACCCAGAGAAATCTTGTACAGTCACGATCAGTCTCGCGCACTCCTAATTGAAGGAAGGCTTTTTCAATATCTGCCAGAATAACCTTATTTAAAAAGCGGAATCTTAATAAAATTCCGACAAGTTGCTTCAACAATAATGGCCCGGTGTACAGGCAATTATTTAAAGAAGGTAAAGCTGGCTGTCCTGGAGGCTTGGCACTGGCATCCATTACAATTCTCACTTTAGTAAATGTTTTATCAGTGCGAACCACTGCGCGATGAGGCAAATAATGGACAGGGCCTTGTGATTCTTTAGGATTCTCAATTATTTCAATCATTCCATTTTCTAATTGTTCTGTAATTATTTTTTGATATTCGTCCACAAGGCCCAATTTTTGTAATTTTCTAATTGTATTTGTCAATCTAATTTTTGCATGATAAAAATTAGTAGGCAAAAATTTAATATTTTCATTAAATGGTAAAGCTATTTGATAGCGTCCATCAATAAAAGTAAGATTTTTTCTAAAATTTTCCAATACTTCTTGGTCCTTAATTCGAGGAGTTAAATCATCCATTCCAACTCCCGATAGGCCAAAAAAGGTTACCAAATTTTCTTCATTTTCTTGGTCAACCTCAATATTTTTGTGATGTTTATTTTCAGTAAATTGAATTACTGAATAAATTTGGGTAGTTTGGGCCTTGTAAATGCCTGTAATTAATTGTTGAGGTTCATCTTCAATTTGACCTAGGCCGCTCATTATTGGCCCCAATCTGGACTGACAAATTGTAAATCCACTCGGCAAAACCTGCATTCGTTGGACGTGAAGCTCATGCCAAATGTCCATGCCAAGCAGGATGTCAGGCTGCCGATATTCAGTGGTCAACAATTTTTCAACATAAATTTTCTCGTAATCCTTTAACATTTCCTTTACATTGTAGTAAGGAAGAGGATTAACTAAGAAATCCAATTTATTTAAGACCATAGTCAGCTTTTGATTTTCTCCTCTTAATCCAATTTTGACTAGGTCACATTTATATTTTTTAGGCATGCTATTTCCAAAACTAGTCAAATAATATTCTTCACTTCCAATAGATTCCAAATTTAATTTATTAGCTGCCTCTTTAGTAACAAAGGACCTCTGACTTCCAGGATCAAGGAAGGCGAGAACATTTAAATTTATTTCCTCTTTTTTAGGATTAAATACTGTAATTTCTACAGTCATAAGCAAGGACTTTCCTAGTCCATCGTTATTTAAAGGCTCAATCATTTGACAATTTACTTGCTGAGGGGCCACTTCCCTCTTGGGGGAAAATCTAACTTCTTTATTAAAATTATTTTCTTTTGAGGAATTAAATCCTCCATTATTAAAAGGAGAACCATCTCTCCTAATTCCAATCGGAACATTATTAGCACCAGTTCCTTTCCAATTATTTAATCCTGGACGATTCGGGCCAAAATCGAATCTATTTCCAGGTCCATTATTTTTATTTTTATTATTGGAAAAATTAATTTTATTTTTATTTTGAGCCTCATTCCATTTAGAATTATTATTAAAATTATTATTTAAATTTTTGCCAAATTTTTTGAAACATAGCGCACGGGGATGTCTTCCCCCACAATAAAAACATGTCGAAGGCCTTTGGCATTGAAGTTTTGTATGGCTGTTACTCAAACATGCCATACATAAATTTTTTAGGCGCACGAATTGAATTCGGGCGTTGGCATTATTATATTTTTGACACTGGTCACTCCAATGACTTTCAGTGCAAAATAAACATCTTGGCCCTTTACTAGCATTCTGATAATTAAATTGGGGCATTTTTCCTTGACCCCTTAAAATATTTATTGGCTCGATTGCCGCATACGTATAATGTTGGCCTTGCTGATTAGAATTAAAATTTCTTGGCGGGGGCTTCTGAATTTTTGGAGCATGCGATTTATCCTGATCATGCTCCAAAAGCACTTCTTGTATGGCCAATTCTCTTTGTAAGGCATTATGCAAAGCCTCTCGAAATTTGGAAGTGTTCCATCTTGAACCTTCCTCATTTTTCTTCACTAATATTTCTCTCAAAAAATTTTTATTTAATTTTTTCTCCAATGCCAAATAAATTGCGGGGCCTTCGATATCTTCTCGAGCGTTTTTTAATTCTCGGGACAAGCGTTCTAGCTCGAACGCAAAATTTTTCGTCTCCTTCAAATTTTGACACGGCTTCAGATTGGCCAATTTAATGTGCAAGTCGCGCACATGAGCCTCAGTATTGCCATAATAATCCTTTAATAATTTTATGGCCTCTTCAAAACTTCGGGTCTCGAGTCGAAATCCCGAGATGAGGTCTCGTGCTTCGCCTTCAAGTAAGGAACGAAGCAGGGTCAGTTTCTCAATTTCTGAAGCGACAGAATTGTCGACGGCACATTTAAAACTTTCATAAAAATCCAGCCATTCTCGTCTATTTCCACCAAACTTCCTTATTTGTAATGTTGGGAGCTGGTACAAAGAATGTAGGGAACGGGAACTTCCAGGTCCCGCCGGAGCAGCCTGAGTTTCGAGTCGATTCCCCGCGGCTACTGCCGCCGTATGGAATCTTAACTCCTCCTGTTGGCGCTCCTTTTCGGCGTCGAGCTTTGCAATTTTCAATTGGGTCAAAATTTTCTGGGCATATTCTCTCAAAGACCGGGCATTTTCCTCGAACTTCTGAAGAGTATTCTCGACATGATGCACCTCATTAAATTCAATATAATCTTCATTTCCTGCCCGCCTTTCTTCCCCATTCATTTTTCTCAATAGGTCACCCCACGCCGTCAAAACATTCTTTACGTCAGTGATAATTGCCTCCTGGGCTTGAACTTCATTCCTTAAATCTTCATACAT
This sequence comes from Meloidogyne luci, assembly GCA_902706615.1. Lineage (NCBI taxonomy): Eukaryota > Metazoa > Nematoda > Chromadorea > Rhabditida > Meloidogynidae > Meloidogyne > Meloidogyne luci. Next base: position 938,032 of record CACSLI010000133.1, on the reverse strand, counting down.
TCCTTCATATTTAATTTTTCGCAACTGCGCGGAGTCGCCGGCTTCAATTCCTACCTCAAAGTCCACCTCCTTAAATTCCATCCAAGCCTTAAAAGCGGATACAATGGCTGTTTTGAGCGGAGCGGACATAACTTCTTCTTTCTATTTATTATTTTATAAATTTTTCTTCAAAATACTTTCCACAAAAATATTCAAATTTTTTCACTCTTCACAAATTTGACAAAATTTTGACTCTAAAGCACGCAAATATCTTCAAATTCTTCAAAAATTCTTTTTAATCAACACAGTTTGACAAGGGACTGTGTGATGAAATGAGAGGAAAAGAGAGAGAGAGAAAGGAAGAGAGACTGGCAAAGAACCACAAATTTTTTGTATTTTTGATATTTTTACAAAACGAGTGACAATGGCTCGTTTTGTAATTATTTTATTTCTCTTCTATATTTTTTTCCTTTTATTTACCCCCCTCTTTCAAATCGAGTACAAGGGCTCGAATTGAAATTATTTATTTAATATTTTATTTATTTTAAATATATTTTTTCCCTTTAATTTAATATATAGACACTCCTGAAGTTACAAAGGATTCAGTGTGACTATTATTAAATTAATTTAAAAAATTAATAAAAATTTACAATTTTTTGCCAATTCAAAATTGAAAGGAATCGATGAAAGTATTGGTATTCCACTGTAGAAATTTAAATATTATGTTGATGTGTTGATGAAAATTTGCCGTCTGGGAGCACCAAATCTGAAGAATTCCAATTCTTCAATAAAATTTTTTCTTCTTTAAATATTTTTCCCCAAATAAAGAATTCTTCTTTTTTAAAGAATTTTTCCAATTAAAAAATTTCCTAGAATAATTTCCCAAAAGAAAAACAATTTTTATTTTAATATTTTTATTTAAATTTTTATTTAAAATTGAGACTGACAAAAAATAAGGGACGGCAAAAAGCTTAAAAAGGGGGAGGGCGGGATTGAAGGCAGTCGGCCAAATTGAACGGCTAACAAATTTTTTCTTTGAGGACAAAGCTTTAGTGCATGTATTAGCTCTAACTCTCCACACTATTTAGATAACGTGGGCGAATAGAGAGAAACAATTATTTTTTGTTTCTTTCACTATTTTTCCCAATAATCAAAAACAAAGGCGATCAGCCAGATATACACTCCATTTTTAAAGCTAAGGAGCAAAAAATCCATTTTTTCCACTTTTTAATCCAAACAAGCCGTTAGCTGGTAAGCCAGCTAACAATAAATATTTTTATCAAAATATAACTTTTTCCATTAAAAAAGTGCCAAAAAACAACATGTGTTCATTTTTGGCCATTGTTATGAGCCGTTCACGGTTTCTCGTTAAAACGATTAAACTTATACATGCACGGCTTAATTGCCTTGTTATTGTTTTTAATTGAACTTGTGATTAGGTTCAAAGTTTTACTTTCTTTTATTTTATTTTTCCTTTTTTAATTTATTACTTTGCACTTTTTTTTATTTAATTTTATTTAATATTTTATTTAAATATTTTTGGAATTTTTGGAAAAATTAATTTTTTGAAGAGTATGTATAAAACATACTTTTACTAATAATTTTTTTTACTTTTTAGGGACAAGAGTCCCGTCAATATTTCGAAAAAAAATTTCTAATAATCCAAGAACTTCGTACTCCTCAAGGGCCTCAGTATATAATCGAGGACATGACTGTAACGAGATTCTAGACAGCAGAAAGAACCCCCTAAAAATCCCCTAATAACTAAAGACTTTTAAAAAGAGACTAATTCCCTTCCCCTGTCTGGCACTTAATTTTTAAAAATTTTTAGTCTGCAGAAAATAAAATCTTTTTTTAATCCCTTTTTTTATAAGAAAAGCTATTAAAGATATTATAGAAAATTGACGTAAACTAGTAGACAGTAATACTATATATTCCCCCCAAAAAAACGCATAGCAACTAAAAAAAAATTTTTTTTTTGCAAGAACAAAAATTAAATAAAAATTATTTTTAAGAGTATTTAGAAAGCTGCCGTCGTTTCTAAATTTATATATAAATTTATATAAATACAAAAAAATAACTTCCTTAATAATAATTTAAAAATTATTATTTTTAAATTACTCACGTGTTGGGGTAATTATTTAATAGGTATTAATTAATTCAGAATTAATTTATTATTTAAATCAGAATTATTAATTTATAAAGGCTAATTAAAGAATTAAAAATTAAATAAATGTCAGAATATTTAATTCTGTTATTTAAAATCAGAATTCTGATTTAATGTTATTTTTATATTTATAAATCAGAATAATTTAAAAACCAGAATTATTTAATGGTCAGAATTATTTAATGGTCAGAATTATTTAAAAATCAGAATTATTTAAATATCAGAATTATTAACCATCAAAATTATTTAATATCAGAATTATTTAAATATCAGAATTATTAACAATCAAGATTATTTAATATCAGAATTATTCAAATATCAGAAATATCTACATAAAGATCAGAATTAATTAATTATCAGAATTCTGATATTTAATTATTTAATAATTCTGATTATTAAATATCAGAACTAAAAATAAAAAAATTAAAAAAAAATTTTAATTCAGAATATTTAATATTTAATTCAGAATATTTAATTCTGATATTTATGTGAGCAAATTTATGGGTTTATTAGAGTCTAGGTTATTTTCTAAAAATTTTAAAATATTAGAAAAAATTTTTAATTTAGCTATTATTTTTATTTAAAAAATAAAAAAATGTAGTATGTATGTGTATTTATATTTTTATCTTTTAGCCTTTGGACTTTTTTTTTATTTTTGGTCTAAAATTGAGCTTTGCAATATTTTTAATGCAAACGGAAAAGCCTTCTAAAAAATAAAAAATGAAAGAGGGAGAGCACAATCTTTTTTTTCTTATATTATTGAGGGTAGGACACACTTCTGCAGGTTATCGTAGAGAATTTTTGTTCGAAAAAAAAATTTTTAAGAAATATTTTTTTGAGTTTTTCAGGTCCTATTTCATATTGACATATAATTATTTTTCCTAAACGGCCAAGAAAAAAAAAGAGAGATTAATTCCTCTAAAATAGATAGGAAGAGGATGTTATTACTACCTGCAGATTTCGAGCTGTATAAATTTTAGAATTTTGAAAATTAAGGATAGCGACTAACAAGTATCCAAAAAATGGAAAAATGGTTTGCTCAGAAAAAATTTTTTTTTCGTTTTTCGATTATGGACAGTAGAGATGTCCAAAACTCTTGGTCTTGATGAGAGAGAAGAGATTTTTCTTGGGGTTTTTTCGGTCTGAGTCTTGGGATGTAGTCTTGGTCTCGAGTCTTGGAAAGGTCTTGGACATCTCTAGTGGACAGTATCTTGGCCACTAACCCTCTAAACAACTAAAAAAAATTTTTTTTAGTTAAAAAAGGAATGAAAGCTTTTATGATTGAAAATTAAATTTTAAATTTAAAAAAAAATTAAAAAAAAATGAATTAATAAAATAAATAAATTGTAGTAAAATATAAATATTTAAATACTCCAAGTCTTTAAATATCAAGACTAAAAAAATATATTTAATTTTTATATATTAATTTTAATTTCCATTTAAGAAAAAAAAACTCTAAATTTATATGGGTCTCAATTTCCCCCTAGCCTTTAATTCCTCTAATTAAATCTAAGTAGAAAAAAGGGGCGGGGCGTTGTTTCTCTCTCGACATTTAAAAAAGGGGATTTAAGTAGAAAAAAGAGATCATTTTCTTCTTTCTCTTTTTCATGTCTAGCCGGATTTGCAGAAAAAAAATTTTTTTTTCTTTTTTTTTGTAAAAAGTAATTAAGAAAATATTTAAAAAAAATTTTTTTTAATAAGCTGAGGCTAAATGGAAAAAATTTTTTTTAAAGAAGCACAAAAAAAGAAGAGAAGAAAAAGCTCATGGAAAAAAGAGAGCACAAAGAGCAAAGACAGCAAAAAGACATGGCGGCGGGTGGCCGTAAGTAGAATAAAAAAATGATGACGACAAATGTGCACAAAAAAAAGTATTTTAAGCAGAAACAAGCACTCCTCTCCAAGTAGCATTTAAAAAAAAGCTGGTAAGAGAGAAAGAGAGTTGTTTGAGTACAAAATTGAAGTGGACAAAATTGAAACGGACAAAATGGTACTGGACAAAAAGTCAACAAGATAAAATGTCAAAATGTCAAGACTCAAACGTCAAGGAAGGGTTGAAAGAAAGATAAGAGAGTCTAATCATATCTAGACTCCAATGTCTATCCTTAGACTCTAATGTCTAACTGCAGACAATAGAGTCTAGACTAGAGAAAATTGATCTTCTCCAACAAAGAAAACCCTTAGGCAAAGATAGACATTTTGTCGAAAATTTGCCTTATTGGCATTTTGTCGTATAGACATTTTGTCAAAATTTGCCTTATTGGCATTTTGTCGTATAGACATTTTGTCAAAAATTTGCCCATACTGGCATTTTGTCGCATAAGCATTTTGTCGTATAAAGAGTTAAAGGAATTTTTAATATTAGTTAGACTACATACTACAAAAACACTCTCTGCTGCTGCAAAAACAGCAGACAGAGAACAATAAGAACAATTCTTTGAAGTATTTATATAGTATCTAAAAATGTCTTTTTTTCTTTTTCATAGAATTTTAAATTTTTTAATTTATAGTTTATTTATAGTCTAGACATTTGAGTCTAAATTTAATTCTCTGTTTGATTTTTCAGAAAAAAAATTTTTTTGGAAAAAAAGATTTTCAAAATTTGAAAAAGTAAAAAGGGACCATTACAGGACCGACAACCCACAGAAAGGACAATTCACTGAAATGACAATTCACTGAAATGTCAATTCACCGAAAAGACTATTCACCGATTAGAGTTATTAAAAAAGGTTCCAAAATGGTCAAAGAATCAGAGGGTCTGCTCATTTCACAAAAAGGACAATTTACAGAAAAACAATTCACTGAAAAAAAATTTGCAGCGAATGGACAATTCGCCTAAAAAATGAGTTCGAAAATGATCAGTGAATCAGAGGTGTATTGAACGGTAAAATAAAGGATATAAACAAGTTGAAATATTAAATAAAGGTAAAAATAAATAAATAAACTACCCCAAAAATAAGAAGAAAAAAAAAAGTTCCAGTCATTGACCGAATAAATAACCAAATTATTTAAAAATGTGTACACACAAATACTCCTTCCCTCCCTCCACCCTCTTCTCTCTCAACTACTCCTACTATTAAATCAATTATATTTCTGCACTTGTGTTGAAGAGAAAAAAAGCAAAAATTATTATTAGAAAAATTCGATTAGGAATTTAGTAGCAAAAATAAGAAGGAAAAGAGAGATCAATCAACCGGGTTTTTGGGACTCTAATGACCTGTTGCTTATTAGAGTCTTAGGTGGAAGGATCAATTGAGTCTGAGTATGAGGAGTCGAATTTGTTGGAAAGGAAATCAAGGGATTTAGGAATACAAGCAGATTAAACCTCTTTTTTAGATACACCCAATACTAGAGATCGTGCCCTTTTTGAGACCCTTGCCCCTGATTGGAGATACACATTTTCAGCCTATTGAAGATACCCCTCCCTCTCTATTTAGGATATACCCCCTTCTTTGTTAAATCATTTTTTTCCCCATATACCGAGTTATGATTAAATTTTAAAAAAAAAATAATAATAATGAAACTGTGATTATTTTTTGAAAAATAAAGAAATAAAATCTTAGGAAAAATAAATGAAAAAAACAACTGTTTTTTATGTTGTCAAAAAAAATTTTTTTTAATAAAAATAAAGAAAAACAAAAAGAAAACTTGCAAAAATAAAATAAAAAATAAATAAATTTATTATTAAAAATAGAAGCATTATTTTATTATTTTTAAGTAAAAAATATTACAGTAATTATTTATTAAAATTTTCTATAAATTTAATAAGCTAGTAGTGATGGTATTTTTACATAAATATTTAGATTATTTATTTTTTTATTTTTTTTTCAAAAAGCAATTAAAGGATTTTTACTTTTTAAAAAAATATTAAAAATGCCAAAAAAAATTTTTTTTTAGATAAAAAATTAAATACAAAATTTTGTAAACATTTTTATAAAAAGAATCTTTTATTTATTTTTTTTAGTCTTAAGTTTTGAATCAAGACTCTTTTTAGGTATACAGAAACCCAGGGTAGTTATTTGAGCAGATACGATCAGGCCCGTAGCCAGGGGGTAGGGGAAGGGGATTTTCCCCTATGGCCCCCACCCACAAAAAAATTTTTCCTGGCTACGGTCATTATGCAGTATTTAATTTTTGTACCATATAACCAAAATTAAATTTAAAAAAAATTTTTTTTTAAAGTTCCTTAATTGCTTTAGCAAAAAAAAAATTATTAACGTCAACAAAAAAAATTTTTTTTTCTAAACTCTATTAATTAATCTTAACATTTACGTTAATAAAAAAAATAAAGAAAAGGATTTTTAGATTTAGTACAAAAAAGATAATCTTCAAGAGATTTATATATTAAATTAAAAGGGGATTTCCCACAAAAATCCTTTAAGCTTGGCTTAATTTTAAAAAAGAAAGGTGTGCGCAATAAAAAAGAGAGAAAAAAATTACTCTTCTAAAGAGAGCGATTTATATTACTGCTATCATGACTGGGCGAAGGATTAAGACTTAGAGGCGTCCAGTTATGATCCTTAAATGTCAGCTTAGCGCCAATAGCCCATTGACCAAGCACATGATCCAAATGTCTAAACCTGCGGTTCGTTTCGGACTCTATTTAAGATATCTGGTTAGCTACCTGTTTGGGGAAGCTATACAAGCGATACTTTCTGTATAAGATACATCTTATTATAAGATACGATCTTATATACCCCCAAGGATTTTTCCTTAAATAAAAAAAATTTTTTGAATTAAAAATTGTGACGTTTTTTGTTGCGTGCACAGTTAAAAAGTATTTAAAAAGGATTTTCTTTTCCTCAATTTAATTTAAAAATCCAACACAAATTAAATATTTTAATTATAAAAAAACGTTATTTTAGAGTGATGGAAGGAATAAATATTTAATAAATTTAGAGAGATTTTGGGAGTTAAAAAAAAGAGGAGAGGATTAAATAAGAGAAGAAAAAAAAGATTAGAGAATCCTTAAAAAATTTGTGCCAACTCCAGGATAAAAAAATTTTTTTTTTTTATTAATTAAATAATGGCATTTTTAGAGGAATGTCTGAAGAATTTTTAGAAAAAAAAATTTTTTTTGAAGAGAAAATGGGGGATTTATTTTTTAAAGTTATATAATTGAGGGGAAAAATCGAGGGGGAAACTTTAAAAAATTAAAAAAAAAGACGGAATTTAAAAAGGTGTTTCTTCTTGTAGCATGCGCAAGGCGTAAGAACTTAAGTCGCAAAAAAATTAAGAAAAAAAATTTTTTTTAATTATAAAAAAATTATTAAAGAAGAAAAAAGAAGGATAAAGATGGAAGAATTTTTTTAATAAATTAAGGATAAAGTAGATTAAAAAATAAATTTAAAAAAATTAATTAAATATACTATATCACATGGAAATTTAAATAATTTAAATAAAAATGTCATATTTTAAAATTAAAAAAAAATTATTTTTTAAATCCTTCTAATTTTAGACAAATCTTTGTACTTTAATTTTAATTAAAGACAATACTTGGACAGAAATTAGAAAAAAATTTTTTTTAATTATAAATACTTAGACAGACAGGACTAGAGGGTGTTCGCAATTGAGGACTGCGGATTTTAAAAATAAAATTGTGGACTGCGGCTGCGGAAAAAATTTTTTTCATTTGCGGACACCCCCTGGACAGGAGCAATAATTAAAGCAAAATTTGTAAAAAAAAATATATAAAAATATTAAAAAATAAAATAAATATTAAAAAAAATAAAATTCATATTAAAAAAATTATGTTTACAAAATATAAAAAAAAATTTTTTTCATAAAGATTAAATACTAAAAAAATAAAAATTAATTTAAAAAATTGTGTACGTTTATGTACGCGCTAATAGAGACCAAAAAATATTTTTTTTTTTTTTTAAAATATTTATCTACAAAATAAATAAATACATGCAGACGGATTATAGTAGCAGAGCTATTATTTATTAAAAAATATTTATTTATTTTGTAAGAAATAATGTAAGATTTTATTAAAAAAAATTTTTTTTTAAATTTAAATGCGTAAATAAATAAACAAAAATAAAATGATAAATAAAAAAATTAAAAAAAATAAATAGAAAAATTTTGCAAAAAATTTTTAATTTTTTTTTTTAAATGTGCGCAAGAACAATAAAATTTTTAAAATTTTTTTGACTACTTGATAGGGAGCAATTTGCGTTAATTTTTGCGTTGCGTCTTGCGTTTTTCACCATACCTTAGGGAAAAGAAATTTTTTCAGTACCAAAGGAAAAAAATTTTTTTTTAAAAGATCCGAATCAAAAATATTTTAAATTATATAATTGTGGGCTAAAGAATTGTAGGCATATTTTAAAGAATCACGAAAATATAAAAATAATTTTTGAACGTTCAAAAAATTATATTTTTTTAATAAAATTAAATTAATTGTTATGTGTAAATAAATAAATTTAAAAATAGGTAAAAATAAAAGAAAGGAAAGAAAAAAAGAAAAAATAAAATAAATAATTAATTAAAAAATAATTAAATAAAAGAAGAAAAAAATAATAAGGAAATAAAAAATTATTTTTGCAATTTTAGTTAGCAGAAAAAAATTAAAAATTAATTGAATAAAAATAAAAAAAAACAAAAAATAATAAATAAAAATAATAATTGTTTTTGGTCTTTAAAGTTTTTTTTTATTATTTTCAAAAATTATTTTATTTATGTAGGGAATTTTTAATGGACGTAAATATTATTTTTTCCCTTCCCTTATTAAAAATTTTTGCAAAAAAAAAATAAAAGAAAATATTAGTTCCAAAAATTGACAAAAAAAATATTTTTTTGTCAGACCTCATTTCTAGCGACCTCCAATAATGGATACCCTTCTTTTCAAGGTACGCCTTTTAAAAGGTGAAGTGGCAAATGTTGGGGGTCTTAGCCCTGCCTAAAATAGATTTTTAAACCTCGAAGGGACTCCCCAAATTGGATCCTTTATTTAAGGAATTCGTTCTAAAATTTAGAAAATACCCTTTTATTAAAATACAAAACTCATTATAGGATAAGTTTATTCGTTTCCAAGGATTTCCAGGGATAAAGCGGTCCGACTAGATGAGATCCGACTATAATTTTTAGTAAAAGAAATCACCCACCTTAACGATCCACGCATTTCAAAAAATTTTTTGTTTTGAACACAAAATACGAACATATTCTTTTTTTTTAAATTAAACATATTTCTCCAACTAAATAAATAATAAATTTAAAAAAAAAATTAAAAAATTAAGAAATAAAATAAAAACATTTTTTAAAGTTTTTGACGTTTTTCAAAAAAAAATTTTTTATCTATTTTTTATAATCGAAAAAATTGTAAAATAATATTAAAAATTTTCAACAACAAAAAAAAAATATTAAAAAAAATTTTTTTTGGTTCTAGACCAAAGCTAAAAATTTTTTCAAATTTTTTTCTATTCAATTTCCCCTTCCATATTTTCTCTCTTCTCTTTTAAACGACGTTCAAAAGCTTTACGTTGTGAAGGTTTTATTCTTTAAATAATTTTTTTATTTAAAAAATTTTTCTTTAATTTCTTACTTTTCATAAGGTTCTTGTTTATCTTCCAATCTTCTTTGTTGTTCACAGAGTTCTCGAAAAATTAACCATTCCTCTAAAAATTAAAAAAATTTTTCTGGGTAAAAATTTAGTTTGTGCCCCGCCCTTTTTTCTATTTTTTCCAAGATTAAAAAAAGGGTTCATAATGGTCAAAAGGCTCATAATAGTTAGACTCGAGATCGAAAAATTATAAAATCGAAAATGAAGCCCAATTCAAAACGAATACTTCGAATTCGAAAATTATCTAATTTTACAAACATGTCGGTCGAAGTTCGAATTAGAAGTGTTCAAAATTATTCGAACGAAGTGTCCGATCTTTAGGTCCTTTCAGATTAAAAGATCCCAGAGAAAATTTTTTTAAATGTAAATATATTTTTTACCATGTTCAACATCAGCAACCAAACTAGCAAATTTATTTTCTGGTGTATCAAAAATTAATTCGGGTGATGGATTTTCCTTTACAAAAAAAATTATTTTTTAGACTTTAAAATTCATTAAAAAAACCTTTTTTAATTGTGGCCTTTTTGGATCAGGACAAAAATATTTTCCAGTTTTTAAAAGTAAAGAATGTCTATCAATTATAGAAAATAAATCCAAATCCATCCAACTTTTACTTTTTGCTAATTCTTCACTCACAAAACCCATATGGAAATAAATGTACTTTAAAAATTAAATAAAAATTATTTTTGTAAAAATTAAAAAAAAAATTTCTTTAATTTCTTCGTAAAAAATCAGAAAAAATTTTTTTTCTAAAAAAATTTTTACCTCATATTTACTTTCCAATTCTGTTGGATCTAACAAACAAATATGTGGAGTATTATTTACAATTGTTTTTAACTTGAAAAAAAAGTATTTAAATTTTTTTACCCCATATATTTCATTTTCTCGTTTATCCATATTAAAATTCTGATACTTAATGTTCTGAAAGGTTTTAAAATTCTGGTTTTTAATTCTGACTTATTCTGGTTTTAAAATTGTAATCTAAAATTTCTGATATTGCATTCTGATTTTAATTTAATTTTTAAGGTACTTTTCCGTTATCTCCCCCCATTTTCCTTTCCTTCTCCATTTCTTCTCCTTTTCTTTTTTCTTCTTTCAAAATGGTCAAAGGCAAATAATGGTCAGGCAAGAGGAATAAAAGAAGATAAAATAAAAAATCATTTTGTCGGTAATTTTTTCAAAGGACTGAGTAGATGAAGCGGACAGTAACTAACGGAATCTGACTTCCTTCTACAAAATTTTGACACAAATACTTCCGGACGTCATTTCGATTTTTGACATCTCAATCAAATCTTATTTCCAATTCTTAACTTCATTTCATATCCATTTACGCAAAATTGGTTGTTGATAAATGGGTTTTTGATTTTAGAAATTGAATTGCAACCTCTTCATTTTGCGAAAAGTTAAAAATATCATTTAATTAAAAATAAATTTAAAAAAAAATGCAACACGAACGCCTTTTTCTTATTCATTGCCTCTTTTTTTCTTATTCACCTCCTTTTTGACTTTGACCATTTTGAAGGCAGAAAGAAGGAAAGGAAAATGGGGGGAGATAACGGAAAAGTACCATTTTTAAAATTCATATTCAGAATTTTTCAAAAAAATTTTTTAAAAATTAATTTACTACTCACATCCGCAGATTCAAAAAAATTGCTAATTTGTTCCAAACAAATATCCATTTTCTGCACTTCAGACCCAAATAATAATTCTGGGCATTTTTCGAATATTCTTCTTAAACCAATTCCTGAAGCTAGTCCACGTCCACTAAATAAATTAATTCGGCTTTGGATTGATTGGGGAGTTTCGTTTTCGAGTAAGTCACACCATCTCAAAATTAATAATATGTAATTGTGATATTTTTAAATTCTGATATTAAAATTCTGGTTTTAAATTCTGGTTTAAAAGTAAGGTCTTTAAATTCTGGTTTAAAAATTCTGACATTAAAATTCTGATTTTAATTATTGGTTTTAAAATTCTGGTTGAAATTCTGATATTAAAATTCTGATTTTAAGATTCTGATTTTAAAATTCTGATTTTAAAATTCTGATTTTAATTTCTGGTTTCAAAATTCTGATATTAAAATTCTGATTTCAAAATTCTGATCTTAATTTCTGATTTTAAATTCTAGTTTAAAAATTCTGATTTAAAATTCTGATATAAAATTCTGATATTAAAATTCTGATTTTAAATTCTGAATTTAAAATTCTGATATTCCAAATTCTGATTTTTAGTAGCTATTTTTAACAAAAAATTATATTAAAAAATCTTCCCTTACTTTGCAAACATTCTAATAGAATCCTCATAATTCATTATAAAATTCTCAACAAAAATTGTAAGCATTTTATAAATAGATTGACCATTTTTAATCATTGAACGAAAAAGTTTTTCCTCGTGTAAACAAGCATCTTCTAAAAATTCTGGTTGAATACCTTCAAAAAAGAATTTTTATTTTGTTTAGTGTAAGAAAAAAACCATACCAAGATTTAATAATTCTTTGAAAGGATAAAGTGCTGAATTAATTGCCTAGAAAATTTTTAATTAAAAAGTAGAAAACTTGAACGTAAAGCAGAAATAAAAAATCAGAATTAAAAATTAGAATTAAAAAATCAGAAACAAAAATCAGAATTTCAAAATACTAACTTGAATATCAGAATTAAAATTCTGAATTTTAAAATCAGAATTTAGAATATCAGAATTAAAGCATAATTGAAAAATCAGAATTACAAAATCAGAATCTAGTACCAGAATTAAAAACCAGACAATCAAAATTAAAAATCAGAATTACAAAATCAGAATAAATAAAAAAAACTCACATGCTGATCAACCCAAGGTAATGTAAACATCTTCCCTTTATTTTCATATTCTTCAACAATTGATTTAACTAATTCTGTAGCTGTTTCATTTAACACCTCAGAATTTTTGCTTGAAGTACTAGCTGTTGTTAAATATATAATTGCTTGATTTTTATAATTATTTAAATAATTAAAATTAATTAAAAATTTTCTCATTGCCATTATCCTGTTACTAAAAAAATTTAAAAATTACAAAAAATTTTTTTAATTAAAAAAAATATTTTCGATGAGTAAACAAAAAAATTCCAAACAATTTTCAAAAAAATTTTTTAAATCTTTAATGAGATTTTATTTTTCAAAAGAAAATTAAAATTAAAATCAGAATAAATGAATGCAAAATGATGAGAGAGATCATTTTAGTAAATTTAAATATTTTCAAAATTAAATTAAATGTATAAAGCTGTCAATACATGTAGTATAATGTGTGTTTTTAAATGCCACAAAAATTAAAAAAAATTTCTGAGATTTCTTTTTAAAATTAAAATTAGTTTTATGGAATTCGTAATTGATAATCTCCATTTGTTGTAATATAACGGACCCATGGAAGTGCCTGATATCCACTCTTTTCAATAATTTTCAGATAGCGAACCTTTAAAATATAATTTTAGTTAAAAAACGAAAACTTTTTGTCCGTAAAAATTTTTGCGGACAAAATTTTTAGTCCGCAAAGTTTTTGCGGAAAAGTTTTTTTTCCGCAAAGTTTTTGCGGACTTTAGGAAAATAAGAGATAACAGTTAATAATTTATTTTGTAAAGTCCGCAAAATTTTTTTGCAGACAAAATCTTTGTCCGCAAATTTTTTGCGGACGAATCTTCGCAAATATACCCCCGGATTTTATTAAGTATATCCCCATAACTTAAAAATATTAAAAAAATTCAAGAAAAACAAACCTGAATTCCAGATGTAGTAAAATACGGAATTTCAAATCTAATTTTGACTGGCGGCTTTCTTTCAGCTTCTTCACTAACAACACTTGGCAATTTAAATTGTGCTCTCATTAAATATTCTTTACCACCTGGGAAACTTTTAATATTCCAAATAAACGCAGTTTCTTCTGGTACATAACGGCAATGTCCTATTGCTGCCTTAAATCGAGGAGTGTCTGCATCACGGGGTGCTGGTATAATAATTTCTACATTATTGGCTGTTGAACGACGTTTAAATTGGGATTTTGCCTTTTTAAAAAATAAATATTTTTAAAATAATTTGAAAATAAATCTTTGCGGACAACATTTGCGGACACTTTTTATATTGAAGACAGTCCGCAGAAAAAGTCCGCAAATGACAACCTTTGCGGACACTTTTTTATACTAAAAAAAATCCGCAAAAATTGTCCGCAAATTTTTTTAAAAATAATTTTCATCAAAAGAGGCTAAAATATTTATACCTTAATCATATATTCGATACGTGAATGTGAAAAGCGTTCAATTACCTTAAAAAGAAAAAATTTTTAAATAGCTTTTTTAATAAACTCACAGTTTCAATCCAAATTAAAGGTTTAACAACTGTACTCAACCTATAACTCATCAACTCAAATTCTCCATCTGGTGGAACGAAACTAATTGTGCGATCATTTTCTGTTAAGAAAAAATTTTTTAAACATAATTTTCAATGAAAATGCTGTCCACAACCGATTTTGGACTCACTCGTAATCAGTCAGTTCTTCGTCATTTTTCCCTAATATTAATGGAAAATTTTTTTAAAAACCGAGGAAGGTAAAGTAAAAAAGGAGTGATTTTTTTCAATTCCCCAACACCCTCCCTGCCTTAGAAATAAATATATGTATGTCCTAAACTTGCGGAAAAATTTGCGGACAAATTCGAAATTTGCGGACAAAATCGAAATTTGCGGACAAATCGAAATTTGCGGACATATTGAAAAATCGCCCAATCACGAAAGCATAGGTCAAAAAATCGGCCTATTTGAAATCCATCGATTATTTAATCGGTCGTGGATAACCTTCTAGTAAAATTTAAAAAAAATACCAAATCTCGATAGACGAACACATTGATGAAATTTAATATCTTCCAATTCAACTGTTTTGCTTCTTCCTCCTTTAAAAAAATTTTAAAAATTTAAAAAAATAAAAAAAGAAACAAACTTCCAGTATTCTCAAATTGAACTTTATCATTTAATCCTAAACGAAGTTCAGGCATTCCAGTTAAAAATACACGCATTTTAACTGAACCAATTATTTCACTTTGTAAAACAACTCCATTAGCATTTGCCTAAAAATTAATTTATTTTTTAATTATTAAATTTGCGGATTGACACTTGCGGACAAAACTGTAATCTTAATATAAGGAGAGCGGTTTCGAAAACAAAAAAAATTCAAAATTTGGAAATCAAAAAAGGCCCAAAAAAATATTGAAACCGAAAATATTTTTCCAAATTTTTCACAACAGTTCTGATTGTATGAGAACAAAATTTTTTGCGGACTGACATTTGCGGACAAAACAGGTTTATTGAAATTGGAATAAAAAGCACAGCATAACAGGCTAAAGAATTTCTGGTAGAAAAATTTTTCACAGCCATAGGAGGGCGTATTTGGCTCCGCAAATTTACTATAAATCCGCAAATTTTCTCCCATCAACGATTTTTTTAAAATTAAAAAAAATTAAAAAAAAACAAACCAGCAAATTTAGCGATTCAATAACATCCAAAAATACTTCATTTTTTCTATGTTTAATACCCTCAGAACGCCATGAAACCGCATTAGTCACAGCCATAGGAGGGCGTATTTGGCTCTTTTCTAATTTATATCCTTCCTGTGTTATATACCTGAAAATTTAGAAATTAAACAGAAAAAATTGATAAAAGTTAACTCTCTCAAAATTCTCCCTTCAGTAACTTGAGGATAACCAAAATCCATCATTTCATCTAGCAATTCATAAATTATAACAAAATTGTCTTTAAAAGATTCTTCCTCAACATCTTTAAAATATTCTGAAAAAACTCCAACAAGTTTGTAAAGAAATGTTTGCATTAAAGCTACCTATGTATATAAAAAAAAATTTTAATTTTAAGAAATTTAATAGTGTTAAGGTTGAACTGAAAAAAATAAGAAAAAAAAATACAAAAAATGTAAATAAGTGTTAAAAACTCTTCTAAAAAATCCAGAATTTTAAATTAAAGAATTGTAAATCGTCAAAAAAAAAGTCGATAAATTTTCCTAATATTTTGAAAATTAAAAAAAAATTTCAAAAATTTTTTCCCTAAAATTTCAAGAAAAATTACTTGGAATTTTAATTGAAATTAAATTTTGGAATTTTAAAAAAAATCGGACAAAAAATGCTCAAAAATAAAAAAAATTCTTAACAATTTTGGAATCCTGAAATCTATCTTTACATATAAGTGCTCCCAAATATCCGTCATACAAAATCCCCAATTAAAAAAAAACTTGAAAACCTACATTAACATTATGGTCAGAAACAGCAACAACTTAAAATTTATTAAAAAAATTTTTTATTTTTAAAAATACCATAAACATTATTGTATTTAATAAACACAAAAATAGCATCAGCTACATCCACAATAGGTGTCAATTTTCCTTCCTCTTCCATATCCACAAGAAAAGGAATAAATTTTTCAATAATTGTCAAGTCAACATCTCCACGATAATTTCGAGAAATTAATACCTTTTTTTAAATAAATATAGAAATTTTTTAGAGTAAATTCCTATTGTAAGGACGTGTAAACAAATGAATGAACTATAATATGCATACTTGAAAATTAAAAATAACCAAAAACAAAACAAGAAAATTAACTAATGTTAAACTGGATTACCGTGCCGTTCTCTAGGTGAGAGAAAGATTACAAAGTAAACAGAATAAATTTTAAAAAGAAAACTTTATATACAAAAACAAAAAAAATTAAAAAAACAGTGTGGAAAAAATTAAGACAAAAAATTTTTTCAGAACCCCATTGTAAGGAGTGCTAAAATTCATTCATTTCACTTTTATATTTTCTTCTCTTTTCCTCTTCCAATTCATTACGTAAACGTAAATTTTCCCTTTCCAATTCCATCACTTTTTGTTGCAATAATTGCTCTCGTTCACGACGCTTTGTTCGAGAATGTTTTGCTGCTTCATTATTTTTTGAACGTCGTTCCCAATATTTAAGTCTTTCCAATTCTGTTCGAAATTCTTTTGTTGCGGAAGGACATTTAAGGATATTATTTTCAGTTTTTATATGATGATTTGAATGTTCTAATCCTTTTTCTAAATTCATTTCTTCAACCAAATTATTATTTGTTAAACAAGAAAAAGGTTGACGCGGTGTTCTAATTTGTCCTATATTATTGCTGTTAGTCTTTACAAAATTAGAAAAGGATTCTGGACTTGAATTTTCATTTAATGTGTTATTGGTGTTATAATTTGAAAATGCTGTCCAACAATTTGGATAAGTTGATAAATGTTGTTGGGACAAGTTGGAAGGACCTATTAAATATTTCTTAGATTCCTTTACATAGAGGACAAAATTTTTTTAATCGAAAGAAACAGAAAGGGTTACAGGGAACTAAAAAAATCATAATTAATTCGGAAAAATCCTCAATCTATAGACATGGATTTTAGTCAGATTTTTAGGCAAAAAATTCAAAAAAATTTTTTTTGAAACACCTTCAATATTATTAAAACTGGAAGCTTCTGAAGCAGTACTAGAAGAATGTTGTTCCCAAATATTTGACGAATTTATTGGTGAAGATAAAAATGTTGGATCACTATTACTATTTTCTGCAACCGGACAAAAACCTAAAGCATTTGAATAAGCTAAAATTCCTTGAGATATAGCTGTAGCTGATGTATTGTTGTTATTAAAAAAGGTGTTAGCGAGAGGTATATTATTATTAGATTGTTGCTGTTGTTGAAATAGTTGATTTGAAATATTCAAAGCGTTAATGTTGAAATCCATTTGTTTTTGATCAATTAATTTTAAAATAAAAATAGGGGTATCACATATACTAGATAATTAATTAATAACAAATAAAAAATGAAACTGGAACATGTCTGGTTTTTGGCTGATAATGGGAATAGGAATATGTGGGAAAAAGATAAAATAAGTTTAACAACTATTGAGGTCACATTTATGAATTTTAATCGGAGCCCGGATGGTACCGACTGAAGGTATTTTCGGTAATACAATACGGTTCAAAATTCCGGGCTTTAATTTTAATTTAAAATAAATTTAAGGTTAACAATAAGCTTTAGATTGCATGAAAACAAAATTGATTGCATCATAAGAAAAATGGAAAGCAAAACGGAAATAAGAGAGAGGTCGCTAGCGGGCCACAAACTCTCCCAAAAAAAACAAACAATATGAAAATGGTGCAACAGAAGGTAAAAAAAACCACAAAAAATCATCATTATTGTGACTAATGGCATTTGGCGTCGCCCACCCACCTTGTGTGTGTGCCAACAGAAAAAAAATTGTACAACGAAAAAAAACAGGCGACGCCAATGTGCAAGTAAAAAAAAGGAATGAACAAAAAACACAAAAAAGGCTATTATTTTTCTTATTTTGTTTTTGTTATTTTTTATTTTCAAGTAGCTGATATAATCATATGTTTAGGCTATATCGATTTACCCCAAAGTTTTAATAAGTTTAATTAAAAATAAGGTTACTTTAAGAATTAAATTCAAGTTTAACGCAAAGTTTTAAGAAATGTAAGTTTATTAAAAAAGTAAGCTTAAGTCTATAATAAACCTAAGTTTACTTAAAAACCACAACCTTACGTCTACATAAAAACAAACTTAAGTTTTCCAACTTTTATTATAAACTTTAATAAAAACTTTAGTTCTGCTTAAAAAAGAACTTAAGTGTAATAAAAATAAACTTAAGTCTACCAACTTATTAAGAACATTTTCATAGACTTAAGTTTTCGACAAACTTGTTTTCTTAAAAACTTAAGTTTGCTTGCTTGTTAAATTAAAAAATCATCGCTAACCTTTCCCTTCATATCCAAAAAGAAAATTGCTGAACAAGCCATTTCTTCTTCTTTTATTTTTTTTTCAGTCAAATGTTGTCAAAGTCAAAAATATATTGTTGTTTTCCTTGTAATTTTATTTTTAAAAATTGTTATTTAATTTTATTTATTTTCGTTGTTTGTCTATTAGAATATACTGAACAATTAGAAGAAATTGGAGAAGCAACAAATAATTTAACAAATGTAGGTCTTTTGAGATCTTAAAAATTTTTAAAATTAAAAAATTAAGAAAAAGACAGAGTTCAGGAGGCCGAAATAAAAATCACCGAAATCTGCCAAAATACCAAACTGCGGAAAAATACAAACACATATATACCGGGGATGTGTCACGGACTTTTCTGAATTTTGATGGTTACTTTTGAAAAAAACTTTTATAACTTTTCGGACTTTTCTCGACTAGAATCGAAAAATTTCCCAAAACTCAACCCGCCTTTCTCTTAATCCTCCTGGCCCGGACTTCTTCTCGATCCGAAACCCGATCCCAAAAGTTCATCTATTATTAGAAAAATAAAAATCCTAACTTATTTTTTTAACCTTTAAAAAAATTATCCTAAATTACAGATTACTCAACCACCCAGTAATGAGACAAATATTAATTTAATAGATGAACTTTACAAATTAATAATTCAGAAACCTTTGTGCGAATCTTCTTCCACAGGTAATGATGAACACAATTGAGGCGGCTAGTTCAAAGCTCCTTCAACAAATCACAAAGCTATCCTGTCCTGTTTTAAAAATTTAATTAAATGATAAAACAAATTTAAAAAATATTTTTTAAATTAAACAAAAAAATATTTTTTTGAAAAAAAGAAAATCAATTTTATTTAATACTTTCTTTTTTTAAATAAAATCTAAAATAACAATAACAAAAAATAAATTAAAATTAGAGACCAGAGACCGGTCTCTAATTAAAATAACACAAATTCAAATAAACCTAAAATATTTTATTCATCTTCATTGCTGCTATAATCACCACTTGTTTCATCATCATTATCATCATTAATGGCCGCCGGTTTATTTAAATTTATTTTTCCATTCATCTTGGATTGCTTCAACTCTTTTGATTTTTCATCCTTCTCCTCTTTCTTCCTCGCCTCCTTCTCCTTTTTTTTCTTCTTCTTCTCCTCCTCTTTTTCTTCCTCATCTTCTTCCCCATCCTCTTCTTCATTTTCCTTCATTTCTACATTTTTAATTTCTTCTTTAACCTTTAACTTTTCCTCTTTTTTGACTGTTAAATTATTTTTATTTCCATTTTTCATCATTTCAAAAAGGCCTCCATTTCGCAAAAGTTTTTTTTGAGCTTCAATCTCTTTATCTAATATTTTTTGAAGAAGGCGAACAGCATTGCGAACATCTCTATGTAAAGGTTTCTGGACATAAATCTCTTAAAAAACAAAAGAAATTAGAAGAAAATCCTCTTGGTCCGAGTGGTAAAGCTAAAAACTATGAAAAAAAATTCTGGAGAAGCTTCATATTTTTATGAGGATTCTATGAGGTTCCTACAACCAGTTATATTAAACGTTATTTTTTAGTGCCTAATTTTAGAATATAATTTTGAATTAATTTTGGAGTTATTTTTTCGACAAATATTAGACTCAATTTTCGGGTCTAGAACTGAAACTGACACGCAGTAACCCCCCCCCCCCCCCACTCCCAATATTTACTAAAATGTATGCCCATGCCCTCCCCCCAGATCCACTAAAACCCCCAAAATATCTCCTCTAAACCCCCCAGGATTCCCTTTAAAAAAATTAAAAAAAAGCAAACAAAACCTAATGTAACAACTATCACATCATATAAAATATCAAAAAATTGTTTGTTTCCAATATTATTTGTTAAAAATTGAAAAAGATTAACAAGTTCAAATCTTTCAAGATTAGAAATTGCAAGTTTAAGTTGTTGTCGAATACGAATTTGATGAAAAACGGCCACAATATATTCAAATGAATAATTTTTTATTTTTAAAAGTATAGTTGAAACAAGTTCTTGAACACGGCCTTCACGCAACAAATAATCATGGTCACCAAGTTTCATCTGTGGAAAATAGAATTAATAGAATTAGAAAAAAAACTGAGAAATAATAAGCCACAAGCCTAAGGGTTTTTAATAACTCTAAAATGTGACTTGATCACCGTTCAAAGCAGATGAAACTTAATAAGAATGGCTTGGTATTACAATTTTTATTTGAAGCGTTAAAAATTTTGGAATATAGGTATTTCGCCAAATCTACTCTTTTAGTACCAAGCCAATTTTTTAAAAATCCTCTATCCACTCCCGTTACGCTCTCCCCAAAAACTTCCCAAATCTAGACAAAAATAGATTTAAAAAACCTGTTCTAATTGCCTTTCAGTTAATTTTAATTCAACTTTTTCTTGTTCACCATCCCTTTCTTTTCTAAAAATAATTAATCCTTTAGGCCTTTCTTCTGGTTCTTCTTCTTCAATATTTTCAGGTATATCAACAACATCATTATTAGTAATTGGTTCTTGTAAAACCTCTTTTGATTCATTTCGTTTCCTTTTACGTTTTCCAGATTTTGTTTTTTTAGTTTTTTCAACTTTTTCTTCTTCCTTTCGCCTCCAAATAGCCAAATTATTATTTCCTAACCCAAAAGCAACATGATTATCTGAAGGGTCAATAGCTAAAGATTTTATTGGTGCATCCAAATGCCAAGTATGAACTAAATCAAAATTGTCCAATTTAACAATATTAACTCGCCGATCAGTTGAGCCACTAATTAAAAAGGTTTCGTCTTTTGATAAATTGAGGGAAGTTATCTAAAAAAATAATTTTTTAAATTGCTAATAAAAAACGGAATCTTTAGTCTGGTTCGGGACTGGACTAATTTTTGAAGTCAGAAAAATCTAGGATGTCCGAATTCCAGGATCTGGGCTCTGGCTCACTGACAGACTCACAAGGAGCTCCCACGAACTGTATGTGAAAATCTCCCCACAGGTCTTGACTCCCTACAGATCCAGCCCAATCTTTAATCCTTTCTCACTAAAGTGTAAATGCTCTCCAATAGGCAAAGAATCTGGAGAAAGAAGTTCGCCCGACTCGAATTACTCCCAAAATTTTTCTCCACTTAAATAAAAATTGAAAACCCCAAACCGCTTTCTTATGAAGTTGCAATTCCTTGACAATCTGACCATTATTTAAATCCCAAAATTTTATTAAATTTCCACCAGCTGAAGCAAGTAAATTATTTTGTGAAGATGAAAACAAAATTTTTGCGACTGGTAAACCATGATTAAATTCACGTACAAAACTGCTTCCATCTTGCCTAGTATCCCATAAATGAATTGTGTT
Organism: Meloidogyne luci; assembly: GCA_902706615.1. Classification (NCBI taxonomy): domain Eukaryota; kingdom Metazoa; phylum Nematoda; class Chromadorea; order Rhabditida; family Meloidogynidae; genus Meloidogyne; species Meloidogyne luci. Next base: position 916,184 of record CACSLI010000133.1, on the reverse strand, counting down.
GTCATAAGATCCTATTTAATTTTATTAAAAAAAATTTCTTTGTTAAAATAAAAAAACCTGTAGCCAATAAAAATTCATTATTTGGAACAAAAGCACCCGTTCTAATAAAATCCATATGTGCCCCACAATTCCAAATTGGAGAAGCATTTTCGGTCGCCAAATCAAATAATTTTGTGTAACAATCATCAGAAAAAGAGGCTACTTTATGCCCACCAGCATCAAATTGAAATGAATAAATTTGACTTTTGTGTGCTTTGATTGTTCGAATTGGAGTACGTAGACCTTGTTTACGAGGCTTTTCGCTATGAGTATCAAAAAATTGTAGAAAACCATTTTCTGTGGATACACCTTTAAAAATGGGGTTTTTAAATGAATCAAAAATTTATTGACTGACAATGAGATAAGACAACAGACTTAACGAAAATAAGTCTTGAACACAAATTCACCGTAGTGAAATGCTTCCCCAAAGGTGTGGGATGGTTTTAATACCCGCTAACAGTCTTCAGAATAAGTTCATGACTCCCCCTATCCGATTAAGTTCCGAAAAATTTTGAAATTAAAAAAACGCAAACCTAACAAAGCGCCATCATGCCTATATTTAATAGAACATATTGAAGTTTTAAAACGAGAATAAATCGCAGACTGCTCTGTTGTGGCTGTATCAAAAACAATAACCTGTAATTTTTTAATAAGATCGAAATAAAATTGATTTTATATTACTCTGCTTCCACCAGCTACAGCCAATGAATAAGGAGTTGAAGGTTTGAAATCGCAACTGCAACATGATTCTTCAAAAACAGCAGCTTCCTAAATAGAAAAAATGTGTGTTGTTCCCAAAAATGTTTCATCAGATTAGAAAACGGCTCAAATCCTTGTTTAAAGTTAGGGTTATTTTACGCATGATCTAAAACTATCAGGTCCCCGGGACCAAAAAAATGTAGATAAAAATTAACAGGCTAGGAAGGATTCTAGTCCAAATATTTTAATTTCATCCGAAGCCTAAATTCGAGGAATAGAAAAAACCACGCTCATTTAACCCAAGCACATACACTCCTCACACGGACATAAGAAACACATGACCTAATTATTATCTGACCCAACTTATATCCCCTAAAAATACCTCTAGTTTCATCCAGTATTTTTGTTCGTCACTAAAACCATCCTCAGCATTCGCATCTCGTAAGGGTTGAATAGGCTTGAAATGAGTAGTCATTTTCTTTTAAAATAAAAAAAATAAATTGAAAAAATATTAAATATTATTTAAGTAAAATAACAAATTGTTGACAAAATTGAAAAATTGTTGACAAATTAAAATTTGAAATCTCTTAAATTTTAAACAAACAAAAAAAAACAATATATTAAAAATAAACAAATTTTTTGGTCATTCAATCATTATCTTCATCCGATTCAGCAAACCTTTTTCTCTTTGCAATACCAGAATTGCCTAACCTCCTAAGCATTTTTGATGCCAAATGTGTTTTTGTTATAGCTTTTTTGGAGGAAATACGAGCAAGAATTTCTTCCTTAAAAATAATTTTTAAAAAATTTAAAAATGGGGATTTTAAATAGAAATGTTGCCAAGTTCAGCATCAGCTGACGGAAAGAAATTAAAATTAACAAAAAATAACAGAGAAACGAGGTGGGTTTGGTATTTCGGCGGCTTTTCCAAAGTTATATATTTAGGCAATTTTCGGGAGTTTGGTCTTTTAGCTTACGATTATCAAAAAAATCTTTTAATTCCAAAAAAATAAAAAAACCTCAGGTTTGACTTCCGAAACTTCATTAAAAACATCCCTTCGCGTAATTTTAAGAAATTCATCTCCAACATCTTTCTCATCCTTTTCTTGTTCTTCATCTACATCAAAAGCATTAGATGATGCATCACCACCAAGCTTAACTTCATCAGCAACAGTCTTTTTCTTATTATCAGAATCGCCAACATTAACACCTCGCTTGCGAAGAAAACGAATTCTTGGAGTTAAAGGTAGACCATAAGATCTGTAAAAGAAAAATTTAACAAAATTAACGAGAAAATGGCTCTGGTCTAATTTATGAGTCCAATGAACCTTTATGTTCAGTAGAGATTAGATCCACCTGGATCTGGATCAAAACCTTGATTTTTCCTGGATCCAGAGTTCAGATCCAGGCAAAAATGCTTCTCGATTTGCTTTAACCTTGATTTTTCCTTGACTCAAGGTTAAGAATCTAGCCAGGGTCCTCAAATAAAATCAAAAATTAATGTTGTTTTTAAATTTCCGATCCCTCAATTAAGTGAAGAAAAAAATTCTCATAGTACTCATAAACTAGACTAGAGCCATAAATTTTAATTTACTTTGCTAATGCCTCAAAATTGATTGAATCAACATTAAAGACTGCTTTTAATTGTGCAAAATAAACAGCACGGGCATACGCAACAAAAGCCTAAAATTAAAAAAAAATTTTTAAATAATTAAAAAAATTTTCCTTACACTTTGTGCAAAATGTTTAACTTCAGGAAATGGAATCATTAAATTGGCCAATTTCAATTGAATAGAAAATAATTTTTGTTTTTCAACCCTGCCAACAAAAAATTTTTTAAATTAAAAAAATTAAAATTTAACAACTTACTCAACTTTATTAATTGGAATATGACGAGCTTTTAACATTTCAACAAAAGCATCTTCTTGATTACTTGTCAACATAAGCATAGCTTCACCACTTTTGTTCATACGTGCAGTTCTTCCAACTCTTAAAAAAAATTTTTTTTTGTTTGACTGTTAAGTGACTAAAAAAACTAATTTAAATATTTTTGGATTTAAGTTTTAATTTAAATTTCGAGCGATTAATAGGACAATTAAAAAAAAAAATAAATGATTTAATAAAAATAAAAAATAAACATTTACGAAGGTCTGTAAAGCAGAGCAAAATTCGCAGAAAAAATTTCGCTCGAAAAAAAACTTCTCAAAAAATTTTCTCTCAAGGAAAAAATCTTTCAATTAGTGTTGTTGGCGACCTGTTAATTTTTGCCTTTAGCGGCCCAAACGAGGAAGTTTAAGGAGCCACCACAGGCGAAAAAATTAACCTGTCGCTAACAACGCTAAACAACCCCCTAATTTCAATTCTAAAACTTTAAATAATTTCTCATACCTATGAATATAATCATCAACAGACGGAGGACAATCCATTTGTAAAACCCAATCAAGTCCAACAAAGTCTAATCCTCTACTAGCAATATCTGTACAAATCATAGCTGCTCCTTTATTTGTAATTTCATCAAAACGTTGGAAACGTTCCATACGTTTTCCTTGTTTTAAACCTCCCCAGAGGCCTGTGAAGAAAAGGCCTGGACGTAAATGAGTTATTGCTTCAGTAAGAAAACGAGCCTAGAAAAAAAATTTTTTTTGAAAAAAGTTAAAAAATTTTCAAGGATTTTTTCATAAAATTTCAAAATTATTTAAAAAATTTTTCAAAAAATTTTTTTCCGATTAAATTTAAAAAATAAACCTGTTTACAACTTGTAACGAATATAAGCGTTTTCTTTGTTTTATGATTTCTTAGAAAAGACCAGACAATATTAATTTTATCCTCTTCTTCGCAGACTAGATAGGACTAAGAAATAGTTCAGGTAAAAAGAAATTAATTTATTAAGTAAAAATTAAGGTAAAAGGGACTAGAGACAAGAACTATGGAAAAAAAACTTAACAATGAAATGCCATGAAGATATAAAACTTGACCATACAGATACAAAAAATGGATCAGTTAATGAAAAATTAAGGAACCCTAAGGACTGGAAATAGACTCATTCGAGGAAAAATTGAATAAAATCGCGCGTACTAGCGAACTTTTTTTCTAGCCCAGGATCCAAAACCCGATCCGAAGAATTTTTGAAACCCCGATCCGAAACTCGCCCAATTTTTTTCTTAACCCGGACCATCCTTAGTGTGTATTAATAGTATCACCCTTCGAATCCCCAAAAAGTTTTAAACTAAAATTACTAATTTAGCGAACTCAAAATTAAAAAAATAAACAAAAATATACTTGAGTTAATTGATCAGGCGTTGAATTTTTAGCATCTTCATGGGCAGATACAAAAACTGGATCATTTAGCGAGACACGAACCAAATCTTCCACTCTTTTTGTTTGTGTTGCAGAGAAAAGAAGAGTTTGTCTTTGCTTTGGTAAATTTTCAATAATTGCATCAATCTTAAAATGTTGAAAAAATTTTTAGAAAAACCCCAATTATCTTCCCTCAAAATATAAAAATGGACAGATCTAAATGTGCTATACTAGTCTACTACTTTATGGATAAAAGTAAAGTTGTCGGTTCTGGACCGAACCGAAGAACCGATGATTTGTCAGTTCTTCGGTATGGTTCCGGATATCCAAAGATTTTCCAAGAACCGACAAACTGGCTATAAGTACTAGTCTGCTTTACAGAATCAACTAACAAATTTTAAGCCTGACATTTTTTAATACTTTGAGAAAAGACAGGGGGGAGGAAAAGTTCAATACTACAAAAGAATAAAATAAAAAATTAACCTGTTGTTTAAATCCCATATCCAAAATCCTGTCAGCTTCATCAATTACAAGCATTTGAAGTTGGTCAAAACAAAAATAGCCGTTCTCGTCCATATGTTGTAAAAGTCGTCCTGGTGTGCATATTACTATAGAAATACCGGCAAGACGTTCACGTTCAAATTCGACGTCAGTACCTTAAAAAAGAATTTTTTGACAAAATTTATTTCGAAGTTTAATAAAAATTGAAAGTCCGCAAATAATGTCCGCAAATTAATTTGATGGAAAAGAAAACTCCAAAAAATGTTACGCTTTTCAAAACGCATTCAACTGAAAAACAAGCATAAAAGCTTTGTGTTAAATGCGCTTTCGCAAAGCGTCTCAATTAATTTATTCCCATTAGTTAAAAGGCTTTGGAAGTCTATACATTTACGATTAAAGCCTGATTAATTGAAATGGGAAAATCGATTTTGGAAATATTTTGAAAATCGCCTTCTTTGTACCTTACCGGTTTGAGAAAAAAGTTCAAAAGTACTCCCAGAAAGATAATCATGCAGAATCTGGGAAACACCTTAAAAACACCCCAAAAAATAGTTCAGGACTCCTAAAGTACTCCCAATTTTCCCCTAGAATCTGAAAAAAACCTCCAATAAGTAAAGCAGCCGAAAAATCATGATAACTTCCAATATTATTCAAAACTTGAAATATTTGAAAAGCCAATTCCCTCGTTGGAGTGATCACTATAGCACCTAACCCGTCAAATTTTGTCCATTTATTTCTCCAAAGGCATTCGAGTAACTTTAAAAAATTTCAGAAATTTTCAAAAAAAAATTAAAAGAAACCGGAATAAGCAACGCCAACGTTTTCCCACTTCCTGTTTTTGCTGCCCCAACAACATCCTTTCCAATAATTGAATGTTTAAGGGAAAGAAGTTGAATATCCGTTGGTGTAGTAAAATTGGAATCTTTAAGTCCTTTTAAGGTTACTAATGACAAAGGAAAATCCGAGAATTTGTTTGCGATGAAAGTTGGCTAAAAGTAATAAAATTTTGAGTTAACCAGAAAATTTAGAAATTAGACAGGAGTCGAACCTACAACTTGCAAGAAACTATTAATAGATTCTTAACTCATTGTGTACAGTTTACCGACTAGTTTGGGCCAAGGATGGGCTGGGTTACCCGAAACCAGACCACACTTTTTTCTCACCCGGCCTATCCATGGTTTGAGTGGATCTAGGCCTCAACTCCCAGACAGAATCCAGACTTGAACTTATTTTCGAATCCAGTAACCTAGACCTAGAATCCAAGAAAACACATGACCATGCTTATACCCAAGTTGAATAGTCTCCTACCTACTGACGCTATTTGGACTTAGACGTTCTACCACCTAGTCAAAAACTATCCTCCTTTAATACTTGTTCCTACCACCTAGACAAATGACTCTTTCCTTACAATTACTCCAATAAACTCTTTTATTAATCAGAAAAACTCACAGAATTTAACGTATCATATTTACTAGTAACTTGTTCAATTAAATTTCCAATACTTGACTTGCTTCTATTTTGTTGTTTTCGTTGTCGTTTCCGTTCAATTAAAGCCTTGTTTTTAGGCTCTTTTAAAATTATTTCTTCGTCATCATCACTGTCTCGAAATTTTTTCCTCATTATAACACTTATATTTAGTTGTTCTGCTAGAAAAACACAAAAAAATTTTAGAAAAACCCCTCGGCAAAAAAAATAAAATTTTAGAATTTTTAAATGTCCGCCTCTTTCAGCGCAGCAATTTAGTCGCGGTTTTTGACCGGACGTTTCAGTGCTAAAAGTTTCAATAAATATTACAGAGTATCGCCTTTAACAAAGGAGTCTGAAAATTATTCTTAACTGGATTAAAACCAGACCGGTTCAATTTAGAAAAATCTTAACGGATCCAGACGACTTTAGTTATAAATCCAGAATGCGTCTCCGGAAAAATCAATTTAAAAAATAGTCACCAGCCTTTATCATACATAAAATAGGTAAAAATATTTACAATTTTTAGAGTTAACAAATGATTATCTACATAACTTATACAATGCCCTAGAATTATTTTTATTTTTTGATATTCTCCTTCGTTCTCCTCTACTTTCCTTCTCATCCAGTTTCTATTCTTTCTATCCTCTAGGTTCTCGGCTTCCCGCTTGTTCGGCATTTGTTGAAGTTGATTCCATATTTGTTGGATGAGTGACGATTCTAGGAGTCATGTTGATGATCTGAGCGCGTTGCAAAGGGTAGGGTTCTAACGCCATTACTTGAGGCACATCCACCACCTAAACTTAGGCAACAAATTTAATGTTAAGGCAATTTAACTAACAGGTGGAGGCAGCGATTCATGATTGTGTTGACGATTACTCGATGCAAAGACGAAAATGCCGTGGATACTGTTGAAGAGAATTTTCTTACGAGCCGGGCATATGTAGAGGCCATCTTCTTTATGCTTAAAAAGTCAGATGTCAATTTTTAAAAGTCAATGTCAGACATATGTCAAAATGTCAATGACAGACATATCGTATGTCAGACATATGTCAAATCTACTCACCGCACAATGCCAATACTCCGTAAGCCCAAATTTAGAATCATATCGAGTGTTGAACCTCCACACATGTCCCTTCTGTCGTTGCTCCTCCGTCCACTCTTCCAATTGACGTTTGGTTCGAAAACCAGCAATAAGCGAAGTGTTATATCTCGATCGCTTGCCAAAGCCTTTGTCTTTATGCATTTTAGAAGCACTCATTTTGTTTTGGACAAATGTTACCTTAAAACAGAAATGGAGGAAAATTAGGCAATTTAAAAAGTAGGAAACTTACTTGACAGCGTTCCAAGTAAACAAGTATCCTGACGATTGGTGAATTTGGCAAGTAGAAGGTAGAATGGTCTTAGTGAATTTTTCATTTCCCCCTTTTATACTGGATTTATTGCCAGAATCCTTAATCTCTTAAATAGCCTTATATCCAGCTTCTACTTAACTATTTAAAAAATGTAAGGGGGGAAGATCGTGCTGGATAACGTCTAAGATGCTTACTGGGTTGGGGCTTAAATCACTCTTGATTGCTGGACAGAAGACAAGACTTGATACCTTGGAGGTCGCAAGATGATGTGAGGTCGCAGGACCCGGGCCCTCTACTGACCTAAAAACGTTTTCCCCTTACTAGCCTAAAGCGTTCAAAAAACCATAATCGGTTTTATCACAAAATACATTTTTACATACATATGTACAATTAACAGAATGATTATATACATATCACATTATTTTTCAACGTTTATATTCTTCAATTCATCCTCTTTTTTACTTCCTTCTCAATCCAATTTCAATCCTTCTTGTCATTTTTAGTTTCTTGGCTTCCCGTTTGTTCGGTAGTCGTTGAAGTTATTTCCTTCTTAGGTGGGTGAGCGACGATTCTTGGAGTCATGTCAATAGTCAGAGCAGTTTGCAACGGGTAGGGCTCCAACACAATTGTTTCAGAGGCACCGACTCCCTAAATTAAATAGAAAATAAATTAGCAGATTTTAAGGTCTTTTTCGTACCGTTTTTGGCGGTGGCAGTGAGGTATGATCGTGTTCACGATTCTTTGATTCATAGAGGTAGATTCCTCGATGGCCGCGGAAGAGAATTCGTAGACGAGCCGGGCAAATGTAGATACCGTCCTCTTTGTACTTAAAATGTCATATGTCAATTCAAAAAGTCAAAAGTCAATGTCAGAAATGTCAATGTCAGACATATGTCAATTTTTACTCACCGCACAATGCCAATACTCTGTAGCTCCTCTACGCGCATCATATCGAGTATTGAGCCTCCAAGTCTCTCCTAACGCCCGTCGACGATCCCACCACGCTGTCAATTCCCGTTGGCTGTTAAAGCGATCAAGTCTTTCATACCTCGATCGCTTGCCGAAGCCTTTATCCTTCTGGATTTTAGCGGCGTCCTTTGGTTTCTGTCGATATTCACCATCATCAGCTGCCCCCATTGATGATACCTTGAAAGTAAATGAATTTAAAAAAAGTTTATAAGGAGGTTTAGAAACAGAAAACATACTTAATTGGGGATGTCCTGACGATCGACGATGAGGGAATCCAGCAGAAAGTAAGTAGAGGCTCTTCGAGATATATTTTCTCATTTTCCTTTTTATACTCGATTTATTACAGGGCATACTTGATTTATTGCAAGGTAAATATAGGGATAAGGTGAAAAATTGAGGGAATTTTTGTAAGACAAAAGCAGACTTACTAACCTTATTGTAAAGCAGCTGGGCTATAGCTATTTATCTCCTTTAGCTAGTGCAAAAGGTCCCAATCCAAGCTCTTAGATAACAAAAAATGAACGCAGGAATATACAAGTCCATCCATGAAAAAATTTTCGGGTAAAGCCTAGTCCTACAACCAGCCCCGATTTTCGTTCCACGTGTGAAAAAAAAGAACAAATATAGAGCACAACACTAATTTCTTCTTTTTTAACATAATTAGGGAATAATAAGATTTATATCAAAATAATCCAACTGGCAATAAAAGTGGACAGAGAAAAATTAGAGGAAAAAATCAGAAAAGAGAAGAGAGGAATTAAACATGAGGAGAATAAAGAGAAGAGGAGAGGGAGGGATTTTTTGGACTATGGAACCGGTTGGAGATTATTTTATATAGAAAACTTTTTTTTAAAAATACTTTCCTTGTTCATTCACAATTTTTAAAAATAAAATAAAAAATTTATTGTTGGCCAACATCTTGGCTAACAATCATCCTCGTTTTAGGTTAGATTTTTAGCCCCTAACTTTCGAGTTTAGTCTTCATTTTTGAAGTGCACTCCCCTCTCTAAGCAATGCTTGGACGTTCCCTGTTTTTATCCGCATCTTTCTGTCTGTAAATTGATAACATGATTGGGCATTAGGGCTGTTGGTTCTCGGAACTGAATCGAAGAACAGAGGTTGCGGACAACTAGGTTGCGGACAAAAAGTTGCGGACAAAAGTTGCGGGCAACTTGCGGACAGAAAGTGCAGAAAAACACGAGGAAACGTTTCTATAAAACTAAGGGATGTTCTGATTTTTTCCTGAAATTTTTTTTTCTGAAACCAAAACTAAGATAGGTAGTTGTTTTTAAATAATTTTTACAAAAATATTCTATTAAAATTACTTTTTTAAAAAATCATTTTCTGTCCTTTTTTCTATCAAAATTTTGCCTTTCCACGTCCACAAAAATTCTTTTAGCCAAAAAATTCTTTTCAATTTTCCCCCTTTATAGTGGGCATTTAAAATGAAGAGAGAGAAGAGACGGAGAAAATAAAGCCGAAAAAAACCAACTAAAAAATCATTCACTTCTGCCTTAGTTTTGACGGCCGAGCGATCGCGCAACATTCAAAAAATTATATTTTTATAATCACATTTTGCGTTTGTTGTCCACTCTTTCAAAAATTTTGTGTATTTATTTTCTCTTCTTTTTTTTATTTTCTTTTTATTTTTTTTTTGATTTTTCATTTTTCCATCCTCAAAACATGTATTACATTAATATTTTTAGCCCAATAATATTTTTATAAATTTGCGGACAAAACTTGCGGACAACATTTGCGGACAGAAAAATTTTTTTTAATTTTCTAATAGCCCTAATAGCCCTACCTTTAGGATATTGACCCTAAACCCTCCTAATTTTGTCCATATTCCCTAAAGGCGATCGCGCAGCTTCAAAAAAAATTTTTTTTCTGTCCGCAAAACTTTTTTCTCTTCGCTAAAAAAATCAGAATAAGCAAAGCTAACGCTTTTCCGATTTCTAGTATTTAATTCGACTTTTCTAACTCTTTCTAACGTTTTTGCAGAGACAAAAATACCCTTACAAATTCTAATTCAATGAAAATTATGATTATGTCCGCAAAAATTTTTTCTGTCCGCAAAAGTTGTTTTATGTCCGCAAAAAAATTTTTTTGTCCGCAAAAAAATTTTTTTGTCCGCAAAAATTGTTTTATGTCCACTTATTTCCCCCAACATTTATAAAGTTAAAAAAAAGTGGAGAAAAGTCGTTTTCGCGCTTCTCTCCGTGAAAAATCTGAGAGAAAAAATAAAAGGAAAAAAAGTATTATTTAGTACTGGCCGATTTTAGTTGTTTAGTTGATGGCCGGTCTTTTTCCCCTCCTCCCCCTCCTTTTTTCCTCATTCTCCATTAAATCCACTTTTTTTTTCTTCCTCAATTTTATATCGAAAGTAGGACTTTGCGCAAATTTATTTTTTTTTATTTTTAAGGCAAAAAATTACGTGCAAAAATTACGTTTTGATTTTCTTCTTGTTGTTTTGTTGTTGTTTTGTTGTTGTACTTTTAAAGAGAAGAATAGAGAATCTTCTTCTCTCCCTTTTGTTTCGTCTTCCTCATATTTTGCCAATACCACATTTCGCCAATAAGGCTAAAAATTCACGTTTTGTCAACAAGTAGTGTTGACAAAACGAGGTTTTTAGCCTTATTGGCAAAATGTGGTATTGGTGAAATATGGACTTTTCTTCTCTTTTGTTTCATTGCGCAATTCATTGCGCTTCTTTTCTTTTCTTTTTTTTTTGTTTTTATTTTTATTTGTTGTCAACGTTGCGCTTTTTTGTCCAGTCTTCTTGTTGCGCGACAATATTATCCTCCTCTTCTTCTCCCTTTTATTTAAAATTAAGCCTTATTATTTTTCCCCTAATTTTCTTTTTTTTATTTTCTTGTTTTTTTTTTGTCCACACAACTGGTCAGCGAAATAATTAGAAAAATAAATAAATTAATGTTGATTTACCTAGATTTTATATTTATTTATTGCCATAATTAGGTTAGTAGGTATGTTTTTCGAGAAAAAAGTGGGAAAATTAATTAATTTTTTCTGTGGGAGAATTTGCGGATTGGGATTGCGGACGCCTACTTATTAAATTTAATATGCCACCAAATGCAGTCAAACCTCACTATAAGATGCCCCCGTGGGGAAGAAAAAATTCATACCTTATAATGAGGGTTACCTTAAATTGGAGGTATTGTTTGGCCCAACTCGTGGCCAACCAACTTTTAAGAGAACCTAGCTTAAATGGAGGTTAATTTTGTGTGTATTTATAAGTGTGTTTCGACTGCTAGAGATTATTCTAAGCATGGCCGTTAGTTCTTCCGTTCTTTTCCGCAGATATATCTAAGGCAGGGTTATTCGAGGCCCGAAATCCGGACTTTTTCTCGTCCCGGAATCCGAATCCGAGAAATTTTCCAAAATCCGAAACCCGACACGACTTCTTTCTCAACCCGTCCCATTCCTGATCTAAGAGTGATATCGTGGTTGACGATAAACCTAGGATGATCATCCCTTAATATTTTTTTAAAATAATTCAAACTCAGAAAAACTCTCCCTTTTCGATTAAAATTTTCCCTTTTGTTCACAAACTAGGCCCATTATTCATTTTTCACTTTATTTTCAGTCATTTGCTGATTTTCTTTTAAATATTATTTTTTTTTTCGACCGGCTGAATGGCCGAGCAAAACAAGCACAGACCGGCACACGGACACGTTCTTTTCTTTTTTTTCCTTTTTATTTTTCCTTGTTTTTGTTGTCTCACTTTTTATATAGTATAATGCGCGTCCTCCACGCCAGCCAAAAATTTCTTCCCTTCCCTTCCCTTCCCCTTCTTCCCTTCTCTTCACAAAAATTTTCTTCTTCTTCGTCCTTTCCCTATCTTCCCTATAAATATATTTACTAACCCCCCCCCCCTTTTTTAAAACTATTTTCCAATTTACAAAACACACTCTGCTTCCGACTGTCCACACATTTAAATAAATATAACTTTTATTTTTAAATATAAAAATAAAAATACTTAACTTCACTTTCCTTGCAACAACAAAACAAACTTTAAAAAATTAAATAGACAAAGAGCAGTTTCTTTTAACTTTTCAAAATTTTGTTTTGCCCTTGCGTTCGTCTCTAAGCCTACGGGTTTCGCACTAAGGTCGGTGGATCCATAAATTTCGGATATCCGGCTTTTTTGGATCCGGATCCGCAATCCTCTTGACCTCGCCTGCCCTTTTCAAACACTTAACTTGCTCGTTTCTAAGCCTTCGGACTTCTCGCTCCTCTTCTTAACACTTCCAACAAGGGTTGTGGATCCTGGGAAATCTTCCGATATCCGCATAACTTTAAGGTGATATATCCAGACCTTCTTTCGAATCCAAATTTTTTTCGGACTTTTCCGGATCCGCCAACCCTACTCTTCTCTCAACGTTTCTAGCCTACTCAGGCTTTACCAACATTTTTTCTTTTAAATTTTTTGAGGTTTCCTCCTTCCGTCACTCACTTTTTTTTGTTCTTTTCTTCAAAAACACTTATTCCTCTCTCTTAAAAAACTTTTTTCTCAACAAACAAAACTCCTTTAAAATCTCTCAAACAAACAAAAATTTTTTGCCAATTGTCCACCTTCATTTGTCCTTCGCCTAGTTTTTTTCTTCTTCCCGTCTGTCGCTCTAACGCACAAATCGGTGAATTTTATTTTTAAATTTTTCTATGTATTCGTAAAATATTTTAATTTATTTTTTCTCAAGTTTCTTGCTTTTCATTGAAAGGTTTCTTGAATCCAAACTTGGTGTCATTTCAATTTTTGGCGGTTCCATTTTGTTTTCCATGAACCTATACCAGAACCATAGTTGTTCTAAATGCCTGGAATCGAAAAATACATGTTCCTATAGTTGCTCGCACACCTTTTCCTTTCCCTGATGGATAAGGGGAAAGACTTCCCTTAGCAAGGAATTTTCCACTCCGGTGGCGTTTGTGGTGTAGTGGTATAGTGCCAACCTTCGCATACCTCTTCCTTTCTGTTAGCCCAGGTTCAATGCCTAGCTGCATATATTGGTTGCTTTGGTAGTGTCTTATAAACACCTTGTTTTTAAAATTAAAATTTCAATTTTCTTCTCTTCATTTTAAATTTTCTCTTCCACCAAATCATCTTCTTCCTTTGTGTCCTTTTATTGTTGTTATTTTCTTTTCCATTTTTGCCCCCAATTTTTTCTTTTCACCTTCGCGCGCCGGCTGGCACTAACACTTCTCTTTTTGACCTTACTTTTACGAAGCGAAATCACGGAATTCTCCCAAAACTTTTTTCTTCTTGTTCATTCTATTGCGCGTACGGCCTTTTTTCTACTCCCTTTCATTTTAAGGTGGCAATTGTAACTGATGGCCTTCATCATTACACGCTCTCCGTCTTCCAAAAACATTTCTTCCCTTTCTTGATTTTACTCTCTTTTCTTATTTCTTTGATACTCTTCATTCACTCATAATCTTCATTCACTCTATGCTCTTCTCTTCCTTTCCTCTTCTTCATCCTTCCTTCCCTCTTCTTCATCCTTTTTTCTTCATCTTTTCATCTTTTATTCATCCTTTCTTCATCTCTTCTTCCTTTCTTTTTCATCCTTTCTTAATCTCTTTCACCTCTTCTTCATCACTTTTTCACCTTTTCATCCTCTTATTCTTTTCTCTTCCTTATCATCTTTCTTCTTCGTCTCTTTATCTCTTCTTCCTTTCTTCGCCTCTTCCTCTCTTCTTCATATCTTCTTCTTTCCTTCTTCACCTTCTCTTCTTCCCTTCTTCATATCATCTTCCTTCCTCATCTTCTCTTCCTCCCTTCATTCTTTATTCCATTCTTTTCATCATTTCCCCTTTACTTCATCATCCTTACTTCATCTTTCCTTATTCTTCACTTTATTCTTCCTATCTTTACCCAAAATTTCTCTTTTCCTGAATCTTCTCCCTTCCATTTAGCTAAATAAATTTCCCCTTTTCCATTTTAATTCTTCTTTTCTCATCTCTTTCACTTCCTTTCCGCCTTTTCCATAATTCCCTTTTCTACGCAAAAGTCTTGGTCATATCTTCTCCATTTTTCCCCTATGGGGCGCTCAAGGTCGATGGCCCTGACCTGAATTTGTCTTTTCTTTTTGTATGTTTTGTGTCCTCATTTCGTTTCTAAAAGGACAAAACAACAACAAAATTGTTGAACAAGGGGCTCAAGCCGAAATATTAAGATTTTTTGGGAGAAAGTATTAGATCCTTACTTCATCTCCCTCCCCAGTTGCTAAGGCTGCTAAAAAAATTTTTTTGAATTTTTTTTTGAAAACTATTTTGCCACTTTTAACTCGTTTTTCGCCTTATTTTTGCCCCTTATTTTTTCAAAAAAAAATATTTTCTTTCAATTTTCAGATTCTAGAAATCTCTAGAAAATGGGCCTTGATTCCTCCCCCGACCCCTCAACCAGTGCAGAACAATTGGTCGCCTCTCCAGTTGCTACAGCAGTCGTGGCTGATGCACAAGTTGCTACTGCTGCAACAGATGTACTTCGGCAAATGATTGCAATGGAGAAACAACAACAACGAAAACGGCCTTCTGTTTCGTGTGATTCTGCTGATGGGCACAGACGAAATATCAAAAATGAGGGAGAAAATGTAAGGGGCTATTTTAAAATGATGTAGAGTAGTACAGTCGGACCTCTATAAAATGCCCCCTAGATAATTTCTATTAAAGATACGTTTAATTAAATTTGGTTAGCTACCCAATCTCAATAAAATTTAAATTTAAGGTTAGCTACCCAAATTAAATAATTATAGGTACCCTCTATTTAAGGTACTTTCATTATAAGGTACCCTCTATTTAAGGTACTTTCATTATAAGGTATGACTCTGTAGATACTCTTATTATAAGGTACATATCTCTCTATTTATGATACGCTTTCCCTCTATTTAATATACCCCTCATTATAATGTACGATCTTTCAGTCGTGTCTCTTCAATCCCATGGGTGTCTATAAATAAGTTAATCATGAAAAGTAGTCTCCTAAAAAATTTTTTTAATTAAAAAAAATATTTTGCCTTTTATTTTACCAACGTTTGAGGGGAACTCTCATTGGACCTCTTCATTATCGAGAATTCTGCGCAGTACGACTACAGCAGCTGAAGAAGAAAGACGAATAAATGAACAAGAAGCATCAACTGTCGGTCTGAATTTAAAAATTATCCAGACAAATATTTAGGTACGACTCGATAATTTGGTGGGTATTCTGGGGGTGGGTATTCTGCACTTAGAAATTTTTTGTTTAAAAATAAAGGTGAATGTGTGAGTCAATGAATAGCCAAAAATAAATATTTAAAATAAATATTTACATACATTTAAATACTGAAAAAAAAGTAAATATTTTTTGGGTATTTATTTTTGGCGCCCTCATTTAAAAAATCATTTTCTTTAGTGATCTTTATTTTTATTTTGTGCTTTTTTGTAAGGTTATTTTGGCCCGCGCGCCCTTTTTTATTCAAAAAAAACCAGAGAGAGAAACAACGTGCCAGTAAATAACACAAAACTATGCCTTTTTATAGAGCTTATAAATTTGCGGACTAACTTTTGCGGACATCCGCAAATTTAATTTTTTTCGAAAAAATTGTGTTCTGCCCAATTTTCAACTGGAAAACTTTAAACTTTTATTCGATACTTAATTTTTAATTTAAGCAAACAACACAACCTGCAACCCTCCCAATCTCGAATTAATTAGCGATGCTGAATTGGCAATGCTTTGTGTGTTCCATGTGCCTGATAAAGCTTTACATCTACAAGACCCGAATAATCGAGCTTTTACGTCTCTTCCACTTAATTTAACTTTGAAACCTTCAAATGTAGCAATGGCTAAGGAGAGAAATGTTTGTTTTTTTAGAAAAAATTTCAAAAAAATTAAAAAAAATTTTTCGAAAAATTTTCAAAAAATTTTTCAAAAAAATTTTCAAAAAAATTTTCAAAAAAATTTCAAAAAAATTTTCAAAAAAAATTTTTCAAAAAAATTTTCAAAAAATTTTCAAAAAATTCTTAAAAAAATTTTCAAAAAAATTTTCATAAAATTTTCAAAAAATTTTCATAAAAAATTTTCAGACCCAAGTGTCCAAAAATTTAAAAATTTTTTAATTTAAGGAACTCGGTGTATTTTCAACAGATTTTATTCCTCGTTTTGCCCGTTTTGGCCCATTATGTGGTGATTGTCGAATGCCTTTAGTTAATAATAAAGAGGAAAATGCTAGTACAGTATCATTGCCATTTAAAGAAGCTAAAACATTTGGTTTAAAAAGCGTGGGAGAAGAGAAGGAAAAAAGAAAGAAAGAAAAATTTAAAACAAATAGTTTTGATGAATCAACAACAACCAAAACAAATGTTTTTAACAATGTTTTAGAAAATGTTGGGCATTTTAAACAACAACAAAAACAACAATATACAATTAAAACATCGACAAACAATGAAGCAAACATAAATTCTGGTTTTAATTTAAGTCAGAATTTAATAAAAACATCAACAAACAACGAAACAAACATCAATTTAAACCAGAATTTAATTGAAACATCAACAAACATTGAAACGAACATTTATTCTGATTTTAATTTAAGACAGAATTTAAACCAGAATTTAATTAAAACATCGACAAACACCAATGCAAACATTAATTCTGATTGTAATCTAAATCAGAAAAACAAAGAAGAGAGAGAAAAAGAAAAAGATGAAATGAACAACAACAACAACATTAAAACAAAGAGAAATAGTGTTTGGAAGGTAAAGAAATGTTTTTAAGAATCTAAAATACAAACAAAGATTCTGACTTGAATCAGAGTTTAAATCAGAATTTAATCAAAACATCAACAAACATAATATAAACATTAATTCTGATTTTAGTTTAAAAATAAGAAACTAAGTTTTAAGTCTGTGTGGGAGAAAATCCACCCCATCTAATAATCCCTCAAAGGCTATATAAAATTAAATTGACTTTGTTGCCCTTTCAATTTTAAAATAAAAATTGTCCATTTTATCAACTTAAATTAAAAATTTATTTTTTATAAACCTTTCCCCCCTCAAAAAAGCAATCCACCAATCTCAGCTGAGTGAGTCTTGTGCCCTTTTTACCCTTTTAAGGCTTTCAAATGTTTATTATATCGTTTTCCTTTTGAAAAACATTTCCTTCCCTTCCCCGCCCACAGAAAAATAAAACAAAAAAATGTCAAATTAACCAAAAAACGGTATTTTATTTTATTAAAAAAATAATTTAATAGGCCCCAGTTTCAATTTCATTCTTCATTTTTAATTTTCTTTTAAAAGACAAATATATAAAAATTTGAAGCAAAAGTAAAAATGCTTCTTAGAGAGTCTCAGTTTCATGGGAAAATAAATTTTACTAAAATTAATCTCTCCAAAATTTTTTTGTTTTGATTTAAAATTTATTTTTCTAAATTTCCCTTAGATTTTCTCATCTAATAATGCTTCCCATTTACTTCGTCTAATTGAAACAAATTCAAGAAAAGCAAATTGGATGAAAAACGTTCAGATGGCTGAAAATAAGGAAGAACAAAATCTAGTTGCTTGTCAAGTAAAAAATTTTTTTTAAGAATGTTACTGTCGGACCTCACTTAATGATACCCCCTTAGGGCTGAAAAAGTACCTTATAATGTGGGATATTAAATAAAAGAGGTACCCTAGACCAATGCCCCCAACCTTTTGCTTCATGACACCAATTACCAGCTTAGAGGTGTGTCTAATATTTGGGGAATTTTATAATGAGGGGTTTTAGAGGTTTATCTTATAATGAGTTTTGACTATATAATGGGATATCTTAAGTAGAGGGTATCGTTTAGATAGCTCCTCCACTCAAGGGCCAACCCACCTTTAAATAGCGTATCTTAAATAGATTCACGAAAAGCAAATTGGTGAGTGTCTTATAATGAGAGTATCTTGTAATAGGGGGTATTAGTGTGTCTTATAATGAGGTTTGACCTTGTTAAATAATTTTAAAAAAAGTATTTTTTCTCTAGTATGACAATGAAATTTATTTTTATACAATACGCTCTATCCAACCCAATACAGAATTACTCTTTTGGTACAGTCATGAATATGCACAACATTTAAGGGTTGAACAACGATTAAATGGTGTTTTTATTTATTAGAAAATTTTTTAAAAATTTATTTTAGAAGAGAATGAATCTGAAAAAGCTCAAAAAGAGCAACAAACTACTCCAGATTTGATGAGAGAAAAATGTTCAACACCAGAGCGTTTGTCTGTTTCAGGGGGTGTAAGCAACTGTGGTAGTAATTTGAGAAAGGTATTGTAAAATTGCGATGGAACCTCTTAGCCCTAGGGCCTGAAAAAAATCGTACCTTATGCGGGTATCTTAAATAGGAGGTGTCGCTTAAACAGCTCCCCATCCCATTGTCCAGCCAACTTTTAACAACATAGGTGCCTTAAATAGGGAGGAGGGTGTATCTAGTATTGGGACTATTTTATACGGAGGTTTTAAGTAACCGATAAGTATGACTTTTCAGTTGAGCTGTTGATGTCTGTATTTACCTAATTAACTTTTTAGACAAACTCTTTGCTCATTGGCTCTACCAACTCTCAACATTCACATCATTCACCAGTTGCTTCAGCTTCATCAACTTCTGATTTGACACCTTTATTCAGCGATGACTTTATTTCTATCAATTCTAATTCAGAAAGGTAGTAAAAGACAATTCAACGTCGAAAAATAATTTTAAAAATTCATTTAAGTTCTTCACCTACAAGTCCCCCGCCCGGTCAATCACAACAAAATCATCGTCACCACCATCATAACAATAATAACCATATTTATGGACATTCCCATAAGGGAGAACTTCAACGTCATCTAAGTTTCTCTGAAAAGTTGTCAACAAAAGTAGATAACCATTCCTCCTTATTTCATCAAAATAATAACCGTCCAAATGTAATTATTCAACAACAATCCTCATCTTCGTCCTCTTCAACTTCTTCAGTTCACCGTCCTGTTCCCTTACGTTTATCTAGCCCACAGGCACCCACCACTCTTCTACCTACAGCTTTGGGCTCTGCTTTGGCTAATTTGCCCTCTTTGGGAAGTTGTGCAAATTCTTCCCTTTTACAAACCCAAGCAGCTCCTTCATTGGCATCCTTGGCCTTTTCATTAGGCCATAGTGCTTTTCTTCGTCCAACTTCCACATCTTCAAACATTTTGTCCTGTAATAAATTTTCGACAACAACAACTTCATCCTTGGGAACATCTCTATTTTCTTCTTCTACACCTTCGCTTCCTTTTCCTCATCAAAACAACCCTCTTCCTTCCAATAACAATAACTTCCCTTCAGTCTCCTCTACAGCTATGGATAGTCTTCACAATTTAATATGGTCAAGACGTTTAGCACTTGCAGCAGTACAACAGCAACAGCAACAACAATTTGGAAATTGGTTACAGACTAGTGGACTTACTGCCAATGTCAGTTCAACTAACAATTCTACCACCCCCTTAACTACCCATTTACTTAATCTACAAGCTATTGTTGCCCCAACAAATAATCCAAATTCTTCGTCTTTGAATCAAAATGGAGGAATAGCTAATGTAGGGGGAGGAGGAGGACGGGCTGCTGCTGAACAACATTTAATTCCAGCTTTAGGCTGTACAGCGGTGGCGTCAGTACCGTCAATATTACCCTCTCGCAACAATAATGGTTAGAGTTTAATTTAAATATTAATACATTAGATTTTGGGAAGAGTATTTTTCTGTGGGTTTTTAATGTAAAAAGTTTTTTATTTTTTAAATTTTTTGGACAACACTTTGATAGAGCAAGATACCGTTATTACTAGAAATATTGTCCGCAAATATTTGCGGACAAATATTGGTGTCCGCAAATACCCGTATAATAAATCATTTTAATAAAACTTGTAATTTAGCAGCACTTTCCTCATCCCAACAACACACTAATAAACAACAAAACATCCATCAAACTCGATCCTTGGCACAATCCCCATCATCACTCTTTGCTGCTGTAGCTGCAATGTTGCCTCAACAACAACAACAACAAAATCGACAAGATAACGAAAATACTTACAATATTCGTCACCAACAACCTTTTCCTCATCAAACTCCCCATAATATACGTCGTCCTCCTATAAATAATGGATTATTAACAGAAATCAGAAGTGGGGATTTTGGTCGATCAACAACAACCAACCAACAAACAACATCAATTCAATCAACATCAATTCCTCCTACAGAAGGAATTTCTTCTTCCTTTGCTGTAGCAGCAGAATTTAGACAATCTTTGCAGGCATATCAAGCTGCGTTGGTTGCTGCTGCTGAACGTGTTGCTCGTAATGAAGAAGGGGGAGGGGGAGGAGGAGTAGAAAGAAGAGTAGGAAAGGAACGAAGAGAAAATGGAAACAATAAAAATAATAATTTTGGGGAACAAAATATTCAGAATAAGGCAATATTTAATTTTAAAAAATTAAAAAAAATTTTTTTTATTAGTTTTGGCATTCACAACAAGTAGATGGCAGAACGCGTTATGAGTGTAAGGTAGTGTATTTTTTGTTGTTTTTGTGTTTTCTAAACAAGTTGAATTGTGTTTTTCCGGAATTAATAATTTGTGTTTTCTCGATTTAATTGAATTTTGTGTTTTGTGAAATTCTTCTGTTTGTCTTCTGAAAATTCAGAATTTTGTAAAGTTTCAGAATTGTGTTTTTTAAATAATTCTGATTTTAATAGATCCTGATTTTAATAAATTGTTGTATTAAAAATTCTGATTTATCCTGAGATTCTGATATCAATTAAATAATTCTGATTTTTAAATTCTTTTCTAAAAATACATAGGAATGTTCAAAACCTTTTGGTCAGTTGTCAAACTTAAAAGTCCACTTACGAACACACACTGGAGAACGGCCTTATAAATGTAGTAAATGCAATAAAGGGTAATGGTTTAAAAATAAATTTTTATTTAAATTTAATAAATAGATTCACTCAATTGGCACATTTACAAAAACACGATTTGGTACACACTGGGGAGAAGCCTCACCGTTGTGAGGTGAAAATAATTAAATTAATTCAGATTAATATTTAATCTTCTAAGGTCTGTGACAAACGTTTCTCTTCTACTAGCAATTTAAAAACCCATCTTCGGTTACATAATGGACAACGCCCTTATAGGTGGGTTTAAAAATTTTTGTATTTTACTTTATCAAAATTGTTTTTGTGTTTTTTAAATTTGTGTTTTCTTAAGTATTTCAGAATTCTGATTTTAAATTATAAAGAATTTTATTTTTTCTGATTTTTCAGAATTATGTCTTTTAAAAATTCTGATTTTAATTAATTCTGATTTTTTAAATTCTGATTCTCCCAGAATTCTGGTTTTTAAAATTCTGTTATTTTTATTCTTATCTTTTATTTTTTAAATTTTACCTTTTTAAATTTATATCTACAGTTGTGATCGATGTAACCTTTCCTTTACACAACTTGTTCATCTAAAACTACATCAACGCATACATTCTAATGTTTTTTTAAATTTTATTTTCTAAATTATCTCTAAATTATGTTCTCTTAAAGGAACGTCCCTTTACATGTACTTCATGTGGCCGTAACTATATTAGCCCTAGCGGTTTACGTACTCATTGGAAGAATACTGCTTGCCGTCCACTTGCTAACGAACTAAATTATTTACAAAATTATGTTGATGGTTTGGCTGGGGCGGGTACTGGGGAACGTTATTGCCCTTCAACAGCTTCTAATGTTAGGGGTAATTTAAAAAATTTAAAAAAAAATTAAGAAAATATTTTTTTTTAAGTTTTGAGTCCATCAAATATGGACATGGAAAGACAACAGGAAGAATATGAAGAAAATTGTAGTGTTAATGAAGAAGGATTATTTATGAAAGGTGAAATTGAGGAGGAGACTAGTGTGGGGGAAGATGAGGAGGAAATTATAAATGTGGTAATTCTAAAAATAAAAATAATAAATACAAATTTCTATAGAAAATACACATTAAAAACACAAAAAATACAAACAGAATTAAATAAATCAGAATTGTGTTTTTGTATTAAATAAAAGTGTTTTACTAAAATACAAAATCAGAATTATTATTTTTTCAGAATTTTTTTTCAGAATTTATTTTCAGAATTTATTTTTCAGAATTATTTCTTTCAGAATTATTTCTTTCAGAATTTATTTTTCAGAATATTTTTTCAGAATTCTTCTCAGAATTAATTTCAGAATTAATTTTCAGAATTATTATTTTTCAGAATTTGTTTTCAGAATTTTTAAAGATTTAGTATATTTAAACCAGAATACTTAAATCAGAATTAAATTTCAGAATTATTTTTAAAAAACCAGAAATACAAAATACAAGTTTAATTAAAATACATTTCTTTAAGTCAGAAGAAACTTCCAATAAACGGTCAGATATGCGGGAATGTTGTAATAATGCAAAAGACAATATCAAATCAGAAGATATTGTAATATGTGAGTGAAAAAATATTTTAAAATAAAACATGTGATATTTAAATATTTAAAATCCGACCGTGTGCAATTTCTAAAAACCACAAAAACACCCAAATTTAATTTTTTTTCATGCAATAATTAATTTAGAAAAAGCAATTTTATTTATAATTTATTTAAAAATATTTTTTTTTTCATAAAATTTTGTATTTATTTTTTTATAAATAAATTTAATTATTAAAAGAATAATGGCAATAAATTTATTTAAGTGAGGTAAAGCATTGAGTTAATTTTTGGAAAAATACGAATTACTCCCCAATCAAGCCTCTCTTTAAGACACCTCCCCAAAGGGGGGCCTCTCTATAGGACACACTCAGATACACCTCTATTTAAGAGACAATTTAAAAATTTTGGTAGTTCATAAGGGTGAGGGGAGCTTGGAGAGGAGCTTCTTGGGAGAAGCTTCTTCTTCTTGGGAGCTTCCCAGACAATACCCTCTATTTAACTAACACCTCATTATAAGGTATGATTTTTTCAGCCCTAAGGGGTTATCTTATAGTGAGGCTTTATTTTTATTCATTATTTTCATTACGAATTAACAAAGAATTTCTTCTTTCCCCGACTTCATCCAACTCTTCTTGGTCTTCCTCCTCTTCTTTAGAATCCACTTCCATAAGATCCCTATCGTCATTTAGGCGCGGACGTCGTCTTGTAATAGCCGAACATTGCCCGTTAGAGAATGATGAATTGGAAATTAATGTTGTGGCTGTTGTATTGAGAGAAAAGGTACGAGAAGTATCACTAAAAAATTGGAAAAAAATTTCAAGTTGTTCGTAAAATTATTTGCGGACATCCGCAAAAATCTTGCGGATTGTCCGCAAAAATTTTTTTGCGGACAATATCCTCAAATTTTCTAACCCTAATTTTGGCGCTCTTTGTTGTCCAGTTACTACACGGGAAGAATCCTTTGCCGCACTTAAAGACTGTCGTTTTTGTTGTTGTCCTTCCTCGCACATCATTAGGCCTTCGCGAACACGTGATTCGCGTCTAATCATTGCTCGTCGACGGCTACTGAAATAAAAATTTGTTTAATATTTTAATAAATTAATTTTAAATTTACTCTCGTTGTCCAGGAGCTAGAGGACCGAAAGGACTTCTTGAATGAGAAATTGATTCTTCTGTTGAATCTCCGTGTCGAAGCAGACACCTTGCGGGTGCTGAACGGAAAACTAAATATCTAAGTTGGCGGCACTCGTCTCGAATGTTAAAAGAAAAGTAGCCATACTTGAAAAAAATAAAGTTTATTAAAAAAAAATTTTTGTCCGCAAATATTTGCGGACAAAATTTGCGGACAACTCAAAAAATTTTTTTTAAATTATAAAAATTAATATTTACCAGATAAGGAGAAATGGCAGAATTAAAACTGAAAATTAAAAAAATTAAAATATTATTCAAAAAATAAATTACACAGCAAAGGCATATAAAAATTTGCTGAGCAATGGAGAAATTGGACGAGCTTCTGTTTGAACCCGAAGGAAGTGAATAAACATGGCTATTGTATAAGGCGTCCAGCAAAGAAGAAAAGCTAATACCAGAACAAGTGTCATTTTAAGCTGGAAATAAAAATTAAAAATACATTTAAATGGGAGGAAAACACATAAAATGAACAAAAATACAAAAAAACACGTTTTGTTTTGTATATTTATTCTGATTTTTTAGTTGTAATTTGTGTTTTTGTTGTATTTTTATTATCTGATTTTCTGTATTTTTTTGTATTTTTTTATGTTCTGATGTATTTTGTTTGTATTTTAAAATTCTGATTTTTGTATTTTCTTTTAATAATTTTTGTATTTCACTTATTAAAATTAAACCAACAGTTTTGCTTTTAGCCCTCTCATACGAATCGCCTCCACCCGTTCTCCTTAATCCATTACTCATATTTGTTGCTGCAACACTTGGCCTCTTACTCCAATTAATATTATTGTTATTTTCGCCTCCCGTTGTTCCATAATATTTTGGTTGTGTTTTGCTAAAATACAAAGAAGCTGGGACTGTTGCCAAACTGCTGGTACGTCGCCAACGAGCAGAACGGCCTTTCAAAAAATTTTTAAAATTAAAAAAATTTTTTACCAGCAGCCAATTGTTGATGAATTTCATGTCCCCGTAATAAAGCCAATTTTGTGATATTTCTTTGCTCTTTAGGGGGCTGTTCTGGTTCTGAAGCTACTTTTGTGTCTCTACTTTTTAATGAAATTGAAACAAGAATAGATCCATAACAAAATAAAATAACAAACAAGGGAATAAAATAAACCTAAAATTTAGATTAAAATTTTTTGTGATTTTTTGAAAATTAAATTTTTTTTTGCAGAATAAACCCATATGCTGTTTATTCTGATATTTTTCCAATTTCAGAATTTTATAAAGACCAGAATATTATATAAACCAGAATTTAAGAAAAATCAGAATTTTATAAAACATGTATTTTTATATATAAATCAGAATTTAAAAGAAAATACAAAAACCAGAATTTCATTAAAAATACAAAATAAATTTAGAATTAAGAGATAAAATACAAAAATACATTTTGTATTTTATTTTTTAAATTCTGATTTTTATTTTAAATAAAATTGGTTTTTTAATTAGAAAAATATTAAAAAAAACTACTTGAACAATATTTAAAACAGAAAACCAATAAATAACATTTGGAGATAATAATCCAATTATATCAGCGGATACACATTGCTAATTAAATAAAAAAGTGTTTTTTTAATTTAAATAATTAATTTATTTAACTGTAAATTCAGTAAAACAAGGATGTCTGGCTGTTCGAAATATGTAAACTTGAGGTAAACTGGATAAAGCAGCAACAAGCCTAACAAAAAAATTAAGAAAAATTTTTTTTAAATATTATTTTACTATTTTAAAAACAACAATTTTGCGGAAAATTTTTGTGGAGAAAAATTTTATCCGTAAATTTTTTGCGGACATCCGCAAATAACTTGCGGACATCCGCAAATTTTTTGCGGACAAAAAATTTTTTTTTGGTTTTTGGTCAGATGTCTTTTTAAAAAATTAATTGGAGTTTAATCATCTTATCTCTTATCATTTAATCACTCAAAATAAATTATTTATTCAAAAAATTACCAAGCAGCAATAACCATCCTTTGAACACTCCTTTTAGCGTTAATTACATAAAGTGGAAAAAGTATAGAATAAAAACGATCAAGGCTTAGACAGACTAAAATCCCAGCAGACAAAGCAACTCCAAAAACGTCTGAAAAAAAATTTTTTTTTAATTTTTTCAGAATTAATTTACCAAAAAATTTGCACAATCTGCAGAGTAAATCTCCTCCTAACCAGGCTATAGTTAAATTATGAACAATTTCTTTTGGTATATAAACCTGTGTGTTAGATTAAATTGTTAAAAATAAATTTTTTATTTTTTTTTAAATTTAAAAATAAATTTTTTGCGGACACTTTTGGAATTAAAAAATAATTAAACTTTAAAATTTAATTAAAATTTAAATACCCTACCAAGGTAACAAGTAATTGGGCAACTGTCATATGCAAAAGAAGTGAATGTACACGCCTTCTTTTAATGCACTGATTTCTTTAAATTTAAAAATATTTTAAAATTTTAAATAGGAATTTAAATAAGTAAAAAATTTGCGGACAAAAAAATTTTTGTCCGCAAATTTTTTGCGGACAAAAATTATTTACTTGCGGACAAAATTTGCGGACAATATTAAAAATTACCTGAATAAAATGAGAAACATAAAACCATTTCCAATTAATGACAAAACAAAAACAGCACTTTAAAAAATAAATTTTGAAATAAAATTAAAAAAAATAAATTTACGAATAACAAATAGCAACAGATCCATTATGACTCCAACGAAAGCGCATAGTTGGAGGAAGTTCTATTATAGAAGAACAATTCATTTTATTTTGATTAAATTAGGGAATAATTAATTCATTAAATAATTAAATTAATAAGAAAAGTCTGAATTAATAAAAAAATAATTAAAAATTTGCGGACAAAACTTGCGGACAAAAAATTTTTTGCGGACATTTTTTGCGGATAAAATTTGCGGATAAAATTTTTTTCATTTAATTGATTAAATGCCATTTTAAATATGCCATTCTTATCAAGCTTGACATGTTTCAGCGTTTCCAAAAAATTTTTTAAGTTAATGAGGTATGCGGTGATATAAGAATAAGGTTGGATATACCTTAAAGAAAAATCCGTATTTGGTCCAAAAAAATTTTTAGAAAAAATCTATTATTTAATTTAAATTCTCCATACTTTTAAGAGCTAGAATCAAAAAACAAGCTTCAAAAATAATTTTTTAGAGGGGAGATATGAATTTTTGAAAATTGGTGATTTTGGGAGATTATTTAATTTTTATAAGGGGGGAAATAAAAAAAATAAATAATTTATTTTTTTTAATAAATATTATTTTTAAACCCACGCTTGAATAATAAAAAAATAAAAATAATAAAAATGAGTAGTCAATAAAATGAGGATATTTTACTAAAAAAGGTTAGAAAATGAAAAAGGAAGCAAAAAAAAAGTTTTTTGAAAAAAAAGAAAAAATTTTTCCCGAGTGTTTTATGATATAATTTAAATAAATTATTTATTTATTTAAAAAAATGAAAAGAATGATTAAATACATATAATATTTATTTAATTAATTAATGACCAACAAATTAAAAATGTAGCAATATTTATTCCCATAGTGAAAATTTTTCTAAGAAAAAAATGAAAAAAATCTGTCAAATTAAAAATTTAGAGAGGTTAAAAACCTCATTGTACATAAAAGAAACCCTCAAACCATCAGCCCTTAGGACTGAAAAAATGGTATCTTATAAGGTGTGTCTTAAATAGAGGGTATCGTTTTTAGGAAGCTAGCCCGCCTCTAGGAAGCTTTCCCAACCAATAGTCCACCCAATTTTAAAAAAACGTCTCTAAAATAGAAAACGTCTCTTATAGCGAGAGTTTCGTATAGTGAGGTTTAACATAAGATGAGGAGTCTCTTAAATAGAGGGTATTGTCTAAGAAGCTCCCCCACCCAATAATCAACACTATATTTTAAAACCAGCCTTTAAATAGAGATGTGTCTCTAGTATTGGGGGTATCCTAAAAAGAGGGTATCCTTGAAATTTTTTTTATTTTTAAATAAAACATCACTCAACACAACAACATTTTTTTTATTTTGAATAATTTGAGCTTAAAAAAATATAATGCAAATGTGTGTGTGTGTTTCTCGAAATTCGAGTCCACCAACCAACCAACCAACTTTTCATCTCTCTCATTTCATTGAATAAATATATTAAAAGAAAATGAGCATAAATAAATAAAATATGAATAAATATATGAGTGTTTCCAATAAATTGTCAAGTTTCCCTCGAAAAAAAGGAAAAAAAAATTTACTCAATAAGAGTGAAATGACCCTTATTAGGCTTAAAATGGAGTCAGATAAGTGGATTAAAGTTGAACAAAAAAGTTGAAGAAAAGAAGGGATTAGGAGATTAATTATTGTTTCGATGTCTTTAGAGAGAGGAGAGTTTGGAGTGAACAAAGGGGAAAGATTTGAAAGAAGGAGGGAAATTTTAGAAGGAAATTATGATAGCTCATCCTGTTCCGCATCATCTATTCGGTTCTAATTTATGGAGAAATGATGAGGATGACGAAGAGGAAGAAGAGATGAATGGCTCCATTAAGTATTAGTATGACTCTTTGTTTGAGGCAGCAACTCGCCGTGTGGCAACGGATTTAATTCGGGAAAATTTAAGGCTGTGTAACCAACTGAATCGTTCCAAGGCTAAAACAACATTGCAGTCAAGAAGGCTATTATTATAAGATTCACTCTTGGGATTGAAAAAAATCATACTTCTTATCAGGGCAGGGCTTATTTCGCGTTTCGCATTTTTCGCATTTTTTAGCGCGAAGTTTTGCATTTTATTTTTTAATTTCGCCAGCCCTACTTCTTTTGGTGAGGGTATACCTATCTTAAATAGAAAGTATGCTTGTACCCTTGAAGAAAGTGGCTTAAATTGAGATGTATGTTAAATAGAGGTCTAATTTTAATATAGTCTTTTAATAACGTATCTTACATAGAAGTGCACCTTGTATTGGGTGTATCTAACAAGGAGGTGTGACAATTAATTTCAATTAAAGAGGTGTGATTGTTGCGGACAAAACTTGCGGACAATTCCTTTGTGTGAGCAATAATCCGCAAAAATTTCTGGTTATTATCCTGGGTTATTCCTGGGCTTAGGGTTTTCCTAGACTACAGGCCCAGGATCCTGCTCATGTTAATAAATCAAACCCAAAAAAGTGTTACTTTAATAAAATTTTTTTTTAATAAAAGTTTAACAGAAAAATGTATATTAAGGACAACAAACGAGATAAAAAAAATTTTTTTCTTCTCAAAAAAACATTTTTTTTTCTCATCATAAACTAAACAAAAAAAAATTTTTTTTCATTCTTAATCTCCAAAGAGGTCTGTGTCAAATATTTTAGTAGATTATTCGATTTGGCTTTTAATATCTTTTAAAAAAAAGGGAGAGGAAAATGCTTGCGACAAAAATGAAATTTTTTTTGTTATTTTAAAAAGGAAAAAAAAATAAAATTAAATATAAAAATGTATAACAAAGGAAAAGTCAAAAAAGAGTAAGAAAAAAAATTTTTTTTTAATTTTTTTCTTTGTTTCATGTGGAAATTAAAATAAATATTATAATTTATTTTATAGTTTATCCCCTTTATTATCCTATATAAAATTGTATTAGAAGCCAAACCTCGATATAATTCTAAATTTAACAGGATTTTCCTTAGCTGCTGTCCTCCCAGTTTTACAAGAATTCTGTCCTCCAAAATCCTTGTAAAAGAGGGAGGACTTATCCACGGATATCCGAATCTATGAATTTCCGGATAGTCGGCAAGAACCATATATTATAAAAAAATCCTTCCAACGTCCCCTTCTCTTCCTTCAATTTCAGCTTGCACGTCATCTTTCGGACTGAAACTTGTAAGAAGAGAAAGTAATGTTTGAGGTATGGTTGGGGGATCCGAAAATTTCGGTCCCGATTTTCGGATCCGATATCCGGTTCCTGTCAGATATCCGGAAATTTTCGGATCCGGATCCAGATATCTACGGATTCCCAAGATCCGCCAGCCCTTAGCTGGAGGGGACGTTCCAGATATTTAAGAGAGAGGGAAAGGTAAACAAAATAAATATCTCAAGTTGTTGTTTATCTATTGTTTTAAATAACAAAATTGAGGAAATAAAAAATTTTTTTTATTTTTAAGGAGGGAAAGAGAGAATTTTAGAGAGTCGAAACGATTTTTGCCGTTTTGACTTTTTTTTTCTAATTTTTCCTCAAAAAAATATTTGAGGGGCACACTTTCTTATTTAAATTGGATTTGTGTTCCTAGCATTTCAAAGAAATAATGAAAACAAGAAAAAAGGAAAAATATTTAAAAAAGGGATATATTAATAAATATTTTATGAATTTTTATATATTTTGTAGAAAGAATTTAAAGGTTCTCTAAAAAAACTCCCTTTTAAGCGACTCCTCGCTATAATCAATTCTCGCTATGTAGTTTATTCTGCGTCTATTTGGCTATTTCTACCCTGTGGACATTTTACAATGTAGGCATTTTGTCGCCCTCTTTTTCCCCTTTTGTATAGTTTTCCCTTATGGACATTTTATTACGTGGGCGTTTTGTCGTTTGCTTTTCCCCTTTTGCATATTTCTCCCTTATGGACATTTTTCATTGTGGGCATTTTGTCGTTTTTCCCTTTTGTATATTTCTCCCTTGTGGACATTTTACTACGTTGGCGTTTTGTCGCCCGCTTTCTTCCCTTTTTTATAATTCTCCCGTCTGGACATTTTATTACGTTGGCGTTTTGTCGTCCGCTTTCTCCCCTTTTGTATATTTCTCCCTTATGGACATTTTACAATGTAGGCGTTTTGTCGTCAGCTTTTTTCCCCTTTATGTTTGCCTGTTGTCATCTTCCTTTTTTACTCTCGCGCTTTTCAAACGTAAAATATTATACAATTTACTTCTTTTATTTACTCTTTTCTCTCTATACGTTTGTGTGTACGCGTTTTATTGCTTTTATATGTACCAGTCGTTAAAAGAAAAAAATTTTTTTTATTTTCATTCGTTCATGTTCACTGAACATCTTTTTACTATATAATTTGTGGGTACAAACCAGACTGTCTTTTAAAAAAATTTTTTGAAAAATTTTTCTTTGTTTAAAAAATCAATATTTTAATTTAAATGTTAATTGTCTCAAATTTGTATTTTTCTCGTGTCCCCATATTTTACCAATAAGGCCAAAACTTCACGTTTTGCCAACAAAGCTTGCTTTTATTGGCAAAATGTGGTTTTTGTATTTCTGTATTTCTGTATTTTTTATTCACTAATTTATTAATTTAACTAATTCTGTTGTTGGTGTAGTGGTTAACATCCCTGACTTGCAATTTTATGGGGTCTCGGGTTCGATGCCTACTGGCCGGGGGTGGTTGGGTTTTTGTTTTTATATGGTCCCTGAACCGTATAGGACCCTTAAAAACTTCAAAAAAATTTTTTTAATTTTTTTCTAACTCAAAATATTTTTTTTCCTAAAAAAATTTCCCTTCGTAATTAAGTGTGACTGCGCAACGACCTATAATGCTTTTAAGTATTTTAAAATAATAAAGAGAAAATTAGGGTTGTTGAAGGGGGATTGATTGCTTATTTGTCTTTAAGTGTTTCTTCTTTTTTTTTTAAATTATTTTTTTTTCTTTTTTCGTGACCTTGAGAGAGGATATTTTACAAAAATAATGGTTTATTTATTTTAATATTTTCATGCCTCAGGCAATATATTTAAGTAAGTGGGGGTGTCATTTATGTGTTTATGTACAGCCAGGCACAAATTAGCAGCTAGTATAATATCACACCTGCTTAGCACTTTCTATAAAATTATTTTTATAAACATGAAAAAAGTCCGCAGTGTCCGCAAAATTTTTGCGGACAATCCGCAAATTTTTTTGCGGACTTTTTTGACCAAATTTTTTTCCGGATTCTATTAATCAGCAAATTTTTTTGCGGACATTTTTTTGTGAAATTACCATAATGTAATACTATTTTAATTTATTTTTATATTTATTTTTAATATTTTCCCCCCATTTTCCCTTCAAATAATTTTACAAAGAAGGAAATCTATAACTAAAAATGTGTCTTTTTTGTTTACTTTAAAGCAAATGTTTGAAAAATAAATTCTTTCTTTTTTTAAATATTTTTAGCTTTTCATTTTACTTTTTTTCAGCAAACTTTTTTTTTTGTTTATTTTTATTAAAAAATTGTGTTATTTTTTTAATTTTTGAATCTCTATATAACGACACCTTTTCGCTTAATTTTTCTATCGTAAGTGGGAGAGTGTCGTAGGAGAGAGGGAGGGGGAGGAGGGGGGGGGGAGATTCCTTTTCGTATTAGGGAGATTTCACTATATTTTTGTAAGAGGTGTCTTAATAGAGAGCGTCTATTATATTTCGAAATCTCTTTACAAATCTCCTGCCTTTTAGCTGTCGTAAGAAAGAAAATGAGGAGTAGGAAGGGGTGTCGTATTAGAGAGATTTCTAGAATATTTTTTGTTGCTTTCCCTTTTATCAGCTGTTTTTTTTAATGATTCACATTTTTTTCAAATTTTTCCCTCAATATTTAATTCTCTATTGATGTCATTAAACTCTCAAAAAATATATTTTTTCTTTCAAAACACGTGAGTAAAGTCAAAAACACATTTAAATCCTCATTTAATGCCTTAGGATTTTTTTAAATCACGGGAGTGCCTCAAAACAAAATTTAACCTTTATTTTAATTTTTAATTAAAAACATACATAGATATCCCAATTTACCTACACTCTTTTTAAAGGCACGGATAATTTTTTTAAATTGATTGACCAATAGATGGGGCCTCTAGGCGATACTTTTAACTTAGGGCCTAGACCCTTACATACATTATACCCTTTATACCCCTACATTTACGTACCCCCAAGGGGTCCTGCCGCCCCAGGACTCCCCGAAAATGGGCAATTTTGTTTTTTTTGTCGGCAAATCACCCTCTCAATCCTTAAGGGTGTCGAGATTCTTACGTTATTTTTATTTTATTATTAGTTCCTTCCTGTGTCATCTTTTTATAAAAATGATGAGGCTTTTATTGTGACATTTTCCCTCTTTTTTCAAAAAAAAATTTTTTTTCCTCATCATTTTATTTTATAATTTTACTCTATTTTAAGTGTTCTCGTCTAAAAATATTTTTTTTTCGTTAAAAAGCCAAAGACTAAAATAGTAAAAATTATCTTTTTTTTGGGGGATTTTCTGGAGAAAAAGTCAAAGATTGGAAAGAATTTGTAGTTTTTTTTTATTTTCCAAATTTGGGTATTTGAGAAGGAAGAATTGTTTTTTTAATTTACTTAATTTAAACATTTAGCCTTTATAAGCTTTGGAACTGAACTGAAAACCCGAGAATTTTCGGTTCTTCATTTCGGTTACTGATATCCTAAGAGATCTTTCAAGAACCCCGACAACCCTAATCTCGTTTTTACGTCAGATCTCACTCTCTTTTGGACGTCAGTAGAATCGGATTTAATTTATACATACGTCACCCTCAAGCTTAGTTGGAGTCAAATCTCGATTATACGTCATTTTGGTTTTAATGTCCGATTTTCTGGAGGTGACGTATAAACGAGAGCTTCTCATTTTTATAAATTTTATGGATTTAATTTTCACCTGTTTTTTGTTTTTAATTAAATTTTTTGTCAAGTTTTAAAGTCCAAAGTTTGCCTCTTTAAAAATTACCCACAAAAATTTTGTTGTTTTTCTTTTGTCTTGTAAATATTTTTTGTTTTTTCTTTTGTTGTTTGCTGTCTCTAATTTTTTTTGTTCTTTTATATTTTAATTTTTTTTAATTTTTTTAAATGAAAAATATTTTTAAAAATTTTTTTTCTTTTTTTTCTACAAAGAGAACACCCCTTCAAATGCTTAGGGTAACACAAGATTGCTCAGGAACTTTGACTAGGCCTTGCAAAAATTTTTTTCAGAAAATAGACTTTAGGTTACACAGCAAGGATGGAATCTCTTCCGTATTCCACAGAATTCTGCTTTCCTTTAGCTTTCCACCACCCACCCCTCCCCCCCACCTCCCACCCCTCCCCCCATTATTCTCTCTTACTCACCAGTCCCTTGAAAGACTCTTTCTCTTTATTGAAATTAATTTTTATTTTTTTTAAATTATTTTTTAGATAGTCTAAAGTCTGTCTTCTGTCTTCCTTTTAATCACTAAATAATATTTTTTTGTTTGCCCAAAAAAAATTTTTTTTCAGTTAAAGAAAGGAGGATATACTAATATTTGGGGGAAATCAGGCGTTTAATTTTCTTAGAAAAAAATTTTCTTTTATTTCCAAATGGGATAACATTTCTTAGAAAAGAGAAACAGTTGGCTATCCTTAAGAAATTTTTATTTTTGAAAAACAATCCAAATACCTCCACATTTTTATTATCAAAATAATATTGTTTAATCCTTATGGGTCAAAATACCTTCCAGACAAAATACCGTCTAGACAATTTACAGGTAAAATCTCGTCATAGGAGACTTCCAAAACCTCTATTTAAGGAACGCTTTTTTAAGTTGATTAGCCGTCGAGGAAGCCGTCTAAGAGATACACTCTATTTAAGAGACACCTCATTATAAGATAAAAATTTTTTGTTAGACGGTAAATTGTCTTGAAGGTATTTTGCCCCTTAAAATATTAAAATAAATCCTCTATTTTATTAAAATAATTTTTTCTTTTTTTGCAAAGAAAATCCAAAAATAATTTTTAATTTTTTTCTATTTATTTTTGCATCATCTGATATTTTTTTTAAATTTATTTTTGATGATCATTTAATTATAATTAATTAATCTCTTTTTTTAACTGATCATTTTAACTGATCACCACACACAAATCTTTTGACTAAAAAATTTTCTTAGAGATTAAAAATATTTATTTTAAAGATTGCTTTACGTGTATAGCACGGGATTTTCTAATTTGCTAACACGGGATTTGAGAAAAAAATTTTTTTTTATTTTTAAATAAATTATTTAATATTAAGTAAAAAAATTTTTTTTCAGATTTTTTTTCATTTTTTTCTTCAACTAAAAATTAAATTTAATTTAAAAGAAAAATGCCTTTTATTGGAAAAGATTGGAGAGCACCCGGTAAATTAAAAAATTTTTTTTTGAATTTTTTAAAAATTTTGTTTTTAAAGGAGATCTATGGGTACGTGTTAATCATGTCAACCATACTGCTGGATGGGAATTGATTAAATTACGTCCTATACAGGCAAATATTTTTTTTAATATTTTAATTTGAATCCTCAAACAATTTTAGAAAAAAATTTTTTTTATCCGCAAAAAATTTGCGGACAAAATTTTTTGTCCGCAAAAATTTAAATTTTGTCCGCAAATCCAAAAATTCTATAAAAATTATTTTTCAGTTAGATTTATTGCCCAAAAGAGAAAATAGCTCAAATTCTCTCAATTCTGAAAATTCTGTTGATTCGCCACCATCTTCTGCTGAAGAAGAAATTGAGGGGGAATTAAACACTAATTTAAGACAGAAAAGCGAAGAAGAAGAAAATGATTTTTCTTTAAATGAAGCTGATATTTTGGAAGGGGAAACAACTAATGAATTAATTAATAATGGTAATTTAAAAATCTTTAAAAATTTTATCCGCAAAATTTTTTTGTCCGCAAAAAATTTGCGGACAAAATTTTATGTCCGCAAAAAATTTGCGGACAAATTTTCTGTCCGCAAATTTTTTGCGGACAAATTTTTCTGTCCGCAGAAATTTTTAGTGTAAAAATTTTGTCCGAAAATCCAAAATATATTTATTTTAAATTTTACATTTTTTGAAGATGAAGAGGAGGAAGAAGACAATGCAGAAGATGAAGATAACGAAGATAGTGATGACCAAAACAACATAACAGATAGAAAAAGTTTCTGGTCTCAACCATATTGTTTTGTTAAATTAAAAAATCGTTCAAAAGAATTTATTGGATGTACAAGCATGTCAGAAGCTTTTCATCGTTTGGATATGGCTAGGGCTGTTGTTGATATTAGACGATTTAATTATATTTGCAAGGTTGTCCAAATTTTGGTGAACGAGAAATTGCACAATTTAAGTGCTTCTTCGAGAAAAATACTTTTTGGTAAGGGAAAATAATAATTAAAAAATAAAATTATTTTAAAGCTATAATACAAGCAATGGTTTTACACAGTGTGGAGAATGATATGCATATTACTACAACTAAGGTAGTATATTTTTAATAAACTTTTTCCGGAAAGAGCAATTCCGGAAAATTATTTATTCTAAACTGTAATTTAATTAATTTATTCTGAAAATTTATTCTGAAATAATTAGGGAAATAATATTTCCGGAAAACGTAATTAATTATATAAACTTTTCCGGAAATTGTTTAATTTACTAGGTTTATTCTGAAAAAATTATTCTGAATTAATTTTATAACTTTTCCGGAAAACTTAATTAAACTTTTTCCGGAATTTATTTTAAATTTATTCTGAAACACTTTCCTGAAAAAAATACATTTGAATTCTGAAATATTCACCGGAAAAATACACGTTCTGAAATTATACTTTTCCGGAAAAAGCTATTATAATAAAATTTTCCGGAAACAATTCCAGAATAATTTATTATTTTTTTAATTTTAATTTCAAAATTAAAATTTAATTTTTTAAAGGATATTCTCAAAAAATTTAATTCTGGTTTGGATTCTCCCCATGTTTGTGGTTCTCCACAATTAGTTAGCAAACAACAAGGAACCTGTACTAATTTACTCGATTTAATTGCCAAAAGTTCTGCTCCACATACTTTATCTGAAGCCAATCCAGAAAATATAACATTTCTAGACCTTCCAAGAGAAGTAC
The DNA here is from genome assembly GCA_902706615.1 of Meloidogyne luci. Taxonomy (NCBI): domain Eukaryota; kingdom Metazoa; phylum Nematoda; class Chromadorea; order Rhabditida; family Meloidogynidae; genus Meloidogyne; species Meloidogyne luci. The sequence goes on along the minus strand of CACSLI010000133.1, from coordinate 879,445 downwards.
TTTCTCTAATTTTGAGTAAATTGCCCGATCATGTTTCTCTATTGGAAGCTGCTAAAGCAAATGAAACACTTCAGGCTTTGGTTGAATCAGAAAAAAGACAGTGGAGGTAAAAAAATATATAAATTATTTTAATAAAACTTTTCCGGAAAATATATTCTGAGATTATACCTTTTCCGGAAACTTATTATTTTAATAAACTTTTCCGGAATTAAATATAATTTTCCGGAAAATACATTATAGAATTATACCTTTTCCGGAAACTTATTATTTTAATAAACTTTTCCGGAATTAAATATAATTTTCCGGAAAATACATTATAGAATTATACCTTTTCCGGAAACTTATTATTTTAATAAACTTTTCCGGAATTAAATATAATTTTCCGGAAAATACATTATAGAATTATACCTTTTCCGGAAACTTATTATTTTAATAAACTTTTCCGGAATTTAATATAACTACATATTCTGAAATAAATTCTGAAATTATAACTCTTCCGGAAAAATTATTTTAATACTTTTCAGGAATTATAGTTTCCGGAAAATATTTTAAAATTATACCTTTTCCGGAAACTTTTATTTTCCGGAAAATAAATTCGGAAATTATACCTTTTCCGGAAAAAAATTAATAAACCCTTTCCGGAATTAATTATAAATATTTCTGAAATATTCTGGAAGCAATATACCTAGAACGTTTTCCGGAAAACACATGTTGTAATTAAGTCAGAAACCTCTAGAAACCTTTATATTTTTACCTTCTTTATAGAACACTTTGCCAGTTCCACTTCTCACAGCTTCAAATTAACAAACACCAAGTAAAAAATTGTTTTAATTAAATTTTTGTAAATTATGTTCTTTTAAGTATCCCGAACAAAGCTGGCGTGATCTATTTTTCGAACTCAAAAAATACTACGGGCTTCGTGAAACTGTTAGAGAATTTACTTTAAAAATTGAATTTAAATTAAATATTTTTTAGTATGCTGATCTAGTCGTTGTTTGTTGCCATTGTAAAGCTTTATTTTGGAAAGATCACGGGCATCCATGCGTTTCAAAAGACGCACCTTCTGTACGGGTTACTCCACAACAAGTAATAAAAAAATATTTTTAATATTAAAACACGTTCTGAAATTAATTTTGAAATATGTTCCGGAAGAAAGAATTCTGAAATTAATTCTGAAATATTATTTTTCAGTTTGTCGACATGCTTTTATTTCTTTAAAATGGATATATGTATTTATATATTTATGAAAATACTCTCTCCTGTTTTGATGTAAAATGAAGGATTTAAAAAAAAAACTTTCTGATTTTAAAAACACATTCTAAAATTAAATTTTATTTATACCAACCCAGAAGATCAACAAATTCCCGAAATATTTTAATTTTGAAATGGATTAGGAAGAGGTCTTCTGAAATATTTAAATGTGTCTATTGTTTTAAATATACACATATTTTTCAATATATTATGTATTTTTAATTGAACATTTTATTAAATTTATTTATGTATTGGTAGGAGGAGAGCAGTTTTGATATAATTTAGTGTCCAAAATTATTTTAAAAATTTCTCATAAAATTTATAAATTATAATTTGCAAAAAAAAGTGAGCAATATATTAAAAATATAATTTGCGAAAAAAAAATTATTATTTAAATACCTATAATAAATAGTATAATTTATCTGCAAAATAATCTACCAAAATGGGCACCAACCAATATAACATTGACATAAATTATCATTCATTGTTGCTTGTTCAATAAGGCGGTCAACCTATTTTTTAAAATATATATATTAAGAAATTTAAAAATAATTTTTAATTCTGAAATAATTTCCGGAAAAAAAATTCTGAAATAAAAATTCTGAAATAATTTCCGGAAAAAATTCTGAATTAATTTCCGGAAAAAACACATTTAAAATAATTCTGAAATAATTTCCGGAAAAACACCGATAAAATAAATTCTGAAATAATTTCCGGAAAAACACTGCTAAAATAAATTCTGAAATATATTCCGGAAAAACACTGCTAAAATAAATTCTGAAATAATTTCCGGAAAAACACCGATAAAATAAATTCTGAAATAATTTCCGGAAAAACACCGCTAAAATAAATTCTGAAATAATTTCCGGAAAAACACTGCTAAAATAAATTCTGAAATAATTTCCGGAAAAACACCGCTAAAATAAATTCTGAAATAATTTCCGGAAAAACACCGCTAAAATAAATTCTGAAATATTTTCCGGAAAAACACTGCTAAAATAAATTCTGAAATAATTTCCGGAAGAAACACATTTAAAATAATTCTGAAATAATTTCCGGAAAAAAATTATAATTTTAACTCTACCTGTTCCGTAACATTAATAGGTTCGAAGGGATTAAAATCCCGGCCACAAAGTTTTGCTTTAACCCTACTAATTGCTTCATTATCTTCTCCTCTTTGCTGTTGAATTTGAAAGGGTTTTATTTCTTCTGTTTGTTGTTGTTGTATTTGTTGTTGTCTTAAATAATGTGGATGATATTGATGAGGATTTATATTAGGTGGAATAGTAGCTGTTGTAGTGTTTGGATCTTCAACTAATGGAAGTGAGACTCTGAAAAAAAATTTTTTTATTAAAAAAATCCAAAAACCTCCATTACATACCTTCCTTTAACTAATGTATTATCTTTCCCTGTTGTTCCACCACCAACTCCCCCACCACCAGCTATCCCTGCAGTAACAACACCCTCAGTAAGTCTCCAATTTAACATCGGATCATAAACAAAACTTTCTAGTACAGCCAAAATACTATCATTATTTGCCCTTAAAAGACGTAAAACACGTTCACAAGTTAAACGATAATTTCCATCAATTCCTGTCACTTCCATTGCCTATAATAATATATAAAATATTTTCCGGAAAATATTAATTAGGATTTTTTGGAAAAAACATCTCCAAAATTAATTCCAAAATTTTCTAAAATTCCGTAGAAGTGTTTAAAACAGAAGATCATCTCTCCAACAATTACCTGAATAAGCATTCTAGTTAAACGAAAAGGTATTTTTTCTGGATATTTTTCTCTTTTCATAGCAACCTCAAAACAATCACCAAAATCTTTAAATAAATTTAAATAATTTTTACAAAAAAAATAAACACACCGATATGTACAATTTTTCCGCTTAATCTATCCAGCATTAAATTTGAAGGATGCCTAAAAATTCAGAAATTAATACTGAAATTATTCCGAAAAATATAAATTCTGAAAATTAATTCTTTTCCGGAAAATACATTTAAAAATTAATTCTGAAATTATTCCGGAAAATATAAATTCTGAAATCTTTTCCGGAAAATACATTTAAAAATTAATTCTGAAATTATTCCGGAAAATATAAATTCTGAAATCTTTTCCGGAAAATACATTTAAAAATTAATTCTGAAATTATTCCGGAAAATATAAATTCTGAAATCTTTTCCGGAAAATACATTTAAAAATTAATTCTGAAATTATTCCGGAAAATATAAATTCTGAAATTTAAATCTTTTCCGGAAAATACATTTAAAAATTAATTCTGAAATTATTCCGGAAAATATAAATTCTGAAATTGTTCCGGAAAATACATTTAACAATTAATTCTACAATTAATCCGGAAAGTATAAATTCTGAGGATATATTCTTTTTCGGAAAACACATTTAACAATTAATTCTGAAATTATTCTGGAAAATATTAATTCTGAAAATTCCATATTATTTATTCACCTATCGCCAAGTCCAAGAATATAACCAACCATCGACATAACGCCCATTGACCGAGTATAGTTGGTACGGCGATCAAACCAAACCTCAGAACTTGAAAAAAAATTTTTTTTGTATTTTTATAACTTTCTCAAATACTTTGGAGATTTCATCCACAAAGTTTGACGTAAATCATCACCACAAGTTGAACGTAAAGCTTCTTCAAAAACTTCAACTCTTTGTAATAATGTACATTTATCTATATCAACACATAATTTTTGCATTTTATTATGTTCTTCAGATATTGGAATTTTTTTCTTTTCACGATAATCTCTTTAAAATAAAATTGAATTATTAAAAATAATTATTTTTAGACTTTATAAGTGAATGAAGTGTATCACAATTTGGTACCCATCCAATAAGTCCACTGCTTTGGCTTAGTGTAGTTATTGAATAACTGAAAGAAAAATTATATTGTTATAAATCCGGTTAATTGATGTTCCATTCGCACAGGGTAGTAGAGTGAAGGGAACAACCCGTTACAAAATTTAAAAAAAATGTATTTTCATTTTTTCTCTATAAGACCCAAGCAATATAATTATAGTGGTCATACCTTCACTAAGGGGGGTACATTAAATAGAGGGTATCGTTTAGGAAGTCCATCCCCACCCTACTTCAAACGGTAGCCAATCTACTTTTGAAAAACGTATCTTAAATAGAGGTGTAGCTAATATCGAGTGTATCTTATAGAGAGGTGCCCGACTATTCAAAAAATTGAAAAAATTTTCTGCTACCGTTGTATTGTTAAATTTCTTCTGCTAGTTTCCGCTTCTCTCAAAATTAAAGAATTAACTAAGCCAAATAATTGCATAACACGTTCATCTTGTCTAGGGTCTTCATGTCCTTTTAATAAAAAAGCATATTCTTTTCCATCACTTCCTCTCATATAAATTTTTCTTGGCCTTTGTTTACTCATTATAATTTGTAAATGTGGCTGCATTGAAGCTATAGTAATTAATGGAGCATTTGGATCGTAAGTTCCGGGAATTGATAGTTCCAAATTTCTTGCTTTACACAAACGTGGTGAAATATAATTTAAATCTAAAGTATTCATTTGTCGAAGTTGATTACTTATACGTTTAAAAATGTTGTAATATAAGTCCCATGCTGCTGTCTTTAGAAAAAAATAAAAATTAGGAAGTGTTAATGTTCCCTTCGCACTATAAGGTAGGGTGAAGGGAACAAAGAATAATTTAGAATTTTATATTTTGAAAAAGGGTTTAAAAATAGTTTGAAAAATGAAAGGTCTCGGTCTGCAATCTTAAAAAAGTAGCTAAGTGCTAATGTTCCCTTCGCACTAGGCTAATGTTCCCTTCGCACCATGAGGTAGTGTGAAGGGAACAATGATTACTTAATGATTAAATTTTTTGAAAAATGTAAAGAAAACAGTCTGAAAATCTTAAAATAATGGTCCCCCAATCCGCAGTTTTAAGAAGATAAAATGAGATTAAATGCTTATGTTCCCTTCGTACTATGATGTAGTGTGAAGGGAACAAATAATAATTTATGAACGATATCCCTACCATTTCCTTTTGATTTCCAGTTCGTCTAAAAACCTCACAATGTTCAAAAGCATCCTTCAAGTCTTTATAATACGTCTGTTAAAATAAAAATTTTTTTTAAATTTTACTAAAAAAATTTTACATGATTAAAAGATTGTTCTTTCATTGTAGTATGCCCCTGTTCAATTTTTTGATGTAATGGACGTAAAATATTCATCATTTCATCAACATTTTTATCTTGAAAATAGAAACGACTAGCTTCTTCTAAAGCTTCATGCCACTGTTCATGCCATAATATAGCACATCTAATTAATTCATCATTAACTAAAGTTGCTTGTTCAACAAGTATTGGCTTATTTTCAGCAATTATATCAAGTATTTCTTTTGCTACTTGGGAACGACGAGTATTACGAGATTTTATTGCGGCAGTTAATGCATATACCCAAGCCTTAAAAGGAAGAAAAAAAAATTTTTAATATGTTAAGTGGTGATGTTCCCTTCGCACTATGTGATAGTTCCCTTCGCACTAGTAGTAGTGTGAGGAGAACATATATGTTCCCTTCGCACTATATGGTAGTGTGAAGAGAACATAAAATCAAGTAGCGTAAGTGTTCCGTTCATACTACATGGTGTCTGAAGAGAACATGGAATGTTCCCTTCGCACTATATACTATTGCGAAGAGAACATAGATTAATTTATGATAAAATTTTTCCTACTTGCGGATAAGCTTTAGCAACATCAATAACCAATTGTCTAACTAAAACTCCAGTGTTATTTTGAGAATCCTGAAAAGAAAACCTTTAATAGAAAAAATTCCAACAAACCCCTACCAAACGTGCAATTAATTGGGGAACAACTTCTAGCCATACTTCTGAGGGTATCATTTTTAAATTATCACGTAAACGTTCAAAAACTTCAGGACGATCACCATAATCAAACCAAAGCATTAAAAGGCGAAGAGTGTCATCAAGACGAGAACCTTTTTTAATTTAATTTGAAAAATTTTTGTTGAAAAATTTATCGAAAAATTTCAAAAAAATTTTTCAAAAAATTTTTTTTGAAATTTTTTAATTTTCAAAAAAAATTTTTTTTTAATTTTCGAAAATCTTCAAAAAAATTTTTTCAAAAATTTTTCGAAAAATTTTCAAAAAATTTTTCAAAAAAATTTCCAAAATTTTTAAAATTTTTCCTCTACCTTCAGCCAATTGAATAGCCTTGAAGAAACAACTAACAGCATTTACAGCATAATTAGTAACTAATTGGTGTGCCCTAAGTGGTGATTGCATTATTGGTGGACTATTCATTTGAGCAGAAGAAGTTGCAGCAGCAGATTGAACAGATGGAGGTGGTTGAACATAAGCTACAGGCATACCATGTAAAGGAAGTGGATGTTGAACATAACCACTACTATTAGTATCCCCTCCACATCCTCCTCCTCCAGTAATTATTGAAGGTGGTGGAATTGTTGTTAAATCAGTAACTATTTGTTGTTGAGGATGATGATGAGAGTGGTGATGATGGTGATGTTGTGAAGGTATTGGAGTATAATAAGCTGCTAATTGTTGTTGTTGATGTTGCTGATAATGTTGATGTTGTTGCTGGTGCTGATAATGATGGTGATGATGCCAAGGCTTAAAAATTTTTTGAAAATTTTTTCGAAAAAATTATTTTAAAAATTTTGAAAATTTTTTGAAAATTTTCAAAATTTTTTGAAAATTTTTTTTGAAAATTTTTGAAAAATTTCAAAAATTTTTAAATTTAAAAAAATTTTTACTTTTTTCCCAGCAGCAATAGAATAATCAATTTCCATAGGTAATAAAGTTGGAGGAAGTTGTGAAGGTGTTGATGTTTGATGCTGGCTAATTGCTGAATAATATGTTGTTGCTAGACGATGCCAAGCCTATAAAAAATTAAATTTTAAAGCTCGACGAGTAATTAATCTTATATTGCTACCTACGGTTACATAAAAATCGCACGCATTTGCGACAACCAAGATAATGCAAAAAGAGGAGAGATTGGCGAATTTCACCGGAAAATCGGTGGAAAAAGTCAGAGATCTTGTACTGATCCCTAAATGTTAACTAAAGTCGGAGAAAGAATCTTAGATAATGAGATCGTCGTTTATTGAGAGATATTAAAATCGTATCTCGATAGAATCTTAAAATCCGGTCTCTAATAAATATTAACAAGTTCCAATGACAAATTAGTGATTGGGGAAAGAATAATTTTCGTTAAAAAAATAAAAATAAATTTGAAACCCAAAATAAAAATCCTTTCTCTCACCTTATACCAATTTTGATCAAAACTTGTTGCTACAACAAAATAATGTAATTTCATAGATGTAGAATGTTCAAATGCTTGTCTTTGTTGCATAAATCCAGCATTAGTTAAAGGCTGTTGTTGCTGTTGGAATGGAGATAATGTTGTAGATTGTTGTTGTTGATATAAATAAGGTGAATATTGGTGTTGTTGGTGTTGTTGATGCATTGATGTTGAATTATTAATTGTTGAGGAATTTTGAATTTTTAATGACGGAGAAATACAAAAGCTTCCATGCCTTTCGCTAGGTAAAACTTTGAAAAAAATTTTTTTTTTAATATTTAAAAATTTTTAAAAATATTTTTTAGGGGGTTCTAGGGTGTTTCATATTTAGTGGAACATTTAATCTATCATTTAAATGTTTGTCCAAACACACACACACACACAAATCAACACACTATCAACACCAAAACCCCTCCACCCCTCTAATAAAAACTTTAAAAAATATTTTCCTAATTATTAAATAAAAATATTTACTAATAGCCTGTTGTTGCTGTAATGATTCTTGCCATTCACCCAATTTTAAATAACATTTTGCTGTAATTCTAGCTAAAGGTTCCAATTGTTCACGTGGATATACTAAACGATTTCGTTCAATTAATCGGTGAAGAGTTTTTGTAAGTCTATATTTTAAAGAAAAAAATAAATATTTAAATGTAATTTAAAGTCAGACCACACTATTAAGATACCCCATGAGCAGCTGAGAAATCGCACCTTAAGATGAGGTGTATCTTAAATAGAGAGTATCGCCTAGGAAGCTTCCTCATCAAGTAGCTAACTAACCTTTAAAAAATCGTATCTTAAATCAAGGTGTGTCTAATATAGAGGGGAGAGGGAGAAGGTGTTCCAATGAACTCTGAGGGGTGTCTAATAATGGAGGTATCTAAAATAGAGGAGATCGCATAAATCCTCCTTGTGTGGCCAAACAAATTTTAAAAAACGTCTCTTAAATAGAGGTGTATTAAATAATGGGAGCATCTTATAGTGAAGTGAATGATCAACCAAATTTTAAACAGTGTCTCTTAAATAGAGGTGTGTCTAGTAATAGGGGTATATTAAATAGAGGCGTAACCAATATTTGGGGGCATCTTATAATGAGGTCTAATAGTCTTTTTTTTCTTACTGTTCCAAATGTGAAAAAGCTGTCCTTTTTTGTCCTTCACACCAAATTTGTTTACAAACAGCTAACGCTAATTGTGGTTTATCAAAAGGAATATTTAATTTATCAACTGGAACATCTCCAGATACATCCAATAATGAACGTAAAATATTTCTTGCTATAGCTTGTTTGCCTTCCCGACGACAAAGTGCTGCAAATTTTATCCAATGTGTGCGTAATTCATTTTGTGAGAAAACTATTGAACTTTAAAAAAAAATTGAATTTAGAAAAAAAAATTATTTTTTAAGGGAGGAAATGAGTGACGTTAGGGACCAGCTCCAAAAAATCGGTTCCAGCCGAAGCATGAACCGAAATTCTGAAATGCCCGAAGCCGAAGCACGACCTTTTAAATTACACAAGATTCCTATCTTTTACAATTAAAGACCCCAATTCAGAGTTTTCCCGAAATCCATTTTAAAACAGCGGACAAGAAATTGGCATAGCTGAAATATGCGCTATAAGATGATTAAATGAGGAGTTTATTTAACATCCCAAGGTCATGGCTGACCTAACGACCCAGACTACTGGTAAATGTTGTTGAAAGATCATTTAACCAGGAACCACAATTTAAGGTACCCTAACTCAGAAAAATTTAAACACAAAAATAAATATATTTTTCTAAACTCACCGAACCAATAAAATACGTCTCCAATGATCTATATTTGGTCTACATCCTTGTAGACGACGACTCCAAAGCATTACAATACGCGCATCACGATTAGAAATCATTTTGTATTCAACAGCTTCTTCTAATTCTGTCAATTCTTGTAAAGTAACCATTGCCCCATATGCACGATCATAACTTTCTGTTGCCATTGCAGTCAATTCAGAATCAAAAATATCGCGTACCTTTGAAATATATAAATTTAAGAAAAATTAAAAGTCGGACGACACTGTAGGTACATCGCTAGGGTGAAAAAGGGGTGTATCCCATAATGGTGGGTATCTTAAATTAGAGGTATCGCTTAGGTAGCTTTGCTAACCATGTGACCAACCACATCTAAAAAAACGTCCTCTACATGGAGGTGTTAGTAATGGAGGATCTTAAATTGGAGGTATCGCTTAGGTAGCTTCCCCAACCATGTGAACAATTAAATTTAGAAGGGCATCTCTTAAATAAAAGTATGCCTAGTAATGAGGTATTTAATAAAAGAGAAGTTTTGGGATTATCTTAGAGCTAATGCCGGGGTCACATATATAAAAATTAATAAGTAATAAATATTTACTTTATTAATGTAAAAATGAGCACGCTCAAAATCATTTTCACGTATAGCTAATACAGCTCTCATAAAGGAGCCTTCTTGTGTATTTTCATTAACCATTTGTACATATTCATTCATTTTAACAAAATCACCTGTTAATAAAAAAAAATTTTTCCAAAAAAATTTTTTTCAGAATTTTTCTTTGAAAAAAAATTTCAAAAAAATTTCAGAATTTTTCAGAAAAATTTTTTAATCCCTCACCAGTAGCCCAACTAGCTCTAGCAGCCATTTGTGCAATTTTTTGACGTCTTGCATATTCATTTAATGTTGTATTTAAAATTCCTCCCCCAACACCAATACCCCCACCAATACTGCTACTTCCTCCCCCACCCCCAACACTTCCACCTATTCCAAGATTATGATGTGATAAAGAAATGTCTAATGGAGTTTCGCTTTGTTGACGAGTTAAATGAGTTTCGGCAAGTTCAGAATCCAATAAAGCTGTTTGACAAGCATTGCTAAGTTGAGACCATTGTCCTAAAGCTTCAAGACAACGCATTTGGTGAAGTTCTATATCAAATTTCTTAAAATAAAATTTTCTTATTGGATTTAGAGTCAAAAAATTGTGTAGAGGAGATGAGAATTAAAAGAAAAATCTTATAAAAATGCTAGAAAAAAGTCCCCATGCCATTTGCAGATGAGATTTGTGGACAAAACCGAGACCTCTGGGATAACGGCAAGTCTCTCTCGTCCGTTATGTTCAGGACCATAGCGCCTAATAACTGACCCTTTCATGATAGAACAGCATTAATTTCGAGTATTAATTTCGTAAATGTTAGATGACAAGGATGCTGTACAATTATTATAAGAAACCGGAATGAGAGGGCCGTAAGAAAATGCAAAGACCGATATCTCGGAAAATAACTATTTCAATAAGCACTCTCGGTCCGATTTCTAATCAGCATTATCAACCATTAGTAACAATTTAAATTTTTTAGGGATTGCTGGATTAATTAAGGATATGTGCCTATTTTTAATAAAAAAAAATTCAAAAATACCCCAATATTTTGTAAATTAACACGACTAGAAATACTATTTTCGCATTGAATAGAGGATGCATGACGAGATAAATCTTGTTGTTGTTGTCCAGTTGGTGTTTGTTGTTGTTGTTGCAATTGTAATTGTTGTGAATGATGTTCTGTTAAAGAAGATGCTGAAGAAAGTGTAGTCCAAGAAGGGTCTGTATCTGGCATTAATAACATTTCTTGTCTATACAATTCTAAAGCTTTTTCCCATTCACCAAGTTTTTCATACCAACGACCCTAAAAATTAGAGATATATGAGGAAAAAATAAAATGCTATTAAAAAGTTAGAGAAGACCAGGAAAAAATAGGATGCTACTATTATACAGGAGAAGACCTCTCTACATATAAGATACACCCAATAAAAGAGATACACCTCTATTTTAGAGACGTTTTTTATGAAATTTATGGGGAGTTGCTTAAATGAAGTGAGAATGTGTGGTGTTTCTTAGGGGAACAGCATTAATTTCGAGTATTAAAAATTTTTTTTTGTTTCCTAGAGGCTTTTCTTAGAGTGGTGCTCGACAATAGCAGCTCCATAATTTGACTGAGGGAGCTATCTAAAGCAGGGAAGTTATCTAAACACTAACCTCCATTTAAAATACACCTCTCTATAAGCTATAGTTTTATCTATCTTCAAGAGGATATTCTATACTGAAGTCCCATACTATTTAAATAAACAGAGAATTCATCAAAAACACTCAAAATTACCGAAATTTCCATATTATGCCTCCTTGCATATTGAACAATACCAGCAGCACCTTCCTCCAAATTGAGCTTATTAAATAAACTTTAAAATAAAAAATAATTTAAATTTTTTAGAATTTTCCATACATTATTAAAGATTGACAATCATCAGGATTAGGTTCTCCTTTTCTCGATTTTAATATATCAAGTTCTTTATAGCGCAAAGCTTTAGCATAAGCACGAGTTTGTTCTGCTGATTTACTCAACATGTTGTAATCTATTGGGAAAGGACCCTAAAAGAAAATTAAAAATTTTTTTTTCGTAGAATGAGATTATAGGATCAAAAGAACGTGTCCCCATATCAATAGGATATTTTACCAATAAGGCTAAAAATCCCCACGTTTTGCCAACGACGTATTATTAATAGAGACCAGCGCGGGACGGGATCCCGACGGGATTTTCCAGGATCCGGGATTTTTCGGGATTTATCCCTCGGTATCCCGTCCCAGCATCGGTTAGGAACAAATATCCCGACTCGGGATCTCGAAAGTTCGATTTTGCCGGTCTCTAATTATTAGAATTAAGTGGGGACTTATTAGCAAAAAAATCAAATGGAAAAAATGGAGCCGATAAAAAGTAAAAAAATTTCGAGGACCTTTTCTGAATGATCCATAAATTCTGCCAAATTTAAAATTGCTTGGATAGGCTCAGCATGTGGGCATTGCTTCAAAATTTCAATAAGTAACATTGTAAGTTGATTTTGGTCTGATTCACGAAGTTCAGTCCAAACAGAAATAAATGCTGCATTAAATAGTTCCCTTAAAAATAATTTTTTAAATCTTCAAAAAAAATTTTTCCAAACTTTGCCAAAGGATCGTGTGCTTCAGCTAATCCTGTACATGCCCTCAAAGCAGGCGAAGGACTTTGACGGATAAAATGAACGCGTAAAGTGCTTAACCATTGAAGCCAGTCTTCGCGAGAAGTTAAAGTTTGAATTTTCCAACAACGGCGTAACTGATCAACATTAACATGAAACTGTGTATCACGAACTAGAAAAAAAATTTTCAAAAATTTTCAAAAAATCAGAAAAAAATTTTAAAAACTGCCTGAGGGCATGCGAGCCATTTTTATATTTTCCAAAGCGGAGCTAGTTGAAGGAACATCTTCTTTCGAGGTTTCAGCTTCAGGTGGAGGTAAAAATTGTATTTGCCGTACAAAAGAAGGTTCAGTTATAGGTTGACGTTCAAGTTGAAGAGGGAGATTTTGAGCATGCAAAACTTGTAAGTTGGCCAATTGTTCTCGATATTCTTGACGGAGGGCACCATCTACTCGATGACGTCTTAATGCTGCATTGACACTATCTTTATAGATTGGAAATTGGTCCCATTTCTGTTAAAAAAAATAAATTTTATAAGCCCTGTAGAGGTGTACAAAACAAAAAATTTTACTCAAGACTAATTCTTGGGCATCCTTAACAATCTAATATACACACCAGGGATGGATAGTGTTGTGAAAAAAGTAGATTCGAGTTTTAAAAATATTTTTAGAAACGGGATTGAGGTTGAATAAGTCTAGGCTTGAGGCATGGTACACCGACACATTCTTGATTCGTAGTCGGTAAATCAATCCTTACAATTATAGGGTATTAGAATAATTGCCTCCCTACATTCACGGTGTATAATCTAAATGCCATTCAGGGACTACACTAAACTAGCTGTCAATTGCTTCCAGGTAACAACCCTTAATCTTCCTTAAAAAGTGCAAATACTTTCACACCTCATCATTTTCATTATTAAAAAAAAAATTTTTTTTCATTCACCTTAATTATTGTAGAAAGTAATTGTATAAGTTTTTGCTGCATAAATTTAATAGAAATACAACGCATCCAAGTTTGCATAATTTGAGGTGCTTGTTCCATTATTGGATGATTTGAAGCTAATGATATTACTGTTTCAAGTGCTGCTAACCTATTTTTTTCTGGTGAATCAACATCTTCAATACATGCAAGAATAGGTGAAAGAATTAAATGAATGTGTGTTCCAAGACATTTTGAAATTGTTTGAGTACAAGAGAGGGCCTAGGAAAAAAATTTTTTTTGAAAAATAAAAAAAATTCCTTACATTTAAAGTAAGTTTTCTGTCAGGAGAAGTATCATTTTGAAGCACATTTAAAAGATATGGGCACAAATTTGTTGCATAAACTGTAAATTTTTCGCCAAAAGAACGACCAACATCTTCGATTAGACGAATAATGATTCCTATAAAAATAAATTTTAAAAATTAAATTTGGGTTAAAAGTCCCCTTTTCTCTTCAAATGTTCCCAAACATCCACAAATTTAATCCGCAACTTTTAATTAAAAAGTTGTTGATTTTGTACACTTCCAAAATTTATCATTTTCTTCACTTCCAAAATAACGTAAAATCTCTAATAAAAACCCCGAAAATAATTCTATTTTTCAATTCTTTTTAAAGAGGCCTTCAAATGGAGGGGGCATTCTATTAGAGAGTATACGGCAATTATTTTTCAAAAAAAATTTTTTGAACTATAATTTTTTTTAATTTACGGAAAGAAAATTGCGGACACACAAGCCAGAATTTTGTCTTGAAAAATTAAATTTAAATGTAAACACCTTTAAGATCATCATTATCACTCCAACACCAAGCTTTCTTAAAAATTAAATATAAAAAATATTTTTAAAAACTAAAATTACAGCAATTAAACAGAAAAATTGTGTCATATATGGTTGCAATTGTAAATTAATAATTGAAATAAAACGTGAAAATTGACTGAGGAAAAAACTTCTTAATTGAGGTTTGCATTGTTCAGTAATTAAAATTAGTGGAGGAATGACCTGAAAACATATTTATTATTAAGTTTTAAATTTTAAAATTCAAGAAAAAAAATCATGACTTCAATAGTTTATGAGTCCGAAAAAGTTCAATTGACTCGAAAACTTTTTTTTCGGACCAGGGACAGATGCAAAAGATAATTTCAAACAAAAACGCCAACAACGCAAAACACAAAAAAATGTATTGCGCCTGCTCTGGTTCAAACTCAAAATTCATTAGACTCATAAACTAGACTGAGGAACCTTAAATTTAGAGTTGGACATAATCGGTTATTAAACCGGTGACCCTGTTTTCGGTTATCGTCGATTTTCGACCATTGGCTTTCGGTTCCGATTCCAGTTCATATAACCCTCTATGTCCGCCTTTATTTTAAAAACATAAACCTGTCCCAAATATTGTGGACGATTCCTCAAATTTGTAAAAATTTGTAATATAGTATGCATTATTTCTCTATGAAATAAAGAACAACGTTGAGGATCTTGCAACATTAAAATTAAATTAGAAATTGACAAAGCTGGGTAATATTCAGCAAGTGTTAAACGTTCATAATTTATCCAAGTAATTATATCCATTCCATCTAGAAAGAAAAAATTTTTTTTTGAAAATTAAAAAGAATAAAATCAAACGTGTTTCATTTGTTTCTCCAGAATTTGGAAGTGTTAAAGCAAGCGAACGAGATCTTATATGTGAGTGGACTTTGCCAATATAAACTTTATAGGTGTAGGGATCCAAGGCGCTGCAAGAAAAAATTTTTTTTAAAGAAATTTCTTTTTAATTTTTTAATAATTAAAATTTTTTATAATACTTTCCTGTTATCGGCCCACATTTTTATTTTCTTTTTCCCCATCCTATTTTTTTCTTATTATGAACATGATGGTCAACACTAGGGTTGTCGGTTTCAACAAATTCTTCGGTTAACCGAAACCGAACCGACAAACCGAACCGAAAATATTAAGGTTTTCGGTTCGGTTTGAAACAGACAACCCTAGTCGACACCCAAAAAAAGATACATACCCCTCCTTAAAAAATGTTTTAAAAAATTTGCGTGGGCCATTGAATGAGGGAGCTGTTTAAATTACATCTCATTATAGGACAAAAATTAATCTGTCCCAAGGTATAAAGAGGTCAAACAAAAATTTTTTATTTAAAAAATTAAAAAAAAAGATTCATCAAACCCAATAATTCCAAGTACACGCATTGTAAGCCTTCGCATTGAACTAGACAATTCAGTCTTTAATAATTGTAACAAAATTTCTAATAAATCAGGATAATCTTTGTATGGTTCAACAACATAACCAACACATTGACACAAACGACCCATTGCGCGCAGAGCAGCCTTAAAAATATCACAATAATTTTGTGAAAAAAAATTTCGAAAAAATTTTAAAAAATTTTCTGAAATTTTCCAAAAATTAAAAAAATTTTTCAAAAAAATTTATTTTTTACCTCCCGTCTATTCAAACTTGTAGAATCTTGTAAAAAAGCAATAATAGGAGGAAAAAATTTGTCTATTGACCGAACCATTTCCAAACCTCCAATTAATGAAAGTTCACTAACAGCATTTAAAACATGAACTGTAACTTCTACATTACTACTTCCACCAATGCTTTTATCAATTTTTAAATGAGGGATTAATACGAGTAATATTGAATGCATATAGGCAGAAATAAAACGAGGTGACTGAAATAAAAATAATTAATTAAAATATTTTAAGGTTTCCAAACATTTCCGGACAGATATTTGCGGACAAAATCAAAAGCTCATGTATAGAAATTGGAACAAACCCCGGGTCTTTAACTGCACAGCGGCTCTAGCTACTCACCATAACTCCTCTATAAGCTAACAAAGATAGGAAGCTTACTAGTAAGTGTCCCTGGTTGGCCACTATTTACAGATAAAATCAAAAGTCTAATTGAAATTGGAACAAAAAATCAGTCGGGTTTTGACTGCAATCGTGAACACTATTCGTGACTTTAACACTGTTTTGGTACCACAACATGATAGGAAACTTATTAGTAAGCGTTCGAAAATATCGGTCCGCAAGTGTTCCCCCAACAATTTTTTGCTTAAAATTTTCCAAAAAAAATTTTGTTCTCAAAATTTTTTTCCCAAAATTCTCTTTAAAATAAATAAATAAACCTGTCTAGCTAAATGTTCAATCATTCTTGCCCCTTGTACTTCATTATTTAAAGTTTTAGAATTTGCCAATTGCGAAATACTTTCAAGTAAAATTCTTCGAAATTTTAAGAAAACAAAAGAAGGATTTAAATCCGAAAGTTTTCCAAGTAATTCAACAGCTTGTTCTCTAACTTGATAATTTTCATCATGTAATGCCAAAAATATTGTATCAAGCATTTCACGTTGTGAAAGATGAAAAAGAAAATTTTGATCCATATTACAAAAACAATCGAGCACACTTAGACGAACATTAAAATCTGAAAGAAAAAAAAATAAAAAAATTTATTTAATAAGGAGTATCCAGTTATTAAACACGGAATATAAATGATTATACGAAATGCTTAAAAACCAAACCACCCAAAATACAAAACTATGGAAAAATATTTTCGGCGTTTCGGTATAACAGCATCATACCCAATGGTGTACAAGAAGTGCCAAAGTACTTTTTTGAAAAAAAATCACAAAAATGTATAAAATTTTGAAAAATAAAAAACGGATACAGAACAGAAAATTTTCAATATTGTACCACGCACTCGGATAATGGTACTGGGAAATAATTCAGTGACTGGTCAATCTCAATAGGCTTCGGTTTTGTCAACAAATATCTGCCCGCAAACAGCGTAAAGAAATTTCCACGGCCCTTAAATCAAAAATAAAAAAACTTTTTTTACCAGTATCAACAATAGCAGTTTTAACAAGACATTCCAAAACATTTCTAATTAAATTGTAAACTTCAGCCTTTTGTTGATTTTCAACATTTTCATAAACCATAATAAAAGGTTTTAACATTTCTGTACAACTATAAACTGCTGTAAGACGAATTTCTACTGAATCACTTATTAAATAACCCTTGAGAAAAATTTTTTTAGAAATTTTCAAAAAATTAAAAAAAACCATTGCTACATAACGCAAAAACATTTGAAGTGAATGACGTGAAAAATTAAATTCTCCAAGAGTTTTTAATGCCAATTTTGTTTGTGGAATATTAACAGGTTGAATAGGTCCAGCAGGAATTGGTGGTGCTGTAGGAGGTGCTAATTTGCTAGGTCTTGGTCTGTCCTAGATAAAAAACTTTTTTATTAGATGGAGGGGGCTTTTATTTAATAAAAAAGGTAAGTCTAAAAAATAATTTTAAAAAATTTCAATTACGAGTCTAAAAGTCAGCAAGTTTTATCAGTAAGCATACTACTTTATCAAAAAAAATGAGTATTTTTTAAGTAAATACAAAAATATTTTTTTAATTTGAATTAGAATATTATGTTTGGCAATGGTCATCATCCTTTTTTGATAAAAAAAATAAAACTTGCGGACTTTCAGAAGTACTTGCAAATTTTCGGAAAGAAAAAATTCCAAAATAAATTATTAAAAAAAAAGAAAGATACCATCAGCAAGTGATAAAGTTGATCCATTAGACCATCAAAAACATCAGCTTTTAATTCAGGGATTGCATTAATAATGTCGTGCATAACCTTTAACAAAGAGAAAAAATTTTTAGAAAAATTCGTTAAAATTTTACAGTTATCAAGCCTTCGGAGATCCCAGTAGAGAAGAAAAGTGGAAGCAATTCACGAATTTTTTCACAAAGGTAGGAAAGTTGAGATCGTACAACCAACGAGAGGCATTTAAAGTCATTGTCATGTACCAATTTTTTTCTTAAAAAAAAATTTTTTTGGATAAAGATTATTTTTTAAGGAAAATTATGAACCCATAGAAGTGATTTAAAAAAATAGTTTTGTAAAAAAGCAGGCCCAGAATAAAAAGAAATAAGCTAGCAATAATTTAAATATATTTATTTTTGCCTACAAAATCTGAAAAAAAATTCCGTTAAGCAAAACCTCGAAAAATCCCTCATTTTATCCAAGTGCTCCACAAGAAAAAAGTCTCTTTATAATTAAAAAAATACAAACTTAGAAACAGCCAAATGCATATGCTGAATTAATATATTGAGAATAGGCGCAATTTTCGATCTAATTTCTAACGGTCTGCTAAGAGCTAATAATCCCAAAGTAAGCATTGCTTCAGGATATTTTCCTACTAAAGCCAAAGAATGTTCTGCTGCTTCAGGGACATAACAAAAAAGTTGTTGTCCATTATTATCAGAAAAACTTGCTAATCTTGGAAAAAGTTCCAAAAGAATAAGTTGACAATAAGGGGTTTTACTGTTGCGAGCCTCAAAGCAATTCTTGACAATCTATTAAAAATAAAAAAATATAACGATGAATTATCTAAAAGGGTGGGATATTTTTAATTAAAAATGGGGAACAGGCAAAATGGTTAAATATGGAGGAAAAATTTTAGAAAATTAAAAAAATTTTCTAAAAAATAATTTCCAAAATAACCAATAATGGGCTTATGTTAGCTTCACAAAAAATGGGCAAAAATTGGGAAAATTTGGTTAAAACGGGAAATTGCACTCTTTTTCAAAATTAATCGAGTAAGCGTAAATAAAAAATAATTTCAAAAAAGAAATTATTGAGGATTTCAACATTCGAAGTTGAAACTTTTCATTATTAAAAAATTGAAAAATATACAAACCTCTTGAAAATAATCCGTAATTAAAGTCCTCGCTGTTCTCGATTCTACAGTTGGTGGTTGAATAGGTTCTAAAAGCCATTCAATTGGACTTTGTCCAATAATTGAAGAACGTGATTTATTAAAATGTTGAGTAATTCCAACAAGTTGTAAACGAGCATTTTCGTGAGAATAATTGGCTATTCGAAGTAATTCGTTGAATATAAGTAAAGAACCATGTAAAATATCATCACGAGAAATTGAAGGGAAATCAAATTGGCATGCTTCTTTGATACATTTGTTGTACCTTTGTTATTTTAAAATTTTTATAAAAAATGAATAGAGTTGGACCTCATTTTTAGGTATCCTCATGGGACTGAAAACGTGCCCTATAATGAAAGGTAACTTAAATCGGAGTATGCCAAAATGAAAAAAAGTCAACAACCAAAATACCGTCAAAATGACGAAAAGTCAAACCAAAAACGCGAAAAAGCCCAACACTCATAGAAGCCCCCGAAGTGCCAAATTGTGGGCATGACACCGAAAAGCCAAACCCCCAAAAGCCTTCGAAAGGCAAACCCCAAAAGCCGTCAAAATGTCAAATTGTGGAGACATCACCAAAAAACCCCTAAACCATCTAAATTCATAATAGTGAAAGTCTATTATTGAGGTTATTCTATAATGAGGTCCGACTCCATATTTACTAAAAATTAAAAAAATCAACCATTCATTTTTATGTTTAGTCTCTCTTTGTGAAGTAACTGCTAACCCAGCTCTCAATGCTTCAGCTGCTGCCAACCTCAAATTTGGTTTTGAATCTCTAATACATTTAAAAATATTTGCAAAAAATTGATTGGCACGTTGAAAAAAATGTGATTGTGTAAAAATAGCCAAATCTTTAGCAAGAATAACAGCTGCAAGTCGACGCTGTTCACTTCGTTGTTGTTCTTCTAACCATTCAAAACATTGATTTAATGCAACTTCCATTAATTCTACAGCGTAGGATTTTGAAGTCTGAATAAATAAAAATTAGTTTCTCTATAAAATTAATTAGAGATGGACTTGCAGCCAGAGGGGCTTGTATGTTCAATAATTTCAAGAATGTACCCTCCCCAAAAATTTCTCATGACTACGCGTCTGGTTTTGGCTATACAACCTGTTTTGAAGCAAAAAATTTTTTTCCCAATTTTTAAAACTAATGCACCCTGTAGCAAAAACTGTGAAAATGTCAAAAAATAGAAAAAATAATTTTTAGGATGGGAAATTTTAAAAAAAAAATTTTCAGTCAAATAAATTCGAAAAAACCTCTCCCTCACCAAAATTAGATAAGCAACAGCTTTTGACGCCAATCGAATAACTGATTCTTGTGAATTCATTGTTAACATTCGAAGCAAATTTCTAGCAAAATTTGTAATTTTTGTTGTTTCTTCATCAAAACTAGCATCTGCCAAACATAAAATTAAATAAATTCCTGCTTGTCTTTCGGAAGCATCTGAGCTATTGATTGAATCAAAAACTTCACTGGGTCTCTAAAAATTAAAACAAATTTTTTAAATTAAATAGCTTGTTATGTCCCAAGAGGTGTAGTGCAAAGACAAATACATAAGAGCATGTCGCAAACTCAAAAAACCAAGGACAGGCAGCCAACCTAGACTAACAATCTATAATACACCCTTAAGGAACCCAGAAATTAATAAAAATTTAATAAAAATCATACTTAAGAATACAATGGGAATTAAATTTCCCAGTCCTTATAAAAATTTCCAAGTCTCCAATCCTTACAAAAAAATTTATTAAAAAAAGAACAAACCTCTCCAATTCTTTCTACCAAATTATTACATCTATTATAAATTTCTGGATAATGTATTTTCAATGGTTGCAGATTTTTTAATATTCTAGGTTTGTCCATTCTTTAATTTAAAATAAATAGTCCTATTAAAAAAGTTTAAAATTTATTTTGTAAACAAAAATCTGAAAATATTCAATGAAAAAATAATCAAAAAAATTCTTCAAAAATATTTTTCTTTATTTATTCAACATTTTAACATAACCGATATATAAATCAAAATTTAAAGAAAAGCATTATATATTGAAAATTAAAGAGATATCAAAAATTTTGTAATTTTTTTGGAGGAGAAAATGTAAATTAAAATAAACCGGCTGTACGACAATCATGGATACGCAGGATGCTGATGGCAAAAAATTAAACCCAAAAATTTTTGGTCCATTGAATTCATAAATAGGGTTGCCAAAATGGAGCGACTCGGGCCGAAAGACCAAGAAGGGCCTAATATATTTGGCTCGTAAAAGACTCGTACGGCCCGACTCGATAGAAATGAGGCCTAGAAATGGACCGATCGTCGGCGAAACCCTATTCATAAACTATAGACCAAAAGTTGTTTGTCCGTAACTATCCAACACCTAGTATCCAAACAATTGTCGCAACACCAAATTAAATAAAACACAATTACATAATATTAAATAAATGTTGAAACCTCGAAAAATACTTCCTTTTAAAATCATTTCAGTTCAGGAAATCTTTCAGCATAACGTTCATCTTTAACATATTTCACGGTAATTATATTTCCTGAAAATTTTTAAAATTTAAATTTTAAAAATAAGATAAAAAAAAACAAACCATCAAACCATTGCGAATGAAGTGATGAGAAAGCCTTTTTTGCATCATTCAAATCCTATTAATTATACAAAAATTAAAAAGATAATTTCTTTTAAATTTTTTAAAGGATGAAATTAAAATTCAAAAATCTTTTTGAAAAAATTAGGTACCCAAAGAAATCAAAAAATTCTCTTAAACAGGACTTAAAAATTTTTTAATTCGGATTTTGTTAGACGGAATAAATTTAAAAAATTAAAAAAAATAAACCTTAAGCATTAGATAAACAACACTTTCACGGCTTATAGCATTGTTACAAAAGTCAATATGTTTCGGCACAACAGACATTTTCTCCATCAATTCTTTTCGCAAACATTCACGGTCTGTTCTACTATAATTTTAAACAAAAAAATTAAAAAGATTTTTTAAAAAACTTATCAGAAAAGTTTAAACCCCTCAGCTTTAAACAACGACTCAAAGCAGCATCTGGCACTCGAGAAGATGGAGAACATTCTGCTACAGCTGAAAACAAAGGTAGAAATTTATAATGGAGAATGAGGATAGCAGGGACGTCACCAAGTCTATTTTAGACCCGAAATCTGAAAAAAGATCTGAGTGAGAAATTTTCGAAACTACGGTTCAAAACCGAACCCGACTTTTTTTTTCTCAACCTGTGACATCCCTTGATATGGCATCGCTAATTCCTGGTCTACTTGCAAAAAATATAAAGTCAAAAATTTTTAAACAGGAATTTTCGAAAATTTTTTCTCGGTATTAATTTATTAAAAAACTCATGACATCCCATTAACGATAAGAAATAATAATCATAAATAGGTAATTATTTAATGTAACGATCTTTAGATTCTATAAATATTTCACCAATTTTTATCAAAAAATGTAAATTTTTAAAAAAATATTTTGTCAAAAAAAGAACAATTCAAATCAAATTTTGAGTAAATTAAATTATTGATACGAGGAAAAATTGTATAAGATTGGTCCGAGTGGTGTAGTCAGATAAAGATTTAGGGAAAAAGGCCAATATTTTTGACTTTATATTTCTCTTGATTTTTAAAATTTTAAAAGGAATTTTTTTTATCAAAAATACAATAAAATTATATAAGAAATTGATAAAAACTACTTAAATCTGACTACAAAAAGTTAAAAAAACATCAAAACTTAGGAAAAACATTTTTTGTTATAAAATGGTCAAAGAGATTATAATTTGTTTCAAATGGTCAAATATTGTCATTTAATTAAAAAAAATTTTTTTACCGACCAGTTCCCTGCCAACGTTGTTTTCCAGCACCAATCCAAATCCAAACATTACACTCCGTTCCGTTAATTAAACGAATTTCTGTTCTAACACGAGAATCTTCATTATTAATAAATCGAGCAGCTTCTAACCAAAGAGCATAATCTTCATTTGTTCGTCTTAAAAATATTTTTTTTTAATTTAAAAATTTTAGAAAAAAATTCAAACTTTGTCGGAGGCATCAACATATCACGCACATGTGGTTCTGCTATTCCAGCATATCCAGAATCATAAATAAGATCTGTAATTCTTTCAACAAGTCGAATAATTGCTTCCTGATGTTGGATCTTTCGATTTTTTCGCCAGTAAAATACTTTGTAAACGAAAAGGAAGAGAAGAACGGCTAAAATATTTTAAAGATGTAGATGTTTAAGAAATATAGAGATAGTGGATTTTAAAATTCTAGGTATGGACTAGCGTTGGTGGCTCCAGGGAAATCCCCGGATCCTATACCCGAACCGTCAATTTCTAACATACAAATATTTTTTCAGATCTCACAGGAGAAGCCAATCTTAAACTAATTTTTGAATCAATGACAAGATCATATCCTTTGTTTGTGATGGTCTAGAAAAAACCTGGGAATCTCAAAAAATGTCCGGGTCTGAAATCTGGGTTCAAGAAAGACCCGGTTTTAAAAAAAAAACCAGGATATGACCCTGACTCATTCTTTTCAAGAAAAGAAAATTCTAACCTCAAAATATGAAGTAAAAATTAAAAAAAAACTCACCACCACATAAGTACATGATAGGGAAAAAGGCATAACCAAATGCAAAAACGAAAAAATCTGAAAAAATAATAATTAAAAAAATTCTTAAACCAAAAAAGAAAACCTTTAACAGAAACAAAAGTTGAATGTAAAGTTTCTGTATGAACTTTATAAATATAAGTTGAAAAGATTGCTACAAAAACTCCAACTGCTGCTAAAACAATCCATCTTGAATGGTCCGAAATTGTTGAAAAATTGAATGAAGGTTTAGCCCCGACATCAGAAAAATTTGCATAATTATCAGAACGTCGATATTTGTTTGTTGGATATTTATTGTGATAATTGTACTAAATTAAAAATTATTTAGAAATATTTTTTAACAACAAAAATGAAAAGTATTTTTGGTAAAGTTGTCAGGGTAAAAACTAAACAGAAAAATTGAAGATGTTCGATCTGGCTTCGGTTAACGAAATAATTTGGAGAAACCGACAACCCTAATCTTTGATAATAGTTTTGTTTCAGGGTCTTCCTTCAACCCCAGTATTTCTCAAAAAAAAATTTATCTTGATTTTTCTTAACTTCCAGTATTTCCCTTGACTTCTCGCTTCTAGGAAAGTTTGTTTCAACAAAGACGAGAAATAGGGAGCAGGAAGAAGCAACTAAACAACACTAGTACCCTAATTTTTCAAACACCTTTGAAAAATCCCAAATAAACCCTAACCAAATAAAATTATACATACATCACTACACGGAGTAGAAGTGCCAATAGAGCGAGAAAAATAACCCCAAACATTCTTGAATTTCTCAATTGGCGAAATTTTTTTATTGGCAACATTCCTGCCTCCAGTAAATCGTCTTTGCGGTGAAATAATGCGTGAAGACTCCATATGATCATCCTCTTCATCATCCAAGAAACGACCCCCCTCAAAGCTTTTTCGAGAAACGTTTTGTGAAGAAATTGAGGAACTGAAGCTATGCTGAAGTAAAAAATAGACAGAATCTGAATGTGGCAAACCTCGCGATTCGGCGCTACAAAACTTTGCTGAGAAATGTTACGCGCGGATATTGAAGAATTAAAAACATTCTGAACCAAAAAGAATTAAAAATAAGTAGGAAAAGAGGGCACTTCCGTGGACTGACTGTTCTTTTCTGCGGACATTTTTTGCGTACTTTAATGAGTGGAAGGCGTTGTTACATTGATTCTTTATCTAAACCAATAGTAAAAAATCTGGAGATGCAAAAATGATACATCCTTCAAATAAACATTCGAAAAGAAGTCAAAAAATTCTTCATTTTCAATATTTCTGTGAATTAAGAAGACACCAAAAAATTAAAGAAGTCCGCAAAAAATGTCTGTTGAAAAAGTCAGTCAGCTTACACAAGTGGCAAAAACAAATATCTGAATTGACAAACCTCACGACCCGGCGCCTCAAAACTCCTTCTCTGTGGAACACTTCGCAAACTTGCCGAAGAACTTCCCACATTCTATACCAAAAAAGGATTTGAAAAAACTAAAAAAATCAACAAACCTCGCGATTCGATGTTCGACTAGTATTAACTTGATTTTTCCTGTCGTCAGCCAATTTTTTCTCCAGTCTCTTCTCATAAACTTTACGAGTTGTTGTTCCAATTGGACCACATTGAATACCTAAATTTAAATAAAATCAAGAACTTTAAAGAAAGCAAACCGTTTTTGACAAGTTCCTGACGAAGTTCTTCGCTGCTCAAATGTGAGAATTGTTCAGACATTATTTAGGTTTTAAAGAGAAATAATAAATCTGAAACAAAGGTTAAAATTAAGGGAAGTTCAGGCAATGATTTATCAAATACAAAATTAAAATGCCCTCAGGAAAAGCAAAGCTTCACGGGGCTTAAAAAATTTTTGGACAAAATTTGTGAAGATGACTCATACTCAAATGTCCAAGCTTAAATTCACACGATAAACTGTCTGCGTTAAACAGTCTCGTTCTGTCAAGGGAAAAGGACTGTTGAGAGCCAAAAATGAGTGTATTTATTAAGGAAAATCTCACGGAAAATCCGTAGGAAATCCCGTGATTATCCCTAGAATATTTCTACTTATTTTTCCCTTTAATTTTAGTTGAATTCTAAGGAAAGATGTCTACAGAAAAAAATTTTCCAGTTCAATCTAGAGCTGAAATTGATATAATTGGAGACAATACAAACAAAGCAATTCAAAGAACCCAAAGTTTCACTTCAAAATTTATTCCTCAATTAACAAAAAATTCAACAAAATTGGATGCAATGTGTAATGAATTAATTATTGAACCAACAGAGCAAATAAATAAATCCTTGGATTCTGCAGAAATTGTTGAATTGAGTGAGAGCAAATCTAATGAGTCTGGAGAACAACAAGAAGAAAATTGTGGGGAACCCGAACTTTCTGTAAAAAAATTTTTTTGAGAGGTTTTTTTTTAATTTTTAATAAATTTTTAGGTGCATGCTCAATACATTCTTTTAGAGGCGTTGAATAATTTAAAAAAGATTTTGGGTGAAATGGCTCAGGAACATAAACATCCAATTCATCATTTAATTTCTCGTTGTGGAGTAAGTTTTTTTATTTTTTAAATTTTATTTCTGTATAGAATTCAGGATCCTGATCCAGGCAAATCAGGATCCATGGTATGGGCCTGGATCCTATTTTTGAGGGTATGGGCAGTGTCCTGACTAGGCCTGGAAAACATCTAGTCTGGGCCAATTACGATTCTTTGCTATAGCCTATTTAATTGTAAGTACTATCAACTCTGTCACTCTGACTGGAGATTGAGATTTTAAGGAGTATGGGCTTGTAAAATAAGTTGATCTGTGCTGACACGTCCAAGGTGTTAATTAAAGTAATTTCAATTTTTGCAGAAATCAATTGACAACAAATTTTATTCTGACCTCAGTAAACTACTCAAAAGCGAAAAAGAAATTGAGACAGATGCAGAAAACTTGGCACATGCAAATCGTTTGATATTGGAGCATTTGATAGGTTTGGGGCGGACAGATGTGGCAGAGACATTTATAAAGGTTTCTTTTTTTAATTTTTGAAACTTTTTTAAAATTTTTTAGGAATCGGATTCTTCACTTTCAATGCCAGATATTTCAAATTCAGAAACTTTAAGGGAGATTATGTCAGCTTTTAAGCAATTTAACTATCTTCCAGCTATAGAATGGCTTAAAGACTGTGCTCCAGAGAAGAAAGATTTACTTTTTCGTTTACAATGTCAACATATTATTCGGCTACTCGAAACAAGTATATATAATTTTTAGCTGTTAAAGAACTTAAGGTCATGGGCAATAATTTCAAAATTTTATTTTAAAAATTTATTTAAGTATTGATTAAGTTTTTCAGTCAAACTTTACTCCATATAACTTGGTTCTAATTTTGCAAATGAATTAGAACCAGGTTTATTGTCACATTTGGTTCAAATTTTTAGTGGGGCCTCTATCGACTGGTGTCAGTAGGCGATGTTTCCTTGCGAGACCGATTAGTATTAGATTTCATGTAATTCTAGTTTAAAGCAGGAATTGGTTGGGTTGCCTTTTTTCAACCTGAACATGATTCAAAGAAAATTTTGAGACTGACTTGAAACCCGACTTGCCTTTTTTCTCAATCCGACAATTAAAGGAATATTTTTATCCTGAAAAATATTTATTAGGCCATCACTATTTAATTCTTTTAGGTGATAAAATGGCAGCTTTAAAATATGTACGTGAACTTCAATCTTTTCCTTTTGAGGACTATAAAGAAGAATTGTCACATTTGGTTTAAAATTTTTTTATAAAATTATTTTTCTAATTTTATTTTTTAAAGATGTTTGTTGTAATTTCATACCCTCAAAAGGGCCCATATGAATATTTATTTCATTCTGGCCGCTGGTTTGGGTTAGAAGAGGAATTGGCACAAGCCTTAACTGATTATCGAAGTTCTTTGACTGCAATGTTTGTTTAAAATTAATTTTTATTTTTTTTGAGCGAGATGTTGAAAATGTCAAAATCTATCATGAGACAAAAAATAAAAAAAAATTTTTTACCCAAATTTTGATTAGGTCAAAAAAGTTTGTTCACTAATTTAAATTAGGATTCAATTTACTGGACTAGGACCGATTTTACGGTGCACGGTTGTTTCGGGGAACTCGTGTTTAGAGAACGGGGACGGGTGCTGAACCATAATTTAGAGTTAAAAAATTAATTAATTTCCATAAATCTGGTGTCAGCTATCAATAAATTTTTAATATTACAAACTCAATTTTTCTCCTATTTATTGAGATTGCCCATTCAGTCCCGGAAATTTGGTCTGGAAAATTGGGCTCTAACTTTTTGGAAAATTTGGCTCCAGCGGAAATTTGGGCTCTAAGTGATAAAAATGGAAAATTGGGCTCTAAAATTTTAGGCGCAATTTTTTTCCGGGCATGGCCCATTCAATCTCCTTACAATATTTCAATTAAAATTTCATTTTAAAGCCTCTCAGCTGGTGCAAAAACTGTTCCCTCCCTTTTAACAATGCGTGCATTTCTTTCTTCAGCCCGTCCAGGAAGTACGTCAACATTGTCTGATGAATTACCTTGTAATGTGCCAATCCCTGAACAAGTTCATTCTTCTTTTTGTTGTCCAATATTAAAAGTGCAGAGCACAGAAACTGTTGGTTTTATTTTTTTAATTTCTGATTAGTAAAATCAACACAAAAATCCAAAAATCTTTTAAGTAAAATAGCTTGGGTTCAAGCTGCTGAAAATACCAGGGATGGGGGCCGAGTTACCTTATAGCCAGGCTTTTCGACCTGAGAAGTTTTCGAAAATCTGACTCAAAACTGAGGGTGTATTCCGGGGTTAAGTTGGAGAGAGTAGTTCTCATATGCCCTATAAATTCAGACTTTAGCAATCAAACTTTAAATGGCCATAACTCGGCCCAAAGTCATTTAAAAAGAAACGGATATCCCCTTAATAAAAATATTTTTTTTAAAGAACCCACCTGTTAGACTTTGTTGTGGACACGTAATAAGTATGGATGCAATGAATAAATTGGCACAACAAAGCAGAAATAATCGTTTAAAGTTTTTTTTTAATTTTTTAAAAAATTTATTTTTTATTATTTTTAGATGCCCTTATTGTCCATTGGAATCTGTTCTTCAAGAAACAAAAGTTTTACATTTTTGATATTTTATTATAGATAAATTATATCTGTATTTTTTGGTATTTTTTGGATATCCCATCTCCCCTAGTTTGAGTTTTAAAAGTTTTCCGTGAGGAAGACTTTCTTGATTAATTAATGTCTCTCATTTGTCGCGGGGAAACGGAGGAAAATTGAGGAATTATGAAGGTCTGACCATTATGTACAGTCAGGGATGGCCCTCTTCCGGGAGGCATTTGCCCCCTTTTTGATCGATTTCGTCCACTTTTCGCCTCAATTTTTGAGAAGCCATGCCACGTTTTGCTGATTTGTAAAGGGCCACCCTTTGTACATCTTAAGGAAAAATTCTAACAATAAGACTCAAGCTAGAAGGACGGGATATCCAAAAAGTACCACCAATATTTTTTAATTATTAATTACTATGTATATTCCATTTTTGCAAGGAAATAAATTTTTTTTAAAAAATATTTTTGAATTTTTTAGAATGTTTCCTGTTCATTCTTATATTTTTTAAAATTATTATTTAACAAAATTTTCAGTGAAAAAAATTTTTTTGAGGAAGAGATGGCTTCAAACCCCCCAAAAAATACTATTTTACGTCACGCTCATTTATTACGTTTACTCGCTCAATCACAAATTGGTTACAATTTTAGACATTTGGATGAACCTGTTAGACAAAGACTTGTTCAATTAATTGTGGGTGGTGGAAATGTTTACAAAATTGAGGAAGAAGGAAAAGGGCTGAATTTGAGGTTTCTTTTTTTTGAATTTTTAAATTAAAAAAATTTTCCTTATGAGGTCGACCAATAAAAAATCTGTCATTTCTGACACTGCTGAACGTGCTCAAGTTGTTGCGGTTGGAATTCAAACGTTTGCTCAACTAGCTTTGCGAGGAGTTTTGCCAGATAAGTTTTTCTTTTTTTGTATTATTGTTTTAATATTTTTTTTCTGATCTTTACTTTTTCTGGAAGATATCCCATCCAAGACTCGAATTTCTTGGAGGAAAATTTTCATAAATTTTTTGAAATTTTACAAAATTCCTCAGAAAAAATTTCTACATAAAATAAAATTTCTTATCAAATTATTTTTCAGGGCAAGGAGGTTTTACTTTAAACAATGATGGAACGAGAAATTACCCTTCCAAACCAGAAGACAAACCTCCACTTCTTTCTGATAGGAAAAGCTCAAATGTTGAAGATTCTTCTAATAATTTCGATCAAGTCTCTTCAACCGAAGCAAATGTTATTCCTTCGTTGCCTAAAGTAACTTTTATATTTATTTTTAAATAATATATTTTCTAATTTTTTTCTGGGGTGCGCTTATGAATAGACTAATGTTGGGGCGGGTTCTATGATCTTGTCGGTCAACCCGAAAACCGAATAAAATTTTGATCCAGTAACCCATTATAATATTTTTATAAAGGATTATCATCCAACAAACATCAGTTCTACAAATAAAATGTCAAAAAGTAGTGAAAGAAAGGTGCCTACAACTCGTGTTAGCCGTTTATTTAATTTTGGAAAATTGGCTATAGGTCTAGGAACTGGAACAGCTAAAGAATTGTTGCGTAGACGAATTGATGGAGGAGGAAATTCATTAAAAATTACTTCAAACAACAGCAATACTTCTTCAATTTCAAATCCATTATTTACTCCAGAAAATGCTGAACGTATAGTTCAAATGCTTTGTCGTGTAAGGGGGGCTGCTCTTAAACTTGGACAAATGATATCAATTCAAGGTTTATGATTTTTGAATTTTTTTAGTAATGTAAAGATGAAGGGAATCTAGCTGTCTATCTTTTAAAACGTCTACAAGGCGAGGG
Source organism: Meloidogyne luci (assembly GCA_902706615.1). Classification (NCBI taxonomy): domain Eukaryota; kingdom Metazoa; phylum Nematoda; class Chromadorea; order Rhabditida; family Meloidogynidae; genus Meloidogyne; species Meloidogyne luci. The sequence goes on along the minus strand of CACSLI010000133.1, from coordinate 848,606 downwards.
TTTAAGATCTAGTAAAGGATAGTGAAAAGTCAGGAGTTCAGCCATATGTGGGGTGCTTTAAATTTTAGACCCGTCTGAAACCGGGACTATGAAACCTTATGAATTTTTTTTGAATTGGAGAAAATTTTATAAAAATTGAGAATAATTAATGTATTCCTCTATTTTTAGATGATAAAACAATACCTCCCTTTCTGTTGGAAATTTTTGAACGTGTTAGGCAAAGTGCAGACTTTATTCCCGCCTGGCAAGTTGAACAACAAATGAAAAGGGAATTGGGTCCAAATTGGATTAAACTTTTTCGAGATTTTAATATTCAACCATTTGCTGCTGCTTCTATTGGACAGGTTTAGAGAAAATTAGAAAATTTTTTTAGATTTTTCAAGAAATTTTTTTGAAAATTTTTTGAGCTTCTGAAAAAATTTTTTTTTATTCTTGAAAATTTTAAAAATTTCTAAAAAAATTTTTTTCAGAATCTCAAAATTTTTTTTCACAATATTCAACATTTATTTTTTAAATTAGGTCCATGAAGCAATAACACTTGACGGAACAAAAGTTGCTGTTAAAGTTCAATATCCAGGCATTGCAAATGGAATTGAAGCAGATTTTGATAATTTATTGTCATTATTAAGTTTTGGTCGTGTTTTGCCTAAAGGATTGTTTCTGGAGAATTTTGCTGCTGTTAGTTCTTTAATTAATTTTTAATATAGTCGGACCTCATTAACTAACAATAAGATACCCCAATACATTAAAATCCCTTTATAACGACACCACAGCTCATTCCACTTTCCTTCTTACGTCAGAAAAATTCAGCCAGAGGGGTTTCATTCAGACTTGCTCACGGATACCGATTTTGGTATCCATATCCGGATATTTACGGCGGATACGGGCGGATATCCGCAGGCATGTTGATATTATCTGTATCCATATCCATGAGCAGGTCTGGTTTCATTATAGAGAGAGCTTCCACTAGATTTCCTTAATTTTAGACACCTTTTCTAAATTTTGGTTGACCTTGTAGCTTTTAGGGAGCTTTTTAAACGATACCCTCTATTTAATAGACACATCATTATAAGGTCCGACTTTTCTTGTCCCAAAATTTTTATCTCATAACGAGGTTTAAATTATTGTAAATTTTAGGCTGTTCGAAGAGAATTACGGGCAGAATGCGATTATGAAAGAGAAGCTAATGCAATGGTTAAATTTCGAAAATTATTGGCTGATGATACTAATTTTTATGGTTAAATTTATTTAAGAAATGAATTTTTTTAAATTTTGTATTTTTAAAGTTCCTGGTATTTTCCCACATCTTTCGTCTAAACAAGTATTAACAGCAGAATATGTTGAAGGCAAACCAGTAAATCAATGTTTGGATGAACCTAAACAGGTAAAATTTTGAAATTTTTTTCTAATTTTCTGACTTGCGGACAAAACTTTTGCGGATAAAAATGTTGCGGATAAAAATGTTGCGGACAAAATTTGCGGATTAAACTTGCGGATTTAATTTGCGGACTTTTTGAGAAAGTTTATTCAAAAAAATTTTTTTAAGGTCAGAGATTGGATAGCAACAAAAAGTATGACTTTATGCTTAAATGAAGTTTTTCGATGGAAATTTATGCAAACTGATCCAAATTGGTCTAATTTTCTTTTTGGCAATATTAATAATAATCCCCGTTTAATTCTTCTTGATTTTGGTGCAACACGTGCTTATAGCACTCAATTTATTGATAAATATATGCGGATTTTAAAAGCTGCTTTTAATAATAATAGAGAAGAGGTAATTTTTATGGGGGATAAATAAAGGGATTAGAAGTGGATCTGTTAGTGACATCCAATCTGGTTGGGCATAAGCTGGTTGGGTCTGTTTTATGTATAAGCCGGTTCGGATTTTCAAAATTTTCGAAACAAGTTCGTGTTCGAGTAACTAGATCTAGATTTCTGGTGATGATCTTAGTTAATAACTTTGTGGTGCTTGTGTTGATATGGGTGTTTTTCGGTTTAGAAATTTTTTTTCCAAAAGAAATTTTTTTAAAGAAAAGGGGAGAGATAACACAAAATACTCTCAAATAAACCAATTTATTTTCTATATTTAGATTCTAAAATGGTCCCGTGCTATAGGTTTTTTAACCGGTTCAGAAACAAAAATTATGGAAGATGCTCATTGTGATTCTATCTCAATTATTGCAGAGACGTTAACTTTTAAAGGGTCTTATAATTTTGCTTTACAGGTTCCTTAGAATTCTGCCTAATTTCTGAAAAAAAATTTTATTTAAGAATATAACATCACGAGTTAATCGTCTAGTACCCTTAATGCTTCAACATCGTTTAACTGCACCACCAGAAGAAATTTATTCTTTGCATAGAAAATTGTCTGGCTCATTCTTGTTGGCAACAAAATTGCAAGCTAGTGTACCTTGTGGATTATTATTCAATTATGTTGCTGATAATTACCAATATTCTGATGGAAAATAGAGGAAATTTTTTTAAAATTTTTGACAATATTTATTAGGGGGCAAATTTTTTTCCTCGGTGTTTCTAATACATATTTTATATTTATATCTATTAAAATTTACAAAAAAAATTTTTTTGTCATTTCTATCTAGTTATTTTTCTAAAAAATATTTTTTATATTTTAATTATTTGAAACCCTAAATTATTTTTTGTTTGAAAGTATTTTAACAATGTCGTCAAATTCTTCAAAAATTGTTTTAGAAACAACGTAAGAAATTTATTTTTTAAATTATATAAGAAATTTTTTTCTTTTTTTTTGTAGAATGGGCACAATGTCAATAGAGCTCTACTGGAAACATGCACCAAAAACGTGTCAAAATTTTTATGAATTGGCGAGAAAAGGTGAAATAATTATTTAACTTCATTATAAGATACATTCTTGAGTTTATCTTGGGATGAAGGTTGGCTTTATTACCCCATAAGGGAACCTCTCTCTAACCAAAAGTTAAATAGACGTCTTAAAAAATAGACGCAACAGCACTAGTCAAATAATTCCTCAAATAGGTATCTATCTTTTAATGAGATCCGACGTTAGTCTATGTATATTTATTAAAATAACTGGGCTAAGTCGCTAGTTGTCACCCTCGATTTTTCTGTTAACAAAAAAGTAATTTTCAAACCCCCCTATTTTCTGTAGCACAATTTTCAGTAGCATTTTCCCCCTATTTTCAGTAGCACAATGCTAATGGATCATTCCAAGCCTAATTAAAAATTCTCTAAATTTTATTTAAAATAAAGGCTATTACAACAATACAATATTTCACCGTGTTATTGCCGATTTTATGGTACAAGGAGGCGATCCAACAGGGACGGGTAGAGGTGGAACTTCAATTTATGGACGACACTTTCAGGATGAAATAAGCGATGAATTGAGACATACTGGGGCTGGAATTGTTTGTGAAAAAAAATTTTTGAAATTTTTAAAAATTTTTTTCAAAAAGATTTCAATGGCAAATTCTGGACCAAACACTAACGGCTCACAATTTTTCATTACATTGGCACCGACTCAACATTTGGATGGGAAACATACAATTTTTGGACGATTATCTACTGGGATTAGGGTCTGCTTTTGAAATTTAAAGGGGTAAAATAAAAAAATGATTTTAGACTCTTCAAAAAATTGGGGCCGTCAATACAGAAAATAATGATAGGTAAAGAGGAAATTTTTTTTTAAATTTTAAATGGAAATTTTTAAGGCCGTCAACTGATATAAAAATAGTGAAAGCATATCCATTAAATGAGCAGTTTGGACGTTGATTTGAAAAAATAATTTTTTTTTGTGAATTTTAATTTTTAGTTTTTTAACTTGAAAAAATTGTTTTGAAAATTAAAATGAATTTTCGATAAAAAAATAAATGAAAATTAAATTAGAAAAAAACTAAAGCCTCCTCGTTTCTCTTATTGGACCAGCTTCTGTTGAAGAAACAGGTGGTGGTGTCCGAGGTCTTCTCTCATAATAACGGTCCGATGAGTGTATATAACGCTAATAATAATGAGAGTTATATTTGGAAAAATCAGAATTTTGAGAAATAATTACAAATCAGAATTTGTATAAACAAGTTTTGTCAACCAGAATTTGTAAAATTTGATATTACAAATCAGAATTTATAAAATCTTTTAGAAATCAGAATTTGTAAAAATTGAGATTACAAATCAGAATTTGTAAACAAGCCAGAATCTGTAAAATCAAATTTTACAAACCAGAATTTGTAAAACATTTAATATACCAGAATAGGATGTTTGTACATATATTAGTTCTCAGAAAATAGAAAGTATAAAATTGGAGTTGTAAATTTAAAATGATTTTTATTACAAATCTGATAAAATCAGGAATGGATATATGTAATGGTAAAATATTATATACAATTTAAAATATTTTTATAACTTGCTTGAATTTGGAAAATTAAACACCTGTTCTGCTGCTACAGGTGAATGGGTTCCTTCCACATATCGTCGATGTATTTCCCTTTGATCTCTGGCTGATATCACACGGCCTGTTTTAAATAAATATTTTACCAATAAATAGGTATAAGAAATATAAAATTTATTTAGCATGATACCAATCCAATTGAAATTATTAAAACAAAAATTTGTAATTTAATTTTAATGAAAACGCGAGCGATATGTCGCTGATACAACACCTTCATCTCGTCTAGCACGCCTATTTGCCATTGTCTGCCGAACACCAAACCAGCCTAGAAACCAAATCCCGGCACAGCATACACATGGCACGCAAATAAAGAGGAGGAGGACACTTTGAAAATGAATAAGAAAATTTATAAGTTAAGGATACATACAAGAATCCAATCAGCCAGCCGACAATGCGTCCTGCTTGCCTTGAAGTAGAGGAAGGACTGATTTTATTTTTAAAATAATTATGTGCTTAAGGTTTCTGTTTGTAAAATTCAGATTTTGCAAACCAGAATTAAATAAATATAAATTTTTAAAATCAGAATTTGTAAGATGTGAATTTACAGAAATCAGAATTTGTAAAATTAAAATTAGCAAAATTCAGGTTTTGCAAATCAGAATTTGTAAAATCAACCTTGTTAAGCAGAATTAAAAATCAGAATTTGTAAAATCTGATTTTGCAAAATCAGAATTTTCCAAATCAGAATTTGTAAATTCAGAATTAATCACAAATTACAATTTGTGAAATCTATCTTTGAAACCAGAATTTACAAAACCTAGTCTTACATATCAGAATTTGTATTTGTAAAAGGAAAAATCAGAATTTGTAATAGGATTAATCTTTTATTGTTTCCCCCTTTATAACTAACCATCCATAATAGCTGCTATAATAATTTTCATCATAATATTGCCTCTTTGCTCGATTATTAGATTCTGGTTGTTGTTCTTCTGCTATTATCACATCAATAAATAATAGAAATAATAAATTAAAGAAAAATATCCAATTAATTTTAGAGGGTTTTAATGAAATATTTAAATTAATAAATGTCTGTTTTTGTTGTTTAGATGAAGAAAAAGGGCCAATTTTTGGCAAAAACATTGAAATTTCGACTTTTAAAATTTTCAAAAAATTATTTTTAGAAATTTCCTGATTTTTAGGGGTTTTTTAGGGTATTTTTGATTAATTTTGGAGAGATAAGAAATTACCGTATAATTTTCCAAAAATTATTTTATTTTCTTTAAATGCTAGGAAAAAATGTGTTTTTGTGGTGGACACCAAAGAAAGACACAATCAAAATAAAATTACAATACTTCCGTTTTTTATTGTCCAGTAAAATGATTGTTTCATTTGAAGGGGATTGAGTGTAAAATAAATAAAAAAAATATTTTTTTGTTAGTTATTGACTAGGATCAATTGTCTGATTAGAAGGATTTATAGGCGTATTACTAGTAGTTACTAGTTATTTCAAGTTTGTCAAGTCTCTCAAGTTTTTCAGCTCACCCGACAAGAAAATCCCCAAAATTGGTCATTCCCCCATCATTCTACTACCTCTTTAAAAGGTAAAAAAGCAAGCGTTTGAGTGAGAGAATAACTTGAATCTACAACAACTCTTGAGCACAACTCTGACAAGGGGCCCATAACAGGATTAAAATTATGAGTGGAAAATTACCAATAAATCCGATAAAAAGGCATATATAAATACGAGAATGAATAGAAATATTATTGTTATTTTGTGAGAATGTGAAATATACATACACTTGAGAATATTTCTCAATTTGTGTGTAAAATAATACTATAAATTGTATATAATATTTAAGGAATTAAGCAAAGAATAAGTTTTGAAAATCAGAATTTGTAAATTTATGAAGAATATTTGTATAATACATATAAACCAGAATTTGTAATTTTAGAAATCAGAATTTGTAAAATTAGATATATATTTGAAAAATCAGAATTTGTAAAAACATCCTAATAAAAATCAGAATTTGTAAAGACATCCTAATAAAAATCAGAATTTTTAAGATTATATTTTAAATATCAGAATTTGTAAAATATTTAAAATCAGAAAATTGTAAAATAAATTGTAAAATCAGAATTTGTAATATCCTAAAGAGCCAAAATTGTAAAATCAATTAAAAATCAGAATTTGTAAGTTTATGAAGAATATTTGTGTAATATATTATAGACCAGAATTTGTAAAGTTAAATTCGTAATGTCAATTATTCGTAATTAATTAAATTCGTAATTAATTCGTAATGGCAATTAAAAATATTAATTCAGGCTTAAAATGCAAAGATGTTAATTTAAAAAACAAAAACATTTTAATCGGAATTTAATAAAAAAATCTTTTAAAAATCTAATAAAAATTTCTATACGAATCCTAATTTTATTTTTTTGAGTTGGGTGCTTCGGTTTTGAGTCTCTTAATCTCAACAAAAGCTTTGTCGTCAGTCGTTTTAATATAAACGGAAAACTTCATTTCTGGATTGTATTTATTGGAAATTTGATATTTTGTAATTTTTAAAAAATTATTTTCAAAATTGTTCTTGTCCAGATTAATTTCAATATTTTCTGCCCTTTCACTAATATTTAAATGGCCAGTAACCAAATCTAATTTGATTTTTCTAATCATTTTTGAAAAATCTTTTGATGTTTCTATATGCTAAAATAAAATTAAATTCTTTTAAATATTCATTTTTTAAATCTGATAAAGACTAGAAGTCCGATAAAAATGAGCGAGCACTTAAAAAAAAAAGAGCGAGCACTCCATCCAACACAAAAGATTCAGGAAAGGGAAAGAATAGAGCGGATTCTATTTGCGGACAGGAGAAACCACCTACTGGACATTAGCCGATTCAGAAAATATTTTTAAAAAATTTAGTGTTGTTTTATTTATCTCTATATATTTTCGACCCTATACTAAGGGGTCGATATAATAAGGGTCGAATAAGGGTCGAATCGTTTTTTCCTTCATTTTCTCCTTTCCACTGAAAATTAACCAAAGGAAAAAATGAAGGAAAAAACGATTCGACACTTATTTGCGTAAAGGGCCATATTTTCTATACATAATATCAAAAAAATCAGTACCTCTATAATACGATTATAAAGTCTCGGGTCAAGCTGGAAATAGGTAATATTTTTAAATTGCTTCCTTCCAGTAATCAAAAGTTCAAATAAAGCATTTAAACAGTGCTCTACATTATAGCGCACATAATTCCAAACATCGAATTTATTCGTAATTACATTATCCAAAAAAAATTTAAAGCATCCACTGTCCAGCTGGTCGATGAACAGTGTTGTTTCTATAGAATGAATTTGTAAAGGAATATTTGTTTTGTTTTCATCAAATAATAATTTAATCATTTCTGGATTTAGTATTGCATCATGAATACTAAATGATTCAAATACACATTTAGAAAGTTGTTCAAATAGATAACGGGCAATTTTCATTTCTTCAATATTTTTTGGAAAGTTTGGCAATTTTAATTTGTGTTCTAAATAAAAAAAGATTTGAAGAAACCTAGGAATTTTTCGGAGGTTTTTACAGGGACACCCTGGGGATTTTTGTTCAGGGGGACAGGGGGGTTCTGTACTGGGATATTTTGGGAGAATTTGTATCATTAAGAATCCGTGTACTAGTGATGCTCGGGAGAAGAAAATGTCTGGTCGGGAAATAACCTCGGGAGTCAGGATCGGGAGTCGGAAGTTTATAAAAAATTTCCGATTTTTTATGCCACAGGCGGAAATTTTGAAAATTTTAGAGGCCAAAAAATAAAACAAAATTTAAAATCGTTCTTACGAGACAAAAAACGTAAAACAATGAGAAAATAAGTCACCCCCTCCGATTTGAACTCGAACCTACTACTTCTCTATGACAAAGTGTTTTCTGACTAGCGACTTAACCACTTAACTAACCGCGCATTGAGTGAAAGAAAAGAAAATAAATATATTTTTTATATAAAAGAAATATGTATTGAGTGTAAGAAAATATTATTAGTGCTGCAAATTTTTTTAGACTTAAGTAAAAATATAATTCTATCAGCAAAAAGCCATTCTTAGGGGTGTAAAAAAAAGATTCGGGAGTCGGAATACCCGAGCATCACTACCGTATAGTAATTATGCCCTAAAAAAGTAAACTAACTTTCTTCAGTATCTGTAATTTCTAAAGGGGCAGAATATTTTTCAATTTCGCCATCAATATCATCAATTTCACCCAAAAATATAGGAATTAAATTTTCTATTCCACATTTCCACTAAAATTGATTTAAGTATGTTAAAAAATATTTAATTTTTAACTTTTTTCTCAAGATGTTCACTCAATTCAAATTCATATAATTTAGGGGCAGGTTCAAATGACTTATATTCCCAGTGATATTTCGACGTGTGACTCTGCAAGATTTAAATTATTATAATAATCTATGTACAAATACAAATTCCAGCTTTTTGAATTTCTTTCGTGCCAATTCCTCCTCATATTTATCAACGAAATTTTTCATATAAAAATTTGTTTGTTGAATATTTAATAGTTGATTGAAATTGAGGTATTTAAGTATATCTAGTTGAACTTCAGGTAGAAAATTTATTTCATTATTATTATCAGTTGGCTGTTGTACAGCTTCAACATCAAAATTTGCAGGCTCATCAATTGCCAAATTTGGTACTCCGCCACCTAAATTTTCTATATACCAAACTATACAGCAACCGATTTTTAAATTATTAATTCTCCAGTATCCATTAATCCTATATTCACATTAATCCATCATAATCCCCTTAATTCCCTCAATACTTCTCTCCAAATCCACAGATACCCCCTCAATCCTTCTAAATCTTATTGTAATTGCACTGAAAATTTCGCACTGAACTGTGCCATGAACTGTGCCAAATCTTATTGTAATTGCACTGAAAATTCGCACTGAACTGTGCTATGCTTTAAAAAACATAATGCCAAAAACGGCTAAAAAAGGCGCGCGGCCATAAAAACGCAAAGACATAACTTGCTGAAAAATGAATGGCACTTGTCAATTTTGGTACCAATCTCCTTAGCTCGATTAGAGGAACGTCTTGCTGGTATTCCTATATAGTAATATGTACACTATGACGAGAACGGTTATTTTTGTTTTGATCAACTTCAAATGCTTGTTATTGATGAAGCTGACAGAATTTTGGATATGGGATTTAAACAACAGGTTTATTTTTATTTTATTCTTTTGTAAAATTGAACTTTTCCTCCCCTCTTTCTTTTCTCAAAGTATTCCCTCCTACACGTGTGTAAATAAAATTAAAAAATGACCATTACAAATGTGGGGCCTAACATCAATCACTTCGGTGTTCTCATCTGTGGTGCTTTTAGTTCCCACAGCACCGTTACACCCAACAATGGTCAATCGGTTCACGCATCGCCACAGGTGGTACTTTTTCTGCTTCTCCCTGTAGTTATATTCGTGGTGGCCGTGCTGTAGTATGGGGTTTCCCCTTTCAGATTTAATAAAATGTGGCATTTATTAATTCTAAAATTATTTTAAGAATCAAATTTAAATCGAAAGTTGAGGCTTGGAATGGGAACGCAAAAATATTGGATTTTTCGTTATAAAATGAGCCAGGTTTTTTCTTTTAAATATTTCTTGACTAAATCTTATTGGGATGCTTCGAATCCAAAACATTAGGTAAATAAAATTTTTAATTAAAAAAATGACCGTCGCATATATCGGCCTGACTTCAATCACTTCTGATGTCTCATCTATAGTGCTTGTCGTTCCAACCGCTCCATTACATCCCACAGCTGTCAATCTATTTACACAGCGCCACAGATGGTATTTTTTCTGCTTTTCCCTGTAGTCGCTATCGACCCTATACGCAAATAAAGGGTCGAATCGTTTTTTTTCCTTCATTTTCTCCTTTCCATTAAGGAAAATTATCCAAAGGAAAAAACGATTCACCCTTATTTGCGTAAAGGGCCATATTTTCTATAATATCAAAAAATCATTTACCTCTATAATACGATCATAAAGTCTAGGGTCGAGCTGGTAATAGGAAATGTTTTAAATTGCTTCCTTCCAGTAATTAAAAGGTCAAATAAAGCATTTAAACAGCGCTCCACATTATAGCGTACATAATTCCAAACAGAGAAGTCATTCGTAATTACATTATCCACGATAAATTTAAAGCATCCACTGTCCAACTGATCGATGAACGAATAGCAATTATAGAGCTTGTAAAAACAAGGAAGCGACCAACTTCGGTTACGGCTTCGGTTACGGCATATTTGAAAGTTGTTGGAATAAATAAAGAATAATCTTCATTTCTACAATATTTTTGGGGATTCTTTCTAACTTCAGAGTGTGAACTAAATAAAAATTTTGTACACTGGGGCATTTTGGGGGATTTGTACACAGGGACGAAAAAAACAAACTAACGTTTCTCGTCATGTATATCAATCGGAGCTAAAGCATATTCAATATTTTCGCCTATAAACATAGGAATTGAATTTTCAATAGCACATTTCCACTAAAATTGATATTTTTAAATAAAAATTTTAATTTATAACTTTTCTCTCAAGTTGTTCACTCAATTGAAAGTCATAATTTTCGGGTTCAGGTTCAAATAATTCAAAAGTATCAAGATAAAAAAAGCTATCCCTGTGATCACACTGTAAAATTAAAATTATTATCTAAAATAATTGTCAGAAAATACGAATTTAAGGAAAAGGAATTTCTTCCTTGCCAATTCCTTCTCATATCTATCAACGAAATTCTTAAAATATGAATTTGTTTGTTGGATATTTAATAATTGATGGAAATTGAGACATTTAAATATATCTAGTTGAACTTCAGATAAAAATTGGAATGTCTGTGCTGGTAAAACGACCTTGACGAGTCTCGGTCCTTTTCTGCGTTCATCGTTCTTCTTTCCAAGGCGATAAACTGCAAGTGGCTCAGCCGCAACATTGATTCCATCAAGGATGAAAACAATGGCGGCCTTGTCGCTTGCAGCCTTCTCGCTTGGTTTTCCTTCTTCTTTTTCCTCAAACCCAATAATAACTAGACTTCTTTTTCTCTCTTTCTCTTCTGCACTATTAATGGTTAATTCCGAAAGCTTATCATCCCAAGCACTGATAAGCATATTCATTTTTTCCTTTAATGCACTTATTATTGGATTTGATTTTTGTTCTTTTGCCAATTGATATACAAGCCCCTTCACTTCCGTTCTCAGATCTCCCAAATTGATTATTTGTTGTTTTCTGTTGTTGCTGCGTGTTGCCATTTTTAACGATTAATAATAGAACTTCTCAAATTTCAGCGCCGCAGGCAAAAATTGGAAGAATTTTGTGAAAAAGTCAAAAAGGGCAAAAGTGCCCTAAAGGTGGCAAAAAGCCGCTCAATTTACAAAACTAGTCAGATTCCCAAAGTTATTTAATAAATACGAATTACATAATGAAAAATGCAAATTTTCGAAAATATTTTAGAATACTCAGAAATTGTAAAAATCAGAATTTGTATCTCAGACTTCTTTTAAAAAAATTTCTTTTTGTTACTTCCGTTACTCATACGTAAATTCAAGGGTTTCTTGGGTCGTAATCCTTGTCAAATTTAGTATCATCTCCATCAGCTACTTTATAGGTCGTACTACCCTTTGGTCTTCCTGCCTTCTGAAATATTTTCATATATATTTTATTTTAATATACTTAATTTTAAAATATTTAATTAAATATTTTAGTTGAATTTTCTGGTTTAGAATTTAAAATTATTAAACTGAATAAGACACCTATATTTATATTAGAGTTCGTAATTTTGTAGCCGCCCGGGTTCTATATATATTTTCTACGGTATGGGTATAGAGATATGTATATATAGAGAAATATCTCTTATATATAGAGAAATATCGTGGTATCAGGGTACCGTCCGGGCTCTACATATATATTATTTTTCCAAAAGGATACAAACATTACCCTCTTTTGAGGAGTCTGTTGATCAGTTGTAGAAGAACCTGCATTATCATTACTATTTGGAGTATCATCTTTATTATTAAAAAAGTTTTAAAAAGTTTTATTAATAGCTTATATTTTATTAATTACCTCTAAAATCTCCTGTACGAGCTCTATGAGGGGTTCCCTTTCTATTTCCTTTCGTAGAATCACAAACTTGAATTAGAACAATTGTGAATATAACAAAAACAATAAATAATTTTGACATTTTTTTGAGTTGGTAGTTTTGTTTGGGGTTTTTTTGGAAATTTTTTTGAATGTTTAAAATCTTCTATTTCAATCCGGCTTTTATATTTAAAAAATTTACCATTAAGAATAATGGGAAGGGGAGGAGGGAGAGATGGGGGAGGTGTGGGAAGGGAAAGGGAGGAGGGAGGGGAAGAGGTGATGGGGAGGGAGGGGATGGGGAGGGAAGGAGGAGGGAGGGAAGGAGGAGGGGAGGGGAAGGGGATGGGAAGAGGGGATGGGGAGGGAAGGAGGAGGGAGGGAAGTGGTAAAGGTCTGTCTAAAAATCTATTGTCTATTAAAAAATCTATTGTCTATTAAAAAAATTTTTTTTAATTCCTCATTGTCTTTATTGCTTTAATCAATTATGTATTCTCGCTTGCCATTTTAAAGGGCATTCAAATTTGTCCTTTGTTTAATTTTAAAGAGGAAATAAAATTTTTTAATTATTGATGTATTAAATTTTAATTTTAAATTTGCCTGAATAAATTAAAATTTATTAAAAAAAACTTTTAAAAAATTCTATCGGCAAAACTCTTAAAATGCAAACACTCGCTACACAACTTCCCCCGTTGACTTCTCCCTCATATCTCTCAAATCCATTTTACATTTAATAAAATAAAATAAATATCCACTATAAATTATTATAAATTCCAGACTAGGACATGGATACGGATTTTGGTATCCGTATCCGGATATTTACGGCGGATACAGACGGATATCCGCGGGCATTTTGGTATTATCTGTATCCATATCCGTATCCATGACCATGTCTGATAAATTCTAAAAACAATTTATTTAATAATTATTTTTGACTAGTTTTTAACATCTAAAACATTTCTTTTCTAAGAACAAAATCCACAGGAAAAAGCACAATTTCTTTCCATAAAGTGGTGCTGTTCGGCACAAACAGGGGAATGCGCTCTTATCCAAAAGGCACAGGAAGACCTTTAAAAATATTTTTATTATTTTTTACAAATCAGAATTTGTAAAAATAAAAGTCATTTTGTAATAATTAAAATTCTAATTTGTATTTTACAAATTCTGATTAAAATGTTTTTACAATTTGTATTTTTCAAATCAGAATTTGTAAAAAAATCAGAATTTGTAAAAACATTTTAAAAATCAGAATTTGTAAAAACATTTTAAAAATCAGAATTTGTAAAAACATTTTAAAAATCAGAATTTGTAAAAACATTTTAAAAATCAGAATTTGTAAAAATTTGTATTTGTAAAAAAAATCAGAATTGTAAGAGTAAATTCTGAATAACAATCATTATAGTAATCAGAATTTGTAAAAATTAAATTTTACAAATTGTAATATTACCAACTTTTTATCTGAACACTTTTTAGGCATAATTTGTACAATTTCATCATCATTATTACTATTTGTAGTTAACATTTCTGTAGTTGTAATTAAAGGTATTTTAGTAGTTGTCTGCTCCAATAATGCAGATTTTAATAAATTAATAGCAGAAGGCCCTTTTAACGGAATTCCTTTTATTTGCCCGTTATTTCCAATTTTATGGAGACAACAAAAATTTTCTTCGTTTGAAGAAGAAAAAGCGGAGCTGAGAAATTTAGGGGCTAAATACAGTTTTGGGTGGATTGGAGGAGAAATTAGTTGAGGAGGTGAAATAGCTGTTAAAAATCGGGGGAAAATATTTTTTATTTTTTTTTAAATTTACTAAATTCAAGTTCATTTTTTTCTTCAACTTGATCAACTGCAGTAAACAACATTGTAGCTAATTTAGTTGTGGGAGTGATATTATAGGGTAATTTAGTGCTGGTTGGGGTTGTTGTTGTAGTAGTGAATGTATTTAAGGGAGTTGTGGTTAGTGTAGGAATTTTTTGAATTCTTAGCACTTTAAAAAAATATTTTTCGTAGAAATTTTCCGAAATTTTCAGAGAAAAAATTTTCCGAAATTTTCAAAAAAAAATTTCTAAAAATTAAAAAAAAAATTTTTAAAGCTTACACTTTGCAAGAGACAAACGCCTTGTTTGAACCCATGGCAAAGTAAATATTTTCTGGGTTTTCATCCAAAGATGGGGCAATTTTGCTGTTGTATTATTAACCATTTCTGAAACAGAAGGAACTGTAGTTGCTGGATTTCTCGTACTTGTTGTCTCAGTACCATTTTCTGTAGTTTTCCCCGTTTGTGTGTAGTTGTACTGCTTCAACTTCTCGTTTCGTTCTGTTTCCTGTTCCAACAACTTGTCGGGTTCCTCTTTTTCTCTAGTTGTCATTTTTCCGTCTTCCCCACTTTCTTTATCATTTTCTATTGCCAATTCTATATCATTATCAAAAATTGGGAAATTAACTGAGTTTGTTGAGGACCTGCTATTTTGGTACTTCTTGAGGTCATTTAAAGGTTTTAATTCAATTTTCTCTTCATCAAATGCTACAAATTTTATAGGAGTATATTGCTTCGATATTGGGATAGGTGGGATAGGCATTGTAGCAGAAGTTGGAGTTGTTCTACTGGTTGGAGTTGTACTGCCTGAACTAGTTGGTGTACTGCTCGAAACCGTTGTTCTATTTGTTGTTGTTTTTATTCTACTGCTTGATCTTGATGTTGTAATTTCTGATATTTCCGATATTGTTGTACTGCTTGAAGTTGTTGTACTACTTGAAATTGTTGTTGTGCTAGTGGAGTCTTCCTCTAAATTTATTACAATCTCAGAGGATGAAGTCTCATCATTTAAAGTACTGCTAGAAGTCTGTGGAGTACTGCTAGAAGTCTGTGTACTGCTACTTTCTGTACTGCTTGAGGAAGTTGATTCAATATTTTCACTGCTAGTTGTTTCAGACGTTTCTATATTTTCTAGTTGATCATTAGGAGGAAGGGAATCTGTTGATGTCGAAAAACTGGTTGTCGGAAGATCAGGTTCTTCCCTCTTTTGTTCATCACCAAAACCAGAACCGATCGGAATTGTTTGAATTTTTGGAATTGTGAAAAGTGGGAAGAGAAATTGAGGGGATAAGGAGAAGGATGACACGTTGGCTTTCTCTTCTCCAATTCCGATAAGAAAATCAAAAGATTCTGTGGTGTGTTGCGTGTACTGCTCGGACTCCTTGACTTCTTCCATATCTTTTAAAGGCGTTGTAATTGTCTCAGTTTGATTCTCAGTCATTCCCAAAGACGAGGTTTCTAGGAGGGTTGACTCAAACATCTCCACAGTACTGTTGTTGTTCTCTGTGTACTGCTCCAAATCGTTGGTTAAACCGGTCGAGTTAATCTTCCCCTCCTCATCTTCCTCCAACTTCAGAGTTTGATTAGCCAAACCAGTACTCGTTTCCGTTGTATTTTTCATCTCAAAAGACTCATTAGGCTCAGACATAACAGCTCGAATCACTTCTTTAATCGCTTCAAACGTTTCGATAGCTGTAGGAATCAGTTCATCCTGTTTTTATTTTCTTAATAATTTATAGACATTTTTACCTGATTGAGAATGAAACCATTAGATACTGAAATATAAAATGGTCGGATCACACTATAAGATACACCCAATAATAGACACACCTCTATTTAATAGACGGTTTGTTAAAATAGTAGCTCACTGGGTAGCCCACTCGTCCCTCATTAAAGAGCCTACTCATCCCTCTTAGTCCTAAGGGTCTATCTGTGAGTGCCTACTGTACTTAATTCAATTATGAACTAACATTCCAATTTAGGTCTCAACTCCACCAAATAAACATATTTAATTCCAAGCGTTTCTTTAGCCCAATCATCAGACCCTCCGGAAGCTGGTGCTTAATATACAATAATTAATTTAAAAATACGGATCTTTTACCAAGCAAATCAGCCCCAGTTCCAATTCTATAATGGGTGCCATAAATTTGTTCTAAACGTTCTGTAGCCCGTAAAGCTACATGCTTTAAATCATCGGCATCAGAAGGGTAAGTATGGTATTCATGAGAAAATGGATGTATCCACATTTGGGCATATGTATGTAATGTCATCTTTAAACAAAAGGAGATTTTATTTTTAAAACTGATATAGGATAGTCCAGATTTTTAGTGCAAATCTTGTCACGAGAGGATACAGGACTCCAAAGGATTCAGTTTGATATCTACTTATTTTAACATTCCGTCCGATCTGGCAAGTTAAGCAACGTTGGACTTCTTAGGTATTTGAAACGATGGCCTGTACTCAAGACTGGATATCTTGGGAATCTTTTATGAGGGGGAGGAGGTGAATGTTTCTCTCTATCCAGTATACCTTCACATACCCCATATAAACCCTTTCTAGATATAATCCACTGTCTTCTTTCAAAAAACCGAAACGACTTGAATACGAGGCAGGATATTCTTGGAATCATTTTCTCCTCTATCCATTATAGAGGAGAATTATAGAGGAGACTTTCCTTTATCCATTATATCACACCTTCACACCTTCCTTATAAACCTCCTCAACTTATCTCATATTTTTAGAAAAAACCTACAAAAGCATAGAACACCCTTTCTCCTTCCTCCTCATTATTATTCTTTAAAAATTCAGCAAGTGCTCTAGATTCAGGCTCACTAAAAGCCCTCTTTCCTGAATAAAGATTGGAACAAGCATTTAAAGAAGAACCAGTTTCTGCCCAATGAAAATCAAAATTCCTTTAAATTTGAGAAAAATAAGGGACTTAACCAAGCCCTATGGGGAGCCCAAACCTATTTAAATCTACACCTCTACAACATAATAAACCATTCCACGTTCTGGTGCATTGTTCTGGTGAACGATTTTTCCTCCACAAACGAATCGAAAAAAATTTTTTTTTTAATTTAAAAAATTTTTCTACAAACTTTAGGATTTATAGAGGACCTAGAAAATTCAAAACCATCGGGATTTGCGCAGGGGACGATGTAAAAGTCAATTTGTTCGAGTGCTTTGGTTAGAAAGGTGTCTTTGCCGTAAGAAGCTATTAATTGGTTAATCTATAATGTTGAAATTAAATTTAAGAAAAATTTAATAATAATGGTGTGAACCTCCCTATAAGAGACCCCCTTGGGCAAAAAAATTGTCGCTTATAATGGGGTGTCTATTAAATTGAGGGTATATGATAAGGCTGCTCCAGTGGATCAACCAAATTCCAAGAAAATGTATTTTAAATAGAGGTGTATCTAATATTGCGGGTGTCTTATAGTGAGGTCTGACTTTATTTAAAATTTCAAAAATTTCAAAAAAATTTCAAGAAAAAATTTTTGATAAGAAAATTATTTTTACAATAAATAAAGCAGTATGGCTAGATGCCCATTCACGAGCATGCATATTTCCATCTGTTGATTAAAAATTTGTGAAGAAAAATTAAATTAACCAACCGATCCAAAATGCTCGTTTTTGCCTTTTTTGTGTTTTATTTACAAATTCATTATGATTTTGTTCAAAATCAGAGGGTAGAGGATTTATATCAATGCCTATCTATAAATAATCTAAGGTAAATACTAAGCGGTTCCAAGCAAGAGACCGGATAAATGGAGAGGGTATAATGTTGGGAATTTTTTTAGAATCAGACTAAAGTCAAAATAAGGCTTGGAAAATAAAGAAAAATAAAATAAAAATTAATGTCCACCAAACGGGTTCGAACCCACGACCCCTTACCCCCAACAGATGAGGACACTACCAACTACACCATATGATCAAATGGAATTTTTTTAAACAAAACACCTTAACACCCTCGATAGAACGACCTTCATGTGTTGTTCCAATTTGAAGTAATTGGACCAAATGGGGATAATAAAACTCTAACGTGCGCATATATCGAACCTATAAAATAGGCAAATTTTGATTTTTTGGAATTTTTAAAATAATTTTTTAAATAGAGTACCATTTCATTGTAATTCGTATATTCACCAAAAGGGTATTGAACACCTCGAAGTTGTTCTAAAATTATAATAACTTTTTTTTGTGGAGATTAATTAATTACTAGGGAAGGTGAGAGAGAGAATAAATACTGTAGACTGTTGCAAATTTTGCAGAAAAATTTTGCGGACTGTCTTTGCGGACAAAATTTTGTCTTTTTTTTCGTCTTAAGTTTCAGAGTTCTGTCCGATCCTTCTAGCTATAGGGGACATGAATGAATTCAATAATCTGTCTGTTACTTGCCATGGCGACCAGAATATTCTTACGTTTTATTAAAATATTGGTCAGTATAATTTATCTTCAAATTTTTGTCCGCAAAATTTTTGCGGACAAATATTGCGGACAAAAATTTTTTTCTAAAAATTTTTTTACCAAATTTATTAGGCAAATCACTTCTTCTTTTACGATGTAAATTTAAATCTTCCTCATTTTCTTCATCACTAGAATATTCCAAACTTTGCCTTCCCCCTTTTTTAAATTTTTTTCTCTTTCTCCATTCAAGTTTTGGGTGAAGCTCATTTTTAATTATTAAGCTTTAAGATTTTTTTAATTAAAAAAATTTTTTTCCAAACTTTTGAACATCCTCAATAGTTATTTCAAAATTAAGTGAAGGATGTTCTTCCAAAAATTGTTCAAAAATTATCATCCCAGAAGGGGATACCATTACATCGGAAAATTGGCCAGGCTGAACTGAAGAATCTAGCCAAAAGTCAATCTAGGGAAAAAATTTTTCTGAATGGATTATTTCAGAAATTATGATTTCTGAATGTATAGTGAACGATAAAAAATTTTTGAAAAATTTTCAGAAAAAATTTTGAATAAATTAAGAAAAATTTTTTGTCCGCAAAATTTTTGCGGACAAAATTTTGTCCGCAACTTTTTTTGCGGACAAAATTTTTTTGAAATTTCCAAAATTTTTAAAATTTCTAAATGTTTCAAAAATTTCCAAAAAAAATTTTTCGCTCACTTCCTGACTCTCTTCAGCAATTTTTCTCAATTTCCCCACAGCTTCAACATCCTCCCAACTTTTTGCATAAATTCGAAAAACTTTGTAGGCATCTCTCTCATTAATTAATAAATTATTTTTTTGTTTAATTTTTAAAGGAGTAGAAGAAATTGAAATAATTAATAAATTAATTAATAAATAAATTTTTAACATTTTTTTAATCGAAAATTAAAAATAAAAGTGAAAGCCTTTTGATTAAGTAACGATTTTAGGGCGTAATTGGGGGGTAATTGGGGGGTAATTGGGTCAGTTTATATCAATTAAACAGACGAGAATAAATCAACACAACAACATAACGTAATAAAAACTAATAGAAAAAGTTAAATTTTCTGATTTATATTTAATTTAAAAATTAATAATTTTTTAAAATTATTTACTACCTTTAGATTTTAGGAATTTTTTGGAATTTTTACAGGAAAATTTTTTTTCCATGGAAATTATTTGAGAAATTTTTTGTAGGCATGAAATTGCTAAAAATGGAATTCTTGCGGACTTTTCCTCAAGCTTTTCTCCTTGATACTGTATTCTGGCAAAATTGTGAAATAATTTTGCGGACAATTTTTGCGGACAGATTTTTAAGTTCAAAATTTTTGCGGATAAAAATTTTTTTAGGAATCTTCATGGGAATCAGTTATTTCTTGCGGACTTTACCGCAAATTGTTTTATTGTTTCCCTACGGGGAGAGGGAGATGGGAACGAAAAAAAACGAAAGAGGAGGGCGGGAATCGACTTCAGGAGACGGGACATGGAAACAGGCACAACCTTACTTGTTACTGTACTTTGGCATTTTTTGCGGACAAACTTTTGCGGACATATTTTAGCGGAGAAAATTTTGCGGACAAAATTTAGCGGACAAATGTAGAAGCTTTAAATGAATGTGAGAAATGACTCCAATTTTATTTTTAATAATATCTTTTGGAATAGTTAAGGAAAGAAAAGAAAATAAATCTTTAAATAAATCCATTGGAAAAATAACAAAAATCACTCCTCAACAAAAATCACATACTGAGAGCAGTCCATTTAACAAATCAAAGCTTTGTACTGTTACGTAAAAGCATGCTGAGGGGAATAATTTTATAAAAAGATTTTGTTTATTATTTTTAAGGAGATAATTGAATAGAGGAAAATCAAAGGCTTTTGCTTTGTTTGGGGGAAAGGAGATCAAGTTGACTAGCATTTAAGATGGTTAGTGGGAATAAAATAGTGGGTGAAAATGCTCCGGCAATCCAGCCACCAGCCAACAAGTACCTGGAGATCAAAGATTCTTCCTTTTTCAGCGCCACAGGCAAAAATTTTGCTTTTGGAAGGCCGAAGTACATAAAAATTAAATTTTTAAAAATCCCTTCGACAATTTACAAAAATTTCCCCTTCTGACCATTTTTAAATACAACGCGCTGTAGATATTATGTTTATTTTAAGCGCTTTGTTATTATGAAAAATTATAAAAACTAGTAAAGGTAAGGAGAGAAGAAAAGTAGAGGAGAGAGAAGTAAGGAGAGAGAAGAAAAGTAAAAAAGAGAAGTAAGGAGAGAAGAAAAGTAGAGGAGAGAGAGTAAAGGAGAGAGAAGAAAAGTAAAAAAAGGAAGAAGAAAAAGAGAAAAGGAAATAATTAAAAAATGCAAGAATAATTAGTGTTCTCTATACCTTTTCTATTAACCGTCTAAGAATTACTCTTTCCCAAATCTTTTATTTTTGTCTATTCTCCCACAATTTATCCATGGACCGCTACGGCGGACTATCTGAAGTAGCAGAAAGCTGGTTGTCTGTCGCTTCGGTGACTGAGCGACCAGTGGACACTACTGGAAGATAGACATCAGTGGCTGTGCGGGCTGGCAGACACTATTGGTTTCGGTGCGCTTCGGTGGCTGTTCCAAGTGTTTGTGCGGTGGCAGTGCGCTGGTGACCATGAGAAAATTTTTGGAGTGTCCATGTGCCGTTTTGTACATTGGGACCGTCCCCTGCTCAGGGGGCATTTAATCTTTAGAAATAGTGCTTTTCCTTGGAAAAGATTCCCAGAGTGCATTAGCATTCTACGGGCACAAAACAAAAAAAAGAACAAAGCAACTCAAACACATCCCTAACTTTCACATCCCTAACTTAAAAAAATTTTTTTAGGAAAAACAAATGAATTTTTGCCATTTTTTAATATTTAAAATAACGTAAGAAAAATTTGTGTTATTTGCGGACACAACATCTCCGGACTATACTTGCGGATTTAGACGTATCTCGGTAATACTCGGTTTCGTACCCCCCCCCCCCTCTTTTTTCTTTCTCAAGATATTCAAAATCGATCTGCATCGAATGACCCCAGAATCAACGTGATTTGAATGCCAGGTTTCGGGTCGAGTTTTCGAAAACTTCTCGGGTCGGGTTCTGGGTCGAAAAAGGTCCGGGTTTCGGGTATTAAGTTTTGGGTAACCCGTCCCATCCCTGATGTACATAAAAATTAAATTTTTAAACTAGTCCTTCGACGATTTATAAAAATTCCCTTTTTTGACCATTTTTAAATACAACGCGCTGTAGATATTTTGTTTATTTTAAGCGATTTGTTATTATGAAAAATTATAAAGAATAGTAAAGGTAAGGAGAGAAGAAAAGTAAAGGAGAGAGAGTAAGGAGAGAGAAGAAAAGTAGAGGAGAGAAGAAGAAAAAGAGAAAGGGAAATAATTAAAAAATTGAAGAATAATTAGTGTTCTCTATACCCTTTCTATTAACCGTCTAAGATTTACTTATGCTCAAATCTTTTATTTTTGGGAATTCTTCCACAATTTATCCATGGACCGCTACGGCGGACTATCTGAAGTAGCAGAAAGCTGGTTGTCTGTCGCTTCGGTGACTGAGCGACCAGTGGACACTACTGGAAGGTAGACATTAGTGGCTGTGCGGGCTGGCAGCACTATTGGTGGCAGTGCGCTTCGGTGGCTGTTCCAAGTGTTTGTGCGGTGGCAGTGCACTGGTGACCATGAAGAATTTTGGAGTGTCCATGTGCCGTTTTGTACATGGGACCGTCCCCTGCTCAGGGGGCATTTAATGTTTAGAAGTATTGGTTTATCCATGCAAGAAATTCCCAGAGTGTTAACCCTTCCTGTTTAGTTTCGACTTTTCTAAAAAAATATATTTTGTCCAACAATTTAAATTATTAAAAAAAATGATTTTTAGCCTAAAAATACATATTTTGTTAAAGTTTTGAAATGATAAATGGATTTATAAATATTTAAATGGGAGGAGCAAAAAAAAGAAAGAGAAAGGGAAGGGTCATTTCATGTTTTTAAAAGAGGATATGAGCAATTTTGGCTGTCTCTTAGTAGAATAAATAGCCATAGAAAGTATGTATATTTTTAAAAAGCATTTTTCTCTTTCTTAATTTTTAGTTTTTTTTTCAAAAATCAAATTTATTTTTCATCTCCATTTTTTGAAAAATTTATTTTGTCATTTTTTTCTCTTGAAGAATTTTTTTGAAGAAATTTAATTTTATTTGTTGACCAAAAATGCTTATTTCTTAAAGAGTCCACAATAGTGAGAATTTACTAAATAGAAGGTTGATTATATAGGATAAAAGCATTTAACTATAATCAGAACTTACTGTTAAAATATAAACAGGGGATGATTTTAAGCGAAACTCTAAAATTAAATTTGCGGACAAAAAATTTTTTGCGGACAACTTTTGCGGACAAAAAAATTTTTTTAATTTTAAAAAACTAAACCTTATCTCTCTTTGTATTCACAAAATTTATTTTATTATTATTCACTCAATATATAATATATCCACTTTTTCATCACTTATTCATTAAAAACGATTCACGCAGAGTCTGTCACCATAAGGTATAAAATAATAAAAAGAAAAGACTTTCTCCTTTATTTTTTTGAGGTTGAATGATTTTGAGTTGAAATTTTTATTAATTTAAATAAATTTTATTTTTATTTCTTAAAGTGATCTAGTATTTTACTTTAAAAATCAAAAAAATATTTTTTGGGATGAAATGTCACCTCAGAAAAAATTTTCAAAGGACAACAATAATTAACTAGAAATGACATCATATTTCTCCTATAATCCTTCATTATCTTCAATTGTTTTATTAGTAGCTGTGTTTTTAAATTGTTCACATTTTAAATTTTTTGGTAGAAATTTTTTAAAATTTTTAGACCTTTTCTAGTTGTTAAATAAAGACCAGGGAAAAAGCAGAAGACGGAAGAAAACGGAAGTGAGACTTGGGATATAACCCCGAAAACAGCCTTATTTAATTAAAAATAGATTTCAAAAACATGTCAACAATAATAAATAACCCTTTTTAAAAATTCAATTCGCGGTCACTGATTTATTTGCGCACTTTTTAATTTTTTCGTTCCAATCCAGAGATTTGTTTTTGTATTATAAAAATACAATAACAACAATAAAACAACAAACTTTTTATTTTTATTTTAAAAGAGGGTAAACCAATTTTTCCCCCATTAATTATAAGAGTAACTTATATACAAAGTTTTTTTCAAGTATTTTCTCTCATTGACTTTATTCCCGAAATAACACAAAGTTTTTTTTAATTTTAGCAATGACCCTTTAGTGGGAAGAAAAGTGTGAATAAGTAAAAGTATAACATTTATTTTTCTATTTCCATAAATAACTAAAATATGTGTCCCACTAAATTTGAAGAAAAATTTGCGGACAAAATTTTTTGCGGACAAAAAAATTTTGCGGACAAAAATGAAACTTTTTGAAATTGAGGTTGAAAATTGAAACAGACTTCCTTATTTCAACACAACTCAGGGCTAAACCAACACAGTTCCTTATTTAAAAAATATACGCAAATTTCGCCTTTACTAAAAATGTACTAGATAATTTACATTCCCAAGAGTATAAATGAATATTTTAAGCTAGTTAGTAGTTGGTTGAGTTTGACAAGTACATCCAAAAGTGTTAAAAATAAACTTGGAGAGAATAAAACAAAAAAAGGGGGGTTGACCATTTTACGTCTTTTTAAAAAATAAAAAATATTTTTTAAAGTCTCCAGTCTTCGCCCAAACCGTTCACCTTTAATTTTGGAAGAATCTATGAACAATATAACAGGAATGCGTGGAGATACAATTGAATTTAGATGTAAAATAGAAAATGCTGGAAAATACAAAATTGCATTTTTTAGAGAGGGAATCCCTCCAAGATTAATTGCTTATGATGGTTAGCGATGAAAATATTTTTTGAAATTTATTGGAAATTTTTTAGAATCTATATTTCGTCGAACAGATAAATACCAACTCTTATCTAAACTAAATGGAAATCAGTGGCTTTTGAGGATTAAAGATATACAAGTAAAAATAAATAAATAAAAATTTGCGGACAACATTTGCGGACAGTAAAAATATTTGCGGACAGAAATTAAAAAAAATTATTTTTAATTCACATTTTTATTTATATTTTTATTTAAAAATAATTTAATATTGGAATAATAAAATTAAAAATTAGCAACTTTAATTTTAAAATAAAGAGAAAAGATATTAATTTTTTAAGGAAGACGATTCTGGTGGTTATATTTGCCAATTAAATTCTAATCCGATTTTAACAAAAACTGGCTATTTAAATTTGAAAAGTAATTTTAATTTTCAATAATAAATTTAAATGATTTAAAGTTCCTCCAATAATTTTAAAAAGTTCAACTCCCGCGGTTAGTTTATAAATACCAATTTTTTAAAATTTAAAAATAATAAGGCTGTTGAAGTACGTGAAGGATTAAATGTCACCTTGTCTTGTACTGCTAGAGGCAATCCTTTACCTACTATAGTTTGGAGGAGAGCTGATAAACAAATTATTAAATATGGAAAAAATGATGGGTATGGAGGTGAATAAAATTTAATTATTTATTGAGAATAAATCTTGCGGATGAAAAAAATTTTTGCGGACAAAAAAATTTTTGCGGACATCTTTTGCGGACAAAAATTTAAAAAGATTTAAATTATTCAAGATAGTGTACATAAAGGACCAGAATTGGTGTTAAGAGGGGTATCTAGACAACATATGAGCGAATATATCTGTACTGCTTCTAATGGAATATTTCCAGATGAATCTTGGACAATTAAATTACACGTTCTCTGTAAAATATTTTTAAATTAATTAAAAATAAAATTAATTAAAAGTCGAGCCAGTTGTTGTTCCCCAAAGGTTAATTGTAGAAGCACCTTTAAATGCTACCTTTGTAAAAATGGCATGTACTGTAGAAGCTTGGCCTAGGGCCAATTTAGTTTGGCTATTTCAGAATAAACCGTTACACGATTCCGAGAAGTATTCAACGGTAGGGAAAAAAAATTTGCGGACAAAAAAAATTTAAAAAAATATTTTTTAAAGGAGCAATTAGTATCAGAACGTTACCGTTCTGTTCACATTCTAAAAATTAAAAATGTTAAAAATTCTGATTTTGGAACTTATAAATGTGTAGCTAATAATGATTATGGAAGCCATTTTGGTGAAATTAGACTTGTTGGTTTGTAGATTTTTTGAAAAAATTTTTCTTTAATTAAATTTAAATAGAATTGCCTTTAAATCAACAATATTCTTATGTAAATAATTATCATTCAATTAGTGAAGGTAAAAATATTTTTTGAAAACTTGCGGACATCTTTTTGCGGACATTTTTTGCGGATTTTTTAAATTAAAATACAGTAATTGTTTATTAATTAATTAAAAAAGGCTCAGGTATTTACCCAAATATTGATGAAGTTCCATTCAAGTGCGCATAACGGCAAAGAGGACGCAGCATTGGACGAAAAATATTGCTACAAATTGGAGGCATTGTGGGGTCACTTTAGTACGTGGGTGCAGGCTTTAAATTACAAATGTTATATCATTTGAAAGAGCTAGTCGAGCTGAGTCGAATGCCACCAAAATTAGCTCTAGGAAAAATTTTTGAACCGAGATACAGGCGATTGAAAATCGAAAAACCATAGGGGGGACCAAGCACTTTTTTGGGGTGAAAAATTCGAAAATGCAAATTATACCTCATTCGAAAGAGCTCGACGAGCTGAGTCGAATGACACCAAAATCACCGTGATTGGACAAGATTAGAGAAAGTTATGACACAAAAAATAAACAAAAAACCTAAACCTATGGGTCGTCGGCGAGGCGCTTGTGCAAAACCCCGCGCTTCGCGCGGGGTTTTGCGGCACGCGCCTCGCGGGGAGTCTACGGGCGATGGGTCTGGGTTCGTAACATAAACCTATTCCTATCTCCCTTGCTCTGGACGTATTTGGGGCCTCCGTAGCAGCAAAAATCTCCACAGATGCCATAGGTAAGGAGCTAAAATAAAAGATCATAACTTTGTCTAATCAAGTCGGATTTCGTTGATTTTGGTGTTATTCGACTCAGCTCGAGGAGCTCTTTCGAATGAGGTATCATTTGCATTTTCGAATTTTTCATCCCAAAAAAGTGCTTGGTCCCCCCTATGGTTTTTCGATTTTCAATCGCCTGTATCTCGGTTCAAAAATTTTTCCTAGAGCTAATTTTGATGGCATTCGACTCAGCTCGACTAGCTCTTTCAAATGATATAACATTTGTAATTTAAAGCCTGCACCCACGTACTAAAGTACAGCCGGCATTGTTGTTGAAGACAAAAGAATTTATTTTGTATTTAATTTAGAAATCTAAAATACTAAATAGAGTAATGATTAAATGGTCAGGAGTAGGGTTGTCGGCTTCACCAGAATCTTCGGTAAACTGAGCCCAAAAAAATTTTCGGTGTAGTCAGTTCAGTGTGAAATGAACATCCGACGAGACTGATTAGATTATGAGTATTTCGAGTTTAACACTCGAAGGAATCTTTTAGAATTCCAAAGACAGTCAGTCTGTCACACTGAACTGACTATTTCGCACTGAACTGACCTCGACCCTTTAACTGTCTAATGTATCTACTATTTCCCACACTCTTTCTGTATTTATTGATTTTATTCTGCAACGATGCTTAGACATGCAGAAGCATAAAAGGAGAGAAGAAAAAAAGAAAAAAAGGAAATTAAAAATGGAAGAATAATTAGTGTTCTCTATACCCTTTTTATTAACCGTCTAAGATTTACTTATGCTCAAATCTTTTATTTTTGGGAATTCTTCCACAATTTATCCATGGACCGCTTCGGCGGACTATCTTCAGTAGAAGAAAGCTGGTCGTCTGTGCGCTTCGTGTGGCTGTGCGACCAGTGGACACTACTGGAAGGTAGACATTAGTGGCTGTGCGGGCTGGCAGCACTATTGGTGGCAGTGCGCTTCGGTGGCTCTGCTAATAGTGTTTGTGCGGTGGCAGTGCGCTGGTGACCATGAAGAATTTTGGAGTGTCCATGTGCCGTTTTGTACATGGGACCCGTCCCCTGCTCAGGGGGCATTTAATCTTTAGAAATAGTGCTTTTCCTTGGAAAAGAGTCTAAGAGTGCATTAGCATTCTACGGGCACAAAACAAAAAAAAGAACAAAGCAACTCAAAATTAACCAGTATTAAGTTGGAGTAGCACATACACATAAAGGTCCTATAGTCCAAAATGTAGATGCGCCAGGTTGTTAACCAATCAAAGGAAAGAAAGGCAAGGGTGAAGAAAAAGCAAGGGAGGAAATTGTCAAAAAAATTCAATATTTTTTAAAATTAATATTCCTAAAAATTAAAAAATTACGGCCGCAGGTCAGTTTAAAGCAAAGCGCTAGTAATCGAACCTAGAGCCGGCATCGTTAATGGTCCGAAACTTAACCGATTGCGCTATGCGACCACTAATGAGTTTTCAAGACAAAAATTATATAAAGAGACACTTTTCTCTTTTCCTCTACAATTTGTACAAATTTGTCTTTCTGGACGTTTTGTCAATAGGCTTTATAAATATACACTATTTGGAATAGTTAGAGAAAAATAAGAGAAGGTTAGAGAGGAATAATAGAAAAATACTACAGGGAAGAAAGGTAAATATAAATATTGAAAATACAAAATACCAAAGGACAAAATGTCAAGTAACGACAAAAACCAGCAAATTGTCATAAAGGGGTCAGCCCAAAACGGCGCGCGGCCATAACGGTGTATAGCCATAACTTGCTGAAAAATTTATGGACCTTAATAATTTTGGAACCAATCTCTTTAGCTCGATGAGAGGACTCGTTTAATACTAAATTTGGAAATATTCGGAAATCTTGAAGCAAGTTATAGCTTTGCGCCGTTAAGGCCGCGCGCCGTTTTGGGGGTGTCCCGTAAAAATTATTTTTATTTTGTTTCGAGATTAAATTTTCGCGTTTTTCAATTTAAAATAAATTTTTTTCTAATTTTGCAGATAAAATTAAAGCTATCTTTAGATGGATTCGCTACATAAAGGCTGGTTTACTGAATTTTCTCCCGATGATGCTGATCGTATTGCTGGTGCTGATGGTGGTAGTAAAATGATGCATTTGGACGGGCAGGAAATGTCTGGTGCTTGGACTGGCCAGGCATTTTCTTTGGATATTGACAAAGTTTTGTTTCATCAAAAGTCAAAATATCAGGATGTTCTGGTTTTGAAAAGGTTTTTTTTTGGGTTTCTGTTTATTAGGGGTGTGATGGGTGGCAGGCCCGTAACCAGGGGGGGGTGGGGGGGGGGGAATTCCCCCCCCCCCCCCCCCCCCCCGAAATGGGAAAAAGGAAAAAATTTGGGGAAGGGCTGGGGCAAAAAAGTGAATTTTTTTGGCCTAAGGCCTCTGAAATTTAAAAAATTTTCGCCTGCGGCGCTAAAAAAGGAAGAAATCTGGCTTCTTGAGGTCCAAAATTAAAAAAATTTTCGCCTGCGGCGCTGAAAATCAAAATTTTGGCGCCTGCGGCGCCGAAAAAGTGAATTTTTTTAGCCTACGGCCTTCTAAAATTCTCAAAATTTTCGCCTGCGGCGCTGAAAATAAAAATTTTTGGCGCCTTCGGCGCCAAAAATTTGGCGCAAAAAATTCCCCCCCCCCCCCCCCCCCCCCCGAACAAATCCTGGTTACGGGCCTGATGGGTGGGTAAACTAATTAGGCGGACGGTGGTAGTAGCGTCTATTTTCCCCTTTTTCATTTTCTTTTTTGGGGGCCAGTTTTCGGATCTATTGGTTGTTGTTTCATATGGGATCTACGGCCAGGGAGGTGTCTGATTGATAAAGTAGTTGGGTACAGTCGAAATCATTGGATCTGGGATTGTCCGTTTTTCAGTCCCCCTGTTTGGATTGTCATACCTTACGGACCTTTCCTCATTTTGCGGACTTTTATTTTTTCCGGGTTGCTTTTGGTAGCCTTTTTCTCAAAAAAATTTTTTAGCAAAACTTTTGGTAACGTTCTCGTCCTCGATGGAGTTATACAAACAACAGATCGAGATGAATTTGCTTATCAGGAAATGCTGGCACATTTACCAATGTTTTCCCATCCAAATCCAAAAAACGTTTCTTAAGAATTTAATTGAATAAAATTAATTTTTAATTTTTAGGTTTTAATTATTGGTGGGGGAGATGGAGGTATTTTACGTGAAGTTCTCAAACATGCAAGTGTTGAACATGTAGTAATGTGGTTAGTTTTTGTTAAAAATTAGTGGTTTTGTAAGTAGGAAATTTAGAAAATTTTTTGTGAGTATTTTCTTGGATGTCCGCAATTTTTGTTCGCAAGGTTAATGCGGACAAAATTTTTTTTTTGTTTTTCTAAATGAATTCACTCCCTCAAATTTATGAAACGACCTGATAATATGTAGTTTTAATTTTGTAAAACATTACCTATAGGGTTGCCAAATTGGCCCGACTCGAACCGAAAGATCGACTCGGGCCTGCCCGAAAAAGACATACGGCTCGACTCGATAAAATTGAGACTCGAAGGAAATGACTCGATTGTCGGCCCGACTTGAAAACGGCAACCCTAATTACGTATACTTGACTGATTTTTAAGAAATGTTATTATTTGCGGATAAAACTTGCGGACTTTTTATGCGGAAGCTAAAATGAATCTACTATAAATTTGTTTGATTTTTCGATTTTGTCTGTTTGACTTCATAAACTTGAGAATCTGAAAAAAAATCTGAAAAAAAAATTTTTTTTAGTGAAATTGATGAAATGGTTGTTAATGTAGCAAAAGAATATCTTCACGGTCTTTCCTCATCTTTCAATTCTCCAAAATTGGAATTACATATTGGTGACGGTTTTGAATTTTTACGTCAACGCAAAAATCAATTTGATGTTATTATTACTGATTCTTCAGATCCTATAGGTTTTTTTTGAATTTTTATATTTTTAAATTATGCTAGGTCACTGGTTATGGAAAAAGGTTTGGGAAAACGCGGAGTCGGGTTTCTAAAAATTTTCTTTTGTATGTTGTTGAAAATTAAAAAATTCGTGGCCGCGGGCCAGTTTACGAGAAAGCGCCAGTAATCGAACCTAGAGCCTGCATCGTTAATGGTCCGAAACTTAACCGTTTGCGCTACGCGACCACTAAAAATGCCACAACAAAAATTGTTGAATAGAGAAACATTTTCTCGTTTCCCTCGCATACGTTTTGTCTTTTCTGACGTTTTGTCATATAGATATCTACTTTTAACTTTTTCATGTTGATAGGGAATCTCTGCAGAATTAATTTTTTTTTCAAAAACACTAATCTTTATTTTTATAGGCCCAGCAGAAAGTCTGTTTGGAAGTGCTTATTACGAGTAAAAAAATTTTTTTTCTATTCATTTTTATCTCGAAGAAAAATTTTTTTGGGGGTTTTCTGAATTTAAATTGAATTGCCAACTTTTGCGGACAAAATATTTTTTGTCCGCAAAAAAATTGCGGACAAAAAATTTTTTGCGGAAATCCTTAATAAAATTTATGATTTTAAAGGATCCATTCTTAATCCATTTTTTACAAAAATAATCTTAATAAATTTATTTTTAGGCTTGTATTTGATGCTCTACGTGATGATGGTGTTCTCTCTAGCCAAGCAGAAAGTATTTGGCTTCATTTACCTTTAATTACCAAACTTGTTGAATGTGTACAGAAAATATTTCCATCTGTGGCATATGCTTCTTCTAGTGTTCCAACATATCCGTCCGGTTGTATTGGTTATTTAATTGCTGGAAAACAGGTTAAAGTGAATTTTTTTTATTTTGGAAATTTTCCCTCTTGCGGCTTAACTCGTTGAGCCAGATCATCCATATCAGGATCGATAGGTCTAGATACTTCCCAATGAATTTATAACCTTTCTTCCTGTTCCTTTTGATAAAAGAGTGATGATAAAAGAATTTTTCGAACGTCGATGTGTAGACAATGTGGCGCTAAAAATCGAAATGGAAGTGGGCAGAATTCATAGTTAATTCATAACCGAGATTGCGTTATGCGATCGTTGAGAAATTAATTTTACGTATTAGATGAGGAGGGCTAAGAATACAAAAATGATTCTTCTTTTAAATGATCTTAAATATTTAAAAAAGGGTGACAAATAAAAACACAAAAAGTACACGGCCGGGGTGGTTAGACATGCTGGCGCAAGGAATCGAACTCAAAAGTAACGATATTATGTAATTCTGATTCCTAACCGACTGCCAATATACGGAGCATAACAAAAATTGATGAAAAGACCTCTCTTCTATTTTCCTCTCCCCATTTTTATTTGCCCTAGGGTTCGACCCCGAATCCTGAGGGCACGTTTTTCGGGGAGCGTTAGATGATGACTGACAATAAATTGTGAGTGTTATTCTGTCAGTCATCCTCCAATGCTCCTCGAAAAACGTGCCCTCAAGATTCGGGGTCAAACCCTAATTTTCCCAAAAATAATTTTTAATGTAAGGGGAGAGGGTTATTAATGAGAAGAATTTTTAATTAAAAAAAATATTTTTTAATTATAGAAAAAAGATTTGCGTATTCCTCTACGTTCACTTAACAACGAGCAATGTAAAGCTATGGGTTTACAATTTTATAACAGTCAAATGCATAGTGCCTCATTTGTTTTGCCAAATTTTGCTGCTTCAGTGCTTCCACCAACAAAAATGTAAAAAAAAAGAAAAATTGAAATGAATTTTTAGAGAAAATAAAAATAGAAAAATATTAAAATTTAAGAGATTTTTAAGCTCCATTTTTTTAAATTTTTCACTTAAGAATTATTTTTTTGTAGAGGTTCCTTGCCTTAATAGAAATTTTTCTTAAAATAATTTTTAGAGGCCTTAGCTTTGTAGAAATTTTTTAGAATAATTTTTATATGCCTTAACCTTATTGAAATTATATTTTTTAATTTTTTAGAATTCAAATTTGCTACCTCAAAAATTTTCATTTTTTTTTATTAAATTTTTACTAAAAATAGTAAAAGTAATTTTTTTCAGTTTAAACGTATTTTTTAGTTTTGTTTGCTAATCAGCTTTTTTTTAGATTTATTTGAGAGATTTATTTGAGAGATTGTGTAATAGTTGTACAAACAAAAATAAATAATTAGGGTATTTAAAAATGTTTGGAGGAACATTATTTTTAAGTATTTGTTTAAACAGTGTTTTGTATAACTAAAAAAAGGTTCAAAAACTAAAAGTAAGGCGCCCAAAATTCATTTCACAATCAGAAATTAGCAAAAAAGGATTGTTGGGGATTGATCTTGAAACGTTCTACGAATGAATGATTTATGACCTAAGGCTCTTCGAAAGAGGTCTTCGGTAGACATCGACTTAATAATGCTTTCATTTTTTGTGCCTTATCCACTACCAAATCTTAAGTTGATTCCTGCCTGAATGCTTTAAATTTGCTCGTACCTTATCCACTACCAGTCAGTCCCAAGTTGATTCTTGCCTTGAGACCTTAAGCTTTGCTTAAACTCCTTTTAAAATTTAACCATTTAATTTCAATCTCTTAAAAACCAATTTTGAAAATATTTTTTTAAAAAGCCAAAAATTATTCATATTTTTTCCTCTATTTTTTGGCTCTGTCATGAAATATGAACGCAAAATACTTTTTATGCCATAATATATTCATTTTTCTAGCACGTCCTCTCCACTTTCCATTTATTTTTCAAAGTCGATAGAGAAAATAGAGCATGCTTTTTGCCATATACTTAGCCACTATAACAATACAGAGCTAAAATGCTTTCTCTCTCTATTTTGAAGCAAAGTGCCAACCGCTTAGTAAAAAAAGCAAAAAAGGAAACTTCGAGAGACGAAAAAATCTATAAATTCTTTTTTTTTGCGTTTCACGGGTGGCAATTTTCCCGTTTTACCTTAGTTTTTGGGGATATACACCCCTTTTTTTGGATTGGCCTTTATTTTGTTATTTTATTTTAAAATTTTTATTTTTATAAGAAAATTGGGGTTGGCATTGAAAACGTTTAACGAATTCTGCTACCCACCCCCCGCCTACAAATCAGCCTCTATATAAGAGATCTCATTATAAGACACCCTCAATTTGAGGTATATTTTTTTAACTTTGGTTAGCCACTGGAGAGCCTCATACAATTAAAGACACATCTCTTTATAATATTATATAACTCTAATAGACCTCACTTTAAGTTACACTCATAGATACACCTCAATTTAAGATTAATTTTTAAAATTTGGCTTGTCTCGTAATTTGGGTAGGTTTAGGACAATAATATACTATATTTTTCAGTCCTATTAGGGGGTATCGCTGGGTGTTCGCCTATATCCACATTAATTTTATATCGTTAACCTAAATAAACAGAAAAAAATATTTTTAAACTCCTTTTTATTAAAATTTTAATTCCTCCACTTTCTCGTAATATTTTCTTCCTCAATTTTACCACACTTCATTGCTCATGCCATTCCCACGTCAAAAGTTTTCTTGGTTACTCTAACACTGGTTTATGCCACTTTGAGTTTGTCATTTTTCAAACACCGTTTGTGCCTACGTTCCTCATTTTTCCCCTTAACCGTCTACGTTTTACGAAATAATATATGTATATGCACTTAAGCAAAACATCGAAGCCATTTATTTTATTACCAGTCTATGCCATTCATATTTTTATTTTTTATTTATAATGAGAGACTCCCCGTTGTGATATCGAGGATAGATTATAATAAAATTAAGATTTTGAAATTTATTAATAATTAAATAGCCTTGAAGACTTTTATTGCACTTTAGTAGTATGGAGAGGATGACTAACAATGTAGTGGATGACTAACAATGGAGAGGATGACTAACAATGTAGTCCTAACAAAGTTTAAGGATAACTTTGTTGGTCATGACTATCTGTGTGTAAGCTAAGCCAGAACTGTTTCAGTCGAACTAGATATAAGGAACTTTTTCAATAGGAAACTGACGCAGTTCTTCAATTCTATAGTACAAGAAGCGCAAAAATCCTGTTATATCCTAGGGTCTGTTCGGACGTTGCCTAAGTCGACGGGCATAACAATAACAGTTGAAAAGATCCCTAAGTTAAACCTACCTAATTCCAAATCAATTCCAAGTCAAGTTTAGTTCTATTTACTGATTTACATCAGGGATTGAACCTGGGTCTCATAAAAATGCAAGTCTGGCATTTTAACGAGTAGTGAAACACTCGAAACTCCCTTAATTTTAAACCCCTCTCATTTCCAGCTTTATTTAATTAAAATGATATCCATTATTGTCTATAACAACCGTCACCATTTTACTTCATTTTACTGCCTATTTAATTATTTAATTCAAATTATTCCATTTCTACTGATTATTAATTTAATTCCAAATGGTTCTTTGGCCTTAACATGCTTTGATTGTGTAGGCAGGGATTGTATGGGATCTAAATGTAAAGGCGACTATTGTATGATTGTGAGTGAGTGTTTGGGAAATATAAAATTGTTGAACTAATTTTAAGTCCCTAAGGGATTTGAATACAATAGAGACCTGATTATCCTCTATTTTATTAGAACATGAGTGATAAGAGGTGATCTGCGTTCACAAATAATGATGAGGGTTCTTTGGCCTTAACTTGCTTTGATTGTGTTGGCATGGATAAAAAGTCCTCCCTAATTCAGCCCTAAGCGGAGGGGGAGGTGCTGGAATCTCATTCTCTAGATTTGGTGGCCACTGGGTAAAGGAGTGGGAGTCTAAGAGATATCATCACCTATTAAGATACCCTCCTTTTACAGCCCTTTCCCTTTCAGTCCCCTTTAGCTAAAGTTAGTCTATTTAATAAACTTGTCATTCTAATAAAAAGTCCTCCTAATTCAATCAAAGTTAATGATTCTGATTAAAATTTATAAATATTCTAATTAAAATTCTGACTTTGTTTCTATTTTCTAGTCTCGTTATGAGCCTCGTTGGGGAACGTCAGTATGGGGCGAACCAGTGATAGTGAAAGGCTGTTTAGGCGGTAAAATGATAAGAAATGATCTTCGTTCACATTGTGAAGTGGTTGAGGATGGAGAAGGGGAAGAGGAGGTGGAGCTGGAATTTTTAGAAAATTTAAAATTAATATTTACAGCTTTCTGCAGACAAACCATTCGCATGTTTCTGCAGAAATCGAGATTATTGCAATAAAAATAGTGTTGCTGAAAAGCTCGAAACAGAAAAAGTGCCATTGTAAGCTTCTTCCTATTCAGTCTAACTAGGGTTGGAGGATCCGAAGGGATCCATACCTCTATTTAAGATAATCTTTAAAAAAATAGAAAGGCAAAAGGGGTACCTTTTTGAGAAAAGGCGGGTACCTGGCGGAATCAATCCAGAATATCGACGCCCAAAACATTGTCATCCTAAACATCCACCCTAAATATCGGCCACAAAATATCGTCACAGAATATCCCGCCCTATGGCGATACCTTATTTCCATGGATATCCGAAAAAGTCTGGAAATCCTAAGGGATCAGACCTCTATTTAAACGATACCCCCTCTTTAAGATAACTAACTCACTATAAGGTTGGCATATTAGTATAAACCTCTGAGAGGTACCTTTCTTATAAGTTTAATCTCCATATTCAGATACACATGTGTTTGTAAAGGCGATCATTGTAGAGACAAAACAAAGTGTGTCGGTGAATTATGCACTTATGTAGTCAATCACAAGACAGGTGTAACCGAGCAGGGTTGCGTGAATGCATCTGTGCCGTTAATTGAACGAAGAAGTGCTGGGGCATGTACTATTCCAGTATAATATTTTTGAGGAATATAAAAAATATTTCTAAAATATAGCCAATAACTGGAGCTATGCATCGTTCAGTGTCTAAACTACCCGATGAACTGTTGTATACAGAATCTTGTGTTTGTGAGGGAAAGAACTGCAATGCTGTCCGTTTTCAAATAAATTATTATAAGAGGAAAGGGGGATTTAGTGGAGTTCGTTGAAGACATTAGAAAGAATCCTGTTTAGAGGGAGGAGGAGGGTAGGATTAGAACCCTCACTCTAAGAGTGGACAATTCTCGAAACCTTAGAGGGGGGAGAAGATAGAATTGGACCTCCTCCTTCTAGGATGGGCTCAAAGACAGCGAACTTGAGTCAGAGTAGTCAGAGTCTCTAAGAGAGGTCGAGCTCGAAAACCTTAGAGGTAGGAGGGGGTGAAATTAGTCCCTTCGTCCTGCTGGAATTGGGCTCAAAAAACTCAAGTCGTTCGGACCGAACTTGAGTATTCAACTTTGGTTCAACTTCTGATCATTAAATTTCCAGAAAAAACCAAAAATTCGAGTGCCAGAACGTTCCAGATGTGAAGCAATGGTACACGTTGATGTTATGGGGCATAATATGACTAGCAAAAGCAATGCCAAATGCACAGGGGAATTTTGTTTTAAAGTGGAAATTCGTTCAGAAATTGGGAATATGAAGGAATATAGATCGGTTAGAGCAGGAAAAAATTTTTTTGAAAAAAAAATAAATTTTTTAGATGGGGTGTGCTTCATTTGTCGATAAATCAGTACTCCCAGAAGAATTATCACCTACTGGATGTGCTAGCTTTTCTTCAGAAAAGTTATTTGTTGAAGCTTGTTTTAGGGTAAAAAATTAATTTTTACAGTAAGACCTCATTATAGAAGATCTCATTATAAGACCCCTTAGGGCAGAAAAAGATCGTGTCTTATAATGGGGTATATTAAATAGAGGGTATCACTAGACACCCCCTATTAGCTCACCAACCTAATGGATTACCAAGACTGGATATCCAGAATTTTCGGTTCCTAGAACTAGGAAATATGAGAGAAATCTGACTTCCTGGACTTACAAAATTGTCAAAATTTTAGTCTGGCGCTGAGAAAAAAGAAAGAAATATGGCAAATTATCTAATACAGTGGTGTTGCCTCCCATAAGTTATTCCCTAGATCCTCTCTGTTATTTCAGTTCCGGTTCGGGATATCTGAAGATCCCTTAGGAACTTCCAACCTTAGTTCTGACATAAAATTTATTTTTATTTTTTTACAGACCTCTGATAAAGAAGCTGTTGCCAGGCATAAAGCAAGAAGCAAAGGAAGAAAGAAAACAAAAAGTCGTTCTAGTGAAGAAAAAATATCTGAAGAGGAGGAAGAAGAGAATAATGAAGATGAAATGAAAGAAGATGATTGGGATAAGGAAGAGGAGGAAGAGAAGGAAGAAAAAGAGAAGGAAGAGAATGGGGGGAAGGAAGGAGAAAAGGAGGAGAAGGCACAACATTATATAATTGAAAAGGTACTGAATTAATTCAGAATTTTACCAGAATTTTTAATCAGAATTGAATTCTGATTGATAATTCTCTTTTCAAAATTCTGATTTATAACCAGAATTTCTCTGCTAGCATGTGCATAATTCTGGTTTTTATTAATTCTGATTTCTAAAAGAGGGGAAAATACACAAAAATATAAAATCAGAATTTTAGTTAAAATACTGTTTAAACAAATCAGAATAATAGAAAAACACAAAAATAAAATCAGAATTTTGCTAAAGTTTTAATTCTGATTTTTGACTTGTTTAAAACATTGAAATATTCTCTTCAAAACAGAATATTATTTTAATATTTTCAGCCAACATTTGGACCAGAATTAAACGAATCTACGAATAGCACGTAATTTCTATATCTTCTAATTTTTCAAAAATATTTTTTTATTTTAGTTTAATTTCTGTTTTTGTTCTCCTTATTTTGCTTATTTTGTTGAGCGGTGTTGTTTGGAAGGTGATTTAAAAATTATTTTTAAGATCAAATTTAATTTAAAGTTTCAATTACACAAGAGACTCTTCAGGGCCAGTTATGATACCGTTGCTGGCGGGACTTAGAGAAAAATATTTCTAATATTAATTAAAAATTAATAATATTAACTATCCAGAGCTGTGTCGAAAACAAAAATTAATTTTTATCGAAATTCGAAAAAAGCGAAACACAAAATTTCGACATAGCTATGCATCTATATCAGGGATCCTGCTGATATGAAAAATAAATTTACGATTTTCGGGATCGAGACCATACGTGGGCGAAAAGTCTTTCGTTTTGTGACGAAACAGTTTCTAATCAGTTTCGTTTAGAAAAAATTTTTGGAGGTTATCTGAGGTCTGGGCGTGACGGTAAGATCCCTGGTATCTACATCCCATCCCAGAAACCTATTTTTGTTTTATTTGCTAGTTTAGAGAAAATATTTTTTTCACAAAAAATTTCTTAAAATTTAATTTTATTTTTTAATTAAAAAACGAAAATAATAGCTAAAATAGTATTAAAAAGTTATCAAATAAAAAATATCAATGAATATACAAAAAAGGCAAGAAAAAGCATATTTGAACTAAGAATTAAGTGAATAATACAAATCAAAAATAAAATTTAAAAAAATATTAAAAATTGCATGAAGGGGTTTACAGGGAGCTTCAATGCCTATATGATTTAAACAAATTTTTTAAGTCAAAAAATTAGAAGAGGGATGACTAAAAAAGGGAAAAGTGGGGGGTAGTCTCTCCTGTAAGGCAGGTTAAAACGAGGATATTAATCCGTCTCCTAATTTCAACTTTGGTGTTGCAAGGTTGGTTGTTAAAGGATCGATCAAGATCCGAACTCGAAATTTCGAAAAATTACGAAATTGAATTTCAAAAAATCACCAAGCCTCAATAACCAAGAGATTTCTCATCACGGTTCGATATACAAGTTACTACCAATTCTTTCCCTTTTAATTTCAAATTTTGGGATTTCTTTGAACAAAATTTCACCCCTCGGCTATTTTCCATTAATAATTTCCTTTTCTTCATTAAATTTTAAATTAATCCTCTCTTCATTATTATTATTATTATTTTCATCATTCCCTTCCTCCTCTTCTTCATTTCCTTCCAACAATTCCATTAAATTATCCAACCCAATTAAATACCCATCCTCGTGATTACCCAAATCCCAAGGACGTCGATGTGTTAATTTTCCCCCTCCTTCAATTCTGTGGCATTTTGCAAAGTCGATGAGCCATGCCCCTACTTTTACTTCTTTATTAGATGTAGGATTAGTGCCTCCATCATGGATTAATAATACGGACGATCCAACAATCTAAAAAATATGAAGGGGAATTAGAGGCTTTGAATGACCATTAAAGATAGGAATTTTGAAACTAGGACAGGGAAATGGGGCTGGAAAAAAATTGGGAGGACCAGGAAAAATAAGGAATTCTTGGCTTTAAGTTTCCAGGTCTACGAATGAACAGGATCCACTATGTGAACTTCATAATAGGAAGAAGTTCAACGTTTACTATGAAGAAATAATCAACGCGTTGTTCAAATACCATAATATTTCCTCTAATTGAATGCCCCCTCCTGTTGAATACCCCTCTCTAATAGAATGTCTCTTTGAAAGGTGATTGAAGAAATAGAATGCCCAGGCATTTAATCCCACAAATCCATCTCCCAAAAATTTTTTTAAAAAATCACCTCATGACATGCAAAAAAAGAACTAGCTTCAACAGAATCTCGAATATGCCTCAGACGTTTAGCTAATTGTTTGCAGACTTTGTCTGTCCCACAAAAATGTCTGAGTGCTCTTCTTACTTGTAAACGTGTTCTAACTTGTTTAAAATTTTTTTGAATGGGAACTCCAGGGAGTTGAGCTGCTTCTATACGAAACCCTAGGGTTGCTGATGAGGATTTTCTTTAAAATAAAAACGAAATAAATTTTATAAATTAAATTAGTTAAAATTTTGAAGTGTTAAATTTTTGCGGATTGTCCGCAAAAATTTTTGCGGATTATCCGCAAAAAATTTGCGGATTGTCCGCAAAAAAGTTGCGGATTGTCCGCAAAAAATTTTGCAGATTGTCCGCAAAAATTTTGTTTTTTTAATAAATAATTTCTTTCTACCTCTCACGGAACTGCATATATCTAAATATAATAAATTAAAAAAATTATAGCTTTACTAGACTAAGAGCTCAGTTATATCCTAGGGTGTAAAGATTATTTACCTTAATTTTGTAATTGCTTCGTCTTGTCTTTCCTTTAAAAATTTTTAAAATTTAAATTTAAAAAGCTTTTCGTTGTTACTTGGTCAGTAGGTTCATTAGGTGCCAATTCAATCATCTTTTTATACAAATCAACTCTTTTATGTTTATTTGCTACTTCAGATTCTAAAAATGTTCTAGTTCCTATTTTTATGTCCATTATTGCTCTAGTTGAAGGGTCGGGGAACTTGAAAATAAATAAAGTTAAAGCAAGAATTATTAAATAAAACTCGCGAACATCCCTTATAAAGACAGTTAGACCCCCGTATAAAATACCCCGTTGGCGATGAAGATATCCTATTTAAACGTGAGGGTATCTAGAATTGAGGGTAAGGCTACGACAGCCTTATCCTATAGCCAGAAGTCAAACAGATTTAAGAACCCGTGGAGGTCCGAGGGAGGTTAGAGGGAGGTTCCGACTGTACCGCCTTCGTGCTATCTTAATCCGGATCGAGATAGAACTGTACACCCTCGAGATCCGTATACCACTTGTACCTTATAATGAGAGGTATGTTAAATTGGGGGCATCTATTAGACACCCCTTCACCCCCAGCTAAACTTAGTGGTATTGGAGGACCTTGTAAGTTTGCGCTTTAAAAAGAAATTATTCACCTCAGCCAATAAATCTTGGATTTCGATGAAAACTAAAAAATAAAAGCTTAAAAAAATTTTTTAAGTAATTTTCCACCTTCATTTCTGTGTTGAATTTCCCTTATAAAATTTGGAGTAACTCCTCTCAAAGCTGGATCTAGCATAATTTGTGAATATGCTTTTGCCTCGGTATGGCTACCTTGGGGTTGTTTTTTCCATAAACTGTGATTGGATGCTGGAACTATTGTACCTGGAAAAAAAGAAAAAAATTGCGGATAAAATTTACGGATAATTTTTGCGGACAATTTTTTTGCGGACAAAATTTTTGCGGACAAATTTTTGCGGATTATTTTTGCGGACAAATTTTTGCGGATAAATTTTTGCAGTTTTTTTCCGACTTATTTTTTCTCAATAAAAAAACCAAGAAAACTAGCCTTGATGCCCTGAAAGCTGAACCCAATTTTTTAGCCTTTCTTTTAGCCAACAATCAAGTGGGAGTGCAGTTATTGCCATTGTGTCTACTGAAACCTGAAAAAATTTTATTGAATTAAAAAATTTTATAAGAAAAAAAATTTTTTTAATGGCTAAGTGTTGTTTTTGTTTACAAAAAATGAGGAAGGATAAATATAAACAATAAACAAAAAGGATATGGAAGAATAGGGGGCAAATAAAGAAAAATTGATTTTATAAAAAGCTTTATCCCCATAAGCTTAGGGAATATTTTGTGTAAAATATTTTCTCCCTTTTTACTAGCAGATGGATTGATGACACAAGCACGGATAAGGCCTTGTGGAGTCCGAAAAAAATTTGTCCGCAAAATATTGTCCGCAAAAAATGTCCGCAAAAAGTTGTCCGCAAAAAAAGTTGTCCGCAAAAAAATTTGTCTGCAAAAATTAAGTCCGTATCCATGTTAAAGATCAGGCTAAAACCACCCTGAGTTATCTGCGATAAATCAAGGCTTATTTAACACAAACTTTGAGTAATCCCCATCTCATTAAAGCATCAAAAGTTTCAGGTTCCTTCAAACTCGCTTCCAAAGCCACAACAGAATCTGGACTAACCACATTTGGAGGGCTTTCAATCTGTAACAGAGAACAACTAGAAACTGATCTGTGTTCCCTCCTCTGTCGTTGTTTCCATAAAGTTTGGAGTAATTCAACAGCAGAACGGCGACGTTGAGGGGTCTTTGAAGGGTTATTGAGGATTTTTGGGGAATTTTGGGGATTTTTAGAATTTTGATTTTTAGAGGAGGAATGGGAGGAAGGTTGAGAAAATTCTTCTTTTGAATTGGAAGACAAAGATTTTTTGTTGGGTGTTGTTGTTTTGGTAGTAGAAGAGGGTGAAGAAGGTTGTTTGGGGGAAGGAGGTTGTTTGGAGGGGGAAGAAGTTGAATGAGGAAAATGAAGGGAAGCTTTGCTGCAGGTAAATGACTTTAAATGGACTTTTTCTTTGTTGATGTCTATTGTGTTGCCCATTTGGAAATTAAAAAAAAATATCAGATTTAAAAATCAGAACTTCTGAAAAAATATTTTTAAAGTTAGCTAAACAGATCAGGAGAAGCTGGCTGTTCCAGGTGCGTCTGTGAAAAAAATCGAACCTCAAGAATCGGACCTCGTTTTAAGATAATCCCCAAGGAAGGCGATATCTCCTATGTAAAAGTTGGGAGTCAAAAGGTAAATTATACCCCCACCCCCTATCTAAAATCACTCTTTGTATTCTCATTCCCAAAGATCTCGGTTCCAAAGACCCCTCCCTCAGTCAAAATCGTATTTGAAAACGAGGTCAGATTATAACGAGGTCCGATATTAAATATAATTAAAAACAGAATAAAAAATCAAAATCAGAATTAAATTTAAAAAAATCAGAAAATCAGAAATAAAATCAGAATATAAATGAAAAATTAATTTTTACTACAAATTTATTTAATTTATAGATGTTAAAAAATGTTAAGAAAAATAAAAGTTAAAAAAATATAATTAAAAAATATTTATATGTACACTTTACGATGACAATAAAAAGCAATAAAAATATGTACGTAAATCTAAAAAAGGAAAAAGTAAATGACTGATTAAATATAATTAAAAAATGAACAAAACAGATGACTGGTATTTGCGGACAATATTTGCGGACAAACTCGAAACCTTTGAAAATTTGAAGGAATGGGGAAATAGATCGAAAAGGTATTGTCCAGTAGCATTGTCCGGTAGCAAATATGATATTTTGTTTACTACCAAAACCCCAAGGAAAAAATCAGAAATTAAATCAGAAAAATTTTGTAATTGAGCAGATGTCCGCAAATGTCGGCCAGACATTAAAAATAGAAAAAATATTTTTTAAAGATATTTTTAAATTATTCTACATAGTATAAGGGAATTATAAATTTATTTTTAAAAATTAAATATTCATGGAATAATTTTTAAAAAATAATAATCGTTAAAATAGCCTCCACAAGGTATAGTGTACCTTGTGATTTAAAATACCCAAGTACCTATTTTTTTGTAATAAAAAAAAATAATTTTTTTTATTAATGTTTTTACCATAAACATGACGTTAACATTAAATTAAAATTAATAAAAAAATAAAAAAAATAAATAAATAAAACTAAAAATGATTTGCTGACGATTGTAATAATTAAGAATTGATAATACCCTTTATGATTGATTTAATGGTTAATTTTATTTTTTTAGTATGGTCTGAGGAAATTGATAGTCTAGGGAAAAAGTTAGTTTGGTGTTTAGTTTATTGAAAAAA
Organism: Meloidogyne luci; assembly: GCA_902706615.1. Taxonomy (NCBI): domain Eukaryota; kingdom Metazoa; phylum Nematoda; class Chromadorea; order Rhabditida; family Meloidogynidae; genus Meloidogyne; species Meloidogyne luci. Next base: position 804,500 of record CACSLI010000133.1, on the reverse strand, counting down.
AGGAAAAATTGATTTTGAATGAATTTATTTTCGATGACCTGTGGATGATTGATGGTAATTTTCCCGTTTTCCTTCTAAAAGTCCGCAAGTTTTGTCCGCAATTTTTGTCCGCAAAGCATAAAATTTATTTTATTGAAAAAGAGGATTATTTTGATGTATATGATTGTTGGAAAGAGTATTAAATATATTTAAAAAAAATATAAATGTAGGGAATTTTGTGATAAAATTTTTTGATTTGCGGATAAAACTTGCGGACATTCGAAAAAGAAATTAATAGAAACTCAGAATAACAATAAATTTTGACGTTATAAATTAGTTCGAGTTAGAAAAAAATTTTAAGATCGTTTTACCAAAATTTTGTAAAAGTGAGTTGTATGCTAAATTAGGGGGGAGGGGAGGGGATATCGCTTAGACATTCGCAAATCATAAGACATCTCCCATTTCCACCTTCAGTAAAAACCGGGCTATATATGTATAAAGGTATACGGGTATCTATAATGAAATCCGAGTGTAGACCAAATTAACTGATCAATTTTTACAACAAAAATATTTAAATAAATAATCGCCTAAAAATTTAATCTTTCTCTATAAAGATTAATTGTTTGATCAAAAATATAAATTCCTTTTTTAATTTTCCGGTTTAACAATTTATATGTATTAACCCCCTCTAAATAGATATGAATGAGAATGACGTGAATTTACATCAACGAAAAAGCAAAAAAAAAATTTTTTTTTACAATTCCGCCAATTTAGGAAAAAGAAAACTTGTTTTTTAAAATGCTTTAAATTAAATTTTAAAATAATAATAATAAAATTAAAACAAAAAAATATTTTTAAAAATTAAAAAAAAATAGGAAAAATACTAGGGACACGATAGGAAAAAATTTTTTTAAGCAGTCGCAAGCTGCACCTTTTAAATTTTAAAAATCCGTAGAGCGCAATATAATCCACGCCCCTATCAGGGGTCGATCGGAATTCCGATTTCCGACAGTCCCGACTTCCGGCATCTTCGCCATTTCCGATCGATCCCTGGCCCCTATTTTAAATCTCTAAATTCTTTAAGGTTATACTCCCAAAATCCACGAGATTTTTTTGTCCGCAAGAGTCAATCATCCTTTAAACTTTGTCCTAAAAAAGAAAATAGACTGCGGATAATAATATGACTTGCGGATAAAATTTGCGGACCTTGAGAAGAGTAACTCTCCAATGATTAGGTTCTCCTATGATTAGGGTATGAATAAAAAAATTGTTTTTAAAAATTAATGATATATCATTCATTATTTACTCGTTAATTCCGTCAAGGAATTATTCGGGAGCGGAGCTTCAATCGAATAAATACGATACTTGAGCAATTATAATTTTTAAAATTTAAATTCAAAAAATAATTTTTTTGCCAACCCACTTTGCATAGACGACTTAATGCCCCATTGCAAGATGTTGGCGATTTCCCATTTTTTCTACTATTCTTTTCCGATTTCCCAAATATTGACAAATTTTTTGGGCGTTCTTTTGAAGAAATTCCTTCGATCATTTTGCTACCAGAAAAGGTGGAAGCAGCCCTCCTTAATTTACGGCCGAGGGAGGAACTGCCAGCTCTAGTGTGCCAATCACGCAAAAGTTGCTTTTTTGGGGAAATTTCTAGAAAAATAATTTTTTAATCCCGATTATTCTTCAAATAAAAAATTATTGAAGAGGAAGGTATCCATTCTTAAAATTTAGACTTGGATCCGAACGCTTTTGTCAACCTCGACTTATTGTTAGCTATTCCTAACGAAGACTTAAGGCTCCATTAAATTTCTGACCTTCCCTTTGAATTTTGCTGATCTAAAGGTATCGACTAGGGATGCTTTTCCCTGCTTTTTGGAAATAGGATGGCAACATCCCAAATATGTCTTCATTAGGAATCGGATCTCATATTTTGGAATGGCTTAAAAATCATTGTCGAGCAAGGAATCGAAGAAACAAAGTCAGAGCCAAATCGAGGAGGGGAAGCCAAGGGAATCGGTGTAGGGGACTAAACCCGGACGGGATGGGGAGTCGATATAGGGGGCCAACCCTTCAGAGAGGAATTGAGGTTGGGGAACTGATCTGAACTGGATGGGAAGACGAGTTAAGGGACCAACACTAATTGCTATTTATTTAGCCTTAACAATTAGGTAATTAAAACTACCAACTATTATTATTATTTAATATTTCTTCATCTTCATTATTATTATTTAATTTATTTATATTAATTAAGGATTTATTTTCTTCTTTTTTCTTTTTTTCTTCATTTAAAGGAGAGGAGCATTTCAAGTTTGTATTTATTGTTGGGTTAGGTTGGGATAATGCTCTATAAATTATATGACGTTGGGAAGGGGAAGATGAACTATTGTTGTTTATAATGGTTGAAGTAGAAGAGGAGGAGGAAGAAGGGGTTGGTGTTAAGGAAGAAGAGAAGGGGAAAAGTCGAATAATCTAATTAAAAAAATAAATTATTAAATTCCTTTATAAAATCAACGGATATTTTGCAATTATACAGGGGAAGCTCTCTATAACGCCTCATTCCCTCTAACGTGAGGGATAGGGTTTCGGAGGGGTTTTCGGCCTTAATTCAGCAATGGGGAGGGGTAGTTCCTTTATTTAATAAATATAGTATATCCCTGTAAGGTTCTATCCCTTCTCTCTCTCTATAACACCGTTTCCCTCCCTTTTTTTGGGAGGGAGTTTATATTCGAATTCGGCCCAAGAAAGGAGGTATTATATATTGTTTCCACTGTACTCCCGTCAATTATACGGAGTTCCCCTATAAAACAAGCATATAGTCCCACTGGTTAGTTAATAAATCCTATCCCAATCCAAAGCATAAACAAAAAATCATCGAATATAACCCCGTGTTTCCTAAAAATAAATAAAAAAATAAATAGGAAATTGACGACGATCAGACCCCTCTAGTAAATAAATCATGGGGATCAACTGTATTTTTAATAGATATTATCGATACCATCTTAAATGGGTATCGCTTAATAATATTATGTATTCGCAAGAGGCTAGATTATCAGTCAGAGAATCACTAATAATATGCCTCGAATACTCCTTTACTCCTGTCTATATAAATTTTAAATTTGTAAAAATATTTTAAAAATCAGGTAATTCACCTGCGCTAAAACATCGTGTGATAATTCACTTAGGGTATATCCATTATTAATTTTATTATTATTTTCATTATTTTCATTAACACAATTAATTGTTTTATTATTATTTTTGGTTGTTTTTGATTGTCTACGCCAATTTGATAAAAAAGTAGCTGCCGCCATATTTGAAGAGGGGGAAGATTCTGAATTTAATGACGATGAAAAAGGTGGGGGAATGGAAGGGGAGTTTAAAATAGGGGAGGGTAAAAGGGAAGAAGGTAATGATTTTGATTGATTATTTGATGGGGGAGGAGGTAAAAGTGATGATGGAGTTATTAGTGATTTTAATGATGATGATGATGGTGATGTTGTTGTGGGTAATAATAATAAATTGGTTGGACTTGAAAATAAAAAAAAGTTTTTTTAAACTTTTTTGGTATTTGGTTTTTGGTTAGGAGAGGGGAATTATAAAGGAAAGGTGCGCAATTCATTTTTGCTGACACCTTTTTGCGGACACATTTTTGCGGACTTTTCTTGCGGATATTTTTTTGCTGACACCTTTTTGCGGACTTTTCTTGCGGATATTTTCTTGCTGACACCTTTTTGCGGATATTTTTTGCGGACTTCTCTTTCCTTATTTAATACAGTCAAATCTGTCCATAAGATACTCCTTGGAACTAAAAAATTGTTAAAGGGTTTGCGCTTAGGTATACTAGGTATGAACTTTATTAAAATTTAATTTGAATTTGAAATTCTGACCGGGATATATTATTAACCAAATTATCATTGTTGTTAATATTATTTTCAATTAAATTATTTTTTGTTTCATTTTTAAGATTAGTAGAATTAGTAGTAGCAATAGAATGATTAGCAGTAGAGTGACCAATACCCATTAAATTTGATTTTGTTGTTGAGGTTTCTTGTACATTCTAAAAAATTATTTTTCAATTTTCATGAGTAGGGACAGAAAAAAAAGTTTATTAAATCAAGAAGTATTAGTCAGGAATCAGGGAAAAGATATTCAAGAGGTAAACTATCAAGAGTCGCCCGGTATCTCAAGTACCTAGACCCGAATTTCGCACCGTACAGTACAATACAGATACATATGACGGTCAGGGCTTTAATCTCAAGTAAGCGGGTCCGGATCCGGATCCGGATTCGGATCTGAAAAAAGACAGGATATCCGGAAATTTTTGGTCGAATATCGGATGTGGATATCCAAGGATTCCTAGGATCCACCAGTTTTATTCTCAAAGCAATAGAGGTATACGGTAACCACTTTTTTGCTTTCCAACACATTTTTTTCCTTCATATTTTTCCATTAAAAGGCTTTTTGAAAAATAAAATTTTAAATAAAAATACTTAAAAGCTTTATTTATTTAACAACTTTTAACAATAAAAGAGGGAAGATGGAAAAGGAAGAGAAGAAGTTTTTAGTGTTTTATTCTTCCTTTCCCCTCTAATCAATCTATTTTATGGCACGTGGATATTTTTGAATAGAGCGATTGTTTAAATTAGTGGAGGAAATAATAAATACAGTAGATGTCCTAATAGAAGCCCTGGGCTTTTATAGGAGGAGAGTTCAATAGGGTCTCATTGAGGGTAAGCTTCTAATAGTGCATGGACTTCTATTGGGGCATGAGCTGAGTAGCATGAGCTGAATCAATGAGCCTCATTGGTAAGCCTCTAATTAGAGAGGCTAGAAAGGGTGGGGGTTCTAATTAGAGGGGGGTTATATTTAGGGATATTCTTCTATTATTGAATCAAAAGAGAAATTCAATTTTTGCAAGAACTTTAAATACCCCCATTTTTTATTCCAAATTTGTGTCCCTTTGATTTTGCAAAAAATATGGAAAGATTTATTACAGAAATTATCACACAAGTCGTAAATCACAAAAAAGAAATATATTTTTATTAGATTATTTAAAAATTTTATTTTTGCATAATAAATTTTTATATATTAAGTAGAAGCAACACCCTCCCTATATACTAACAAACACCTCCCCTACATTCTCCTTAAAAAAGGCCTCCCCCAAACATTTTTCCAAAACTCCCTAAAAAACTTACATTTTCTCCATTTTTCTGAAGATCATCTGATCCGATTAGTTTCATTGTTGGAATAGTTAGGGTAACAAAAAATTATGTAAAAACCCCAAAAATGTTTTTATTTTTAATGATGTTTTTAGTTGTTTGGCGAAGAAATTAGTGAGAGAAAACTTTAATTTTTAATTTTTGTTTATTTAATTAAAATATTTTCCAATTTAATTAATTTAATTTTAACAAATTTTTCAAATTAAAATCAAAAATCGTTCCAAAAATTTAGAGAATTTTCTAAAAAATTATTTCTCAAAAAGACGCATAATGGTCAGAACTTCCTTCCTTCCTAAATTCTTATAACACTTATTCCTTCAGATTAATCCTACATAGACCGACTGAATGCCAGAAAGATAATTACCTGAATCGAAAATAAAAAATCTGACCATTATGCGTCTTTTGAGAAAGGAAAAAATGTGGAGAGAAGGAGTGTGGAATTAGAATCAACGGAAAAAGACACACGAAAAACACGGAAAAAGGACCATAGATATCTAGATTGCTTATAACTCGAGTTGCTTGGCATAAAAACTTGCCAGAACGGACGGGTACGAGCGTTTGTTAATCTGACCATTATGAGTCTTTTGAGAAAAAATTGAGAGGGTAGGAGGAAAACACGGAAAAGGGGCCATAGATGCACAGTTTGTTAACCCGAGTGGCTTAAATTTTAAAAATCAACGTCGCTTAACTTGCCAGAACGGACGGCTATGTGTGTTTGTTGATCTGACCATTATGCGTCTTCTGGTCAAAATTATAAAGATAAAGTCTAAAATTCAATCCAAATTGTGCGAACGAAAGAAAAATTTTCTGTTGCACACAACCGTTAAATAAAAAAAAAGAAGACGTTTCTAGATCGCAAGGTTTTTTAATCGGTTTGTTTGCCCCTAAAAGGAGGGGGTGTAAAATGAACGAAAAAACCCCCTTTTCTCCACCAAACCGTCACAAAATAAAATTTTAAAAATAGAGACGAAAAAAATAAATCGAGGAGAGAAAGAAAAAAGAAAGGAAAAAATATTACCAAAATCGATGTGATGATGATTCTTGCCTTTCACTCCCGACGGTTTAAAAAAATTTTTCCTATTTTTTCTTTCTTATCAATAAAATATGTATAAAAGGCATTGAGGGGAGAATAAAATAAAAAAATTATTTTTTAAAATAAATTTTAAAAAATTAAAAAAATTTTGGGGCACAACTTCTCGCAAGATACATATAAGGTAAATATTTTTCTCAAAAAATTATTTTTAAAAATATTGTTATAAATATATTAGGGTTGGAACCTGATCCCGTCTAGGGTTGGAACCTGACCCCGACTAAGATCCCAACCCCTAAAGTAATAATTACTCGGGGTAATTACTAAAGGAAATAAAGTATTATTAGTAATTAATTACATATCGTAATTTTGGTTCAGCCTTTGCCGGGGGAGATAGAGACGGGGGTAATTAATAGAGAGGGGGTAATCATTTTTAAGACCTTAAATGAGTGGGTAATCATTTAAGGTAATCATTTTAAGGGTAATTATTGTTTCAACCTCTCTGGGGGGGGGGGGTAATTACTAGATAGTGGTGATTATTGGGGTAATTATTCGAGAGAGAAATTGTTTCAACCTCTGACTTATTTGAGAGAGGGTAAGTATTTGAGCATATATTTCATCGTAAATAAATTTTATCGTAAAATACAAGGCTAAACTAAAAAAAAATTTTTTTTTAATCTTAAAATAATTTAAAATATGAAGAAAAATTTAAATAATAAACGGGAATTTTAAAATAAAGAAGTCTTTTGGTTACTGGAATTTTAAAATAAAGTCTTTTGGTTTTGTAGCATATGTACACATCTTGTCAAATTTGCTTCGTTTTTTCTGGACAACTCTGTTGTCTCAATCAGTTTCCGATCAAGCGATTTGGAATTTTTACCACTCCAAGATGATTTTGTTTACCAGTCACAATTTTTCTGCCAACACGACTTTTCAATTCGTTCTCTCCAACAGTTTCAAAGGAAAAACGTGCAAAATTTATGTCTATTTTAACTGCTACAAATCCACCATTAACAAAAGTATCGGCATCAAGTTGCTTTTCTAACTCTTTTAATTCTGCCTTTTTTCTCCAATATTCATTCACCAAATCCTCGGGTACTACTTGGTCTTCTTTAATTTGTTCAATTTCTTTAATCTCTTCTTCGAGTATTCTTTTTTCAGTCCATTCTTTTTTCAATATTTTTTGGTTCTCTTTAAACTGTGTTTCGTTTAATCCAGCAGGGTGGCTTAAGAAATATTTTTTATTCAAGAAACAAATGAAGATAGGTCAGGTTTATTAAACCCCCCCCCCCTTTATTTTAAAGTCTAGCTCGATATACCTCACAGTCAGGACCGAAGTGAACCGACGTGCTAAGGAGAGTGATGTGCTACGAAGTTACGTGTTATAGAGATAAGACTGATAAGCTACCAGTTGGACCTCTTATATGATACAATGCTTACTATAAGATAGACAAGGGTTATCTTATAATTAGGTTTTTAATTGACCCAGCACCTGACCTGTTTAACTGACCCCTGCATGGAGGTGAGAAGCTGTCTAAGCAAGATCCCCGCCACTACTTTAAGCTACTACCGATTTCTACTCTAATGGAAATTTAATAATGAGGTCCGTATTAAAATTATATTTTACCAAATTCTAAAATATGGAGTCATATTTATAATCTTATCTTCATAATCATCTTTATAATTACTCAAAACATGTTTCTCTTGCAAACAATTTTCCATTTTTGTGGCAGCCCCAGAGACTATCTGATTAAAAGTAAAGGTTTCTGACTCTGGAATTTGTATATACTTAAGAGAATGTTCATGTCCAGCTAAATAAGCACTGATCTAAACAACAAAAAATTATTTTTAATATAGTTTGCTTAATATACATTATTCTTTTTAAACAAATTTCTCAATCTATTTGCACAGGTATATGATCGGTCTCCTTCAGACATGTATAGCGGGTAGTGGCCAGCAACAAATAAATAATCGGCTCTATAAAATTATTATTAGTACATATTACTCTTTTAGTGTATGCTTTTTTAGACGAGATTTAGCTGTTACAGGCTACCCATAAACCCCGGATTATTTTGACCCAAATCCAGATCCGAGGAAAATTTTGAAATCACGACCCGACTTCTTCCTCCCGTGAGATAACAGCTTTTAGACGAGGAGGAGCCAAGTTTATATATCTCCACCCATGACTTTAGTTTACGATTTTTTCAGCTCCGAGGGCTTATAGATAAGTGCCAGCTACCCCGCTTAGCATCCCACTAAAGTTGGCGGATCCTGGGAACTCATCGGATATCCAGAATCCGATATCTACTTCTAAAATTTTCCGACTATTTTCCGAATTTCCGACTAAATTCCGACTATTTTCCGATCAGAATATACGTATTCGTCAAGCCTACAGCCTACACCGTCCCTTCTTATAGCAAGATACGACTGCCTTAACCAAAATTAGAAAGAAAGGTTTACCTGCTATACTTAGGAAGAGTTTTTTCTAGCCAAGCAAAATGTTTTTCTTGTGCCAATTTTTTGGCAGTTTTTTTCTCTTGACTTAAACCTTCTTCTTTTTGCAAACTTAAAGAATCTTTGCGTGATCCCCCACACAACAAAAATGTGTCTATCATAATAAAGACTACATTGAAGCCTTCTAGATTGTGAGTATGGACATAATATTCAGAAGGAAATTTCCTGTAAATTTTAGTTTGGATTAGGTTTTGTAAGAGTTGAGCAAAAGCTTCGATTTCAGAAGGCAGGAATCGAACTGTAACTGTACCCATGCCCAAAACGGGGGCAAAAGGGTGCTCGAACTAAGGGGCAAAAGGGTGCTCGAACTAGTCGAGCAGTTTGATAACTTGATAAAAACAGACCAAATATTGCTTATACTATTTTCAGTGTGTTTCATTTGGGCTAAAACACGGCCTCTAGCCTTCTCAAAATTTACATTTTTTTCCTCTTTCTCAATTCGTTTCTTTTCTTGCTCCTGATTTTTTTTATTTCCAGCTTTCTTCTTCTTTTCCTTTTTATGATGCTCCATATTCTTATGTTTACCTCCGTTGCTAATTTCCTGTTCATTCTCATTTTTGTTTTGGTCGTTTTTAGGCACTTTGTAGTCGTTGTTACCGGCAAGTGTGATCCATTGTAGTCCAATGCCAAGATAAGCTTTGTAGAATGTCTGAATTATGGCATCAGAAATGAATAATGAACAAGGATTTTAGCTCCAGCACTCCCCCCCCCTCCCGCACCCACCTCCTCCCGCCCCCGTTTTTTGAGGGACGAGGGACGAGGGGGGGGAGAATGGAAAATATTAGCATGAAAGTCTTCTTCAGACTAGATGGTTCCTCTTTTAAAATAAAATTATTTTCAGTCTTTTGAGAAGGGGTTGATAAATAGAGGACATGGCCTTCCATTAGAGAAGCTTACTGTATGTAAGGATAACTACACGATATTCCCAACTGTTCGAAAAAAACAAACAATAAAACCTTATCAAAACGTTCATCAGCATCATCAAAACTAATTCCACTATCGTAAAAATTATCTCCTAAACTCAAAACAAATTCTGGGAAAAATTCTTCTCCAAACAAATAAGGGGTTCCAATTAATTCTTTCATTCTCTCTGCCACCATGAATTGTCCTTTAGATGGTGCGTGATCAATTGGGTTCTTTTCTTGATCTAGAAACTCCATTCCTATAAAATTTGTATCATTTTTGTTATAGTAAACGCCGAAACCATTCTAGAAAAATTCTAAGGGACTCTGAGAATCTCCTAAGCCTTAGGGCTCTCTCTCTCCGCTAATCCTTCCCCACAACGACTGGTAGTTTCTACTTTATCTAATAAGCTAGGAGGAATTGCCAACGTTCGTTTAGTCCATTAAAACAATATTTACTGCCTTTTTATGGACGGTCTTAGTAAGTCCCGGATTTCAAGGAAAAAATTTTCTTTAGGTTACCTCCGATATCGCCAACCAAGTAAAAGTCAAGAGATGTGCTATCTTCATAGTCATACGTAAAATGAACGCGGTTTCCATTGTCCTCTTTTTGAGGGTATATTGTTTCAAAATCTTTAATTATTTTAAAAGAATATGTATCTTATATTTATTACCAAAAATTTTTTTAATTTTCAAAAAAAATTTTTTAATTTTTGGAAAAATCTTCATAAATTTCTTTTAATTTCAAAAATTTACTAACGATAGAACGAAGATGTTAAAGCAATCATTGTCGCAAACAAAACAAGTTTGAATAAATATTTGGCAACAACATGCCAGTTTGGATAATAAAGCATTGCTTAATGACTTAATTTATGCTTTTTACAAGGAAAAGGAGAGGGAATGAAGTGGATGAATTTTTAAATTGAATGAGTTAATTTAATAAATTAAAATATATATTTATAAATCTTCAAAGATAAAGCTTGGGGCGGGGTGAATATTTAAATTTGAAGAAGGAGAAGCTGGGAGGGGATTGTAATGGAGGGAGGATTGGAGGGAAAAAGGAGGGGAATTTGAAGGGAGGGAGGAGGAGGGAATTGTAAGGGAGGGAGGATTTGAGGGGTGAGGAGGGGGGAAGGATTCGAATGGAGGGGAGGAGGAGGGGAATTGGAGGGGGAGAAGGAGAAGAATAATTGAAGGGAAGGAGGGGATTGTAGGGGATTAGAGAAGGCGAGAAGTGAGGGGAGAAGAATAGGCATTGTGAATTTTTTTTAAAAATCCATAGTCATGCCTTAGCCCATGTGTTAAGCATTTAAAAGAAAATATCGACCCCCTTCTTAATCTTGGCAGGTGATAAAGAAATCATAAGATGCGCAATAGGTGAAAATAATAGAGAGAAAATAAAAAATTGATTTTTTAAAGATATTATATTTTAAAAATTAATTTTTAATTCTTTAAATGTTGAAAGTGGAAACCTAAACTTGAAAAACAAAACTCTCAAAATACCAGTCTTTTTGTAATTGGCGACTCCGCAGATCAATGGCTTTTAAATAAAATTGTTTCACTCGAAAACATTAGTGCATATAAGTCGAAAACAACGGTGTTTAAGAAATCTAAAGCTGTTATTACGCCTCGAACCCATACGCACTAATAATATCTAATGCTGTATAAAGGGGCATAATCAGACTAACACCTGATAATACGACCCCAACTTAGACCAATATAAAGGGGCATAATCAGACTAACACCTGATAATACGACCCCAACTTAGACCAATATAAAGGGCCATAATTAGAATAACGGCTTAGAAGCCGCTCCCAACCCATACAAATATAAAGGGCCATAATTAGAATAACGGCTTAGAAGCCGCTCCCAACCCATACAAATATAAAGGGCCATAATTAGAATAACGGCTTAGAAGCCGCTCCCAACCCATACAAATATAAAGGGCCATAATTAGAATAACGGCTTAGAAGCCGCTCCCAACCCATACAAATATAAAGGGCCATAATTATAATAACGGCTCTCTAAGGAAGAAAATTTTGAAATCTGAAAAATCAAAAAAAAAACTTTAACAAAATGTAAAAAGATTTTTTGTAGGACATTTTTCTGAAACATAGAAAAACAAGGAAACAGTGAAAAAAAATCTGAAAAGATGTTAACAAAAATCCCTAACAATAAATATCAAAAAAATTTTTTAAGACCGTCTCCTTACTAGACATGCTTGAACAAAACGTTGTGCCAACACCGAAATTGAAGGTAAAGTATATGATGGGCCATCAATAATTTTTTTGATAGAAACTTGTTTTAATAGATAACGAGGCTTCTTTAAAGATTTATCTTCTTCTTCTTCCTCTTCCTTTTTATTTTTTCTTTTCTTCTTTTCAATCTTCTTTTCTTCATCAATTTCAACTAATCGAGAGAATGCTGTTTGCTTTTCTGATTTTATTTTTTTGTTTGAATTTTTGTTGATAATATTGCAATTTTCTTCTTCCATTTGAATTGAATTCTTTTCTTCAATAGAAGGCAATTTTGGTGAAATAAGTGTGAAAGATCCCTAAAAATAAATTTTAATTAGTCAAGATCTCAGTATGTTCAGGCAGAAAAAATTGTACCTTATAATAAGGTTTATCTAAAATTTAGAATATCTCTTAAACAGGAGGATTATCTTTCAACCCAGTGGCAACCAAATTTTAAAAAAACGTATCCTAAATAGAGGAGTATCTAGTATTGAGGGTATGTTAAATTAAGGTGTATCCAGTATTGAGTGGATACTTAAGTAAGGCTTGTGAGTATAAAATCTATCAAAATAATTAAAATTAACCTGATCATTAATTCCACAAAAATAGATGTTGTTACATATTCTTTTATCTTTTGAATGTTTTTGTAAAGCAATTATCCTCTTTTGTGGTCCACTAAACCGAATTTCTTCCATAAAATTATTTTTAGTTCCATCCTCAGGATTTAAAAGATAAACTTAAAATTAAATTTCTTTTAAAAATTTTAATTTAATCAAAACCTTCTTGACCATTATGTGTAAATGTAAAAGAACGACTAGAGCCTAAATCAACAAAATTGGGTTGTTTAATAATCCAAAGAGGGTTCAGTTGATTTTCCTTTTTGCAATTAAAGGCAACTAATCCAGAAGCACATAAAACAATTAAAATGTTTGGACAATGTGACCATTCAACCTTTACAAAAAAAAGGTAAATTATCCTAGAATTAAATCTTTTTCAAATCAGTGTCTGATTGCGAGAAGTTATTCAAACTATTCTTAAGTTCGAATCGGAACCGGACCCTACCCTGAAGCTGACGTTTTGATCGGAAATTTCCGTGTTTGACGGTTTCAGAGTCTAAAACAGACTCGGTAATGGATACGGATACAGGGAATATCTATGCCTGCAGATATCCTCCGGTATCCCCGTTGATATCCGGATACCAAGATCCATGCCCATTACCAACGCTTGCCTAAAACAATGGCTCACGTAAAAATTAAAAGAAAATTTAAATTAAGGTCAGAGAATTTCAAAATATTACACTAATTAATATCAAAATATACTTGTTTTGCATCCACAAGATTATCAATCACTCGAGTAATTTTCATTTCATCAACATTTCTCAAAACAATAAACGTGGAATCGTTCAATATTTGAATTGTTGCAAATAAGCGTTGGCGAACTTTAGAACATGAAGTTATTAGACATCTTTGCCAGTTTGATTCACGCCTTTTTAAATCAACAGACCAATGAGATGATCTAAATTGAAAAATAATTTTATTTGAGAAATTCCAACGTTTAGTTATTTCAAACTTAAATCCCAAAAAAATTTTTAGATTTCAAATTTCGGTCCTATCCGAAAGCCCTGTCCTCTCGGATAAGGCTAAATTTTCATCACCCACAACTATTCCTACCAAAACCCTCTGATTCCAGAATACTAATCCAAATCATATAGGTATCAGTTAAAAAAATCATGGGCGACCCCTAATTCAATCGAAAATTTTTGATTAATAAGTAAATAGTTCTCCTTGGAAATCATTTGGAAAAAAAAGTAAAAATAATAATAAAAACCTTCTTGAAGCATCTCTTTTGTAAATGTCGATTAATCCAGTTGAGTAAACAAATATAAATTCTTCATTGTTTATTGATAATTCCATTTCATTAGCATTAGATGACGAAGGAATGTTTGTAAATTCATCAAATGTAGAACGTAAAAATTTTATACGTTTATCAAGTAGTTCAACACAATTTTCCAATTTAAAAGAAGCATTTGCCAAAGATTTGCTTTTTGATCGTCTCCAAAATTTTATTAATGTCTGGAAAATGCTCTATTTAAAATCTAAAGAATATAACATATTCTAGTGGAAGCCTCAGGTTTTTAGACTACCAATATGGCATGGGTTTCTAGATCTTTGACAGAAAAGCGGAGGACAGAAAAATTTTTTAAAGCCAGAGATTCTTCCCTTCCTCAACCTGGAGACGCGTCTAGAAAAGTTAAACCCAATTTTAGCCCCGTCAATGGAAAATGACAGAAAATAATAAATCTTCAAGAGGGAAGATAAAAAAAATTTTTTTTTAATAAAAATAAAATTTAAAAAGAAAAACCTTTTCAGGATTATCTCGACTAGATTCACAACTAACAAGCATTTGTAAACTTAGACAAACCAAATAAGTATTTAACCATTGAAATTTAGGCATGTTAAAAGTATCTTGTGGTGGAGGGCCATTTTCTTCAGCAATGTCCAACTATTCAAAAATTAAAAAAAAATTTTTTTTATTTCCAAAAAATTCTTACAATACAAGTAGTTTGCCAACAAAGAGGGTCAATCCATTGAATATGACCAAGGCGTGCATTTGAAACAAATAATAATTCATTTTCCAATGCTGGATCATTAGTAATTGAGAAACGATAATTTTCATTATTGTATTGTTCAGGAAGACACAAAACGTGTAAACACTATAGAAAAATAAATTTAAGAAAATAAAAAAATATCCGAGAGGCTTGAACGTTATGGGCCCATTTTCATTTCCAATGGAGTATCCAGTCCAAAGGATGGATTTCGAGAGTGTGGCATGCTCCCTCACTCACCTGTTGGACCTCTCATTTCTTCCCTATTTTCGTTTGTTATACCCATAGTAGTGTTTCACCGTAACCGAGTTGTAAACCGGAGCCGGATCCAATTTGATTTCCGGGTCCCGTAACAAAAAACATCGGAACTTTCCGGAGTCGGAACTTCTTTTGAAACTCAAACCCATGGAAATTAAATAAATTAAAAAAAGATAGATTTTCATGAAAATAAGATCCTTAAAATTCAGAATTCCCAAAGAGACTTGAAAGAAAACAAGCACAATAAAAGATAAAACAAACCTCTGCACGTGAAATTAATTGCATTTGCGCCGTACTTATAAAACAAAGTGTGTTATCCCTCAACAAAACAGCCATTTTAGTAAAATCACCACAAAGCAGTAATGAACGAGGGGGTGATTCGAGTAATAAATGTTCATGTGAAATCCATCTTCCCACACCACTAAAAAAATTTATATTAAAAAAATACAAAATTAATTAATTAAAATTTTAAACCTCGAAGCAGTCAAATTGTATTTGTAAAGTTGTGTGTTTCCAAAGCCTATAAAGGAAGTTCCAATATCCGAAACGCAAATTGTTGGTTCATACCTAAAAATAAATTTTAAAAGATTGCAGAATTAGGACTGCTTTCCAAAATTTTTAACTCGAATTATGGCGCAAAACCCAATGTTAGCCCCCCCCCCCCCCCGAAACCAAGCCCTAGATAAACCAAGCTCCTTTGTCCTCCTGTATCAGCCGTATAGTACTCACGACGTCTACTTAATTATTCCCTAATGGAAATAGTTTCTGTTCATTCACGTATTTCCCAAAAACTACTTTAGAAAAATTCAACCAAAGAAAATTAAAAAAATATACCCAGACAAAGTAAAATGAGAAAGATTGAAAGTTGACAAGCCTCTCGTTGTAAAATTGGTCCTAAAAATATAAAGCTTTAAAAAATTGTTTAAAAAATAAAAACCAGCAATAAACACGTCCAATATTCAACACAGCATATAACGCATCTCCAGAAATTACAACTTCTTTAAATTCAACAAGGTTTTGATCAACAACATCGAATTTAGCATCAATATGGTATTCGCGACGTTTACTTAATTTTAACATTATAAAAGTAAAAAAAAATATTGTTGGGTGAGGGAAATGACAAAGGAGGATCCAGACTAAAATTTTTGGATTTTTGGAGGGAAGAGAAAAACTTGGAAACACAAATGACATTTTGACATTTATTAGCACAAATGATATTTATTTTGATTTTAATTTTATTTTTTCAGTTAAGCAATTCTCGTTCACTTGATTCTGTTTGTTCTACTTTGAAGACTCTTGCCCACGAAGCGGAAAAAGAGAGCGAGGTTTTTTTTTGAATTTTTGGGCGTAAAAAATGAATATTTTTTAAAGTTTTTTTGGTGAGTCCTTGAAATAAATAAATTTTTTTAGAGTCAGAAATTTTTAGAAAATCTAGAAAATTTTTAAGAATAAATTTAGACTACAGTTAAAAAATTTCTTTTTTCAGAAGATATCAGAAGACTTTCACAAGGGAGAGTTGGACATTGATGAATTTGTTAAGCAATTTTGTGAAAAGCGTGCTACTGTTCATTTAAGGTTTTATTATTTTATTCGTCACTGGGGAAGCGTTATTCTTAGAGGAAAGATATTTTTTGCGGATATTTTTATTCTTATTTCATAAAATTGTTCGTGGAAAAACGGATGGGACGTGTTGACTGAGAATTAAGTCACGTTTAAAGAATTTTTTTAGGATCGTGTTTCGGGTTGGAATAAGTCCTGGTTTCCAGTCTTTTCACAGAAATGTCATTCCCTTCCCCCTGTGGTGCCTAATTATTCAAATTTTATTTTCTTAATTTTTTCAATTTTTAGGAAAATTAAAGAAGAAAAACTTTGTGAATTACTTCGACAACAACAATATAACCATTCTGTAGCTGCACCAAATGTTTATCCTATTGGCAATAATACTTCTACGGGTTCTACTCAATATCCACATTATGCTTTACTAAATGATTCGAAGAATTATCGGCATTCATTTTATAGTTAAAAATTGGATTATTTTAGAGAAGAATTTGATTATGATGATAATTTTTTGGACAAAAATGTATGTTTTTTTTCAATTTAACTTTCTCTTATAAAAAATTTTTTTGTAATAATTTTTCTGGATTAATTTTTTTAAATTTTAAAATTTAAAAACTATTCATTTCAATCTCTAGATATTAGGTTGAAAAAAGTTGTACCCTATAAGGTGGGGATAAAAATGGGGATATCACTTACAGTTTCCCAATCCAGAGGCCTACCAAATTTTTAGCGAAGTTGAGGTGAGGTATGACCACTGCTGTGTTTTGGGCATATTTATGTTGACTCCGGCTCACATCAGGGGGTTTTCAAAATCATAGCTCCGGAGCTGGGCTCCAGATCTAGCTCCCAGAGCCATACACAGCACTGGGTATGATAGTAATTTTGATGTTTAATGACTTTTTGTATATTAACTCATTCAAACCTTTTTTGAAAATCAACATTTTAAACTTTAAATAGGTTTACATTTTTAAGGGTTATTACATATTCAGTTAAATTTATCATACTAACGTCCTTGTTGCTTTTTTAAGAAATTGTATTTTTATATCCCGTCTTAATATCTCTCAAATTTTATTCTTTGGCACTTGCTTCGGTGGTGCAATTCCATGCGATTTTTCAAGCTAAAAATTAATTTTAGAAAAAAATTTTAGAGAAAAAACTTTTCTTGCGAGTGCCTGTAAAGTTACACAAACAGAAAATAAATCTCGTCCTTCTAAAAGATCAACAGATTGAAATGTTTCTTCATCAATTACACCAAGTTTTCGAGCGCCAGTAACGAATTGGTTGATATTTTCCATACAACTAATTTGAAAAAATAAAGTGTTTTGAAACAAAAGAATTACTTGAAGTTTGATATCGGTTTCATAACTTTTTTGACTGTAGCAGGTTCGACAGCATTCAAAAGTCTAAAAAAAGTATAAAATAATAAGTTCTACAGTGGCCTGAAGTTTTGGTTCACTTTAGAATCTGAATTTCCAATCCTAAATGCTAGGGTCCCCCCTCGTTTCTGGGGGAGGGGTTCCCGTTTCACTGATGTGAGAAAGAAAATCATGCTGGAATCAAAATCAAGGCAGGCTTATGTTTGTAATAAAATTTCAGTTCAACTGTCATCTCTATGTATGGCTCAAGTTATGCCCCTCAATTCATGTCCCTCAAGTTATACCCCTCAAGTTATACCCCCTGTTTACCTGCACAACAATTGCCCATCCTTCAATTGGGTATGAAAATTTTGTCTTGATCCCTCTGTATTTACGGCATCATCCTTTACCAGTTCCTTAATCCATTCCAGTAAATGATTACCCTCCAATTCGTTATATTTTGATTGTTGCTAGAATTATAATTTTATTTTCGATTTTATTAACAACTAATTACAGTGATGATTCACTTTAGGGATGGTTCACCTATCAGCATTTAAAGTGCTTATTGTTACCAAGGAGTTTAAATGATCGTAGAAATTTTCTCGACTAATTAGTCTTTCTTTCTCTCAATTAAAGTACCCTGCCTCAAATACCCAAGTCGATAGTTAGGTTAGGGAGGTAGTTAGGTTAGGGAGGCCCTTCCGATAATCCTACCATTTCTCTTTCCTAAAATTTTTTTGCAATCTAATTTAAATTGAAAAATTCGCCTAATTACGATAAATCTGGGATTAAATGTCATTTTCTGACGAAATTCTATTTTAAATTTAATTTCATCCAACCTTCCCAAATATTTCTCCTGCAATTCCAGCTGGTCTAGGTCGATGTACATACTCAGAAGATGACATTCTAATTAATTAAATAATTTAAAATTAAAGGAAAATTTTTAAATATTTTTATTTTCAAGATTAACACAAAAATTAAATAAAAATAAAAAATTTAACTTGAGAAAATTATAAAAATAAAAGTTTTATAAATCCTCCTACTTTTATCTCTTTCCAGTCTTGAAGAGGTGCTCACATTCTCTCTTAGCTTTTAATTTTTTTTCTGATAGCCGATTTTGTGCTTTTGTTTGTGCAACTAAAAAATTTATTTTTGTGCTTTTGTTTATCTTATGTTTTTTTTTATTTTTTTTTCTTTCAAAGCTTGGAAATTTACTGAAATTTAGTAATCTTTTTAGATTAACTCATCCAAGGGAAGCTCAAAATATCAATTAATTAAATATCAAATTTAAAATTGGTTGGATTTTATTAAAAGTTTGATAATTTGGATCAGTAATGGGTAATTAATGCAAATTCCTCTTTACCTGATTTTATTTTTTCTTAATGGAAACCAAACGTATAAAAACGATAATTCCCATCAGGCTACAAAATCACATGTTTGTGAGAAGATTATGTCTCATGTCAGCTCCTTGATAATAAAATCCAAAATTATTTTGTAAGAAAGTGAGATATACTGGCTCGCATTTAAACCGCTTACCAGGCTGAGGTTTAGAATCTATTAAATGAGATGGTGAAAGCCACAGAGTCGGTAGAGCACTTGTGTATAATATATAAGGGAGAGGTCGGTGGTGAGCGAGAAGCGATGGATCAAGGCATGCCTGGGGTTAAACTTGACCTCTCCCTTATTTTTTAGAAAATTTATTTTTGCATTTTTATTTATTTCTAAAAAATAACTAAAAAAATAATGTTCGGTCATCAAAAAAAAATTCCTTGAGATTCCCCTCTGTCAGTTGTCTTAACACAACAAAAATGCTTGTAAAAAAGATTAATTAGATTTTATTTAAAAAATTTTTTTGTGGGTACATATGTGTGTGTTGATTAAAAGCTTTGATGTTTTGTGATGCTTGTTTTAATCCAAAACATAGTGGTTTGTTGTTATTTTGAATTGTTTTTGGTGATTAATTGCTTAAACAGACATTACTTTTATTTTTCAATAAAAGAGGGGATGATTGGGCGCGGGAAGGACTTGGCGCTTTTGACAAACTAAAAGGATAGCTGAATTAATTTTGAGTCAAAATTTGAGATAGTGGAAGCATAAAGCTTAAATTAACTTAAAAAATAATAGAGCAAAATCTTGTTGCCTTAGTTGCTCTTTGCCGACCAGAGGCGTGCCACTGATCAACTGATATTCAGAAAATGCACTAAACCAGTTACTATTGCATCTCGGAATTATTAAGCTATGTTTCTTAAGTTTGTTAAATTTAGAATTTAAGCTGGGTATAGGTCAATTGCTGGTGCTGGTTTTCTCTTGTATCCAAAGACCTTATATCCTGCCGTTTTGGTTTCCAATACTGGAAATTTATTTTTACAACAGGCATTCTTTAAGCTTCCTATTTTTTTCTGAGTCTAGTTATCCTTGGACTCCATGCCAAGGATGTTCAGAATCCGGCCCAGCTTAATATAACACCAAGTCTAGGCCACACCTTTTAAAAATTTCGCTATTTAATATATGTTTTAAATCAACATTATTGCGCCAAAAAAGTTTGCGCCCAAATATGCCCTAGAAAATAAAATAAATTTATAGCCTATATAAAATCTCTAACAAAAACATTTAAGTATTAAGCCTTCAATTTTATTTATTTTTTATTTATATATCCTTTTAACCATCAAAACTTTACCACATTTTTGCTTTTGCAATATTATTAAAAAAATTTTTTGTGATACCCCCGATAAGAGGAATCTCTCTATAAGTACACCACCTCCCATCTTAATTTCATTTTTACCTCAGCAAAATTCAGCCGAGGAGGGGTGTTGTTTTAGAGAGTCTAATGTACTGGATACCCCTCAATTTAAGATACACCTCGATTTAGGATACCCCTCAATTTATAATTCACCTTGATTTAAGGCCGAGGGGTCGGTATAGGAAGAGTTCATATATGTACTTTGGGTGGACACTAGTTTACACCTCTATTTAATGAACCATCTTTAAAATCTGGTTGACCATTGGGCAGAGGAAGCTGCCTAAACGATACCCTCTATTTAAGATACATCTGTTGTTGACGATAAATATTGACACTCCATAAATTATTTTTAAATTATTTTTAATATTTTTATACCCTTTTCGCCTCTAGGCATAAAAAACAAACAAAAAACATTTCAACAAAAGATTTATGAAGATATTATTTTCTCTTAATTTTCTCAGGACATTTATTTTACTTTCTATTATAGGTAATAATCCGTTTAGCACCAAAATAAATTTTTTTCAAAAAAATTTTGTTTAAATATTTTTTTTCTATTAAAATATACTGTATTAGGTGGAGGTTAAAATTTTTCTTATACTAGGGTTGCGTCCCGAACGCTCGGGGGCGGGTGTGTCAGCGTACGGGGTTTTCCAATTGTTTCGAGGTGGGGTTCGGGTCGGGGGAGCAAAATATGGTCGGAGTTGGGGTTTATTGGAAAAATTTTTTAAGGAAAAAATGCTCTAAAAATAAGCCGTTTTCGGTCTATTTTCGTTAGGTTATTATGAATTTAATGAGATTTTACAAGGTTTTACAACTATTATTTTTTATATAATATAAAATACTTGGACTATTTTTTTATTGTTTATTTAATTTTTTGATTTATTTATAATATCCACTCCCTTAAAAAATAATATTTTTGACCTGTTATATAATTTATATTTATTTATTGTAATAATTATTTTATTTTTCCAAGTATAATTTAATTTTCTTCTTTAAACAAAAATTGCGTAATTAATGCCATTTAACCTATTAAATAGTAAATGACACGATAGATGATTTGAAGTGAGCAATAAACTAATATTTTTAAGTATTTGATAGTATTTTTAAAATAAAGACATTTGATCCATTAAAATTTAATTTCGATTATGCCGTATTTACTAAAATGAAGCCCAAGGAGATTTAACTAACCTCCACAGTAGTTCACTTTTTTTTGGGAGGGGGTATTCTTTAGCATCGTCCAAAAATGTGAGTATGTGGGGCTCTAATAAAAGGAGAGGGTACCGGTGACCTAAGGGAGGGGTGACCTAAGCCTATCGACCACTTCTTTTGGAGAGATTAGTAATTTAATGATAAGTAGATAATAATTATATAGAAAAATATTTTTCGAGCAAAAATTGCGATAATTTTTCAAAAATGTAGGGGAAGCGTCAATTGTAAGGGTATCTCAAATGGGAAGGGTATCCAAATTGGGAGGCTAATCTTTAAAACAATTATGATATCTATATCTATCTTTCTATTGATACGAGTGTATTATTGAGCTCTTTGTATTTTTAGGGAGAATATTGGATGAAAGGGGGGCCTAAACTTAAGTATTGACCAAAATCCCCTTTAAATTTAAATTATAATCAGAAAAACCACTAAAAACCAAACCCAAATCCATTCTCAAATAATTCCCCCTCCCCTTTATTTGCCCAAAAAGTATTTGTCTCTAAAAGGGTCAAACAAGCAAAAACAAGAAAATAAAGAAAATAGGCCGACTCACGGCCAAATCCGCTTTAAAAAATTTTTTTCTGAGAGATGATTGATTCATTTCATCCCGCAAATCCCCTTTTCCTTTTTTCAAAAAATAAAAATTTTATTGGCCATTTAATTTCCCATTCATTCTCGATTTTCTTCAATTTCCTCCGCCTTTCCTCCGCCTTTCCTTCTTTGACCGTTCATTGCGCGGGGATTAGCCCCTTTCCCCCCCCCCCCCCTCTTTTTTATTTTCCCTCGTCGGGTTCTTCAAAAAATAATGATGCGCGACAAATGGTGGACATAAAAACCAATATAGTATATTTATAGAATGATTATTATTTGGCAACAAATAGAAGAAAAAGGATAGGAACCTTCTCCTTTTTCATTCAGCGGATGCGCAAACACAGATTTTTTGTTGGGGATTGGGAAAATAGGGAGAAAATAGGGGGAGGAGGAGAGCTTCAAATCTGTTTTAATTATTTGCGCGCTAATCAATTAATTTTTTCTCGATTCTTGAGGGTTCTAGCCTATTTATTTTGTACTTACTGTAAGTTATAAATTATTAGTTTTAAGACCTGTACAGGAAGCCTATCTAAATTCTTAAAGAGATGAAATTTAGTGACTGACATGTAGGCAGATCTAGTCAACTTTCCTTCCTACCTATCACACAAATACATACCAGGGATCCTGCCCTCGATTCTCGAAGTGTGAATTTATTTTGATGTCGCAGGATCCTCAATACATCCCAGGTATGTATTACATACCTGGGATGTGCTGGATTATCCGAGATCTGATACACTAAATTCGAAACACGGACAGTTTCTCAATACACCGAAATCAGATACCCGATCCATGGAATTTTTAAAAACCCGATCGGAAATCCTACCGGACTTTTCTCTCTACTATGCATATGTCCGCATAAATTCTGATTTTTATTTCCATAGAATTTCCAAATTTTCTGATCTTTCGATACCAATATTTCCATAATATATTTTCATGTTTAATAAAAATATTTGTTCTTCATTCCATCAAAAATTCCCTCACTCCCTCTTCCCATCCTTTCACATTTTTGTACCTCAACTTTTCCCGAGAATCAAAACTCTCTAAATTTCATGTTCAAACACCTGTCTATATTTTCCTATTTTCGAGTTTTTTGACCTGGAAGAAGATATCTTCCAATACTTTCACAAAAAAAAATTTTTTTTGAAAAATGCCGATACCTTAAATTATTTTTCTTTTGTGTTTAAACAATTTTTTCATGTTTCCCTTTTAACAATATTTAATTATAATACATCTATTATATTTATTTTATTATATTTTATTTATAATTATTAGTCAGGCAAAATTTTATAATGGTCATGTTAATGCGCGAAAGTAATATTTAATAGTAGTGGGTGTTTATAGGAATGAAAGAACTAGATCAAAAATAGTTCTAAATTAATTTCTACTTAATATACATTTTTTAATTGAAAAAAGTCTCGAAATTATTAAATGTAAAATTATTAATGTCTCATTTTTAACTGACAATTATCTGGTTTTATGTTTTATTTGAGTGGATACTTCGATATCACTTTTAATCCCTCTATATTTCCCTTAATACCTCGATATCCTTCTCAATCCCTCAATAGGTTGCTTAATCTCTCGGTATCTCCATTGATCCCTCAATATCCCACTTAATTCCTCGACCCTTAATCCATAGGGATATCCCTCTCAATCCCTCAATATTTCCCTTAGTCCCCCTATATATCCTTTAATCCCCTCGATATCTCCATTAATCCATTGATATCTCCCTTTATCCCTCAACATCTTCCTTAATCTCACTATATCTCCCTTAATCTACCGATATCTCTCTTAACCCATCTATATCCCTTTTAATCATGATTTGCCACTAGGAGTCCAAAGTCAACATGGTGCAGCTCCGAAAATCACCAGCTTCAGGGCCGGTGTCAAGATCTAATTAGGGTCGGAGTTAGAGACAAATGCCACAAAACGTTCAATACCCAGGCACTGTAGGAAATCATTTATTTGAAAATCATTCATTTTCTGAATTCTTTATTTTCGTTTATTTAAATATTTTATTTATTGTTTTCGCGCAAATTTATAAATAAAAATGTTAAAAATGAGGGAAGTGTCATTTAGATTTCCTTAGGGAGAATAATATATCGTTAATAAACACCCCAAAAATAGGGCTTTTATTAACATAATTGGCGTTAATTACATTAAAAATTATTTTAAAAAATTGTTGTTTTTGGATACATTTTAGCAATCCTGCCAATATCCCGATTAACGGGAAACGGGGTTACAGAAGAAAAACGCCAGGAACAGTGTGTGTCATGGCATTGCGTTTTGGCGTTTATTTTTGGCCAATTTTTGGCGTTATGCATTTGGCGTTTTTTAAAATTTTGAAAAATTAGTGTTTGGCGCGCCACACGAAAATTTTGGCGTACAGCCCTGGCAGGAATTCCCGTGGATCAGACGAAACGGCAGGCATTTAAATTAAATATAAAGCCTGGGTGCTTAATTACAGCCTTATTTTAGCCAAAGGGGCTATAGTACAAGAAGTACGGTAGAGATCAAAATTTTGTCCGCAATTCTTGTCCGCAAATGAATTTTCTGTCCGCAAAAAAAATTTTTTTCTTGAATTTTTTCTTGAATTTTTTCTACTTAAAAAAATAATTAAAATTATCTCTCTTCTAATTTGTTATTTAATTAAAGACATATCCAAATATTAAATAAATAAAAATAAATTTATTCCACAGATGTTTCCTCATTTTTTTATTGCAAAATCTCGGCAGTTTTCTGGACATATTTTTTCCCACTTTTATTTTACTTGTTGAAACCACAATTAAATGAAAAAATTTCCTTTATTTATCGTGTTTCTCTTTAAAATAAAAATAATCAAATGTTATGTATCCCACTTCCCTTTTTCCTTTCCCTTTTTTCTCATTTTTATCATATTTTGCCAATCCACATTTTGCCAATAAGGGTAAAAATTCACATTTTGTCACACTTCTTATTGGCAAAACGTGTATTTTACCCTTATTGGCAAAATGTGGAATTGGCAAAATGTCGTCTCATTTTATTAAAACGCCCCAAAACCACTTGTTTAGCATTTGTCCAATCTCGTCTTTTAATTAAATGCCGTCGGCACTAAATACATGTTTACAAAAGTGCTAAACATGTATTTATTTAAAGAGTGTGTATGTTTAGCAATCCAATATTAGTTTTGTTGTTGTTTATTTAAAAATACTCTAGGGATATTTTAGTAAATTTCGCTCCCTAAGGCAATTTAAAAGGGAAAGGATAAACAAGAAAATTTTTAAATTTAAAAAGAATTTTAATTATTATAAGTGATTTAGGAAGAGGGAGGGTCGAATCTTATTGTAAAAACACCTCGAAATTTAAGATGTGTTTTTTAAATTTGTTTGGCCAATGGGCGGTGGAGATGCCTAAGCAATACCCTTATATTTAAAATACCTCTCATTTAGGGTTGTCGGTTCTGGACCGAACCGAAGATTTTCCGGTTCGGTTCTTCGGTTCGCTTTTGGATATCCGAAGAATTCCAGGAACCGACAACCCTACTCTCATTGTATGATATGATTTTAGGCCTAAAGGCTTAAAAGCCTTGCCTATCTATAATAAAAAAGGTCCCAGTCCTGATATCTTGAGGTTATCTAGGGATTGACAGCTCTTTTCTGGTTTCAAATTTAGTCAAGTTAGTTGCCCAATAGGTGAGGAATAGGGTTGTCGGTCCTGGAAAATCTTCGGATATCCGGAACCGAACCTAAGAACCGAACCGAAAAATCATCGGTTCTTCGACAACCCTAGTTAGTGAGCTGCCTAAGGTGCCGTCAATGGATTCTTAAGTCATCGGGATCAAATGTCCTACTCACTCATAACTTTAGAGACAACTACAGCATCGAAACTCATAGAGGGTTTAAACCTTTCTGCCATGCTGTTTGAGCTTTAGGGTCTCATAATTAGCTTAACTTTAACATTAATTACCTCTCTAATATTTTTTTCAATTTTTTATTTTTTTTGTGTTCTAGCTAAACAAACACACATTTTTTAATAATAATATCCTGGGTTTATCTTTTCAGTCAATTTACCACTCCCTCAAAATTTTTTTTCTTCTTACAATACCTTATTTTTCTTTTAATTCCCTTTTCTTAATAGCCCTTTTAATGCTTTTCGATGATTCTTCACAGTTTAGCCACCATAAGTGAGTAAAATAGAAAGAATTTTGGGGGAATTTTGGGGGGGGGGGGAATAAAAATGAGCAATAGGGAAAGGAAAAGCAGGATGAAATGTCTTCTCTCTCTCCTCAAAACTCTTGGGAAACAAATGCAAATAATATAAAATAAATATAGATAGCTTTAATGCCATCCAACAACTGATGAGTAAGTCTACAAGCCTTATACAAGAATAGGGGTAGGGGACGTTTGGGCGTGATAAATAAAAGGGCGCGTTTGTGAATTTGGAATGTTTACAGGATTTTTTGAAATTTGTAATATTTTTTGTAAGACCTGCTAGAATTTACTAGAATAAAAAAGAAGTAAAGTCAGAAAAATCACAAAAATGTCCGCAAGAAAAGTGCGTAAAAAGTTATCGTAATTAAAGTTACCGTAATTAAAATTTTTTTGAAGTTTCCACAAAAAACTTAAAGTCCGCAAAAAATCCCCACAAAATAGTGTCAGCAAGAAAGTCCGCAAAAAGCAATCCGCAAATATTCCCCGTAAAAAAATTGTCTGCAATAAAATTGTCTGCAAAAGTTGTCCGCAAATAAAATTGTCCGCAAATAAAATTGTCCGCAAATAAAATTGTCCGCAAATAAAATTGTCCGCAAATAAAATTGTCCGCAAATAAAATTGTCCGCAAATAAAATTGTCCGCAAATAAAATTGTCCGCAAATAAAATTGTCCGCAAATAAAATTGTCCGCAAATAAAATTGTCCGCAAATTAAATTTGCCCACGAATGTCCGCAATCTTTAAAAACGAACTCCCAAAAATCTCTCACTATTTCCTAATTTCTAACCAGCTTATCCAACCTCTAATTTGCCAAATTTATAATCACTCCTAACCATTCTCGCGCCATAAAATGCATTAGGAGAACAAAGACAAACAATCCTGAGAAGCTCTCCCCTCAATTTTTAAATAACCAACCGGGCGGAATAGTAAAGCAAACAGATACATAACACACATTTATATATTTTCTGTTTAATTTCTAAAAACCAACCACTCATCTTCCGACCATTTTCCAAATTTTTGACTGTTTCCCTTTTCATATAAAAATACAACCAACGACTAGTGTAACATGAATAAGACTTTTATTTTTCTTTTCAATTTTTGTGGAGGGCTTACTGTCATTTTAAAATATATTATTTGTAGTTAAAAATTGGGAAAATATTTTTTAAAAATGATAAAATTAGTTTACAGAATTTATTAGTTCGAGCTTTGATTAAGGTTTGCGGGTCAGAAAATCCTGGTCCGAAAATGGTCCGAACTTTTCGGTTCGAATAAATATCTGGGGTTCGGGATATTTAACGGATAAATAAAGCAGTATAATTAATGAGGTTTCCTCCCATTAAATGGAGTTTCTTGTATGAATGTTTTTGGAGTTTAATTCTCTCCAATTTTGGAATTGGAAAAAATATTTCCAGTATAATTTCAATCTTTTATTCAGACTTTCCTAACGAGTTTAAGTTTCTCCAAGTTTCTGTTTCTTTTTCCAATTCTCGATTTCCTACTCCAATTTCAAGTTTGAAAAGGTGAGATTTGACTTTTGGATATGAATTAGATTTTTTATTTAAAAATACAAGGGATTTTGCCTACTGCAAAAGAATATTCCTGATTTCAGGTCTAAAGAAGGAAAGCTTTTCAAACATTTTCTAAGGAATTAAATTATTCATGAAAATTAAAAAAAATTTTTTTCTTTTTTGGGGGTCTCCGCAATTATTAAATACTACTTTTTTCTCCATTTTTTACCTGTCCTCATCATTTTATTTTTTTTTGTTTTTTTGACAATAAAATTTATCTACCTACAAACAATTTACGCAACTTCCCGTGCCAATCGAGCGTCTCCTTTTATTTCAATCGAGAAAAGAAGATAAAAAAAGTCTTTATCTACTTAAAATATTACTTTACAAACAGACTTATTTTTCATATAAACAAGTTAAAAAGACAAAAATGCCGACAATTATTATGATGCCAACGATCTCTTATTTAATGCCCCAAAAAATCTCGATGAACGATGGGGACGAACGGAAGGGAAGAAATTTTTTTTGGAATGAGAGAAATAGGGAGATGAATTAACCCTCCATCCCCTTCCCCCTCTTCCTCCTCCCTCCTCCTTTTCCTCTTCCTCCATCCCCTCCTCTCTTCCCCCTACATCTCCACAAGATTCACTTATTGAAGAAGGAAGCAACTTTAAGAGAAGGCAACTTGGAGGGATGCAAAAATAAATTTTTGCTTTGAAATGCCGACAATTTATGAGGATGCCGCTTTTTTTGATTGCTTCCAATTCTCGGTCCTTTACGCCTAATTTATTTTGCTCTCTTTCTCATAAATATTATCTATTTATCAAAACAAAAATTTTAATGATCGAGAATTTTTTAATACACTGTAAACCTCAAAAAGGAAGCCAAAAAAGAAGCCCCGGCAGCTCAGTTGGTGGAGAGAGTCTCTCGTACCATATTTCAATGAAAACTCAAGGCGTTCTTTTTTAATAGATCATCGAGTGTGAGGACATCTATTTGAAGGCATGGACTGATATTTACAGTATTATCACCCCATATTTACTCTGAGTGATTATTCTCTCAGTCTACCATTGAAGAGGAGTAACGGCATTAACCACTCCTTTTAGCTATAGGGTTTAGTTAATCAAGAGGGCTTTTATTCGGGAGGGCGTTTATTCGGATCATGTATTTATCAAGACTTAACGAAGGCTTGATCTCTTTAACTCTCCTTCTCGATATATCGCTTTCCACTCTCGATCAATCCTCATATCCAGTCTCTATGTTCTACCCAAATAATAATATTTATACAAAACAATCAAAAAATGTTTTTCCATGCATTTATGGGTCACTAGTTATTTTTCAACTACTAGTCGGTCTAAACAAACAAAAAAAACACATAACAAAAAAGTATCCGTCGCGATTTCATTTTTTCTCAATTTTTAATTCGTCAATAGCTTTGGCATCATAACGGAAATATAAAATTTTATTTATGTTTTTTGTCGGTATTTTTTCTATTATCTCATTATTATTATTATTACCCTTCTGTCAATTGCCATTTCCGCTTCGATGTCTTCTTTTTTTTGGAAAAAAAAATTTTTTTTGGTAACCGTAATTTATGTGTTACATTGTTTTTTGAGTAAACTCCCACTCCCTTCCTAATAAATATTTTATAAAGTTATTTTGAGGTTGTGAGACAATTTATCCCTATTGAGACAATTTATCCTTTATTTGGGTATACTGTATTTGATGTAAGATTTTTTAGTTAAACTTTATTTTTATCAAATTATGTAATCGGACAAGTAGTCGACGGTTACTCCTGTCCAATCCCTATTTTATAGGATCCAGAGATATGACCGCTCCTGGATTAGGTTCTGATTTGAAAGCAAGTGGAATCAGGTCAGCCGCCTCAAGCCTATTCCTTCACAAAGGGACTTTTTCTAAAAAAACTTTTTCGAAACTCGAACTTCAATTGGCATCGAACCATATTAAGATGTCTGGGATTAGAAAATTTTAGATAAAGTTATCGCCTTACGATGGACTTGACTCGTGGTGGATCGGGATGTTCTCACTGATTTTTTGTGGGATTTTCTTTCGATCATTTAAAAATTTTTTTTTATTTACTCAGAACACAAATCTCCCATTTTTCAGCATTCTTCTAAAATTTAAAAACATTTATTCATTTATTTACTGTTTGCGCGCCTGGTGTAATTGTGATATAATTTAAGAGGGTTTTATTCTCATTTTCCTTACTTGGATGAATGACTGAAAAAGAAAAAAATAAAGGAGATTAACTTCACATTTTCTCACTCAAATCCTTTATTTTGTGTCTTTTAACCCCTCTGTTGGATAAATAAAAATATTCCCTCCTTAAATATATTTTTCTTTCCCCCCAAGTTTCCAAAATTCTCACACATAAAATCTTTGAAAAATTTTTTTTATTTATTCAAGTGCCCCCATTTTTATTTATTTATTATTTACACGCGCAAACAACAAGATACTTGGGTATTAAAACTAAAAAGATTAGCTTAAACAAAAACAAAACTGTTGAGAGGGGATAGACTTGGAAAAATATCCTGTAGAGAAAGTTAATTTGAGGGATTTAAATGGAATATTAGCAGTATTTATGAGAGAAATTAATAAAGGGATTTTGTTGATAGGGGATCCCTCCGAATAGAGGATTCCTCCTCTGATAGGGGATTCCTCTGATCCTTCAGTTGGAGATGGTGTTCTGATGCTATCCTTGAAGGAACGCTCTATCATACGTGATTATCTATTAGAGAGGTCCTACTATTAGAGGGGGTACTCTAGAGTTCCTTCCAGTTGGAGAGTGTGTTCATATGCTATCCTTCTATCAGACGAATCCCCTCATTAGTTTCTCTTATAGAGCTTCAACTGGAGGGACTTTAAGACTGTTCTTCTATTAGAGAGATATTTATTTTTGTCTTTATAGGTAATAAATTAACATCTATTTTCTAATTTATTCTTACTTAAATTTTTATTATCCTAACACTCTCTTAATCAAACTTTTTTCACTCCCCCAACTTTTTGTCCTTACTTTAAAACTTAATCCTTTATTATCCATAAATATTAAATCTCTCCAAGTTTTCACTCTTCCTAATCTTTCCGTTTATTAAAAAACAATTTTTTATTGACCAAATATATCTTAAAAATATTTTTATGTATTAATTTTATTTAATATTTTAAAAATATCTTTTAGTTAATCTGTTTTATGGATTATCTTTTAAATTTTATTTGTTGTAAATTTATTTTGTTGGATTTAACTTGCAAGCAAATATACTTGACTCTGAATTTAATTTCTAAACCTAAACAGTTTTAAAGGGTCCTATGTAGGATTAGCAGATTTTAGGAAATCCCCAGTTATCAGGATCCGAACTTATCCGGATTTCCGGAGGTCCGGACCTTGTTGGATCCTGATATGGTCCAAAAGCGCAGGGCCTGAACGGGGGATTAGGAGAAGGTTCGGAAACGGGAGCCTCCCTACTTTTCCGATCTCTATATATAACCTGAATCCGCTAAATTTAAGGCATATATGTGACAGTTTTTGGCACTTCTTTCTCCTTAATTACCGTAAAAAACTTTTCTTTCAATTGTCAGAATTTCCCCAAGATTAATTTTTTCATTGTCGCTAGTTTTTTTTGCCAGATCTCTTTTTTAAAAAAATTTTTTTTCTCACAGTTTAGCTATAAACAACAATAAAACATTGGGCAAAAAACTTTTCTTTTTATAAATTTTAGGGATAAAAGTTGTCTCGATGTTAAAACAATCGGGAAATAAGGGGGAAATAAATTAATTATTTGCCTAATTCTAAATAAGCTTTATTTATTTCGCATGGCCGCGATTTCAATTGGCCGTGAGAGAATAATTGGGTAAAAATAAAAGGAGTTTTAGGAGATAATGGATGAAGAAGTAAAGAAGATTTGTTTAAAACGGAAATTTGAGAGTGGTTGGGGGAATATATTGGTTAGCTTTCAGGCAAAATTAAAAATAAAATAATGGATCCAGTTTGATAGAATTTTGAGTTAAGGCAGGGCACCCCGGTATCTCAGTCGGTAGGGCACTTTTACGTGATGAGCACATCTCCCTTTTGATATTTCTTGTAAATTTATCTTCTGCCCGATAATTATTTATTGGCCAATCCCGGACGTCCTATGTGCTAGGATGCTCGGGATTCAAATATTCTTAACGAAGTAATGCGTAGGCTTGCGATACAGCTTCCCATTCAGCTCTACAAGGCTCTTGTTTTGAAGCAAGTTAGGGGAGGGACTTAGTGAACGGAAGAGAAAGGACTTAGTTCGGCCTCTCTTCACTACTATCCTTTTTTTGACCTTCCCTATTCTCTTCTCGTTTTTTAACCCTCGATCTTTTGAAATCTAACTACTTTGTATTCCCTAAAAATAAAATTAATTTATTTTTATTTTTACATTATTACAACTAATTTCCTCCTAAATATATCTGATTATCTCCCCCTCTCATATTCCCCCACCAATTCAACCCGCAAAATGATCACAAAATTTAATCTCTCCTTCAACAACAAGAATTTTTATTTTAAAGTAAATAATAATTAATCAAAAGATCATCAAATTGCTTAATAAATTGAGGGGGAAGGGAAGGGGAAGGATGCGCACGCGTTGTAATAATATTATTAAAAAAAAGTTTTTACATTTTTAATAGACAAGATATGTTAGGAGAAGGGAAGGATATATTTATAACAAATTGGTCAATCGAGAGTCAATCCTTTTTAATATTTATAAAATATAAATAAATGGATATTTTTAGATAAAAAATAAATTTATGGGCATATTTACTAGATCTTGGTTAGCGAGATAGAGATTGTTTGTGTCTGATCTTTAAGTATGAACATAGTTTCGGACGCATCCTTCGGACAGATAATTGAAATCTTGCGAACTGATATTTGACATCTTGCGAACAGAATCTTACGACTGATACTTAACATATTGTGGGCAGATATTCAACCTATTACGGGCCAATATTTGCGGACCAATTTTCGGCATTTGCGGACAAATTTTTGTTTTTCTTATACCTTTTGTTTTTCTTATACTAGAAAAATTTAAATTAAAAATCCCCCAATTTTTTTTCAAATTTTTAAAAATAATTATAGTAAATATCTTGACATGTATTATAGTAATATAAGATCTTTTGTGCCATATACCACCAAAAATAGGAAATTCTTTAGGCTTCATCTTTATCCGCAAATTTAATTTCTTTTATTCTTTATATTTTGTGTTCTGATCCTTAATTTATCCTTAATATTGAACTCTTTTATTATTTTAATTATTTTCCATCCATAATTATTTTTCGAGACATTCTAACCAATTTAATAGCCCTTTTGTTCTTTTTATACAAAAAAAATTTAAATTAAAAATCCCACAATTTTTTTTTAATTTTTTTTCGAATTTTAAAAATAATTATTTTCTCCCCCATCTGTAGCAAGATGTTATTTAGGTATATTTTACTAAAAAAAAGGAATTATTTTTTATTTTCAAAAAAAATATCTTGACATATTATTTGTGCTATTATACCCTTTAATTCCTCGTTTCTAGGCCTGCAAGAAAAAAAAATAATGGGAGGGAGATTACCGTAATTTTTATTTTTAGTTAAACAAGCAACATAACATGAGGGACAAGAAACAAAAAATAAAATGTTAAAGGGAGGGAATAAATAAATAAATAATTTTTTTTGACGAATAAGAACTCGATGTTATTTTTTACTAGTATTTTTTACAATAAATTTAGGTATTTTTAGGTAAAATTATTTTTAAATTTATATGCTTCCAAATGTCCGCAAGTTTTATCCGCAAGTATCAAGCTGGAATTAAAACTTCAACCTTTGTATACTCAAAGCTTTATAAACTTTACGGAAAATATAAAAATAAAAAATATATCTAAAATATGATCCTATAATCAGAAAATAATCAAAAATAAAATTTGCGGACATAATTTGCGGACATAATTTGCGGACAAAATTTGCGGACAAAAATTTTTGTGGCCTCAATCAGGACTAACAATTCAAAAAAATTTTTAAAAATTTTCTATTCATTCTCCTTCAAATTAGGTTTAAAATTAATAATAAATATAAATTTAATTTCTGACCCTTTTACAACCTTACCCTTTTTAAATTTTTCTAAAAATTTTTTTAAATTAATTAATTTAATTAATTTTAATTAATTTTAATATTTTTTAATAAAATAGCAACAATGCCAAAACATTTTTTATCAATTCTATCAATCTATTTAATATCTAAAAATAACTATAAATCACTAAAACCAATTGGTCAACATACCTAAACATTAATTGTACACAAAAAATACAAAAAAATAAATAGTAAATTTCATTACCTTCCCCCCTCTCCCAAAAAAATTATTTTTTTATATTTTTTTTTATTTTCTTCTCATCATTTCTTAATCGTTAATACTCTCTTCCCCCTTTACAAAAATTTATTTACGACCCTCCCGGCCTCAATCGCACGATTAGAATCTCTCGCAAATATTGCTTCTCTCCCATGGATTTTATTAAAAAAACAATTAATTTGCCATTCTTTAGCCTATAAAAATGCCAAAACGCAATTCAACATGCGCGCGCATTAAATTGAAGAAAGGGGGAAGTTTGGCGATTTTAATTTTTAGGTTAAGTTGGATTTTAAGGTAATTGTTCGTACAAATTTTATTTTTTAAATAATGTAAAATTAAAATTAAAATTAAAAAATTAGAAAATAAAGTTTCTTAAATGCACCAAGAGGAAGGGGTATTCCTGTCGTTTATTGGCCTGCGATTCCCGATTCACAAAAATTTTGACTTTATATTTTTTTGTCCCCTAGACTCCATTTGGATGTCTGTTAATCACTATAAGATTTTTGGAGCTGAAAATGCTATAATATAATGAGGGGTATTTTAAATTTAGGGGAGGGGGTATGTTTGTCTTAACGAGTGTCCATCCAGTAACTTCAGATGATGAGGAGTAAGAATACGAGTTTTCAGCGTCTACTATCACCTATTTCTGTTTTTAACCATTCCGCTTCCGTCTTTCGTTTTCCGTTTTTAAAAATGCATAAGGAACTATAAGAAAGGGGGTCCTTCCCTTGTTTGGAATAATGTGGCACTAGATCGATCTATCTAAAAAATATTTTTCAGTAATTCTGACATGTTCTTAAATCTCTAAAATTTCACAAGCTACACAATTTTTCTCGTTTCCCTCCTCAAATTAAAAAATTAAAAATTTTTTTTTGCCAGTCTTGATGAGGGGGATTTAATAAAAATATATTTAAGGGGCAAGAAAAGTTTTTTTTGTTTATACAATGACACCTCCTCCCCTTTTCTTTTTTCCAAATCAGATAAGCAAAATTGACTGGCAGCAGAAAATTATTAAAAAAAAAGGAGGAAATAAAAATAATTTTGATTGGCGCTTAAAATAATCTTTTTTTCTTCTTTTTTAACGTCTCAAGGGCAAATTGACCAAAATTTTTGGGCAAGTGATGAAAATGATTGAAAAGGCTGGAAGGGAGTAATAAAATAAATATTGAGGGGGAAGGAGGGAATTTAATAAGGAAATGAAGAAAAAAAGTATTTGGAAGGGGCTGTCAGGAAGGAAGGGGGAAGGGAGGGAGGGAGGGAGAGGGGGAAAGGAGGAAGGAAGGGGAAGGGGGAAGAGGGAGATTTTTAGATTATTCCACTCTTTCTCGTCTTGTTAAAATCCAAAATAAATATTATTTAACTGACGGAGGAAGACGTGTCCAGTTGTTTTACAGTGCCCTTCCCCCTTCACTCCAAAAAGTATTTATTATTAAAATTAATGTTTTTAAGGTAGATAAGGATGTTATATTAAGATTTAGATAATTAATTTATTATTATTAAAGTATGCAGCAGCCCTATAAATTTTTTCGCGCGTAGAGGTATTGGCTGATACCTACTTTTTTAAACATAAATTTTATTTTCCTCAACAAATTTTATTTTCTTCAACTAGCCAAAATTTATAATTCCTCAATTCCTCATTTTATTATTTAACTACAAAATTTTATTTTAATTTAAAAAATTTTCCTTAATTTCAAATAAAAATTTTTATTGAAAAATTGTTTGATTTAATAATCCCTCTAGGTTATTACTGCATATAACACCTTTCCAATCAGGTTCCCTTAAAGGGCATCGTATCGGTTCCTCAACTAGATCGTTTTTATTATACTATGTCAAGTATTATACTGTTAGTCGACTGTTTAGGGTTCTAGAATTGGCACCCAGCCACATCTAACTCCGACCCGAACTTCCCGAACTCGAAGGCTCCAACCCTCATTTGTTCTCCTTTTTTTCAAAATTCCAATCATCCACGAAAGGTACCGTATCCGTTACTTGACTAGATCCTTGGTTGGTATTATATATTCTAATCTGTATTGGGCTGTTTATTTCAGGGCTGGGCACCGACCCGTCCAACCCCCAACCCGAACCTTTCGACCTCGGTCCAACCCGAGTCTGTTAGTAGGGCTGTTTGCTCTTAGATCAGGCTCCAATCCCGTCTAACTTCGACCCGACTTTTCGGATTTGAAGAGTCCAACCTTCCGTTAGTAGGCTGTTAGCTCATAGATCAAACCCCGACCCCATCTCACCCCAACCAGACCTTTTCGAACTCGAAGGGTCTGACCCAAGTCTGTTCCCCTCCTTTCTCATAAATTTATTTTTTGTGCCCTCTCCCAAACTTGGCTAAATTTGGTCAACTCATTTAAGTGTCATTATTTCCCTCAGGCAATGTCAGCTGTTATATCCATTATCTCCTTCAATCTATTACAATAATTATATTTATATATTTAATGTTAATCTCTTAATAAAATAATAATTTTCTGATGCGCGCCAACTGTTTCAATAATAAATCTCTCAAAAAAATTATTATTAGCTTACCAACTGTTCAACATACTTTTAATAATAATTACTCTCTCATATGACACCTCTTTCCATCATTTTTTTTTACAAAAAGTGCAAATGTTATTTTATATTATTGTTGTGTTTGGTAAAGGTGTCAGCCACACACAAACATAAAAGTTTATATATATCTTTTACACTTTTATTTTTTTTAATAATTCGAAAAAATTTAAAATAAAATCATAACTAAATTTATGCTCGGAAAACAATAATAAGAATTAATTATTCAGTAATTATGAAGGGCTTTTTTGGATAATTCATTGTCTTGTCAACCTTAAGAGCTTTAGTCTTGTCATAGTCGAGATGTCTCTTGATGATGTCTCTCTCTAATCAAGATGACTTACTCCAATGATAAGTCGAACTTGCAAGACACTCCTTATACAAAACTTTTCCAAAGCTCTAGATTTCTCCCACGAATAATCCTCTATATAATGAACGCTAACTCTAAGTAGTAACTCTTTTAATAAAGAACCTGTTTTAAGGATGGCGGATCCGGATCCGAAAAAGGCAGGATATCCGGATATTTTCGGTTCGGATATCCGGAAATTTTCGTTTCGGATACCGGATTCGAATTCGGTATCCGAAGATTTTCAATTATCCGCCAGCCTTAGCCTGGTTGTGTAAGTGATTCTTCATACTGCCCTTAATCTCTCTAAACTAGTTTTTCGAAAGTCTGTATTTTCTTTATTTTTATAACATTATTGGTTTTTATTTTGTTGCCATTTTTCTTTCCAAAAAATTTCCCTCAAAATCCAAAAATTTGTCAATCCCTTCTTTCTGTAATTTGACCTTTTTCAAACTCTTTTTTCACTTCCTTTTAACATTTATAACATCAATTCTATTAAATATCTCTCAATTTTCTTTTTGACCGATAGTAACACTTTACACCTTTCTTCATTTGCCCTAAGGCGAAAATTGATCATCAACAATTTAACAGATGTCTTTTTTCTGTACTTTGCAACGCGCCTTGTTTTTAATAGAGAAAAAATAAAATGATGGATTAATTCATTTTTTATATATTTTTTATTACTCAAAGACATCCCTCACCGATTGGTGCCTTCAACTTAGACACCGTAATTAACTGAGTTTGTGTTATGTCCTAAAGGTGTGTATGAAGGAGTAACAGAACCAAGATTATTAATAACTATTTATCACAAAAGTAAACACATTAATGGAGGTAGAATAGATCTCTTAATCCAAGATCTCTTAATCCCTCTCCCTTTTCCGACCCAATCCGAAGATAGACTAAAAATTGCGGTGAAGGTTGGTCTAGGTCATGAGTCGGAAGGTTCCCTTTTTCGACCCAATCCGAAGATTGTATCTTGATCTAGGTCATCACTGATCTAAATGGCGAGTAAGACTTTGCTTGAATATTAATGATAATTTTCTACTAACGGGTTTAAAATTGATTATTTTGTAAGGCTAGGTAACTCTCACTTAGAATTCCCTCGACCTCTCCATATATCAAATCAAAAATTGCCAAAATACCCCAAAATTGGGCCTATCACTGCAGTTTTCTTTAGGATGGCATCGAATTCCTTCCCTCATACGTCGGCTCATTTCAGTGTCGAGGTGTGTGTTTCAGCCTGATCTGACTCTTCACACACATCACCTTCCTTCTTATATCAGCTAGGTCCCTAGCTTATCCTTCCTTCCTCAGATCCTCTAAAATCTCCAATCCTCTATTATTTGTCGATATTTTGGATTTATCCATATAAACATCCATTATAACATCCCTTCACACCATCCTTTTTACATTTCTCCCCAATTTTTCACACATCCATCCCTTTTTGTGATTGGACAGATGTTGTATATGTTAGTATGTAATATATATCCCCACATTTCTATGTTCTTTTCCTTCATCGCCACACACCCGCTGTGGTGTTGAAAATCACAAAAAAATGTGTTAGATTGATGACAGTGTTTAAAGATTTGCTTTGCTAAAGAAGAGGATATAGAGGGGGAAGCTAAAACGCTCTTTTTTATTCGTGGCCATAGGTCGGTGATATTTAATTCTTTTTAAAAAGACAAATAATTTTTTGACAAGAATATTAAATTAACATTTTAATGGGGAATTAAAATTCAATTTTTTTTATATTCCCTATATGCTCTATTAATTTTTTTTAAAGAACAGTTACTGATAAAAAACGGAGTTACTGCCAACTGGATTCCTAAACAAGGGCCTAATTTGTTTTTATTTTTTGGATACTTTCCAAGGGACAGGCTTTTTTTGAGGGCCGACTAGCCCAGTGTACTAACCAAGGTTTGGATAGGTCGGGAAGAATGTTGGGACAATGTTTCCAGTTCAATAATACTCCAAGGGACTGGGCTTTTTTTGATGATCGACTACTCCACTGTACTAACAAAGGTTTGGATATGTTGGGACGATGTTTCCAGTTCCGTGTTGTAAAAGCCGGGGTTTCGTGTTTCGTGAACCGGTTTGAACCCTTGTACCAACTTATAGTTAATATGTTATTTGTATGTTAATATTCCAGGAACCAGCTCGTCTGCAAAAATTTTACTTTTTTCATTCATTTTTTCATTCATTTTAAATTCATTTTTTAATGCTTAAATCGATTTTTACCTTAATTTTAACATTTATATAGCAACAACTATTAATTTTATTTTTTAAAAATTTATTTGAGGTCAATTGTTCTTTTGTGGTTAAGATTAAAATTTATTGTTTCTCCCCTTCCAATTCTCCTCTTCCAATCCTCCCCTTCCAATTCTCGACTCATTAATTTACCTTTTCTTTAATTCTTGGCCCGATATAAATTAGAAAAAAGGTTAAACTTTCTTTTATTTTAAACCTCAATTTATCACAATTCTTCTTTGACCCAAAATTTT
This sequence comes from Meloidogyne luci, assembly GCA_902706615.1. NCBI lineage: Eukaryota > Metazoa > Nematoda > Chromadorea > Rhabditida > Meloidogynidae > Meloidogyne > Meloidogyne luci. Next base: position 764,838 of record CACSLI010000133.1, on the reverse strand, counting down.
TTCTAAAATTTATTGCTTGTCCTCCCCCACTTTAAAAAACAATTTTACATTTAAGGTTGGATTTTGGCCATTTTTTGTTTTTTCTTTAAGTTCAAAAATATTTTTCAGAGGTTAGTATTTTAATGGAGACTATGTATGTATATGGATGGTTTTTAAATAGAAAATCCGCAAAAAATGTCCGCAATAAATTGTCCGCAAAAATGATGCACCTTTTCTGTTCAATTATTAATTTCCATTTCTAGACTTATCCCTCGTAGAATTAAAAAATTTATTTTAAATTAATCAATTTTTAAATTTTATATATACTTTATTCTCGCATAATTTAACCTTTATTTTAACAACTAAAAAATTACATATTTAATTATTCTTAATTATTAAAAATTAAATATTTAAAATACATTTTTTCACCTGACGCTAAACATTGACAAAAAAATTTTTTTACTTCCTTTTTAATTGTAAATACATTTTTTATTTTATTTTACATATCTATAATACTTTTTTAATTTATAATAAACCTTTCACACATCGAGATCCCGTAAAATCCAAAAATCCGCAAATTTTAATTTATGTCCGCAATTGTTTTGCGGACTGTCTGCTATCCATAAACAACAGGTTAACGCTATTATCCAAGACTTCCCAAATTCTGTGGTCATGGTTTTCAAGTCTAACACAGATTAACAACATTTCCGAATCCAGTCTGTCCGCAAGAGTAGTCCGCAAATTTTTTGCGGACTGTCTGCTATCCTTGAGAAGACTGATCGGGTATCCTTAAGACTTCCAAGACTGAATCTTTTGGCCAAAGTTTTTGGATCTAACACAGCTTGACTATCATTTCCGGATCAAGTTTGTCCGCAAGAGTTTGTCCGCAAATTTTTTGCGGATTTTTTTGTCCGCAAATTCTTTATTTTTCTATTTTCCTTCTTTTAATAATTTTCACCACATTTACACACATTTTTACTAAAAATTACAAGTATTATTTATATAATACAATTAAAAATTGACACCCCACCGCGTTGGATTTTTAGGTAAAAAGAATATAAGAGGATAAAGAAGAAGAAAAGAAGTGCATAAATTCATCCATTTACGACAACAATGGAAGGGGATTTTTAGGAGATATACGTATATTTGGGTTGGTAGTAGTGTGTTGTTATTTAGTTGACATGAAAAAAAATTTTTTTTTTGGCGGTATCCATGAAAAAGTCAGTTGAATTAAATAAATGATGATTTGATTGGTAGCGACAAGTGAAGAGAGGTGAGAGACAATAGAAAAATAAGAGAGACACTTAGAGAAAATTTTTGTGTTGTTTCTGCTGTTTAGTTTTGGAGGTATTTTATAAATAATGTTTGTCTGGGTGGGCGAAAAAAAATTTTTTTGTAATGGAGATACATTAAATATTTTAGATATAGTCGCTACCACACGCTGCTAACTAGAGTCATTAATCTTCTTTTCTTTTACCAAAAACATTATTAATTTTAGAGACGAATTTAATTTAATTTTAATTAAAATAGTGTTGGCTTATGACCAGATTTTGGCAGTTTTTGAATGATTTCCGGATCGAATCCCGACGGATCAGGTCCTGGAAGATGCAAAATCCGGATTTTGTTTAAGCTTTTAGAGACAAATTTAGTCTGTAATCTTAATAATGTTGGCTTAGGACCAGATTTTGACAGTTTTTGAATGATCTAAGGATCAACGTCTGTCGGATCTAGTCCTGGTATCTCAAAAAATTTACTTTCGGAAAATCCCTTCTTTTTTTCAAAAGACCATGGTTCTCTCATTCTCTCACCCCCTTAAAATCCCTTAAGACCAAAATTTAATTTGCGGACAAACATTTGCGGACAAACATTTGCGGACACCAACTTTGGATATTTTTTTTCGATTTTTCAGACCCCTTAGAATTTTCTAAAAAAATTAAGAATCATATTTATGTTGTTTGATGCTTTAAGTTTTATTTTATTTTGTCTCTTATTTTTATTTTATAGAGCTTGTTTGTTCCTCTCCAACTAACTAGACTTTATTACTGTAAAATCATTCTCTCTCATTCAATCCCTCACATCCTTTTTTTATTACAAGCAAATATTTAATTCAAATAAATATTTAATTCATTTTATGAATTAGCCAATTTTGAAGTTTTATTTTAAAAATTAAAAAAAAATTTGGGGTCCTCTCTTAAGACAAAATTAAGTTTGCGGACAAACATTTGCGGACACCAATTAACATAAACTTTATGAAATTGATTATATGCTCAAGCTAACAAAATCAGTAAATACATGCTTAAGCCAGTACTCGACATGACCCAATGACCGATCATTTAAAAATTTTTCAATGGCATTCGGTCTTGTCCGCAAATATCTAAAAGTGTCCGCAAATGTCGTTGAGCCTTGTTTATTTTAATTTTTATTTTTTCTGTTGTTGTAAATATGTATTTATGTAAAAGTGTTAATTGCACGATGATATTTTTGTTTTATTTTTTTGTTAAAGAATTTTTGTACGAACATTCTTTTCTTTCCGAAAACCCCCAAAATTTATTCAATGCACGTCTTTTCCCCACAATGAAAACAGCTTCTTCCCTTTTTTTATTTTTATGATTGCAATGATCCTTTTTCAATTTTTTTACATTTAATTGTCAAGAAAATCTTCCAAACATTTCTATAATTTAAATTAATTTTTTAATTTTATTTGAATTTGCGGACGCTATTTGCGGACGACATTTGCGGACACGAACCAAGTTTACCTCAAGGCTATTAACTAACTATGCGGAATAAAAAATGGGTCAATTTGGGTATAATCCGACTCAGATTGATTAGCTCTATCTATTGGTACCAAACTCGACGCGATTTGACTCTCGTAAGACAAGTTATGGCTACGGAGATGAGTTGGATCTCGCAGTAGCATTTTGCTGCTTACTCCTTTTTTTAAATATTTTTCCCTATTTTTTTTTTATACCTCTTATTTTCAGAATTATTATTTTATTGTAAAAACGAAAATTTTTATTCTGAAAATATTTTTATTTTAAAAAATAAGATATGTATTTATTTAAATTTAACTCGTAAAATTATTATTCTGTACGGACATTTGTCATACATATTTATTATTCTTAAAAAACTTTTTTCCTCAAAAATGCTTTTTTACATCCTTTTTTTATTTTTAAAAATATGTTTTTCTATCAAAAAATTTTTTTTATATTTTTTAGAAATTTTTATAAGACACACCCTCTCTCTTCCAAGGTTGCCTAGTCGCAGACTCTATAACAGTCGCTATCCCATATTGAAAATTTTTCTTTTTCACCTATATTATAGCAAATTTTCTGCGCTATCGAATGGTACCACCCTTATCCAAATCAGACAATTTATTCAAAAGTTATTGGAATTTTTGTAAGACACACCCACTCTCTCTCAAGGATGCCTAGTGTCGCGGGCTTTATAACAGTCGATATCTCCTATAGAAAATTTTCTCTAAATTTTCTATTTTGCCTATTTTATGGCAAATTTTCTGCGCTATCGAATGGTACCACCCTCATCCAAATCCGACGATTTATTCGTAAGTTGTAGGTCTACAAACAAAATGGGGTCTAGTGACCTTTTTTGCATTTCAAAAAAATTTCCAATTTTTGCATAATATTTATTTTTTTCCAAAAATATTTCTTACTAATATTTTAGTATGCCAATTTATTTTTGTATTAAAACATATTACAAACCCCAGCAATATTTTTTAAATTTAATTTTTGATTTGACCAATAACAAAGCTGTCAATTTAAATTTACTTTAAAATACAAAAATAAATTTTTGTATTTTTTTGTTTTAAAAATATTTTTCTTAATTTTGTGTCCTTTTATTCTTTAAAAAAATTTTTTTAAAGAATTTTTTTGTTTTTAAAATTTTTCTAAAAATTCTTTTAAAATACGTCAACTATTATTCTTTAAATAAGTTGATTTGATTTTTTAAATTTATCAACTCTTTATCATTTTATCAAAACAATATGGAGAATGATTATTGATAAAAATGTACTTTGGGGTATTTAGGGGTATTTAAAATTGAAAAAAATTGCCTAAGAAATATTTAATTATTTTTAATAATTTTTGCTATTATCAACATGCTTGTGGTAGGATTAGATCTAGCTCTTATTTGTTAGAGCAAAATGCTTTTTAATATTTTTCTTTATCTGAAATTATACTTTAATAGTATCTATATACTTTAAGCGTCCTCTAAGTCATTTTTGAATTTAATACGAAACCAAAAAATAAACGAAATTACACGAAACACGAAACCGAGAGTATTTACATTCCTCAATTCGGTCCTCGGTCAGACCTGCACAAACCTCCAAAAAATCTTTCGAAACGTTTCATTTCTCCCCGATCTTCTAAAACTCTCTCTACTCATTTTCTATTAATTTTATCATTAAAATAAAAAAGGATTTTGATTTCATTTTTGGGAAATACACAAATTGTCGGTACGCAGATGTCGAGCAACCTTTTTTATTATTCTATCAATTTATGTTATCTGAATTAAATGCCCTGGCATTTTCAAATCAAATGCCCCACCCCATTTCCCCATTACTCTTGAAAGGGGCATTCTATCAGAAGGGGACGTTTAAATGGAAGTGGGTTTCTATTAGAGAGGCCCGCAAATGTCGTTACGCAAATGTCGGGCAACCTTCTTATTGGTTACTAATTATCGTAATGTCATAATTGAATGCCCGGCCATTTTATTTTCCATCACCTTCCAAGGGGCATTCTATTCGAATGGGTCGTTTAACTGAAGAGGGCATTCGATTAGAGATACTACGGTAATTTAATAATCCTACGGTAACAAGAATTATTTAATATCTACTTAAAATATTTTATTTTTATGTTCCGCCATGTTGTTTATAAATTGTAAAAATGTATTTTTATTACGTAAAATTCTTCATTTAATCATTTACTTGTTATTACAATCAAAAATCGCTGCCGGCAAAATTCTCGTCTTTTTCTTACATTTTTGTGTTAATATATAAAAATTCTCTTCCTCTTCAAAAAATTTTTTTCTTCTTCTTCATTTGTCTTTTACTATTACCCCATCATCATCAATCATCAGATGTACATACAAAGTATTTTTATGTACACAATCATTTTTAAATATTTTTTTAAAAAATATTTTTATATATTTATTTATTGCCAGTCTTCTTCTTTTTCTCTTCCTTCTCTCCTTCCTTCCCTTCCTTCCCTCAACTTTCGCATATTTTACCAATACGACATTTTGCCAGCAAGGCAAAAATCACACATTTTGTCAACGTCTTTGTGACAAAATGTATATTTTTAGCCGTATTGGCAAAATGTGGAATTGGTCAAATATGTAGAGACGACCTCCCTTCCTTCCCGCCAAACATTCTCTCCAATTGACAGAGGCAGCTGGCTTCTCCCCTCTCTCTCCTTTCTATTAAAATGCCCCGCCCTTCTATTAACAACTTAAATAACGTAAAACACTGATTCTACGTGGTAAACAAACTAAAATTTATGTACTAAAATTTTGTTGTAGAAGAAAAATGGGATAGAAGGGAGGGGGAAGTATTAAAATAAATGATATTCTGTCAAAATTTTTAATAGAAAAATTTTGTTAAATTAAAAAAAAGAGTCCTTAAATTAATCCTTAAATTGAATTTCCTGTGTTAAACTATTTTTCAGTTGCCTACAGATTCTCCGGAATTTTTCACAGAATCTGAGGACGATTTAACAATAATTGGGGGCAATTGAATATCTGAGGATCCTTGCTAGTTTAAAAAATGGACTTGTTAGTAGGATTATGGGATATACTGTAGAGTAGGATTCTGAGATAGAGGATGCTGGGATATAAAAAAAATACTGGGATATCTTCGATTATCCGGTTCCTGATCCTGAACCGATATCCTAACCGAAACTTCCGAATTTTATGGCCAAAACTACTTGAGAGGAGTTGATGTTACCGGGAGTGTATAAAAATCGTTTCGAAACCTTCCCTTCAGAATTTTGTTCCTCACCTAGGTAAATTCCTAAATTTAGGAAATTTTTGAAAATCTTCCTTTTAAACTTCCTTTAACTTAAAATCCTTTAAATCCTTTAATCTTCTTTTAACTTGATTAAAAAATCATTTGAAATAATGTCTTTTACAACGTAAAAATATTACATAAATAATTAATTAATTAAAACAACTCTTTTCTCTCATTAAAAAAATCACAACTCCTGTTTTTCTGTATTTAACAAACATTCATTCCTTTTTACACAATCTACATGATTCCCACTTTTGTCTCAATTTTTTATTTATTTTTAATTTTCCCGCACCTTTCATTTCTCCTCTTTCTTACATTTTTTATAGGCCAACTTGTACACTTGTTTTTGTTGTAAATTGCGCAAAACTTTTACTAATAATAAAAAAAAACAATGATGGGAATACTCTTAATTAGAAAATGATACAGAAGATGTAATTGGCGTTGTGTTTTTGTAAGATGATCGGAGCTGTTTATTTATTTTTTACCTACCCGTGTGTTTTTATGAGGCAAAAACAGAAAGGAAAAATTCAACAACCTCCAAACAAATATTTTTTGCTATCTTTATGGGAATAATGTAAATTATGCTAGAGTTACTTAATCTGGGAAAATATTCGTTTATCGCGAGCCCGCTTATTGGTTTCTGAATACCTTCCATGAAGAGTCGGTTAATCTAAACCGCCGACAAGCCGACCCTAAATTTTCGGGGTTTCCAGTTCCGGGTTTTTTTTCTGACTAGTGACCGTTTAAAAATTGAGTTTAAAATCGACATCTCGAAAATATCGATAACGCTAACAGGCTAACAGATTTTTGTTAATTTTCTCTTCTCGGTTCGATCACTACCGACAACACTACTCTCAGCAATTCCGGATCTCTTTAAAAAATTTATTTGTTATTTTATCTTTTTTTTTAAATAAATATTAAATAAATCTTTTTTTTTCTATTTTATATCAAATTACACTTAACTATAAACCCCCCTAATTGTTTATAATGTCATTTTTTCTTGTTTAGGACAATCTAAACAAATTATATATTTTGTTTTGTTTATTTAAAATTTATTTTTTGTCATTTTTTATTCTTCGACTTTCCCAGCTTACAAACCGGATGTAATACCTTTCTTTTTAGCTGTTGCTTTCAGGGCTGTCCGCAACTTCGAATTTTGTTTGCGGATTTTTAAATTGCGGACTTCGTAAATCATTTGTCCACAATGTAAAAGTTTGTTAAAGTGCTGACAGCCCTATCCCGATCGAGCGCAAGAGACGATTGCAAAAAAGAAAAGCAGACTTTTGCGGACCCGTACTTGCGGACCGACACTTGTCGTTTAGCCAAAAAGTATCGCAAAGGCTAATGTCCAACGCAAAACGCAATGCGCTCGCCCTGATCACGATCAGGGCTGGACACAAATACGGGATTTTTTCCAGATCAATACTGGACGCACTTGCGGATCTTTTGACTTGCGGATTACGTTTGCGTAAATTTTTTTACATTAGTTTCTAGCCCTGATCCCGATCAGTTATACTCTCATATATGTTGTTACTCTCACTGAACTAATCTTTTAATTTCTGATTTGCCAATGCCAACAAATTTTTAAATTTTCTGGTCTTTAATCAGAAAACACGTTAAATTTTCCCCTTTAATTCTCCGCTCATTTATTTTTTTAAAAGACGATTAACAGACAATTTAAAAAAATATTTTTAAACGTTTCTTGCCTTCATGCCTACTTAATAAAAGGATTTTTTGCCTTTTGCGATGTTTGATTAACTAGAGGAAATATTTATTCAAATAACTTGGTCGAAAATCCGCAAAAATTGTAAAAAGGCGGAAGTGAAGATTATTTTTAATTTTATTACAACTCTGCAAAGAGGCGTGATTTTTGATTGCTAGGAACGTTTTTCTTTGCAATAATGCTCTAAAAAACTGATTTTTGTTCTTCTAATTTAAATATAAATTAGGAGAAAAGGACATTCCAACCTTCTCTGCCATTTTTCGTTTAAATTATTTATGTTGATCATAAAAAAAATTTTTTTAAATTATAGGAAGTAATTTTTAGATTATGATAGCGATAATGGATGATAAGGACTATCCTAACTCCGAATACTCGATATTCGAAGTCCGGATAGGTTTCCGAATTTTTTTGGAGATCCAAAATACGATTCCCGATGATTCAAGAAATTTTCGAAAACCCCCGATCCGAAATCCTACCCGACATTTTCTCTACCCGTGAAAAAATCCTATCGACTTCCCTTGATGTCTAATCAAAACTTAAAAGGCCAAATTAAATTTCAAAAGATAACGGAAAGAAAACGGAATCCAAAAAGGACAGGAATCTATCAATTATTGGTTGCGGAGCTTCTTAAGAATTAAAATTAATTTTGAAAAATTTTTGGCCCTAACAAAAAATTTTTGGACTAACAGGAAACCAAGGTCAAAAAATCGGAAATTGATGATTTCAAAGTTCCCGACCAATTTTCAAAAAACCCCTTGCCGATATCTTGTTAGCCATCAATTCCCGACTCCTTTTTGAGCTTCCGTTTTTTCCAAAAAATCTTAGGCCAGAAAAAATTTGTGAAATTTTTTTTAATTTCCTAAAAAGCCCCGCCCCCCAATTTTATTAGTAAACATGACTACATATGTTTGTGCTTGTCTACATTTACTGTAGTTGTTTTATGTTTACATTGTCTCTCCCTTTCTCCCCTCAATTCTCCTCATAGCTTATTTGCACTCTAAAAACAAAATAAAAATATTTTTTAAAATACTAGCCCCCCTAAACTAGTTTTCTCTTTAGCCCTCCTTCCCTCCCTCATTTTCCCTCACAGCGAGAAAAAAAAAGAAAAAGAGGCCCGCCTCCCTCCGTTTTGTTTTTCTGCTTGTTGCACTCTTTTTAGACACAAATAAATCTGTAAAGCTCCAATAAAGCTCCTCCTCAAAAATTTTTTTTGGTTAAAATATTTGTATATATTTGTAGGAGAGTCATTTAATTCTTTCAGTCATTTTATATTTATTTTCCCTCATTTTCCTCCCTCAGTTTCCTCCAATTCTCCTTTGATTATTCTTGATTTCTCCCTCATTTCTCCCTTATTTTTATTTTTTTTTTCTGATGTCTTTTGTACAAATTTATAAGCTTTTTACTATTTTATTATGCTAACAATAAGCAGAGACTATACAAATTTTGTCGGCTAATAAGCTATTAGTATCCGCTTTCTGAAATCCGTAAATAAATCCGCAATCTGAAATAGTAGCCTCAATTTAAAATCCGCAAGAGAAGGAGGAAAATAAATCACGTTCTAGTTGGGATTTAAGAAAATTTCCTTGGGTATCCTACTTGTTATCCCTGGTATATCCTTAGTATATCCGTGGGTTTTTTCTGAAATCCAAGAGAATCAATTGTTGGTCCACGAATTTTTAATCTGCAAATCTCAGGTCCGCAAAATCCGGATCCGCAAATTTCGAGTCACTAAATTGAATCCTCAGAGTTCGGCGCGCCCCTAGGGCATCTTGTATATCCTTCCCTTTCGAGCTTGATTTTCACTATAATTTCAATCTATAACCTAATTTTATTTTTATTTAATTTCATTTTTATTTTCAGAGCTTATTTAAAAAAAATTAAATGAGTCATCCGCCTCCACCATTTTCACTTCCTCCACATCCACCACATCCTTCAGCCTTTCCTTTCCCTCTCGATCCAACAACTTTGGCTGCTTTTCAACCTTTTATGGTTCAAGTTCAGACTGAACATCGACGAAAAAATGCGACAAGAGAAGTTACGGCACCCTTAAAGCATTGGCTAAATATGCATAGGAAGAATCCTTATCCTACAAAGGCTGAAAAAACTTTGCTGGCAGTGGTGACTCATATGACTATGACACAGGCAAGTTTTAAATTCGTATTGAAAATTACCGTAATTGGTCTATATATTATAAGTTATGGTCTTTATTTTAGAGAGTATCAAAAATAAGGCGAGCACCAAAGCTTACCACGGAAAGATACACAAATGCGTGTACTAAAATGAGGAAAGTAGGGATATCCGTTAGGATTAGGCATCTCCCTTCGTCTAGTGACCATACACTAACTTGTAAGTGAAGGTTCACATAAATAAGGTCCACCTGTATATGGGCTAGTTTGAAAAATATTAGCTTCAAAATATGTATGTTTCTAACGGTTTACCTTTGGGAAATATTTTTCGTATCATTATATATGCCTGCTAAACAATAGGGATTTTTTTATTGTAAAAGATGTATTCAGATTTATTTCAAAGAAAATTTTTTTAAACTTTTGCCCTTATTTTTCCCTCATATGTATCATTGTCAACGGGCTATTTTTATAGAAAAATATTTTCTCTATAGAAATTTTGGATTTTTTGGGGATCATTTACTGTAGTTGCCTTAGGATAAACTACTTCCCCTATAAATTTCCTCAATGAATTGACCTCCCGTCAACATATAAATTTGTTTTGGCTTACAAGACAATACTGGTATAACTGTAGTTTTTGACCTTGATACTAGGAATGGACAAATAAAAATTTAGAAAAATAGGAGGAAGGCCGGGATGTGTGAGAAGGAGAGAGAGCTCCCTTTTGCCCTCCAACTTCTGCAAAATTTAGTCTCTTTAGGCCCGTCCGCTTTCGCGATCTACCGCTTTCTATTTTGTTCTACTTTCGCCTGTTTTCGGATTTCTAAAATGCGTCAGGACCCATCCCTACTTAGTAACCCTTCGTCTAAACGTCACTCGTATTTTTAAAATTCGAAATTAAAAAAACTCATAGGCCGACTTGTTTTTCTTTCATCTTTTTCTGCTAAACATGCGCGAAGATTTAAGGCGAGGCAATAAGAGTGAACATCAAATAAGGAATTTGCTTACTACAAATCCCCCTTTTTTTCAATAGAAATTTTTTCAATAGAAATTTTAAAATTGCGGCTATCCTTCAAAAGAAAAAATTTCAAAAAAAAAGGCAAAACGCTTTCTAATTAACAGTTAATTTATAAACAAGTTTGGCCGGTCATTTGGCGGTTATATTAAAAAAAATTTTTTTTTTGAAAAAAGGCAATAAAGCTAAGTGGCGTCGGTATTTTCTTTTTATGCTTTTAAAAGTGGTCAGAAACTGCGCGGCTTTTTTCTTTGCTAAAATTGCGTGTGGGCAGTTGAAAAACACTAAATCACTTTTAAATTTGCTAAGAGGTACCCCTCTCAAATATTTTTTTCTTATTTTGTCTGTAAACACTTTTGCATGAACCTAGATTAGAAAAACAAAGCTTGAAACATGAATGTATAAAATACAAATTAGTACAGTATACAGGTGGACTTCATTATAAAATACGGGTGAAAAATCGAGCCTTATAATGAAATATTCATTAAATAGTGGGTAATGCTTAGATAGCTCCCCCCACTTAATGGCCAACCAACTCTTAATGAAGGTGTCTTAAAGGGAAGTGTATAGTTCTGTGTTCGAAGTCGGACTCACTATAAGATACCCTCTTGAGTTGAAAGTCGTACCTTATAATGATGTGTATCCTAAATAGGAGATATCGTTTAGTGTGCTTAACCACCTATAGGCCATCTAAATTTAAAAAATATTTTAAATTAAGGTGTAATTCTGGGGTCAAGCCTCATTATAAGATAAAGTCTTAGGGTTAAAAATCATACCTTCTAATAGAGGTTGACGTTTTTTAATAGGGAGTATTCTCAAATAGAGGGTATTGCTTGAGCAGCTCCCCCATCCAATGGCTCCCTCATCCAATTCTAAAAAGCTTATCTTAAATAAAGGTGTATCCATCTTGGATTTATTTTATAAAACGGGACTACTATACGTAATATTCAATTTATCAGGTTTCCACCTGGTTTGCCAATGCCCGTCGCCGTCTTAAAAAAGAAAATAAAATGGAATGGTCTCCTAGAGAACGTCCAGAGGATGATTGTGATGAGGGGGATGGCGAAGAAGTTGATGTGGATACAGAAGAGAATCATCATTCTCAAAACCATCAACAACAACAAGGAATGTCGGATTTTTTGATGTTAATGAGTGGAAGACAACAACAACAAAATTTAATTGCCCAACAACACTGGGCCATGTTCAATGATCAAAATAAGAATGGAGGAATTTCAGGTACTTTCCCATTATACCTGCCAGTATTTTTTGCGGACATTTTCCCCTTTTTGCGGACATTTAATTTAAAACATACCGTAAAAGCTCTAATAGAAGCCCATACCCTAATAGAAGCCTATACCCTAATAGAAGCTCATATCCTAATAGAAGCCCATCAGATTTTTGAGTACTTATTTTTCTAATGAAGAAGCCCATATCCTTTTGTTATAGAGCGTGATTTTTTTTCTGAATCCAGACGTTGATTTTTCATGCCCTATTAGATCATTTTTTCCTTCATTTCCTTGATTAATTCTCAACATACATATACTGTATTTGCTCGATTAATTCCCCTGGGGAATTATTTTTTCAACCCATCCGTGGCATGGGGAATAATTCAAGGGAGGGGAATTATTCGAGTTTTGAAATTTGGACGTGTAGGAAATTTGGGTGAGGGGGATTATTTTTTCAACCGATCCGTAGCAGGGGGAATTATTCGAGGGAGGGGAATTAATCAAGGGAGGGGAATTAATCGAGTAGATAAGGTAAACAAAATGACAGTAGAATCTTGAAATTATTTTGTATTTGCCAAAGTCCCTCTAAATACCGTTGTATCCCCTTAATCCTCCAAATCCACAAATATCTTCCTTGATACACTATAGAACTTCAAATCTTTCGATATCACTACAAATCACTTTTATCATAAGGTATTACAAAGGATCCAAAAGGCCCGGAGGCACGTCAAGATAAAGAAACTATTGGAATTGAATCGATGTTGGAAGCGGTGGATTTAGAAGAAGATGAGGACACTTGGATTTTAATTGAGAAAGATGAGGACACGGGATTTTAATTGAGATGTTTCAATTGATTTTTAATCTTTAATTTTGATTTGGTTTTCTCATCTTGTTGTCTCGTTATAAGTTTTTTGTTAAACAATAAAATCTGATGTTGAAAAATAGAAGCCTATGCCTTAATTCAAGCCCTATGCCTTATTAGAGCCCTTAGAAGCCCACTCAATAAGAGGTATTGAAAAATAGAGGCTCAGTGTTTCTATTAGAGATTTTACGGTATATAAAGGAAATAGAAAAATCATTCTAATGACAATAGTTCTATTGTGATCAGAATGATTTTTTGGAAAGCAAGATAACTCTTGATGGGTCAATAAGGGGTATTTACCACTCAATAAGGGGTATTTAAAATAGATGCCCAGTGCTTCTATTGGAGTTTAATTGAGAAAGATGAGGCCATGAGGGGGGCCCAAAACAACGCGCGGCTATAACAGTGCAGGCCATAATTAGCAGGAAAAATTTTGTCCCTTATCAATTTTGTACCAATCTCTTTAGCTCGATGAGAGGAATCGTTTGTTAAGATTCGGAAATCGTTTGTTAAGATTCGGAAATCTTGAGACTAAATATGGGTGATATTAATAAAGTACCGAATTTCAGAAATACAACAACAACTACCAAGTAAAAGTACAAGTCCAACCTCCTCTTCCAACAATCTTAAGGATAAGGAAGAAGATGAAAATGAAGAAAAGAAGGTGAATGGGGGGATAAATGAGAGAAGAGAGAAGAAGATTGTTAGAAAAAGAAAATTTTGGTCGATAGCGGATACTTTGGGAAATGAGGATGATAAGAAGGAGGAAGATAAAGAGGAGGAGGAAGAGATTAATGGATGTACTAAACAACTCGAATTTAGTAGAAATGCTGTTTCTTTGTCTTCTTTTCATCATTTGAGGCCAGAAACGACCGAAAAGGTGGATATTTTCGGAAAACATATATTAGGACTAGGGGGAGGGGGAAAATTCTTCGGATATCCGAAAACGAACGAAGAACCGAACCGAAAAATCCTCGGTTCTCCGTTCCGGTTAGGTCCAGAACCGACAACCCTACTCAGGTCAATTGAAAAATCTTTTGGGGACAGATCTCATTCTGTAATTAAAAGACCGAAGGGTAGGTGAACGAAAAGAAATTTATCAGAGACCCAGAAGAAACTATGGTTAGCACTTCCGCATATTCGGATCCGAGAAGCTCGGATATCTTAAAATTTTCGTTCGGATCCGATTGTGAGTTTCACTGGATCCTCCAACCATCCCTCAGACAGGGAAGTCACAAATTAGGAGTGCTACTGGAAGCCTTTACTAATCCTTCCCTAGTCCAATTAAATTAATCCAGTTCATATTTATTTTACATTTAAAGCATTATTCTTCTCCCCCACTTTCTTCTTCATCTAAAAATTCTGAAAAACAACAACAACAACATCCAATATATCCCCAAACAAATAATTCTATACGTACACCAATTAATGGACAACAATTTAGAAATATTGAATCTATTTTACAACAACAACACCAACAACAACAATTGTTATTATTACATTCACAGCTAGCTTTAGGTGCTGGAATGAATCTTACTCCTCCCCCTCCTCAAATACATCCAACAATTGCGGGAGGTAATATTAATAATTATTGGCCGGACCGGATCCTCCCGAATTTTTTCGGAGTCCGGGTCCAAAACAATATCCGGATTAAAATATCAAGCTGGATCCGGTCCGGCTCAGGTTGCAAATCCGGATCCGGGTCCGGAAAAATCGATTTTACCGGTCACTATTAACAATACCGGCCTCAATATAAGATAATCTCTTGGTGAAAATTTGTATCTTATAATGTACCTATCTTAAAAAGTCGTATAAACAGCATGCATGGGGGGTTGAGAATAGAGTCGGGTTTTCAAAATTTACTTCTGATCGGGTTCCGGATTTTTGAGAACAAGTTCTGGTTTCGAGTATTGGGTCGGATTTTGGGTAACAGAGCCTATCCCTGTTAGGCCTGTCTTCTCTCCAGATGCCAATCAAGATTCAAGTTATTGGCTTGAGGTTATTGAATTTAGGTTAGTATTTATCTTGGCGTCTGACAATTGAAATTGACATGAGTCGAATAATAAAATCATTAAGCTTAATAAAATTCAGAAAATTTTCCTGTCTTTCTCCCAGACAAAACACTCAAATTTAAGATCCAAACATCCTCGCTCTAGCATTAGCCCATCACCATAACCAACAACAACAACGTCAAAATCAATTAATAGGTCAACAACAACAACATTCCCAACCCCACCCTCTTCAATTACCTTTTGTTTTTGCCCAGCATTTAGCTGCAATTGTTGGTGGACAACAACAACAACAGCCTCAAATGCCTAGTATGTAGTAGGGGATAAATAAGGGAGAGGAAAAGAAGAGGGAAGAGGTCTTTACTGTAAAATCAAGAAGGAATCTCTCCTTCCATCAAAATCGCAAGATAAAAATTTTATTTTGAAAAAGATAGCGGAAGGCGGCTGCCTTTGATCAAGCTTAATTAATTTAGGCAACAGAAAAAGTTTATTAATAAATTATTAAAATGCGCGACCACACCAAAGAAGGAGGATAAAAATATTTAAAAGATTTAAACGTCGGCATTTTCAAAGAGAATTTTTAAATAAGGATATAAATTAATTAAACAAGCTTTTTAATTTAATAATTAAGAGAAAATTAATATAATTAAAATAAGTGAGACAGTGAGAGAGAGACTGATGAGAGAGACTATGAGAGTGAGAGAGGGATGAGAGAGAGAGAGAGACAGTGATGAGAGAGAGAGACAGTGATGAGAGAGACATGAGAGTGAGGGAGAGACGTGATGAGAGAGACATGACATGAGAGAACATGACATGAGAGAGACACACAGAGACATGACACATCATATCTTAAAAGAGACATTGACCTCGCCATAGATAGGACAGATTACACAACACCCGGACTTTTTCGAGCCGAACTTATTCGATCCGAAATTAAATGTGCCTCATTATAAGGCACATTTATAGTGGGTGTTGAGTCAGAATTGTACACCTCAGGATACGACAAATCAAGACAAGATAAGACAAGATATCATTGTCATTGAAAAATTCTCTTTGAAAAGTGCCGACAATTTAAATCTTTTAAATATTTTGATCCTCCTTCTTTGGTGTGGTCGCGCATTTTAATAATTTATTAATAAACTTTTTTCTTTTGGCTAAATTAATTAAGCTTGATCAAAGGCATATTTGCCGCCTTCCGCTATTTTTTTTGAAATAAAATTTTTATCTTGCGATTTTGATGGAAAGAGAGATTCCTTCTTGATTTTACTGTAAAGACCTCTTCCCTCTTCTTTTCCTCTCCCTTCCCTCTCCCTTATTCTTTTCCTCTTCCTTATTTATCCGAGCTAATCTATTGCGCGAGAAAAGGAATTAAATTACGGGGCGATATCAGTTCTTGATCTTCTCTCATTAATTTAATTTTTTAATTAGAGGAAATAAAAAATAAGAAAAATGGGGGGAAAATTCTTTACAATGATTGAATGAAAAAAATTTTTTTGTTGAAAATTAAAAAAACTCGAGAAAGCAAATGCCAAAAAACGAAGGATTTAAGGAGAACCAAGGCACTCTTGTGCTTTATATTAGTGTTCAGCGGTATCGGGATTTAGACAAAAAATCGGGATTTTGGAATGGGGATACCGATCCCGGATCCTGATTCCGACACGGGATCGGGACTATTAAGTACCTAAAACTATCAGTGTGTACCTTAATCTAGGGCGTAAATAACAGCGTCTTGAATTAGAATTTATGCCAACGCTAGTTATCACTACTATTTTGAATAGGTCCACCGTATTATGGGGAATAGAGATCTCTACTTACCCAGAGTTATGGTACAGTATAGGAACTTGGGGTATCATGAAGAATTTTTCCTTTAATTATTTTCTCATAACTGAGTTCCTAAAGGTAAACTAAACACCATTTTTAAGCTATTTTTAAGGCAAAAAAAATTAAAAATTAAAATTTCAAAATTCTAGGTGTAGCACCTTCTCAACCAGAAAAATTAAATCAAAGTAAAAGCGACAATTCATCCCCAGTCCATCAAAATAATGAAAATATTAGAAAGAGAACATCTTCATTTATTTCCTCATCATCTTCACAACCTTCATTAGCTAAAAAGCAATGTTCTCAGAGATTGACTGAGACGCCTATGATACAAAATGGAACAAAAAACGAAAATAATGAATGTTGTGATCAATTAGAAAAATCTAAAGAAAATTAAAAAATGACTAGAAAAATCCTAAGTTGAGTTAAGTTTGGCTAGCAATACCGACACTGAAACCCCCTATCCTTTTTGAAGAAGCCCTTATCTAAAGCCCCCTCTATATTGAAGCCCCTATCACCTATTTTTATATCTACCCTCTATCTTTACCTATCCCCCCTATCCCCTATATTTTATAAACCCCTATCTCCTAAAATTCCAACTTCCGTTTAATGAATCGGAACATTACCAGAACCAGAAAGCACAGAACATAGGCAACATTAAGTCCCCCCTCCCTCCCCCCCCCCTTCCAATAGTAAAAATTTGGATGGAATTTAGTTCTCTCAAAAGTAAGATTGTGAATATATGTAGGTATCATTAAGTCCCCCTGTCCCCCTCCCCCTTTCCAATATTAAAAGTCTCGATGGAATTTGATTCTCTCCAAAGTAAGGTTGTTGGTTATCCTCTTAAGCATCTCCTCCTGTTCTGTTGTTTTTCATTTTTGTCTTTATCCGCAAGTCAAACATCATTATGTAGGACTGTGGGACAGAAAAAAGCACGGCTTAGAGAGACGATCCCTCTCTTTCCAATCTTCTCCTACCTTTCCTAGGACGTGTCGCCATATTTTATTCTAAAGTAATTAAACTTAAACTCAACTTAGGTGTATTTTTTACCTAAAATCAAGACAGGGAAATTCATAAAAAATATAAATAATGAAAAGATTTTTTTGTGTTTACTTGACAAATGTTATTTATTGATAAAAAAATGTATTTTTATTTGAGGCATGCATATGGGCACGGATTTTGGTATTCGTATCCATATATATCCGCCAGGTTAATTTCCTTATCCGGCTATATCCGAATAACTTTTTCATGTTATCCGTATGGGCAGGACATGCGGATGGATTTTGTCACATCCAAAAATTACTGACAGATATCTATTCGTTGGAGCATCCTATTCATATCAGTGATGTCTTGGGTTACTTGAAACGGGGGGATCTCAGACATCCCCCACTAGAAACAGGGGGATGTCTCGAGTTACTCGAAACACAGAAAACGAAACCCAACCTTCATCACGAAATCCGAGCTGGAAAAATTTTTTTTAAATTTGACCCTAAGTCCGATCCGACTTTGTTCTACATTGAGACATCTCTAATCCGTATCGGTGGACCATTTTGGAAAACATTTTCATCGAATCCATATTCATACGATATCCATATATCCGTATCCATATGCAGCTCTATTTTAAATATTTAAAATTTTTGTAGCCCGATTCCAATTATTTTCTATTAAATTGTTTGTTTGAAATGTAATAAATAAACGAATTAAAAAATTTTTTTTATCAAAATTGAAATGATTTTTGAGTGATATGGCGAGAGTTAAAGAATAATGTTTTAATGTTTGTTTTAGTAAAATTAATTTTTGAATTTTAACTTCCTCGTGATTTTTGGTCGAACGCATTTATGCAATTCTCTTTAATATTACATTCTAAATTTAGATTTCCAATACCTTTTATTTCATTTATTTATTCAGGATAACCCCCATTTTACCGAAAATCCAACTTTTACCTCCTCATTTTAAGCCAATTTTCATGGTGCCATTCAGCTTCTGCGGAAAATGGTAACCATTCTCTAGCTTTATTTGTGTTCTCTCTATATCAATTAATTTTACCTAAAACTCTTTTTTAGTTTGAAAATTGGCAAAATCAAAAGTCACTTAATTCTAAATAGCGTTTCATTTAATACAGGTAGATTTTGGATTTACGTCGAAAACGTACGTATTCATTAACAAAATTCTAAACGTGGATTTCCAATCCTCTTTGTTTGCATTTATTTTTTAAATGATACATCCACAATTACCGCAAAGCCAACTTTTACCTCTTATATTTTAATCAATTTTCACGTCTTCATTCAAGTGGTAACCATTTACGAATTAATTTTGTTTACCTAAAACTCAATAGTAGTTTGTAGATTGAGATTACTCTTAACATTACGCCTTATATGGGCTTTATATAAAATGCTGAGAAGGCTAGCAATACATATATCATTTTAATTATTTTATTACTATCCAATATATTGAAAATAATACTCTCCCTGATACACATCCGAAATTTGTCTAAAAATGTGTGGATATCAGGAATGTTGGAGGGATATTTCTTTCCTTCGGAGAGATAAGTCTATTCTTTGATATGTCTTCAAAATTCTTCCACAAAAGCCTCGAGATTGGTGGATTTGGAGGGATTAGTGAGGATATCAGATGGTCTATATGAGAAAGAGTATAGCAAAGGTTTAGACATCAGGCAGGATTCCGACCTCCTTAGTTATTGCTAGGCGCTTTCGTTTACCATACAGGAGCTCTACAATCGAGCTTTCAGGGCGACGACTAATGCTTTCGCTTTTATCCTTTTAGATCGATTAACCCACGCGCATCCTTACAAAAGGATCTCGGGAATTTAAAGGGATATTAGAGGATTTGAAGGAAACTTTGTCCATAATTATCGGATCCACTCTACCCACACCCAGTTCGACCCAGTTTTCCAGGTAATTTCGAACGACACCACATTCACGTAAAATAGTATACTAAAAAATAAAAAATTTTCAGAAAAAAAGAATTAATTAAATGGCTTATTTAAATAATATTTTTCTTGTTCTATTTTTATTTTTAAATTTATTTATATTATTTGAACCAATTAATTGTGTTGGAAAAAATGGAAAGGGTTGTGACAATAAGGACAATAAATGCGGTCCTAATTTAAATTGTAAAACATCTCCTTCTGGCTATTCATGGTGTAGACCTTACAAGTGTGTTAATCAAGGTGATCAATGCGATAATACAAAAGAATGGCTGAATTGTTGTTTTGGATCTTTTTGTTCTCAAATTACAAAAAAATGTGAGTGTTTGAAGGAAGGTGAACCTTGTGGCTACGATGGTAATAATTATAAATGTTGCGATGGTCTCATATGTATGTATGCAGGTAATGGCAAAGAACCATCACATGGCCAGTGTCTTAAAAGATAAATGTCTAAATATTGAAATCTTTGTGGATAATTCTATTCTTTTTCTTTCTTTCTTTTTTAATAATTAAATAATTTTCTTTCCTATTTTTGTAATTTTCTTCCTTATATCTTTATTGTATTTGGGATCCTACCAGCACAAAATAACTTCGCGTTTCGGGAATCCTTGAATTTAAATAAATATAATTTGTATTGAATAAAATAATCAAATTTTGCTCAGCAATCTTAAAATTTTGGTACACTTCAATTCAGTCCCTTTACCTATAACTTATGAAGGGTAAAATAATAATTTTCAGAAATTTCGAAAAGCAGGGTCGGAATGATCCCAGATCCAGTGGGCAACGGCTTCTAAGGAACTTATTATAATTGTGTTGAGATTTTACTACCAATTAAAAAAATTTTTTTTTGAAATTTTTATTTATTAAATATATAATGGCAAGGCAGAAAAAAATTTTAAAAATGTCAAAAGACAAAGAAAAAAATTTTTAAGTGAATAAAATTATATGTATAAGTACCTATAAAAATATACATATTTTTAAGTGAGAGACATTGAAGGCACATTAATTTTTTTAAAATAATTTTTAAAAAATAATTTAAAAATAAAAAAAAAGACAAAGTGGCGAATATAAATAAAATTAATTTTTTTAAATAAAAATGGAATGTGAAAAAATTATTTAATTAGAGGTCGGTATGGAATTCCTCTTAAGGGATTTTTCCTGGATTACCTCCTTCTGTGCTCAGTTTTTTTTAATTTTGAGATTAATCCCGAGGGATTCCGAATTTTTCCATCTTTTAAGAATCGCAACATGAGTCCCAGAATGGTAAGTTACCGACCTCTAAATTACTTCAAGGCTTTTATAAAATTTATTAAAGTCTAAGGGATTTTTTAAGGGATTTTACCGTAAATTTTACCGTAATCTAATACCGTAATCCACTCCAAAATAATCAAGATAATGATGAATTTTTTGACTTTATACGAAGACCCCCTACTATAATAAAACCCTTAATTCTCAAGTTAACATCCTAATTTTGAATATAAATTTATTTTAAATTTTGGTTAGCCATTGAATAGATGCCTTTTCGGATCTATTCGGGGATCTTTTCGGATCCGTATATTTGGATCCGACAACCTTAGTGCCAAGTACTCTCAATTTTAAGATACAAAATTTATTGAATGATCAGAATTTCTGATTGCCTAAAAGGCGTAAAATCAAGTTTCACGTCTGTACTATATTATAAAAGCCAAGAATTAATAAAATTTTTTAAATCAAAGGAAAGAATATTTTGAAATGGTCTGGTACAGACTCTCTTCTATTTTTTAAATAAAGAAAAAAAATTTTTTCAATTCAAAAAATTGATTCTATTTTTATTTCCTCCTCTGTTTTGTCTCAGTTTTTACAGCCAAATGAACAGGCAATTCAGCATGACTTAATGCTCGACGTTCAAAAGAAATATTATTTTGATTATTTTGATTTGGTTCTAACATTGTTATTGAACATTTTTTATTATTATTATTAAATTGTTGTTTATTTGATTGAATTAAATGACTATTACTTATTGAGGAAGGAAGTAAAGTATTTTTGGTATTATTAGAATTTGTTAATGTTGATGTTGGTATAGGTCCAGCACCACAATAAGTATTGTTTATTCGACTAAAAATTTGAAGATAATTTTTTAGAAATAATTTTTAAAAAGGCTCAACTAGATTCTAAAGAATGAAGCTTGAAAGAGGATGTGAGAGGGAGCAGGGGAAAGTAAAATCCAAGAGATTTGGATTGACCCGGTTCTAATTAGAAATAAAAGTTGGCTTATAGATATGTAGGTATATAAAAAACGGAGGGGAGAAACTATTATTTATAGTGGAATCCTATTGATAAGCCCACGAGACCGTGTTGAAACAACGAGATTATTAGCAAGATTCTTATCAGGGTTGCCAAATGGCCCAACTCGATCCTAAAGACTCGTGTTTCAGATACCGCTCAATAGGCTCGAAAAATAATCTCGAAAGGAGCCTAGTTGAATAGAAAGATCAAAAAAATGTCTAATCATTTAAATAATTTTTGGAAATAAAGAATATGTACACACATTGTAGTTGTTGATTTCGTAGAAGTTGAAGGAGAAGTAGTTGTAGTAACTATTTGGTGATGGTCAAATTCTTTTTCTTTTTCAAGCTGTAATAATTGTTGTTGATGATTTTGTTTTTGTTGTTTATTTCCTTTAAATGATGTTTTCTTTTCTATATTTGAATATTTTGTTGTTGAAGGAGATTGTAAGGAAGTAGAAGATAGTGAGTGTTGATAGGAAGAGGAGGAGGGTTTTTGTTGATTTGATGATAAAGTTGGTAATGCTTCCTCTTCACGAGCTTTAAGTTGTGCCTAGAAAATTATTTTTTTTTAATTTTTATTTTAATTGAAAAATATTTTTAAAATTTTTTAAAATTTAAATTAAAAAATTTTTCGCCGCTTAAAAATAGCCACAACCTTCTCTTACTCTCTAACTAATTTCTACCTATTTAATATAATTTATTTTTCTCTATTTACGTTAATATTGTTGTCTCTATTTTCCGGAAAACTTATAAGCTTTTAGTTCCGGAAAATTCTTCAGAATAAATTTTCAGAATTATTAATAGAATTAATTTCAGAATTACTTTTAAAAATCGGAATTAATTTCAGAATTTTTTTAGAAATCAGAATTATTTCAGAATTATTTTTAAAAAACCAGAATTAATTTCAGAAAAGATTCAGAATTAATTTCAGAATTATTTTTAAAAAATCAGAACTAATTTCAGAATATGTATTTTCCGGAACTGCGCTATATTCCAGTGCAATTCTTTTTTGAGAATATCAATTTCTGATTATTAAAAATCATTGTTTATTTACCCACCTCTTTTCGTTCAATTTCCGCTTCACGACGAGCTAAATCGCGGGCCATTATTTTCAAAACTTTTGCTTCATTTAAAGCTAATTCTTCATCTTTTAATTGCTTATTTTCTTCCTCTTCTTGTTTAATAATTATTTCATCATTATTATTAATTACTTTTTGCATTGCCGCAGTTAACCAAATTTCCTGGAAAAAGAAATTTTTTAAATTAAATTAATTTTAAAATATTTCCAGTCGAGCCTCACTATAAAAACTCCCGCTATGATAAGGCATGTCAAGGGTTTAGGGGTGATTAAGGATGTAGAGGGTCGCTCGTCTTTTTTCGACTCGAAGCTCAATCCAATTTTTCCTCAACCCGTGGCATCCCTTATGGGCATGGGAACCAAGTGCGAGCGTTGATTTTCGGCCTTGAGTTGCGTTTTGCATTTCTCACGATTGCCTCTTGCGCTCACACCTGATAAAAACATCTAATCCATACCCCAATATAAGGTACCCTCATTATAAGGTATAACCTCCGTAGAAGTGCCTTGTAATGAGGCCCAACTGAATTTTCTTTAATATTTTTCTCTTGCCTGCAATGCTGTTTTAGCCTTTAAACGATTTAATTGTGTACGCAAACGCAAATTTTCTCGAATTAAATCGGTTGCTACACGACGCGCTCCAGCACCCATACGAAGCGGTAATAGTTGACGTAAACATTCATCTTCTTCTTCTTCGTCATCCTCATCATCTGAACTTGCATCATGACGTCCACTAGATGGAAATGTTGTATGGCGACGGATGGCACTAGCTCCACCAGATGAGGAACAGGATGAACCGTCGGAATTTCCTTCTAAAAATAATTAAAAAATAAAGCATATACAGACCTCTCTGTAAGATACACCCAATAATAGATACCCCTGAATTCAGATATTTTTCTAAAATTTGTTGGCCGGAGGATAGGACAGTTTATTCTCTATCTATATTTGAATAGGAGAGATATTTAAGCAATACCTTCTATTTAAGATACTCCTATTATAAGATACACCCTGTAATAGATACCCGTCAATTTAAGATAAGCCTCTAAATTTGGTTGGCATGTGGATAACGAAGCTTATCCCGTGTGGAGGATGCTTCCTAAGTGATACCCTCTATTTAAGGTACCTCTAGTTATAAGATACAATAATTTTAACCCCAGAGGGTCCCTTATGGTGAAGTCCATTAATTAAATTTTCTCAAAAATCCCCCACTTTTTCGTTTATCAGTCGCTCCATGGTAAGTACGCACTCTTCTAGGTTTTGGCCTTCTATCTTCGTCAGAAGCTCGTGGTTGTTCTTCTGCTGATGTAGCAGAATCTCCACTTCCAGTAGCTATTACAACACACTTTTCTTTTACTTCTTCTTCTTGTTGATGTTGCTGTACTTCTCCGCCCAAATCATAAAAATCATCAAAAAGTGCTATTAGATCAGCATCTCTCATCTTTTTAGCTTTATCTATTAAACGCACAAGAGGCTCAACACGTGTTCGTTCCAATTCTCTGTAAAAAATTAATAGAACAGCTGACCATATAATTAATTTATTTGAATTCTAGGATGATTTTATTTAACAATTTTATCCCATAAAGCTGTCCAAGACTCTTGAGATTGACTCAAGACCAAGATCTTGAATCAAGACATTTTTAAAGAGGGTTTTGGGGTTGGTCATAAGGTATTGGTCTAGATCTTGAGTCTTGGATCAAGTCTCGGCTTATATCCACTAGTTCTTCAGCCTCAAGGACCTTTGAATTTTTATTATTGCTTCAAATTACTCGTGGGAGGGCAAGTAATCGAGAAATCTTTTTAGAATTTTACCTAAAACGATTTCGTAAATGTTCAAATGCTGCTTTTTGTTGTATTTTATATTCTTCTTCCTCTTCTTTCTCATTTTCCTCTTCCTTCGTCAAATTCTCTTCATTTTTATCTTCATTATCTTCAACTTTCTTCCTTCTTCTCTTTTTTTGTTTATTTTTTCTTCGCGGAATTCGCTCAACAAGTGTACGTAGACGATCCATAAAAAGCATACGAGCTTCAAAATAATGCTCCAAATCGGCTTCCTCTTTGGAACGTTGTTCTGAAAAATAAGAAAATTTGAAAATTTATTTTTGAAGTTGAGAAAAAGCAAAAAAAGTTCAAATATAAACAAAGCTTAAAGGTCTAGAAAAGGAATGTCTCGGTTTGAAAGTTCAGGGTTCGGATAACAAAGTTTCGAGTAACCTGAGATATCCCTGATGTAGTCTACCCCAATGCCATAACTAAACGTAAAAATGTCATAGCATGTTGAATATTATACGTGAAATCATATCCAACTAGATACCTCTTGCATATGCTCAATTATAAACCCGAGGTAGATATGGTAAATCATGGTTACCCTTAACATTTGAGGTTCTCGTTCGAAGTTTTATTCACAATCATTTAATTTTAGCAGTTTAAATTGATTTTAAAAATCTCAAGTTCCCCTCACCAAAAAATTGATCCAATTCCAATTTCCAACTTAATGAACTCCCAACTATAGATCCTCCCTTCAAAGCTTAGTTTATAAGCCTCAAAAAGGATTGGGCTTTTTTAATAGATCAAGGTGGACTGGGGGCTATGGTAAATCATGGTTACCCTTATCCACTTTGAGGTCTTTATCGAAGTGTTTGGCGTCAATGAATACTCGAATAAAATCTATTAGTCCAAAAAATCCCAAGTCTCCCTCACCAAAAAGTTGATCCAATTCCAATTTCCAATTTTCCATTTGTGTTTTAAAATCATTTGAATTAATTATAGGTTTCCCCATTCCATCCCCAATAGGTTTATCAGCAAATTCAAAACATTTTCCATCTGCTAAACGAACAAAATTGGGTGCTTCTGCCTTTGCTTTTTTAATAGCTAAAGCAAAATTTTCCAATTCAACACTTGTTGGAAAAGCAAATTCAAATCTTTAAGGGAAATTTTTTCAAAAATTTTTAAAAATTTTTTTTACAAGTCTGGTCTTTGTTTTGCAGTAACAATTAAAAGAAGACTCTTTCTTCGAACATTTTCTCCACGGACTAAAATTGAGTGAAGTGGTAAAACTCCAGAATGAGAAATATGGCGAAAGAATTGAAGTGGAGGCTAAAAAGTGAATTTAAAAAATTTTTAAAGAGGTTCTCATTCAGTCATAAGCATTTCTCAAATCCAAAAAGATTGTTGAGAGAAATAGGTGTATGTATTAGAGATCGGAGTACGAACTAAGTCCCGGATTAAGTCAACAGTTATGTCGTATGTCGTATCTAAACTAGAGAGCGGACTGGAACTCCAGAATGAGAAATATGAATAGGTGGACTAAGCTGTGGTAAATCGTGGACGAACTAACGAACTAAAAATATTTTTTGAGCTCGATATCTCGAAAATCCAGATGCTCGAAAAGAGATATAAGGAGGTACAGAGGGAGATAATTACAAATCCCACGACATACTCATATCCACTCCCAATCTCTAGATATCCTATTAATCCTCAATTCGGTCTCTAATCTAAACATATAGGAACAGAAATTTGACTCTAATTTGGAACTTCAAATTTCTGAATCCAAATCCAGATTTTTTCAGCCCTAATAGGGTTCATATAGAATAGTAAGATCGCCTAAGTCAAGGTTCTTAAAAAACAATTTTTTACCAATTTTGTATTGGCAGCATTAGAGTTTGCCCCAACATTAACTGTAGATGAAGAAGATCCTCCACCACCACCTTTAGGTCTTAGGAAGACAATAATATCATCACAAAGTAATAAACGAACTTAAAAAAAATTTTTTTTTTATTTTCAAAAAATTTTTTTCTTCAATTTACGTTCAAGTTCAGGTCCATTCATTGTTTCACGCCAAAAAGCACGTGTAATTAATAAAATTTGCCTTCTTCCAATAGTTTTTGTTGAATTAGTTAATGTTATTGTTGAGTCATTTTCAACGGGCCAAACCAAATCGTCAAAAGAAAAGTCAATTCCATCCTTTGGATGAATCTGGAAAGAAAAAGAAGATTTTAAGGTCCAAAAAGGACACAATAACCACCTTATTCCCCCACAAACAGTGCTTTGAATCAAGGGATACTCGAACCTGTACTTTTTGCAGACACGAAAGCCGACCCGAGAAACTTTCGAAAACTCGTCTCGACTTATTTCCCAAGCCATTCAACCCCTAGGTACAAAGTACAAGTAAAATAGAGAGTTCAAAGCACCGCTTTCCAGTACTGGGTATATGACTCCTGGAGCTAGCTCCAGAGGTAACTTCAAACCGGAGCCAAAATTTTAAAATGCATGGAACCCGTTCTCAATTTTATCAATTCCTCATGGCCAGAAAGCAGTTCTCAATTCTCCCATAAACTCTCCCATACACCCTCCTAAAAACTGGTTTATTATTTAACTTTTTCTTATAAAAATCACATATTCACTTAAAAAACTTTTAAAATAATAAATTAGAAAAAAGTACCAATTTAGCAATAGCTGCAGATTTATCTAAAGCTTTTTTTAATGCTGTCCATTTTTTATTTAGTTCGTGTTGCATTAATTGTTGATCTACTTGCATTGCAAATTCACGAACTATAGAATGGGCTTTTTGAGCTAATAATTGTTTTGATGGCTGAGATTCTTGTTTGGCAATCTATTTTTTTTTGTTAAATTAATTTTTTAAATAAATATTAAATTCTCGTAAATGTGTGAGAACGAACAGAGAAGTCTGTGTCGGTCTCTAAATAGTCCTTAAGATATCCAAAATCGAAGAACCAAAAAATTTCCGGTTCGTAGGTTTGATTCAACCCAAGGAAAGTGGGGAACATACCAATATACCAAAAATAAATTCTTCCGGATTTCGGGTATCATAACATTTACTTGAATAAATCCTGTTGAACGGCTATGAGAGGAATCAAAAAATCCCCCTTTGGTTCGAAAAATCTCTAAATATTGACAAAACCAAATCAATCGAGTACTCGATAGATTCGGGTCTTTTCCAAATTTTTAACAACAAAAACTGATAGTCCTCTTGTCAGTTTTTGTGCCATAATCCCTTTAATTCAAAAAAATTATTATTAGCAACACCACACACCTGTTCCACCAAAACAGGATATTTTGTTAATCTTTGAGCAACCAATAACATACAATCTTTAAGTGAACGATCTTTATGTTGTCCCTCGTAATATTCCATAAATTTACGAAAATGTATATTTTGAGCAATTAAAGTAGAATATTGTTTTGCACTATCTTCTCGGCCAAGACAAAAGGCAGTATATGAATTTATTGCAGCATTACTTTAAAATATATATTGGAATAAAATTAAAATCGGATCACAGTATAAGATATCCTCTTAGGGCTGATTTGCTTATAATAAGGGTATCTTAAATAGAGGTTATCGCCCAAGGGTTGATTCCTTATATTAAGGGTATGTTAAATAAAGGTTATCGCCTAAGCAGAGAGGGAGGGGGTATCGCTTAAGCAGCAGGTGGATTCCCTGAACCATGTTCGAGTATCCCTATGTTCGAGTATCTCCCCAAGGGTCAAGCAAATTGTGTCTCATCATAATACAGCAGGGATAGGCTGAGGAAAGAATTTGGGGGTTTTAAAAATTTAGGACGGATTTCATTATTTACTTCAAATCAGATTTCGGATTTCGGGCTGAAAGAAGACCATGTTTCGAGTATCCCCCCAATGCCTATCTCTGTTAGGCAGCTCCCAAAGCTCTTTGGTCAACCAAATTTTTATTAGGATTGGATGTATGTTATAGCAAAATTCAATTATCCTCTTCAAAAATTTCCTCACCGAAAATTCCCTGAACCAAATTCTGTCAATAAAATATCAGAAATTTCATCTACAATAGGTGATTGAGAACAACGTTCAATAAGACTACGTAAAAATGAAAGATGAAAATCAAGTAAAGCTTCAACATCAGGTATTAACTTTGAAAAAAAATTTATTTTAATTAGAAAATAAATTGGTTGTGTAAGGCCGGCAAATCGAAAAGGATAAGTCCCCTCCAAGTTCCGGGAGTATGAAAGGGTACTTGGCAAATTGTGTTTATTTTGAATTTTATATTGTGGATTACATCGATTTCTGAAAATTTACAAAATCTCTTGAAAATTTTCGATAAAAATCTAAATGAGATATCAAATGACCAGGTCACGAAAGATTATCTCGTCAGTGCCGACACCAGTAAGGACACATTTGCGGACTGTTTGTAAACATAATTTTTTGGGTTCCGTTTGCCTATAAACTCATTGAGAATAGGAGGTTACAAGTTTCTAAAAAAATTCTTCAAAAATCCAGAACCAAAGACCCAAAGCTCTGGCTTATTTATAAGCCCCCTGGGCCGTGCCGTTCCAAAAAAAAAGTTCCAAAAATATTGCAAATCATTTAAAAAGTTTTCTTTTAAAATTACCAATTGTAATTGTTTTGGTGTCAAAATTCTATTATGTGCTAGCCCCTCATAATATAATTGTTGTAATAATACTAAAACTTGGCAATGATGACGCTCAGTTAGTACAAGTTCATAAATAATATTTTGACGTTTCATCTCTTTTGCACTTAATGAAGAAACTGAAAATTGAGAAAATTTTGTTAGAAGAAAAAATTTTAGGACTTAAAAAAATTTAACTAAAATGAGTTGAAGTAGAAGGTACTGAAAGGCGAGTACATCAAACAATCCTACTTCCCTTTGGAGTCAGATGATTTTCAGAAAATATAAGAGCCCGACCTATTTAAGAGACAAGATGTAGAAGGGAAAGACTAACTTTTAAGACTAACTCTCCGAATAATCTTCCAACTAAAAGCTAACTGACTCTCCAAATCGTTGGCTAGCTGATCGGCTAAGTGATCAAACAATTCTACTTCCCTTCTGAGTCAGCTGATTTTCGGAACTTATAGCCTGCCTATTTAAGACAGAGGTGATTCATGACTAACTCTCCGAAGAATCCTCCAACCACAAGCTTAACTAAAAGCTAACTGACTCTCCAAATCGCTGGCTAACTGATCAGCTAACTAATTCAAACAATCCTACTTCCCATTGGATTTTATTGTCAGCCTTAAGGCCGGAGCTTACTTAGGTCTTCCATGAATTTTACTTGAGAGTCTACAGGTTAAGTCGTCATAAAAATATTTTCAAAAATTAAAAAAAAAATTTTTTCATTCCCTTACATTCATTATCACTCCCAACACAGTATTTTGCAGTCCAACTAGTTTCCTGTTCAGTCCACAATTCCAAATCTGCCCATCGAGAATGTTGTAGTTGGGCACGTGGAAAGAAGTTTGAAGAGGCTGTAGATGGCCCATTATTATGATGAAAAATTCCATCAGTTGTAGTTGATGTTGGGCTACAAAATGGTGAGGAACTACCAACATTTGCAGTTGTTGAACTTGGACTTTGGTTTTGTAGAGAAGATTGGTGTTGAGATAAATTTTGTGGTTGTAGAAGTTGCTGTTGGTCGGCAAAATTGTTCATAAAATCGCCTAGAAAAATTTTTTTAAGTTAAAAAGTTTTTTGAAAAATTTTTTCTTGAAATTTCATGAAATTTTTTAAAATTTTTTATAAAATTTTTAGTTTGAAATTCCAACATATCCCTTTTCAAGTTAGTTTGTAATTTAAGTTTTTCAAAATTTGGCTGGCTAAAGAGTGAGGGGAGGAGGTATCTAGACGATACCCTCTATTTAATATAATTTTCATTATAAGTCAGACCTCACTTATCGACATTCTATTTGTACGACATACTCACTTAAGCGTCAGATACTTTCTGTCATGAAGGTGTCGTAAAAGCGAGGTTTGACTGTTTATAAATTTTCATTCTATCTTATAGTAAAGTTAAGAGTTTGGTTGAAGATAAGTAAATTAGAAACCATATTGCCCTCCCGCTGCTGATTCCATTGATGGCGCTAAAGAATAACGCCTTCGATTTGAACAATTGCCAAAAAATGGGGAAACTGGTGGGCTTTGTTGAGCAGTAAAAACAGTTGAGCTATCACCCCTTCGATGAGAATTATTATTATTATTGTCGCGCCGCAAAATGCGTGCCATTTGACGAAAAACACGCCATTCAGTACCTCCCCCTCCAGTTAACATTCCTTCAAATCCAGAACGTCTACGATTATTTTTGGGGGGTGTTGTTGATTCAAAGGGTTGTGGCTTTTGTTGTAAGGGAGAGGAAGCTGTTGATGTTGCGGTTCCCAAACGTTGCGGAGGAGGAAAAGCAGACAACGGCAATGAAGAAATTGATGTTGGAGACAATGGGGGAGATGTTGAAGATTTTATAAAATTTTTATTGAAGGTTATCAAATCGTTATGATAATCATCAACATTATGGTTGTCAATAAAATAATTTTTATTTTTAGTATTATTCTCTCTCAAATTGCTGCTAACACAATTGCGAGGAAAATAAAAATTATTTTTTTCCTTATTATTGTTAACATTTTTATCAACATTAATTTCTTTCTCTTCATTAATTTGTTGTTTACTTGAAGCTATTAATGCTGCACGAAAATCGGAAATTGAAGCGGAGTTTATTGAAAGAGAGTTATTTGAATTATTACAATTTTTAGTAGTTGTTGATTCAAGTTTGGAGAAGAGGGACATTTTTTGAGCTTTTCCGCGAGTTAGGGTAGGAGATGAAGATTTTTGAGGAAGTAAATTTTTTTGAGAAGATTTTGGGGAAGATTTTGGAGAATTTTTTAAAAAGTCATTGCTATCTTCATTAATTTCCCCCTCATTTATTTTTTTCAAATCATTGCTTTGTCCTTCCTTTTTTCTTCTCTGTATACTTCCATAAACTGTTGATGAACCAACACCAGAAGATTTATTTGCCAACAAGTCTTCCTTAAATTCTTCTTTGTTTTCTTCTTCAACTGAATCCTTTTTCCTTCTTCTTTGTATACTTCCCAAGACTGTTGAAGGACTAACAGGAGAAGAACCAATTGTTGAGGAACCAACTGGAGATGAACCAAGTGGAGAAGAACCAACAGAAGAAGTTCCAACCCCAACTTCCTCCTTATCGTCTCCCTCATCCTTTTCAACAATCACTTCTTCTTCATCTATATCTCCACATATTATATTAATTTGGGGTGGAGGTGTTTGTTGACGTTGTAAATGTTGAAAGTGTGCTGGTTGGTGTTGGTGTTGTTGTCGACGCCTATTATTATGAGTATTTCGAATGTTACGGACAAATCGGGCACGTGGAGAAGGAGAACGTTCAGGTACGGATACAAGAGTACCCGAAGCTGCTTGGGTTCGAAGTGTGCGAAGTAAGGAAGAATAAGTGCCAGGTTCGGATGTTGTTACTGCTGTAGACGAGGTAGAATCGGTAGAAGAGGAGGATGAAGAAGAATGGAGGAGCATTCCACCTTCATTGAAAGCGTTTGATGGAAGACTTGGACGGCGGGCATCATCAACATAATGTGAAGAAGGGGGATAATGATGATAAACAGAAGATGAAGGGACGGAAGTTGAAGAATCTGTTGATCCCATAGACGAACCGGAAGATGAACCGGCGGAAGACGAACCGGAAGATGAACCGGCGGAAGACGAAATGGAAGATGAAGTTTTGTTAAAACTTCCACAATTTTTTGAGCTTTTCTTTGCTACCCCAAAATTCTCTACAAAATGATTGACTCTATCTAATAGAGGCTGTTGTTGTCCTTCTGTAGATAATAAAATTTTTGATTGAATTGTAGTTGAAGCATTCTGATTTGGTATAATATAAAATTCGCTGCTTTTACTACGCCGATCACGAATTGATTTTGGTGAAAGAAAATTGGTATTAGGATTAGAATCAGCGACACAATTTGGCATTTTTTTAAATTTTTTAATCTGATAATTGAAAATAAAGTTTAAAAAGGTAAAGGAATGATAATAATGTTGAAATTAAAAAAAATAAAAAGTTTAAAAAGGGAAAAAAAGAAAAAAAATTATTTTTAGGAAGAAGATGCTTGATTGGCTTATAACAATAAAAAGAAAAATAAATATAATGTATTGACTCATAAAAATCACGTTTTAATCAGCCTAATCAATTTTTATATTTTATTGTTTTATTTTTAAAAGCGAAATCGTCAAACTTATTTAAATAGGTTTGTATTTAAATAGGTAAGGTTGCCGCTCCTTGGAAAATCTTAGGATATCCAGGACCAAACCGAAGAATCGAAAAATAATTGGTTTTTAGTTCCGAACAGAGAAAAAGAGGTCAATCGGAAAGGACGAAGGTACCGAAAATCGGAACTGTCGGAAATTGGAATTCAGATCGACCTCTGCCGAGAACCCTGGTCGACCCTTTTTTTGAAAATCATCAACTCCGAGCTCTTGGCATTGCCCTCAAGAGAAGTCGCTTTCCCCAAGTTCTTTTCCATTGTTAGTGAGGGAGATTCGAGGACGGATCAAGGAAGGATCAAAGAAGGATCAAAGAAGGATCAAAGAAGGATCAAAGAAGGATCAAGGAAGGATTTGAAAATATTTTTGTCATTTCACCTATACATTTCTCTACACAAAATAAGGCTTAATGAATATATTTAATGAATGACCAATTTTAATGCTTGGAATTGATAAAAATGACTTTAAAAAATTTTTTTATAAATTAAAGTGTTATGAATAAAAAATGTTTTAAAGGAATGCATGAGGGAAGGAAAGGAATTTTTTTCATATTCGTTTACCGCTTTTTTTCTTATCCTTATTTTTTTTGGCCTGACAAAAAATGAATCAACCTATATGAAAAAATATTATTATTATTATATGTTAGAGGACAACATTTTTGTCAAATACTTTTTTGAAGAACAAGAAGGAGGGGCTTTTTTTGGAGAAGCTGAAAAAGAGGAATAAAAAAATAGAGGAAAATAAAATAAAATTGATAGGGGTGTGTAAAAAATCAGAGAAGAGATTGAAGATAAGATCTCGATCAAAAATACATATTGAGGTTACCCCGAGAAGTGAGATTCTTCTAGTTTTCTATTTTATATTTAGATTAATCAAATCTCAAATTAAAACTAACAGTCTAATCAGAAGGCTTAGTTAGGACATGTCACGGATTGAGAAAAATCGGGTCGGGTGTTAGGGTCAGTTTTGGAAATTTCCTCGGATTGGGGTTTCGGGAAGGAAAAAAAATCTGAGTTTCGGTTACCCGTGACATCCCTGGAAAGGAACAGCATATCAATAATCGGGGACTAGGTTCAAGTTTTTCCTAGTACGGGTTTTCCTTAATTTTCAGGTCAGGTTTAATTCCCTCATAGAAAGTTTATAGAATGCAAGGTGTAATTAAGAAAATTAAGAAAACAATTATTATATAATATCTTGAATTACTTTCTCACTTAAAAAAAATTTTTTTTTGGGTTTAAAATAAAAACAAAAAAAAAGATCAAATTAATAAAAAAAACAAAACAATAAAAATTGTTTTTGGAAATTAAAGAAGATTGTTTATTAAAATTTAAAAAAATATATAAACAGTAATTAAAAATTAAAAAAATTTTTCTAAAACTGGATGTGTTTTGTTTAAATTAATTTTATAAATAAATTAATTAATGAAAGAATTAACCTTGAATTTATAAAAATAAAAAAATAAAGAATTAAAGATTGAAGATAGCTTTTAGAAATTTCTATTAAAAGAGAGATGAAAACTCATCGAGAGAATCAAAAAATGATTTTAAGAAAATGAGGGAATAGTCGAAAAATATAGAAAAAAGTAATTTGTCATTCAAGTGATTTTTTAAAAAATAAAAAAATTAAAAAAATTCCATGTCAAATTAAATTTTTTAATAATACTGCAACTTCTATCCGGGACAGGGCTGCATTTAATTTTAAAAATTTAAATTACGGGTAGCGGATTGAGGCTGCGGAAATTTCTTTTTCAATTGCATGTAGCCCTGCTCCGAGCTCAAGTACATTTCAGGGACGGGTCTATTTTGAAAGAAAAAAAACGGGTAGGGTTTCGGGTAACCAACCCCAATCAAGGTCCGGTCACCCTTTATAAAATTTTGAAGAAAAAAAATAAAATATAAATTACATAGGCCAAAATTGACGAAAAATAAGCTAAATAAAAAATTAAAAAAATTAAAAATAAAAGATGGATAAGGTTTTGGGTAGCCTGCCCCGATCACGGTCTAGTTACCCAATAATTTTCAAGAAAAAAAATATGAATTTGGCCATAATTGAAGAAGAATAGGTAAGCTAAATTTAAAAAATTTGAAAAAAAAAAATAAAAATTAACAAACAAAAATTAAAAAAAAACCCCTCCCAAAAATGTAAACAAAAATATAAATTTTAAAGTTTGAACAGATATTAGAGAGACTTGCAAAAAAAGATAAAAGTAAAACGCCCTTTTTTAAAATTTATTTATAGTTTTGTGTGTTGTTTTGATATGATCAGGGAGAAATATTTTTTAAAAGAAAAAGAAAATGTGTACAAGAAAGTGATACCAATAAAATATGCGAAAAAGGAAGTAAAAAATACAAGAGAAAAAATGATAAAAAAAATTATGATTAGATGACCAAAGCAAAATTTTTATTATGATAATTATTGTTGTGGATATATAAAGGTGTAACAGGATTATTTTTTGGGGGACAAGAAAATGATGGGAAAAAAAGGAAAAATTTTAAGAAGGATTAAACAAAGATGATTATAAATTTGCGTGGAAATGAGTTGAGAATCAACACGGAAATTTTTGGAGCTTGAGGGTGCAGGTTTACAAAATTAATTTTTGACTGCGTATTCCGATAAAATAAAAATTTTCCTAATTATGATAATTTCCATGAATCATAAGGGCCGATTTGTCAACTTTTTTTTTCACCAAAATTGAATTTAGAATGAAATTTAAGGGATTTACATAGAAAAAAGTGGAACTTAAATATGGAAGAGTTAGCCTCATAATTAGGGATCGGATTTTTAGGTTATAACCTATTTTTTCTGCGAAATAGTCCTGATGAATTGAGCTCAAATCCGTTGTTATTTTTTGAAAATCTTTTGTTTACAGGGAGTTATTATGACCTATTTGAACCTATTTTGGCGTTTTGCAACCTAAAATAGGTTGTAACCTATTTTGGATGTTTTTGTGATTTTTTCACTTTTTGTCACATATTTTGGGCATTTTTCATAAAATTTCGATTTTTTAACAAAAATTTTCTAAATTTTTTGAAAAAAGATTTAAATTTTTCAATAATTTGATCAATTTTTTTATCAGCCCAAAAATTTTTCTTTAATTTTTTTGAAAAATATTTCCTCAAAATTCAAAAATTTTTCAAAATTGGAATTTTTAAAAATTTTTTATGATTTTTTCACTTTTTTGCCTCCTATTTTGGGCATTTTTCATGAAAATTCGATTTTTTTCAAAATTATTTTTAATTTTTGAAAAAAATTAAAAATTTTTCAAAAATTTTGTCAATTTTTCTTATAAGTCCAAAAAATTTTCTTCAATTTTTGTGAAAATATTTTTCTAAAAATTCAATATTTTTGTAAAACTAAAATTTTTCAACATTTTTGCCTTGTCGCTGAAATTTATGAACTAAAATAGAAATTAATCGTCATTTTTGCCTTGCTTGCCCAATATGTCGACCTTTTTTTGCAACCTATTTCTCTATTTTTACGACCTATTTGCCTATTTTTGTCACCTATTTTAGCATTTTATACAACCTATTTAGGTGCCTATTTTAAGGTTTTTACGACCTAAAAATCCGATCCCTACTCATAATTCTCAGACAACGGCGGCCCCCTTAAACGGAAGGAGTACCAAAAATCCAATTGAGATTCTGTTAAATAACCAATGGAATATCCAAACTAATTTTTAAAAAAATTTGTAAATTAAATAAAGGTTCAGAAATAGATTTTTAAATACACCATTTATAGAGGCATTAGAACTGACGTTTAAAAAAAATAAAATTTACATAAAAAAATTTTTTTCGTTATCAAAATCAAGTAAACAATAAACAAAAATAAATTAACAGTCAAATGATCATTTAAAAAAATCAGAAGCTAAAAAAAAATAATTTTTGTATGACCGCGACTTTTTTTCAAAAAAAAAAAGAAAATGTACTCAAGGGTTAATGAGCATAAAATTTTGGTAAAAAAAAGAAAAAAATTAGAGTTTTTCAACCTAAAAAAAAATAATTAAAAGGTATACGCGTAATGAATAGTGGCGGAAAAATTTTTGAAGAAAAAAAAATTTAGGGAGGAGATATCTCTCTCTCTAATTGATGATAACACAAAGTGCTAACTAAAAAATTAAGGCCGAGAAGAAAGGTAGAAAAAAAAATTAATTAAAATTAATGGAAATAAACAAAATTTTGAAAATTTGAAAAATTGAAAATGGATAAGAGAAAAAATTTTAAGAATGAGAGAAAACAGAAAATTAGAATTAAATGAAATTGCGCCTTTTTTCTGAACCCCCGAACGTTTTAGATGCCAAAGGGTTTGCAGCAATCCATCTTAAAGTTATATAAAGTTTTCCAGAATCAAAATATGTGGCTTTCGGCAAAAATAGATTAGTTGGGAGTATTAATTAATGGAGAATTTCGTTCAAAAAAGAATAATTAACAGAGGATTTTTCTGTTATTTTCGCATAGGTCTGGTTCTGGATATCAGAAAAATTTAAAAAGTAACAACCCTCATTAGAGTAAGAATTAAAATTATCAAAAAAATTCATCTTAAACTCGAGATCGAAAGATTACGTTTCTAAAATTCTGTGAAAACAAAGATATTTATTCTCGTTCCTATCCTTAATAATCGTTCCTATCCCACTAGAAAAATTAAACTCCCATTAAAAAATTGAAAAAAATTATATGCTAATCATTACAATTTTAATTTTTTTAAAAGAAAATAAAATAAAAGGAACAAGATTCTTGTAAGTAAATTGTGAAAAGAGAGATAGAAAATGCGTAAAACTAAAAGCACGTAAAAACCGCAATCACTACAACCCCCCCCCTTCCCCCCCTTTCTAAAGTTAGTTAAAACGCCCACACAACAATAATAATAACAACAAGAACAACAACAAAAAACGCCATTACATATTAATGATAAAAAAATATCCAACAAAAAAATGCTTTCTCTCCCCTCCTCCTCTCTGTTAATCAAAAATTTCCTGTTTTATAAAAATTTTTTTCTTGTGATTAATGCTATAAATAAAAATTTTTTATATATTTTTATTTATTTTAATATTTTTCGCTCCCGTAATTTTTATTTTTTAAATGGGAGTGGAAATGAATAAAGAATATTGTTAATAATGGTCGGATCTCAATTTTAAAATATCCCACAAATTCTCATAGGAGGAGAATGAAGAGGAGAGGGGGGTAATTAATCAAGAGAGGTATGGTTATTCAAGTGAGAGGCGCAGGAGTTTTAAAAATAAATATCCCTAATTTTTAGATATCCCTTTGCTTTTGTGCTACGCTTACATAAAAATCGCTTTGCGTCTTGCGACAAAAAAAGATAAAGTTAAAAGCGAGAAATTCCTCCTAAATGTTATTTTCTGTCGCAAGACGCAGATATCTGTTTCGAATAAAGATACGTAAAAAATATTTTTGAAAAAAATCAGAGGGGGTTCGAGGGTCGAGATCTTGTCTCAGTCTACTCTCTATAAATAATTACCCCTCTCCCTCACTTTGGAAATGGGGGGGGGGGGTAATTAAAATTAATCGAGGTAATTAAAAAACCTTATAATAAAAGGTTAATGTTTTTATTAATTTCTTTTTAATGTTTATTTAAATTGTCTTTTCAAAATTAATTAGTCAACAACAACAAAAAAATGATCAGTCAAACACACACAAATTAAAACAGGCGCGGCATTTAAAAAATATAAATTAAATGGGCGCGCCGAAATTTGCGGATTTTAATTTGCGGACCCGAAATTTGCGGACCCGAACTTTGCGGACCCGAATTTTGCGGACTCGAACTATGCGGACCCTAATTTTGCGGATCTGAGATTTGCGGACCAAAAATTTGCGGACCGACAATAGAGTCTACTGAACCTTGGAAATTTCAAAAATTTTAGCCTGCGGCGTTAATTAGGATGAATTCAGGCATCATGACCTTATGAGATGGCCATATAAATGATTTCTTCAAGGAATTTTCTCGATTATTTAAATTATGAAATAATTTTATGATAAAGAATTGATAAAAATTTTGAAAAATCAAGAAAAAATCTTGATCTGGTACGGATCATGGTAAACTCTGCCGGGATCATCGAAAAATAAAATTTTTAATTTTTTCTTTTTACTCATGTGTCGGTCCTAAAATCTTGGTTCCGCAAACTTCGTGTCCGCAACCTTCGGGTCCGCAACCTTCGGGTCCGCAACTTTCGTTCCGCAAATTTCGGGTCCGCAAAGTTCGGGTCCGCAAAATTCGGGTCCGCAAAGTTCGCGCCACGATTAAATGTTGTTGTAGTAATCGCAGAAAATTTTTTTTTGTTGTTGTTTTATTTACAACTTTTCGCAAATTAATTAAATAAATATAAATTTTCCTCTTCATTACTTCCCAAAAATAAAAATTTAGGGAAAAAAAAGAGAGGAGTAAATTTCCAGTTAATTTTTTTCTGTCGTTTTATTTATTTATTTGCTCGAATATACATATAATTTTTATTTTCTGTATACGCCTAATTTTGTATTTTAATAGAAAAAAAGATTGAAAGAGATGTATGGATATAAATTTAAAATTTAAAGATTTTAACAAAAAAAAATCACGCATCTAAGTAAAACTAACAAATAAAAGATGAAAAAGACTAGGGATTTTCAGAACTCAGGATTTTTCAGGTCAGTTCTTCCGTTCCGGATAACTAAAAAATTGGTAATTTTCACCTTCGTTCCCCCCCTCCTTTTTCCTTCCTCAATGTATTACAAAATGGTCAGTCTGAACAACAATTGTAGAACCCATCGAGCTGTGTCGAATGACACCAAAATCAACAAAATCCGACTTGATTGGACCGAGATACAGATCCCTGAAAATTGAACAACCATAGGGGCGAAAAACCATAGGTACCACAATTCATACAAATGATAGCTCATTCGAAAGAGCTCTTCGAGCTGAGTCGGATGACACTAAAATCAATGTGATTGGACAAGAGTTGAAAAAGTTATGACATAA
This sequence comes from Meloidogyne luci, assembly GCA_902706615.1. Lineage (NCBI taxonomy): Eukaryota > Metazoa > Nematoda > Chromadorea > Rhabditida > Meloidogynidae > Meloidogyne > Meloidogyne luci. The sequence continues at coordinate 724,743 of CACSLI010000133.1, read as the reverse complement.
GTCGCCGACTCCGTTAGGTCTATTTCATGTCATAACTTTGTCAAACCATGTCTAATCGCGTTGATTTATATGTCATTCGACTCAGCTCGAAGAGCATAGTCGAATGAGCTATCATTTGGGTAAAATTTTTTTATTCCGAAAAATCGCCCCTATGGTTGTTCAATTTTCAGGGGTCTGTATCTCGGTCCAATCAAGTCGGATTTTGTTGATTTTGGTGTCATTCGACACAGCTCGATGGGTTCTACAATTGTTGTTCAGACTGACCATTTTGTAATACATTGAGGAAGGAAAAAGGAGGGGGGGAACGAAGGTGAAAATTACCAAAAAATTTTTTAAGAAAGACTCTCACTTTAAATAATACCCAGGGATGATTTAAGAAAAATCTCAAAATATTTTTGCCCTCAAGGTTTCAAACAATTTTTGATCATAAAGAAAATTCCTTTGGAAAACAGAACGACGTCTTTCAGAAAAATCGACTTGATAGTTGACTAAAAAATCCTGCTAATTCAAGAATCGAACTGATCAAATATCTAAAAGTATATCAGTTAAAAATAAACTAAGTGGTAGCCCTAAAAATAACCCAAAAATAATTATAAATAATTTATGATCTACATACAAAAACATGAGCGTCCACCATGCAAAAACGATTTTAGAAAAAAAATTAAAAATAGTAAATATCAAAATAGGTATGTATTTAAAAATAAGTTCAATTTTAGAAAAATAAAAATAAATATATATCTAAAAATAAATGATCCCACGCAAAAATTAATAAAAATTAAAAATATGTAGTAGTAGTAAATATCAAAATACTAGAAAATGTTCAAAATTTTAAAAGAAAAAATAAGAAAATAAAATTTAAAAATAAAAAAAAAATAAAAAAAAATGCATGATTTTTAAGGTAAATAAAAATCAAAAAAAAAATACTAGTTTATTTTTTCAATCACACACCAATCAAAATTAATTTAAAAATTAAAAAAAAGACTACTAAATTTAATTTTCAACCTATCAATATTTATTTAAAAAACTTCATTTTATTTTGTATAAACTACAGGCTATATACTTTCAACCCCTTACTAATTTTAACTAAGATATTTTTTTTTTGCTAGTTTATTCCTTACTAAGTTTTATAATGGTAATTTATATTTATTTTGCTAAATTTTTTTTGCCAATATTTTTTTTTAATTTTGCTATATGCAAATATTTTTATTTTATTTTTTTAATAATTAATTGCTCTAATTTCCGTTTCATTTTTACCCCTATTTTGTTTATTTCCTGTTATATTTTTATTAATTATTATTTTAGTAATTTATTAAAGTTTTTTTAATTATTTTTTAAAATAGACACACACTCACTTTTAACACGTGAAAACGGAGAAAGGATATTTTTAATTCCGAAAAAAATAATATAATGATTAGAGACGTGATTAAACCATATAGTGATTAGACCCAATCCTTATTTCCAATAAGGATTGGAGATCGATAGCCAAATCTCGCTAATTGTAAGATAGGACGACCACTATAACGAAAGCTATCGTTGTAACAAGAGAGGAGCGACGACTAAAACATATTCCTCGTGATCAGAGGTGGGTCGGAACAGTCAGAGTTGTCGGAAATCGGAACTGTCGGAAATCGGAAATGGCTCAAAAGTCGGAACTCGGAATTTCGGAAATCGGAAATCGGAAGGAAAAAACGTCGGAAATCGGAAGTCGGAAATCGGAATTCCGACCCACCTCTGCTCGTGATTGAACTCTAAGGGCAAAAGAACGTGCTGTTCCAATTCCCAAAAACTAGGGACTTTGCGAGGTCCCGATACCCCTCTCCACTAAATTTTCCAAAAATTCCAAAAACCGGGAATTTCCCGAAATTAGGTGATATTTTAAAAGTCTTGATATCTTAAAGACTTGATATATCGAAAATCTTTATTTCGGAAATCCAAATTTCGCTCGTATCACAATGTTAAAGTGAGTGTGTCTTTAATTTTATTTAAAAATATTTAAAACCCACCACCATTTCCATTAGGACAAGATTTGTTAGCAACAGACACATCAGCAGTAGCAATATTAGCACAAATATTTTCTGTAGGTGATTGAGAAGCCCATAAATTGACTAGACTACGTTGAGCATTACTTTCTTTTTTACGACGAGGACGTATTGACCATATTGTCCCAAGGATCATTGAATTAGTTTTTGTTTCACGCTTTTTGTTGTCTTTAGAAATTGTTCTATAAAAGGAAGAAAAATTTTTTAGAAAATTAAAAAAATATGCTTAAAAATAGAGATCGAAGCCTTATAAATTACATCAAAACAGACCACAAAAATTAGACAGATCCCAGCTTAGAATATGTTTCTTTAAGAATTTGGTTAATCTTGGGTGGTGGAAGAGGGCAAAACTCACTTTTCAAGACCCCATAAACTCCTATGTAAACCTCATTATTAGTGTTTCACCGGAGGGAACCGGAACTCAAATTGGATCCGGTTCCGGCTTCCGGTCAAAATACCGGTTCCGGTGAAACAATACTCATTATCTCTAAGGGTGTAGCTTATGGACTCGAAAAGTAAGGTCTTATTTTTAGGTCTTGAAAAATTTTGAAAATTTGAAAAAAATTTTAAATCGATATCAAATGTCGATGATTTCTAGACAGATCGAAATCTTTAAGTAGTCGAGAATTCCATCTCAACAACCAAGATTTTTGGATTAAATCTCGTCTCGGTCCCATCTTGATTATTTTATTTGATACCCCAATTTATAAGGTTTCGATCTACACAATCAACATTTTTGAGTAACTCGATGCAAAAAGCTCGCTTAGACTTAATTTTTTAAATTTTGCCTAGGCATTATTCAAACCTAGAAAATCCCAACCTCTCAAAAAAATAAAAAACAAAGACAAAAAGCAAAGCAAACAAAAACAGAAGATGACAGGAAAGAATAAAAGCAACAACAGAAAAAAATTTAAAAAAATTTCACCTATTAGCAGCCCCATCAGCCATTTCAGCAACACAACTTCCACCACTTATTGTTGCATTACCCAAATTGTTGCTGTTATTATTAATTATTGTCCCATTATTTTTTGGTGCAACTTTTCCACCTCCACAAACACGATTATTATTATTGTTGTTTGTTGTTGCCCCTAATAAATGTCTAAGAATTGCACATTTGGTGCTGTGATGATTGGTGGAAGTAGTTAAATGCTTGGATGATTTAACTCTAAACATTGCTTGTTGTTGCTGCTGTGTTTGTTGCTTCGTTTCTTTAAGTTGCTTCTGCTTCTTTTCTTCTACTTGTCTTGCTTCAACTTCTTTCTGAACGCTTCCAACTTCCTTAACTTCTTCATGAATTTCTTCATGAGCCTCCTCATGAGCCTCTCCATCACCTCCTCCTCCTTCCCCTTTCAAATCTTCCTTTTCATGCTCTTCCACAGCCGCAACAATCGCTGCCAGTTCAACAGAATCCTCCACAGCTAGCTGTACAATACTTTTTCTTCGAGTAGCTACCGAGGTAAAATTTCCACGTCTTCTTTGCTGTGTTGACACGCCTCTAGGAGGAGGGCGTTTACGAGGAAGTGTAAGTGTTGATGTATACGAAAAGGGCGAAGTACTTGATGTCAAGTTTGCCAGATTATTGGCTCTACTTGAAACAGCTCTATGTAGAGCCAATTTTTTATTACTTTGTCGTCTATCTAGTGTTTGACATGTGCTGATATAAAGTATTGGAGAACAATTTGTAGAACGACGAGTAGCTCGAGAAAGTCGTGGAGGTAGTGGAGGAGCTGTTCTTTCAATTTGTTTGTGATTTGGTTTTTTAAGTAAGGTTGAGGATGTTGCTGAATTTTGAAAAGAATTATCGTCTTCTTCTTTATCTGATTTTCCGTCTCTTCCTAAATTTTTATTTTTAATTCATCATTGCAAAGGTTGGTAAGTTTCAAGTTCGTTTCCTTTCTCTTTTCCTTCGTCAAAAGGCTCATAATGGTTAGACTTTCTTCATCGCATTTCTTAATTTATAATCCTTGGCTGAATAATTGTATACCGTAAAGAAATGAAGTGCCAATGAGGAAGAAAGAAAAACTGACCATTATGAGTCCTTTGGCGGATGAAAGAGAGAATTAATAATGATCAGACCTCTTCCTCGCATTCTTAATTTCCAATATTTAGTTAAAAATGCATAGAGAAATAAAGTGCTATTGAGAAAGGAAGTCTGACCATTATGAGCCCTTTTACGGGAAAAGAGAAGGAACAAACTTGAAAATTGCCAAAATCTTCATCCTCTTCCTACCTCTATTTTTTGAAGATTCTTTAATAATTTTCTTCATTTCTTCTTCTTCCTCCCTCCCATTATCTCCTTCTTCTTCTTCATCCATCCCAAAACTACTATCTTCATTTACATTTCTCAATGTTCTCAACCCCTTCCGTCTGCATTTAAAAAGAAATTCGTCAAATCGTTCCAATAAGTCTTCTTCAATTCTATAACGAGCTAATTGTTCATTTGGCAGTAATTGTTGTTCACTACTGTCTTCCTCTTCAACAGAAAGCATATTATGAACTTTAGAGGAGCTAATAATTGAGGGTTCGCTATCCTGGCCTGTGCCAATAATTGAAAATGGTCTTTGTTGCAAAATTGACGAAGAAAGAATTTCTTGGCATTCTGTATTTTTTTCTTTTTCTTCCCTTCTTTCACTCTTCTCTCCTTTTGAAGAACTATTTAATACTTGATTAGAAGTCCGAAAGCGTACTGGGGTTAAAGCTGAATTTTGATTAAAGCTTCTTTCCTTCTCACCTTCTTCTTCTATACCCTTTCCCCCCTCTTCTTTATCATTCCCCTCAACTAGCAATAAAGCTGAATGTCTTTTTAGCCTTCTTTTTTGTTTAAGCTCATCTTCTTTGCTCCCTCCTGATATTGAAAATGTTTCGGTATCTTCTATTAAAGTGTCTAATAATTGGCTAGATGCTCTTTTTGTTGAAAACAAAGAGGGATTTGGAGTTGTTGGAGTTGAGACATTTGATCCTCCTTTTGAGACATTTGATCCCACAACTAAATTACTGTCGTCAATGGATGTTCCACTATTTTTCCGCCCCCAAAGATTTTTCCATTTAAAGGAGCGACGACTGCAAAGCAAATTTTGTTGTTGTTGATCCTCAACTTTTTGGCTATTCCGTCTTAATAGACTGCTGTCAGAATTTTGCCGATTTGTTGAAAAACGATTTCCTAGAGAAAATAGATTGGCTATTCCTGAAGAAGATGAAGGTGTAGAAGAAAATGAGGCACTCTTTTTGTTGCTATTTTTGGTTTTGTTGTTTGAAGGTGTTGAAGTATTGCTGGTTGGATTAGAGCTGTTTTCAAGGCTGTAAGGAAAAATAGCACATAAAAAGAATAGGAAAAGAGAGAAAAAGGAAAAAATAAACGAAAAATAGGGTAAAGCATAGGTTAAGCTAGTATACCAAGAAATAATAAGTACAATCGGACCTCGATTTTAAAAATCACCTTGGGGCTGAAGAAGTCGTATTTAAAAACGAGAAGTACCTTAAATTAAGGGTATCACTTAGGCCAGGGGTTTTGTAAAATCTTCCCTTGCGCTCACACTTGACCTCCCCCAGAGCAAAAAAAATTTTTTGCTCGTATCTGAAATCGAGGTATATTTATTATAAAAATAAGGAGCATTTAAAACCAAAATCTGCTTGTATTTTAAAAATCGGAAAAAAATTTTTTTGATAAAAATAAGACACAAAAAATCTACTTATATTCTAGTCTTGTAGTCTCTCAAAAAAATTTTTTTGTGTTTTGTGTTGTCTTAAAAAACATAAAATTAATTTGCGTGCTTAATATCATATGTAAAAAATTATTTGTTAGCAGCCAACCCAATAAGATAACGCCAATTAGGTCCTTCTAATTTAATATGCCTTTAATTATAAGCAGGGTTGGGGGATCCGAAAGATCGAGTCGGGCATTGAATTTTGGCCCGAAAAAGACTCGGGCGGTTCAGTAAAATGAAGCCCAGAACGTCGGTCCGACTCGAAAACCCCAACCCTAATTATAAGATACCCTCTATGTAATATACCCTTCATTTTAAGGTACTCTCTATTTAAGAGACTTCCTTATATGGTACAAAATTCTTTCAATCCCCCAAGGGTGTATCTATAAGTAAAGTCCGACTGTAAATTCTTGAAAATTTAAAAAAAAATTAAACCCACCCTCTAGTCAAAGACAAATTAACACCAGCTAAAGCAGTTGCCGCCTTTAAAGCAGAAAAAGACGAAAGAGAAGTTGGAGTAGTAGTAAATGAAGGTGGCGGAGGGGAAAAATCATCCTCGTTGTTTTGAACATTTCGAAGTTTAACAAGCTCCCCATCCCCACTACAAACTCTATTTAAACGTTGTTGCGGACGGCTAAGTCTGTTGGCAAATTCAATATCGTCATCCTCTATTGCTGAACTTTCATAATATTTATCGTCATTTTCTTCTTCATCTTCTGGTTCTGTGTTGTAATCATTTGAGCCCATTTGAGTTATTAATCCAGCATCATTGAATTCCTTAAAAATATTTTTTTGGATTATTTTATGAAAATACACAAAAACAGTCGTACCTCACTTATCAACCCCCTAGATATAGAAAAAATTTAATATACTGCTTATAATGAGTTGTAGATTAGAGGTCGGTCTGAATTCCGATTTCCTACGTTTTCCTTCCGATTTCCGAAAATTTAGGTAATTTCTGAGTTCCATTTTTGCGCCATTTCCGATAGTTCCCCTTCGTCGTTTCCGATTCGACCTCTGTTGTACATAGATTAAATAGGGGGTAATTACCTAAGCTAGCTTCCCTTCAAGCAGCAGCCAAACAAATTTTAAAAAAGTTTATTAAATAGAGGAGTAGCTAGTGTTGGGTGTATTTTATCGTGAGATCCGACTGTCATAAAGGTTAAAAAAATAAATTCAAAAGACAAAAACGAGTTTAAAAATTAAATTGAAAATTTTGTTGTTGCTGCAGCCATTGAAAATTTCAGAAAACAATTTTTTGCATTTTCAATATGTATAACTTTTGTGTTTGAGTTTGAAAATATTCCCTTTTCAAATTTTCAAAAAAAAATTTTTTCAACTACCTCTTCTCGTTTAAGTCTTTGAGCAAGAATAGGAGCTTTCTTTTTTGTTGTTGCTGCAGCCATTGAAAATTTGTTGTTGATGTTATTATATTTGTTGTTTTGAAGGTTTAAAGGCGATTCACTGTCCAACTGAAAAAAATAAAATAAAAATAAAAATAAAGGAAAAATAAAAAATATGAAAAGGTGAAGGAATGTTTTTGTATACAAAAATGGGGGGAGAAGAGGGGGGAGAGGTAGGGAGGGGCAATGTTTTGGCGCGAACTAACTGTTAGACGTTCTTAAGACTCCAAGAAGCCTTGCAAACTTAAGATTATCTCTTATAGTCGAATCGCATTATAGGATCCATTTTAGATTGAAAATACCTTATAATCAGGCGTATATTAAATAGAAGGTAAATTCAGAAAAGAGCCTTAAGGCTGAAAATTTATAACTTAGATGTATATTAAAGGTGAAGGAATGTTTTTGTATACAAAAATTGGGGGATCTAGTAACGGATACAACTTTTTCAGGGTATGTCAAGGTAGCTCACCAAATCAGTGGCAAACCTAATTTTAAAAGACGTCTCTTAAGTTGCGGTTAATCCATTAATAGATCAGTTCCCCAAATCCCCAAATCAGTGGCCAGCCAAATTTAAAACATCGCCTATTAATTTGAGGTTGATCTAGTAACGGATACAACTTTTTCAGTTCTAAGTAACAAGGACGTAGCTAGGGGGTCGATTTCAGGGGGGCTAAAGTTGGGTGTGCGCCAAAATTTTAGCGTTTACTCTGGCGTTCTTGACGCAAATTTTTTTGAACTAAATTTATTTTTTCAGCGCCGCAGCGAAAATTTTGAGAATTTTAGAAGGCCGTAGGCCAAAAAATTCACTTTTCCAGCGCCGCAGGCGAAAATTTTTTGAAATTTGGACCTCAAGAAGCCAGATTTCATTTTTTTTAGCGCCGCAAACGAAAATTTTTTAAATTTCGAAGGCCGTAGGCCAAAAAAATCACTTTTTTTACCCAAACCCTTCCCCAAATTTTTCCCTTTTCCCCATTTCGGGGGGGGGGGCTTTAGCCCCAGAAGCCCCCCCCCCTTGGCTACGCCCTTGCTAAGTAATCTTACCCTCCATTTAAGCTACCTTTATAGGGAGGTTCAATTAGCTAAAAGATAGAGCGCCCAAACGCGCCAGAACAACAAAAAAATTTTATAGCGCGCATTTATCGCAACAATAAAAAAATAAAAATAATTTTTATATAAACGGTTTTTCTTGTGTAATAATAAAAAAAATGAGACGGAAGATGCAAATGTGCAAATGTCAAAACTGTATATTAGACAAATAATAGAGCATTTTTATTACAGAAAAAATGTAATCGATCTAAACGCGCAAAAAAAGGCAATTAAAAAAAAAATTTTTTTGATGACTTTGCCTTTTTTTGGTGCATTTTTAATTAGTTTTTAAAAGGGAGAAGAAGAAATTTTTTTGAAAAAAATGATAGGGGTCCAACGATCCAATTAGGTGGGCTTCTGTTAGACTAATTACATACTTGCTAATCAGGGCTGGACGCAATTGAAAAAGAATTTTCCGCAGTCGAAATCCGCAAGTAAAAAAACACGCAATTTCACGCAATCCGCAACTGCGTTCGGTAAATGTCCGGTTGGTGTCCTACATGTCCGCAAGGAGAATGCGCATTTTTCCTTCCTTCTTTTTGCATTTTTTCCTGCAAGGAGTGGCGCCCATTTTTCCCTTATGTATGGTATGCTTTTGGCATGTAGAAGGAAAGAGGAGAAATAATTAAAATTAATTACTAATAGAGTAAAAATTAATATTTTATTTTACTAATAATTCCCCCACAAATAATTCCTCAAGAGAAAATTTGTGGATTCCATTTTCCGATAATAAAAACTCGATGTTGAATCAAAGATTTCTGGCGGTAATTAATAATTAAATTCATTATATGTATTAAAATTTTTATAATTATTTTGTTCCAGAAAAATTGCCAAGCAATAATTTCTGTACGTTCTGATAGTTTTTTTTCTCTGATCATTTATAAAAAAATATTAATTTTTACTCTATTAGTAATTAATTTTAATTATTTCTCCTCTTTCCTTCTACATGCCAAAAGCATACCATACATAAGGGAAAAATGGGCGCAACTTCTTGCAGGAAAAAATGCAAGAAAAGGAAGGAAAAATGCGCATTCTCCTTGCGGACATGTAGGACACCAACCGGACATTTACCACTGCGTTCAGCCCCAAACCTACTTCGAAAATAGACCTTTCTTTTATGATAGAGAACAGGGTTGTCGTTTCTTGAAAAATCTTAGGATATTCTAAATCGAACAGAAAAACCCGAAACAAAAATCATCGGTTATTCAGTTTCGAACCGAATTTTATCACTTTACTTGCGGATAAAAAGTTTTGGATTTTAGTGTGTATACCGTAAAAACTGTATTAACTACCCAGGGTAATTATTGTTTCGATCTCTCGCTGGAGGGGGTAATAAAAGCAGGCGGGGTAACTATTTCAGGGAGGGCAATTATTATTTCGACCTGTATAATTTTCATTTTATCATAAATATATGAACAAGGATATACAATATGTTACCGAATGTAGAGATAAATATTGATGTTTTTACTGTTATTCTATATTACCTCAGTATATTCCTACACTAAAATGGTACCATAAAATCTATGCTTCCGTCCTGGGATATATAAAGACAAAATTGGATATTTATGATTTATAGTTAGCGGATATAATCTATATTCTATTAATATATTCCTATATAACATACCCGAAAATGGTAGCATACCAGAAATACTTCAGGCTTCGGGTATATAAAGACTAGTAACTAAATATTTTTTACTACTTAATGTATTTCAGAAAAAATTAACCAAGAAAATACATATCAGAATTTTTTCAAGTTTTTTTGGTTAGAGGTTTTTAAACATTGAGAGAAGTTGAAATTTTGAGAACGGCGAACCTTTTGGAAAAATGTTATCTAACGGAATGCGGCTTATAATAAAACTTCTTAAACCTTCTTAATCTCTCATTATTCGCTTCCCAGATCATCTTAAAACCTAGATACCCCTCTTGATTCACACAAATCTCCTGATATATTCCCCAAATCCTTTTAATCTCTCGACTTATTTTTTATATTGTCCTTAAACCTTATAACGATTTTTTAACAATTTTTAAAAATTAGTACAAGAAAAAATAGGGGGTAATTATTTGAGGGAGGGCAATTATTGTTTTGATCTCTCTCTACATGGGGTATTTAATACAGGTGGGGTAATTAATTCAGGGAGGGACATTAATACAGTTTTTACGGTAATCAGAAAACACCCCTCACATTTTTAACAGAAAAAAAGAAAAATACAAAAATTCTTTTAGAGCTTAAAAATTCTTCGGTTCAGCTCGGTTCCGAACAACAACCCTAATAAAACCCTTTATGGAAACTTGCGAACAAATAGTTGCTGATTTTTGTGAACGAAAAAAACTACTAAAATTCTTTAAAAGCTTAAAAATGAGAGAAAAATAAATTTATAAAAGTTGGTATATTTTAAAAATTAATTGTAAAAAAAAAGAAATTCCATTAAGATTAAAAAATAAAGCTTTTCTCAACTATTTTTAAAATAAGTACAATGAATATAAAAATTCTTAAGAAAGGAAAGGAATTTATTTATAAAAATAAATAAATAATTTATAAAAAAATAAATATATTAATCAACAATAATAAAACAGAGAAAAAAATTGATAAAATCATCTCAACTTACTTAAATAATTTTTTTTGTATTTTGTATAGAAGCCAGAAGTTTCCCAAAAGTTTTTTTTTGATAAGATAATTATAAATGTTTTTTGTGAATTTTTTAATTCCCAAAGTCACAAGTTATTTTTTTATAAAATTATTTTATAAGGAAAACTTGCATTTTTTTACAAAAATAAATTTTTTTTCTCATTAAATTCTTTTAAACTTTATTTTCTATATACAGAAAAGGGACCCTGCCGAAATAAAAAATAAATTCGGGAGAAAATTTCGATATAGGGAATCGAGACGGAAGGATCCCTAATGAGGATCGGACCTATAAGCCAAAAAATTTTTTAATAAGTTTTAATAAGCGCACTTATACTAAAGTGTATCTAGTTTTGCGGGTAACTGAAAATGAAGTTCGATTATTATTGAGGAAGCAAGTTTAGAGAAAAAAATAATCAAAAATACGGAAAAAATTAAAACAGAAACCCCATCGCTTAACAAGACGGATTTATTATTTTGAAACGAAAAAAAAAAAGAATTTTTATAAAATTATGAAAGTGGAAAAAAAAATTTTCGTTTAATAGATTTACATTTAAATATGAAAATAAATAGATAATAAATAGTAAACAAGGAAGAATTTTTGCTTAAATTTTTAGAAAAAAATGTAAAAAAAATTTTAGAAAAACTGATCAGGTTTTATGAATAATAAATCAAAGCCTTATTTAAAAAATTAAAGACACTAAATTGCATGTCTAACCAAAAAATATAAATGTTCTAAAGTTAAAAGGAGGAGGGGGAGATGGGGGGATTTTGCAAGCTTGTGTAAGGACAACAAACAAAAATACCTACATATCCCTTTCAAAATTCAAAAACACACACAAAGAAAGCCTCTATCTTTTCTTTTGCAATCAGCAAAAAATAGACACAAAACTCTCTTTTAAAAAAGCAGAAAGCAATTGTTCAAGATACCTACACCTATTTAATTTTCTAAAGTACCTGAGAAGAATAAATATATTTTGGAGGAAGAGGATTGTTGTCTTCTCCAAACGGTTTTTCTTGATTTTTAAGTTGTTGTTTTTGAATATTTTTTGAACTAGAATAATTTAATAAATGATCAGAAATACTTCTTTGGTGATAATATTTTTGTTTGAATGGATGGGTTGGAGGGGGGATTTCTGGAATATTTTTATTTATTGTTGTTTTTGGTGTTGTTCTGATGGGTGGAGATGTTGTGGAAGATGTTGGGGATGGCTATAATTTTTTTTCAATTTTTTTTAATTTTTAAATCAGCAATTTCTTGAGGAAAAATCGTCAACGTCTGAAATTTACTTCAATGAAAGATATTAAAATATGGGTTGTTATGGCGCGGGGTCTTTAGGGCGCAAGCTTATAAAATAATGAGTGAATTCACATCTAGGCAGAAAAATTTTTTGCGAAAACAACGTTCATGACTAGCTAAGCTCACTTTTAGCACAGAACTAGCCCAAGTATGTTAATCTAAGCTCTCAAAAAATTTCAGAATTTTTAGCCCAAAATTTCAGAAATCATGAGCAAAAATGCCCATTCTTCAAAAAATGACTAATTATTTCAAGATTTATCGACCATAACTCCAAAAATTCTTAAAGAAAAAATCTAAAATTTATGAAAGGGTTAGTCAATGATGTAAAAGAAATTTTGGAATATTTCAGAAAAATTTAGGTTCCGGCTAAGTACTAGGTTTTGAGCCGCGCGCCAAAACGTAAAGGCGCCTAAACGACGTTTACTATAGTTTAAAAAATTTAATTTAAAAAAACCACACCTCAAAAAGCATTAAAGTAGCTACTTGTTCTTCTTCTAATAAATTAATACAAATATTTTCGTTATTGACAAATTCTTCTTTTTCGCTGCCAGGTGCAGTAATTGTTGGTTCTGGGGGAAATTCGTCTGAATCTGTTGTTATTAATATATTTTTTGTTGTTTTTGTTGACTAAAAAAATTTTTTTAATGAAAAGAATGTAAATTTAAAGTCTTATTAAATGACTCATAAAAATATAAAATTTGAATATTAACACAGAAAAATAGGGGAGCTCTCAGAAAATACACACGTTTTTTATGGATATACTACATAAGCAACAGGGATCCTATCGCATAAAAATAAATTCTCAATTCCAGGAATTCGTTGGCCAATTTGTGGCCATATTAAGGTTGGCGGATCCGGATCTGAAAAAAGAACGAGTACCATATTTTTTCGATTAATTCCCTATGCTATGGATGGATTGAAAAATTAATTCCCCTCCCTCGATTAATTCTCCAGGTTGAAAAATTAATTCCCATGGAAATTAATCGAGAAAATATGGTATCCGGATATGAGAAGATTTTCCAGGATCCGCCAACCTTAAGTCATATGCATAAAGTGGCAGATCAAGGGAACTATCCAGATAGCTGGGTCCGATATCCGAACCGAAAATTTCGGAGATCCAGGCATCCTTTGGATTTGAATCTGACAACCCTAAACCCAAAAAGAAGTCCGGTTACATACAATGTCCATTTGCTGATCAGGAATAATCATTGTCTTTTCAGAATTTTCTTCCTTAGTTGGATGCTCTTCAGCTATTTTCTCTATATTAGGACTGTCCTGACTTGTACGGCTTTTTTCAATTCCTTTAAAAAATTTTTTTAATTTTTTATTCAATTAAAAATTGATTAAAATAAAGGCAATATAAAAATATAATTTTGATTACAATTCTCTCAATTTAATCACTAAAATTGTCTTGATAATACACCAAATTTTTTTTTATTATTTATTGTTTATGTACCTTGTGGTTCCATTAAATTATAAAGGTAAAAAAAGCAGTAAAAAATTATATTTTTGCAGAAGTGTCTCTAGAAGATGGGTGTTCCTAATTAAAGGTGTGGTAAGAAGAAAATTCCTCCCTCTTAGGAAAAAATTCCTCCCTATTGGGAAAAATTCTTTCCTCCTAGTAACGAGGAATTTTTTGAAGTTCCCCGAGAGAAGACACCTTTTAGTAGGTCTGCAATTCTGCCTTAATGTCCCTCACGTATAACAGGGGAGCAGGCCAACCTACCGCCGAGGCTATAACTTCTTTCAGAATTGTCGAATCCGGTTCACCTTGGTATGGTTCGATACGCCTCGACGGGCTGAATCCAACCATACTAAGTTATCTAAGATTCGAGAATTTTGAACGAGGTTATAGCCTCGGCGGTAGGTTGGGCTCGCGGTAGTTTGGGGTGTACCCCGTATAACAGTCCTAATATGAGATTCTAAAAGACGGGAGTCTAATCACCCTCGTTATCTGTGGGTACAAACAAGAGCAAGTCATTTCTCCCAATTTTGCAGAAAACCTCGTCTAATTTCCTAAAACCATTCTCCTCGAAAATAACTTCAGCCTCCTCGATTTTCTTCAACTCCACGATTACTAGTAGTTTTCATGAAATGATAATCGAAACCAGAAAACAGGGGAGGCAGACATAACCAAAAAACCGATGGTAAAAGACGGGGGTCTAAACCCTAAAAAGGCAACCCCCCAAAATATAGCCCACTATAAACAACCAATTGTATAAAAATAAATTGCCCCAAACATTGATTAAAATAAACAAATCACAAATATAAACACACAAATTCACACCTTTTCGCAACTGCGCAAGTTGTACTAATTCATTCGCCTGAGCAGTCGATCTCCGTCTATGACTAGCACGTCGTTCGGCGGCAGTACGACGTTGCTGACTTTGATTATTTTGTTGCTGTTTTTTGCTGTTTAATTGATTATTTGGGGTAGAAGAGGAAGAATTTTGGTCGTTTTTTGGTGAATCATGCTGGGGCTGATTATTGATAATTTGCATATTTTTAGTAAAAAAGTAAAGTCAATTTAGGGATTTAATAGAAAATAAATAAACATTGAAAAAATAAAATTGAGCAAAAAAATTTTTTAGCCCCTTAAATTAAAATTTATTTTAATGGTGATAGTACAATATTTGGAAAAATTTTATTACAATTATATTTAAAATAGATTAGTCACGTTTTTTGTAAAAAAATAAAATAAAATTATTTTTAAAAATATAGTACACTACAAATAAATTTATTTTTTAATTAAATTTTACATTTGCGCACAAAATATTTTGTCCGCAAATTTTTTGCGGACAATTTTTGAGGACAGAAAATTTTTTGCGGACATAACCTGAATGGACATAACTTGAGTTAAAGGATATTCCTGTCCCGAAATATTTCGAATTTTGAAATTGGATTATTTTAGTGAATGATTTCGGTATCATTCACTAAAAATATAAAAAGCAAAGTCCGCAAATATTTGCGGACAAAAAACTACCAATATTATTTTGATTAAATATTGAATTAAAAATTGTGATTAGTTTTCTATTATAAATGTATTTGTTAAAAAGGAACAATAAAAACACTAATTGAATTGTTTAGGTTTGGAAAAAAATTAAAAAATCAAAAAAAAATCGGAAAAAATTTTTATGTTAAATGGTAAAAATAAAATTAATTTTAATCGCAAAAACAGCATTAACATAAATAAACAGGTAACTTAGTAAAAAAGGAAAAAAAGATTTTAACACTGTTTTGGTTGATTACGGGGGGGGGGGTTTTGATAAGTACATTCGCCCTCTAAAAAATTTACTTAGGGTTTATTTATTTAAATTAGGGCAACACCCCGTCCCCCAACTATATTAATTTTGCCAATAACAACGACCCGAACACCGAAGGCCTGACACTCCCGACGCCACGAGCGGGGTGCTAAACTAATTTAAAGTATAACTAGAAACAAGACCTAGACGAGCTGTCTTGAACAAAAAAGTTCGGTTATCGAGAATCGAGATTTTTAGAGACATAGAAAGTACGGGACACGTCCAAAACGGCGCGCGACCATATGGCGCAAAGCCAAAACTTGCTTCAAGATTTCCTAATCTTACCAGATTTAGTATCTGACGATTCCGACTCATCGAGCTAAAGAGATTGGTACAAAAATTGACTAGGGCTAGACATTTTCCAGCAAGTTATGGTTTTGCGCTGTTAAGGCCGCGCGCCGTTTTGGGCGGTACCCAGACAGTACGGCTTACAGTCGTTCTCTACTTTTTAAAGTACCTTTACTGAAATAATTTTACAAAAATTTATTTTTAATTAATTCCAAAACAGCAAGAAGCTATTTTAATAAAAATAGCTTTTCGTATTTGAGAGAAGCGATATTCCTTTTTTGGGGTCACTTAAATAGGGAAGTGTAGGATCAATTACAAAATGTATAAAAATGTAAAGGAAAAATAGCAGACAAAATGGAAAAAATTAAAAAAAGCAAAATGAGAATTTTAATTTAAAAATGAAGAAAAAGCCTTATTTTATACATACTTATAAAATTGGAACAAATAAATAAAAAAATAAAAGTAATCCTAATTAAAAAAATATTTGAAAATCTGAATAGGCATATGTTTCAGGGATGGGTGGAACTGAGAAAAAATTCTGGACAAGTTCAGGGTCGGTCAGGGTCTCAGACAACAAAGCTTTGATACAAATAAGATTAAGATTGCATTCAAGTAAATTTAGAAAATCAGAATTTATCAGGCAATAAATTAAGATTCAGTACTCCTGCCGTTTAAGGGACCGCCATTCACTGACCATTATGAGACCACAATTTTAGAATCAAATTTCAATTGTCCCATCTTATATTTGTAAAAATAAAGGTTAATAAGGAGTAAAAGATAAATTTTGCTAGCTAGAAAAAAGAATACATTGACCTCATTATGGTCAGAAAACTACGGCCCCTTAAACGACAGGAGTGCATAAGATTCTAAAAAATTTTATATAAAAAATTTTAAAAATTTAATTAAATGGTCAGATAAATATTTTTAAATAAAAATGAATGATTAAACAAATTTTTGTATTTGTTTTTGAAATAATTTGAATAAATACAAATGCAAAAAAAAATTTTTAAACACAAGTTTAAAGGAATGCCACGTTGCATATTTTTTAATTTTTCGATTAAAAATGTTATAAAATATAATCAATTCCTTTTTTAAATTTTTAATTGCTCTAAAGACGGAGTGAAATGAAAAGGTTAGGACGTGGAAGAAAGGGGGAAATTAAAAAATGATTTATTTAATAAATTAAAAAATTTTTGGTAAAGGAATTTGTCTAGTAATTTAAAAAAATTTTTTAAATGATGTTGAAAATCGAATTGATAAAAAATTAATTAGGGTACATTATGTAATGGCTTATTCTTGAGGGATAAATAAACAACAATGCGAGGATTCAAAATTTATTAAGTCAAGCTAGTCTATGTACATTTGGAAACCTATTTTTGATCTTTTCGCCCCATTTTAGTGTTTCTGAAAGGATAAGTTTAACCCCGACCTCAAACCTCCACCTTTTTTGGCTTAAAACCCCCTACCAGGGAGCGCGCCGACAGAAAATCAAATTCGCGATTTTCGGGAATCGTAAATCGGGTTGGCGCGATCCCCGCCCATACCCTAGAAATCTTAACACCAAAAAACATTTTCGACTTCGTAAGGTTAGGGAGTAAACAAAAATGGACTGGTCGGGGAAGGAGGGGGGAGGGGGGGGGGAAGGGGGGCAACGGATTAGGCATTATCACACCATACTAATTAATAAAATGGGACTAAATTAAAGATTTTTGGGAGCCTAACAGAAAAATATATTTCTAATTTTTGTTGTTTTATGTGTTGTGTTCACATATACTAACTCTCTCCGCATCGCTCAATAACCACATAAAAATAAAATTTTCTCTCCCAAACTGCTTTTTACAATCGGTTGTGTCCAACATTTAGTTGTTCTACTCCAATAAGTAGGGGAAAGTTATAGGGGAAAATGAAGGAGAAGGAACATATGAAAGGGAGAAAAGCATTAATAATAAAAAATTTTTTTGAATGTAAAAAGAAAATTATGTGGGGACAAAACACCATCCAAACATACATATCACCGTCGAGACATTCGAGTAAAAAACACCGTCCAGATCGCTTAAAGGAACAAATTTTAAAATTAGTGATAGGCATAGGAGTTATAGTATAGCCTTAGGGTCTAAAGATATTAAAACTAGAGGTAGGGGGGGGGAATCTCGCGCGGGATTTTGCGGGATCCCGTCCCGCAAAATCCTGCTTTTTTTGATTTGTGGGATTTTGCGGGATTATTCCATCGGGATCCCGTCCCGCAAAGACCCTCAAACACGATTTTGCCGACCTCTAATTAAAACTAATACCGACATCGAATTTATTGTCTGTAAAAACGGAGGTTTCTTTACTCTAAATTTCAGACAGTTAATTGTTCGGACGGTGCTTTACCCCACCCAAAAAGAATAAAATAAGAGGAAAATTAAAATAAAAAATAATATAAAAATTGTTTCGTTTTCCAATGACGATAACTGATTAAAAAGATGAAAAAAAAGAAGTATTTATTAAAAGAATGATGAGAAAAAAATTATTTGGGAAGAAAATTCCTTTAAAGATAAATTAAAAAATTATTTTTTTAAAAAGAATTAAAAATCAATTTTTAGACGGTTAATAATCAGACCACTTGATAAAGTAAATACCCTGTTTATTATAAAAAAAGGAGAAATAGAGGGACTGTAATACGTACATTAGGGTTGTTATATGTCCTCGAGACCAGAGGTGGGTCAGAACAGTCAGGGATGTCGGAAATCGGAAGAGCCGGAAATCGGAACTAACTCAAAAGTCGGAACTCGGAAATCGGAATTCCGACCCACCTCTGCTCGAGAGTCGCGGAATTGAAATTAAAGTTCAAAATTAAACCCGTTTTTCTTAATTTTTCGAAGTTGGTCTTAAGTTCTGTGTGAATTTTTGTTCAGCACTAATAGTCTCTGGATAGGATTATCAATTTCAGGAGGAATCTAGCCGACATAAAAAATGATTTCCAATGCTCGGGAGTCAAAAATTCTCGAGAAAATTAAAATTATTAATTTATAGGTATAGGGTTGGATATTTATAGGAATAGGGGCGGCTTAAAAATCCCAAGCTTTGAGAAGAAAAACGAATTTATTAAATATCGAACTAAGAATTAAAAATCAATTTAAAAATCAAGTTCGAGCGAGTTTTCCCGTCTGTCTCAAAATTAAAATTGAAGCGCGACCTTTACGTTACAAATTTTCTTCACCTTTGCGGCTTTAAAACTAAGTAAAAAAATTAAAAAATTTCAATAATTTCAACAATTTTGATAAAATTTTGCTTCAAACTTATCGGGAAAATAAATGTACATACATCGATTAGAAGAAGACTTGGGCACATTAAAAATGATGGAAAGAAAGAACACAATGTTTTTATAGTTTGTATAGTCCAAAGCTATCCAACCCAGCACGGTCAGTCTGAACGGGGCCCTGCGAGGTACCCCTCCCTTCCTTTTTTCTCTTTCATAAGGTCACCAACGCCGCTCCCACATGCCTTGTTCTCTCTTCTTGTGGAGATATTGTAATAAAAAACCAAAACCAAACAAGGCTACCCTACTTATCACCAGGCCAAGTAGAGTGAATAAGGGTAAATTTCCAGCTTATTTGGTGTGTTGGCCCTGCGAGGCACCTTCATATGGAGGTTGATCTTTTAGGCATCCCCTCCCTTTTATCGCTCGTTCCCGTAAACCAAACAAAAAACAGGAAAAGGGTTGTTGGACGAAGGGAAATTTTGTGGGAGAAAATGAGAGAAAAAGAACAATAATACATCTGTTGGCTGAAAAAATTTTTGAAAATTTTTTGAAAATTTTTTGAAAAATTTTGAAAAATATTTTGAAAATTTTTCAAAAATTTTTGAAAATTTTTTGAAAATTTTAAATAAGAGAATCATAACGAGTTAGTATCACGGATGGAGGGAGGAGGGTGGAAGGGGAGGTATTTTTTCAGCTATTTTGCCATTTTTACAACTTATTTAGGTACCAGGGTTTCACAGCCTAAAAATCCGATCCCTAAGTATGATTTGTAAAAATGTACTGGATACGGTAAATTTTCCGTCCTTTTTGTTTAAACCATATCTCGCTTCAAACCACAACTAAAATCGACATTTATTTTTCTATTTTAATCCCGACACCTTGAGAAATTTTTGATACCTAATAACAAAAAAATGAACAAAGAAAACGATTTGATTATTTTATTCAACTATAAAGCAAGAAAGAAAAGTTATTTTTTAGATAAATTTAAAAAAATTTAGGAAAAAGAAAAAAATTTCACAGAAATTGTTATCACTTTAACATCAATTTTTATTCAGTGAGTTTACCAAAATTTGATTAATTTATTCAATTCAAGGGATCCTGCCGTCCCGATTACCAAAATTGTAAAGTTGTTTTTTGTGCCGGCAGGATCCCAGGTACATACCACAATAAAGATGAAAGGAAGAAAACCACAAAAATAGGAAAGAAAATTATTTAATTAGAAAAAGGAAAGAGGGGAAAGAATAGAATTATCCACAAAGATTGTTAACATTCAGTCATTAATTTCCAAATCTTTTAAAGGCAAATGCCAATTCCATTTACAAAATTTTCACATTTCATATCACCACAGCATTTAATATTACCATCATCAAGACAAGATTCTCCCTGCCTCAAACAAGTTTCACATCTTTTGGTTTGGTCATTACAATATACTCCATAACAACAATACATCCATTCTTTTGATAGATCGCATTTTTCACCTTCTTTCTTACAACCGTAAGTACTACAAAATGAACCTCTATCTACTCTAGTTTTACAATTTAGACCAGGACAGCATTTATTTGCTGTTGTTACATTTGTTTGCATTTTTTCCAAGACAACAATTAATTGGTTTAAATAATTCAAATAAATTTAAAAATAAAAATAGAACAAAAAAAATATTATTTAAAGAAGCCATTTAATTAATTTTTTTTTCTGAAATTTTTATTTTTAGTGCACTTTTTCCCTGATTTTATATGTGGTGTCGTTCGAAATTACCTGGAAAACTGGGTGTGGGCAGTCGATCTGACAACTATGGACAAAGTTTCCTCCAAATCCTTTAAGATCCCTGTAAATTCCCGAGATCCTTTTGTAAGGATGCGCGTGGGTTAACCGATTTAAAAGGATAAAAGCGAAAGCATTAGTCGTCGCTCAGATAGTTCAGTGGTAGATCTAATGTATGTGGTGAGCGAAGCGCCTAGCAATAACTGTCAGGAGGTCGGAATCCTGCCGGATGGCTAAGCTTTTGCTATACTCTCTCATACAACATCTGATATCCTCCCTAATCTCTCCAAATGCCCCGATCTCCAGGCTTTTGTGAAAGAATTTTGGAGACATATCAAAGACTAGACATCTCTCTTCAATGGAGAGAAATACCGTAAATCCTCTAAAATAACCCCAAGGGGTTATTTTTTTGAATCGAAAAAAATCCCTGTAGACTGGGGCTATTTTAGAGGCTGGGGCTATTTTAGATGATTTACGGTATGCCTCCAACATTCCTGATATCCACACTTTTAGACAGATTTTGGATGTGTATCAGGGGCAGTATTATGTTCACTATATTGGATATTAATTAAAATGATATATGTATTGCTAGGCTTTGCCTGCATTTTATATAAAGCCGCTATGAGGCGTAATGTTAAGAGTAATCTCAATCTACAAACTACTATTGAGCCCTTAAACAAACAAAATTAAGTTGAGAATGCTTACCACTTGAATGAAGTCGTAAAATGGATTAAAATTATGAGGTAAAAGTTGGCTTTTCGGCAATTTTGGGGGTATCATTTAAAAAATAAATGTAAACAAAAAGGATAAGAAATCCAAATTTAGAATTTTGTGAATGAATACGTACGTTATTGCCGTAAATCTCACAATCTACTTTTCACAATCTGCCACAATCTAACTTACCTTTAATTCACTATCTAACTGTATTAAATGAAAAGCTATATAGAATTAAGTGACTTTTGATTTTGCCAATTTACAAACCACAAAAGAGTTTGTGTAAAATTAATTTTTATAGAGAGAAAACAAATAAAGCTAGAGAACGGTTACCATTTTACCGCAGAAGCTGAATGGCACCATGAAAATTGGCTTAAAATTGGGAGGTAAAAGTTGGATTTGCGGTAAAATGGGGGGTTATCCTGAATAAATAAATGAAATAAAAGGTATTGGAAATCCAAATTTAGAATGCTAATATTAAATAGAAAAAAGCAATGAGCCTGGCGAAATTCAAAAATAAATTTTAGAAAAACCTTGCCATAATTTTGGAAAAATAAACTTTCCAAAATTAAATCAGCTCTTTCTTAAAATTCCGCCTTATATGGGCTTTACTGAGCTATCTGGGCGACGACTAATGCTTTCGCTTTTATCCGTTTAGATCGGTTAATCCACGCCCATCCTTACAAAAGGATCTCGGGAATTTACAGGGATATTAAAGGATTTGGAGGAAACTCTGTCCATATTTGTCAGATCGACTCTGCCCACACCCAGTTTTCCAGGTAATTTCGAACGACACCACATATAAAATCAGGGAAAATTTATACTAAATCATAAAAAAATTTCAGAAAAAAAAATTAATTAAATGGCTTCTTTAAATAATATTTTTCTTGTTCTATTTTTATTTTTAAATTTATTTGAATTATTTAAACCAATTAATTCCAAATGTCTTGGAATAAATAAAAACGGTTGTGACAATAAAAACAATAAATGCTGTAATGCTCTATATTGTACAACTAAAGCAAATGGCCATTCATATTGTATGCCTAACAATTGTGTCAAACAAGGTTATAAATGCGATAGGACAAAAGATAGGATGTATTGCTGTTATGGATCTTTATGTTCTTACAAAACAAACAAATGTGAAACGTGTTTGAAGATATATGATCCATGTGGTATTGGTAATCCTTTTAAATGTTGTGATGGTCTGGAATGTAATAATTATAAACAAGGATCCTATTGTGTTAAAAAAACAAATTAATGACTACATAAATATTAACAATCTTTGTGGATAATTCTATTCTTTTTCTTCTTTCTTTTTTAATAATTAAATAATTTTCTTTCCTATTTTTGTGGTTTTTTCCTAATATCTTTATTGTAGAATGTACTTGGGATCCTGCCGACACAAAAAATAACTTTTAGATTTTGAGAATCAGGACGGCAGGATCCTTGAATTTTTCTTCTTTTGTTCCTATAATTAATCAGAAAATCTTTTTTTTTCTTACTTTGGGGGTAGTTTTATAAAAATAAATAAGCCGAGGTTCAGCCCCCAAAAAATTTCATTCAATCTTCCATTTTTTCAACTTTCACCGCTCCTATCTACAACTTCTGAAATTTTTGCTGATCCGCGGCTATCTACTCAACTTTTGATCTGATTTTAAAATTAGTGTTTTGTTGGCCTTACTGTTATTTTGTGGAAATTTGTTGGAAATAAAACTTTGTTAATCAACTTGTGTCAATTTTTATTTGCTTGATTGGGAAATAACCGCCTGGTTTACCCTTGATATAAACAATCCAAAGTTGAGTTAAATGAACCATATCAAAAAAAATGAACCAGCAAACAAAGTAGTACAGGGTGGGGCAAAAGTTCGGCGACAACTTTTATTTTGTTCTTTTTTAAAATTTATACTTTATATTTTGCTTTTTGTTTAAATTTCCCATATTCTATGATTCGTGCTCTACACATTTGATCTTGAAAATTTTTTCCTATCTCATAAAGTAAAAGTTTTACAGAATGTCAAATAATCGTGATTCCATTATTTCTTTGTATTTTAAAAATGTTGGAAATGGCACATCGCTAGACGGCTCGATATCTGTCGTATGTTAGTTTTTTAAATTTCTTCCCCCAAAAGTAAAAAAGAAAAGTTTTTTTTTGATTAATTATGGGGAGGAAAGAAGAAAAATTCAAAGGATCCTGTCATCCCGATGCCCGAAATCGGATGATTATTTTTTGTGCCGGCAGGATCCCAAGTACATACATACCATAATAAAAATGTAAGGAAAAAAACCACAAAAATAGGAAAGAAAATTATTTAATTATTAAAGAAAGCGAAAAAGAATACATAGAATTATCCAAAAAGAGTGTTAATATTTAGTCATTATTTTTCAATTATTTTTTAACACAGTAGCCAGCTGATCCTTTGGAAGATTTACTACATTTCAGACCATCACAACATTTAAGAATATTATGATCACTATTATAACAAATATCGCCCTCCTTCAAACACTTTTCACATTTGTTTGTTTTGTCGGAACAAAAAGATCCATAACAGCAATACATCCATTTTCTGTCTAGATTGCAAGAATCACCTTCTTTCTTACAACCGTAAGGTCTACAAAATGGAAGGCCAATACTATCAGTTTTACAGTTTAGACCACTACAGCATTTATTGTTTCCATTATCACAAAACTTAGCCTCTCTATCAGCACAACAATTAATTGGTTTAAATAATATAAATAAATTTAGAAATAAAAATGGAATAAGATAAGAAGCCATTTAATTAATTCTTTCTGAAAATTTTTATATTTAAGTCTAATTAGGAGTGCCTCGATCGACAATTATGGACAAAGTTTCCTTCAAATCCTCTAATATCCCTTAAATTCCCGAGATCCTTATAAATCATCTGGTATCCTCCCTAATCCCTCCAAATCCCCCGATCTCGAGGCTTTTGTGAAAGAATTTTGGAGACATATCAAAGAATAGACATATTTCTTTCTAAAACGGAGAAATATCCCTCCAAAATTCCTGATATCCACACTTTTAGACTGATTTTGGATGTGTATCAGAGACAGTATTATGTTCACTATATTGGATATTAATTAAAATAATTAAAATGATATATGTATTGCTAAGCTTTCCCAGCATTTTATATAAAGCCCATATAAGGCGTAATGTTTAGAGTAATTTAAACGTGGAAATCCACATTTAGAATTTTGTTAATGAACGCGTACGTTTCTGCCTTAAATCAAAATCTAACTGCATTAAATGAAATAGAATAAAGTGACTTTTAATTTTGCCAATTTACAAACCACAAAAGAGTTTGTGTAAAATTAATTTTTATAGAGAGAGAACAAAAATAAAGTTAGAGAATGGTTAACATTTTCCCGCAGAAGATGAATGGCACCATGAAAATTGGCTTAAAGGGAGGAGGTAAAAGTTGGATTTGCGGTAAAATGGGGGTTATCCTGAATAAATAAATGAAATAAAAGGTATTGGAAATCCAAATTTAGAATGCTAATATCAAATAGTATTTGCGTAAATACATTCGTTTTTGCCAAAAATCACGAGGAAGTTAAAATTCAAAAATTAATTTAACTAAAACAAACATTAAAATATTATTATATAACTCTCGCCATAATTTCGAAAATTAAATTTTCTAAAATATACTCGATAAATATTTTATCCAATACAAATTTTATTTATTCAAATATACTACATACCAGGGATGGAACGGTAGAGACGTCCGAGACTCTTGGTCTTGAGACTTGATTCCAAGACTTTTCTTGGGTTCTTTTCTTGGTCTTGGTCTTGGGGTGAGGTCGTGGGTTTGACTTGACTTTTTGGGTTTTGATAAATATGTACACCCCTAAAGACCATGAAATATGTAGAAGAGTAAAGTGAAAGATGGTGGGTTCCCGTACGGGATCCTGTCCCGTGCCAACCTCTATTTTAACGTCTTTAAAAATCCAGTACAGAGCGAGACCTCATGTCTAGATCTGTATTCATTATTTTACGAATTACGATACTCTAATCAAATTATTTTAATCCCATAGATTTTTCTCTCTGTATGTTCCAATTTAAGTATATGTTCCAAATTAAGTATACACCTCAATTTAAATTAAAGTTGATTTGACATTGTTCACGAGGGGAACCGATTTAACAATACCATAATAATTATCCTTTTGAAAGCTTTTCCTTATATTTGTTGGCATGGTTCTAATTTTCCATGGAAAATTAAAATCGAGAGAAATACATAATTTTAAATAAAATTGAAAATTTTGTTTCAATTTTCTTTTCTATCTCTCAGAAATTTAAATAAAAATTTCAGAAAATTAATTAAATGGCTTCTTCAAATAATATTTTTCTTATTCCTTTTTTATTTTTAAATTTATTTTTATTATTTCAATTAAATAATTCAATTAGACTTTGTATTGACGAAACTTGTTCAAGCAATAATGATTGCTGTTCTGGTTTTGTCTGTAGATTTCAGGCAGTTGATAAGGGCACTTGTAAACGTACAAGTGACAGCACCTGTATAGAGAAGAATAATTATAATTGTGACAACCAAGACAATAAATGCTGTCCCGGATTAAATTGCAAAACTGATTCTTTAGGCTTTTCCTATTGTCGACCTTACAACTGTATTAAAGAAAATGGGGTCTGTGATGGTATTGATGCTACAAAGAATAAACAATGCTGTTATGGATTTTATTGCAATTTGTACAATAAGTGTACAAAGTGCAGATCTATGTTCGACCATTTGTGTCTATATTAATGGTTAAAAAAATAAATTTCAAAAATTTCCGTCAAGCTATACTATCTTCATTTTTTTAATTAACAATTTATTAAAATTACAACTTGAATTTTTTGCTTTATTTTTCATCCCGAAAATTGGGTTATCGACAAAAAAAAGTCCGAGTATCGGGTTATCCTTTCCCTCCCTGGTACAAGCAATTTTTAAATTTCCAATCACTGGTAATGATACTAAATTATTGTGAGGTAATGAAAAAAATTTTAAATCCATCCATCAATCAAACAATTTATGCCAAAAAATTTTTTTTGTCAATGTCCTCCAACACTTGCATTTGAAAGGCTAATATTCTCATGTTTAATAATAGTAGAATGTGAACTGGAAACAATAAGATTGCCTATAATTCTGCCAATAAAAAAACTGTAATAATACAAATTTTATTAATTTTTAAATTTAAAAATACCCAATAATGCAGCCTATAATGAAATACAAGCAGATCATAAACACATCAAATTTAGTTTTTATTTCATAATTAATTTTTGGACAATAACGCTATAAGAAATTGAATTAATTTTTATAGTGACACTCGTTATTAGTAGGGACAGCCAAGACATGCAAATGCATGTTTTGTATGCGGATATGCCCTGAAGTGGGAAGCCCAAAAATGGTGTTTTACATAGGTCTGAGCACTTTAGGACCCGGTTCTTAATGCATATTTTTGCATATTTTGGTGCATATTTTGGGCTTTTTCCGTGCATATTTTGGCTGCCCCTAGTTATTAGAGATCGGACCAAGATGAGAATTCGATCGAAAATTAACCGAGGGTTTTAGAGAATCGAAATTTTTTGAAATATATCGTTACGACAATTCCAGTCCGATCTCTACTCGCTATGACATTCACAGTTCGATCTCTATTTGTTATATGTAGCCCTAATTGTAAGAAGGACTAATAAACGATATTAGACTATATTTTGGGAGAATTTTCGGTTAGGAATTCCAAAATATATATGAGGTATGAGGGTTTAACCGAGGTAACACGATAAAGGGTAATATTTAGGGACCTACTACTACATCTAGAGCAGGCTTGTCTCGGGTAGAGTAGCACGAGGTCGAGGTTTTTTGAAAAAACCGAGACCGAGGATCACCGAGGCAGGAAAAGCCGAGATCGAGGTCGAGGGGCTAATTTTGACCCGAGACCGAGGTCGAGGACCGAGGATAACCGAGGTTTTTAAAAAATTTTATAACTTTTCAAAATCTACTTAAATTCAATAAATTTTTAAAATATATGCTAAATACTTGTCAAATTAATATGTTGCATCTGATTCATACCCAGTAGGCTGCCCATAGAGATGTCCAAGATTCTTGGGCTTTTTTGGTTTTGGTCTTGGGGTGTAGTCTTGGTCTTGAATCCTAAGATCTGAACTTCTTTGATTTCCACATTTTATTTTTAAAATTGAAAAATCTGGCTTCCTGGGCTTCTAAAATTCGCAAAATTTTTGCCCGCGGCGCTTTAAAAAGGGAGAAATTTGGCACTTGATTTCCAATATTCTAAAAATTTTCGCCTGCGGCGCTGAAAAAGGTAGAGATATGACTCCTTGATCTTTACTTCGATACTATTTAATTATTTAGTAGACTGGGTTTAGACGGATATGGGGGGGGGGGATCAAAGGAGAGTATAAGGGGACTTGAATGATTAATTGAATGTAAGTGGATTTAGCAGATTAAGGAGGATATCTTGGATTTGTGTGGATATAGTGTATATAGGGATTAATAGGATTAAGGATATTTAGGGACAAACACGACCCTTCCCTTTTCATTCAAAAAAGCCTTCCCTTTTCAGCGCCGCAGGCGAAAATTTTGAGATTTTGGAAGGCCACAAAGTCAGCTTTCTTCCATTTTTAGCGCCGCAGGCGAAATTTTTGAAAATTTTGGAAGGCCTTGAAGCCAAAAATCTTCTTTTTCTGCGCCGCAGGCGAAAATTTTGAGAATTTTGGAAGGTAAGTCAACATATTACTTCCATTTTTTACAAAAAAAAACAATTCTTAGGGGTGTATATTTAGCCTCGGTCCTCGACCGAGATTCAGGGCGAGGACCGAGACGAGGTTCCGAGGCCCGAGGTCAGCAAAATCGAGGTCGAGGTTGAAAAATCGCCGAGGACCTCGGCCTCGGCCTCGGCGAGGCCTCGACCTCGTGCTACTCTAGTCTCGGGCTACTCGAAACCCAAAACCCGGACTTTTTTTCGCCCCGAAACTCAACCCGAGAAAAATTCCAAAACCTGACCCAAGATCCAACCCGACTTTTTTCTCGACCAGAGACATCACTGATCTAGAGTAGGTTCCTTCCGTACCGATTTCTTCTGTATTGTCCTATTAGGATGGCTAAAATGCTACGACTAGGTCTGAAAGATTGAGTCGGGCATCTAGAAGGTGACCCGTATGATACGACTCGATAAAAACAAGCCCGCACAATGTTTCGAACCTCGGTCCGACTCGAAAACGGCTACCCTAGTTTTTATAACAAAATAAGATTTTCACTTTTTAAATTTAAAATACTCACCCTTGGAGGAGTTGAATTCATTATAATTTTGAAATATTAAAAAATTGAGATAAATTTTATTATTTATAAATTAAATATTCTTTAAAATTTCGTCAAAACCCAATTTTTAAATTAAAAAAATTTTTTTTGTCTTGATAAAAGTTGTGATTACTAAGAAAAATTTATTAGTTCCTTATTCGTTAAATTCACTAGTTCAATTTTATTTCAAAAAAAGTTTATTTGTCTGACTGCGTAAGTAAAATTTTATTACAAATTTGGCGCGAGAGATTGATTTTAACGATTAAAAAGGGATGTTAAATTTAAAAAAGGAAGAAATAATTTATCAATTTAGAACAAAAAAAATTCAAAAATTAGTAGAATTAGTGTTCTTCAAAGTTTTATCTCGGATTTTTAAAAATCCGCATTTTTAATAAAAAATCCGCAATTTAAGTCAAAAATCCGCAAAAAATTATCAAACACAAAAATTGAATGAAAATCACTTTATGCGTTATATTTTTTTATTCCAACAATTGAATTACCGTATAACCTGTATTAATTGCCCTTCCTCAAATAATTACTCCACCTCAATTAATTACCTATCCAGCGATGGATTGAAACAATAATTACCCCCAACAAATGCCCTATAACCAGGGTTTCGATCTCGAATTTTTAAAAATCCGCAAATTTGATCGAAAAAATCCGCATTTTATATCAAAAATCCGCAAAAAATTATCAAACCCAAAAATTGAATTAAAATCACTTTATGCATGGTATTTTTCGTCTTCTACAATTGAATTAAGTAATTTTTTTTATTAATGATCATCTTATGAAAATCCAACAACTATCTGAAAAATCACACTTGCATTTTTGTCGCGGAAGATGTTGCAAATTTTTTCTTCCATTTTCAGCGCCGCAGGCGAAAATTTTTTTAATTTTGGAAGATCCTTAAGCCAAAAATCGTTCATTTTTAGGCCAGGCAAAAAATTTTGAGGATTTTGGAAGATCAAGGACACAGATTCCTTCCTTTTTTGCGCCGCAGGCGAAAATTTTGAGAATTTTGGAAGATCAAGGACACAGATTCCTTCCTTTTTTGCGCCGCAGGCGAAAATTTTGAGAATTTTGGAAGGCCAAGAAGCCAGATTTCTTCCATTTTCAGCGCCGCAGGCGAAAATTTTGAGGATTTCAGAAGGTCTTAGCGGAAAAATAATGACATTTTTGCTAAAAACCACAAGAAAATACAAAAAATCCTCATAATCTTCAAAAGACCACAAAAATCCGCAAATCCGCATTTTTAAAAATAATCCTCATCGCCCTATCAAAAAACCACAAAATGAGGAAAAATCCGCAGATATCGAAACCCTGCCTATAACCCGTTCAAATTTCAAACCTCGTATAATTACCCTCCTTCGATTAATTATTCTCTCCAGCGGAAGGTCGAAACAACAATTACTCAGGGTAGTTATTAAAGGATATACGGTAAGCAATTATTATTAATATAGGAATTTTAATTATTATTGGAGTACTAGAAAATTTTAAAAATCCTCATAATCTCCAAACCGCAAATCCGCATTTTTAAAAATAATCCTCTTAGACTATCAAGAAACTACAAAATGAGGAAAAATCCCTACATATAGAAAAGCTGGAGTTCTCCAAAAGTCTCCAAATCTCCAAAAAAAGTCTCCAAAAGTCCAAAAGTTAAATTAAAATCATTTCTAATAAAACCCCCATCCGTTTCTATTATGTACAAAAATCAAAATTTTATTCATAAAAAGCCAAGTTAATTTTAAATAAATTATTAAATGAGAAAGTAAAAAGGAAAGTTGTATATGTAGTTTAACAGAATTTTTTTAATTTTATTTATTTTTAAAATTAATAATAACAGATATGGTTAACTATAGAGCTGCACTTTACACATTTATTGTCTTGACAATGAAATCCATAACAGCATTGTTTATTTTTTGTAGCAGCAATACCGCAATCCCCACCATTATTAACACAGTTGTAAGGTCGACAAATGGAATAGCCGTCCTTATCAGTTTTACAACTTAATCTGCTACAGCATTTATTGTCTTTATTGTCACAATTATAATTATTCTTCTCTAAACAGTTGCCCGTTTTACATTTGCCACTACTATCATGTTTCGGGAACCAACAATACAATTTAGGACAGCAACCATTATTGCTTCCACAAGGCTTATTTTCTCCACTTTTAAGACAGAGGCAATTAATTAATTGAAATAATAAAAATAAATTTAAAATCAAGAAAGGAATAAGAAAAATATTTTTTGAAGAAGCCATTTAATTAATTTTCTGAAATTTTTATTTAAATTTCTGAATGATAAAAACATCCAAAAACGTTAATTTAACCAATTACGTATTAATAGGGACTGCCAAAACATGCAAATGCATGTTTAGTATGTGGATATGTCTTCAAGTGGGAAGCACAAAAATAGTGTTTGACACAGGTCCGAGCACCTTAGGACCCGGTTCTTAATGCATATTTTTGCATATTTCAACGATTTTTTGCATATTTGCACATTTTGATGCATATTTTGGCAACTTTTGAATATTTTGGGCTTTTTCGGTGCATATATGCGCTAGGCAATTTTCCGTGCATATTTTGGCCGTCCTTATTAACTTTATTCTACTTTATTAAAATGATATGTATTGGTAAAAGTTTAGCAATAATTTAAATAAAACTCCAAATTAAGAGAGTAAAATGTGTTTTGATTTTTTTGCTAATTTACAAACCACAGATTGCAAACTAAAAATTAATATTTCAAAGTAAAATTTGGTAAAAAATAAAAGAAATTTGGATAAAGTTTGGGGAGTTATCGTTGAACAAATAAATTTTTATTAAAATAAATAATATTGGAAATCCAAATTTGGAAGGGTAAAAGAAAAATGTTTGATTTTTAATTAAAATCATTAGAGGAATGCAAAATGCAAAACACAAAATGCAAAATTTTAGAAAAATTATTTCTGCAAAATTTAATAATTTTCGGAATTTTTATTTAATAAAATGTTTTATTTTTAATAGCTTTAATTATTAGTCTTTCACTCGTATCCAGAAATCTGTCTCAATAGTGTGAAGCATATAGCTATTTAATTCCTAAGGCTGTGCAGTAGGCGGCGTTGTGTAATGGGTAACACATCAGTCCGTTGAACTGAAGATGCTGGTTGCTCCAAGCATTTGAATAACATTTTGCACTAGCTAAAGGAGAGATAGCCTAGCTGCTTTACTATAGCTTGAGTCGAAATATTTGGGATATAGGGGTGGGGACTGGATATTAATAAAGTACCAATATTTGAAATAAAAGAGGGCCAAAGCCAAGGTTGTTTTTCCCGTTTTGCCCAATTTTGTTCCGTTTTGTTTTCCCTAATCTACCTAGTTAGTTGGTAAATTATAATCAGACGATGCAAGATTATTTTTTATTTTTCTAATACTGATTAAAAATTTTTTTTAAATTCTTTTTAATAACAAAACACATTAATTTACTAAAATTAGCATTAATTTTTTTAAATTATTTTATTAATTTATTAATAAATTATAAATGCAATTTATAAAATTATTATTACACGCAATACTTCATTTTTTAAATTTAAGATACATTTTTTTAAATATATCTAAGACCTAAGTTTAAGTTAAGTGACACATTAAGTCAACATAGTACACCAGATTTTCTTGTCTTCCGCCTTTCATTTTCCGTTTTTTAAATATGTATCTTCTGTTTGCTACGCCTTCCGCCTTCCGTTTTTTAAAATCCAGAATTATCCATCCCTGTAGTACACTCCATTATGCAGCCGAACCTCACTTGTAAGGTATCCTTCTTTTACGACACTCACTCTAACTTTTGGATGCTGTAAATACTAAGGATGCCTTACGATTTTTAAATCTTAAAATGTGGTTTAGCTCAGGGCTATGCGACAAAATTTTCGCGCAGCGCCAAACGCCAATTTTTCAAATTCATAAAACACGCCAAACGCCAAAATCGAGCAAAAATGGACGCCAACGCCATGGCGCGAGGCCCTTTCAGCTCTATTTATTTTTTAAAAATAATTTCCTAGAAATTTATTTTTAAAGACTAATACCCCTTTAAGAATTTTTTTTTATCTCTTTTTGTTTTGCAAATTAAAATGAATACGTATTTTTTTTAATTTTTTACATAAAAAACGGGACAATAAAATAATTGAAACAAACTAGGTATAAATAAAGCAGAGTCATAAAAACAAATTAAAATAAAAAAAATATTTTGAGTAAATTTATTTTTTAAATTTGATATTTGACATTTAAATAGTCCAATTTTTAACTATAAATTAGACAAAATTGTAATTAATTTTTGTATAAACAATTTTTAGATAAGCAATTTTTAGATAAACAGACAATTTTAGAGGGAAGATAATTTTGGGTTATTCAAAATTATTTTTTAAAATGTTGCTAGCTTATACATACTTGCTTATTATTTATTTAAAATATTATTTCATTTATAACAATTATTTATTTACTTATAGAATATCTCTAAGAATAAAACTTAACGTTAAAGATCGAGAGGATTATAAAGGGGGTCTCCAATTACTGGGATTTTTCTGACGGTATTGGCTTAGGGGAACATAAAATTGTTGAACTGAGCTTCGGCTTATAGGTAAATAAGAATGCACGCGGCTATGGATAATATCCGTAGACCTCACTTAAAATGTCATCCTTGAAGCGGAAACTTGGTCCATACTTAATTGGCAGTATCATCTCCCTTAATTGTGCCAGCTAAATTTTAAAAACATGTCTTAGATATAGGTGTGTCTAAGGAGTTAGAGTAAATCTGATATATACCCTGGGAACTTAAGATGAGTAATAAAAAGCTAACATAAGCGGTAGAGTCAAATCAGAAGGTTGAGTAAATACCTTCTGATTATTTAATACCTTCTGATTTATACCTTCTGATTTTTTTCCTAGTAAATACCTATAATTGCCCAGGATTTTTTCATGAAAATAAGGCATATATTTGAATGCTTCTTTATATTTTTTAAAAAAATAATATAATGAAAAAATGCTTTTCATAAATTTTTTCAATTTAAAAACTTTCTTTTTAACCTCTTAAAATTTTCTTTTTTTATTAACAAAGAATCCATTCCATATCTTTCGGCTTAACTACTTTAGGTGCAAAAGCTATTTGATTCAAAAAAGTATCAAATAAAACACAATAATTATTCAAATGTTGTGTTGAAAATTCTAATTGTTTTTCTTCACTAGTTTCTAGTCCAAGTATACATTTATTTTCATCCTTGAAAAATCAAAAATTTTTTAAAGAATATTTTTTTGCTTTTTAATTTAAGGAAGAGACACCGGTAAGAATAGAATCTGCGATCTCTTGGCATTAGAAATGGGGCCCAATCCGGCCCGGTCCAAAAGATCGGGAGGGCCGATCCGAAAGATCGATCGGGCATGGGATTTTGGCCTGAAAAAGACACGGTCTTTTTCAATTAGGCTCGAAAAAATGACTCGAACGTCGCCCCTACTTGACATCTTCTCTATATTTGACACAAATTTTTGGTACCCCACCTACTTTTGGCCTCGTACTACCTAACATTTTTTAATTTTTACTCGTACTTTGTCCATGTACGATTGCGAGGGAGGGGCACGAATTGAAACTGATCCTCCCCTGACGCTAAAATTTTTGACTAATATTTATTTACTTACACTATAGTCTGCTATATCCTTTCGAGAAACATTAAGTGTAGTATTAGAATTTTTTAATTTTAAACCAATTGAATTTCCTTCAGATTTAATATCTTTACATTTTCCATTTAGATAATAAAAATCTTTTTTATCATCAATTAAAGCATCCAAAGCCTTAGCGATTTTTTGAATATTTTTTGAACTTCCTTTTATAGCTATGTTTAAGTAATCGCGATAGAATTCAGTATTATTTCCAACATTTATAATTGTTTCTCCTTTACTGTCAACGACTTGATCAACAAAAATAACAATTTTTTCCAAGCTTTCATGCTTAATTTGTTTAAATATAAAGGATATAGGAGGATTAAGGTAACCCGAACCTCCTGAGTCCGGAACAGTGTCGTTCCGCCTTTGAGTGGAACGACACTGTTCCGAACGGCACTAGTTTCAATATAAGGTCGAATATCTTTGTACGCCGATATCGGCATCGATAAAAGTTATATAGTGAGATCAGGGGATATTCCAATATGTTAATTAGCCGCTCCTCAAAAGCCTATTTCTATAATTTTGATGCAAAATTACAGCCTGACCCAATTCTGGCAATTTCGAAATATTGGAATAGGCAGCTTATTTGTATAGGCGTGTTAATGTCAGATTACTGGCAAATGGCGGATATTGGAATGCCCAAAAGCTCCCCCATTCAATGGTTAGATTTAGAGATTTAAAGACTAGTATTGGGTATATATTATAATGAACTTCGAAGTACCCCCGCCAAACCCCGCCACGAAAAAATTGAAACCCAGACCCTCAAGCATTCTGGCTGCAACTCTAATTTGCACCCCGAATGCTCACATCAAAAGTTGATTGACTTACATCAAATGTAGCATTAATCGGTTTACTCATCTGATCCAAATCGCAATAATTTTGAAAATATTTTTCTTCGTCATAACAAAAATCTAAGTAATACAAAAGCTCATATCCTTCAATCTCAAAATCCTCAAAGTAACCAACCAAAGCAAAATCAACAAAAAATTCGTCTTCCCCATTTATTTTCCTTGAATTTAACTTGTCAGTTTTATTAAAATTAAATTTTCTTCCTCCTTTGTTTAAAATTTTTTTAATTTTTGAAATTTCAAGTTTTCGGCTTTCCAAATTTTTCGATTCAACAAAATTCCAATTTAAACAGAAAAATAAATAAATGGAAAAAAATAAAAGTAGAGGGATGGAAAATTTATTTTTAAGCAACATTTTTGAGTATTTTTAAATTATTTTGAATTTAATTTTTGGCCGGAGTAGCCCCTTTAAATAATAAATTTTGGGCCGGAATTGGGAAGAAAATGATATCATTT
Source organism: Meloidogyne luci (assembly GCA_902706615.1). NCBI lineage: Eukaryota > Metazoa > Nematoda > Chromadorea > Rhabditida > Meloidogynidae > Meloidogyne > Meloidogyne luci. The sequence continues at coordinate 688,973 of CACSLI010000133.1, read as the reverse complement.
TTTATTTAAAAATTAACAAAAAATGTTCTTTATCTATTGAATTTAATAAATTTATTTTCGGAGGGTAACTCCCTTCTTAATAACCCACCCCCCTCCCCCACCCCCCCCTCCCCATTTTAATTTTTATCTGCCTACCCGGATGTGTTTTTTTTTAATTTTTGAAAATAAATTAATCTATAATATTTAAATTAATACTAAAATTTCAAAATTCTATTTTAATCTCTCTAAATTATTTTTTTAATATCCTCTTCTTTAATTATAGTGTGTATATAACCATTAATCTGGACAAGAGCCGAGACAAGAGCCGAGTCTTTTTCCGCGCGCAAACGAAAATTTAGAAAATTGGAGATTAATGAGCCAGATTGCTTTCATTTTCAACGCCGTAGGCGTTGAAATTTTTGTGAATTTTACAATGAACCTTTAATTTTTTAATCAAAAAGTCCATTTATAAGTACCTATTTATAGGCACCCAAAACGGCGCGCGCCAATAATGGCGCAAAGCTATAACCTACTTCAAACTTTAATAGTCTTATCAAATTTAGTATAAAACACGTCCTCTCATCGAGCTAAGGCGAATGCTATCAAAATTGTTAAGGGCCAGAAATTTCCAGCAGGTTATGGCTAAGCGCCGTTATGGCCGCGCGCCGCTTTGGGCTGTACCCATTTATTACTCTTACGCATTTAATCTACATACGTTAAGACAGTGTTCTCATCGAGAAATGTTAAATTAAAGTACAAATTGTTTAATTTATTACATAGTGGGAAAAAATGATTATATGGAAAAGTACATAGTGGGAAAATTCTCAAAAAAAATTAAATTTAAAAAATTTATTTCATCTCACGCCTCTTCAATTTCTCTTCCCAATGAGTCTTTGACTCTTGTTCAATTGCAACTTTTTCATTTTTAAACTTATTTTCGGTTAATTAAATACCAAAAAACCCTTTAAAATTTTTAAAAATTTTATTTGACATTTAAATAGTCTCTTTTGACTATTTAACTATATATTGGACAATATAGTATAATTAAATATAAGATATGTGTTTTATTATTTATGTAGATAAACATTAATTTTAGAGGGAAGATAATTTTGGGTTATTCAAAATAATTTTTAAAAATGTTGCTAGAAAATAGTGTTTTATTCTTTTTATGTTTTGTATGCAAAGAATATTTCATTTAAATCTTTAAAAATGGAATCTTTAAAAATAGAATTTATTTAACGTAGATAATTACCTAATAACATAATTACCTATATTCTAATTTAAAAATTGACTTTTTAAAAATTATAAATTTGTAGTGTCGCTTTAACATCTCCCCCCACCCAGTAGCTAATCAAATTTAAAAACGTATCTTAAATAGAGGTGTGTCTATAAAGTTAAGGTCAGACCTCTCTAATATACTCCCTAAGGACCTTGAGGACATGCGTATACAGCAGGGGTGTGCCAGTTTCGCGTTCCGCGTTTCGCCTTTCGCGGATTTTCGCGTTTTTTGGACTTTCGCCTTTCGCGTTTCGCGCGTCGCTTTTTTGAAATTACTTTCACATTTCGCGTTCCGCGTTTCGCTTTTTGCGCGAAACGCGAAAGTTTTATACACCCCTAAAGATGGTTAAGTTGGAGAAAAAAAGGCCCAAATAAATTGAAAACCTCCAAAATTCTCAGAATTTTCGCCTGCGGCGCTGAAAACGGAAGAAATCTGGCTTCTTGGCCTTCCAAAAATTCGCAAAATTTTCGCCTGCGGCGCTAAAAAAGGAAGAACCCTGCCATACGTTTATCTCCCGATATTCCCTAGATCTTCGATATGCTACGAATCCACCATCACTCAAATCCTCCATATCCTTCGGAACTTACCCAAATACTCCGGTGTCCCTCTTAATCCACCCAAATCCCAAAACGAAAATCCAACAAAATTCCACTTCTATTCTACCGAAATGTTTTGGAAATATAAATAAAGGATGGAACCTGGCTTATGTCTGATATCCCCTCAAATCCCTTGATATCCCGGATGCCCATCGAAATCCTAATGGGATTGTAAGAGTCAGTTGACGCTGTGATTTGCAACAAAGCACTGAGTTGACAGATATTTGGAGATTTCTCATCATATCGGAAAAATTTTAAGAATTTCGCATTTCGCGTTTCGCCTTTCGCGGATTTTCGCGTTTTTTGGACTTTCACATTTCGCGTTTCGCGTGTCGCTTTTTTGAAATTACTTTCACATTTCGCGTTCCGCGTTTCACTTTTTAAATTTAATTTCGCCTTTCGCGTTTCGCGTTCCGCTTTTTAAAATCCGTTTCGGCACACCCCTGGTATACAGCGAAGGAAGGTGAATTGAGAGGGAATCAGAGGTGAATCGGAAATGACGAAGGTGCCGGAAATCGGAACTGTCGGAAATTGGAAATGGCTCAAAAGTCGGAACTAGGAATTCGGTAATCAGCCTAAGAATTTTCGGAATTCGGAAATCGGAATTCCGATTCACCTCTGGAGCGATATATTAAAATTAGCAAATTAAAGGCCCCTAAAGAATTTACCCTCATATTCTAATTCAAAAATTCAACATTTTAAAAATTTAAAATTTTAGAATTAAAATGACAATTGATGTTGATGTTCAAAATAATTATTATAATGTATTTTCGGGGTTTTTCTGTACAATCTGTGCAATATTTTTGATAATTCTGATTCGTCCTTTATATTATTTTTCAAAGGAAAGAAAGGCTCTTCTTATTCTTTTTAGCAAGGTAGAGGGCTTCTTTTTGGATTGTTTTTGTATATGCTAATGGAGTTTTAGCTCGGGATTATTTTCCGTCTATATTTTCGTGGCGTACTTAATTTTGGGACTATTCGACTTTTAGATCCGCCTTAGTATAAACAAAGGTCGGTCAAATCAGATGTCGTACCCCTTCATTTAAATAATTACCATGGATAATTATTGCTTCAACCCCTCAATAGAGGAGGTAAAATTAATCGAGAGGGGGCAATTATCTAGCATAGAGGGTAAGCGGGCATATACGGGTACGAGGCCAAAATTATGGATGATTTAAATACGATTCGAAGAATCTAAGAATTTTTGCTTGTGCCGGTGACCGAGAAAAAATGCTATCAATAAGCTTCCTTAAATTAATTTTTTAAATAATTTTTTCAAGTCTTGTGCCAATATAATATATCAAATTCGGCAAATCTATGTTTGTATTTACCGATATTTTTCGTTTTCATCGTCTTACTGGAGTTATTTCTTTCTGGCTCCCAGTGCAGGTGTGCTTCTAAATGCTGCTTATTTTCATATTATTGTACTGGCTATAAATCGTTTCCATGCAGTTTTCTTTCCTTTAAGCTATCAAAAATATTGGAAATTGAAGTAAACTTTTGAAAATTCTAAAAACAAAAATATTTGCGGACAGATATTTGCGGACTAGTTGGTGCAGACGTATTAAAAAACCAACCCTAATTATCTTGTTTAATACGTCTGCACTAACTTGCTACGCCCCCCGTGGCGCTGCTTTTCCGAAAATTGTTCCACATGGCCCTCCCCCCGTCGGGGAACAACCCTAAAGATAATAATAAAATTTTTCAGAAATATTAAATACTTTATTTGTTTAACATGGCTTGTAGTAATTATTTGGAGTGCTGTACAATATGTTGCTTTTCGTCTAGACATTGCAAATACTGGAATTTTAGGGTTTGAATTTTTGGAAGAAAAAATTACTTGATTAATTACCCTGAGTTATTGTTCAGCTTTGGACTGAACCCCCGGCCCTTCAGGGTCGAAAAGTTCGAGGTAGGAATTATCGTGGGGAGACTTCCGGAGTTGGATGTTAGCCAAAAAAATTCAGGGCCGGGGTCCAACTATCGATGATGGTGAATTACTCGAGGGGGATCAAGGGATGACAATTAATCAAGCTAATCGTCGAAAATTATTTGTTAAAAATTTAATTACTAATAGCATTCTTATCAATAAAATTTTGATGGATCATGCATGATCAAGCATTAATCTTAGCAATTTGTATATCAGCACCTTTATATTTGGCTATTTTAACTAAATTTATTTATGATTATAGTAGGTTTATTTATAATCTTTTATATTGTTATAAAAGATGGGAACCACGGAGCGTTCGTCTGGTACCAAGGGCGTTATTCTAAAAACGGGGTTATTTTTAATAGTGGGCCACACAGTATACATACTACCGTATTTTCTCTAAAATAACCCCCCCCCTCTAAAATAACCCCCCCCCTCTAAAATAACCCCCCTCTAGAGATCGATCGAAAAAAATAACCCCCCCCCTCTAAAATAACCCCCCCTCTAAAATAGCCCCCCCCCCTAAAATATTTAATTATTTTTTTGGCATTGCTATTTTTCAAACCACAGCACGGTTTAATCCCTATATTTCAATAAGATTAGAAATGATTATGGGGGATATAAGGGATTTGGAGGGATATAAGGGGATTCTGATGGATTAAGGGATGGCGGTGGATTAATATTGATTCGGGGATTTGGAGAGATATTAGGTATTAGGTGTGAATTTATGAATTAAAAGAGATAAGTATTAAGAGTATTTTTTCACTTTTATTCAATCAAATGTCCGATATCCTCCCAAGTCCCTGATATCTCAAATCCATTGATTTCCACTTTAATCCAGTCAAATTGGATTTTGAGAGGTCCACTAATAATCTTTTACTTCTTAAATCTCATAATATTCAACTTAATCCTCCAGAATTTCCCTTAATCTCTTAAAATCCATTAATATCCAACGATGTCTACTCCACTAATTCCATCCACTTGATCTCTCGACGAAGGATTAAAGTCATGTCACATTGACTTTAATACCTGAAAATGCCAAGATAGGCATCTTAATCCAATCCCTTTTAATATTATTAAACTTTGGGACTTAACTGAGTTATATAAAAGTGGGATAATAATCTAAAATAAGTTCTTAATTATGTATCCCGAACCTTAAACCAAGTTTTTTATGAATTTACGGACTGAGGAGTACTTGATGAAAGTTTTTGTGCTAGGATTTTCGTTAAGAAACCTTTAGTTTGTGATGAATTCTCTTAAATTTTAGAAAAATATTATTCAAAATTTGGTAAAAAATTTTGGTTTTCAGAAAATTTAGAGATCGAAAAAAATACCCCCCCCCTCTAAAATAACCCCCCCCCCCTCTAAAATAACCCCCCTCTAGAGGTCGATCGAAAAAAATAACCCCCGGGGGTTATTTTAGAGAAAATACGGTATATCCAGAGCAGTGCTAAATGCAGTTGGAAAAAATTTTTTCTCAGCCGCAATTTTAATTTAAAAATACGCAGTCTAAAAGTCAAAAGAAACACGCAATTTTACGCAATCCGCAGTTGAGTCCAGCCCTGATTCCGAAATTTGATGCTCGGCATGGATTCTCTGAAAATACCCCCACAGTTCCACTATTCCCAGGATTCCCGACAAAACGGCAGTGGGTAATCTTTAGGTGACGTATATCGGAGGATTATGGGATATAGAGGGATATTTGGAGGGATTAAGAGGGACATTGGACTGATAGTCCACTGAAGCATTGTCCGGACACGCCTCCCATACTCTTAAAATATAAAATTAAAATAAAATTAAAATTTCTTAAATTCCACAGAACACAAAAAAGTAGGAGTCGATGTACAATTACAAAAAGACCGAATTCTCATTTTAATAGTCTTCACCTCAAGTTTAATTCCCTGCCCTGTTCAGATAGCTATATATCAAGCAAGTTTATATGTAAACACCAATATGAAAAACACCTTAACTGCAGTGATATTTAATATTCTCTATAATCTTGGTTATACTTTAATTCAATTTATTGAAGAAATTTGTTTACTTTTTGCTTCGAAGGAATTTTATAAATTGGTTATACAACAATTTTTTAAAAATAATAATCAAACAAGTGTGATCAAAACTATTATTGTTAAACCTTATGCACAGCAAGATAAGAATAATAAGAATAAGAATGGGAATCTTGTAGCAGTTAATTGAAGAAAAAAATTTGTTTATTTTATATGTACAGCAGCGATCTAGCCGACCCAGTTTCCAAAAATTCTGACAGATTTTTCGGCAAATCTGACAATTCCCGGCAGTTTTTTGTATCGGAAATTACCGTGATAATTAATAGCTGGTGAACTCTCATTGTTCAAAACTTACAACCTACCTCTCCCCTCAACCCTAATTCAAATCTCGATAGCTTCCTATTCGAGACTGAATTGTGCGAAGTTCGAACTATTGAGATTTTATTTTTGTTTTTTATGGAAGAATAAATTTTATTTGTTGCTATATTTTTTGTTAATTTATTATTAACTCTCTAACTAAATAAAAAGGAAACTAGGATATAATTTATAAAATTTATTTATCGAAGTAAAAATTTAAAAAAGCTAGAAATTTTGTTAGTAATTTGCTTAAAAATATACAAATAATATAAAGAAAAATATAATTTTTTATACAAAAATTCATAGCTTAATAATATCCCCATATTCTTCATATTCTTCTTCCCTTGGATCATATTTTAATTTTGCAACAAAACTTGAAACACCGGAAGAAAAGGAACGGTTATTGTTGGATGGTTCAATAATATTGTTGTTAATAGATAAAGGGTTTTCTATGTTTTGTCTGAGTCCTATAAATATATTGAAAAAATTTTATTTAAAATACAAGCTCAAAATTAAAATATTTTTTGTGTCTAAACAGTTGCCCCCAAACGGCCCCACGCCGAAATGACCCCAACTATCAGAAATGTTTAGTAAAAATCAGAACTTTAAGCGAACATTCATAATCTTAAAAACATCAGAATTTTAGGCAAACAAAACTCCTAAAATAACATTTCCGGAATAATCGGAATATTTACCAAATATTTCAGAATTTTGGAAAAACATTAATAATCAGAATTTTAAATGAACATTTCTGAAATAATCAGAATATTTACTAAATATTCCAGAAACCAGAAGCTTTGATAAACATTTCCGGAAAACCAGAATTTTTGATAAACATTTCCGAAAACCAGAAGTTTTACTAAACATCCCATAATTCTGATAAATTTTAATAATCAGAATTTTAAACAAACATTTCTGAAATTTTATTCTTACCTGCTATTTTCATTCCTCTTTCATTTGTTTCAACAATTATTCCACCTCTTAATCTCCTATTGTTTTTACTAATACTAATATTGTTTCTATTCTCATTTTTATTAAATTTTTTCATTTTAAGATCCACTTTTCCTTGTTGTGAAATAAAGCACCATTCACAATTTTGAATTTTGTGAATTTTTATTGTTGATTTTTCATTATTTGTCATTGATAAAAAATATTTATATAATTTTGATATCCATGTTGTTATGACGTAAAAGAGAGGAAGAAAGAAGAAAATTGCAAAAAGGAGGCTAAAAATAAATTTTTAAATATATTTTTTTAATAAATTACAAGCAACCTTAATGAACTGCAAACAACAAGGAAAATTCCGACCTTAAAAAATAAAATTAATATTATTAAAGTTCTGACATATCAGAATTTTAAACAAGCAAAACAGAAGCTAAATAAACATTCAAAATTTTAAAAACATCAGAATTTTAAATAAACATCAGAATTATAAAAACATATCAGAATACTAAACAAACATTCAGAATTTTAAAAATCAGAATTTGAAATGAACATATGTATCAGAATTTTAAACGAACATTCAGAATTTAAACAAAAAACAGAATTTTAAAATTCAGAAGCTCAAACAAACAGTTCGACAAAAATTCTGAAATAACACCAATTAAAAATTTTCTACTTGAAAAAACGCATGTGTCTCAGCAAAAAGCATCACAGCCCCGGCAAGAATACTCGAGACTGTAGACATTAAAATAGGCCGAATTGCTCCACGAATTGCCAATTGTAAAGAATGGATGGGACAAACTTTGAATTTTTTTTAAATTAAACATTTTTCAATTTAAACACCTTTAGAAGGCATTGTAGCCCCAAAATGGAGGGTATAATCAAATGAGAGGCCAACAACTACAACGAGAATAACTGCTTCTAAAACCCCAATCTCCCAACCTTTAAAAAATTTAATTTATTAATTAATTTTAAAAATCAAACCAAGCAAAAGTAACATTCCAAGAGTGCAACATACAATGCTAACAATTGTTAGAGTTGCATAAATTGAATTTAGACTTAAGGAAAAAAATTTAAAAAAATTTTTAAGCCATTTTTAGAGAGATTTGAATAGGAAAGATAGTCAATTAATAAGACTTTAATAAATTTTAAAATTTGGAGAGAAAAAAAATTTTTTCTGGAGATTGCCAGAAAACGAGAGCTCGTTCAAGAACCTATAGGCTAGCTAGAAATTTTTCGAAATATCTCGAATCTCGCTCAATCCTCAAGTCATATTTCCATCAAAACCCTACCGTAGCATAACAGCAGAAAATAGGAGCACAACAAGTAAGGAAACAATAAAGGATTGTTTACAGTCTTGAATTATTGAACGTTGTAAATCAAACCATTGGGAAATAACTTTGAAAAAATTCGAAAATTTTTTTTCAAATTTTTTTCTAAATTTAATTTACCTCCCCATTCAGTTGTATACCATCCCTTCAATAAATCTTCCTCTCCATTTATTATAGGTTTTATTGTTTGGTCTAATAATTCAAAAGAAGCGGATAAATTGGCAAAACGATGAGAATAAATTAATTTGGTAGGTAATAATGCCTAAAATTTTTAATTTCAATACGGCCCTATTAAATTTATATATGCTCGTTGTGGCACTATTATATATTAAAATGGAGACTATCTTACGTCTCTATTAAATTTAGTAATATGCCCGACGTAACACTATTAGGTACATTAAGAAAGGCTATGAGGGGTAGATTAAGGCTCTCAAATTGGACTAATATAAAATGTAACACCTACAGGGTTCCATTAATTCTCCTCCTCCTCTCCGCAAAATAAAGTTAAGTCTCGATAAGGCGTCTATGTCGGAACCGAATTGAGCCTACGTAATAAGGAAAGACAAGCTATAGGGAGAAAATCTGATTAAAACTCCTCGGGACAAATTGACAGACGTAATAAGGAGAGAGAGGTGATATTAAGTAGATATGTTATCGAGATTCGACTTTGACTTTCTAAAAAACAGATTAACAAACAGTATATCCAACAAGTTTGTGTGTTTGTCTATCCCAAATTAAAGTGTCATTATAGCCCGTTGGAAGTATTGTTGTTGAAAGACGAATACAATGATCAAAAATGGATGGAGAGACTGGAGCAATTCGATTGCCAAATAATTTACAACAATGAGAGGAAGCAGAAATAGTTGAAGTTAAATTACAAGCTGTTGAAGATGTCCATTCAATAAATCTAATGGGAAAATTGAAAAAAAATTTTTGAAAAATTATTTTTGGAACTCATAATTCGAAAATAAATTTTTCCACCTTTCCGGCCAAAATTTGTCACCAACTGGAAGATTTGAAAAATTCAACTTTTGAAGGCGCGAAATCTGATGGGCTAATGCTTGTAGCTAAAAGACATTATTTTAAATAATAAAAATAAATTAAAATAATTTTTAAATTAAATTAGAGCCCGGCTAGAAGGGTCAATCGTTGCTTTTCTGAATTAACCCAAATCAAGCCGGCTCTAAATTTCAATCAAAAAAAATTTTTTTACTTGAGCAGGCGATTCCATCTTAAAATTTCTTAAATCAATTTTCAGCAATTCTTTTTGTTGATTCTCAGAATTTGGATCAAAATATATAGACAAAGATGAATCATTGTTATTAATTAGTTGAATGCCCCATACAAGCCGAATTGAAAAGGGTAGTTCGCCTATTTTATCGGCAATAAAAGGGTAGAGTTGTTCGGCATTCTGTCAAAAAATTGAATTTTTATTTGTTAATCGAAATATACCTAAGCGATACCCTCCAATATAATATACACTTTATCTGAGATACCCTCCAATTATACCCAAAGGATATCTTATAGTGAGGATAAATTATAGTAATATGGTGGAATCTCTCGATAACGATATCCCTCCCTAAGTTACTTCCATTTTAGATCCAAATTCGAACCTGAAGGATGCCTAGGACTCATGGTCATGAGTCTTGATTTCCGAAATTTACTTGTTTTTAGGGGTTGCCTTTAAGCGCAGTCTTAATTTTTGGAATATTTTCGATCTTGAACAGCTCCAGTGTCTTTTTAGCCCGATTTGACTCCCTCATCCCTTTACTTCTTATCTCAACAAAATCAGTAATAAAAATAACTACATAGAAAATTTTTTAAAGACCACACCTGATCATAAAATTCATGAGTATTAGATGCTCTAAATAATTGTAGTGGATTATAGCGAGGTAAAGACAATTGAGTGCAAATTAAATAAATATTGACTTAAATTAAAATTTAATTTTAAAATAAAATTCCCAATTTACTTCCAAAAAATATAAACAAAGAACCGAGCCATACAAATCTTCCTTGAATTAATACTGAAGGCAATATATCGTCCAAAACGAGACGATTAAAATGCCTATAACGTTCTAGCCAATTTGTTGGGAATTTAAAAAGAAGAGGAGAACAACGAGTATTTTGGTGTTGCTGGCTTTAAATTTAGGGGAAATTTAAAAATAAATTTTAGAAAAAAAAACTTTTGTTTAATCCCTCCAAGAGGAGGAGAAGTGCCAGAATATCCTCCGCCTATACCCGAAAAGCAATACCAACAACGACTTGGCCACCAACGGACAAACCTGATAAAAGTACTTTTAAATTAGACCTCGGATGGATAGGAGCTGGTTCGGTTTAACAGTTCAGTCTCGATTAACCAAGGAATCTGTTGAAACCTACAACCCTATCCAGTGAGAGATCTGAAGATTTTTAGAATTTTTTCGGGATTCTGAAAAAGAATCCAGCTCCGAATTATTTTTAAATAAATTCAGGGCTGTTCAGGCTATTTTTAATTTATCATTAAATTAATTTTAAAGCAAAAAATCTTTTTTTTCACCAAGGATTAAGCCAACGGCTTTGCAAAACTAAAAATGCTGGAAGGAAGGTTACAAGCAAAAAATAATTGAAAATTAATGTTAATCCAGCAAATAAACCAAAACTACTAAAAATTAAACAGAAAAATTTAAATTAATTTTTAAATAAAATACACACCGAAAGGCATAAACACTCGATAATAAATTTAGCATGAAAGGGATAACCTTAAAATAATTTTTTTAATTACTTAATTTTTATTCACCGTGGAGAATTGTGTTAAAAACATTGTTTTTGCTATATGTTTTAATGCTTTATTTAATGTTGTTGGTGTAAGCCTTTCTGGGGCAGGAAAAACATCCAACAAAAGAAACGCCCCATCAGAACCAACAGAAATTAACAGAACAAAAGAAATTAAATTTAATTCTGGTATTTCTGACTGAAAAAATAAAAGGAAATTCTGAAAAAGTTTATTTTTAATTCTGAAAAGGTCCATTTAAAAAAATTCTGAAAAAGTTTATTTTTTAGAAATTCTGATAAAGTTTATTTTTTAAAAAATTCTGATAAAGTTTATTTTTTTAAAGTTTCTGAAAAAGTTTATTTTTTAAAATTCTGAAAAAGTTTATTTTTTAAAAGATTCTGAAAAAGTTTATTTTTGAAATTCTGAAAAAGTTTATTTTTTAAAAAATTCTGAAAAAGTTTATTTTTTTTAATTCTGAAAAAGTTTATTTTTTAAAAAATTCTGAAAAAGTTTATTTTTTAAAAGATTCTGAAAAAGTTTATTTTTGAAATTCTGAAAAAGTTTATTATTTATATTAACCTACCGAAATAAACAATCTAAATATAGCCAAAGAAATAAAAACAGAACTAGCAAGTTGCAACGAAACAATTAAAGCAAAAACAATGCTTAATGAATATATTGCTAGCAACGCAAAAACAATAAAAGCAGAAATTAAAGTTAGTTTAGAATCATTTAAAGCTGCTTCCAAAAGTAAATCACGTTTAGTATCGAGGGAGAGGCCTTTCAAAAAGTAATTTTTTTCTTTAAATCACCCAAAAAAATTTGAAAAAATCACCTTTTAATTCAAATAAAGAAGTCTTTTCTTGAGCAATTTCTTTCAATTTAAATTCAAAATTAACAAATAAATTTAAAGGAACATTAATTCCTTGTAACCGGTATGCAGCAAAGGTATAGAAAGGCAAAAAATTGTTTAACAATACCTTGAAGATATTAAAAAAATTTTTTTTAATAAAAAAAAATTTTTTTAGTTAATAAAATACCGGTTTAGAGTGAACATCTTCTGGCAAAATACGGTAAAACAAATCAAACCTAGATTTTAAAGAGGGTGAATGATTTGATTAAATTTTAATTTCTTTTAAATATGTTAATTCAGATTAAAATAGTACAGTTAAATATACTCAAACTAATGCATAATTTGTATAATTTTCGATATGGTTAGCTTTAGAGTTGAAGGATATGGATACCCGAATCTACAAAAGTCCGGATATCATTCATGAGTTCTCAGGATCCAATGACCTCATTGGCCACTAAGTAAAGAGAAAAGTAGAAAGATACCCCCACCTGTACAACAACTCATTTTAGTGACGGGGTTTTCCAGCCCCTAAGGTCGTATAAAATAGTAAGAGTTTGCTCTATTCTCTGACCCTTTTAAACCCATTTTTAACTTTTTTTAATTATTGAAAATAATAAATTACCACATTTGCCCTTTACATCCTTTTGGAATTTTTAAACAAATTTCAAATTCAAAACATTTATTTTTTTCTTCAATAAATTCTTCTTCTTCAAATAAATTATTTAAAGAAGTAAATTGTCTTTTTTGACGCTGACTAGTATTTAAAATATTTCCAGAAACTGAGGATTTTATTTGACCACAAATACGGCCACAATCCAAAATTGTTTGGCGATGAGGGAGACAGCGATGAAAGAAAATCTTTTAAAAATTTTAAATAAGAGGATTTATTAAAAATTAAAGCCTAAGTTTTTAGAACATGTCCCTCTCTTCAAAAAAATTTTTTTCGAAAATTTAGACCGTTGGGGTGGCATTTAAAAAGAATTTGTTGGTGTCAAACGACACCAAGCTTTAGTCCAAAAAATCAACATTGAAGGAGAGAACAGGCCCGAATCTCAGAAAAACAAGGGGACTAAACTAATTTTCGGGAGAAATTTATATTTTACGTCGACTAAATCAGTGATAAATATACGTATACCAACTTCAATGTACTCGAAAAAAGTCTAAATTTTTTAAAGAAAAAATCCTCCACTTAACAACAACTTAAAAACCAACATTTTTAAAGTTATTAACATCCTCCTCACTAATTTGTGAACAATTATCTCGCTGATTGGGAGCTAAACAATTAACAAAATTGGACCAACTCCAAATATTTTTGTATAAAGTAAAACTTGAAAAAGAGGATAATTCACTTAAAATTAAAAAAATTTTTTGTTTAAAAATTAAACTAAACAAAAATAATTTTTGTTGTAATGAACATAATTGTTGGATAAATTCTAGGGAAAATAATTTGTCTTTGTCGGCTATTTCAATAACAAATTGTGAGAGAAAAGACACTGAAAAATATTTAATTTTTTTTAAATTCCGTTTTTAAAATTAATTTGGCAGACCAGCAATTTTTTGTCCGCATATTATATACATATTTTTGTGATAAAAAATTATTAGGTTATTCTGACTGAGAAATGTATTTTATAATGGGACCCTTAAATAGAGAGTTTATCATTAGGCAACTCCCCCAATTAGTGGACAACCTAATCTTAATATTTATGGACAAAAAATTTCTGCGGACAACATTTGCGGACAAAAAATTTTTTGCGGACAACATTTGCGGACAAAAAATTTTTGCGGATTTATAGAGGCCAGATTTTATTCCTCTATTTTAAATAAAGGAAATCTAGAAATTTTATTAAATAATTTTTATTTTACTTGCAGGTATAGGTTCATCATAACAAGTAACAGCACTAAACATAGAATTAATCAAATCATTAGCCCATGAACGTTTATTTATTCTTTTTTGTAAATTGTTTTCATTTTCTAAATTAAATTCAACTTGGCTGCCTTGAAGGAGATAAGGCTAAAAAATATTTTTTTGAGAAAAAATAATTTTTTAAACACACCTGTAAACGAGTCCAAGTTAAACGAGTTTTAGAATATTCTGTTCCGTCTGTTTCGAAGCCCTAGAAATTTTGAGGAGAATTTTATAAAATTGAAAATTCAAGGGGTAGAAAAGGAAGTGTTATTTTTGCGGACTTTTTACAAATTTTTGCGGATAAAAAATTTTTTGCAGATAACTTTTGCGGACCAAAAATTTTTGCGGACAACTTTTGCGGACCAAAAAATTTTTTGCAGAATTTTTTTCTTAAACTGCTTCAAAAATAAACACCAAAAATTGATTTTTTTACCTTTTCCGGATTATTCCCCAATCTAAGGGGGAAAACAAACAACAAAATGATTGGAAGAATAAAGGCAAAAATAAATAAAAAAGAACAAATAATTGCCGGATTTGTAAAAATAAAATTAGAAAAATATTCAAATTTCTTTCGTAGCATTAACTGAAAAAATTTGGAAAAATTAATAAGAAAATATTTTTAAATATCAGAAATTTTCATAGTCTTTATTTCATTAAGAATGTAACAAAAAAATTTTTTCGACTAAAAAGTGTTAGCTCATGTCCAGTTTATGAGTCCAATCAGTCTTTTAGGCCTCCGGAAAAAATTTAAAAACATATACTTCCGGAAAATATAAAATCAGAATTAATTAAAGAAACAATTAAAAGCTTTCCGGAATATAAATAGTACATTTATGGTATATTATAATTTCCGGAAAAATACATCTATAATGTATAACGTACCAGAATTGTATTTCTATTCCGGAAAATATTTAATCGTTATTTAAATTAATTCTGATTCTATATTTTCCGGAAACATATTTTTAAATAATATTTCCGGAATTTTAAATGTTGGTCTCTAAATATAATTTCCGGAAACACTTTTTGGTATTATTACTATTTCCGGAAAAATACATTTCTGGTATATAAATAAACAGGATTGTATCTCTATTCCGGAAAACATTTTAATTAATTCTCTAATTAATTCTGATTCTGTATTTTCCGGAAACCTCTATATTTAAATAATATTTCCGGAAACCTCTATATTTAAATAATATTTCCGGAAGCTTCTATTTTTAAATATTTCCGGAAGCTTCTATTTTTAAATATTTCCGGAAGCTTCTATTTTTAAGTAATATTTTCGGAAATTATTATTACATTGGTCAGTGATAGAAAATGAATGTTAATTCTGATTCTAAATGTCGGTCTAAAAATATATGTAATTTCCGGAAAAAAATACATAATATTATTTGATGTTTATTTAATAAAATTCCAGATTAATATAAAAAAGATATGTAAAAATAAGGCGATTTTTTAAAAATAATCTTTTTTAATAAAATTACATAATAAAAACTAGTTTTGGTCAGTTAATGAAATAAATAAATTGATTTTTCAAAATGTGAGAAATTCTAGTTAAACCAATAATTTTCTTTTGTTGGTCAAAATTTGAATAGAAAACGAAGGGAAGGGAAGAAAAATTATATTTTTATTTTTGGATGACCAGACAAATAAATAAAAATAAATAAAAAATATTTATTTTCTCAAGTAAAAATGTTGTACTCTATTGTAAAAACTTGAATAGTCACGAACACTTTTTATGCGTGGTAAATGTTTAATTTTTTCAAAATTATTTAAAACTTTTAAATGAACATCGAGAATAAAAATAGAGGTAAATGTGGGTACAAATCAGGTAAAATGAAATAAATTTTTCGAGTGGGATACATATAAGCAATTAAACCTTCCGACAAAGAATCCTTAAAATAAAAAAACCTTAAAATGAAACCCTTAAAACCCCTTAAAATGAAAAAATCAAAAATTCAAAATTTGCTTTTTTAATTCCTTGATGCTTTCCTCAATTTTTAATAGTATAACACAACAATTAAAACAAGCAGAAAAATTTTTTAAATAAAAAAAGAATCCTTCTGCAAGCAAAATTGAAAAAATAAATATCCATTCAATCCATGAAAATGCTAAAATATACTATTGATCTATGCGCCGCACAAAAAGGGCACAAAAGGGGAGAATTATATACTTGTATAGCTTTCACAATTTTATATAAACAAAATTCAATTTTTATTCAAAATAAATTTAAATTTCAAAAAAATTAAATATAGTCGGAGCTCATTTTAACTTGGAGTGTACCTAGGAAATTGACAGAAATATTTGACATCAAATCATATCATTTCAAATTTAATACACCAGGTTCAGTACAAGTTCCATCATAACAGATGAACGGCACACAACATTTAAACTTGATCAATCCATCACCACAACTCTCATCTTTTGGAAGGCAAGTTACACATTTTCCTGTTTGGAAAGAACAAATTCGCCCATAACAGCATGCTGTAGATTCATCATGCGGCTTATTGCAAATCTGTAGGACTTAACGGGGTTTTGTCCGTACCCTTTTTACTTAATTTCACCAAACACACAAAAATAAACTCTTTTACTTTACTTTTCAATAAACAAAATAAATTAACAACAGAACAAATATTGAATGGGGAGGGGTTTACAATATATGGGAAGGGGGAATATTTTATGAGGTCAAAATAAGGGTGAGAGAAACGAGAAGATTTATAATACTATTTCTTTTTGGGCATGACATCCCGCCCCCTTCAGATGACGGCGTCCTCGACGTCATTTCGTTAAGATTCGAGCTGTTGCGGCTGATCCGAGAGGCTTGGGGTGGCGAAAGTTAGTCCAAAGATGTAATCAGAGATTGTATCTGAAATTCCTTCAAAAACCCAGGTCGCCGGGACCGGTTTAAACTTTCTTATTTTGATGGGTACCCTTGTCTTGTCGATGAAAGTCATTGTCACTTGGGATGTTTGGATAACTTGCTTTGTCTCCGAGACAAAATACAAGTCTTTCTTTTGGTTTCAAATTCAGTAATAGTCGTCGTTTCTCTTTCAAAAAATTCCTAAATTGTCTAGAGGTCCTGATCAGCGTGACCAGTTTTTTCAAGTCAAGGCGCCTCCGAACTCCTAGCAAAAATCGTCCCTTGATTTTTCGTTTCCTCCATCCAAATTTTTCTTGTTTCTTTAATTTTCTTTTCATTTTAGCATTAATTTTCTTCAAATCAGAAATTTTGAGTAGCTTCATTTTTGAATTAATCTTTTTCAGAATGGAATATTTCTCGGAAAAAGAATATTCCACAAATTCTTTCCTCCCATTTACTTTAGGCATTCTCTTAAAATTTCCGTTTTTCTTAATTTTCTCATTTCCTTTAGTCCTCGCTTGAATTTTCCTACAAGCTTTCAAAATCATATTTGACTTAACCTTCAAAATTGAATCCTTCTCACAACAAGAATTTTTCTCAAAATTTAAATCCTCAAATTGTTTCAAATTAAGTTTGAAGTTTTCCTCAAAATTTTCATTCTTTTTAAGTTTCTTCTTCCAATTTTTCTTTACCTTCACCATTAATCCTTTTTCTCCTTTTCTCATTTCAAGTAACTTCAAACTCTCAATACTTTCATCAAAATTCTCAACATCTTTCCTTACAATTTCCAAAACATCTTCTTGATTGCAGAGATCAAGAACAATTTTCATACGACCTAAGTCACTTGCTTTCTCCATCCTTTTTTCCTTAAAATTTTCTTCAACAATAGGATCAAAATTCTTTGCAAAATTCTCAAAAATTTTCCATTTAATAACCTCAGAATTTTCTTGGTTGTAGAAAGCAAAATCAGTTTTCATACGGCCTAATTCATTGGCCTTTTCTTTTCTTAATTCATCAAAATCTTCATCAACAGGTTCATCTTCCTTAGCAATTTGAACCATATTTTCAAATACAATTTCCTCAATAGTTTCAGCCTTAACTTGATTCTTTTCAGGCTCCTTAAATTTAACCTTTTCCTCTTCTTCAAATAAATTCATAGGAAGTTCAAATTCGGCTTCCTCAAAATTCATTGTCAGACTTCTTTCAGAAACAACACTTTCCTGCTCAGATTTGTCTTCCTTAGCTTCGAATAAATTCATTGGGAGATCAAGATCAGTTTCTTTTTCAAACTTTTCAACCAAATTCGTTTCCTTAGTAGCATTCTTAATTTTCTTTTTGGGAAAATTGGTTGGAACAGAATTTTTCAAGTCTTCAACCAATTTAAATTCTTTCATTTCTTCAAATAGATATATAGGGAACTCAAAATCAGTCTCCTTCTCATGATCCAACAAAAGATTCTTTTCATTAATTTCTGGTTTGATTGTCTTTTTGGTTTTAAAATTAGTTGGGGAAGAAATTTTAGATTCCTTAACCAATTTAAATTCCTTTTCGACTTTTGATGATTTCGTTTCTTTTGGACTTTCAAAGAATTCCAAAATTTCATCAGGGTATGAGACTTTCTCAAAAGGAATGCTAATTCTGTTGGGTAATTTTGGCCGAACATTTTGACTATTAGGTTGAGGTACAAGTTTTTCATTTTTCTCAGAATTCTTTTCCAAGTGTTCTAACTTTGAGTTGGTTTTCTTTTTAATTGGATCGATAGGTTCTTCGACTTTGTACTCAGAGGGAATGAGTTGACAAAGGATGAAATGTTTAATCGATTTATAATTGTAATGTTTCGACTTGATTGCAAGAATGAAGCAACTTTTGGCCTTACCAAACAATTTGGATTTTAGAGTAAAAATTTTCTTTTTCTCTGGCCAGTCTTCTAGGGTTGCATCGAATTTCTTGAAAAACTTTTTTATCCCAAAATTTCCTTCAGTTCCGTCAAGATCGGGAATTGTGTCCAGCAATATTTTTTCGAGGTTAGCTAAAGACGTATCTTCAGAAATGAAATTAGCATATTGGTAATTTTGTTGAACTGGTTGTGATGGAATGAATTGATTGGGGTACATTATTTGCTGAGAAAAGGCATTAGGGCAACCAAAGAAGAGATTTGGGACGCCATAATTTTGAATTTGCCCTAGTTGCTGGTTATTCGTGGGAAAATTCATCATAGGGTTGTAGGCTGTGAAAGGTTGAGGAAGAAAATATTGATTCATGTTTGTTGTGAAGATTGTATTTTTTTTTTGTTGAGCCAAACCAAATTCAAATTTTATCCACCGGGGCTAAAATTTGATACGCAGAGAATTCAATCAACCCACCGAGGGAAAACTGAATAAGATTTTTTTTTCAAAAAATCTCAAAAAAAAGTTGTCAAACGAAAACTATTCCACCGGGGAATAACTTTTCAAAATAATATTTGTTGTTGTTGTTAAAAATTTCTTGGTCCACCGGGGGCCAACGAAGATCAATAATAAAAACAAATTCAAAACAAAATAACCAAATAAAATCAACTTTGGACTACTCTCTAGAACAGGAGCGCCATGTAGGACTTAACGGGTTTTTGTCCGTACCCTTTTTACTTAATTTCACCAAACACACAAAAATAAACTCTTTTACTTTACTTTTCAATAAACAAAATAAATTAACAACAGAACAAATATTGAATGGGGAGGGGTTTACAATATATGGGAAGGGGGAATATTTTATGAGGTCAAAATAAGGGTGAGAGAAACGAGAAGATTTATAATACTATTTCTTTTTGGGCATGACAAATCTTATCCCCATTGTTAATACAACCATAAGGTCTACATATGGAACTGCCATCTCCTTTAGTTTTACAATCCAAACCAGGACAGCATCTATTATCCTTATCGTTGCAACCTCCTATATTTTTTCCAACGCAACCACATGTTAATTGAAATAAGCAAAAATTTGTAAATAAAAATAGAAGAAGAATAATGTTTAAATAAGCCATTTAATAAGTATTTTAGAATTATTTTGGTTAAATTTTTGAGTGTATCAGGGATCTAGCCGTACTTATAGCCGAAAATCGGAAATCTATTTTTTATGTCGGCTAGATCTCTGGCATGTATTTCCACTTTTCACCTTTCTCACAGAAATTCTAAATTTTAGACGTATTTACAGACAAACATAGAACATTAGCTGTTGCAAATGCAGAGGATCCGTGATTCAGGATCATTAACTAGGTCATAAATGGAGAGCAATATTTTCTAAAAAATTCATAAATTTGCTAAAATATTACTACCAAAATTTTATTAATAAATTTACGATGGCCATAGACCCAAAACCCAAAATTACCGAACTTCTAAAAACGCAACAGCTGAGCAATATCTTAATAAACGTTAAAATTCGGGAAATTTTTGTAAGAGTGAAAAAATGGAAATACAAAGGAAAGTTGACTTTATACAGTCTGACCTCACTATAGGATAACCCTTGGTGCCAAAACGGTATATTATAAAGAGGTGTAACTTAAATAATGAAATATCCCTTATGCAGCTTCCCCAAGATGTTCCTTAACTCAAATTCAATAGATAAACTTGAATTGGGGGTATCTAGTATTAGGAGTATCTTAAAGTGAGGTATGACAGTATTTTATGTTAATTGCTGGAAATGGCTGGAATATTTATATGGGCAAGAAACTTTTAGTTTGGTTATTTGTGTAGGTTGATATTGAACCAAAAAATCAAAGTTTATTTGCATAAAATCATAAACAATTTTTTTAGTTTCAAAATTTTTGCTAAAAGAGAAAGAAATTGCTTTTTTAAACCAAAAAACTTTTGCTAAGTTTGGTTCAAAATCCCTGTTTTCTCCCCAAAAACAATCAAAGTTCAGTAAAATGAACCATATCAGTGAAAGAAAATGAACCTGCAAACAAAACGTATTTTCATAAAAATACACTAAAAATTGGAAAGTAAAATTGATTTTTAAATAAATTCTAATCTATGTTTTTAATTTAAAAAAAGAATTTAATTTAAAAAATTTAAATCTTTTTAAATTAAAATTTATTGCACTTTGCTATGACTCGATGAGAATGAATGGACCTTGACTAGCTGGAAAATTTCTGATCCTAATCAATTTTACTACTAATCTCTTTAGCTTGATGAGAGAAATCGTTTAATACTAAATCTGATAAGATTCGGAAATCCTACAACTCATTTAGACTGAATTTTCGTAAGAACGACTACCGTATTTACTCGATTAATTCCTCCGAGGAATTAAATTTTCAACCCATCCGTGGCATGGGGAATTAATAGAGGGTGGGGTATTATTCGAGTTTTGGCATTTGAACGTGCAGTAGGGTATTTGGGGGAGGGGAATTATTTTTTCAACTCATCCCTGGCATGGGGAATTAAAAGAGGGTGGGGAATTAATTGAGGGTGGGGAATTAATCGAGTAAATACAGTATACATACTGTATAGTTTTTAAAATTTATTTAAAGAAATTTTAATTTTTATTCTTTTTTTGTTAACTTCTTTTAATATTAATTAATTTCTATACAATTTTAATAAATAAATTTTGCCATTTTCAGTAACACTAATTGAATCGGATAACTAAAAATGAATTTTAAAATAATTTTAAAATTAAAGGAAAAATAACCGAGTCATACTGAACATTGGAAATATCCGAATTTTTATTAATTTCCCAACAACCTCCATTTTTAAATTTCAACGGTTTCGAATAAATTAAATATTTGTTCAATTTAAAATCAAATATAGGCACTATATTTAATTGAATCTTCTCTTTATTGCCCCCCTCTTCAGCAATAAGTTTGTATAATACTCCACGTGCCACAAATGCGTTTATCATTTCTGCCGGATTAATATTTTTAAATTCCCAATGTTCCAAGTCTTCCAAGGTTTGAGGGGACAATTTAAGTACTGAGAGGGTTGTTGAGGAGGAGAAGGGGCGATATAATACCCAAAGTATTGAAGAAGTATTTGAAGAAGAATATGGAGAAGGTAGTTGATCAAATTCAAAATCTATGGAAGATGATTCTATGGATTTTTGATTTGGTGATATGTTGCCGTATAGAGGAATCTGTTTTTAAAAATTTAAAATTTGAATTTTGTATTTGAACTCAGAAATATATTTCTAGGCTATTGCTTCATTCATAAAATTTGCTTTTCTTTAGGATACTGGGAGGGGTATTGGGGAGGGTATTGCCTTAGTTTAAAAACTAGTAGCCGTAGAAGACGGAAGACGGAGATAAGAGGTCAAGGAGCCTGAATCCTGAAGACGGTGCTCACTGATTGTGATCCTATCCCTAAACTTACCATTTGCGTAAAAGGCTGTAGGCCCCTTTTCGTTTATATTTATTTTGGTCTTCGTGGTTGATATTGGATGTTCGTAGGTCTCAATTGTTTGAATTGGGACCTACGACTACAAGATTTATGACTACTAGACCATGGTTACCGTTCTTCCAATTTTCGTTTAGTTACTCATTTTCTATAAGGTTTCGTACTAATCGTTAAATATTTAAAAATCCAAATTTGATTTGATAAATAATCCCTCACATTTTCTGCATAAATCAATTTTTTCATTTTTTGTCCATTATTTAAATTAAATGATTGTATCATTACACCCTCTTCATTGTAATTTGAAGCCATTTCATAAAAGAAAATTTCATTTCCAGGTACTCCACCAACAGTAAAATCAGTGCCGTAAAATGGTTCAGAGATTGTATGAATATAGGAGGGGAAGGATATTGAAGAGGGGAGGAAATTGTAATAAAAATCTTTTTGTTTTTTATTAAAATCAGCATCCTTAAAGTAAAAATTATTAAGGGAATGAGGATGGTGATTCAAAAGGGATATTAGAGAAAATAATATTAGAGCTTGATAAATAAGATTTCTTGGCCCTTTCTCAAGCAATCACAATTATTATGAATGGGTAGGTTAACTTAGATTAGACATGACCCTCTATTCAAAGAAAATTTTGACCCAGCCCCTCAACCCGACTTATCCATTTTATGTACTATGCTAGTAAGGAGATAATTTAGGTATTTTTTTATATCATTGGAAGGAGGAACTTCCAACATTTATTCCTCTAAGCTAGCGACTATATGAAATAACAAACCATATTAGAATCAAAAGTAGTTTTAGTATAATTGTCAAATTGTAATAAGGTATAACTTGAAATTTAGTTAATATGATAAAAATTATTTTTAGAAAAATGGTCCTTGTCCAGTTTTTATTTGAAATTTTCTTTTACCGGACAAGTAAAAGAAACTGGACAAATTTCCTTACTGGACAAAATTTCCTTTCTACCTGTTTCCATATTCACTCATAAACCAACGATTTCCATGTCTAACAGCACTGTTAATTTTTAAATCAAATCTAGTGTTAATTAAACTGGGTGGGCTGATCCATTTGATAGTTGAAGAATTATTACCTAATTGGGGAAAATTTTTTTTAAACAGCTCATAAAAAATTTCCAACTTTTCCGTTTCCTCATTTTTTTCCTATTCCTTATTAATGTATTAATGTGTTGTTCTGAAATATTTGTTTTTAATGTTCGGTTATCTTCGTTCAATTTTTCATCATTTATTTGTTTTTGATTAATAATATCCCTTCTTTTACATTCAAATTCCTTCTCAAATTCTTTAGAAAATTTATCAAGGCATATTCCCCTGAGTTTATCTGCCTTAATAAAGTATAATTTATTTTAATTAAAAATTTTTTTTATTACTTTTAAAATCGAACCCCATTTGTGTTTAAGTTTTGGGCTGAAAAATCGTACACTAACCGAGGAGTATACCCTTAGATGTGGAGAGGGGGTATCGCTTAATGAGTTCTTAGAATCCAACGAAATATAAAGTAAATATTTACAAGTGAGAGTATAGTGGAATTTTCATAAGTAGTTCCGACTATTATTCTCATTAAACCTGGATCTACTACATAATACTTGGCTTGATTAAATTGACTTAATTATGTTAGAAATAAAGTCAAATAAACTATCAACTTTAAAAATATTTTTATTAAAAATTTAAAAATATGTCAAATAAATTCAATTAGTACTGGAATTTGAGCGTAGAGAGGAACAAAAAGTGGAGATAAGTTGGCTGTTTTCCGCTCATTTAAAAACTCCAATTGTTCTTCATTGATGTCCAATTTGTTGGGCTTACTTTCTCCATTATTTATTGTTTTGTACTCAACAGCATTTCAAACTAAAATTTAAAAATAAAAATAAATTTTATCAGTTCTAGGTAATTTTTTAACAAAAAATATGGTTGCAATTTCACAAAGTCCAAAAATTTGCGGACTGGCATTTGCAGACATATTCATATCAAGGCCCCGAATTAAGACTTGTTTCTATTATAATGTTCAATACTGACGAAATTTAATGTAAAATAACCCACTGGCAACCCATCAAATTAAGATACGATTGATAAAATTAGGTTAGAAACTTAAGTGGTGGAGCTGTTTGAGTGATACCTCTCATTTAAGATACACTTTATTATTAGGTACGATTTTTTAGTTGTGTTTATCTCATAGCGAAGTTTGACTATAATTCTGATCTCAACTTACATACGGAGCTAAAATAATCGAGCACCAAAATTAGGGCACCCAAACGTGGAGCATCTCCCCCCGACAATAAGGTTGGAAGATAAGGATCCGAACAAGGCCGGATATCCATAATTTTCGGTTCAGATACCGGATCCGGACCTTATTCGCCGATGGCCACCCAAATTAAAAACTGTGTTTACTTACAAAACTTTGACGTTTCTCTCGTTTTTTAAATTTTCCATCGTTTAATTTACTATTCTTTTCCAAACACAAACAATTTCCATTAATATTTGTCAAAAAATAATTTTTATTTTTTCTTTCAATAATAGGTAAAATAAAAATAATTAAAATTAAAATAATTAAGAAAATAATTAGAATGACACAAAAAATATTTTTAATAAAACAATTATTCTTTTGTTGTTTTAAATTATTATTTAATTGTTTTTGGCATTTAATGCAGTAATTAGTAGTTGTTGAACTTTCAATTTTATTAATTTCCTCATTTTTGTTTTCATTAATTAAGCAGGCTGTTTCTGGAGTCATTTTTGAGTTATCTACAGTTTAACCTCATTTTTAGATACATCCCTTGGAAATCGTACCTTATAATAAGGGTTATACTAAATAGAGGGTTCGATATATAGGGATCACTTAACTAATCCAGGGCGTGTCCAAAAATGAGGTTCGAATGTATTTATTAAGCAATTGGAATCTGAAGCAAGGAGGTTATCTGAAGGGAGCTTATCTATTTCCCATGCTATAATTTAAATTTCAAAACAGAGAGGGTTTGACAAGGTGTTGAATAATAAAAACAAAAATTTCTAAGGAACAATTTGTTAGGCTTAAATAAAATTATTAGCTAATAAAAATACATTATATTTAATTTTGAGGAAAGAAAAAGGACAGCTGAAAATTTAAATAAAAGAAAAATGGGTAGAAATATTTTATAACTATTAAGTTTGCCTATTAATTCAGTTTACCTATTTTTAGTCGTTTATTGGCAAATCTTAAATAAAAATAAAGACTTAAAGTAAAGCTTTTTGAGTAGTTAAACTTCGTTATAAACAAATAAATCTTCACTAGTTTCAGACTTAAGCTTTGTGCGAGAATAACGGCCGGGAAGGCTCAAACCAAGAAGGGGAGCAGGCAACGTACCGCGAGCTCAACGTACATTGAACGAAGTTATAGCTCTGCGGTACGTTGGGGTGTACCCACCAAGAAGAGATTCAAACTCGATTCTAACACATAAAGTTTAATTAATGATAAATTTAAAAAAATGAATTTAAATGCCATCCAAAAATACTTTTTTAATTCAGCGAGAAAATCTCTTCCATTTATGCCATGTTTCATTAAAAAATACCCCTCCCATCTTTCTGCTTTTCTATACACATTTTGCCGGTAATTTCCGTTTGCGAGTCCCTCCAAAAAATAAAACAATTCAATAAATGTGCCGTATGGTTAAAGGCCAACATTTTGTATTTTTGTTTATATTGTTGTTTTGTGTTGAAAAACAATCGAGGCAATGAAAAGAAAGGAAAGAAAAATATTTTTGAATAATTTATTTTTGACAAAATTTCCTTCCGAAAATCTTCGTAAATTCTTCAAAAAATCTTCACAGGATTTTTTATTCAATTGATGACCTTCTTAATTTTATCTCTCAAAATTAAGCCTTTCATTTCCGATTTTTTATTTCCCTAGAAAATACTGTATGAGAGTGTTTGGGGAGGGGAATGTTTGTTTTAATTTTCTTTTTTTCCAGAAAAAAATTTTTTTGGAGAGAGAAAATAAATTAAATAAAAATAGCCAAAAATAATTAAACCTCAAAAAATATTTTTTTCTCAAAAATGAATGAAGGATTTAATTTAAAATAAGACTTTTAGAAGACAAAATTTCTAAATTTTATGTATTATTTTAGTTCTAAAATATTTTTAAATAATTTTGAAAATTTTTTTCAAGCCGGAGGCAGCTCAGACAGAAACTGGAACTTGCTTTTGAAATTACCCTGAACCAGAAAAAATAGTTTGAAAGTTGAATGTGGCATCCTTGGCAAAATTTTCATTAAACATCCTCGTAATTTTTTTAAATCTTCCATAATGTCACTGAATACCCCGACGTATTTCTGGCTTCTTGGCCTCCCAAAATTATGGAATGTTGTTCACGTCATTGGAAAAACATTCCCCATTTTTGCAACAACTTCCCCCGTCATTGGAATAAAAACCCCCGTTGTTAGAACAATTTTGCCCTTCATTAGAACAACATCCCACGCTATTGGAGCAGAATCCTCCTTGTAACTTTAATTTTTAGCGTTAATATATTAACACTTATATCATTTGCTATATTATCATATTAATTGAGAATAATACAATTTTCTAACTAATTTATCACAAGAGCATTCTAACTAACAAAAATAAATGTGTAAAGTAAAACAATAAAAAATTAAAAAAATTGAAAACTAATACAAATTGTGCTAGAAAGAAAAGAAAATTAAAGGGATTTTGGGACTTGCTCTCTTTCTAAACTACGGTCTGGATGAACCGCGAAGGTCGGGCACAAATTTTTGGGGTATCGTTAAAATAAAATTTTAAAATGTATAGAAAGATGAAAGAGTGTTAATTGAAGGAAATGAAAGGATAATTATGACAAAACTTTAAAAACGAGCTCTAAATTAACTATGAAAATAATCTGGAAACCCACGAGTTGTTGAACTTGTTTATAATATATTAACCTATTTTCAATATATTTACTCTGTTTGGGGAGTTATATTAGGAACGATGGGAAAATCCGTAACAGACCTAACATATTTAAAATTCGTTGTTCCAAGTTCTTAGGTCTGTTACGGATTTTCCCATCGGTTTCCCCCCCCCCCTTGTTGTCGATCAAGAATAATTCGATTGGAAGGTTAAAAAGCCTCCTTTTGCTAAGAGACCTATTCAAGTTTTGTCATAATTTTATATAGAAAAGTCAGCTAATATCTACTCTTGTTTTCTTTGTTTTTTAGTAAACATATAAACTCCTAATATGCTCATCAAATCATTGAACTCTTCCGCTTATCACCTTTCGCTAAAATACAGATTAATATGTATATAATTTAATATCTTATAATAATGTTATTTCCTACCTCAATTGCCGGAACCAGATCCGCGATTTCCAGCCCTACGTTGACGTCGGATTTCTAGTCTACGTTGACGTGCACTTGTTGACGCCTGTTGACGTTCAGACGGTTGTTGTTGAGACTGTTGATGTTCAAACTGTCGATGTTCCGCGAGTTGACGTTCTCGTTCAGCGCGTTGACGTCGAGCTTGACGTTGAACTTAATATTTATTTCAAATAGTCCATAAAATAATTTTAAATGTTTCATATAAATTTATTATAAATACATTTCTCTTCTTTAAACAAATAGAAGGTCAATATGTAAAAGTTATTCATTCATCTGTAGGTCAAGACAGGTACCAATAGATTCCGAGGAACAAAAAGGATTAGATAAAACCAAAAAACCGCAAACTAGCAAAAAAATAAAAAAAAGATAAAAGCAATATAACCCAAAAAAATTTAAAAAATTGAAAAAAATACTAGTGTATGAAAAAATACTAGTGTGTTATAAGAGTTTTAAAATACTTATAGTCCAAATGTAAATTGGCAGATCAATTTAAATTTGACTGAACTCGGACAACGAAGGATATATATATAAATATTAAAGTAAATTAATTACGTAAGAGCTCCTGAATTTTTTCCTTATCTTCTATAATTTTCTCTTGCTCGGCTTGAATTTCTTGAAGACGGGTATTTCGTTGATTTATTTGTGTATAATATTCATTAGATGCCATCGGATTATACTAACAAAATGGAAAATAAAAAATTAGGTATAAAATACTACTTAATTTTCATTTTCTATTTTACATCACAAATTAATTTTTCCGAAGGAGTGATTTTTCTGAGAGAATCTCCCAATAAAATCTAATACAGGGCTTTTCATTGTCGAATAAAAATATATTTTAAATAAAAATTTTATTTTACCGGTAAATACATTCCAAAATCCTGCTGGGTTCGAATCTCTTTATTAACAGCCATAAATTCAGTTTCCAACTCGTTATATGCAAGATCTAAATTCTGATATTGTTTTTCAATAGTGCCAAATCCTTGCATATCTCCTTGGTTTTCTTTATTTTTAAAATTAAATTTATTTTTATATTCAAAAATTATTTAATCATGTAAGTAAATGAAAATAAGCATTACTTAACTGGCGAGGTATTATTTCTGGATGAGGTCTAGAATTGCCGTTAACTTGAAGCAACTGACGAATATGGTCGTCTAGCTATAAAAATGTTTATATATTTTTATTTCCATAAAATAATACAAACATTCATTGGTTGTTGTGGTCCTGAAGGGCCTGCTCCTTGATTCATCTCCCATGGTTGAGATCTTGAATCACCTCCAAAATTTATCCATCCTGATTGATATCCTGAAGGCCATCCTGATTGAGATCCTGAAGGACCTCCTCCTGGATGCATTCCCAACAGTAATGGAAAGAATTGAATAAAACAAAAGTTTAAAAGAATTAAATTGTAAATTTTCATCTCAAATTTAATTGAAAATTAAAATATTAAATTCTGAAATTAAAATATATTTTTTATATTATACTTGTTATATTTAAATTTTGAGATTTAAGTTTGTTATAGTGAACTTAATAGACTGTAACCCTAATAAAAATCTTTAGTAAAAATCTCTTTAATTTCTTAACATTAAGATGTATTCCTTGACAAGCTTGCTTGTCCTAGTATTCTTACAAAGAAACAACTGCCGAGTATTCTAACACTGTTTGTTAGTTAAAAACAATATTATATATTCAAAACATTAGGAAGGAGGATTAATTGGCTGCTAGAATGTTTATTGGGGAATAAATCTCTCCTTTTATTACAATCAGATGCGCGCGTCACTCATCACTCATTTTTAATTTTTAATCCTTTAAATCGAATTTTTGAATTTTAATATCTTAGAGCAGATAGACTTATGATTGATTTTCCTTTCTCCTGTAAAAGTTATTTAAAAAAAATTTTTTTTATTTAAGTAGTTATTATTAAATGGCATGCCTAGCCGTTGCATTTTACTATCTATTTCCGCCGTTTAATTATTTAAATTTTTATTTTGCAAAAAAAATATTTTAAAATTAAATTTTATTATTTAATAAATTTTGAATGATGTTTCCACTAATGATGTACAATGTTTAATAAAAAGGAAATACCTATAAAAATATGATAGACTGCTCAAACTTTTATTGAGAACCCTATATTCGAGGATAGTACATAGTTAACCCCCCTTCGAGTCGTGGGGGGCAGAGGGGTCCGCAAAATTAATCCGTAATTAATTCCATGTAATTAATCCAGTAATTAAAATCATCCAAAAGGTTTAGGGACCTCCGGTATTACGCAAAGGGTTTTATCAAAGATAACTGATCTAAGAAAAAGAGAAACATCTAAACTTTTATTGAGAAGCCGATATTCGAGGATATTCTGCATATTTTACTAAAATTAATTTGAGAGGAATTCAAAATTCTTAAATTGAATTTAAAATTATTAAATATTTAGAAACATTTTTAACCCGTTGTTTAACGTCTATTATTTTTGAAATAAGAATAGGATGATTGAAAAATAGAATGGCCGGCCCTTCTATTAGAGAGAATACAATATTTCTATAGAGTTTAGAATTTGGAATATGCCGGATCCGGTTTTGGGATTTAAAAATTTTCTTATCGGACCGGGTTTTCCGGATCAAATTCCCGAAAATACGGAAATCCCTTCTTTGGGGTATCGAAGAATAGAAGTTATGCTTCTATTTGAATGCCACCGGGGCTGGACGCAATTGCGGTTTCCGTATGTGTAAAATTAAGTTTTTTAGACTTGCTGATTGCGTTTATTTTAAAATTAAAATTGCGGATTTCGACTTCGGACTTTTAAGATTCGGGTTTTCACTCAATTTTTGAACATTTTACGGGCCACAAATAATCAGGCAAATTTGCCTTCAAATTTTTCAAAATTGAAAATTTTACAATGCATACAAATCTTTTGATAAATAAAAAAAATAAAAATGTCTGCCGATAATATTTTCAATATTTAAAAAAAATTTTAAGTAATTTTGCAAAGTAAAAGTATATTGTCAATTACAACTTGTTAAAAAATATTTTGTTTTAAAATTTTTTGCAATTCATGTCTTAGTCTGCTTTTAAGACATATTTCTTTATTAGGGGAATACTATTTTCGTTGTGTTCGCACTTGCCGAATTTGTGCTTCGGTTATGGTCCTCTCCATGATTGTTCTATTCCATCTCCCATCTAATGAATTTTTCCACAGCATGCATGAACACAACTTTGTTTGGGGGGAAAAAGAAAATTTAGTTTCATATGTATATGGAAGGAAATATAATTACGAGTCTTTTAGCTTTAAAGTCTGTTGGCTTTAAAATTTTAAAAGTTTCGAAATTTCGATTTCAAGGGTTAAAAGTAATGATCAGGGACAAGAAATAATAGGGCATACAATGATCAGGGACAAGTTAGACGCGCATATGATTGCTTAAATGAAGAGGTGTATAAGGGTAGTTTAGCTTTATTTATAATTTATTTTGTAAGTGAATTAGTAGGTAAATAAGGATTTTTTCAAAAATAAAATCTAAAACGGACTGGCTGTAAACCAGAGCTTACTCCCCCTATGGGTTTTCAATTTTTCGGGACCTATAACTCGGTCCAGAATCATTTCCTAAAGTAGTAAGTGGTACCGTTCGACTCAGCTCTTCGAGACGAATCGAATGACATATGTCACGTCCCGAACTTTTACCACCGGTGAACTACAGCCTTAATTTCACACCACAGCCACACACACCGCACCACTTTAATGTACCTATTTTAAAATACCTGTGGTTTGCTGATAAATAAATAAATTAAATAAATATTTATTTAATTTATAGATGAAAATTTACAATTTAATTCTTTTAAATTTTTGTTTTATTCACCTTTTTCGATTATTATTAGGCATGCATCCAGGAGAAGGTTCCGGATCAACCCAACAATCTGTGGAACCTAATGTTAGTATTACTTTCCGAATTAAAAAATAAAAATTTTTCAAGGTTTTTACTCAATTAGACGATAAAATTCGTCCTTTGCTTGAAAAAGTTGGCGACTTACGACCTATTGAATTACCACCTATTGAGGGATCACAACAATTTAACAATGCTAGAGAACAATATGAAGATTTGTCTGGTGCAATTAGGAATTTATTAAAGGAATCCTTTCGAATTAATGAACTAACAATAAATTATTTAAATGCCAAAATCAAAAATCGGGTACCTATATTTTTTTTTCTTAGTTAAGATTTTACTTGCTTACTTATATATTTAAAATTTTTCATTTATCAGAACAACTTGGGCGAAATCACTCAAACTATAGATCAACTAAACACCTCTCATCAACATAACAAAGACCGGAAAAATAAACTTTTAGTAGATATGCAAACATTTTACCATCATCTTAACCAACTTCATATTCTCAATCAAAATATTCAAACTGAAGGTAATTAAGGGCCTTAATATAATACATGTACCAGGGAAGGAGAATTTTGAATTTTTAAAAGCGGAAGGAAGCGGAAGAAATATAAATTTTTATTAATAATCAAAATTCTCTCTCCAGATATTTTTTTTTTTAAACTCTCCAGATATTTTTTAAAAGGTTGGCGGGTCAGAGAAAAATCAGATTGGGGTTATCTAAAAATAGTCGAGGTCATTGGAGTTGTCAGTTTCGGGGTCGGGATTTCTCGGGGTCAAGCTTTTAAGGTCGAAGTCGGGGTTATAAGGAAGGCTACTTAAGGATTTTAGGAAAGCCGCAGTTAAATATTTTCTATTTGTCAGCGCCGCAGGCGAAAATCTTGAGAATTTTTTACAATTTAATTCTTCTAAATTTTTGTTTTCTTCGTCTTTTTCAATTATTATTAGGAATGTATCCAGAAGAAAGTTCGGGATCAACCGACCAATCTGTGGAACCTAATGTTAGTATTACTTTAACGAATTAAAAAATAAAAATTTTAAAAGATTTTTAATCAATTAGACGATAAAATTCGTCCTTTGCTTGAAAAAGTTGGCGACTTACCACCTATTGAGGGTATTGAATTTTGGGAGTTTGGTAATATTTATTTTTCTTTAATTTATTAAAAATCCGATTTTCAATTATAAAAACGATTTAATTTTAAATATAAAGAAACTTCTGGACCTCGCCAATTTAACAATGCTAGAGAACAATATGAAAATTTGTCTAGTGCAATTACGTATTTATTAAATGAATCCATTCGAATTAACGAATTTGCATTTGAATTTTTGAATGCCAAAATCAAAGCTCGGGTAGATTATTTTACCTATTTAAAATTCTAACGGTAATGTATGTAAATTAATTTGGCTAAAGGTATATACCGTATTGTCTCTAAAATAACCCACGGGGGCTATTTTTTCCAATCGACCCCTAGAGGGGGCTATTTTGGAGAGAGGGGGCTATTTTAGAGAGGGGAGGCTATTTTGGAGAGAGGGGGCTATTTTAGAGAAAATACGGTAGTTTTGGCAAACCGAAACTTGAAAATAAATGAAAATAAATACCTAAATGAGAGATGAAATGATTCTAGGTAGCTACATACATATGTATAGTATAACAGTGATAGACCCAACAAAGTTTTAAAAATTGAAGAAAACGCCAAAATAACTTGTTAATTTTTCATTTATCAGAACAACTTCGACGAAATCAATCAAACTATAAATCGTCTAAACGATTTATATCGACGTAACAAAGACCGGAAAAATCAACTTCTAGCAAAAATGCAAACATTTTACGATCATCTCAACCAACTTTATATTCTCAATCAAAATATTCAAACTGAAGGTAATTAAGGGCCTTAATATAATACATGTACCAGGGAAGGAGAATTTTGAATTTTTAAAAGCGGAAGGAAGCGGAAGAAATATAAATTTTTATTAATAATCAAAATTCTCTCTCCAGATATTTTTTTTTTTAAACTCTCCAGATATTTTTTAAAAGGTTGGCGGGTCAGAGAAAAATCAGATTGGGGTTATCTAAAAATAGTCGAGGTCATTGGAGTTGTCAGTTTCGGGGTCGGGATTTCTCGGGGTCAAGCTTTTAAGGTCGAAGTCGGGGTTATAAGGAAGGCTACTTAAGGATTTTAGGAAAGCCGCAGTTAAATATTTTCTATTTGTCAGCGCCGCAGGCGAAAATCTTGAGAATTTTTTACAATTTAATTCTTCTAAATTTTTGTTTTCTTCGTCTTTTTCAATTATTATTAGGAATGTATCCAGAAGAAAGTTCGGGATCAACCGACCAATCTGTGGAACCTAATGTTAGTATTACTTTAACGAATTAAAAAATAAAAATTTTAAAAGATTTTTAATCAATTAGACGATAAAATTCGTCCTTTGCTTGAAAAAGTTGGCGACTTACCACCTATTGAGGGTATTGCAGTTTGGGAGTTTGGTAATATTTATTTTTCTTTAATTTATTAAAAATCTAATTTTCAATTATAAAAAACAATTTAATTTTAAATATAAAGAAAATTCTGGACCTCACCAAATTAACAATGCTAGAGAACAATATGAAAATTTGTCTCGTGCAATTACGTATTTATTAAATGAATCCATTCGAATTAACGAATTTGCATTTGAATTTTTAAATGCCAAAATCAAAGCTCGGGTAGATTATTCTATTTATTTAAAATTCTACAGTAATGTATGTGCTGCATTCGCAAAACAAATAAACAAAATGATAAGAATTGACCTGTCATCTCAATTAAAGAGATCCCCGACTTTCCCAATCTTTACCTCTTATTATTCACAGTTCGTATTAATATTTGTTTACCCATTTCTCGACCTGTCATCTCAATACCAATATTTGTTTGCCTAATTTTCCACTATATATTTCCGCCACATTTTCACATATTTTGTCTTATACTGAACTTATATTGAACTTTAACTTTTAACTTATAATAAATTAACCCTTTGAATAAATATATTTAAATCCAATTTGACCAAGGCTTAGAACCGAGCGTTTATAGTGAACTTATAAACAGTTCAGTATGTAAATTAATTTGGCTAAAAGGATATAGTTTAGCCAAAAATATTTTAAAAAATGAAGAAAACGCCAAAATAACTTGTTAATTTTTCATTTATCAGAACAACTTCGACGAAATCAATCAAACTATAAATCAACTAAACGATTTACATCAAGATAACAAAGACCGGAAAAATCAACTTCTAGCAAAAATGCAAATTTTTTACGATCATCTTAACCAACTTTATATTCTCAATCAAAATATTCAAACTGAAGGTAATTAAAGGCCTTAATATAATCTATGTACAATAACCAACCAGAAATTTCCTGTAAAAATAGATTCGGTATTTGTTACCAAGTTTAGAGAACACCTGATCTACCTAATATTTAAATTAATTTAACTGAAAGAAATTTATTAGCACATTCAGATACGGTGGAAATTCGACAAGTTCAACATGGGCAACATGTACAAGGACACTTTGGACAGGGTCAACCTATTCGAGGTCAACGTCGACATGGTCGTAGTGGTGGGCATCGTAGATCTGGTCGAGACAATTGAAGTAAAATCTAGCAGTAATATAATAGTATTAGGGTTATAGGTTCTGGATCGAAACGAACCGAAGAACCGATCCGGTTAGGTTCCGGATATCTGAAGCTTTTCCAGTAACCGACAACCCTAATTAGTACGTATTCTATATTATTTTATATTTCAATTAAGATGGATAATGAAATTTTTTTTATTATTATAGGTTCTGGATCGAAACGAACCGTGGAACCGATTATTTTAACGGTATGAAACATTTTAACAAGCAATGTGCCACAAATGTCGGGCAGAAATTTTTGTGTTATTGTTCAAATAAAAATTTAAAATTTATAGAAAGATGAAGAATGATAATTGAAAGAAATGAAAGGATAATTATGACAAAACTTTATAAATAAGCATTAAATTAGACTTAAAATAATCTGTTAGGAACGACGGGGAAAATCTCTAAAAATCTTTAACAGACTATATATACCGTATTTACTCGAATAATTCCCCACCCTCTATTAATTTCCCATGCCAGGGATGAGTTGAAGAAATAATTCCCCACCCCCAAATACCCTACTACACGTTCAAATTTTAAAACTCGAATAATTCCCCTCCCTTGAATAATTCCCCCTGCGCTTTAGATTTTTAGAGATTTTTCCCCATCGTTCCTAACAGATTATTTTAAGTCTAATTTAATGCTCGTTTTTAAAGGTTTGTTATAATTATCCTTTCCTTTCTTTCAATTATCATTCTTCATCTTTCTATAAATTTTAAATTTTTATTTGAATTATTACACAAAAATTTCTGCCCGACATTCGTGGCACATTGCTTGTTAAAATGTTTCAGAGAGTAGTAGTTTAAAGGGAGCAAGTCCCATAAAAGTCTATATAATTTTCTTTTCTTTCTAGCACAATTTGTATTAGTTTTCAATTTTCAGTATTTTTATTTTACATATTTTTTAAATTCACGCATTTGTTTTTGATGTTAGTTAGAATACTCTTGTGATAAAAATTAGTTAGAAAATTGTGTTTTTTTAATTATCAGGATTTAGACGTATATACATATTCTCATTTCAAAAATAATAGACTTTAAACAAAGGGTTAAAGAATGTCTCAAAATATTTAAGAATTTCAAATTCAATTTAAGAATTTTGAATTCCACTCAAATTCATTTTAGTAAATTATACTGAATATCCTCGAATATTCAGCATAATTTGATTACTGGCATTTCAAGACTTACTGGCATT
Source organism: Meloidogyne luci (assembly GCA_902706615.1). Lineage (NCBI taxonomy): Eukaryota > Metazoa > Nematoda > Chromadorea > Rhabditida > Meloidogynidae > Meloidogyne > Meloidogyne luci. Next base: position 652,758 of record CACSLI010000133.1, on the reverse strand, counting down.
TTGTTTATATGTTGGTGGGAAAATTAATCAAGGAATAAATTTGCCTTGGCCATGATTTTTGATTTTGGTTAGGTACCTTGACCGGATTCTTAACCTTGAGTCAAGGAAAAATCAAGGAACTCTGAAAAATGCCTTGTTTCTGGACTCTAGATCCAGGAAAATTCAAGGTCTGTATTCAGATCCAGCTCGCTCTCTAATTTATATATAGGTATTTCTTTTTATTAACTTTGTACATCATTATTGGAAACATCATCCGAAATTTATTATAAATAATAAAATTTAATTTTAAAATAATTTTTGCAAAAAAATATTCTTTGCAAGATATAAATTTAAATAATTAAACAGCGGAAATAGATAGTAAAATGCAACGGCTAAACATGCCATTTAATAATAACTAGAGTTGCGCGAGATCGAGATTTTAGAATAAATCCGAGACCGAGATTGACCGAGACTCGCATAACCGAGACCGAGATGCAAAATTTAACCCGAGACCGATATCGAGATTCGAGATAAACCGAGATTTTTCAAAACTTTTTTTATCGACCAAAACCCATCCAAATTAGTAATTAAATATCATCTAAATCATCATCAAAATCATCTGTTTCATCAGAATCAATTTCAGTTGGTGGACCAAGCAACAGTTTATCCATATTTGCTTTTACAACTAGAATTTTTTCCACCATTTCTCCAGAAAGACTTAATTATAATAATTTAAGTAGCAAAATTATATATATAAATATACCGATTTCTAAGTGCATTACCAAAAATTAGCCCAGCCTTGCTAAATAAACGTTCCGAGCTTACTGACGAGGCAGGGATGGAGTGGACCATCCGAGCCAAAGTTGCTAAATCTGGAAATTGTTGCCCATGTTCTCTCCACCAGGTGAAAATATTGATGTCAGTTGTTTGACGTCCAAATGATCTAAATGTAGCCAATTGAAGTTGTATCATATTGACCAGACTTTCCTGCAAATTAACAGAAATTGTTGATACATTTCCTGGTGATTTTGGCTTCCAAATATCATCTGAAAATCAAAAATTTTATCTAAAATTTATTTTTTTTTGATATACATCTTGTAACACTGTCGTCACTTTTATCTGACAAGGAATCAGTTTCATCCAATGACAGTGTAACAAAATTATCCTCCTGTGTTGTTATTTTTAAATTTTCTCAAATAAAATTATACATAAAAAATATGTTGTGAAAATTAAATCTTTTTTGATAAATTCAATTAAATCTTCAATAAATCCCCAATGAGCCTTGGAAAATATCGTTTCATCATAAGAAATGCGTGGATCAAGCAGAGTACTTATCCTTCGCAGTTTATTTCCGACTAATTTTCGACCCTTGTATCCATAGAATCAATTAAACATTTTAACAAAATTATCCAAAATTGAAGGAATTTTATTATCTTTTTTTAGTAAGTCCCTTATTCGCCTAAATGTAGGCAAAACTATAAAAATAAATCTCAAGAAGGTCAATCTTTAGGGGTGTATACTGATCTCGGATCTCGGCGAGATTAACTACCGAGAATCTCGTCTCGGTTAGGTTGTCTCGTCTCGGCAAAACCGAGACCGGGATTGGAAAATGACCGAGATTCTCGTCTCGGTCGAGATATCGATCTCGCGCAACTCTAATTGTAACTATTAAAAAAAATTTTTTTTTATTTCTTTTAAAGAGGAAAAGAAATCAATCATAAGTCTATTTGCTCTAAGATATTAAAATTCAAAAATTAGATTTAAAGGATTAAAAATTAAAAATGAGTGATGAGTGACGCGCGCATCTGATTGTAATAAAAGGAGAGATTTATTCCCCAATAAACATTCTAGCAGCCAATTACTCTTCTTTCCTAATGTTTTAAATATATAATATTGTTTTTAACTAATAAACAGTGTTAGAATACTCGGCAATTATTCTTCAGTAAATATAAGCTTGAAGTAAGAATAGTACTAAGAACAAGCAAGCTTGTCAAAGAAGACATCTTATTGTTTATATTTAAAAAAATGAGATTTTTATTCAGCGTTTATTAGGGTTACAGTCAATTAATTTCACTATAACAAACCTAAATCTGAAAATTTACATATAAAGAAACAGTATAAAAAATATATTTTAAATTAAAATTTAATATTTTAATTTAATTTAAAGATGAAAATTTACAATTTCATTCTTTTGCATTTCTATTTTCTCCAATTCTTTCCATTATTATTCGGAATGCATCCAGGAGAAGGTTCTGGATCTCAACCACGAGGGATGCATATAGGAGCAGGCCCTTCAGGCTCAGGACCACAACAACCAATGACTGTATGTATTATTTTATGGAAATAAAAATATACCGTATTTGCTCTAATTGAATGACAGTCATTCTATTTTTCATATACCCCAAAAAAGTGTCATTCAATTAGAGATGTCATTCAATTGGAGACTGTCATTTTAATTTTCATAGGTCAGAAATACAGATTCGATGAATCAAATATCACATCTAATATTTCTGAATTCGAAATTTTACCGATTTTTTGGTTTTCTATAGTTAGGTTTTCGAAATTTTCGGTTTCAGGTTTTCAAAATTTTACCGACATTTGGGTTTCGATAGTTTGTGCCATTGAGGAATTTGAGCATGATATAGAGTGATCAGCCATTTAGAGTTATTTTGAGATGTCATTTAATTAGAGTAAATACGGTATAAACGTTTTTATAGCTAGACGACCATATTCGTCAGTTGCTTCATGATTACGGCAATTCTGAACCTCATCCAAAAATAAGACGACGTCAGTTAAGTAATGCTTATTTTTATTTTTAATTAAATTTGTTTTTAAAAATCAAGGAAACGAAGAACCTAGGCAATTAATTGACACTGTTGCAAAACAATATGATAATTTACTTTCCGCATATAACGAGTTAAACACTGAATTTGAAACTAGTAGTACAAGAGTTCAAAACATTTTGATGGTTAGATTACATTATATGGTAATAACAATTTTGTTTATTTATAATTTATTTTTATTGGGGATGATAAGGCAGGGAAAAACGTGGATAATAGAGGTCGGCAAAATATCATTCCCGGGATTCCGGAACGGGATTTTTTTCAAAATTTTGTACGGGACGGGATCCCGCGGGATTAATCCCGAAATCCTGTAATCCCGTTTTCAAATTTACCGGGATCCCGCCGGGATTCCGGGATTTTCACAAAAAAAATTTTTAAATTATAGATATATTGAATATTGGCGGATTAGTAGACCATATCGATGGATTTTGACGGATTAAGGGAGGAATGAATAGACTCAGTGGGAAAAAAATGAATAGACTCAATAATAAAAAAATATTTATATTTTTCAATTTTTAGGGTAATCATGAGATGCAACAAAAAATTGATGCAGAAGCAAATCAACTAAACATACGTCTTCAACAAATCCCAAACGAACAACTGGGAATTATAGAAGATATGCAGAAAATATACAATCATCTCAAAAAAGGTAATTAATTGGATTTAATGCATCCCCCGAAAATAAATAAATTGATAAAGAACATACAGCTTGGTTAATCTATAAAGGGCTAATTTTATTTGAGATAAAATTAGAAAGAAAAACTTATTTCAAAATTTTAATTAAAATAAATATAAACAGCTAAGCGTCGACGTCAAAATCAAATTTCTGAATTTAAACGTCGACAACGTCAACGAGATAATAGGTCAGGAAATCGCGAAGCTGGTTCCAAAAAATGAGGACGGGTATAATTATTATTAGAATACATAATTCTATATTAATTTATATTTTAATAAAGGAAGAAGTTTAGAAGATTACGAGGATGCGATGAACATATGAGGAGTTAGTTCATGTTGACAAAAAACAAAGAAAACAAAAAATTGCTAGAACTTTTCCTTACAAAATTATGACAAAACTTCAATAGGTCTTCCTTCGCGCAAAGGGGCCAAAAGCTATCTAAGTGAAACATTTTAGGTTGACAATGCCAAAACAGTCGAAAAAATGCCTTTTTTTAGAATGCCTTTTGCGTGCATGTGGACCGATAGGTGGACATTTACGAATTATTCTATACTTATTAGAGACAGGTTAACTACCCTTGGGGTTTCCCATCAGTTTTATAATTACCATGTTATTTTTTAAAGTTTTGTCATAATTTGCCTTTCATTTCTTTCAATTAACACTCTTTCATCTTTCTATACATTTTAAAATTTTATTTGAATGGCAACGCAAACATTTCTGCCCGGCATTCGCGGCTCATTGTTGGTAAGAAATCCTGACCGTATTTTGAAGAGGAGAAGTTCCATATCTTTATAATTTTCTATTCTTTCTAGTCCAAACTATATTAGTTTTAAATTTTCTGAATTTTTATTTTCTGAATTTTTTTTTCCACATTTTTACTGTTAGTTAATCAACTCGTGCGATAAATTAGTTAGAATTTTATGTTATTTTTAATTAAAGTTTAATTTGAAAATTATTTTAAATTCTTTTTTAATCCTTTATTTATCTAGCTAGGATTTTCAATATAAAAATATAATATATTTATGCATCCTTGAAACATATTTTTATTTTTGGAACATCCTTTCCTTTATTAAAGAACGCAAATGCAAGCGCAATTCCGGACATTTGGAGAGCGGGCAATTGGATAGTAGGCAGTTAGGGAGTGAGCACTTGGTGTGTAGGGGGGTAAAGGTAACCCCGAGCTATGGTTAGTTACTCGGGTAATAGAACCCGCATCTGCGGATAATCATCGAGTTCTGTGTTTACCCTTAAATGGAATCAAAAATTAATTTTATTTATGCACTATTGATTCTAATTGGTTGGCATTAGACAAACACGTTTTTCCTTTGAAAAAATTATTAAAAAAAATTTAATTGCTTAAACAGTATGCCAATTAAAATTTAATCTCGCACTGAAACGGCCACACTCAACAATTTTTACTGTCAGTTTCAGGGTACAACCCATTTAGGCGCGCTGCCATCACGGCGCAAATCCATAACTTGCTTCAAGGTTTCCGAATATTGCCAAATTTAGTATGAAACGATTCCTCTAATCGAGCTAAAGAGAAAGGTATCAAAATTGTTAAGGTCCAGAAATTTTCCAGCAAGTTATGTCTTTGCGCCGTTATGGCCGCGCGCCTACTTGGGCTTGTCCCTCAGTTTCATTTTAATTTTTAAATCTTTTTTTCTCAAGATTATGACAACTTCTAAAAATAATTCTTCTTCAACCGACTCTTTTGATGTCTTAGAGAATGAATTTGACAAAGCTTTTGTTGACATGGATGTTTTGATTGGGGAAGTTGAACAGGAAAACGTAAGAGACATTTTTAAGAGTAAAAATTAATTTTCTTTTTTCTCTAAAGTCTGAATTATCTTTTGAATGTCGCCGTCGTTTAACGCGTATTAGCGGTATTTTTGTTCAATTTGTTCATAAAGTTGCGATTATGAATCAACGCAATTGTGAGCTTGAGGTAAAGTTGAAATTGGTTGATACAGGCAGACTTCGCTATTGGATACCCTCCAGGGCCCATTAATATAAGAACTCGGTCAAGTAACCGTATTTATTGACCATATTAATTGACCATCGTCAAGTACCCACAAGGTTATCTAGTAGAGAAACAGCTTTGTAAGGTCCTCTAACCAAATTGTCATGGTTAGCCTTACCTTCAATTTGAACTGCCGCTCATATACTAGGTACTACTTTCCACCCTGTGGGGATATCTAAAAGCGAGGTCTGCTAGCTTTAACTACCTATATATTTTTCCTCCTTTTTAAAGAAAGACCTTCAAAATTCCAACAATAAACTAATTGGAGTATTAGCCACAAATTCATTATTAGAAGAACAGTCAGAACAACTTCTTTTGCGTGTTCATTCACTTTCATGTCAACTTTACTCAAAAACAGCTCCACACGAATCAGAAATTATTAAAAAGAAATTAGTTTGGAAAAAAACTTTTTTTGAAAAATTTTTAAAAATTTTTGGAAGGATAAAGAAATGAGAATGTTTAACACAAAAAATTTACCAATTACAAAATCACAAGCTGAAATTTCTTTATTAAAAGAAGAAAATCTTAAATTAAAAAGTCTTCTAAATTCGGTTCATAGCGAAATTTATGGAGCTCGTTTAGCTGCAAAATATTTGGATAAAGAATTGGCTGGACGGTTTGGAATTTAAATTAATTTTTGTGGCTTGTAAAGCAAAAAAATTTTTAAATTAAAAAAAACTTTGCGGACAACTTTTGCGGACTTTTTAAAATAAATATTTTATGACAGATACCCTTCTTTTATTTTTCTAAACATGTTTTAGGATATCATTTAAGAATTAAAGGTTAAATCGACAAATTACAAGATAACCTTCCTCTATATAATAAAAGATAGAAAATGTCCGCAAATTTCGCAACATCTTTTTTAAATTTAAAATAAACAATTTTTTCTACTTTTAGTATTCAACAAATTCAATTATTGGGACGGAATATGCGAGGTATAAATTTTTTTTGACTTATAAAAAAAAAAGATTTTAAAAAATAAATTTAAAAATTTGCGGATTGTCCGCAAAAAATTTGCGGACAAATTTTTTTCGGGCATTTTTTCCTGGAAAATTTGCGGACATTTTTAAAAGTTTTTGCGGACAACTTTTGAAGACTTATTAATCTTTAAAATTTTTTTTGTTTTTCTAGGTTCTCAATATGATAGTCTTTGGAATCGTTTAGAATCTGAAATTCATTTAAATAGACACAAAACTTTTGTTAAGACTTGCTAGTAAATTTTTTAAATATTTTTTTTTATTTTCAAAATTTATTTTAAGCGTTCCAGACGTTAAAGATTTTTTGAGGCAACAAAAGCCAACAACTTCAAAAAATAAAAATTCTTTTTTCCTTTCCAAGAAAAAATGCTTGCCAATATTCCCCCTTTTGTCACCTTGTTCTCCCTCGTCTTCTAATAATTCTGAGACTTCTACGTGCAATAGTTTGTGTGAACAGCATTTTGAAAGGGTTAATTTTTTAAATTATTTTTTTTTTTAATTTTCTAAAATTAAACGGATTTTTGAACTTATTTTTGCGGAAAAGTTTTGCGGACAAAAAAATCCGCAACTTTTTGCGGACAAAAAAAATCTGCAACTTTCTGTCCGCAAATTTTGTATACAATTTTTTAAATAAAACACTCCTTTTCTCCTTTTTATTTATCAAAGAAAAATTGTTTTAGTATATAAGTCGGATCTCCCTTTAAGATAAATTAGAGCGGAAATATCTGACATTCCGAAAAAATTATTTTGATACTTGCGGATAAACAGTTGCGGACATTCTCGAACTCTCTTGGAATTCTAACACTGGGTACTATCTTTTTATTTGGGTTTAGACCAAATTACTGGACATTCAGAGAGTTTTTTTCCTATTTTAATAAATTTCAAATTTTGTCCGCAAAAAGTGTCCGCAAATTTTAAAATTATTTTTAGCCAATCAACAAAACTTTAACTAATAATAATTCTTGTTCTCCATCATCTTCTGTCTCTTACGAATCGGCTACAGATGAGTGTAATAATAACAGTAATATTAAGCTTTGTTTGGAGGAATCTTTAAATGTTAGAGAGGAAGTTAATGACAAAAATATTTTAGAAAATTAAAACGAGAAATTAGGGGAGGTTAATTAAATAATGACTTTATTTAATTTAAATAATATTTTAATTAAATTATTTTTTTATACTTATTTTTAAATTAAATTTTTTTGCCTCTGTGCCTTATATTTATTATTGTAATAAAATATTAAGGATGCTTCACCCAGCAGCATTTAAAACGCTTAGGCGGGGGTTAAACGATCTAAAAAGGAAAAAAAGAAAGCATTAGTCGATACCCCGGTATCTCAGAGATAGAGCTTCTGCATATAGTGAGCGAAAGCGCCTAGCAACAACTAGCAGGTGGTCGCAGTTTCGAATCCTGCCCGGTGGCTAAACTTTTGCAAACTCTTTCTATATTAAGTATCAGTCACGTCTTTAAAGTAGAGTAGGTCGAGGTCGAGGCCTCGCCGAGGCCGAGGCCGAGGTCCTCGCCCATTTTCAAACCTCGACCTCGATTTTGCTGATCTCGGGCCTCGGAACCTCGTCTCGGTCCTCGCCCAGAACCTCGCCGAGGAACGAGGGTAAATATACACCCCTAAGAATCGACATTTTTGCAAGAAATGGAAGAAATATGGCTTTGTATTCTTCCAAAAATTCCAAAATTTTCGCCTGCGGCGCTGAAAAAGGAAGAAATCTGGCTCATTGTCACCCAGAATTCTCAAAATTTTCGCCTGCGGCGCTGGAAAATGTTAAATATGTGATATCAGAGGAGAAAAGATATAAGAGGTTATAGTCGCACGTCAGTTAAGGCCGCATGATTAAGTTTGCTTTTAATTCCTCTTCCTCTCAGCTACTTGAATGACTCTGGGTTTGTACCTCCTTGAAGAGGACCTTTTCAAAAAGGAAGAATTTAGGCTCATTGGCCTTCTAAATTACCAAAATTTTCGCCTGCAGCGCTGAAAAAGGAAGAGGTCTCGTGACTAGTCTACCAAAATTTTCGCCTGCAGTGCCTTTAAAAATTAAAAAATTTGGCGCAAAAACAGGAAGATTTTTAGCTTAAGGGTCGACTAAATTTAAAAAATTTTCGCCTACGGCGCAAAAAGAGATGGATAAAAGAGATCAATCTTAAAATCCACCATCATTCTGAATTACCCAGATCCACAATAACCCCCAATCCACCAAATCCCGCTTAATGCCTTGATATCCTTCTTAATCCCCTGATATCACACGATATCACCCTTATCCCATATCCCCTGAAATAATATTAGCCATTTAAACTGACACTTGGGCTACCCCTTGATAACTATTTAGTGAATTTTTGATAAAATTTAGTAAATTTAATCAAATTTTGAAGTGTTATAAATTTTTTTAAAAACCTCGGTTATCCTCGTTCCTCGACCTCGGTCTCGGGTCCAAATTTGCCCCTCGACCTCGATCTCGGCTTTTCCAGCCTCGGTGATCCTCGGCCTCGGCTTTTTCAAAAAACCTCGACCTCGACCTACTCTACTTTAAAGCTAGACGATCGCACCGTAAGGATTAACAAATGCTGACTGATCTCTACAGATTCGCATTTGCGGACTAAACTGAGGCATTTCAGACGGATATTCCCTCAAATGGCTAAAAACTGTTTTAAAAAATTTAAGAATTAACCAGACGAGGATTTTTACAAGCTTTCAAAAATTTCCTTAAATTTTTGTATAAAATCGATTAAAGCTCTAATTTTGACATTTTCTAACCTACAAAAATTGACCAAAATAAAATGTCAAAAATATTTTGAAAATATTTTAATTTTTAAAATAATTGTCTTTACCCAAATTCTTCCAAGAAAATAAATTTTAGATCTTCAAATATAGCCTTCTTTCGTCCCTTCTTTTCAAAAAAATGATGAGGACCTCAAGGGAATTTCTTAAAACAACAGACTGGTTGTGAGGAAGGGCCCTCATAAATACACTCAATGGCACACTTTTCAAGAGTCTTTTCCATATTTGATTGGTGTTTGAGGGTTTTTTTCTTGGCCTTTATTTTAAAATTTCTTTGAAAATATTTTTGGTAATTTTTATTGAATATTTTTTCTCTCAATTTATTAAAAATATTAAAAATAAATGTCTTTCTATAAAGTAAAACCTTTATTTAATGCACCCTCTTTATAAGATCTTTCAGCCTCTTATGTTGTATTTAAAAACTAGTTTACTTCGCTTTTCTCTTTTTTCTACGACTTAACTTGGGTCGCACCACGTCCCCCGACGAATTTTTAGGCAAAACCCCCCGATTCGAATCCTGAAGACTACCCCGTCAACCCCCGATCCCCGACGCCCACCCCCGTGCGGGCAAAACCCCCAACCCGACACTCGAAACCCCGACCCCGACATCCCGCCCCCCGAAGGTCGGGGTGCTACCCTACTTTTACACATATGTATTGGATTTTTGGATATTCAACATAGACCCACATTGTTTTTTAAAAACAAACATATCCATTTTTGTTTATTTTAAAAGAGTTAAAAAGCAACTTCCCTCATTTTCCCCTTCTTTACTCGTGTGAATTAACACACTATTATTACATAGCTTTTTTGGATAAAGTCTCACTGTCAAAGAAATATTTTCCTTTTTTTAACCCAAAACGTCTTGACAAAACTACCAAAAAATCTCTTTTTTTGTTTGTTTTTATTCATAGCCTTTCCATTTTTTCTCTTAATGTCAAGCAACAACTTTTCAAAAAAATTTTTGAAAGGACAAAAGTAAAAAAAATAGGGAGGGCAGAGTTTGAGTAATTATTCATTTTTAAAAGGACAATTGAAAATACTCTAGGGATTATTTCTGTTTATCTTAAAGACAATTTTAATTTTTAATAGTATACCATCATTATTAATGTTTAAACAAGACTGGTGTATGGATACGGATTTTGCTATGTCTCCGGATGTATCCGTGAGGTCAATATTTGTATCCGTTTTTTGAGTCATATCCATCCGCGGGTTTCCGCGAATATATCCATTTTTCTAGAAATGGTCAAAAAAAGTATCCACCCAAATCCACGGGTATACGGATATTATCCGTATCCATGCACTAGTCTGGTTTAAACGTTGCTGGAAGATAATGCGATCGTACCGAGCTTGCATAGTCCTGTAATAGATTTTTCAAATAGTGCTTTTTATCTGAAACACCCTTATTTTATGATCTAGACAGGGTAATTAATTTTCGAGAGGCTGACTATTCAAAGAGTAATTAATCAGTTAACATACTGTATTATAAAAATTTCAAGCTTTCAATATTGTTTCAAGCCTTGATGATTTTTTTATTTCTGAACTTAAACTAATATTTCATGTATTGCCCAAAAAATTTTTTAAATTTATTTAACCTTTATTTTTAAAGGTTATAATCTCAATCGTTTAATTATTTTATTAATATTTTTGTTATAAAAATTTATTTTTAAAAATAAAATGACCATGGAGGATTTATCACCAACAAATTCACATCTTTCGAGAACTACCTTTAGAGATGCTGAAAATAGTTTCACAAAAGCTTCAACATTCCATTCTAACCTACCTTCACCTGAATGGTTTGAAACTTTGGAAAATGAATTTGACAAAGCTTTTGTTGATTTGGATGTTTTGATTGGGGAGGTTGAACAGGAAAATGTGAAAAGAATTTTTTGAAAATTTAAAATTTTAAATAATTCTTTAAGCAATCCGAATTAATTTTTGAATGTCGTAGGCGTCTAACACTTATTAGTGGTGTGTTTGCCAAATTTGCTCAAAAGGTTCAAGTAATTTGCCAACAAAATTACGACTTTAAGGTAGTTAAGGGAATTTACTTGATATACAAAACGTTTGAACGACGAAATTCGGACATCACTATAAGGTGCTTCCTAAATATATTGAATACACCTCATTTTAAGAACGTGTTTTAAAATTTGGTGGTTCAGATGTTTAAGCGAATTCTCTGGATAAATAAACCCATTTAAGTTACGATTTTTAAAGCTGTTTCATATAGTGATCTCGACTACATCCGATTATTCTTTGTTTAACTCGAAAAGTGGTTCGTCCTAATTTTAGCTGTCCTTTTCATTCTTTTCCCTCTGGCCCTTGATCCATTAATTAAACCTTCTAAAATTTAAAGAAAGACCTTCAAAATTCCAACAATAAATTAATTGGAGTATTAGCCACAAATTCATTATTAGAAGAACAGTCAGAACAACTTCTTTTGCGTGTCCACTCACTTTCATGTCAACTTTACTCAAAAACAGCTCCACACGAATCAGAAATTATTAAAAAGAAATTGGTTGGAAAATAAAATTTTTTTGAAAAATTTTTTTAATTTAAAAAAGGATAAAGAAATGAGAATGTTTAACACAAAAAATTTACCAATTACAAAATCACAGGCTGAAATTTCTTTATTAAAAGAAGAAAATCTTAAATTAAAAAGTCTTCTAAATTCGGTTCATTCCGAAATTTATGGAGCTCGTTTAGCTGCAAAATATTTGGATAAAGAATTGGCTGGACGGATTCAGCAAATTCAGTTGCTCGGTCGCAATATGCGAGGTATTTAAACATTTTGGAGATTTCAAAGCGTGGGTAATTCTGAGGATATTCACTTGTTCTGAGGATATTCAAGAATGAAGTTCGATCTCATTTTGTTAGAATAGGCAATGCTTCTTAGGTCAATCGAGTTTCTTTCGGGCACGATACGAATGGCAGGCTTCTAATGAGATCAAGGCTGCATGCAATTGAAGAAAGATTCCGCTACTAGCAATCCGAAATTGCGTGAAGCCCTGAATGAAATAGGATCGAGAAATGATTTCAAACGAAATCTCAGTTATCAAGATAAACATTTTTGCGTATCTATCTCGATTCTCATTAGGATCTAGGATTGCCCTCATTCACAGATTAATTCATCATGAATTTTTTATAGGAGCTCAACATGATCGTCTATGGAATCAATTAGAAGCTGAAATTCATCTTAATAGACACAAAACAGTTATTAAGGCCTGTCGGTAATTTGTGAAATTATTTTTATATTTACCTGGATATTTTAGTGTGCTCGATGTTAACAACATTTTGAGACGGAAAAATATAAACGAAGTACCTATGATCGGACTTTTCATATTTCCAAATATTTTTTAGAATTCCAAAGCCTCTCCTTCTGTCTATTTTGACAAAAGGGGTGTTGGAAAGACACGTCGAATTCATCTCCATTTAGAAGATAATGAAGGCCTGGGTATTTCTATTACTGGAGGAAAAGAGCATGGAGTCCCTATTATTATTTCTGAATTACATTCTGGGCAAGCTGCTGAATCAAGTGGAAATTTGTTTGTTGGAGATGCTATACTTTCTGTTAATGGGAAAAGTTTAAATAATTTGAAGCATTCACAAGCTGTGAAAATTTTAAATAATGAGGTGATTTTGGAATTTAACGTCAATTTGGTTGGCAGTAGGGTTGACGGATCCGGCTTCAAAAAATAGCCGGATATCCGGAAATTTTCGGTTCGGATATCGTATCGGGATATCCGAAGCTTTCTAATTATCTGACAACTAGTTGGCAGACATTTCCTGCTTGACATTTCCAAACAAAAAGTATCTAGTGTTCGGCACGGTTTGGTACTACCGCTATACTGACGGTAGTACTGGACCGGTACTTTTCAGTACTACTGGAACCGTACCGATAAGATTTTGGAAAATTCTGGCACCAGTCGTTACCGGTTCTTTTCGGCAGTAAAGGTGCCGGTGCCGAAGTTTATCGTCTATATTAGCCTACCATATCTAATTATTTTTCATGGTATAGTACTCTTCAAAAATTAAAATAGAATCATTTTTCAAATTTTTTTGTAAGATGAGGGAATGCAATGAAATCTTGCTTGAAGTGATATTAATAAAACCTGATTTTGACAGCGATGATGGATTAGAGGATATTACACAAACTTTAAGGCAAGCTCTTAATTAAAGTTTATTAATAGTTAAAGTAGGAAAGATAGCAGTAACTTTCTAATTTTTTTATTAATTTTTAAAGTTTGAAAGGTGATCAAATACCTGATGATAATATTAAATCTAATAAAAAACATAAGTTAACAACGAGCTTCAATTCACCTTCACCTTCCTCCTCTAATTTAATTAAATGCAATAATTTTTGTGAAAAGAAATCTCAGGTCAATATTAAATTAAATTTTGGCAGTAAGAGAAATAATGATGAAAAGTATTCTAATATAAGACCAGTTAACTATAATCAGTAAATTTTATAAGCTAATGAAAGACACCTAGAGGGAGAGTAGAAAAATGAGAGCGCATTGAGTCCAATCAACTTTTCAATGAGACAGTCATCTCTCAAACAGCCCTATCATTCATTTAATCGCTCTAGAAGAGGTTTATTAAGGTTTTTAAGGGGTTTGCTCCCATTTGTCACCTATTCTCACCCACAAGATTTAGGCTCTATTATACGACTAGGGATGGCGTTTAGACTTTTCCCTGATACCCCCTAAGAATTTAATTTTTAGCAATCCAAAACAAAATTTCAACAATCATCCTGCTCGGTCTCATCATTATCTTGTGATTCATCAACATATGAATCTGCTAGTGGTGAATGTACTAGTGACGTTAAACTTAACCAAACTGGATTTTTAATTGAAGAATTAAAGGTTGATGACAAAAATATGTCATTATCTAAATTTGATCATTATAATGATGCTTTTGTTTAAATGTTTAATTTTATTTTATGTATGTATGTATTAATTGAACTGCAGAAAAATTTTTTTCAATTAATCAGATTCCTTTCGAGTGAATAGATTAACATTAACTCATTGAGTGAGACAGTGTCATTAAAAAATATTTTGAAAGTTTTTTATCTTCTTGAATCTGAATAGGAATCAGATAGCCAAGGGAAATAATGTACCCTAATATTTTATAAATTTTTAAAAAAATTTCAAAAAATTTTTATTATTAGCCTAGGGCTATAAAGTACCCTAATATATTATAAATTTTTAAAAAAATTTCAAAAAATTTTTATTATTAGCCTAGGGGTATAAAGTACCCTAATATTTTATAAATTTTTAAAAAAATTTCAAAAAATTTTTATTATTAGCCTAGGGGTATAATGTACCCTAATATTTTATAAATTTTTAAAAAAATTTCAAAAAATTTTTATTATTAGCCTAGGGCTATAAAGTACCCTAATATATTATAAATTTTTAAAAAAATTTCAAAAAATTTTTATTATTAGCCTAGGGCTATAAAGTAACCTAATATATTATAAATTTTTAAAAAATTTCGAAAAATTTTTATTATTAGCCTAGGGCTATAAAGTACCCTAATATATTATAAATTTTTAAAAAATTTCGAAAAATTTTTATTATTAGCCTAGGGCTATAAAGTACCCTAATATATTATAAATTTTTAAAAAAATTTCAAAAAATTTTTATTATTAGCCTAGGGGTATAAAGTACCCTAATATTTTATAAATTTTTAAAAAAATTTCAAAAAATTTTTATTATTAGCCTAGGGGTATAATGTACCCTAATATTTTATAAATTTTTAAAAAAATTTCAAAAAATTTTTATTATTAGCCTAGGGCTATAAAGTACCCTAATATATTATAAATTTTTAAAAAAATTTCGAAAATTTTTTATTATTAGCCTAGGGCTATAAAGTAACCTAATATATTATAAATTTTTAAAAAATTTCGAAAAATTTTTATTATTAGCCTAGGGCTATAAAGTACCCTAATATATTATAAATTTTTAAAAAAATTTCAAAAAATTTTTATTATTAGCCTAGGGCTATAAAGTAACCTAATATATTATAAATTTTTAAAAAATTTCGAAAAATTTTTATTATTAGCCTAGGGCTATAAAGTAACCTAATATATTATAAATTTTTAAAAAATTTCGAAAAATTTTTATTATTAGCCTAGGGCTATAAAGTACCCTAATATATTATAAATTTTTAAAAAAATTTCAAAAAATTTTTATTATTAGCCTAGGGGTATAAAGTACCCTAATATTTTATAAATTTTTAAAAAAATTTCAAAAAATTTTTATTATTAGCCTAGGGGTATAATGTACCCTAATATTTTATAAATTTTTAAAAAAATTTCAAAAAATTTTTATTATTAGCCTAGGGCTATAAAGTACCCTAATATATTATAAATTTTTAAAAAAATTTCGAAAATTTTTTATTATTAGCCTAGGGCTATAAAGTAACCTAATATATTATAAATTTTTAAAAAATTTCGAAAAATTTTTATTATTAGCCTAGGGCTATAAAGTACCCTAATATATTATAAATTTTTAAAAAAATTTCAAAAAATTTTTATTATTAGCCTAGGGGTATAATGTACCCTAATATTTTATAAATTTTTAAAAAAATTTCACTATTTTTTTCACTATTTTTTTTCATTTTTAAATTTTTCAAAATTTTCTCATTTACTCTTCTAAAATAATCTTCTCATTATTCAATCACCTCACCTCCATGCTCTGAAATAAAGGGGAACGTTAATCATTTGAGTTTAAATAAGTCGATAAATTTAATACGTTTTCTAATCAAAGAAAAATTAATTTAGAACGCATAACTATTACCTTCCAAAAAACTTTGTGATGGCTCAATCATTAATGTCTACAACCTTCTTTTTAATAAATATCTACTTTCGTTCACTTCCAAATAAATCTTGAGAAAGCAAATCTCTCAATTTTTAAATTTTTTATAAAATTATTAAAATTATAAAAATAAATTTGACATTATTTTAAGAACGAAAAGCATAAAAAATAAAAAAAGCAAAAAGGAGTGGCAACAAAATTAAATAAAAAATTTTAAAAGAAAAATTCATTTAAAAAATATAATTGGGCACATAATTAATTTAATCATCATTCTCTTTAACATCATTTTCGTCTTGTACATCCAATACATGTAGAGTTGGTTGGCATCTACTTGAGGGGCATTTTAGAGTGTGGACAGCTTTGTATTCTTTTCCTTGAAGGAAAATTTTTTTTTTAATTTTTTAAAAATTTTTGGGTTACCCCAATGGTCCATGGTGGATTTCCATTGATCCACTTCCGATTTATCTGAAGCTAATTCTCCAAGAAATACAAAACCGATTGTATCATTGCCGGTAACAGAACTGGAAAAAATAATTTAATAAAAATATTATTTTTTTAAAATAGGTATTTTTGGTATGTAAAGAAAGGTTTTGCGGATTTTTCAGATTTTTGTGGATATTTTTAAAATTATTCCTTGGCTAGAAATTATAGGTTTAGGAGAGCAAACAAGGCAGCAACATCCAGAAAAAATTCAACAAAAATCATCCTCAAAATATTTTTCAAAAAAAGGAGTGTTTTTTGAATTTTTTAAAAATGTCCGCAAAAATAAAAATGTCCGCAAAAAAAGTCCGCAAAAAATTTTTTCTAAAATTTTTTTCTTAAAATCCTATAGATATTTTTAAAAAATTCCAAATTTTAAAAAATCACCGAGACAAATCATGAACAGAAATTGTAATTTTAGTTCTAGCCAAATCAGCTTCTCTAGTACTAACCAAAAACATTACAGCTTCTTTATAGACTGCTGATGTTGTATTTTTAATAATTCTTGAACATTTTACAACTTCTGGGCCGTTAGCCTGTTGCATTCTTATACGGATTTGGACGTCGGGGGCTCCTATAATTCCCCATTTTGGAAGGTCTTCAACTTTTATTAGATTTATAGTCAATCTTCTGTCTGCTTTTTCAATACATGTTGTTATGTGGAGTTTGCCCAACTAATTTGAAAATTAAAAATTAGAGGGTAATAGCAGGAAAGGGTCGGGGTGAGGAGAAAAGTTGAATCGGATTTCGTATTTCGGATCGAAAAAAGCCAAGGCTTCGGGTTTCGCGTATCGAGTAACCCTACCCAATCCCTATTATATACTCTGACCTCTCTTACCCAAAAAAGTGTCCCTTATAATGAGGTGTACATTAGATAAGGGGATATCAGTTAAGCAACTCCCAGAGGCCAACCATCATCCTAAATTAAGGTCTCATAGTATAATGCCCAAGTTTATTTAAACGTTAATAGAAATGTATAGTAAATCACCCAGATTTCAATTTTAATTGCTTGTTATAATTTATTTTAGTTGTTACATTTATTAAAAAAATAAGTACCTTCTTTGCAGCAATAAAAAACTTTAGCTCTTCCACAATTCTCACTTCCTTTTTTGTTTGTAATTGAGGGGCTAAGTCTCTCAATGGGATTCGAACTTCCCCAATATCCAAATCTCTTTGCAATTTTTGATTGCTGCTGTGGCATACTTCAATTTGTAGTTGTTTTAGTTCAATCTCTTCTGTTGCGAAATTGTCGAAAAAGAATTCCTTTAAATTAAAATTTTTTACTCGCCCTTTATAAATACAGTCAGACCCCACTACAGTATAACACCTCTGGGACCGAAAAATTTTCCCTTATAATGAGATGTACATTAAATAGAGGGCATCGCTTAGACAACTCCTCTAACCAAATCCAAGCCTTTTAATAAGCGTACCTTAAACAGAGGTGTATCTAATATTGAGGGTACCTCATAGTGAGATGTATATTAAATAGAGGGTATCGTTTAGAGTGCTCCCATTCCCATCTACATAAAGACCAACCAAATTTTTAAAAAACCCCGTATCTTAAATAGAGGTATACCCGATATTGAGTGTATCTTATAGAGAGGTCTGTAATTAAATAAATAAAATTCAATCAAAATCTACTTGATTAAAAACAGAATCTCTCCCTCTTTTAACAACACTTTGTTGTTGTTGGGATTGTTGTTTCTTTGTGGATGTAAGCGTTAATTTACAAAAGGGTTGAATTTCAAGGTCAGGACGCAAATCGCCAGCCAAACCTTTTTAAAAAATAAACTTGAATATTTAGAATTGCTTGTCCGGTATCCAAGTTTTTCCTTTAAAAATGAACCGAGCCTTGTTTCCCTGCTAAAAATCCGAAAAATAGGATTTTTACCAAAATATTCGGTTTCCTGACTACCTGGCCCACAAAGCTAGGCCCCGCTTGAGTGGTCCGTTCATTTGTATTTTTAATTTGTACCTTCAATCTTAAGCACATTAACACGTAATCGTTTCCGAACAGGAAAATGTTGTAGGGTACAGTGAAGAAGGCCTAAACCTCTAGGTCTAGGTTGTTGCTGTTGTTCATTTCCTGATGTGCTAGGAATTGTGCCATTACTTTTAAGAACGTGGACAGGAGAGGAATTGAGATTTTTACCGGCAACTCCATTTACGTAGAGGGAAGGGTCGAAACCTGAAAATAAAATTTTTTTATTAAATTTCTTTAAAAATTTTTTTGACATTTTTAATTGAAATTAAGCAAAGTTGCCTTAACTATAAGCAATTTTAGACACTAAGGCGAGGTTCGACCTCAGAATTATACGGTTCGACCATAAATACGTTTTCAAATTCTTATCTTCAAATCCTCATACTTATGTGAAGGAGATGTCCAGTAGATAATTTCTATGTAAGATACGCCCCTTATAAGGTACTCTCTATTTAATATACACCCCATTATAGGGACGACTTTTAGGGCGTATCTTACGCCCGAAGTCGTTAGCATTTCAAAAAATAATTTTTTCGAAAAAAAAAGATTTTTCACCAAGGACAGAAGGATCAGCAGCAGATATTTCCACATCACTACCCGAACGTGAAGTAGCAACAGTCGTATTACAATTTAACTAGAAATAAATTTTTTTTAATTAAAAATTTAAATATTTTATTAATTTAAGAACCTTATTATTATTATTTCCACTATTCATACTGTTTGTGGAATGACTTGAACGAAAAGAGGGGAGTGCTGTGAATATAGGACCTTTCATTGTTTAATTAAAATTTTTAAATTTTTTCAAATTTTAGTGAAGAATTGAAGAATTTTAATTTTTTTAATCTATAAAAGTAGGTAAATTTGTGATGAAAAAAATTTAAAAAATTTTTTAGAAAAAAAAATTTCAAAAATAGTGGGAAATTATTTGTATCAGGGTAATGAGAGAATAAAGAATGGAGTTTGTTTAATTTTAAATTTTATTTTTGCAAAAATACTTTTGTAGTTTAAAAAATTAAATGAACTATTGGAAAATAATTAATATTTCTATAAAAAGATTTTTAATTAAATGTTCTTAGGTAGGGAGAAGTAGGAGTTTCGTACAAGAATCGTAACGAGATCTCGATAAGCGAGATTTTTGTTTGAGAGTTAGAAGCAGTCCGGTCTCTAGTTAGTGTGGTCTGTAGAAAAGTCCCCTCGAATCTCGATAGTTTAACCTCTAGTATCACATTTTAACGTGTAATTTTATAAAAGTGTTAGGTAACTGGTTTGAGAGAGGTGGCCATGCAAGACCCTTATTTTATAGAAATACCCTCATCAATACCCTCACACAAGAGTGGGGGATGGCGTATAATGAGGGAATCGGGATTTACGACCCAAAAAAGCGTATGGAATTTTTCAAATCTTTTTCTAAAGCAAAAAATTTTATAGTGTATAGCCCAAGGCTAACGAGAAACGAGTTTAGTAGGGTCCTTTGAATTAAAATTATTTTGTATTCTGCAAAATAATTTTAAAAATCTAAAATAAAATTCTGACAAGATAAGAAATCAGAAAAAAATTAATTTTTGCAAAAAATATTTTTTTTATTTTTGATGAATCTTCAAAAAAAAATTTTTTTTTTGAAAAACAGTAAATAAAAAAATTATTTTTTTCTATTTTTTATTCCTTAAAAGGAAAGCCGCACCAAAGAAAATTGGATTAACTCTATTTTTGTTTTACCTAAAAATAACAAAATAATAAATGTGTAGGTGGTGGAAAATTGAATGAATGGCATTAAAAATAAAATAAAAAACATCACATGAGTTTGGGGTTTGTGGTTATTAAGCAAAAATATTATTTTTTTTTTATTTCTCGTGGGAGAAGTTTTTTTTTGCTAAAAAATATTTGGAAGATGTTTTTTGAGGAAAAAAATAAAAATAATTTAAAATAAAGAAGGGCATTTCACTAAAAAAGTTAAAGAGAAAATGGGAATAGAAGAGAGATGTGTTTCGGGACAATCGGACCGCTTATAATTGACCAAGAAAAATTTTTGATAGCATCGGTTAAAGGACGTAAAAGATTCATGGTCCTTGAAGCTTGACTTACGACCAGGATTGAGTTAAAATTTTTCGCCCCCGAACACAATTTTTCAAATTTTAAAAATACGCCAAATGCAAAACGCCAAATTTTCATGTCACATAACTAGAGATCGGCAAAATCGCATTTCCAGGATCCCATAACGGAAATGAGCTTTATAAGTTCGAACGGGAGGGATCCCGCGGGATTAATCCCGTTCGTTTATTAAAACCCGGGACGAGATCAAAATCCCGCCCAGGATCACTCCCGTGCCTATCTCTACGCATAACCTTGATTATGACATTTCTTGAGGTTATTTTTTCGATATATTGGCCTTGGAGGGAAATCTTGTACTGATTTATCATGAAAGAATCGATGAAATATTCAGGCTCAAAAAATCTTGTGTACTATATAATTTTTTAAATTTTCTTCAAAAAACTCGCCCTTAGGCAATTTAAACTTTTAAATTTATTTTCAACTCAAAAATATATTTTACACATCATCACCATTTATCAAACATCATTTGGGTTCTATTGGTTTTCTAAAAAAATTTCTACCACCACAAAACTTTTACTTTTCTCAAATGTCTTTTACATGCCGGAACAGATGCGTGCCTTCAAAAGGGTCCCAAAGGGGAAAGGGAGAGAGAAGAACATTTTTAGGGGCAGGAAGTAGGAAAGAATATAAAACAAATTTTGGGTTAAGAACAAAGAAAGAACAACTAAATAAAACAATATATATTATGTAAAATATAAAAGAGAATGAATACAAGTTAAATAATATATTGGAGTTTTTTTAGTTGTTAAAGTGCAAATAGAAAAAAAAATTTTTTTTGAGAAAACCCAAAAGTTTTTTAAATAGAAAAAGGGAAAAATTGATTTTTTAAATCTTTTATTTAGGCAAAATAAATTATTTTTGGATTATATATAGGGTTGGGGGCTCGGTTCGGTTCGAAAGAACAAATCGAGCATCGAATTTTGGCCAGAAAAAGACTCGAACGGCCCGGTTCGATAAAAGCGGCGACCGAAAAAAATGACTCGAACGCGGCCCGATTCGAAAACTACAACCCTAATTATATAAAAGACGAATCTCGGTTTTGTGACCAATCAATTTAACGAACCTCATGAATTAACGAATTTTTTGGGACCTTCCTCTTTCCATTGGAGGGAGAAGAAAAGAATCCCTCTAACGGAGAGAATCTCTCTGGAGGGAGAGTATCCCTCTCGTTCAATCCTCTTATTTTTAGAAAAACGGAAATGTCAGAAGAAATAAAACCAATACAGTAAAAGAGACTTAAAGAGATTAATAGACGTTGAAAATTTTTTACAAAATTGAAACCTAATGAAATGGAAAAGAACGCTTATTGGAATCGTCCGGAAGGCTGTCAGTACTTGGCCCAACAAAGCATATGTACTTTATAGGATTATGTATTCCACAAAAATTTCTATTTATGGAAAGCCTAAAGTGTGTCCGCAAATGTCCGCAAAAATTACGTGTATCTGCAAAACCTTGGAAAGGGTCCCCTGTCCCCTGTAAAAATTAAGAGTTGGAGGAAGATGCTAGGGAAAAAATAAAATGTTTAATTATATTTTTGAGGACCACACAAGGGCAGCTAACGGAATGAGTTTCCGGCCGATATTTCCTTTATATTGTTTTAAATTAATGAAGGATTGAAGTAAAAGGCTTCATTCCCTTCAAACAAATGAAACCGTAAAAATTTTTTTCTAACCAAAAAAGTGTCGTTTTGGAAGAATGAAAGCTTTGGTTGAGTAAATAGGGTTGTCCTGAGGGGATTAGATATTGGCCTTTTTTTAGTTTTTTGCCATAGGCATTTTGCTAGCGACACCTTCTCTCTCAAAGCTTTTTGTGCTCAGTGACAGATGAATGAAGCAATTGAGCAGAGAATATGAAAAAATAGGGGGAAATGATTCTACTCTTAAAAGGGAGAGTTTTTGAAAGAGGCATAATTCATTAAATAAATTTTAATAAAGAGAATTTTAAATGAACAAATAGTAGAAAATAAATGAAGCAAATTTAAATGAAAAAAATTTTTTAAAAATTAATTAAGCAATTTAGGAAAGAGAAAAATGGTTAAAGTACTGCTTTGAAGCAGAATTTTAAATTTGAATTTAAGGGAAGAGATTGGAACATGCGGATGCGCAAAAAGCTTCCTATATTATAGTATAACCCGTAAAAGCTCTAATAGAAGCACAGTGCTTCTATTTTTCCATACCCTTCATTGGGTGGGCTTCTATTGGAGCCAGGCTTCTATTAGAGCTTTTACGGTAAATAGTTTTGCTTACAAGAGGCCACCATCAAATTAACTAGTAATACATACATGAAGGAGTAGGGGCTTCAATTTCAAATCGCACCAAACCGTAGATTTTCGGGTTTGTTTCGGTCAGATGAACAAGGTGGTGAAACCGATAACCATAAATCAAGGCAACCCTTTTACCCAATTTATAGAGAATTTACCATATTTTTGACGATTTCGCCCTATTTTTGCCACATTTTTGAGTGGCTTCGCTCTATTATAGTGATTTTTGAAAGGGACCTCTCTACTTAGTTTTTTTGAAATTTTGTTCGGCACACCTCAGATATGAGCTATGTATTTGACTGATTTATAGCGGATTTAATCATTTTTGACCAGTTTCGCCCTATTTTCGTCCCATTTATGAGTGGTTGCGTTCTATTTTAGTGCTTTTTGAAAGTGACTTCTCCCATTCGTTTTTCCTAAATTTTGTTTGGCATACCTCAGATATGAGCTATGTATTAATATGTATTAGTGAGATAAAAAATAAAAAAATATTTTAATTAATTAATTAAATAAAAGACACCCAAACATTCCTTAAAGGAAATAAATTTTTTTCTAAAGTTTAAACAAAAGTAGATAGAGTAAAATTAATAAAATGTCTCTCGAAGAGAAAAAAGGAAGTGTTTTACATAGTCTTTTAAGTGGTGTCTGTTTACATATTTTTTTAATTTAAAAAATATTTTATATAAGCTAGCTAGCTAATAATAATGAAAAAAAAGGTCGAGACTAGAAAGAAAGGAAGAAATTAATAAAAATAAAAGGGGGGATATCTCAAAGGGAATTTGAACTCATTTAGCTCCTATTTATTCCTTTGGGGCATAATTACTCTTATTTTTAAATGAAAAATAAATTTTTTTTGAAAAAAAATATTTTGTTGGTAAATTTGTGGAAAAAAAGGAAAAAAATATTTTTGTTATCGTCATAGTCTGAAAAAAAATTTTTATGAAGAAATATATGTACTTGTCTATATGTCATGGAAAAATGAGTAAATTTGGAGGACAAAAGTTCAAAAATTTGATTTTAATTAGGATTTTAATTAGGGTAAAAAAAGGATTTCAACTAGGGTAATACCACAACTCGAGGGTTGGGAGTTCGAGGACCGGAGGTTTCTTGTATGAAGAATTTTAGCTAGGGTAACACCACAACTCTTCGGAGTCGAGAGTTTGGGGATCGATGTTTGCCGATGATCAGGGTTGGAAATGGATTGGGAATGTTGTAAGGGAACTGTACGAGAATTTTCTCAAAAAATATCGATATCGTACCAAGATTTCCGGGCTCTACTTTCATGATATACAATTAAAACCTGAGGGTTACCGATAAATAAAAAACTATATTTTCAAAAGTTAATGAATTATTTCGAGAAAAAATTAAATTTAAAAAAAGCTGATAATGAGAACGAGTTGGGCAACCTTTAGGGGTGGGGTTTCGAGTCGAGCCGTCGTCCGAGCCATTTTTCCGGGCTTTATTTTTATCGGGCCGGCCCGACCGAGTCTTTTTCAGGCCAAAATTCGATGACCGACTTGATCCTTCGGACCGGATCTCCAACCCTATATCTAATATTAGGTACATTTCATAGTGAAGTTAAACTAGCATTCGTTGTCGAGCAGCAGGTTTAAATTATATTTAATTTAAAGAAAAATTCATACAATTGTAGGAAAATTTAATTCTCTTAGAAAATCTTTTTTTTTCAACTAAACTAAACTATAAATGTGTGTATTTATCTGAAAAGGAAATACAATTCGGGTAATTCCATTTATTCATTAATTATGTGCACAAAAGTATTCTCTCTATAAATCCCCTCCCCTTCTAGCAAATTGAAAAGAAAAAAGGAAAAGCATATAAAAAATGTGTACATATTGTGTGCCATTCTTGGAAGAAAAAAGAAAAAAATTTTTTTAAAGGAAGAATAAAATTGAAGGAATTAAAAGAAAAAATTTTTTTCTCATTTATGAGAACAAAAAAATGAAAGCACGAGGCAATAATTTTTGGGGAGAAAAATGGGAGGATTATGTATTTTTAAAAATATTTTTGTAAATATTTTTACTTTTAGAATTTTTTAAAGTATAAAAATAAAAAAAGGATTTTTGAGGAGGTGGAATACGGATAAAATAATAAAGTAATCGAGATTGCTTCCAAAGGGAATTTAAATTATAAAGAATATCTCTTCTGAATTTTAGCGTTTTCGATTTTCAACATAAAGTTGTCCAGGATTGACGACGACATCTCAACTCTTCGACAAAATTGACGACAACAGCACAGTTTGAAGTCTATATCACATTTGACGACATCGTTGTCGACAACATCACAACTCCTCGACAACTTGACGACGACATCACAAGTTGACGACAACAACACAACTCTTCAACGACATTGACGACGACATCACAACTCGTCGACAATTTGACGACGACACGTTCGACATTTTGACACGACATCGACGACAGCATGTTGACGACATCAACACAACTCGACAACATTGACGACGTCATAAACGAAGATTCACAACGCTTCGACATCATCGTCGACAACTTAACTTCTCGACAACTTGAACACATCACAACACATCAAAACTCGACAACAACACAAACAAATAAAAATAAAATTGAGAAATAAAAACATTAATAAATTGTTTTTAAGAGATGTTAAAAAATAGAAAACAAACAAAAATTATGTATTAAAGAGAGAGTAGATTGTGCCATGAATAAAAATAAAATTATTTTTATTTTTTGTTTTTAGAATTTTTAATTTATTTAAATATTAATTCACTAATTTTGGTTTAAAAATATACAAAAAATAATATTTTTTGTGTTTTGTTTGCATTATTTTAATTATTCAGGGAAAGAAGTAAAGGGGGAAACCGGAAATTGTTAAATATAATTTAATTAAGTGAGGGGGAGAAAAAAGGGGAAAAAGGGAGGAAAAATATTTACGTAAAGGAAAATTGTTTTGAAAATTGAGATGCTGGTTAATGAACAATTAGCATAAATTGTTTTCTTTTTTGAGAAAAAAATTGTTGAGAAATAGGATAACAATTAACAAAAATATTTTTATAATAAGCTGGATAATAAGTAATTTTAATAAAAAAATTAACAAGCCGATTTACTTAATCCTATGGAATGTTTAAGGAAAGCTTTATGTAGAAAATAAATAAAATTATACTGGCTAAATGATAGAGCAAGAAATTTAAATATGAATAGGATTTAGGTGTTCAAGATTTGCACTATGTATATACATGTTATCTCGATTTTAAGTGCACAAAAATTGGGGGTATTGCACAAACAGTCCCACAACAAGTGGTTAATGCGCATGGTTATCGGTTCTGAAAAATCTTCGGATATCCAAAATCAATGAACCGAACTGAAAAATCCTCGTTACTTCGGGTCGATTTGATTCTGAACCGACCTTATTGTGAACGTACAATCGGTTACTGACTGACTCTCAATCAGTTTATGGATAAATAAACAACAAAAAATACTTAAAATGACCCATGGCAAAATTATGTGCTTTAAACAAAAAAATAAGACATACTCTCGTTCAAGTCATTTTTACAATAAATTTATTATAATTTAATTTACCTGTTCCATTGAGGGAGAAAGAGATGAGGATGAATTTGAGTGGCTTCCATGTAAAATAGTATTACTTCCCCCATTTTCCATTGAATGTTGTTGTTGGGAAGGAATAGTTGCTGAAGTAAATTCACGTCTTAAAATGTGTTGTTGTTCGAGTAAATGTGCCATACTTCCAGTTCCGGGCCCGGAACGGTGGCAACGACTGTTTAAGGCTGAAATGGCTGCTAGATCGGTGAGGGCGGCAGACTTGAGAATTTTTAGAAATTAAATGATTATTTTAACGATATAAAGTCGGATTTTGCCCTTAACCTCTTTGAGGTAGGAAAAATTATATTCAAAAACAAGGATTAAAGTTGACGGCCAAAGGAACGGCCAAAGGAATTAAAAAAACGTATCTATAAGCGAGGAATATCTTTTACTTGAATGTTTTAAGAAAGTGATCCGATTATATTTTAAACAAGTACCAATGGACTACTTGTAGCAGAAGCTTTTAAAAAATTTTTCGGAACTTGGGTTTCAATTAACTGAATTTTTCCGCTGCATCATTTAAAGTAAACAGATGGGAGAATCTGTTCCCGGTTACTGAAACTTGTTCAAGTCCCCACAGTTTCTATTCTATGTACTAGAACCGTCAAAAAGTGCGAAAGAATGCGAAAGAATTCAATTTTTGGAACAGACGGATCAAAGGGTATATCAAAGGGTATAAAATCGACTTTAGGTATGGAAATATGCCCCAATGATTTGAAAATTTATCTATTACCATATTTTGTTGTGGCTGTGAAGAATCTGCAGATGAACAGGCAGATCCAGAAGAGGCAGAATATTTACGAGAAGATGAGCAATTACTACTTGATGAATAAAAATCGCGAGGACTGCTTGGAGCAGAAGCTAATTTAACAAAAAATTTTTTTGCAAGAAATTGGATTAAAAACTGAAGTTTTTAAATAACAATAAATTAAATTTTAATGCATGAGCAGTTGCAAAATTTGCAAACTTACATACATACATATTAAGGAATACCCAGAATTTTTTCAAAATTTCCAAAAATATTTTTGGTTTAATCATCAAAAATTTTTGCAATATTTTTTTGAGAAAATTTTCAAAAATTTCAAAAAAATAACTTTAATTTCCAAATTTTTTTTAAATTCCGAAAATTTGTCCTAAAATAAATTTTTTTTAATTTTGAAATATTTTCAATTCATTTCCATAATCAAAAATTTTTCTAGTGTTCAAACTATTTTTTTCTTCCACAAAATATTCTCCTAATTCCAGAAGAATTAATCTCCTTAGAAAAAATTTTTTTAAATCTACCAAAAAATGCTTGCGAGGGTGGTGGAGGTGTCAAAGCAGAATTATTAGTAGTTGCTGATAATGATGGCGATATAGAGTTTGTACTCGTTATAGAAGGCCGACCACTTGCAATACTTAATTTTGCTAGATTTTCTTCGTTATCGAGTTCTATATCATTTGATAAAATGTCTTCCTCTTCTTTTTTGTTGTTTAGGGTTAATTTGGGTTTAGAGAAGGCAATTCGAGGTCCTGACATGGTAGCCCCAAGGCTGGAAGCAACAGGGCGGGTTGTTGGGGATAATGGCATTGTTTCTGTTTGTTCGGTAAGACTGCGGCGTTGGTGTTGTAACTAAATTTAAAAAGGAGTGAAAGATGAAAATCTCTTTGATTTTTAACCGATTTTTATTTAAACTCCTAAATTAACAGTAAATTGTAAATACTGTCAGACTTCGCTATAAGATACACCCAACATCTCAATTTAGGATACCATATCTTCCTAAATAGAGCGAGCATCTCTTGCTGAACCGCTTTGTTTTTGAAGGCGGACCCTTGAGAGCGGACTGGAATATAGACTAGCCGATTTCTCTATTGGAGAAAATACGGTACGTTTTTAGATTTGGTTTACAGGAAAGACGAATATAGGGACGAATATTGCTACTAATTTAAAATACCCCTCATTATAAAGTAGGATGAGTTTTAGGCCTCAAGAGCGTAATGTATTATATAATGAGGTTCGGTCTTTAACCCCTCATTATAAGAGTATTTTTAGCCTTAAGGAGGTACTGTATGGTGAGGTTTGACTGTATATTAATCAAAAATTAATTAAATATTTTACAATCTCTGTTGTTTTTTCCTCTTTTATGTTTCTGCTAGATAATGTCCGTCCATGCCTTATAACGTTATTATTGTTACAAGTTAAGGCATTTGTTGAGGGTATTTTTAATAGAGGGGGTTGTTGTTTTAGGGTATCTTGTTCCTCTTCATTAATATATGGAGAAGAAAGAGGGGAGGGGGAAATATTGTTAGCTAAGGTTATAACATTATTAGAATTATTTTCGAAATTATTTTGTTGTTGTTCTAATGAATGTTGAGTCCATGGTGTTGGAGGCAGATTTGATGAAGCATTTGAGCCCCTGAGAAAATTAATTAAATTTTACTTTAAGGAGGCTTTGATTGGGTGTGAATTTAAAAATTTGAGGTTGGGTAATCCCAAGACTAAAGATAGCTGCCAAGACCCAAGAAAGTAAAATGACTCCTAAAACTTGCGTAAAGCGTTGACTCTCCTTATAACCCTTTAACAAAATATCTGGGGGAGTATAGCCGTTATTTGGGTTATATTCCGGCGGGACTAGCCGGTGAGGCTTACTCCGAGCTTACACTAGCAATTTAAGAATGAAAACTTCAATCGGTAGTGAGATAGTTGAGCGGTTGACATCCTTGGATCGGAGAGCTCAACAGATTCCTAGTCCCACCCTTCTTAGGCTACCCCAATTTAAATTTTAATTACCTAGTCCCTCTCATATTCTTCTCTCCTTCCATTCCCTTTGTTCGACGTGTACTCCTAGTAGAACAACTCCTCTGTAAACCATTCCCATTTTCTACATTTTCTTCAATAGTTAAAGTTGCTATTCCTTCAATTTTATTACTTTTTGTTTCCCCACTCAATTGTCTTTTAGTTATTTGATGTGAGGAATTATTATTGACAATAATCAGTTTTGGGGTAGTATCATATTGTTGAATATTTGGGGGTTCTGGAGGTAGTTGACGACGAACTGAGCGACGCCTTTCAAAAGGGCTTGCAGGGGGTGGTTGTTGATAACCAACATTTTCATCGTTGTAAGATAAATTCTACAAAGAAAAAGATAAGGATGAGTTAATAAATCCAATAAAGAGGGTAACGGTAATAGAAAATATTTCAGAAAGTGTGAAAGGAGAATAAAATCGTAATACCGATATCCCGTAACTTAATAATGAGATTCCCACCAATCCGAAATTTTGAAAATATTGGTTTCAGGTCTTTCGGAATTATATGGGGATCTCGGATAATACATACATTTCCCCAGACTTGGTAATGGACATGGATTTTGGTATCCGTATCCGTATACTTACGGCGGATACAGGCGGATATCCACAGGCATTTTGAACTTATTTGTATCCATATCCGTATCAATTACCAAGTCTGCATTTCCCTATCCCGCGCCGATCCCTAGTCTATTTACTAAAAATTATTTACTAAAAATGAACTTAAAAATTTTTTTGATGTCCATAATTTATAATAATTTTAACATTTAAAATTAAATTTACTAACCATATTAGAAGAATTTTGAATTCCTCTAGAATTGGGGGAGAATTGTTGTAAAGGTGATGGAGGTGTTGGTAATATTCTAGGCGAACTTGTTCTTCTGCTTGGTGGGAGTGTTACACTCCCATTCCCAACATCCTCAGAAGGTGGGGGTATGAATATTGCATCTTGAGAACCAGATAATCTTCCATTTGCCAAATCCAAGGGTGTTGGAGGTAGTCGACGGCGAAAGCTGCCCATTGGTGTGAGGAATTGCTGAATATTTAAATTTATTTTTTGGCGGAAAAATATTTAACAAAATAATTTTTCAAAAAATAATTTTAATTACATTAATTATACCTAGAATTGGTTTAGGAAAATTTTAGGAAAATTGGTTTAGGTTTAGGAATTGGTTTAGGAAAAATCTTGCGATTTTTTAGAAAAATATTGGGCTGAATTTTAAACAGAATTGTATACAGAATTTTCTTCGATTCTGCATTTCTTCGATTCTTCGATTCTAACCTTTGTTTTGATAAACTCTAATTACACTGCCCGGACGTCGCGGTCAATATGAGACCCATTCCTTTTAGGGGGTGTTATTGCCGATTGGAGGCTTATTGGATTTCATTAAATAATGAAATAATTTAATAAAGTGAAAGGAAGTAAAAGTAAACTTTTAAAGGGCAACAATTTAAATAAGTTGATTGGGAAAATATTTGAATTATGTAATCGGGCAGCAATAGTAAATTACATCAGTAATAGTGCATTATTAGATTAGATAATATTTAAATTTTAACATTTATTTTAAGTTAAAGATGAAAATTTACAATTTAATTCTTTTAAATTTTTGTTTTATTCAACTTTTTTCGTTATTATTTGGAATGAATCCGGGTCCTTCTGGATCACAACCAGGAGGAATGCATTCAGGAGAAAGCTCAGGATCGCGACCAGCAGGAGGGATGTATCCTGGAGAAGGTTCAAAATCGCAACCAGGAGGAATGTATCCTAGAGAAGGTCCTTCAGGATCGCAACCAGGAGGAATGCATTCAGGAGAAAGTTCAGGATCGCAACAACCAGTGGAACCAGATGTATGTCTTATTGTAGTGAAATAAAAATATAAACATTTTTAATAGGCTTTTACTCAAATTAGTCCTCTTATTGAGGAATTTGGCAACTTAAAGTACCTTCAGTTCATAACAAATTGGACGATGCGTAATTTCTATTTTTATTTATAAACAATTTATTTTTAAAAATAAAGATCCTGCGCAACCAATTACCAATATTAGAGAACAATATAACAATTTGTCTAATGTATATATTGCTTTATTAAATCAATCTGTTGAATTAAATGAACAATTAAAACAGCATTTAAATGCTAGAATCCAAAATCAGGCAAAAAATATTTTTTATATAAAATTTTATCAAAAAAGAGATTAGAAAAAAATAAGAACGAGATTAATGAATGAAATGATAAGGCCGGTAACATACTAAAATAACGTGAAGAGAAATCATCGCTCTCAGAGAGTGAATTCCCAGATAGTTAGCCACTAACTTATCCTTCGGAAAACGATTGAAGTAAGCTGGTCATATAAGCCTAGGGGGATATAGGCAAGCGCAAACAAGGGCAGATAACTTCAGATAACTTATAATAGGCAAGGGCAAACAACTTCATTCATTCAACCCTTTGTTCTATACTTTGTGGAGTTCATTCATGATTGCAGCATTCTCAACTCTGTTTATTAAACTAGAACCACAACCACTAGGGAACAGAACCAACCGCTTTACATTATGCAACTATATACAATTTTAATTTCAAATTTGTTAGGGCAACCCTAACGTGGAACAACAAATACGCAACCATCTTGAAATTAACAAAACTCAACAAGCCAATCGTTTAGCAGACATGCAAATACTTCGCTATTATCTCTATCGACTTCATAATTCTGATCAAGCGATTCGAAATGAAAGTAATTGGCTTTAATAATATTGACTTTAAATTATTTTATGGATTAATTGACACATTTAGTTGTGGCAGCATTAATTGGACACGGCCAGCATGGGCAAGGCCAATATGAACAAGGGCAACAAGAGCAACATGTAAATGAGCAATATGAACAAGGTCAACAAGGACAAGGCCAACATGATCAACGTGGACATGGACGAGTTCGTAGTGGTGGACATGGTGGATTTGTTGATGGCAATTGAAGGGGTATATTAAGATATTTATTTTATATTAATTTATAATTGAATGAAGTTATCAACAAGACGAACATATGTCTATACTTTTCTATCCTTTCTAGCACAATTTGTATTAGTCTTTAATTTCATTAATTTTTATTTCATTCTTTATTTAAACATTTTTCGGTAATTTGTAGTTAAAATACTCTTGTGATAAACAAAGTTACTAGATAAATTCAGTTTATTAATTATTAATAAGATAATCTTAGAAAATTACATATAAATATCTCTATTTCTTACTTTTTTTGACATTAGAGTATCCTCAAACGTCGGGCCCTGAAAAGTCAAATTCTCAAGTGTCGCGCATGTCCACACCTTATCCTACAAGCTCTGACGAGAATACAGGACACCAAAAATATATTGTGTTTAGGGGGAAAAAGATAAATTAAGGTGATGTGTCATTTTAATAACACGTAACCTTTAAACACGTCTGATTGCCTTTAAGAGAGAGTATCCTCAAACGTATATTGCTTCTCTTAAAGGAGAAGCATATCGCTTCTCTTAAAGGAGTGAGAGAGATATTTTAGATATTGCTTCTCGGAGAGAAGCATATTGCTTAATTCTCTCCTCTCTTTAACTAGCATCCGAAAACAGGAAAACAGTACATATAATACTTTATTTAAATTAAATATGAAAATTAATAATTTAATTTCTATTTTATATTTTTGTTTTATTCAATTGATGTCATTATCTGGAATTAAACCAAAAAAAGGTCCTTCAGGATCGCAACAAGGAGGAATGCATGTTTGCATTCATTTGCATTCAGAACAGGCTAAAATCCATTAAATCTCCAGATTTTGACCCAAATTCAAGCAAATACTTACAAAAATACTGCTGGAACCGCTTTTTTAATTTTGGTGGTTCCAATTCTACTTCTGGAAGCGGTTCTTAACCGATTCTTATCCGGTTTCAGTTCCAAAATTTTTTTATCTTATTGAAAAATTTACTAATTCTCATAAATAAACACATAATATATTAATAAACAGTTAAGATGTAGAAGTTTCTCGGGGATTACTAGATACTCTGGAGTTACAAGAATTATTTTTCGTTGGGAGATTTGGGTAGATTATGGTGGGTATCGAGTGATAGTAGAGGATTAAGAGGAATATTAATGTATTAAGCGGGGTTCGCGGTGGATTAGGATGGATATGGGGGAATTCCTACTTTTCTGCTCAACAGGAGAAAATTTTGAAAATTTCGGAAGATCCTTAAGTTAAGTTGGGGATGGGATTTACCTATATAAATTTCCATATTTTTTTACTGGCGGGTCAATGAAACGAACGAAAAACGTTGTTTTAGCATATGTTTATAAGATAGTTTTCTAGTTATCAATCCACATTTCCATATTTATCCAAATTTCACCATTTTTCCAAATTTCGGTCAATATGTATTTCTTTATTTTGTATAAGAATGTCTCCATAATATTAGCCAAAAGAGTTTTAATGTGGCGATGGATTGCAAAATTTCCAGAAATACAAATTTTCATGAAGGAATTTTTGTTTTTGCAGGCTTCCTGCAAATTTTTGCAGGAAAAATTTGTTTTTCAACCCTATTATAAACACATGCACTGCTCACGAGTCTATTTGCTTTAAAATTTAAATGTTTCGAAATTTCGATTTATAAGTGGAAAATAGAGATCACGGATAAATACATGCACATCTGACATGCGCATCTGCTTTATTTCTCAATTACAATAAATAAAAACATCCCTTTAAACTTACTTTCATCATGTTGAATAATATTATTTTTAACTAACAATCAGTGTTTTTAACAATCAAGGCTTTTAAAAAAATTCATTTTGAAAGTAAAATAGATATGTATACAAAAAGTATTTTTTAAAAAGATGATTTAAATCTTTTATTTAATTTAAAGATGAAAATTTACAATTTAATTCTTTTAAATTTTTATTTTCTTCAATTGATTCCATTACTTACTGGAATGTATCCAAGAGGTCCTTCAGGATCGCAAACAGGAGGAATGAATCCTGGAGAAGGTTCAACGTTGCATCTTTCACAAGTAATGGATGAAGTTAGTAAATTACTCAAGTTAATTCGTCCTTGGCTTCAACGAGTTGGCAACAGACTGCCCCGTTCGGGCATAGCTGTTCGGCCGATCGGTAATATTTAAATTAAAAAAGTATCGTCTATTTAAAATTTAAAAATGAAGGCAACCCTGCAAGTTTTCCACAAATTACCAATGTTAGAGATCAATACGAAAATTTGAATTCTGTGTACAGGGAGGTATCAACTGATTTCGAAAGTATTATTAAAATTAGAAACAACCATTTAAATGCTATAAACGAGTATCATGTAAGCAATATTTTTTTATTTAAAATTTTTTGTACTTAAAATTGGTAAATGAAAAGGGATATTGTTTGGAAAAACCGAGAATGAAACTAGAGTTGCGCGAGATCGAGATTTTAGAAAAAATCCGAGACCGAGATTGACCGAGACTCGCATGACCGAGACCGAGACCGAGATGCAAAATCTGACCCAAGACCGATATCGAGATCCGAGATAAACCGAGATTCTTCAAAACTTTTTTTATCCACCAAAACCCAACCAAATTAATTAAATATCATCTAAATCATTATCAAAATCATCTGTGCCCTCTCTAGGGCGCTGAAAAAGGAGGAAATCTGGCTTCTTGGCCTTCCAAAATTCTCAAAATTTTTGCCTAAGCGCTGAAAAATTGAGTCTTAATTACATCCATTTTTACTGGTCCATTTTTTACGGGTCGGCCGTTCCTATTTGTCCTGCTCCGCTCTCTAGACTAGAGGTCGGTAAAATCGCATTTGCAGGATCCTGTAACAGGATTGGGTTTTAAAATTTCAAACAGGACAGGATCCTGCAGGATTAATCTGTAGCAGAACAGAGCCAATACACCAATTAGGTTTCACAAGAGCAGGGTTAGGCCAAGAGGTTCCGCCAAACTTTTGCTTGGGTTAGGCCAAAGAGATTTAGGCCAAAGGATTCCGTCAAAGTAATTGGTTAGGCCAAGAGATTCCAACACACTTGGCCGAGGGGGCTTGCGGCGCTGAAAATCAAAGTTTTTGGCTAATATGTCCCTGTAGAGAAAAAAATGGGACTCTTCTCTAATAAGGGTATTTCTGAATCCAGCGAAAACACTAAATATTTCAACACAAATATTTTATTTCTCCAAAACCAATAAATATAACAGGAAGTTATTCAATTAAAGTTAGAGCAGGAAAAAAGCATAATAGAAAATGCTTGGTAATAGGAAAACATATAAGAATGAACCGATTGTGGGAAATGATTAAGCATATATATATATCTATGGACACAAGAGGAAAATTACAGCTAAAGTTTAGAAAAGCTGGGAAAAATTGTTTAGATCTATTTAGAAGATAAGGAGTACAAAAAAGTGTTTATGGACAATAATTAAAATTGTGGGAAAATAAAAATTGTTCCGACTTCGCTTCGCGACATCCCAACTGAATCTTCGCTGAAAGTTGTTGGAACAACTTCCCCCATCACTGAGTCAACATCCCCAATGTTGGGTCAAAAATCCTGAACCGTGAACATTATTCAGGACGGATCCTGTATCAGGATTGGGTTTTAAAATTTCATACAGGACAGGATCCTGTAGGATTAATCCTAAAAATCCTGGAATCCTGACAATCCTGAAAAACGAAAAAAGGCAGGATTTCGGACAGGATCCTGAAAAATCCTGTGCAGTGTCCTGTCCTGTGCCGACCTCTACTCAAAACAAATAAATTAAAATGAGTTACAACAATATGCCAATAGCAAAATTTTAAATATTTTGTCAAAATAAAAATAAATCTCAAGAAGGTCAATCTTTAGGGGTGTATACTGATCTCGGATCTCGGCGAGATTAAGTGCCGAGAATCTCGTCTCGGTTAGGTGGTCTCGTCTCGGCAAAACCGAGACCGAGATTGGAAAATGACCGAGATTCTCGTCTCGGTCTCGGTCGAGATATCGATCTCGCGCAACTCTAAATGAAACTAAATAAATAAGAGAAAATTAGTAGGATTGGAGAACGTTGAGCGAAGTTATGGCTCACACAGTAAACTTTGTCATGGAAAAATATTTTTTAGCGCTTTTAGAGGTTCGGATGGGTTTATCTCTATGGACCAAATTTCTATAATTTGGCACCAATAATTTTTCTAAAGAGTTGTGAATAAAATAAAAAAAATAAAAAATGAATTGTCAGTTTCCATTGACTTTGAAGAAAGTTAAGACAAAAAGAAAAAGTTATGAAAATTTGGCGCAGTCGTTATATATAATTTTAATTTTCCATTTCCTAGAATGTTCCTGGCTTCGTAGATCGAGCCAATCGATTAATAGGACAACTAAACACCAATCTTCAGAATAACATGGATATGCAAACTCAACTTTTATTTGATGTTCAAACATTTTACGGGCATGTCCATTTACTTTACATTGAGAATCTGGAGAATCAAAATGAAGGTAATTAATTGAATTTAATATAATCCACGTGCTATTAACCCGGAGGTTTCCTCTGTAAATAAATATATCAAAACTCGGAGGGTCTACGATTTAACAAGAATTATTGCATGAATTATTTAACACATTAAGATGCGGGAACAAGTGGACAGGGCCAACATGAACAATGGCACCATACAGGAGAAAGTTCAGGATTGCAACAACCCGAGGAACTTGTTTGTATTATTGTAGCGAAATAAAAAATAAAACATTTTTGATAGGCTTTTATTCAATTAGAAGCTCAAATTCGTCCGATGCTTGGCAAAGTTGGCGGCTCAGCACCTTATGCGGATCGAATTAGGCCGTTAAGTAATATTTATTGTTATTTAATTTTATAAAAATATAATTTTTAAAATAAAAACTATATTTAAAAATAAAGAAAACACTGAAAATTTGCAACGATGTGAAAATGTTGGGCAACAATATAATAATTTGTCTCATGTATACACTTATTTATCAAATCAATTCAATAGTATTGATAATGATTCAGAAAAATATTTGGTAAAATAAATAATTTTAAAAACGATATTTATTCAAAAGATCCATGAGCGACAAAAAGTAATTATGGCAGATATGAAAAAAATTCGCAGCTATGTCCGTCAACACTACAATGATTATATAGCGATGCAAAATGCTGGTAATTAATCTCTCTAAATAAATAGTATACTATTTGGTCAATTAATGTCAGTTTATTTTTACAAGTTTACGATTTAACGAGATTAATTAATTGTATTTTTATAATGGGATTAAAAGAAAAAAATATTTTATGGATTAATTAACACATTCAGGTGCAGGAACTAGTGGACATGGCCAACATGGACAAGGGCAACAAGGACAAAGCCATCGTGGACAAGGTCGACATGGAGGAGGCCGTAGGGGTGGACATCGTGAATTTGGTCCAGGCAATTGAAGTAATAAATGTAATATATTTTAGGATAGCTCCCCGAGCCTTCGGGGTCGGAAGTGTCGGGGATCGGGGGTTTGCTGAGGTAGAGCCTTCGGGGTTCGGGTCGGGGTTTTTGCCATAAAAATCGTAGGGGGACGGTGAGCTACCCTAATATATTTATATTTTATATTAATTAAAATTTTAATGAAAGGAAGATAATGGGAAGATCACGAGGATGGAAGGAATTTGCTAGTTAGCTCGTGTTGAATGAAAAAACGAAGACAAGAGTAGATATTAGACTTATACAAAATTATGACAAAACTCGAGTAGGTCCTAGCGAATTATTCTAGATTGTCAGTATCTAAACTTTAAATAAGGATTCTAAATCTTTAAAGCCAGTCAGGGATTTTTCACCCTAGTACCTAAAAAACATTCCGAGGAGAGTAGATCCAAAGTTCCGATTATTTTTAATTATATTTAATTCTTATTTTTTAAGTTTTGTCATAATTTGCCTTTCATTTCTATCAAGTAACATCTTCTATACTTTTTAAACTTTTATTTGAACCAGTGATGTCACGGGTTGAGAAAAATGTAGGGTCGGGTTTTCAAATTTTCTTTGGATTGGATTTTTTGGACTTTTCTTTGGATTGGAAAAAAAGTTCGGGTATTGGGTCGGGTTAGTATAAAATTTGAAGATAAAACCATATTTTTTGGAAGATCCTTAAGCTAAAAATCTTCCCTTTTTAGCGCCACAGGCGAAATTTGAGAATTTTGGATGGCCAAGAAAAAAAAATTAACAAAAAATTAACCTTTTTCTACAAAAAACGCGGGTCGGGTTTCGGGTCGGGTTTTGAAAAGAAAAATTCTCGGGTCGGGTTTCAGAAAATTTCTCGAATCGGGTTTAAGGTATCGGGTAGAAAAAAGGCCGGGTATCGGGTTTCTGGTAACCCGTGACATCCCTGATTTCAACGGTAACACGAAAATTTCTGCCCGATATTCGTGGCACATTACTGGAGTTTCAAACAGTATTTTAAAGGGAGCAAGTCCCATAAAAGTCTCGATAATTTTCTTTTCTTTCTAGAACAATTTGTATTAGTTTTCAATTTTCTGTATTTTTATTTTACATATTTTTAATCCACGCAGATGTTTTTGATGTTAGTTAGAATACTCTCGTGATAAAAATTAGTTAGAAAATTGTGTCTTTTTAATTATCAGGATTCAGACGTATTATATTATTATTTTAAAAATCGTAGACGTTAAACAAAAGATTAAAAAAGTTTTCAAAATATTGTTGATTTTTTGACCAGGGCCAGCATCCTGGATCTAGTTCAGGAAATTGAAGTAATTAATATCTTTATTATTAAGATGAACAGGGCTAGCATGGACAAGGTCAACATGGATTAGGTAAACGTAAATTCTGTCCGCAGGCCGGGGGAACCTTTCTAGCATAAAATTTTTTAGTTTTTAAATTTTATTCTATTTTTAATTTGGACAGTTTTTAGCTGTTTTGTACATAGTTAACATACTCTTGAGATAAATTATCATTATCAATTTTGTTATTTTTCTCAAAATAAATTTAGTTAACTTGTTAAAATACAGTCGGTTAAATAAAAGGATTAAGCCTCCAACTGGCAATAACATCCCAAAAAGGAATGAGTCCCTTATTGACCGCGACGGTCCGGACGGGAGTAACTACTAATAATTACCGTATATGCTCTAATAATTACCCTGGGTAATTCAACCTTTAGTGAGAGGGGGCTAGAGAAGATAATTAATAGAGAGGGGCTAGGGAGGATATGGAAGGGGCTATAGAGGTGTTGAACTCATTGCTGCTTCAGGCGAATATTAATCAAGAGGGGTAATTATTCGAGTTTTAAACTATGAAAAACATTGAAGTAAAACATTTGGGAGGGGGTAAGTATTGCTTCAACCTGCCCTGGAGGGTATTTAACTGAGAGGGGCGCAATTATTTAAGAGAGGATATTTATTCGAGCATATACGGTATTTAAAAATTTTCAGAAATATTTTTAAAAAATTTTTAAAATTTAAAATACAAAAAAACACCTGTTGGGGAGAAGCACCAAATCCACCCCCATGACTTGTCAGTGTTGGACTCATAGCTGCTTCAGGCGAATAAATAAACAAATCTGGTATTTGGTTATCACCAGCGTAGCTTTTTCTTCGTCTTTCTGGTCTAAATCCTTCTGGAAAAACAGAATTTGGTGAAAGAAAAAAATTCCCGTTTCCGCCACTAGTGACGGAAACACTGGCCGCTGATGGACGGCGTCCATTACGGCCTGGACTGCTCGAATATGTTGTTGTTGCTAAAGCCATTTTAAAAATATTTTTAAATTTTTAACTTGCTCTGTTGTTTTTATTTTTACTTTTTGAGGTAATTAGTGTGTGTTTTTAATATTTTTTTTAAATCTTTTAAAGTAAAATGAATAAAAATACAATTTTGTAGTAATATAAAATTTACAGGGTGCGCCATAAGTAACCGGACACTTTTAAATTCCTTATAACTTTTTTTATTGTCAATATTTTTAATCGGTTTTAGGCTTATTTTTTAGCTTATTCAATTCTCTATTATGGCTAGTCAACGTGATTCTATAATTTCACTTTTTTGGCAAAAAAATTCTGTCCGCAAAATTTCATCTCTTTTAGATGTCCCAAAGAGCACTGTACAAGACACAATCAAAAAATTCTGGTGAAAATTTTTTGGGAGAAAAATTTTTTGAAATTAATTTAATAATCATGGCACAACAGGACTCTACTCCGGCACACAAGGCGAAAGAAGTTCAGGACTGGTGGAAGGCCAATTTTCCTGGGTTCATTAGCGCTCAGAAATTGCCGCCATACTCCCCGTATCCAAACCCGATGAATTATTCTTTTTGGTCTATTTTGGAGTCCAGGACCTGTGCTATGCCTCATAAAAGTTTGGAGTCTCTGCGCCACTCTCTCCCCCGAGAGTGGGACTTAATTACACTCAAGGAGGTGCGTGCTATTTGCGAAAAATTTTTTTCACGCCGTCGCCTCTGTACCAAAGCCAAGGTTGGGCATTTCGAATCTTCTTGATTATTATTATTCCTTATTTAATTCTCTATCATTTGATTGTATTTCGATTTTATTTGATTGTGTTTTAATAAAGGTATGAGAGAAAACAAGTGTCCGGTTACTTATGGCGCACCCTGTATTTAAAATTTAAAATATTTTTGGATATAATGTAGATTTTTTATTTTTCTTGATTATCACAGATTAGAAGCTTCTTAGAATATTCGGGAAGAGAAAACCTGTTTTATTTAATTTTTTCTTTTATTTAGGATTCCTGAAAACTAGGGTTGCCGTTTTCGATTCGAGCCAACGTTCCGTGCATTTTTTCGAGCTTTATTTTTTCGATTCGGTTCTTCGAGCATTTCAAGCTAAAAAGCCTCGGCTCGCTCGATATTTTTAATTCGGTTTGAGCGAGCTGGCAACCATCCTAAAAACTGTAATAGTTAAGATCATGTAACGGTTAAGGTACGGACAGACATTCATGGACCACCGATATAATCGTTCTAAATTTATCTGATAAAGGGTTAAGCTAAAGTATCTTAAGGTCCAGAGGTTGCAGACTTCCGAAAATAGGTAGGCTGATATTCCTTGAAATCCGGTCTATAAATGTCTTTAACGAATACCTAGCCTGATAAAATCACCAGATTAATTTTCTTAACATATTAGCACCTAATTAAAAATTCAAAGAACACAGATAGAATTGTGTTTATTATAAAAATATTTTTCTGAAGAAATTTTTTTCTTTATTTTTAATTGTGACAGCAAAAAGAAGAAAGGGAAAGAAACACGAGATAAAAGCAATTGGAGCTGTCAAAACACTAGTTGACAGCGTGAGAAAATAAAAAAATAAATAAACGCATAAAAATATGAGAAAAAATCCTCTCTAAAAAACAAAAAATTTTTTATAAAAAGACCAGCAAGTGCAAAAATTTTAATTGGCAAGAAAAGTCCAAGAAAAAAAAGATTATTTTTTAATAATTGAATGTTAAAGCCTTATAAGAATTAGCCTAGCATTCACGTGCAAAATGAAGCTCCAATTGCTTTTATCTTGTGTTTTTATTTATCCTTCTTTTTGGTAAAACACCAAGATTTTAATTAAAAATATTCCTTAACAAGGGTTGTTCCCCGTCCCCGCCTCCCCTCCCGTC
The DNA here is from genome assembly GCA_902706615.1 of Meloidogyne luci. Lineage (NCBI taxonomy): Eukaryota > Metazoa > Nematoda > Chromadorea > Rhabditida > Meloidogynidae > Meloidogyne > Meloidogyne luci. The sequence goes on along the minus strand of CACSLI010000133.1, from coordinate 610,879 downwards.
GGAGAACAGCCCTACTCATAACAAACATAAAATAATTAGCTATATCAATTAAAGTCTGACCTATTCAAAGTAATCTTGATCACAGTTTCATCTTAATATCTAAAGGCTAACAAATGAAGGAATATGTCCTTATTTTGACAATTATCTGTCAGCCAAAAGGTCAGAATAAGAAATACAATAAATTGAAAAAATTGGACTTCAACCATAATTCTGTTAATAATCAGACATATTTTGTAAAATTATGTTGATATAAATCTAAGGTTTGTACTAGTGTGTATTAAATTAAAAGATAAATCTATATCAGAAGATAATTATGAAAAATTAGGACGTGGTCTAAATTAAATAAAATAAATAATTATCATACTATATTTTTAAATAAGATTAAAAATAGCAAAATTCACGAAAAAATATTTTTAAAAAAGTTTTGCATTATTTAAAGGAATAAAAAATAAAGCAATTTTAAAAGATTGGAAAATAAAATGACTTAAATTTATTTATTTAAAAAATAATTTACATATCCGCAAAAAATTTTTTTTGATAAAATAAATAATTCAGTGACATAAAATAAATCCAAAAATAGTGAACATCCGAATGGTAGAAAGAAAAATTATTAAAATGACTAAAAATTATTTACGTAGATAGAGGATTCCAAAAATAAAAATTTTTTTGCAGATTTTATAAAATAGGATGATTAAAAAAATAAATATATGTACAATCGGACATTAATTTTTAACTGAAAAATGGATCTTATAAAGAGGTGTATTTTATTATGGAGGTAACTTAGTGGCCAACAAAAATGAAAAAAAAATGAAAAAATCTCTTAAGTTTAGGGTTACTTAATTATGATAATTTGCGGCCCAGTCTGTATTAAATAGACAATAATATTTCGGTAAAGCCTACTGTATAGCCACGACGAGGTCATATTTTGGGTCATAACTTAATTAATTACTAACTGATAAAAATAAGTATTATATCAATCCAAAGCTCTTGATGTAAGAATTATTTCATCTAAAATGATGGATTTGATTGAATCCCACTACTAAAAGTTATGTCTTGATAACTATAAAAATTCACGATTGCGCGTACTTCTTTGGCCATAACTTTTTAATAAATTAACTGATCAAACCAAACCTTTTAGGTAAAATAATCTCCACATCCAGAGCTTTCGAATGATATAAAAACTGTTAAAATCGGTTAAGATTCGAAAAAGTTATGGTAAAAAATAGGGACTCGTTAAGGCTACACAAAAGCGTCCCCTGCCCTTACAATAAAATGAACTTGAATAAAACTTGAAAAAAAAACTTTTTTTGGAAATATAAAATCTATTTTAATTTAAATAAAGATTTATATCTTTTTTCTAAAAAAAGTAAAATTCTTTAAAAATCAAAAAAAAACTTTAAAAATTATAAAAAAGGGTTAAATAAATTCCCTAAAGGATTAATATCCTTTCCCCTCAATTCTTTTTACGGCAACACGAAAATTAAGGAAAAGGCATGTTTTAAGAAAATGTTTGTAATTTTTGGTTTATATTTTTAAAGCATTTTTCTACACGGTTAAATGTTCAAAAAAAAATTTTTTAAGGAAAAAAAGTTCCCCGCTGGTCCCTCTGTTACCTCCAAAAAATAAATAAAAATTCAATTCTCTCCCTCATTTTCCAAAAAAAGTCAATGCCATTTGTTTAGCATTAAAAATGTGTTAAAATAGTGGAAATTTGAATGGAATAAAAAAAGTTATAAATAGATTAAATTGAAAAAGAGTGAAGGGGGATTTAAATTAAATAAATTTAAAAGGGGGGGATTAAATATTTTAAAGTAAAAATTAGAAAAAAAAATAAAAGTTGGGATTAAAAAAATTAATTTAAGGGTATCTTTCCCTTCTAATAATCCTAAAAGTGTAAGTAAGGTTGACGGATCTCGGGAAATCACCGGATGTCCTGATTCGGAACCTAATACAAAAATCCGCAACCTTAAATTAGAAAAATAAGTGGATAAATAAGTCTGTTATGTTAATAGAAAAGGTCGGTTGGAATCTCAATTAGAGTTGGACACGACCGGTCCGGTATTTGTTTAAAACTCAAAACCGAAAACCGTGTGTTTTAAAATTGAATTAACCGAAAACTGGTGGTAACGGTTAATATCCGGTAGTGTCCAACCCCAAGTTCAATGTATTTTTTGAATATGTACATGTTGTGGAACGTGTAAAAAAATAAATTTTTTTTCTTAACATTAAACAAGCCATTGTAATAAAAGTTTTTGTTTTCATAAAATGGTTATATAAATATGAATTTAAATATTATTTTCTCTCCACACCTTCTTTAATCAATTTAATTTAATTTTTATTTAAAAATAAAAACCCAAACACGCAAATATAAAATTAATTTAAGCGGAAACAATAAAAAAAGTTTAAAAAGGAAAAATTTAAAAATAAAAAAGGGGAAAAACGTAGGCGACAAATTGAATTGGCAATGAATTTTTGTTGCCCAAAAATGGAAAAATTGGGGATAGTTTGTATTGTTTTTGTGTACTTTTTTGGAAAAAGAATTGTTTTGTGTTTTTAAAAATAGAAGTAGATTTTTTTACAAAATCTACAAAATTCCTTGGAAGGTATTTAATTTACAGTAGAGACCCGGGGATCTAACCTACGTAAAAATAAATTTAAAATTTCGGGTTTTGGAATGTCTAGATTAAGGTTGGCGGATAGTTGGAAATCTTCGGATATCCGAACCAAAAATTTCCGGATATCCGGCCTTTTTTCGGATCCGGATATCCGGATCCGCCAACCTTAGACTACATCCTTGGTAGAGACACGGATTTATTTTTAAGTTGTAAAGGTTGATTCCCAAAGAAATAAAAAATTTTGTCTAAAAGAATCTCGATCTCAATAACTAAGATTTCTGATTGAGATATAGTCTCCAATTTTCAATAATTCCAATAAATTTTTTCTCACAAATAAATTAAACTAAATACTTTATTTCAATTTTTTTCGAGACCGAAAAAATTAAATAAGAATGACATCTAAATTTTTAATAAAAAAGTATAAATTATAAACTATTAACTGTTTATAGATTTCAGATAAATATTTTTATGGCTTCGATAATGCAAGCTTTTTGGTATTTAAAATATTAAAATTTAAAATATTTTTAATCCAAAAAGGTTAATAATATCCCTCTAGGGACTCTTTTAAGTAATCCCACACGAAATCAAAAATCTAGGTTATCGAGACCGAGAGTCTCGCAGGACAAAACTTTTTGATTTTTTCGATATTTTTAGAGAAAAAATTAATTTCCGAGAAACGAGATCAAGAAAAAAATTAAATAAAAATTATATGGCCTGCTGCAATATAGAACAATCCCAAAAAATTGCTTAAAAACGATAAAGGCACAAAAAAGGAAGAAAAAAAAGGGAAAGGGTTGTCATTTTTTCTAGAAAAAAAATGTTCTAAATTTAAAATCAATTGAATATTCCATTTTTGCCATTTTTTCTTCGTCAAGTTTTTTACATAAAAAGGAAGGCCTTCAATTGCTCTAGGAGGACATGCGCGGCAAACCGAAGGAAAAAAATTAAATTTACTTTTGCCGGCATTTAAACGAAAATAAAAAGGCAATAAATGGAGGAAAGGATTTTATATATGGCTTTATTTTTTTATTTCGTTGACGTTTAAATAATCAGATTTAAAAAATAATTTTATTTTTAAAGACAAAAATAATTAAGGGGAAAAGTAAAAAATAAAATAAGAATTCTAAAAATATATGTATGTATTAAAATGGAGAATGAAAGGGGAAAAATTTCTTAAATTATTTTCTGAATCGAGTTTGAGGAATGTCTGTAAACTGTTTTTGTTTGAGGACTGTGGCGCATGCCCTTCTATAAAATAGGGTGACTGATAATATAAAGAACCTTTAAATATATTAGTTAAGGTATGGTTGCCGGTACATAATCGAACAAAACGGAGCAAACCGACGGGTTTCGTTTCTGTTCCAGAGATATAGGAAGATTTTTAAACAGAACCTAGTCTAGGTCTCAGTGGCCATAGGTTCTAAAATAACAAAATAAGTAGAATAACGTTTCCTGATCCGATTTATCCGCAAATAATTATCTGCAATTTTTGTGCGGCAAGAAACAGTAGGAGGTGTAGGAACTTTAAACTAGACTAAATTCGGAACTCGGAACTTAAAAATTTTTGGAACTTTTCAGAACAAGAAAAACGGATTTTCCTTTCAGGGGGTATAAAGGAAGTAAATACTGAAGATCTCGTTTAATTCCTTTAATTAATTTCAGTAGAAAAAAATTTATTTTTTTGTGTTGAAGACACAAATTCTAAAAAAGGAAAACGAGCTTTTTCTGAATTCTAATAATCCAAAAAATACTTAATTTACCATTAATTTATTTTTAGTCACATTTTTTGTTAAAAAAGGGGAGAAAAAGAAAATTATTCAAGCATGCATCAATGAGTAAATAAAAAAATAAAATTTTACACCCTCACAAGAAGGAAAAATATTTTATTTATTTTCTTTTTGATTTTTTGATATATTTTGTAACAATATTGAATTTTTAATGAAAATTTGAAAGTTAAAAATTAAATAATTTTTGGTCTAGAAGGGAAAAGGTAAAAAAAGCAAAAATAAAATTGACCTAAGAAATAAGGAAAAAATTTTTTTCAACAGGTATATGGTTGAAAGTTAAAGATAGTCCAAAATATTTAATTATCCGAATAAATCTCCCTTACTGGAAAAATGTATAGGATTTTAATATTAAATAGTATCTCAATAAGATAGAAGTGAAAATACGTGTGGCACCTTAGGTAAACATGTAAATACTTGGAGGTTTTTTTCTCCTGAAATTTATCCTCCCCGTATTTATGCTCAATAAAGAATTTTTAACTTCAAGAAATATGGGCTGGGGTTACCCAAAAAATTAGTGAAAAAAGTCAAGGTTAGGGAAACTATAGGGTTTGAGTTTTGTCAATGCAGATATGACTATCATGCACGTATTTGACCGTATAATAGTATAGTTTATGGTGGCTCGAGCGTTGGGTCATCCGGTTCCCGCAAGCGGGAACCGGAGACGCGCCCGAGCCGCTTATCTCCTAGATTTAAAACCTCTACTTTTTCTTTTAAAATATATATTTATTCTTTGGGAGGTTGGGATTTAAAAATTATATGAATGAATTAAAGAAATCGCGGGTGAGGAAAAAGTTTAGTGACAGCTGTTCTTTTTCCTATCACATTCCCCTCCTCCCTCCAAGTTCATCCTTGAACTTTTAAAGTTTAAAGATGTTTTGGTAGCTTTAAGGTGAACTTGGAGGAGTAGGGCCCTACAAACATATTAAATTTGGCTTAAAATTTATTTTCTCTATTTTTATTTTTAATCAATTTTTTTTTCTTTTTCATCTTTTATTAAATTTTTCTTTCTTTTGTATTTTCAATTTAGTAGGGGCCAGGTGGCAGAAAGATTTGAGTGGCCAAAAGGAAGACACAAGTTATTTAAAATTCGAAAGCATTCCATAAACCAATCGAAGAATTTCCTTTTAATTTTAAACATTTATTAAATATTTCATCAAATTGAATTAAAATATTTAATTTATTTAAAATTAATTTTATTATTAAACATCAATGTTCACTTTATTATTAATTTTTGTTTTTGTGTGTTCTTCCAATGGTCATTCCTTATGTGGGTAATTTTAATAAACATATTTTAAAATAATTTTGGTATGAATTAAAATAATTGTGATAGTAATTGTGTTGTTGAATATTGTGATTAATATGACAAAGAAATATTTATTAATAGTTTGATGAAAATATCTAATGTAATTATGAATATTTGTGATTATTATAGTATTTTTTTGAAGTTTTTAATTTTTATTAATTTTTTTGTTGCTTTATTTTTATTTTATTGGTTGTTGTTGTTGTTATTGTTACCTCATTTCGCGGTTGGCTTTAAGGTTAAAAATTCCTGGACCTCCTCAAGGTTTTCCAAAATTCGGTTAAAAACCAAAGTATTAAAAACAGTGTTCACTCCAATCTCCTTTGTAGTTATTTCCACCTTCTTATTTTCTTTCGCTTTAATTTTTCTCATTTTATCTTTTTTGTCTTTTTCATCTATATATCCCATAACCGAACGTCTAACTGGTGACATAGAATATTCTCGCGTTTTATAACCTCTAGCGACGAATTCCTCATCAAAATCCTTTCGTCGAGATTTCATTTTTTCTTGATATTTCCCCAATTTTAACAATTTTTCTTCTTCTTCCTTCTTCTTTATTATTTTCTCCTTATCTTCAGGTAACTCTTCAGGAACGACATCGTCTATTTTATCAACCACTGCTCTTTGCACCACTCGGCTAGCAAATTTTGCAAAATCACCAACACCAGTCTTCTTCTCTTTTGGCTTAGTATCCCCTTCATTTTTCATTTCGGCTTCTCTAGGCTTCTTTTTCCCATCATCCAGTTTCTTCTTTACTATTTCAGCTTCAGTTTCAGCCTCCTTTCTTGTTTGCTTCTTTTCGTTTTTTCTCCCTTTCTTCTTCTCTTTCCGCTCCTTTTCCAACGCTTTTCTTTCTTTGTCCAGCTTATCCTGTATCTTAGAATGGAACTGATCGCCTTTTTTCAGAATCTCTTTCCATATATCATTATGTTTCGTCAGCATGTCGTCTTCGTATTTGCTTCTAATTCTCTTCAAACGGTATGCCATTTCCCAGTCAACAGAATTAGCGATTTCCTGTTCCTCCTTCTTCCTCTTCACTCCGGCACTTCTACTTTTATTGTCCTCAATATTTTTGGCCATCTTTTTGTCTTTTTCTTTTCCCTTATCTTCTTTTGAATATGGCATAATTCTTTCCTCATCCTCAGAAAGTTCAGGTGATGACACATCCTCAAAGTGCCATGGGAGTTTATTCTGTTGTTCAATAATTATTGATGATGAAGTTGAATTAGAATTAGGCATTTTTAGGATAATATTATTTTTAGATTTAATTAAATCTTTTTTTATCTGAAAATTTATATTCAAATTAGTTTCCGTTGTCGCATGTGTGTTAGTAAATTTTTTAGTATCCTCTTCAAAGCTTGAGTTATGAGTAATAGCATTAGTTTTGTTAGGTGCAGTTAATCCCAAACTGTTAGTGACAGAATTAATTTGTATTCGATCCTCTCCATCACTATCTGACTGCTCCAAATTAGTATCACCAGCCACTCTCTTATCTTTTTTATTTAAAATTTCTTCAGAATAAAATGGTTTGCATCTATCCATATGAATCAACCATGCATATGAATCAACTATTTATAGTTTTAATAAACTCGTGGTCCGACACCAGATAACTCCGGCCGTAGTTAAAAGGTGTAAGAGCCACGTTAATTAATCTTTTATATTTCTTTTATTTTTGTTGATCAACTAATTAATTTTATTTTTTCTTTCTATATTTATTTTTGGGCCCATATGATTTTTTGGTGTGATCTCCCTTTTTAGATTTATTGGATGTTCTTTGGACTTATTTTATATTAAAATTTGTATTTTGTGTTATGTAATTCTGACTATTAAATTTTAAATAATTCTGATTTTTGTATTTTGTTTTTAATAAATTCTGATTTTTGTATTTTGTTTTTAATAAATTCTGATTTTTGTATTAAAATTCCCATTTTTGTGTTTTATTTTAATTATAATTTTTAAGTGGAATTTGAAGAGGTTGCCTGTCCCGCAGACTTAAAATGTGTCCACCGATGTTTTGGACCAGTAGAATGGAATGAGCCGATTATTTGTTCAAAAACTCGGCCTGTAGTTACAACTGAGGCGGAAGATAAACAAGAACCACAATTCTCACATACACTTCACTTTTATATAATTTACGCCCTCCTTGGTTTAATCCTGGTCTCTATCCTTATCTTGGCTTATTATATCTCTAAACATCGTCCTACAATTCCTGGACGTCCCATTCCAAAAAGCACTCCAACTACCACTAAACTTAAACCCAAACCGATTTTTATATCGGCAGTATAACTCCTTAATAAATCACCGCACTCACCACCACAGCACAATAAAATTTTTGTTAATTTAAAATTAATTTGTTGAAATTATGTGCTTGTTGATCATTCAATTGTTAAAATAATTAATTTTAATACAATAAATAAATTTGTTGATTTAATTCCAGTATTATTTAACAAATATTAAAGTTAATGAACGTAAACATTTTTTTGAGTGGGAGTAATAAACACCTGTTTGAAATAAAGGTAATAACATACTTGATCCAGGTAAGAGCCAGTAAATATATGTTGTAATAAAATAATTATATTAATAATGTTGAAATTAGATACGTTAAAATAGAAATATAATAAGTTGAAATTTATAAGTTGGAATAATAAATTTAATAAATTGAAATAAAATATTGTTGAGTGTTGAATCCAGTAGCGATACGGTATTCTAGGACCTCCATATAATAGTATAGTTTATGGTGGCTCGAGCGTTGGGTCATCCGGTTCCCGCAAGCGGGAACCGGAGACGCGCCCGAGCCGCTTATCTCCTAGATTTAAAACCTCTACTTTTTCTTTTAAAATATATATTTATTCTTTGGGAGGTTGGGATTTAAAAATTATATGAATGAATTAAAGAAATCGCGGGTGAGGAAAAAGTTTAGTGACAGCTGTTCTTTTTCCTATCACAGACCGTATACACGGATACTCGGAAAATTTTTTTGAGTTTAATTTTAAATTATTTTTAATTTTTAAACACACACTAAAACCAATAAAGTAAAATCAGCCAAAAATTAAATTGTTGTTGTTGTTATTTAAATATTTTAAATATATTTTACTTAGAGTAGCACGAGGTCGAGGTTTTTTGAAAAAACCGAGACCGAGGATCACCGAGGCAGGAAAAGCCGAGATCGAGGTCGAGGGGCTAATTTTGACCCGAGACCGAGGTCGAGGACCGAGGATAACCGAGGTTTTAAAAAAATTTTATAACATTGCAAAATCTAGTTAACCTTAGTAAAATTTTCAAATATTTGCTAAATACTTATCAAATTAATATTTTACATCTGATTTATACCCAGTAGGCTGCCCATAGAGATGTCCAAGACTCATGGGCTTTTTTAGTTTTGGTCTTGGGGTGTAGTCTTGGTCTTGACTTTTTTGAGCTTTTAAAAACTTACACTCCTAAGAATTTAACTTTTTTGATTTCCACATTTTATTTTTAAAATTGAAAAATCTGTCTTCTTGGGCTTCTAAAATTCACAAAATTTTTGCCAGCGGCGCTTTAAAAAGGGAGAAATTTGGCACTTGACTTCCAATATTCTAAAAATTTTCGCCAGCGGCGCTGAAATAGGTAGAGATATCTCCTTGGTCTTTACTTCGATACTATTTGATTATTTAGTAGACTGGGTTTAGACGGATATGGGGGATCAAACGAGAGTATAAGGGATCTAGAATGGATTAATTGAATGTAAGTGGATTCAGCAGATTAAGAAGGATATCTTGGATTTGTGTGATAGAGTGTATATAAGAGATTCATAGGAAGCCATAAAGTTTGGAAGGAAGCCATAAAGTTTCCATAAAGTTTTTGGAAGGCCATAAAGTCAGATCTTCCATTTTTAGCGCCGCAGGCGAAATTTTTAAAAATTTTGGAAGGCCTGAAGCCAAAAATCTTACTTTTTTTTGCGCCACAGGCGGAAATTTTAAAAATTTTGGAAGGTAAGTCACCATATTACCTCCATTTTTTACAAAAAAGCAATTCTTAGGGGTGTATATTTAGCCTCGGTCCTCGACCGAGATTCAGGGCGAGGACCGAGACGAGGTTCCGAGGCTCGAGGTCAGCAAAATCGAGGTCGAGGTTGAAAAATCGCCGAGGACCTCGACCTCGGCCTCGGCGAGGCCTCGACCTCGTGCTACTCTAATTTTACTGCAGCAACAACAATATTCGAGCAGTTTTTTTGCGGAAAATAAATTTAAAAAATAATTAATACTTACAATTCTATTTATGTATTAATTCATATGTAGAATATATGCTTAAATCTGAAATTAAAAAAAATTAATTAACAAATTAATTAAAGTAGGGAGGATTGTATCACGAACGTTAGGGGCTCAATTGAAACTCCTCAAGATGAGGGAATTTCAATTTGTTTCCAGGCGATCGGAGTATATGTATTACATGAATGTACATAAACGGATTTTGAAAAACGAAAAGCGAAACGCGAAAATTAAAAATAATTTAAAAGGCGAAGCGCGAAAGACAGAACTCGAAGTAACTTAACAAGCTATGGAGTTTTAGGGTTCAAATGTTATCGAATAGAGCCAATACCTTAGCTTTACTTTCCATAATGTCCAATAGAGCGGTCCGAGATTCTTGGTCTTGAGTCTTGATTTCAAGAATTTTCTTGGGTTTTTTAGGTATTGGTCTTTGGGACTTTTTTGTCTTGGGGTCTTGGTCCTGGGGTGAAGTCTAGGTCTCGACTTTTTTGAGCTTTTCTAAACGATGAAAATAATTTTAAAAAATAAAATTACTCATCAATAGAAAATAAATAAATTTAAAAAATAATAAGAATTTAACCAAATTTTTATTCTTTCCGGTCGTTTAAATATATTTAATGAAGATAATTGAGAGAAAAAAAATATATTTATGGTCTGTGAGGATTAAAAAATATAAATTTTGTTTAAATTAAACGAATAATTTTATAAGAGATTAAAGAAAAGTCTTCTCGAAAGTCGATTAAAATAATATTAAAAATATTTAATTTTTAAAGTTTTGACGTTTTATTAAAGTTTAACCCTTCAAGAAAAACAGAAAAAAATTCAAAAAATGGTAAAGAGACTAAATCTACCAAAAAAATAAAAGAACGTATAGGATTTTATTCTGAGAGCTCTCATATTGGTAGTAACAATGACAACTATCCGCAGCTAGAGATATTTTTATGAATTTGAGTCTGAGTTTTGTGCAGCAAGCATTTCAACTATGAAGAAAACTCATACTCAAATGCCTGAAAATATCTCTAGCTGCGGATAGTTAGCATTGTTACTACCAGCATCAGATGCAGATTTGTTTGAAAATAGACAGACCCTCATAAAAGGTCATAGAGTTCTTTAAAGCAAAGTTCTGGTTTTTCGGTAGACTCCACGAATGAAACTAACTGATATTCTTAGATATCAAATAGAGTTACAGTTGAATCTCGTTATAATTAGGGTTGCCGTTTTCGAGTCGGGCCGACGGTCGAGTCATTTTTTTCGGGCTTCATTTTTATCGAGTCGGGTCAAACGAGTCTTTTTCGGGCTTCATTTTTATCGAGTCGGGTCAAACGAGTCTTTTTTGGGCCTCATTTTTATCGAGTCGGGTCAAACGAGTCTTTTTCGGGCCAAATATCCTAGGCCCGACTCGATCTTTCGGTCCGAGTCGGGCCATTTTGGCAACCCTAGTTATAATATAATATAACTCTACAACATGTACAACTCAGTTTGTTTACGTCTTTTAATTGTGTCTATGGGTGTACTCGGTATTTTGAAAAATTCTGGATCTGAATTGAGGTTAGTAACCTGGACAGGATTCTTGATCTGGATCCAGTAAAAATCCAAACTTGATCCAGATCAGGACCGATCTCTAGTGTATACTATAACAAGATTCGAATGTATTAAGAAACTTTCGAGATTATTTTATTTTTTCGATTATCTAAAAATTTTATTTTTGAAAAATAAAAGAATTTATTTTTGGAATTTAAGTCCAATAATATATTATTAATAGTAGAGAATAGACAGACATTTTTAAAAAATGAAATATTGTTTTTTGGAAAACAAAAAAAAATAAAATAATGGCTTAAATGGATTTTTTTGTTTTTTTGTTTTATTTTTTTTGGAAAGAATAAATTTAAAAAATATTTTAAACAATTATTTGGATAGTTATAGGCAGTTTTTTTTAAAGTTTAACAGCATTGACTGGTCGATTCCAAAAACTTTTGAATTAATCGAAGCGTAAAATGAAAAGGTGTGAAAACCGAAAAAAGCATTTTTAATGCTTTTTTAGTCTACTTGGTTCCTAGAAAAAATAAAAAATAATATGATCATGAGGGAGTCATGAGAGGAGATTACATGGATAAATCATCAACAGAATTTTAGACCAAAAATTTTACAAAAATTCACAAAAAGACTAAAATGTTTCGCTCGTTGTCAGGGGTGAGCGCATTGCATTTCGCGTTTTTGAGATTGTCTCTTGCGTTCACTCCTGTTCGGTGTGACAAATCTAAAAGAGTTCGAAATGTCGAAATTAAAAAAAACGAAATAAATCAGAAAAAACAAAAATAATATGATCATGTGTTGAAAAGGTTGGAATTCATCATTTTTTCATTAAATTTATGGAGTTGAGGCGTAGGCTAATAAAATTTTTTAACAATTTAGTATCTAAATTTAGTCGCTAAATTTAATCCAAAAATAAAACAAAAACGTTTAAAAAGTTAAGTTCAAAATTTTCAGACCTAAGTTCGGATATTTTTCTAGACGGATAGTGAAATTGTTGGGGAACATTTAGAGAGACCATTTTTGAGGACTCATTTAGCGTATGATCTTCCCAGGGCGGTAAATCTTAAATTTAAAATTTTTCAGTTTTCAGCCTGCATCAGCTAGAAATGATTCGGAAAGCGTCAAAAAGTCGGAAACTGACTGCCGGGACTAAAAAACAGGTCTTATTTCAATAATTCTTAAATCCCCCCATCCGAAGGACAAGATTCGTTGTATAATGGAACTTAAGTTAAAATGAATTCATCAAACAGAAAAAAATTTTTTTTCCTAAATTAATTTCCTACAAATAAAATATATAAATATTTTTATTTTTTCTTCATCCAAAAAATTCCTAGGGGACTAACAATCTTTTTTTCACTTTCTACCAATTTTTCAGAAACAAATTGCCTTCAAAAAGAGTTTGTAACAAACAAAAATATTTTTTCCTTTTTTTGACAAAACCGTTCCTTGACAAACAAAACAAAAAGAAAATCTTGATGCATCACGGAAATTGTGGGGGGAAAGAAAATAAAAAACAAAACAAAAAATAATTTGGAGAACAGCTTTCTTATTAAAAAAATTTTTTTTATTAAATGAATGGAAGAATTTATGTACTTGAAAGAAATTTTTTTTATTGTTTAAATAAAATAAAAGAAATATAGTCGAATTTTGATAAGATGTCTCGCTCGAGACCTAAATGAGAAGACGCAATAAAGAGCTAATGGGAGATGTACTAGCAAGATTCTGTGGTGTCCGACTTTCAGAAAATTATGAATAAAAAATAAACATGCATAGGGTTGGATAGTAAGGTTGTTCCCCGACGGGGGCCACGGGGAAAATTTTACGGGGAAATTTTTTCTTTCGCCAAGGGGGGAGGGATAAGGCGGGGACAGTGAATTTCAAAAAATGTCTAAACTCCCCCGACTTTCGGTGTCGGGAACAACCCTATTGGAAATCTCGGTTATCGAGATAAGATCTTTCTGAGCTATCAATACCGATTCTTGTATGACATTACCAATCCGGTCTCTAGTCTTGAGTGTACATGTTTTTTAATTTGAGTGAGATCGGCATAAATATGGCGATCTAACAAATAAGTGAGATCGAGAATGTTTATATTTACTATTATTAATTTTCAGAAATTTTTATACGTTTATAACTTGTAACAGTTAAAATTTAAATGTTAGTGTGGAAATTTTGAAGCTAAAAAATATTTTTTTTTTCAGTTTAAGAAAACAAAACAATAGAAACAAATGATCAAAATTCCAAGTTTAACGGGAACAAAAAGTCGGAAAAACGCAAAAAAAATTTTTTGTCATGGCGTGGTAGAAAACAAAACAACAAAAAAGAGAAGAAGCCTCCTGCCTTTCAACAAATATTTTTGTCACCGGAAATGCGTAAAACAGTCGTTAACGACTTTGCTCTTTCTCTCTTTTTGTTGGCGCGCGTATCTTAGTTAAATGTCTTTTTACAAGAATGGAATAAATAAATTTGTATAAAATAAATTATTGGAGGATTTAAGGACAGAAAAAAAAATTTTCTAATTGGCAGGCTTAAGACAGTTTTTTTAAAGGAAATTTTTTTATTTTTGTAAGGCTTTTAAAAAATTTTTTTTGAATGCATTAGAGCCTCCCAAATAATATTTAGAAAAAAATTCTTGGATACAATCAGGAATGTCTCGAGTTGAGAGAAAAGTCGAGTCGGGTATACGGTCAGGTTTTCAAAATTTCCGTCCGATTGGGGTTTCGGACTGAAAGAAGAGGTTACACTATTTTATAAAATGGTCGGCGGTAACGTGGCCTGTTCCCGAAAGAAGACCAGGTTTTAGTAAATCCCAGACATCCCTGGGAAAATCAGTATATACTAGAACTTGTCTGAATGTATCTCCTCGTAAATAAAAAATCTGACGTTAAAGTGAATCAACTAAAGCATTCTTAAAATACTCAAGATATTATACTTAACTTTGAGCTTAAAGGACTAGGGATAAAATAAGAATAAAAATAAATAAGAAATTAAATTTTAGAAAAAAAATCCTCAAATTTAAGTGCATTTACAAAAATAAAATTCGAAAAACGAGAAAAGAATGTGTATAAAGGTTAACAATAAAAAAATAGAGGGGAGAAGTAAAGGAAAGGAGCAAAAAGAAGATGACATTGACAGGAAGCCGAGAAAAAAAAATTGAGAAAAAAATAAAAAAAAATGCCAACAAACATTTTATATAAAAAAATAAATTAACGAGCATCAATTATTGGGCTTATTTTGTATTTAAAGATTAGTGTGATGGATATTGAAATTAAAGGGAAGGGAAGGAATGTCTGTTTAGTTTTTCTAAAGTAAAATTGGTCTCTAAATCCCTTTTAATTTTTTTGTTTATTTTTTTGTGAATAAAAAATAAATTTTAATGGCTTCTATAAAATAAATATTTATAGAGAAAAAAGTTTGAAGGATAAAAAAGTGTGGAATTTTTAATTTAAATTTCTTTTAAAATAAAAAAATTAGGAGAAGCAAAAGTCCTAATAATTTTAGAAAATTATTTTTAAATTATCGTTAAAATTGAAAAATTACATGAATACTAATTTAAAAAATTGTGAAGATCTGTTGAAGAAAGATTGAGACCAGGGAAAAACGCAAAACGCAGGCAAGGCCAAAAAACACCGCTAAACGCAAGATTTCTTACCCAGATTTCTCTTTTCGCCCCTAAATTGGGCGACTTTTTGCGTTATTTTGCCGAAAAAACACAAAACTCAAGGCCGAAATGTAACGCAAATAACGCAATCCATGATTGTGACCTAAGAAGACTATAATGCTATTAGATGGGTAAGTTTTTTGAATGCTTTCGGAACCCGAAAAGTTCAGGGAATAAAAATATTTTAAAATAAAAATATTTTTTAATATATTTTTTAAATATTTTTTAAATAAAAATATTTTTTAATGAAAGCATATACGAAGCGGGTGCACCCCAACTTACCGCAGAGCTATAACTTTGTTCAGAATTGTCGAATGCGGGACGCCCTGGAATGGTTCGATTCAGCTCGTCGAGGCGCATCGAATCATACCAAGTCGTCCCGGATTTGACGATTCTGAACGACGTTATAGCTCTGCGGTACGTTGGGGTGCACCCGCTTCGTATATGCACACAAAACTCAAGGCCTTATCCAAAAAAATAAGTCGGCCTGTTCCCTACGAAGCTTATCTATATATTTATCATGATAATATAACATCTCTTAAAATATTTAAAAAGTCACTTAAATTAATTTTCATTTAAAAATACTTTTTTTAAATTCTTTAAAAAGGCTTAAAAGATTATTAAGGAGGGTTAATTTTAAAATAAATTTATTATTTTTATTTTTTTGATTTTAAAAAAGTCAAAAAAAATTTTTAAAGTTAAAAATATATGTACTTATGTAGTATATTTACTATTTAAATTAAAAATGTATAAAAAATTTTAAAAATCTTCTAGAATTTCTCAAAAATATTTTTATTTTTATGCATTTTTAATTCAAAAAATTAAAAAAATATTAGAGCGGAAATTAGAAAAAAAATATTTTAAAAAAATTTAAATAACGTCAACAATGTTTATTTTTTAAAGTAGCGTCATTTGTCTCAATAATAAAAAGAAAAATTAAAAATTAGCAAAAACACAAGTAAATGAAAATTAGAAAATAAAATTGAGAAAATATTTTTTCAATAAAAATGCAATTTAAAAATAAGGAAATATTTTTTTAAAAAAATAAAAGAAGAAAAAATTGAAAAAAAAACAAAATAAATTTTGCAAAAAATAATTATTAAAAAAATTTTTTTTAATAATTTTTTGAAGATAATAGGAAAAATTTTTGAAGAAATTTTTTTGAAAAAAAATAGGTAAAAATATTTTATTAATTTTTAAAAATAAATTTAGAAAGACTTTTTTATTTGATGAAAAAATACGAACGAAGGAATTTATTAAAAATAATGTCGAATTATTAAAAAGAGGATTGTTTTAAGCAGGACTACGTAATAATTACGAATTATGATTTAAAAAATAGGGTGATTTTTGAATCAGAAACTACGGAAAAAATTTAAATTGAAAGATTTTTATGAGAGATGTAACCCGAATCGAACACCATAGCAGAGGTGTGCCATTTTCGGGTTTCCACTTTCATAAAAATTACGAAAAGTTCAAATCCAGGATTTTTGTGAGAGTTGTATTCCGACACGAACACCATAGCAGTAGGTACCAGTTTCGATTTTTAACTTTCACGAATTTTCACCTTTCTAGGACTTTCACCTTTAAGCTTTGCTTTTTAAAATTTGTTTCGGACCACCATCTGCACCATAACTCAACCCAGTTCATGAATGCTTTTTTTTCATCCCGCCCCGAAACAATTAGAAATCCCGTACCTCGACAAATCCGCCCCCGAGCGTTCGGGGTACAAAATTAATTTTTCTGTGTAACTGCCTAGACAAACAAAAATAAATTTTTTTCACAATTATTGTATGTATTTAGAGAATAAAAATAAAAAAAATTTTTTTATTAAAAATGAAGAGAGTACTTAAACATGCTAAATAAACATTTAATATAAAAATTATTAATGTTTGTTTCCAAAAATAAAATACTTAAACGGACGGATAAAGATTGAAAAAAATATATTTTTTGTAAAATTAATAAAATATAAATTTATTAAAATAATACCCCAAAAATATATTAATAAATTAATAAATTTCCTATGTTTGTGAAATTTTTCCAATTTCCGATTTCAGATTATCTTGATTCAAAACGGTTTGCTTCCGAATTAACAAATGAAAATGCCGGGCAACTAAAAAATTGGTTACTGTATTGCTAGGGCAGACCTGCATGAAACTAAACTTATTGTAATTGCCCAAGGAAAGAAGTGAAATTAAACCAGAAAACTATTATGAAACCTGGCTTGGTAATGGATATGGATACAGATAAGTTCAAAATCACTGCGGATATCCGTCTGTATCCGCCGTAAATATTCGGATACGTATACCAAAATCCATGTCAGTACTGAGTCTGCATGAAATAATCAAGAAACAATATTGAAATTTTTGGAATAGCTAAATCAAATTTAAAGGGCAATTGAAAAAATGGAAATAATTGCAGGAAAAACTAAGAAAAATATTAGAGAACAAAGAATTTTTTAAAAAGGATTGTCTAGTAAAATAGGAAAAAAGAAAATGAGCGTTTTGGGGATAAAAAAATTTTTTTTGGAATTTTAAAAATAAAACACACAAATCTTTTTTATTTCACTTCCTTATTTCCCCTTTTTTAATAGCAAAAGATTTAAAGATTAGTTTTTAATTTAAAAATAAAAATAAAAAAAATTTTTTTAAGAAAGGTTTTTAAACAATTAAATTTTTAATAAATTTAGAGGAGTTTTGAGGAGAAAAAATAATAAAAATATAGGTTTTTTGTAAAATAATTTTTTTCTGCCTTATAAATTTTTTTTAGAAATTCTAAAAAATTTTCTAAACTAAAAGAATTTTTTTGAAAGAAAAATATTATTATGAAATGACTGGGCCGATAAAAAAGACTGGGCCCCCAACTCTATATCCTACACTGAGGGTATATTAGAATGAAGGTAACACGTAGGCATCTTACTCTATCTAATGACCATCCAAATTTAGAAAAACGTTATTATCTTAGATAAAGATGTATCTAGTGTTGGAGGCACCCTAAAATGAGATCAGTAGCTTATAACGCAAGTGACTTAACTAGGAGGTATTGCTTAGGCAGCCCTCCTGCCCTACCAAGTTAAAAAAACTTATCTTGAATAGAAGTTTGTATTAAATAGAGGTTTATCTAATATTGGGTGTAGCTTATAATAAAGGCCCGACTGTACTAAAAAATATTTTTCAAACGTAAAATAAAAAATTTTTATTGTGCAAAAATAAAATAAGCAATAATAATAAGTGTGCAGTAGAACAACGAAGAATGGCATTAAATTGAAAAGAAGACGGAAACGAAGGGCTTGAAAGGGACGGAAAAATAAAAGAAAAAAGAATTTGTAAATTCAACGACTTTAAAAAAATAAAAATGAAAAACAAAAAAATTTTGAAGGGCATTGAAAGGGTTTTTGATTTATAATGAGAAAAAGGAAGCAAATAAAATAAAAAATGAGAATGGCAATAAAGAATGATGTTGCTTTTATTTATTGATAATTTAAGAAAAAAGACGTCTTAAAATATTGTTTGAAAGTAAAGTAGCAACTCGACCACAGAAACCCGTCCCCGACGATTTTTTTTGGCAAAAGCCCCGACCCGCCCCCGAAGGTGTCACCCCGAAAACTCCCGATCCCCGAACTCCCGACGAAGGGTCGGGTTGCTACCCTACTTAAAAAAAACAAAATGCCGTTTAAGGATACCATCTCCTTTAGATTGAAAATTTTATCTTATAATCAGGTGAATCTTAAATAGAGGGTATCGCTTAAGAAAATTAAAAATATCTTAAAATGGGCTATATGTATTGAGGGGACACGCCCAAGTAGGCGCGCGGCCAAGTAGGCGCAAAGCCATAACTACCTGAAAAATTTATGGACCTTAACAATTTTGGTACCATTCTCTTTAGCTCGATGAGAGGAATCGTTTAATACCAAATTTGGTAAGATTAGGAAATTTTGAAGCAAATTATGACTTTGCGCCTACTTGGGCTGTACCCTGTATTGAGTGTTGTTAGAATATTTGTATTTTTATAAAAATCAAAAATTACTTTCTAAAATTAGTAAAAACATTTTATTTTTTCCCATTTTTAGTTGAACTTATGGTACACCTTTTTGTTTACAAAAAGTTTATTTTTATGGAATTTTTGAGAAAATAATAATTCTGAACCATCCTTGCTAAAGTTCACTGGTTCATTTTTTGCTCCCTCTGCTTTTGATAAATTTTTGATTCTTGACTTTAGAAAACTAATTTTACATACACCACGGATCCTGCCGACAAAAAACAAAATTCCCGATTCTGGGAAATCGGGATCCCGACAAAAAAAAGATCAGCAATTCCCGATTTTCGGGAATCAGGTATCGGGACGGTAGGATCAATGACATACACCCAATACTATTATAGATACACCCTCAATTTTAGAGAGTATGTCTCCCAAAATAGTGAAAATATAGAAAGGTTTAAATAAAGATCTTGGGACACGCCCAAGGCGCGGCCAAGAAGGCGCAATGGCATAACTAGCTGGAAATTTTCTAGATCTTAACAATTTTGGTACCAATCTCTTTAGCTCGTTGAGAGGAAACGTTTAATACTAAATTTTGAGAGATTCAGAAATTTTGAAGCAATATATGGCTTTGCGCCTACTTGGCGGCGCGCCTACTTGGGTTGTACCCAAAGATCTTGACCGCGATCTCTAATAAAAATATCATAATACGCTTGTTAGGAGATAACAATCTTGTCTTCACTTTGCTATTGTTCACATAATTAACTATAGTTCTACCTATAAATCGTACCTAGACGTCATCTCGAACAAAAATCTTGGTTATTGGCTTCGAGATTTGCAAGATATTGATCTCGATTCCCTTACGACCCTCCCAGTCCAATCCCTAGTTCACTCCCCACCAGTGTGGTTCATTCTCAGTTTACACAGTTGTCTATACTAGGCTTTTAATCTGGTATATATCCAGCTTATTCTCGACAATTTTTACAAAATTTAAAAAATATTAGTAATGACTTTAAATAATTTTTTCCTTTTTTTTTTATTTACAAATTTATCCTTATTAATTCAAGTAATTAATTGTGGAAAAAAGAAAACTTGTCTTAATCTAAACGAAAAGAATTGTGACATGGTAGACAATAGATGCTGTAGTGATTTAAGTTGTAAGACTGATGAAGATGGCGTTTCATTTTGTGATTCCGGAGACAATTGTGTAGAAGAACAAGGCTATAGTTGCAGTGCGAGATATTGTTGTTATGGACTATATTGTTCCACCAAAACACACGTTTGTGTAACGTGTATGGTAGAAGGCGAATATTGTAATGGTGTTCATAATTTTCCATGTTGTAAAGGTTTGCATTGTGATGGTAGATGCATAAAAAAAGCTGAGAAGGTGGTTAAAGAGATGAATTAAAAAGGAAGCAGGCCAACGTACCGCGAGCCCAACACACCGGAGTGCTATAACTTTGTTCAAAATTATCGGATCCGGGACGCCATTGTATGGTCCGATGCTTCTCAACAAGCTGAAGCAAAGCATACCGTCCGGATCTGATAATTTTGAACAAAGTTATAGCTCGGAGGTATGTTGGGGTGTACCCAAGTAAAAGAATTATTATAAAATTGTTAAACAATTTCTGTCCCCTTTAATTTTTAATTTATCTAAAAATAGCTTTTCCTTTTCTATGTACTTTGGTTTTTTCAGATTTGTTGAATAAAATAAACATATTGTTTTAATTTAATTTTTGATTCGGACAAGACTTTTGTCATTCAAACGGCATTTTGCCAAATTTTAACATTTTCTAAGTCTTTCCTAGCACTTAAAATTAAAAAAAAAGTTTCATTTTCACCCTAATGTATACCGTATTTACTCGATTAATTCCCCTGGGGAATTATTTTTTCATCCCACCCGTGGCATGGGGAATTATTCAAGGGAGGGGAATTATTCGGGTTTTGAAATTTGAACGTGTATTAGGGCATTTGGGGGTGGGGAATTATTTTTTTAACTCATCCCTGGCATGGGGAATTAATAGGGGGTGGGGAATTATTCGAGGGTGGGGAATTAATCGAGTAAATACGGTAACTAGGGTAAAATCAGCACATCAGCAACATCAGCCAGGAAAAATTTCTGGATATTAGGATATGGTATTTGAACTAGAGGATGTCGAGGTCAAGGCCTCTCTTAGGCCGAAGTCTTAAACCATTTTCAAGCCTCGACCTCGATTTTGCCTAGAAGCTGAAATCTGACAATGAAAATGGTTATATTAAAAATTATTTAAAAAAAGATAGATTTTGAAATATAAAAATAAATATAAAATAAAAAAATTTTTATCAAGCCAATTTTAAGCAAATAAAAATTTTTTTCTTTTTTAATTAATTTAGACAGCAGAAAATGTGAAAAAAAATGTTTTTTTTTTGTGTTTTCCTTTAAAATTGGATTGAAGAAAATAAATAAAATTTAAAAAAACAAATTTTAAAGTACAAAGTCTTTTTTTCTAATTTAATTTAAATTGATGGAAATTGAAGAAAAAAATTGGGAGAAAAATAGGAATTTAAATATAAAATCATTAAAAATTCAATCAAAAAGAAGAATAACCAATAGCAATTTTCCATTGCTGTCGAAATTGTTCAGCAAGTTTTTTTGCTTCGTTTTGACGTCGTTCAAGTTGGTAACGACGAACTCGTAGTTTTTCCTTTAAATTTAAAATAAAATAATTTTGGAAGCTTATTGACATTGAAAATAAAATTAATTAGACCTTATTATGGGGATACTCTCACTTGAGTGTCACTTTTTTTAATTTGATTGGTCACCTAATGGGGGAGCACGAAAATGACTCGATCAACACCTAGAGATCCGAAATTATTAAAAAAAAATTCGGTGGGCATTTTGTGCACATACTGCAAAAATTCTCCTACTTGTAAACTATTCAATCTTTGCATTTCATTATTTGGGTTATTCTTTTTCCTGTAACGGATTTGTTCAAATTTTCGAATTCTGCGTTGGGCATCATCATATGGATTTTGAAAGGAAAGTGTTATTGATGAATTTGAAGGGCTGGCAGTTTGATGATGAGGTACGAATATAACCTCTTTCCTACGAATATGTCTTCTATCACCCTCACGTATTTTCTCCTCATTTACTTCATTCTTCGATTCTTCCTCTTTATTCTTCAATTCCTCTTCCTCATTCCTCGATTCGTCTTCCTCACTCTTCGATTTCTCTTCACTTCCCTCATCCTCCTCCTTATTTCCCCAATCCTCCTCTTCTTCCTTCAATTCCACCTGATTTCCCTCATTCACCTCTTCTTCATTCCTTAAGTTCTCCTCTTCTCCCCTCAATTCACCATCTTCACTCTCCAAACCTCTTCCTTCATCCACAACTTCCACATTTAAATTTTCTTCTTCACCCTCTTCATTATTCACTTCCCCTTCATTTAAATCCAATTCTTCATTTCTAATTTCCTCATCTTCAAAATTATCATCATCCTCTTCCTCCTCTCCAATATCCAATTCTTTTGCTTCAATTTCACGTCCTAACTTCTCATGTACCGACTTTCTTAACAGTTCTAACCGCAATTCTCTTGTTTGGGTCCAAAGCTTTTCAACCTTATATTTTAACTTTAAATATTTATAAAAGCTTATGCCTACATTAACGTTAGCTTTGTCCAGGTCACGTATTATTGTTTGATTGATGACTTTATCGAACCATAAAATGAGTGAGTTTAGCTTATCTTGCATTCCTTGGCATATTGTCAACACCTTAAATTGGCTTATAGACTTTGGCTAATAGGCTAATAGACGGCCCAGGGCTTGGGATAAAGCTACGGCCGAAAGCTGGAGCTTGGGATAATTTAGAGCTTGAGGTTTGTGAGAAGCGTGAGGGTAACTCTGATTTTTTAGATAACTTTTAGGGCTGAAAAGCACCTTAAAATGGAAGTAGCATATAGAAAACTCGTCCACCCAGTAGCAACCAAATTTTAAAATTCCTATCTTAAATTGTGGAATAATTAATTTTGTGGTTAACTAACAATGGAATTAACTAGAAAATTCAAGCTACATAATAGAACAATTCTTTTTTAAAATTAAAAATTCCTTGCCCTTTTAAGAGCCACATTTGATTGTAAATCATTAAAAGCATTCTGAATTGCCAATTCCATTGACTGAATTTCTTCTTCCGTTACATAAGGGAATCTAACACGGCCTTCAAGAAATTTATTTTTTTAAATCAGCTTCCAATATTTACCCAAATAAACCCTGCATGATTGTATATTATTTATAGAATTAACAAAATTATTTCGAGCCTCAACCGCAGTGAAATAACGAGATCGTGCTCCATTAATTTGTTGAAGTTCCTCCCAGGAAGTGAGGCCTGGATAAATTATTGAATGAGTGTTGGATGTTTTAAAGATTAAAGTATTAAAACAACATGCCGTAAGAGAGTTGAATTGATGCATGGATAAGTAGTGCCCTTTAAATTACAATTTTAAATTATCATTGAAAAATTTTTTAAAAGAGTTTATAAGTACTTATGAAATAAGTATTTAAGGCCGGAATTCGATATAAAATACTCCTTCCAAAAGAAATTTTATTGCGTGTATAGCCTGGGCAGCTCCCTCCGCCCAATAGCTGCTATCAGGCCCTATGACCCTCCGCCACCACAACTTTCCTGAAAGTCTACTTATTATGAGGTAAACCTTAGATTGAGGTTTCGCTTAGGCAATCCCGTAGCTATCTTATGTTGGGAGTCATTAAGTATTTTAAAATACCTTCCATTCGTCCACTTAAATTTTGCTAGTGTCACCCTCTGCAACCAGTCTTGTGCTGATTCCAACTCTCTTACGGCTACGAGATCCATATATTCGGCAGAACCAATGACAGAACCTAATCATTATTTAATTGTTAATTCAACGTAATTCCTCTCACAAAAAATTTCTTCTTGTTTTTGATGTGATTTTTCAAGTTTCTCACATTTTTCCCGGTAGCGGTTGGCAACAAGTTGTGAACGGGAATATTCTGATTTAACAGTCGCTAACTCTTTAAATGAAGTCTCCTCTTTAACAATAGCCTAAGCAATCAAAAAATTGATAAAATTATTGAAAACTCCCAACCGAATCAGACAATTCCTTCGCCCTTTCATGCCTACTCACATAAATCCCTTGTTGTCGAAGGTGGGCTCGAATACCGGGTTGTTCCAAATGTTCAAGATCTGTTCGTGCTTTCTCCCTTTTATTTTTAAAATTTTTATATTTAAAATTATAATTTATATCTTATCTCAGCCATTATACACTCTCTCAGGGTTACCCGACAGCTCAGGGTTAAGGCAGGGTTCTAGGGAGGAATCTGGGTCCAATAAGAGAGGGTTCTGGGTTAACCTACCCGCAGCTGAGGGTTGGTTTAAGCCTACCCCGTTTTTATGATACGGCCACAGACGAGGGCATTTTCATACTACCATATCAGCTATTTTTATGCTATTTAAGATAGACCGCATTATATAAAATGCTGTTTTCAGCCCCAATGTTGTATCTTATAATGAGATTCACCGTTTTTTAAAACGATTTCTTATCAACATTCACTTTTAGTAACATAAATATTTATTTATACTTACGTCTGTTTTTTCAACTCTTTATGCCTAGCCTCCAAATGAACAAGCTTTCTCATAGCTTCATCCGCAAGGTGATTTTTTGTTTCCCAATTGCTTAACACTTGTTTTTTCTCCAATCTTCTTGCCATTCTTTCCAATTCCAAATATTCTTGTAAAAGTGTCTCTGTCAATTCTTCTTTTGGAACCTCAATACGAACCCTTTGGGCTCCCTCAGCTCTTATTTCCTCTTGAATATCATCCACAGGGCCATCTGGATTTGGAGAATGTGAAAGATTTGTTGATGGATTTGATTGTCGGAGTTGTAGGAATCGAAAAATTAGATCCATTCCGCGTTGAATAAATATATTTGAAAGGCAATTGCCCATCAAACATAATGAAAAGCTTCAATTTTTGTTTAAATTGTGGAGAAGGTGGAAGGAAAGGAGCTGGGAAATAAATTTACTAGAAGGTGGAAAATTGCCATGTTTTATGAAAAAGCAATTTTTTGTTAAAAGGAATGCTTTAAAAATATTTAAAAATGTATTTAAAAAATTCTCCCATAAAATAAAATGCTCGTTTTTTCTTTCAATTGGGCTTTAATTAGTACCTATTGAATTAAGTGTTCTGAGTAAATTATTTTTAAATTATAAAAACATTATTAAACATTTTCTGTTAGTTTTAAATAGGGTTGCGCGAGGTCGAAGCCTCGGAACGACCAGCCTCAGATCTCTAAACTTCGTTTCGGTCCTCCAAGAACCTCGCAGAGGAGCAAGGTTAAATCAGATACGGGTTCTATTACCTAACCATAGCTTGAGGAAACCCTTACCCGCATTTTGGAATAAGGGTTCTGGGTTAACCTACGCGCAGCTGAGGGTTTGATAACCCGTCACCTTGTTTGTAGAATACCGCCTCTAGAAAAAAATTAATGATGAAGGACTTAAGGTATATGTACATGTATCCAATTACTTTTAAAAATAAGCATATTTTCCTGCATCTTGAAGCTAATTTCTATAATATGTAGCTTTAATTTTAAATAAATTTAAAAAATTATTTAAATAAAATATTTTGCAAAATATTTTAAGGAATTTTTCAAGGTAAATATTGGCAATTACAAACAGCCACTCGACAGGAAGTGCAATATTTCTTAATGTCCTAAGTCTTGAGTTGCATTTAAGAAATCCCATTTAAATCTATAATGCCTGCCCTTATCATGACTGTCGATAAATTGAAAAAATAGTTTATCTAGGGGTAAAAAGAAAATTTTGTATGAGAATATTTCACGTGTCCTTTTGCTTTAAAATATAAGAAGCTACGCGTTACACGCGTAGCTGATTGCTTTAAAAGCGAATTAACTAGGCAGTTTTGCTGTATCTACTCATGTAGGCATTCCTTATAGTGACAGTCGCTACTAAATTGAACAACAACGGAAAGCCTTATAATTTTCTTTCCCAATGTTTGGCTATCCAAATTTATTTTAGCTAACAAAACAGTGTATTGAACAATATTACTGGACTAATTAAAGGGCTGAAGTCATTTTTGTTGTTAGGGTTTAAGTCAATTACGTCCTATATAACTCAAATCCGAAAATGATATCTAATAAAAATACTAATTGTATGTAGTTGAAGCCATCTAGGAATCGGAATTTAATTTAAATTTTATTATTTAATTTAAGGATGAAAATTTACAATTTACTCCTTTTAAATTTTTGTTTTCTTCAATTGATTCCTTTGTTATCTGGAATGCATCCTGGAGAAGGTCCTTCGGGATCGCAACCAGGGGGAATGTATCCTGGAGAAGGTTCGGGATCGCAACCACGAGTGATGTATCAAGGAGAAGGTTCAGGAACACAGCAACCAGTGGCGGAAGATGTTTGTTTTATTGTAGCGAAATAAAAAATATACAATTTTAATAGGAATTTACTCAATTAAAAGGACTAATTTTTCCTTTTCTTGAAAGAGTTGGCGACAACAGGATTCTTCAGGGAATAGTACCTCGGATGTTAAGTAATAGCTATTTTTTGATTACTCTCAATTTATTTTTAAAATTAAAGACGACCCTGACCGCACCGAAGCAATTAATAATGTTAGAAAACAATATAATAATTTGGTTTATGCATATATTGAGTTATTAGCTAATAACAATGCAATTGATAAAGATATAAATTCCTGGTTAAAGTATCGAAATCAAAATATGGTAAAAATATTATTTCGTTTATTTAAATTCATTTTATCTAGAGTTGGACAAGACGAGACCGATACCGAGACCGATACCGAGATTCTCGGTCCATTTCTCGGCGAGAAACGATACTGACTCAAAGAAACAAAATCCTCAATATTGTCCAACATTTCGTCCATAATTTTTTTCGGATATCCGTCCATAACAGAGAAATTGAATTTTTTCGAATAAGGTCTTCTAAAATTAAAAAAATTTTCGCCTGCGGCGCTGAAATTGCCAAACCTGATTGAAATTGCCAAGCCTGATCCATTGCCAAGCCTGATCGGATATAGATGGTGAAGTGTATTTATCTGATGCTTTGGATAATGAAAATAATGAATGAATTATTTTTACACGTATTTTTGACATAAAATAAAAATTTTTGTTAGTCTCGGTCAGTATCGTTTCTCGGTATCGGTCTCGGATCAAAATGTTGGTATCGGTCTCAGTATTGGGTTCTTGAGTATCGGTCAATCTCGGTCTCGGGTTGGCCGATACCAGTAACGTTTTGTCCAACTCTAATTTTATCTGGCAATGAACCTGAAAACAGGGGAAAGGATATCGTTTTTGCAAAACCTAGACTTGTAAAAACCATAAAGGAAAATAAATAAATGAGTGATAAAAATAATTCTACTCGAATACCCATATAATTTTAATTTCTCATTTGTCAGAACAATCCTAACTTTGCACAAGAAAACCAACAAGCAACAAATAACATAACTGCACTAGAAGGCCATCGTCAAACTAACGAAACCCTGAAAAACGGGCTTACAGCAGATATGCGGGCATTGTACAATTATGTCTTTACACTCTATTTTCCAAATCAACCGACTCAAAATTTAGGTAATTGACTTAAAGAACTTTATTCCCGTTACACTTTCTTCTAAATGTATTTTTATGAAATGTATAAAGAAGAAAAATTATTTTGTTGATTTTTTAACAAATTTAGTTGCTGGAACAAGTGGACAGGGGCAGCATGGACAAGGATATTATGGACAATGGCATTATGGACAAGGTCAGCATGGACAAGGTCAGCATGAACACGGACAACCCAGTCAGAGCGATCGCGGACAAGGCCGTCGTGGACGGGGTCGTAGGGGTGGACGTCGTGGAACTGGTCCAAGCAATTGAAGTAAGGAATATCATTATTATCAAGATATATTTTATATTAATTTATACTTAAATGAAGGTATTGACAAGAGTGCGAGGATGTGACAAGCATATATGATGAGTAGGGATCGGATTTTTAGGTCGTAAAAACCTTAAAATAGGCACCTAAATAGGTTGTATAAAATGCTAAAATAGGTGACAAAAATAGGCAAATAGGTCGTAAAAATAGAGAAATAGGTTGCAAAAAAAGGTCGACATATTGGGCAAGCAAGGCAAAAATGACGATTAATTTCTATTTTAGTTCATAAATTTCAGCGACAAGGCAAAAATGTTGAAAAATTCTTGTTTTACAAAAATATTGAATTTTTAGAAAAATATTTTCACAAAAATTGAAGAAAATTTTTTGGACTTATAAGAAAAATTGACAAAATTTTTGAAAAATTTTTAATTTTTTTCAAAAATTAAAAATAATTTTGAAAAAAATCGAATTTTCATGAAAAATGCCCAAAATAGGTGGCAAAAAAGTGAAAAAATCATAAAAAATTTTTAAAAATTCCAATTTTGAAAAATTTTTGATTTTTGAGAATAATATTTTTCAAAAAATCGAAGAAAAATTTTTGAGACGATAAAAAAATTGACAAAATTTTTGAAAAATTTTTAAATTTTTTACAAAAATTTTTGAAAATTTCTATTAATAATCGAAATTTTATGAAAAAAGCCCAAAATAGGTGACAAAAAAGTGGAAAAATCATAAAAACATCCAAAATAGGTTACAACCTATTTTAGGTTGCAAAACGCCAAAATAGGTTCGAATAGGTCATAATAACTCCCCGTAAACGAAAGATTTTTATGAAATAACAACGGATTTGAGCTCAATTCATCAGGACTATTTCGCAGAAAAAATAGGTTATAACCTAAAAATCCGATCCCTAATGATGAGGTATGCTTGCTGGGACAACAAAGAAAACAAGAGTAAAAATTAGTTAACTTTCCTATCAAAGATCATGACAAAACTTAATAAATATGTGAGAGTGCGGGTTCCCATATTATGCCTATATATTTTAGAATGATACGAATAAATTTGGAAATCGGTGAATCCAATGGTTGTTCTCCAGTAATTCGGGTTCCTTAATTTTCAGTCGTTTCTTTACCATTATTCTGATCCTTCCAAACAAAATAGTAATTTGACCACGAAATACGAGTTATTTTTGCTGGCAGATTTTTTACTAGTTTAGTCGACAAGCATTTTTATGGTTACGCCGATCTATTTTTAAGTTTTGTCATAATGTAGATTTAATTTCTATCTATCTTCTCGGATTCATACATATGCAATTAAAATTATATTTCGCAGCTTATGCGTAAAACTCTTAGTGATATTTTAAGGGACCAAAAAATAGGTCCCCAAATCAGGGATCGCGTCGACAGAAAATCAAATTCCCTATTTTCGGTAATCGTGAATTCACGAGCCAAAAATCGTCGGGAATTCACAATTTTTGGGAATCGTGAATCGGGTCGGCGCGATCCCTGGTCCAAAGTCATAAAGATATCAGAAATGAACCTTTTGTTCGTTGCATGTGTTGCGCCCTATTTAAATTTTAGTAAAAAGAAAATTTTTTTAGTAAAAATTTGTTTCCCCTATTGTTTTCCCTCTTTTTTATTTTCTATTCTTTCTAGCACAATTTGTATTAGTTTTCAATTTCATGAATTTTTATTTCATTTTTTATTTAGACATTTTTCGGTGATTTGTATTTAGTTTGTTTACTCTTGTGATAAATCGTAGTTATTAGATAAATTTTGTTTTTTAAAGTAATAATAAAATAATCAAATCTTATCAAGGCGACCCTTTCCAAATCGCCGATTTGGCCGTAGGCAAAGGGTTTGGCGCCGCTACCAGCTTCTCATTCTCCTTATTTTGGAAAAATTCGAAAAAATTCCACCTATATTTTGTCTCCGTAGGTTAATCCTTTTAATCCCTAATCGCTGAGGATTAGGGATTAAAAGGAAAAACACATCTGAACTGAACTGTCATTTGTTGTTCAATTTTTGTTAAATATTGGGGAAAGTAGGAGGGATGAATTGTAATCTTAGTTATTAGATAAATTATATTATTATGACTGCCAAGAATCTCGCTGAGGACCTAGGCTAAATATACATACCTAACTTTGCTCCAAAAATTTACATCCACCTATATTTTGTCTCCGTAACATTTTGAAACTATATTTAAAATTTGAAAAAATTATTTTTGAGTATTTATTTTTACTGTTAAAAATAAGCATATTTTGTTGCAACGAGGAAGACGATTTCTAGAATGACTTTAATTTTAAAATAAATTTAAAAAATTATTTAAATAAAATATTTTGCAAAATATTTTAAGGAATTTTGCAAAAGGAAGGTAAATATCGGCAATTACAAAGAGCAATCTCTATAGTAAGTGCAATATTTTTTAATTTCTTAAGTCTTGAGTTGCATTTAAGACATTACTCTTAAATTTAAAAGCCTGCCCTTATTATGACTGCCGCTACATTTAAAAAAAATAATTTATTTAGGGGTAAATAAAAATTTATAAGAGAATATTTCACGTGTTTATTTACTTTAAAATTTAAAAAGGCTCGAAAATTCGATTCGAGTTTTTCGAAAGTTCGATTTATAGGATTAAAAACAAAGATCAGGGATAAGTTAGACGCGTAGCTGATTGCTTTAAAAGTTGAATTGAACAGTCAGTTTTGCTGTATTTATCTATCTAATCTTCATGTAGGCATTCGAACAGCTTATATTTTTCTTTTCCCAATGTTTAAAATAGTTTTATCGGTACTTTTGTATGCAGTTTATGCACCATGCAATTTTTTCTTCTTTCTTATAAATATATGAAAAATGGGCTCGATAATGAATAGATTTTCTTCTACGGGCTTATTCCCAAAGAATGATAGTCAGCGAGGTATTGTGCCACTCTCTACTTTCCGCACAATAAGAAATACTGAAGAAATGAAGTCACCCAGAGTGTGTCCGAAAATGATATTTATAAAAACACTAATTATATGTAGTTGAAGCCATCTAGGAATCGGGATTTGATTTAAATTTTTATTTAATTAAAAGATGAAAATTTATAATTTAATTATTTTAAACTTTTATTTTCTTCAATTGATTTCATTATTATTTGGAATGCATCCTGGAGAAGGTCCTTCGGGATCGCAACCAGAATGGCTGAATCTAGGAGAAGATTCAGGAATACAACAACCATTGGGGGAAGATGTTTGTTTTATGTAGCGAACTAAAAAATATACAAAACATTTTTAATAGGAATTTACTCAATTAAGAGAACAGATTCTACCTTTGCTTAAGAAAGTTGGCGATCACGAGAAGCTTGAAGGAATAGTACCTCGGGTGATAAGTAATATTTATTTTTTTAATTAACAGTTTATTTTTAAAATTAAAGAGAACCCTACCCGCCGCAAAGAAATTACTAATGTTAGAATACAATATTATAATTTGGTTTATGCATATTTAGATTTATTAGCTAATACCAATGAAATTATTGCAAGTAAATTTTTATGGTTAACGAATCTACATCAAAATATGGTAATAAATATTGTAGAGCATATAGCTATTTAATAACTAAGGCTGTGCAGTAGTCGGCGTGGTGTAATGGCTAACACATAGTCCGGTCTACTGAAGATGCTGGTTCGCTCCCAGCCGCCAAAAAACCTTTTGCACTAGCTAAAGGAGAGAAATAGCTATAGCCCAGCTGCTTTACTATATTATTTTTTATTTAAAATTAATTGCAAAACCGAGACTTGTAAAGACCGAAAGGGAAAATAAATAGATGGGAGATGAATAGATCTACTCAAATACCCATATACCTAATATTAATTGCTGATTTGTCAGAACAATTCTGATTTCTCAAAAAAACAACAAGAAAAAGAAACAAAAAAGATAAATGAACTAGAAATCCGCCGTAAAATTAATGAAACACTGAAAAACGGGCTTACAGCAGATTTGCGGACATTATACGGCTATGTCCTTACACTCTATAATCAACCGACTCAGAATCCAGGTAATTGACTTACTAGAAGAACTTTATTTTAGTAACACTTTTTTCTAAATGTATTTTTATGAAATAAATGTAAAAAGTAAAGTTATTGTGTTGATTTTGTAACAGATTTAGTTGTTGAAACAAGTGGACTGGGGCAGCATGGACAAGGATATTATGAACAGGGTCAGCATGTACAAGAGCAATATGTACAAGTCCAGCATGCACAAGAGCATTATGGACAAGTTCAGCATGTACAAGTTCAGCGTGAACACGGACAACCCAGTCAGAGCGATCGTGGACAAGGCCGTCGTGTACGTGGTCGTAGGGATGGAGGTCATGGAGCTGGTCCAAGCAATTGAAGTAAGGAATATCATTATTATCAATATATTTTATATTAATTTATACTAAAATGAAGGTATTGACGAGATTGAGAGGATGTGACAAGCATATATGATGAGGTATGCTTGCTGGGACAACAAAGAAAACAAGAGTAAAAATTAGTTAACTTTCCTATCAAAGATCATGACAAAACTTAATAAATATGTGAGAGTGCGGGTTCCCATATTATGCCTATATATTTTAGAATGATACGAATAAATTTGGAAATCGGTGAATCCAATGGTTGTTCTCCAGTAATTCGGGTTCCTTAATTTTCAGTCGTTTCTTTACCATTATTCTGATCCTTCCAAACAAAATAGTAATTTGACCACGAAATACGAGTTATTTTTGCTGGCAGATTTTTTACTAGTTTAGTCGACAAGCATTTTTATGGTTACGCCGATCTATTTTTAAGTTTTGTCATAATGTAGATTTAATTTCTATCTATCTTCTCGGATTCATACATATGCAATTAAAATTATATTTCGCAGCTTATGCGTAAAACTCTTAGTGATATTTTAAGGGACCAAAAAATAGGTCCCCAAATCAGGGATCGCGTCGACAGAAAATCAAATTCCCTATTTTCGGTAATCGTGAATTCACGAGCCAAAAATCGTCGGGAATTCACAATTTTTGGGAATCGTGAATCGGGTCGGCGCGATCCCTGGTCCAAAGTCATAAAGATATCAGAAATGAACCTTTTGTTCGTTGCATGTGTTGCGCCCTATTTAAATTTTAGTAAAAAGAAAATTTTTTTAGTAAAAATTTGTTTCCCCTATTGTTTTCCCTCTTTTTTATTTTCTATTCTTTCTAGCACAATTTGTATTAGTTTTCAATTTCATGAATTTTTATTTCATTTTTTATTTAGACATTTTTCGGTGATTTGTATTTAGTTTGTTTACTCTTGTGATAAATCGTAGTTATTAGATAAATTTTGTTTTTTAAAGTAATAATAAAATAATCAAATCTTATCAAGGCGACCCTTTCCAAATCGCCGATTTGGCCGTAGGCAAAGGGTTTGGCGCCGCTACCAGCTTCTCATTCTCCTTATTTTGGAAAAATTCGAAAAAATTCCACCTATATTTTGTCTCCGTAAGTTAATCCTTTTAATCCCTAATCGCTGAGGATTAGGGATTAAAAGGAAAAACACATCTGAACTGAACTGTCATTTGTTGTTCAATTTTTGTTAAATATTGGGGAAAGTAGGAGGGATGAATTGTAATCTTAGTTATTAGATAAATTATATTATTATGACTGCCAAGAATCTCGCTGAGGACCTAGGCTAAATATACATACCTAACTTTGCTCCAAAAATTTACATCCACCTATATTTTGTCTCCGTAACATTTTGAAACTATATTTAAAATTTGAAAAAATTATTTTTGAGTATTTATTTTTACTGTTAAAAATAAGCATATTTTGTTGCAACGAGGAAGACGATTTCTAGAATGACTTTAATTTTAAAATAAATTTAAAAAATTATTTAAATAAAATATTTTGCAAAATATTTTAAGGAATTTTGCAAAAGAAAGGTAAATATCGGCAATTACAAAGAGCAATCTCGATAGTAAGTGCAATATTTTTTAATTTCTTAAGTCTTGAATTGCATTTAAGACATTACTCTTAAATTTAAAAGCCTGCCCTTATTATGACTGCCGCTACATTTAAAAAAAATAATTTATTTAGGGGTAAATAAAAATTTATAAGAGAATATTTCACGTGTTTATTTACTTTAAAATTTAAAAAGGCTCGAAAATTCGATTCGAGTTTTTCGAAAGTTCGATTTATAGGATTAAAAACAAAGATCAGGGATAAGTTAGACGCGTAGCTGATTGCTTTAAAAGTTGAATTGAACAGTCAGTTTTGCTGTATTTATCTATCTAATCTTCATGTAGGCATTCGAACAGCTTATATTTTTCTTTTCCCAATGTTTAAAATAGTTTTATCGGTACTTTTGTATGCAGTTTATGCACCATGCAATTTTTTCTTCTTTCTTATAAATATATGAAAAATGGGCTCGATAATGAATAGATTTTCTTCTACGGGCTTATTCCCAGAGAATGATATGGGAATAACTCAACTCTGGCACCTCACCCAGAGTTATGATACCAATACACTCTGTTCCAAAATTATAACCGCACCCCTGTTTTTTTCAATATTTCATGTTTCAGATAATTTTTCTGAAAGATTTTTTTAATTATGATATAGTACCATGGGTTAAGCAATATCTAATACTGAAATGAATTTTTTAATTTTCAACCTTTAATTATTTGACTTGTTTTGAAATAAGGGTGTTCCAAAATTATAACCGCACATTTGTTTTATAGGATTTTAATAATGGAAAAATCCACAAAAATTTGTGTGAACTTATCTATCAATATAGATAAGTGTGCCCAAAGGGCACTTAAAATCCATTTTATTAATTAATATTCTAACTTTTATTACTTTCCCCGCTCAAAACACAATTTTTCACACTTTACTTTTCTCTCTTAAAATCTATTTGTTTACGCCCATTTCTTACCCCTATATAATGTTTTGGCTTACTCTCTTTAATCACTTGCTTTGACTTGCTTCTTACTTCACTTGTTGTTCACCACTTTTTACTTGTTGTTTCACATTTCTTACTTGCCTTTATTGCCAGCGCTCTCTGAGCTCTGCCATTCAATTATTACCAACTTTTGACTTGCCCCTATTTTAATCTACTTGAGACCACAAGGGCCTGCTTTGTTGACCGGCAGCCCAAACTTGTGCTCGGCTTATATTCCCCCGAGGCACCTCATTTATAATCTTATTTTTACTGAAGAAATGAAGTCACCCAGAGTGTGTCCGAAAATGATATTTATAAAAACACTAATTATATGTAGTTGAAGCCATCTAGGAATCGGGATTTGATTTAAATTTTTATTTAATTAAAAGATGAAAATTTATAATTTAATTATTTTAAACTTTTATTTTCTTCAATTGATTTCATTATTATTTGGAATGCATCCTGGAGAAGGTCCTTCGGGATCGCAACCAGAATGGCTGAATCTAGGAGAAGATTCAGGAATACAACAACCATTGGGGGAAGATGTTTGTTTTATGTAGCGAACTAAAAAATATACAAAACATTTTTAATAGGAATTTACTCAATTAAGAGAACAGATTCTACCTTTGCTTGAGAAAGTTGGCGATCACGAGAAGCTTGAAGGAATAGTACCTCGGGTGATAAGTAATATTTATTTTTTTAATTAACAATTTATTTTTAAAATTAAAGAGAACCCTACCCGCCGCAAAGAAATTACTAATGTTAAAAAACAATATTATAATTTGGTTTATGCATATTTAGATTTATTAGCTAATACCAATGAAATTATTGCAAGTAAACTTTTATGGTTAACGAATCTACATCAAAATATGGTAATAAATATTGTAAAGCATATAGCTATTTAATAACTAAGGCTGTGCAGTAGTCGGCGTGGTGTAATGACTAACACATCAGTCCGGTCTAATGAAGATGCTGGTTCGCTCCCAGCCGCCAAAAAACCTTTTGCACTAGCTAAAGGAGAGAAATAGCTATAGCCCAGCTGCTTTACTATATTATTTTTTATTTAAAATTAATTGCAAAACCGAGACTTGTAAAGACCGAAAGGGAAAATAAATAGATGGGAGATGAATAGATCTACTCAAATACCCATATACCTAATATTAATTGCTCATTTGTCAGAACAATTCTGATTTCACTCAAAAACAACAAGAAAAAGAAACAAAAAAGATAAATGAACTAGAAATCCGCCGTAAAATTAATGAAACACTGAAAAACGGGCTTACAGCAGATTTGCGGACATTATACGGCTATGTCCT
Organism: Meloidogyne luci; assembly: GCA_902706615.1. Lineage (NCBI taxonomy): Eukaryota > Metazoa > Nematoda > Chromadorea > Rhabditida > Meloidogynidae > Meloidogyne > Meloidogyne luci. The sequence goes on along the minus strand of CACSLI010000133.1, from coordinate 574,614 downwards.
TACACTCTATAATCAACCGACTCAGAATCCAGGTAATTGACTTACTAGAAGAACTTTATTTTAGTAACACTTTTTTCTAAATGTATTTTTATGAAATAAATGTAAAAAGTAAAGTTATTGTGTTGATTTTGTAACAGATTTAGTTGTTGAAACAAGTGGACTGGGGCAGCATGGACAAGGATATTATGAACAGGGTCAGCATGTACAAGAGCAATATGTACAAGTCCAGCATGCACAAGAGCATTATATTCAAGGTCAGCATGAACACGGACAACCCAGTCAGAGCGATCGCGGACAAGGCCGTCGTGTACGAGGTCGTAGGGATGGAGGTCATGGAGCTGGTCCAAGCAATTGAAGTAAGGAATATCATTATTATCAATATATTTTATATTAATTTATACTTAAATGAAGGTATTGGCAAGATTGAGAGGATGTGACAAGCATATAAGATGAGGTATGCTTTCTGGGACAACAAAGAAAACAAGAGTAAAAATTAGTCAACTTTCCTATCAAAAATCATGACAAAACTTAAATATGTGAGAGTGAAGGTTCCCATATTATGCCTATATATTTTAGATTGATACGAGAAAATTTGAAAATCGGTGAATCCAATGGCTATTCTCCAGTAATTCGGGTTCCTTAATTTTCAGTCGTTTCTTTACCATTATTCTGATCCTTCCAAACAAAATAGTAATTTGACCACGAAATACGAGTTATTTTTGCTGGCAGATTTTTTACTAGTTTAGTCGACAAGCATTTTTATGGTTACGCCGATCTATTTTTAAGTTTTGTCATAATGTAGATTTAATTTCTATCTATCTTCTCGGATTCATACATATGCAATTAAAATTATATTTCGCAGCTTATGCGTAAAACTCTTAGTGATATTTTAAGGGACCAAAAAATAGGTCCCCAAATCAGGGATCGCGTCGACAGAAAATCAAATTCCCTATTTTCGGTAATCGTGAATTCACGAGCCAAAAAGTAATTCGTGTCTTTTAATCCAGTAATTCGTGTAATTCGTGTCTTTTAATTCCAGTAATTCGTGTCTTTTAATTTTAAGTTATTTTCTTACCATTAGGTTGACCTGCCAAGCAGAATACTAATTTAAACTAGAGTAGGCCGAGGGCCTCGCCAAGGCCCTCGGCCATTTTCAAACCTCGACTTCGATTTTGCTGACCTCGGGCCTCGGAACCTCTGTCTCGGTTTTCTCAAAAAGCCTCGACCTACTCATATTTAAACACAAGACAGATTTTCAAGTTTAGTCGACAAGCAATTTTATGGTTACTCCTATCTATTTTTAAGTTTTGTCATAACGTAGATTTTCTATCTGTCTTTTTGCCTTCCTATACAATTAAACTTATATTTCGCAGCTTATGCGTAAAACTTCTAGTGCTACTTTAAGGGAGCAAAAAATAGGTAAAAATATCAAAAATGAACCTTTTGTTTGCTGCATGTGTTGCGCCCTATTTAAATTTTAGTAGAAGGCAAAAATTTTTTAGTAAAAATTTCTTTCCCCAATTGTTTTCCCTCTTTTATAATTTTCTTTTCTTTCTAGCACAATTTGTATTAGTTTTAATTTCATGAATTTTTATTTCATTTTTTATTTAGACATGTTTCGGTGATTTGTAGTTAAAATACTCTTGTGATAAATCGTTGTTATTAGATAAATTTTGTTTTTTAAAGTATTAATAAGATAATCAAATCATAATGGACGCCGGGTACTTAATTCCCCCCCCCCCCGTCCGCGTTCAAGTAGATGTACGAAATGGTAAGTTATTTTTTCCTTGCATAATTTATAGGACAGGTTGAAGCAATACTTACCGCCCCAAATGTCCTACATTAGGTTCTCAGTTCAAACTCAAATAATTGCCCTCTCGATTAATTATCCAATCCAGCCTCCTCTCGCGAAAGGTTGAATTACCCAGGGTAATTATTTAAGCATATATGGTAATTATTAGTAGTTACATCCGTCCGGGCCGTCGCGGACAATAAGGAAATCATTCGTTTTGGGGTGTTATTGCCCGTTGAAAGCTTAATCCTTATATTTCTTTATTTAACCGACTGTATTTTAACGAGTTAACTAAACTCATTTTGAGAATCACAAGAGTATTCTAACTATAAATCAGCTAATAACTGTCCAAATTAAAAATAGAATAAAATTTAATGACTAAAAAATTTTATGCTAGGTAGAAATGATTGATGTTAAAGCAATTGATACTATAATGTATCTCGTTTTTAGAACATCACAAAGTGTTGTCATAATTTTGAATAATATCTGTTCTAATAACAGATTGATCTAGCACATGTTTTCTTTCCTCACATCCTCTCATATTGTCAATATCTGCCTTAATTTAAATTAAATATTTTAATTATACCTACCTCAATTGCCGGAACCAGTTCCGTGACCTCCTGAATGGGGGCCTTGTGTACGTTCACCTCGTGTACCTTGACCACTTGTTCCTTGACCTCGTGTACGGCGATTTTGTTTATGTGAAACTGGTGGCACTTAATTAATTCATAAAATAATTTTAAATTTGCGCTCTTTCAATATTTAATGGCATAGCAAAGTTATCAAGATATCTATCTTTGGGGGAAACATTTTATATTGGCTCAGAGGGATGAGCGCAAGAGACATTTCAAAAAACTCAAGGCCAAAAATTAACACAAAATGCTGGCCAATATGAATTTGGACTTAAATTGAAATTTGCCGCCGACAGACATTTAAAAGTCAATTAATTACCTTCATTCAAATACTTGTCAATCTTCACCATATCTTCTATAATTTTAGTTTTCTCGTTTTCGATGTTTTGAAGACGGGTGTTTAGTTCATTTATTTGGTGTAATATGGTCGGATCATCCTAACAAAGGGAAATATAAACTGATAAATTATTCGTATGATTCTGATTTTTTGTCAGAAAATAGGCACCTATTTTCATTTCCCAATACCTACCGTATATCCTTTAATAACTACCCTGGGTAATTATTGTTTCGACCTTCCGCTGGAGGGAGTAATTAATCGAGGGAGGGTAATTATAAGAGGTTTGAAATTTCAACGTGTTTTAGGGCATTTGTTTGGGGGTAATTATTGTTTCAATCTATCGCTGGATGGGGTAATTATTGGAAGTGGGGTACTTATTTGAGGGAGGGCAATTAATACAGGTTGTGCGGTATTTTCATTTCCTAATAAAAATAAATTTTAAATAAAATTGTCTTTACCGGATAATACGATTTAACCGAATCGTAGGCTTGAATTTGTTGACTAATATTCGTAATTTCTTCATACAACTCGTTATATGCAAAAATTAAATTATTATATTGTTTTTCAATATTATCAATTACTTTCATATTTCCTTGGTTCTCTTTATTTTTAAAAATTATTTAATTAAAAATTTAGAATAAGAATTAAGAACTACTTAATAGGTGAGGTGTGATGCCTGGAATAGGAGCAGAAGAGCTAACGTATTGAAGCATATGACGAATTTTTAAATCTAGTTGTTTCATCTATTAAGAATATTAATAGTTTTATTTCCCTAAAATAATACTAACATCTGGTTCGACCGGTAGTTGCGAGCCCGAACCTTCTCCTGGATTCATTCCTCCTGGTTGTGATCCTGAAGGACCTTCTCCTGAATTCATTCAAAATAATAAAGAAAAATTTTGAAGAAAATAAAAATTTAAAAGAATTAAATTGTAAATTTTCATGTTAAATGTCGAAACTTTGAGGGGTTTGGGGTTATTATTTCTTGACACACTGTAATTATTATGCTAACGTCTTGAAAATGCCTAGGTAATAGTGGAGGCGGATATTTCTCACGTGCGAGCAAGTACGAGGTCTAGTACGAGGTACGAGGCCAAAAATATAGCGTGTACGAGTAGAAGTGAAAAATAGGGCATGTACGAAGGTAGTGTAGTACGAGCATAAAAATAGGTATTTACGAGTTTTTTTTGCATGTCTGGTTCGAATGGGTTCAATATAGACTAACTATTTCGACCCAAAATAGTGTTTTTTGTGCTTATCTCATCATTACTAGATAGGTAAAAGCCTAAAACTCTTCTCTGGTTATTAATTAACCCTATATTTCTCTTTTTACATTTCATAAAAAATTCTTTAGAAAAAAGTGTTACTAAAATAAAGTTATACAAAGTCAATTACCTAAATTTCGAATCGTTTGATTATAGAGTACTTGGACATAATCGTATAATGCCCGCATATCTGCTGTAAGCCCATTTTTCAGGGTTTCATTAATTTGATGATAGCTTTCTAGTTCATTCATGTTTTTTATTGCTTCTTCATGTTGTTTTTGAGTGAAGCTAGGATTGTTCTGACAAATGAGAAAATCATTTTTATTTTTTTCTCTCATTTATTGTCCCAATCGGAATTTACAAGTCTCGGTTTTTGCAATAATTATTTCCTTTTTTACGTTCATTGTGAGTAGGGTTGTCGGTTTCAAACCGAACCGAATATCTTTCCGATATCCCTTCGAAACCGCTGATATCTTTATTTAGGAGTGATCCTCCTCTGATATCACTTAAATCCCACTTGATCAATTCAGAACCACTTTTATCACCCGATATGGAACCCCTTATATCCAACAAATTCGCTTATACCTCACCGCTAATCCTTAGTATGTATCTCCCTAGCCCTAGAAAAAAATTTCGGTCGGTTTCGGTTAACCGATGAATCTGGTGAAACCGACAACCCTAATTGTGAGGTAAAAATTTTAAACAAACAAAATAATATTTTTTACCATATTTTGATTTAGATACTCTAACAAGGAATTTTTTTGTTCAATAATTGCATTGGTATTAAACAACTCAATATATGCGTAAACCAAATTAAAATATTGGTCTCTTACATTAGCAATATTTTCGCGGATAGGGCCTCCTTTAATTTTAAAAATAAATTGTTAATTAAAAAAATAATTATTACTTAACGGCCGAGGTACTATTTCTTGAAGTATCTCTTGATTGCCAACTCTTTCAAGCAAAGGAAAAATTAGTCCTTTTAATTGAGTAAATTCCTATTAAAAATGTTTTGTATATTTTTTATTTCGCTACAATAAAACAAACATCCACTGGTTGCTGTGTTCCTGAACCTTCTCCTTGATACATCACCCGTGGACCTTCTCCTTGATACATTCCTCCTGGGTGCGACTATTAAAATGTTTATATATTTTTATTTCCATAAAATAATACAAACATTTATTGGTTGTAGTGATCCTGAAGGATCTGCTCCTTGATTCATCCCTCCTGGATGAGATGCTGGACCTTCTCCTGGATGCATTCCAAATAATAATGGAAACAGATGAAGCAAACAAAAATTCAAAAGAAGAAAATTACAAATTTTCATCTTTAAATTGGAAGCAGGCCAGTATACCGCTGAGCTATAACTTCGTTTAAAATTGTCGAATCCGGGACGCCCTGGTATGGTTCGATCCAGCTCCTTGAGGCGCTTCGAACCATACCAGGGCCTCCCGGATTTGACAATTTTGAACGAAGTTATAGCTCGGCGGTATACTGGGCTCGCGGTATAACTGGGTGTACCCCTTTAAATTAAATTAAAAAATTTTGTTTTTCGATATTTAAACTTTAAGATTTAAGTTTGTCATAGGGAACTTAATTGACTGTAGCCCTAAACTATTCTTACTGAGGAATAATTGCCGATTATTCTAACACTGTTTGTTAGTTAAAAACAATATTATATATTTAAAACAGTAGGTAAGAGGATTAATTGGCTACTCGAGTGTTTATTGGGGAATAAATCTCTCCTTTTATTACAATCAGATGCGCGCGTCACTCATCACCCATTTTAATTTTTAATCCTATAAATCGAATTTTTGAATTTCAATATCTTAGAGCAGATAGACTCATGATTAATTTTTACTTCCTCTTTAAAGAAATTTAAAAAAAATTTTTTTATTTAAGTAGTTTGTATTAGATAGCATTATTAGCTTTCCCTTTTTGCTGTCCATTTCCGCTGTTTAATTATTTAAATGTATATTTTGCAAAAAATATTTTTTTGCAAAAAAAAATATTTTAAAATTAAATTTTATTATTTAATAAATTTTGGATGGTGATTCCACTAATGATGTACAAAGTTTAATAAAAAGAAATACTTATATATAAATATGCTTAGAAAAAAATTAAAGGATAACTTATCCTTTAAGATAAGTAAAGGATAACTTTTATTAAAGGATAACTAAGGTAAAAGTTAGGGAAATCTGAGAAGGAGCTCAAGAAATTAGCAAAATAATTCCGAGATTATCTCATTAATAATTAGAGAATAACTAAGATTTATCGCAAGAGCATAAAACTACAAATCACCGAAAAATGTCAAAATAAAAAATGGATTAAAAATGCTTGAAATGAGAAACTAATACAAATTGTACTAGAAAGAATAGAAAACCTCATATGTTCAGCGCATCCTCACAATCATGGCCATACCTTTATTTAAGTATAGATTAATAGGAAATAAATATCTTAATAATACTTCAGTTTCTGGACCAGATCCATGATGCCCGGCCCCTGCGACCACGTCCATGTTGTCCTCGTTCACATTGCCGCTTCCTACATTTTCACGCATCTGTATGTGTTAATCAATTTATAATATAATTTTTTTAATTTAGGGGTCTAAGGAAACTTCCGGTTGGTGATTTCACGTATAGTAAAATTAATTAAGTACCTTCCTTTGAAGTTGTTTCAATCGAGATGTAAAGTTTTTAGGCATAATTGTATGATTATCTACTGTAAGTCTGGTTAAAATATCATCGTTAATTCGAAAAAGCTCGTTTAGTTGATCTATCATTTGACTGATAAGTTGTACGGGTTTAGGATTGTTCTAAAAAGTGTGAAAAATAGCAGATAGAAAATTAAAAAATTTTTTACCCGATGTTGGATTTTAACATTTAGACTGTTTTTTAACTCTTTACTAAATCCACGTATATAGCTAATGAATGATTATATGAATAAACCAAAATTTCATATTGTTTTTTAGCATTAGGAAATGATTGCACAGGTTCCTGGTCTTCTTCATCTTAAATAAGATTAATCTAATAAAATCTCAGAATTATGGTGTACAAGCACAATATCAGAAAATTAATTCCAACACAAATGGGTACTTATCGCTATCCTCTTTTTCCGAAATTATTTTTCGAAATTATTCCGGAAATTATTTCCGAGACATTCTGCGTCACAAGACAATCTCCACTAGTTCAATAGAAGTTTCGGTTCCAGATCCAGATATCCAAATTTCCCCAAAATCCGCCAATAATAACAATATGCGAACATAAGTATGTTAGAATTATCTATTTTTAGAGGAAAAGCTCCGGTTTGCTTTAAGAACATAATTAAATTAAAGTCAATTAATTACCTTCATTTTTAATTGCTTTATTGGAAATGTGAAGTTCATTAATATAATCGAAAATTTTTTTCATATCTGCTATTATTTTATCTTGCATTTCTTTGTTACTTTCAAGAGCGGTAGCTAGTATGTGCATTAGTAAAATATTGGGTGTATTCTAAATGTGAAATTAAAATTATTTAGGCAGTTTAATTTTTTGAAAAACAATCGAAAAACAATCCCGATATATCCACCTTTCATTACCAAATAAAAATAAATTTTAGATAAAAAATGCTAATTTTACCGATGTGATCTCTCTGTTAAATAATGCAAAATTTTCATTGTATTCTTTTAATTCTTCATTATATGCATAAAACAGATTATCATATTGTTCTTTAACATTGGTAATTTTTTGCACATATGCTTGGTTTTCTAGTTAAATATTATACAATATTATATAAATTTAAATAAATTATGCATTACTTAACTGGCGAGCTACTATGTCATGAAGGGGCTTTTTGTTACCAAAAACTTCGAGCAAAGGCACGATTTGTTCTTTTAATTGTTCAAAGGTCTATAAAAATGTCCATTTTTTATTTTGTTAAAATAATACTAACAAGTTCCTGTCCCGATCGTGAAGGACCTACTTCTGATTTCAAACCGCCTTGTTTCGATCCTGAACCTTCTCCTGGATTCATTTCAAATAATAACAAAAAGAGTAGAAGGAAATAAATTTTTAAAACAATTAAAATGTAAATTTTCAACTTTAAATTAGTAAATAGACTCAAATCTCGATGTATTAATTCAATAACTAATTGCTATTTAAAAAGCCAGATGGTTCCATTTTCTGCGCCGCATGAGAAAATTGTGAGAATTTTGGACAAATTTCTTCTATTTTCTCCGCCGCAAGCGAAAATTTTAAAAATTTTATAAGGCCATGAAGCCACATTTCTCCCATTTTTGTCCACAAATTTGGTAAAAATATTATCGAGTCTTGTTCGAGTCGGGCTGCATTTCTTCGAGTCATTTTTTTCGGGCCTCATTTTTCGACCGAGTCTTTTTCGGGACAAATTTCAGTGCCCGACTCGATCTTCCGGACCGGACCGGATCGGGCCCCAACCCTAAATAAAATAAAATGAATAGTAGAGCAAGATATTTTTATTTTTAAGCCAATTAAATGCGTGCGTAACTTTTATAAGTGCAACAAATGTCTCGTCTTGAATGGCTATATTTCCATTTATATAAATTTTCTTTTTACCTCTAGCAAAAATATTTTATAAACTTATTTTTAAATTTTAAGCTGACGAGCTCTTAAATTTAAGAGAACGCATAAGTTCGTGGGACAATTCATGGGACGCTTAGAATTGCCCTTTATTTTTTACCCCTAGTAAAAATACTTTTTCAATTTATCGACAAACATTGAGCTAACATTGAGATTAAATTTACAAGGCATGTCTTGACAGGTAAATCAAGTGACTATTATGAAATCAAGAAAAAATTTTAGAAATATTTTTTTGTAAACTATTTTATTTAATTTAAATATATTAAAGAATTTTAATTTATTTAATATTGTGTTTAACGCACAAAATTTTTAATTCTTTCCATACTCTCTTTCACAATTATTTTAACCTTCAAAAAATAAGCCCGCCTGCCTACTACCAGCCAGATCGTTTTCACTTTGAGCTATATTTTGAAATATATTTTTAGAATAAAATAAATATTTTTTAATCACACCCACCTAAAATTATGATATAAATATGTGGGGCAAGAGAGGGACAATCATCTCTTCAATTGTTCTTATTCTTATTCAGTTAAAACATTGTTCCCTCTCTTGCCCAAAAATTGTGAAATAATATATTTTGTAATTGAAATAAATAAATATATATTCTTTTGAATATATTGGATACCCTAAGATTGTAAAGATTTTAGGAAGGATAAAATTAATCTCTAAAATAGGGAAAGATTTTATAAGCTTATTCAGTTGTAACTTTTCAATTTTTTTGAAAGCACTCATATATTTGGCTACCACTCATAAATATATTCGAAATTTAAATTAATTAAATAAATTTTTTCATCTTAAATAAGTTTTTGTGTATGGTTCTAGGATTGAGTAAATAAAAATTGCTCATTTGCAAAAATATTATTAATTGGAAAGGCTTTTGAAGCAAGCGATTAACTATACATTAGCTACTTAAGATCGGACAAATCAAATATTTGATCAAATTATTTGATATTTAAAAATATTTATAAAAATTGTCTACATAGAAATGTCAAATATTTAACAAATATCATACCATTTAAAAGATCTTTTATAATAAAATAATTTTTAGCTCACGCTTCAAAAATGTTGGAATGACTATCATTCGATCGTTTTGATAAGCTAAGCCGAATTGTTAAACTCCGATTTGCGGAAATGTTTTAAGCCCAGGTAGAGGGTTTTGAAAATATAAAAAATATAATGATTCTGAGATTAAAAAACAAAATTTCTCTAAAAACTAAGATTTATCACAAGAGTTTCATAACTACAATTTACCGAAAAAAGTCTACATAAAAAATAAAAGAAAAATGCAGAAATTAAAAACTAATACAAATTATGCTAGAAAGAATAGAAAATTAAAGTTAGGGAAATATTTTTTAACAAATTTCGAGTTTTACTAAAATTTAAATAGGGTTCGACACTTGCAGCAAAATAAAAGTCTATTTTTTGATACTTAATGACATACTAACTTTGGGGTGGCAATTTTTTATTCTAATTTTGATCCTCTAAAATACGTCTAGGAATTTACTTTATCTGCAAATGTCGGGCCGCAAGTATAAAATTCTACTTGTGAAGAAAGAGAAATGATTGATAGAAATGAAATCTACATTATGACAAAACTTTAAAATTAGATCACAGATACCTTAAATACTTAATATGTTATTTCAACAAAACTCGTAAAACCCTACACGTACCATTAAATAAATAACACTTTAGTGGTCACATTATATCTACCCTGATTGGGAGGTGAGAATAATCGGAAATATGCGCAAATTGATAGCCCCAGATTACTGTAGTTGTTAAAATAATTTTTAAAAAAACACAGCTTAACTGTCACTTCCCCTGTTTCCGGACCATCTTGTACAAATAGGAAATACCATTGGAATCCTTGTATATGGAAGGAGACCTATTTATTAAGTTTTGTCATAATCTTGAATAGAAAAGTCGGCTAATTTATACTCCTGTTCTCTTTGTTGTATCAGCTAGCATAATCCTCATATATACATGTTCCTCGCATCCTCACAATTATGACAATACCTTCATTTTAAATATAAATTAATATAAAATTCGTGTTATTTATAATGATAATCATTACTTCAGTTGTCTGGACCAGAGCCACGATGTTCACCAATACGGCTTCGTCTATGTTGTTCTTGTCCACGACGATCTTGTCCACGATGGCCATGTACATATTGAGCTTGTACATGATGACCCTGCCCATATTGCCCTTGTTCCTGTTGATCATGCCCACTTGTTCCCACATCTGAATCTTTTATTCCATAAAATAATTTTTTTTAATTTTAACTAGATTCAATATAATGAACCTCGGTCTCTTTATATTATAGACCAAAATGCAAACGTAAGTTCATAATAAAATATTTTTATTTACAAAAATTTACGTGTATTATATTAAAGTCAATTAATTACCTTCATTTAGAATCGCTTGATTAACAAAATTGTAGCTTTCTAGGACATAATCATAGAGTTTTTGCATATCTGCTAAAAGTCCGTTTTGTTTTCTTTTGTTATTTTCAATAGGGGTTTTGAGTGAGTTTATCATTACACGATGGATTTCTTGTGAAAAGCCAGGATGTTGCTAACAAATATAAAATTAAAATAATATTGAATAGAATTTGCTGTTTTTCAGTATTTTTTGGCAAAAACAATCTCACTTTTCAAAATTATTTCATATACCCATTTTCATTGTCAAATAAAAATGAATTTTAAATAAAAAAATATTTTTACCAGATATTGGTTTCTAGTAGTATACCCGACTCTTAATTCTTCATTAAGTTTAGCTGACTCTTTTAATAAGTCCTCATATTGATGAACCAAATAAACATATTGTTCTCTAACATTGTTTATTTTAGGCGCAGGTGCAGTAAATGGCTGCGCATGTCCTTTATTTTTAAAAATAAATCGTTTTTATAATTGAAAATTATATTTTTATAAATTTAAATAAAAATATTACTTATCAGCTTCTGATATTCTAGGTTTTCACATTGCGCCGCGTTTCCAACATCTTCGAGCAACGGACTAATGTTAGCGCATAATTGAGTGAAAAGCTATTAAAAATGTTTAGTATAATTTAATTAATAATAATAACTTCTTCCGACGTATGTTTCGATCCTGAGTCTTCTCCAGGATGCGTTGAGGTTCCTCCAGGACCCATTCCAAATAAAAAAGGAAAAAGTTGAAGCAAATAAAATTTTACACGAATTAAATTATAAATTTTCATCCTTAAATAAATTAGAAAATTTAAATTAAATTTCGATTTAGAAAGGTTTGAGTTCGTTATGTCAAACTTAATTGACAGTAACCCTATAATATTTTTAGATTTAAATAGGAGCTAATAGCAATGGAATGTTCAGTTAATTATCTTGACTTAATTTTGTTTTTGGAAGAAAAATTCCTTGTTTAACTACTATTTTATTTTTGAAATAAAAATTTTTACAAGCCCAGTAATTGGTTTTATTTGTAAACATGTTTATTTAGTTATTAAAAGTTTTTTTAATATTTAATTCAAAAATATTTAATATAATATTTAAATTAAGTCTCTTCCTCTAAATCAGCCAAATATATTAAATTAAGTTAATGAATAAAGCAAATCATTATCCTATTTTAAAGGTAATGAGGAGATGCGCGCGTAACGTAAGTCGCTGTAAAGACTCGTGAATTGAATAGCTATATTCTCTATTCAATTTAATTGTTTCTATATCCCTAGCAAAAATTTTTTTTCGATTTATTGACTAATTTTAAACCAACGAGAAGTCAAATTTAAGAGGTAAGTCTTATTTAAGTTGGGTTTAAGTTTGGGTAGCAAGTTTGATCAAGATGAGCTTGAAATGTAAAAAACAAATAAATATTTATATGGTTAAGGAATGGTCGGAAGAAGGTTAAATGAGTGGGTTGTAAAACATTGATAAAAAAGAAATAAATTTAAAATAAATGAGAAATTTGAAGATTAAAGTAAATGTTTGTTTGAGGGAATTTTTTAAATGTAGGTAAGGTAAATATTTAGGGAAATAAATGGAAATAAATTGTAAATTTTCATCTTTAAATTAAATAGGTATAATATTAAATATTCTTTCCGATTTAGAAGGTTTCCAACTCAAACCTACATTTACTTTACACATACATTCTGTCCCAAAATTATGAGTTCACCCCTAAATTTCATCATAATATGGGTTTCAGACTACAAAATCAAAATATCTTTTAATATAGTATGTTTATCTAGCGTATTCTTTGGTACCAAAAATTTGCTTAGAGTGTTGGGAATAAAATAAAAAAAGAATTAGCAAATTTTATTCATTTTGAAGAAAGTTATGGCAAGAACAAAAGTGGCGGAAAATTTGCCGCACTGTTAATTTTGTTTATTTTTCATTTCAATTTAAAATTCTCTCGGTTTAATGGAACTTTCTTCGATCACGTTTGATTTCTTATATCGCAATTTGACTTAATCCTAGGAGGTATTTATTTAACTAGCTTGTCTTAACTTTATTCCAAGATTATCTCATTAATAATTTTTAAAAAACAAACTTTATCTACTAACTAAGATTTATCGCAAGAATATTTTAACTACAAATCACCAAAAAATTTTTAAATAAAAATTGAACTAAAAATTCGTGAAAATAAGACTAATACAAATTGTGCTAGAAAGAAAAGGTTAAAGAATAGATTTGTCAGTCAAAATCAATCTGACTCGAATGTTTCTTGCAACCTCATAATCTTGTCAAAATACCTTCATTAGAATATAAATTAATATAAATACATATCTTTATAAAAGTTACACTTCAAATGCCTGAACTAGATCCGCGATGTCCGTCATTATGCCCTCGTTTACGTTTGCCTTGAAGGCGACGAACATAAGCGTTAATTTTTTCCATGTCGGTTATAACATCGTCTTGCAGGACCTTGTTAGCTTGAAGAGATTCGATTAGACCATCTAGGCTTTGCTTTTCTTCTTGTGTGAGATGAATGTTCTAGCAAAGGGGAATTAAAATTATTATGTACTTTTATAATCATTTAATAGCAGATTTATTTACTTCCATTACAACTCTCGATTTGGAAAAATAATCCCGTTTATTCTAAATAACCCATTTGTATTATCTGCAGAACATTATGCCCTAAAAATGGGTAAGAAGTGTTCTTTTGATATTTTTGAGGTCTGCCTTAGGTAATAAAGTGTTCAGAGCCAGAAACTGAGCTTAGAATTTGTTTATACGAACCCCGGACCCGAATTCGACTAATCTAATTCGTGTTCGGAGTTCGAGATAAATAAATTGAACTAAGATTCGGATTTAGCACTCATTTTTTTCTAGGGAGCAATGTACATGCTTACCCAAATAAAAATTTTAAATACAAAAAAATTTTTACCGAATATTGGTTCATAGCATTAGTTAAATTTAAGGTGAAACTTAAGAGCTCAAAATGCGCCTCAACCAAATTCTCGTATTGTTTTCTAACATTGGGAAATGATTCCACAGGTTCTTTGTTACCTTTAGTTTTAAATATTTCAAATTTAAATAAAAATAAATTTTACCTATCTTCCGAGGCACTACGCCATCACAAGGATTTGCGTCGCCAACTTCTTCAAGCAAAGGACGAATTTGTCCGTTTAATCGTTTAAACGGTGTTTGTTGCGGTCCTGCACCTCCAGGATGCATTCCAAATAATAATGGAAACAATTGAAGAAAACAAAAATTTAAAAGGATTAAATTGTAAATTTTCATCTTTAAATTAAATGAAATCAAATTTCAAAAAGTGATTTTCTTTTAAAAAACATTAGATAAACGAGTCTAATATATTGTACGTTAGCGAAGAGCTCTCTATTCCCATGAAAATTTTAAGAGAATACAGTGATTGAGTTAGGAATAACCCTCTTCATTTTAAGTTATCATTTTTGAAAAAATCCCCATGTTTTACATATCTTGATTTCAAAAAGAAAAATTCACAAAAACTGAAAATATCAAATTTTTGGAAAATATTTTATTTAATAAACTTTAATTTAAAATTAATGCCCATTCACAAAATCAGCCAGCTACTTTATTTGAGTATAATGAATTAAAGGCAATAAGATGCGCGCTTAAATCAAGTCCCGTGTAAATTTCTTTTTACAACTACATATTATAGGTTTTTTTAAAATATTGACAAATCTTAAGCTGACGAGTCTTTAAAATGCTGACAGGAGGGGAGAGGAGGGGGAGAGAATTTTTAAAGGAGGGTGAAGTAGGGGGAGAGAGTTTTTAAAAGAGGTGAGAGGAGGGGGAGAGAGTTTTTAAAAGAGGTGAGAGGAGGGGGAGAGAATCTTAAAAATCAACGAATCCTGACAGGAGGGGAGAGGAGGGGAAGAGAATTTTTAAAAGAGGTGAGGGGGAGAGGATTTTTAAAAGAGGTGAGAGGATCAGGAGAGAATTTTAAAAATCAATCTCCGGATTCACACGAATTCTGACAGGAGGGGAGAGGAGGGGGAGGGTCCCGTCCCCCTTCCTATTTGAGTCTCAGATTAATTTTCCTTTTATTCTTTTCTGCCTTGAAATTGTCAAATTTCCTTCTTTAAAAGTAATTATTTTTGCCGTTAGTCCTTTTTCTATTTTCCTTTTCATTATAAGTTTTGAGAGAAAAAAAATTGACAGTAACAAAGCTAATTAGTCTGAGACTCAAATAAGGGGGGCAGTATATGAACAAAGTACCCTTATTGTTAGGGTCGGGATTTTTATTGAAATAAAATCGCAAAATATGGCCATAAAATATTGAAATAAATTATCGTTTATTCACTAGCAAAATCCAAAAAAATTTGAAATTTAACAAAATAATTTAATCACGTTTATAAAATTGCACATTAGCTTTATAGTTCGATGCTTTTGTTTCAATTTTCATGGCTTTTTTTCAATTTTCATTTTTAAATGAAGGCTTTTGTTTTTGACCAAAAACATAAAGGTTTTTATTGAAAAATTATTAAAAAAGCATAGTTTTTTAAGTTCAGTTTGAAATCTTTTATATGTATGAGTCGTGTAATTTTTCTAAAAATCTCAAGCCTCATACCTCCACATTCTGAGGATGTTGAGAATTTAAGTGTAACACTTCCACAAGGTAGAGGAACAAGTTCACCCAGAATATTAGCAATAATTCCAACTCCTTTAGAATTCTCTCCAAATTTTCGAGGAATTCAAAGATTCTTTCAACATTGTACTATGTAATTTATGTTGGAGAAATTACCGTAAATGCTCTAATAAAAACACATCTCCAATTGAAGCACATCTCTAATATAAGCACACCCTACGAGAGGATCGAAAAATACAAGCACAGTCTCTAATTGAAGCACAGTCTCCAATATAAGCACACCCCTAGTATTCTGGTGAAAAAGCACGGCTCTATTACACAATATACGTCCAATCAACTATTATGCGTCCAAACAACTTTTATACGTCCAATCAAAGTTTATACGTCCAATGAAAATTTATGCGTCCAATCAAATTTTTATACGTCCAATAAAAGTTTATGCGTCCAAATAAATTTTTATATGTCCAGTGAAAAAATAAATTCAGAGAAAATCAAAATAATTTTTATTTATTATAACGCCTTGCTCAAAAGGGGTTAATAGAAACAACTGTTCCCGTCATACGAACAACCGCCCCGTCACCGGATCAATCTCAAATCCGGTTTAAAATGGATTCGGATCCGGATTTGGCAATGCAGCCGGACCGGATGCAGCCGGATTTTTCTGGATTAATCCCGTCGGGAAAAAATCCGGAGATCGCGAAAAAACCCGATTTTATCCGGACTCTTGAAAAATCCGGCCGGATCCGGCCTGGTCACTAATAAAAATGTGTTTGAACATAAAATTTGATTGGACGCATAAACTTTTCGTTGGACGCATAAATTTTTATTGGACGCATAATCTTTTCATTGGACGTATAAACTTTAATTGGACGTATAAAAGTTGATTGGACGCATAATAGTTGATTGGACGTATATTGTGTAATAGAGCCAAAAGCACCTTACTTTTGCATTTGAGGGATATAGAGAGATTGAGGGATATAGAATCCGTCTATATCCCATTGAGGGATATAGAGGTATTAGAAGTGATTAAGAGGGGTATTAACAAGTATAGTATAGAGGATTCAAGGGAATCGAGAGATTGGGAGATGGGAATTTTGGGAATTAAGAGGGAAATCAGTAGAAATATGAAGAGTTGGACGGATATCGAAGATATTTTTCGAAATGTTATTCTGTTTTAATTTCACCCATGTATTTAATTTCCTCATCAAATTTCCCCATATCCCTCTTAATCACATATCTCCTTTTATCCCTCCCAATCGCCCAAATCCACAATATCCCTCCTAGTCCCTCTAAATTTCTCGATATCCACCAATATCCTCCTTAATCACTTGAAATCCGCTTATATACCTCGATATCCCTCCAAATCCATCATAACCTTCTTGATCCCTTGATGTCACGCACAAGTCCCTTGATGCTCATTTTAATACTTCCAAATCCCCATATATCCCTCTTATTCCGTTTTATTAAACTATAGGGGCTTATTTGATGTATATACAAGTGGGTTTCTCAATTAAGATAATGAAAATGCAATTGAAAGCGATAATTTGATTCAAATTTAATTTTTGGTTTGTGTTATGTAGGGTATAAATTTACTTTAAAAAATGAAAAATAGATCGAAAAATACAAGCACAGTCTCCAATTGAAGCACAGTCTCCAATATAAGCACACCCTACGAGGGGATCGAAAAATAGAAGCACTGTGCTTCTATTAGAGCATTTACGGTATTTTATTTTGTGGAAATGAAAAAATATTTTAAAACTTTATAGGCTAGAGAGAAAATCCTTCTTTGCTTATTAATAATCAAAAAAGGAAATTCATCTAATAACTAAGATTTATCACAAGAGTTACTACAAATCAGTGAAAATATTTTAGAATAGAAAAGGCTAAGTTTATGAAATTGAAAACTAATTAATACAAATTGTGCTAGAAAGAAAAAGAAAAGTTACATAATAAAGCTTTAGATACTATAACATATCTTGTTTTTAAAGCATCACACAATTTTTAAAAATAGCTAAGAAAAGATTACTAAAATTTAAATAAAATATTATAACAAAACTTAAATAATAAACTGTTAAAATTATCAAGTAATTTCTATCAAGACCCGGAGTTGTCTTAATGGATTTTTAGCCCGTTTAACTAGAAATGATGAAGAAAAATTAGTTAACAAAAAAAATTTAGGATTTATCTTTTTTTATAACGTAGAGCATTTAAAACGCCTAGGCTGGTTTTAAACGAAAAAAAGCATAAAAGAAAAAGCTTTAGTCAATGCCCCGGTAGCTCAGTGGTCGAGCTCCTGTATATGATGAGCGAAACGCCTAGCAATAACTCTCAGTATGTCACAGGTTCGAATCTTGTTCGGTAACTAAACTTTTGCTAATCTCTTTCAAATCCAGTTCGTAATCCCGCGGTTTAAGCACAAACGGAATTTACAAGATTACTCCACACAATCCTGTCTCTGTTGTCCTTATGAAAGAATACGTTACGGGATCCCGGATTTTGATTTATGCAGTACTCTAAAAAAGAAAATCCTCTATAATTCAATGGCATAACAGTGATATCTCCTTACACTCTGAAAGGACTATTTAAGTTTTGTTATAAAAATTTATAAAAGATAGGATAATTTCTGTCCCATGTTTTCTTAGCCAATCAGCAAAATGACCTCGCATGTTGCAGTTCCTACTTCAAATGCCTGAACCAGCTCCGCTATGACCTTCTCCTCGTTTACGTTTGCGTTGAGTGTCAGGGTCCTTGACATAGTTGTAAAGTTTTTGCATATCAGATATAACACCGTCTTTCTGGGTTTTGTTATCTTGAAGAGAGATGTTTATGCCATCTAAGTTTTGCTGTTCTTCTTGTGTGAGATGATAGCCCTAGCAAAGGGGAAATTAAAATTACCTATATTCAATATATCATGTCATTTCTCATTTATTTAGTTCCATTCCAAGTCTTTGGCAAAAACGATCGCCTTTTTTCCCAACAATTTCATATATCAATTTTTATTAAAGTAAAATTTTAAATAAAAAATAGAATTCTTTACTTGATATTGTTTTAAAGCATAAGTTAAATTCACGGATTCACTTATTAACTCAAAATGCGCAGCAACCAAATTATCATATTGCTCTCCAACATTTGCAAATGAATGGACAGGTGCTTGGCCTTCTTTATTTTCAAAAATAAATTGTTATTAGTAGTATAGCTCCCTGAGCCTTCGGGGTTGAAAGTTCGGGGATCAGGGTTTGAAAAAACCCCCATTAAAAAACATTAAAAAACCCATTAAACCCCCATTGTTATTATAGTAGTTAAAATTAAATTTTTAGAGAATTAAATAAAACAAATTACTTAATCCGCGAACTGCTATGTCCGGACAAGGATTTGAATTTCCAACTTTTTCAAGTAAAGGACGAATTTGTCCGTTTAATCGCTTATACGGTGTTTGTTGCGGTCCTCCTCCCGGATGCATTCCAAATAATAATGGAAACAATTGAAGAAAATAAAAATTTAAAAGAATTAAATTGTAAATTTTCATCTTTAAATTAAATAATAAAATTTAAATTAAATTTCGATTTTTAGAGGGCTTCTACTACATATAATTAGTGTTTTTATTAAATATTATTTACGATTTGAGTTATATCGAACCCTAACTAAATTTTTATTTTAAAAGTTCTTCATTCTGCATAATGAAAGAAACACTGAAATGTAATCCGTTAACCATCTTGTTTTAATTTTTGCTAAAAAAATTTCTTGTTTTTAATATTTTACTTTAAAAATAAAAGTTTAAATTGTCCAGTAATATTTTTAAAACTATTCCAAACATTGGGAAAAGAAAATTATAAGGGCTGTTCGTTGTTGTTTAATTTAGCGACTGTCACAATAAGGAATACTTACATGAAGGGTAGATTGATAAATACAGCAAAACTACCTATTCAATTCAACTTTTAAAGCAATCAGCTACGCGTATAACTTATCCCTGATCTTTGTTTTTATCCCTATAAATCGAACTTTCGAAAAACTCGAATCGAAATTTCGAGCCTTTTTAAATTTTAAAGCAAAAGGGCACGTGAAATATTCTCTTATAAAATTTTCTTTTTACCCCTTAACAAACTATTTTTTCATTTAACGACAGTCACGATAAGGGCAGGCTTTTAAATTCAAGACATAAGTCTCAAGACATATAAGAGTAATGTCTTAAATGCAACTCAAGACTTATGTCATTATGAAAGACTGTACTTCCTATCGAGTTTGCTGTTTGTATTTGCTGTTTGGAATTTAAACTTTCTTTTGATAAATTCCTTAAAATATTTCAAATTTCAAATTTATTCAAAATCTCCAAAGGATATACAATATACCGCTAAAATGGAATAATATAAAGGCACTGCCTTTATATTGAATAAATATAAGGACGATTTTGCTACATTTTTTGAATTGAAAAAAATGCTGCCTTTCTCTGTATAAGAGAAAAACATGCAAAAATTTCGAAAAAAGAACAAATCTCCTCTTAAAATTAATTTAAAAAGCTGAAAATTGGTATACCTATGTAAAAATGTATTTCCGATCGACTGTCGATCTCCGATTTTTGAAATTTTGACTTTTAAGGTCGAAAAGTCGAAATTTGTCGGAAATTGTATTTACATATAGAATTAAAAGAGGACAGAAAATAGTTGTGTGTTGGTGTAGTGGTTAGTGTGTTGGGTTTTGGGGGTGGGGTTGAGGGTTCGAATCCAAAACGGTGTGAACATTTTTTCTTTATGAAAAAATAATATTTAAATTAGTTTTGTGATTAAATCAGGGCTCCGATTCGTACTTTATTTGAAAGTACAGTACTTTAAAATCGACCTCCGTACTTACAAAAATGAATTTGTACTTTATTGAAAGTATGTACTTTAAAATCACAATTTTGAAAAAAATGGAAGAAATCTGGCCTAAAGACCTCTATAATTCTCAAAATTTTTGCCTGCGGCGCTGAAAATGGAAGAAATCTGACTTAAGGACCTCCAAAATTCTCAAAATTTTCGCCTGCGGCGCAAAAAATGGAAGAAATCTGGCCTAAAGACCTCCAAAATTCTCAAAATTTTCGCCTGCGGCGCAATTTTGGATTTGAAAAACTTTTTTGTGGCGTCTTCGGCATCACAAAAAAGTGCATTGAAATGCACAAAATGCTCAGTGGAAACAAGAAATTATTAGAAAAGATTCATTTAGGAGAGAATTATAAAAGATTTGAGCATGAATAAATATTTTCTAATTTAATTTTGAGTGTACTTTAAATTTGGAAATTTTCTCCCTATATACTTTTAAATCGAGATTTTTATACTTTTGATAGGCATTTTGTCGATCGGAACCCTGGATTAAATTGTATTTTTAAAAAAAATTTTTAGGGTTTGGGAGGCATTTTTGGATTAAAAGGAATATTGAGTGATCAAGTGCGATATCAATAAATTGGAGTGATAATAGGAATTTGAGTTTAAGTGAATAAATGATTATAGAGGGCGTACTTTGAACGGATATAGAAGGATTAGGTGGATTTACAGAGATAAGTAGGATTTAGAGGGATTAGGTGGATTTAGAGGGATTAAAAGATTCAAAGGGATTAGATGATATAGAGATTAAAATATTTAGGGTGATTAAGAGTTGAAAAGGGATTAGGTGGTTTTATAGGGATTCGGTGGATTTAGAGGGATTAACGTATTTAGAGGGAATAAATATTCAGAGGTGTTAAAAGATTTAAAGGGATTAAAAGTTGTAGAGGGATTTGGTGGATTTTGGGGGACTAAACGATTTAAAAAATGATTCAGAGGGATTAGGTGGATCTAGAGTGATAAAAAAATAGAGGGATTAAAAGATTTAGACGGATTAAAGTATTTAGAGATATTAAATGATTTAAAGTTGTTAAAGTATTTAGCCGGATTAAAAGATTTAGAGGGATTAAAAGATAGAGGGATTAAAACATTTAGAGGGAGGATTAGGTGGATTTAGAGGGAAAAACTCTTTTTTCAAAAAACTCTTTTTGGAAATAACTTTTTCTGGGCTCCGTGTTAAATGCGCCTTTGGCGCATTCAATCCAGTGCGCGGAGCGCGCTGGTTATATTGAATAAATATAAAGGCAGTGAACTCGCAATTTCGCTTTTCCTTTGGAAAAATTGTTTTTCTAATTTTGCACTTTTTGCCCTAAATTTTATTTAAAAAATTCTTTTTAAATGAAAAATAGTTTTTAAATACAATAAATAAAATAAAAATAAAAACAAATTTCGATTACGAAAGAATTAAGTTCGTTATATCGAACTCAATTGACTGTAACCCTAATAAAAAAAGTCTTTCATTTAAATAAATTTTACAATCAACTCTACTACAAGCTCTATTTACAAGACTAGAAAATCAACAAGAGCAAAACTTTAAATTTTTATAAAAAATAAATACAAATATAAATTATGGACTCATATTTATGTAAAAGGAAAATGTGCTGCTGGTTAAACATGGTTAATGTTTCGATATACTAAAAATAAAATTAATCCTTTTATTAAACTAGAAATAGTTGTGGTCGTATTTTGCTACATTTTTTGAATTGTAAAATTTTTTTTAATGCTTGAAGAATAATTATTTTTCTTATTAAAATATAATAATTCCGAGATTATTTAGTAATTTTAAAGAAAACTGCCTTTATCTAATAACTACGATTTATCACAGGAGTAAAAATAAAATATATACAAATCACCGAAAAATCACCAAAAAACTACAAATCAGAGAATAATGTTTAAATAAAAAATGGAATAAAAATTCATAAAAATAAAAACTAAATACAAATTGGGCTAGAAAGAAAAGAAAATTAAAGAAGAGAGAAAACCTTAAAAAAACATGGTTTTTACTAGAGTTGCGACCCGACACCGTTTCGAACGATTTTTTAATAAATATCCCCTGATACGATCCCTACCCGACAAACATGAAATAAAATGTAATTTTTTGGGAAATTTAAAAATTCGTAAAATTTCACATGAGGGGCTAAAAATGAATCCGTATCCTCGTGCAAGCCTGCTATTTACTACCTCTTTAAATTAATTTAATGATTTTGCCTTTGACCATTATGAAAGAAAAGGCAACAGAGAATGGGGGGAGGGGAGATAGCCGAAAAGTATCGTTTTGTCATAATCTTGAATGGAAGTGCCATCTAATTTCCTTTTCCACTCTTGTTCTTTTTCGATTTCTTTTTGTTCCTTTTTTGACTTCCTCCAACATGTCCATGTTGATCTTGTTCACATATTTTTGCAACTGAATGTGTCCAATTTATTAAAATACATTTTATTTATCTAGCTGCATTAAACCCTAAAACATATACCGATCTAACCAAGTAAAAATATCTATTTTAAGAGGAAACTTAAAATTAAAAGAAACTTAAAAAAAATGATTATTTCAAATTGGATTATTTACATTCAATTAACTACCTTCTTTTTGACGATTTTCCAGAATAGAAATGAGATGTTCTATACTGAAAAAATTTTATCTTTATTAAATTGATGAAAAATAGAGAGTCTTATTAAAAAATTTACTATTTTTCATTGAGATAATCGTGAAGTTTTCGCATATCCTTTATAATTTTGATTTTCTTATCTTCTCTCTTTTGACGAGAGTTGTTTAGTTTATTTATTTGTCGATTAATTCCTTCGTCCTATCAATTAGAAAATAGGTACTTTCCTGTTATGACGCAACACATTTAAATTTTTTTGAAAAAGCTAAAAATGCTCAACACAGTTAAGAGTTAGGCATGAACAAAACACTACGGTAGACTGGTCTCAATATATGCGGGAAATTTGTGCTTATCATCTGCTTCAAAAAGAACCATAAAATTTTTTCCCATTTTTGCTTCAAAAAAAGAACAAATTCCGCCAAACACCCATTGAGGTGGGAAAACACATGGGAAAAATGGGGAAAAAATTTTATGCTTATTATTACTATTTTTGAACATTTTTAGCTTTTTTAAAAAAATTTAAATTTGTTGCGTCATAACAGGAAAGTACCAGAAAATTAAAATTATTTGGAATTTGTAGAATCATTTCATCTCTAACTTATATATTTTCATTCCAAGTTTTTCCAAATCTCAGTTTGGCAAAAACTCTCTTTTTCAATAAAATTACTATATACCCATTTTCATTCACAAATGAAAATAAATTTAATATAGTATTTTTTACTAGACCGGAATTTCGTACTGAACGGTATTCCGTACTGAAATACCGAAAAATACCGATACCGATAAATACCGATAAAATTCAGAATTTTACCGTACCGTATTCCGTACAGTATTACCGACTGTAATACCGATAAATACCGCAAATCACCGAAGAATACCGATACATTTTCATCGGTACCGTATTACGGTACGGAAAAAATAAAAAACAATATCGGTCGGTATTCCGTACCGTACTACCGATACGGAATACCGATAAATACAGTCGTAGTACGGTACCGTCCGGTCTCTATTTACCTGATATTGGTTTCTTTCATTTAAATTTGCTCTTAAACTTTCATCAATTTTAGCAGCCTCGCTTAATTCATCATATGCATATAGCAAATTCTCAAATTGTTCTTCAACATTAATAATTTTTTGCCCGAATCCAATGCTTTTTGGGTCTTTAAAAACAACTTGTATTTATTTTTAAAAATATATTATTTACTTAACTTCCGAACTTCTATGCCCGGATGAGGTTCAAAGTGTTCAAACTGATAAACCAACTTTTGAATTTGTCTTCTTAATCGAGAGAAAGCCTATTAAATTTTTTTTATTTTCTATTTCGCTACAATAATAAAAACATACTAATAATAGTTCGATTGGTTGTTCCGATTTTGAAATTTGTTCTAAATTTAATTCAAAGATTAATGAAAAAGTTAAAGGAAAAATATTTAAATTAAATTGTAGATTTTCATCGTTAAATTAATAATAAAATATGTATCTGGGGCCTTCTTATTTTGGAGGTTGATATCTTTCTAATCTCTCACGATTAGAAAGGTATCAAACTCTACCTAAACTCATATTACACCAACTTTTCTAATTCGATATTTTTCCGATCTCTTTAAAAGTTGTCTCAGTTCAATGAATTTTTCTCGGTTCAATCGGATTCTTTATCAGGGGTCACGCAGGAAGAGGTGAAAAACTTGCAACGGAAAAGCGCCAAAAACTAAGCAAAAGCAAAAAATTGAAAAAAAATTCATCAATCATTAGCCATTTTAAATTAAAAATCGGATTATTACTAAGTATCAGCAGGTGCCGTATCGATTTTGTGATACTGTGATATGGAAGTTGAGTGATATCGTAGATATATAGTGATTTGGATGGGTTAGGAAGACTAAATTAACAAGTTAAAATAAGATTATTATAAGAATTCCACATTTAATTATAGCAAAATATTATATTAAATTCAATTACTTTCATATTGAATCGCTTGATTAAAATTGTGATGATAGACATAATTGTAAAGTTTTTGCATATCTTTTATAATTCCGATTTGCCCGTTTATATTATTTTGAATTGCGGAGATTAGGTTTTTTATAACTTGTTGTTCCATCTTACCGTATCTCTGATAAATGAGAAATTCAAATTATTTATATTAAATAGAATCATTTATCTCTTTAATACAAATATATTTTTTACCTGATAAGGGATACACCCATCTACTATAAACGCTCCTAAATTTCCATTAATTTCATTAGACTCCTTTAATAAATCCTTATATGCCTTATCCAAATTTTCATATTGTTCTTCAACATCTGTAATATTTTGCGTATCTTTAGGGGTTTGATTATCTTTAAAACAAATTGTTTTTTAGTTAAAAATTATTTATAGATTTAAATTCCGAGTCCGGGGGAACTGGACCAACTGATGAGTGCAACTCAAAAATATTTTGAGAATGGCTTAATATTTCCTTCGATTTTCAAGCAGGACGGTGTCTCTGATCGTAGGTTCTTCGGGCTCCACGAAATAGCCTTCGGTTTCTCCAACTGCTGCCTATGAAACAGCCTCGACCTCCGGGCTTAAGATATACCTTTCTCGTGCTAGTGGCGTGTTACTATTTTACTATTTTTATAAAAAATAGAAACAAATTTTACCTAAGTCGCTATATATTTGCAACAAATGACTAAATTGATCATGATCAGCCATCTATTAAAAATGTTTATTTTTTATTTCGATAAATTTTTAATGCCGGTTAGGCCATCGAAGCGGCTCCCGGACATTTGGTGAGTGGAAAATTGGGTGGATAATTGGGGAATAGACACTTGTGGAGTAAGCGGACATAGCTTATTCCCCAAATGTCCACTCCCCTATAGAGCTCTATCCAATTATCTACTTCCCAAATGTTCGGACACTCGCGCATCAAAGCCTAACCGCTAATTAAATCTTTATTTGCAAAAACCGAATTATAAAATTGTTTTTTAGCATTGGTAATTTCTTCCACATTGTCATAGTTGTCTGTATTTTTTAAAAATAAATTGTTTTTATAGTTAAAAATTATATATTTTATAAATTTAAATAAAAATAAATTTTACCTAACTGCCGAGGTTCTATGCCATCATAAGTTTTTAAGCCCGCATATTTTTGAATAAAAGTATCAATTTGTTCTATCAATTGGTTATAAACCTTTAAAAATTTTCATATTTTTTATTCGCTACAATAATACAAACATCCTGTTCCGCAGATTGTTGCGATCTAGAACCTCCTTCTTTATAAATCCCTCCTGATTGTGTTCCTGACGGACCTTCTTCTGGGTCCATTCCAAATAATAATAAAATAAATTGAAAAAAACAAAAATTTAAAAGAATTAAATTGTAAATTTTCATCCTTAAATTAATTAAATTCTATTCACTTACGTAGATAAAAATTGTATTTTTATTGCATTGTTATTTCATCACTTTAATCTACTTAGATTCGGAGAATAAATTATTAGTTGGAATGTGAAAATATTTGGAAATCTTAATGGTTAATATTTAAAACGCCTGCGGGCCAACATAAATAGACTGCGGAAGTAACTATAAACAATCTTTTTCAATTTCGTAAAATACCCTACATTTATACTACATATCAGGGTTGCCGCCCGAAACCCGAAACCCGATACCCGAAACCCGAAACCCGGCCTTTTTTTGTACCCGAAACCCGATACCCGAAAAGAAAATTTTCCAACCCGAAACCCGAAACCCGTACCCGATATTTTTTTCAACCCGAAACCCGTGACCCGAAATTGGTTAAAACCCGAAATTTCTACCCGAAATCTTAGCCTTACCCGATTTCTTTAATAAATTTAAAAATTTATAAAAAGAATGAAAAGGGAAAGAAATATTTATAATTTCTTCCTATTGTTCATTGTGTTGATCGGTGGTTGAATGAGTAAGGCGTTTGGCTCGATATTTTCATAGGGTTGGGTTCGAATCCAGGGCTGGGAATGAGGCTAAAAAATTTTTCTTTTCAAAAATAAAGGGTTTTAAACTTTGATTTTCATTTTAGATTTTTAAATTTATTTTTTAAATATTCTAAGCTTGAAAAAGCATTAAAAATTTTAATTTAGTTATGAATTTTCCAAAATTTTCGCCTCCGGCGGTGAAAAAAGGAAGTAATCTGGCTGTTGACCCTTGAAATTTCTCAAAATTTTCGCCTCCGGCGGTGAAATAAGAAAGAAGTCTGGCTGTTTGCCCTTGAAATTTCTCTAAATTTTCGCCTCCGGCGGTTATAAAGCTAAAATCTGGCTTAAGGACCTACAAAATTCTCAAAATTTTCGCCTGCGGCGCAAAAAAGCGAGGAAATTTGGCTTCTTTGCTTCCAAAAATCTCAAAATTTTCGCCTGCGGCGCAAAAAATGGAAGAAATTTGGAGGCTTAATGGAGATAAAGTGGAGGAATATTAGTACATATATAGTGGGTTTTATTAGGGTGGGATTTTACCAAGATATCCCTCCTAATCCCCAAATCCCACAATGTCTCTTTAATCTCTTCAAATTTGCCTCTCTATATCACCCAAAATCCTATTACGCAACATAGCTTGTCCCTTACAATTCAGTTCACTAATACCTGGTCACCCAAAAATAACCCGAATTTTTCGCCAAACCCGAAACCCGTACCCGATATTTTTGCCAACCCGATACCCGATACCCGAAATGAAAATTTTCCAACCCGAAACCCGTACCCGATATTTTTTTCAACCCGAAACCCGTGACCCGAAATGAAAACGCTCCAACCCGATACCCGAAACCCGTACCCGAAGATTTTTTGTACCCGCGGCAACCCTGCTACATATTAACGGAACTTTTAAATTAAGTCAATTTTTTTTTAATTTTAGAAGTTATCCGTTAAATGGACTTTTCTTCGGTCAGGTCGGGGTTGACTGTAACTTTAATAAATATTTTGAGTTTAGCTAAGCATTTAAAGCATTAAAATAAAAATTAAAGGGTTGTTCAAATGTTTTTGAGTAATTTAATAAATACAGCTACCTAACTAACAACAATGATTCTCTTTTAAAGACACTTAGACGCGCTCGTCATGCGTGCCGTGAAATCTCTCGTGAATTGAATGCCTATTCAATTCACGAGAGATTCAATTCACGTGAATTGAATGCCTATTCAATTCACGAGAGACGGGACGGGACATACAGGCATGTCCTTTAAATAGACGTGTATATTTTTTCTTTTTACCCCTAAACAAACTATTTTTTTAAATTTATTGACAGCTAAAATTATTGCCAAGACACAATTATCGAATTAAAAATTTTATTTTATTTATGTCGGACATATGTCCTATTGATTAACATGTTGTGTTTGGCAAACACGTCTTTTCTGTTAAAAATTATTTAAAATTAATTTTTAATATTTTAAGTAATTCTAGAATATACAGGGTGCGGCAAATTAGCGGCCGCTTTTCTTTTAGCTATAACATTTTTCATTTTTAATGAAAACCGATAATTCTTTTTTTACTGGATTGCCAGCACTCTAAGAATTTTTCTGATAGCAAAATCGCCTTTAAATTCTACAATTTAGTCTGATTAATCATCTCTCAAACTTTAATTAAAATTTTTTAGATAAAAGCTGGCCTGAATTCAAGGCTATTATTTGATATATTTTCTGTTTATTTTCGAGATTTGAGATCTCGATAAAGGAAACGATTAGACTCCGTTCTTTTTTCTATTGGACTATATGTCAATGGAAATGTTCATAGAATTTTTTTCATTTTTAGTAATTGTTTAAGGCTGTTTTGTTAAGTTTTACACATGTTGGAATTGGTGAAAACAACAAAAAGAAATTTATTAGTATAAATAACAATAATAGCTGTCATTTTACCATAATTCAGACTTTATGTATTGACTTAATTTTTTATTTTTTTACAAATCTGTAAGTGGACCCCCTTTCGTTCAAATTGTTTTTTTAAAGATAAATTCCGAGATTATATAGTAATTTTTAAAAAAACTAATTACAACTAAAGACTACGATTTATCACAGGAGTAAAAATAAAATATATACAAATCACCGAAAACCCACGAAAAAAAATACAAATCAGCGAATAATGTTTAAATAAACAATGAAATAAAAATTCATAAAAATAAAAACTAAATACAAATTGGGCTAGAAAGAAAAGAAAATTAAAGAAGAGAGAAAACTTTTTAAAAAAATTTTGCTTGTTACTAGAGTTGCGCCCCGACTCCGTTTCCGAACAATTTTTTAATATATACCCCCCCCCCCCGGATACGTCCCCACCCAACAAACAGGAAAGTTTCCCGACCCGAAAAAGTTTCAGTTTTCGTACATTAAATACAATGATATTTTTGTTGGAATTTCTAAAATCTTAAAATTATCACTTACTGCGCTAAAAAAGGAAGAAATCTGACTCTTTGTCTTAAAAAAAAACTAATTACAACTAAAGACTACTCCGTTTCCGAACAATTTTTTAATATATACGTCTTAAAAAATCTTCAAAATTTAGTGAATTAAAGATCTATTTATGGATTGATCCTTAGTAATCCCCTGATTGCGGAGGACTAATCAATTTTAGACAGAATAGAAAATTATACAATAGTGAAAACGTTTAAAGAAAATTTCGCCTTACTGAGTTACGCGCCGTACCCTGTTTTCGAACGATTTTTTCAAAGTTATATCCGCCCCGAACCCCGACATGTAAAAATGAAACTCCGTTCCCCGGCCCTAAAAGTTTTCAGTGTTATGTGTCATATAAAATGCCAGTTTTGGGAATTTTGCCTCATAGACATCTAAAAATTCTCCAAAGCTACGGCTACTGCCCAAAAAGAAAGAAAGCTGAACTTTTGGCCTTACAAAGTACCCTGACATATGTACATTTTACTAAACTTTATAGGGCGCAACACTCAAAGCAAAATATAACTAAAAGCACCAAAACCTGCCAAATCGACCCCGTCGACGGTGACTCTGATCATGTTGGCCTTGATCAATTGTTGCCACACCTAAATGTGTTAATTAGTCCATATAATAATTATTTCTTTTTAATTCCATTTAACTCAATATGGTCAAATGATATTTAATACTAGTATTGATATTTAATACTAGTACCAAATTACTATGGTCTGGACAAATTACTACATATTCTATTTACTTGTTAGGAGGAAGATGTGAAAGCATTACTGAAAATTAAACGACCAGCTTACTGAACTGGTTAAAATAAATATTTTGAGACAAAGAATAGACTATCATTACTGCTGATGGACTTCATTTTCTTTTTCAAGGACTAATCTAAATATATCGCCCTATAAATGGAATTTCTTCATAAACGTGAAGAAGACTTATGGTATATATGAACTCAGTTTTCATAATCTTAAAGTCGGCTGATCTCTACTCTAGTTTTTTAGTCATTATGATAAATCTTCTCATATGTTCCCCACATTCTCACTAAAAATGTTGTTATTAAGACTGAAACAATCATCTTTGCCCTACCCTTTAACCTAATTTAAGTTAGAACATACCAGAATGCTCTTGTCCATAGTTGCCTTGTACATGTGGGCTCTGACCACTTGTTCCCGCATCTGAATGTATTAATTAATACAAAATATAAATTTTTAATTTAATTTATTTTGTTTATTAGTACAAACACACTTTATTTTCATTTCTAATACAAAAGATTAATATATGAAAGACAACTAATATGTAGCTTGTCTATTAAATTTAGCTTGCTATATGGAAGCTCGGCAAAACACTTCCCTTGACCCCATTTACGTTAGCACTAACCAGAATAGCCCTGTTCATGTTTGCCAGTTGGGCTCTGTCCAGATTGGCCTTGTTCGTGTATGTGCTTTCCAGATTGGCCTTGTTCGTGTATGTGCTTTCCAGATTGGCCTTGTTCGTGTATGTGCTTTCCAGATTGGCCTTGTTCGTGTATGTGCTTTCCAGATTGGCCTTGTTCGTGTATGTGCTTTCCAGATTGGCCTTGTTCGTGTATGTGCTTTCCAGATTGGCCTTGTTCGTGTATGTGCTTTCCAGATTGGCCTTGTTCGTGTATGTGCTTTCCAGATTGGCCTTGTTCATGTTTGTCCTGTCCACTTGTTCCCACAACTGAATATCATAATTAATTTAAAATACAATTTTTTTAAATTTCATTGATTTATTTATTTAATTTCAATATTAAAATTTTAATGAATACTGTATACCGCATAACAACTACGGATGGCGGATTGGGATATCCTGATCTGAAAACAGCAGAACATTCAAAATTTCAATTCAGATATCGGATCCAGAAATCAGAATTTTCCCATAATCCTCCAACCGTAATAACAACAATATACAAACATAACCAAATTAAAATATATTTATTTAGGAAGAACCTTCTGTTGTGATTGCATGTGAATTATTTTAAAGTCAATTAATTACCTTCATTTTGAATCGGTTGATTAGAATTGTTACTTTGATCAACATTTTTAGAAATTTTTGCTTGATTTTCTATATTTTTTTTACGAGCAAAATCTAGTATTCCTGCTAACCTTGCATTTCCAAGCAGATTTTGTGCAGTGTAAAGATCGCTCTAACAAAAAATTAAATTAGTTGGGTGTTTGAATAAGATCACTTCATCTCCTATATAGGTATTTAGTTTTACATCCGGTTTTTACAAATCTCAGTTTAAAAATGATCTCGATTTTCCAAATAATTTCATATACTGTAAAACTTGTATCAATTACCTTAACGAAATAATTGCTCACCTCCATCATTTAGATCCCCAACGGGAAGCGAAACAATAATTACCCCGGGATAGTTATTCAAGGAAATATTGTAATCATATTCATTATCAGATAAGAATAAATTTGAATTACCGTATTTACTCGAGTAATTCCCCCGAGGAATTATTTTTTCAACCCATCCGTGGCATGGGCAATTAATAGAAGGTGGGGAATTATTCGAGTTTTGAAATTTGAACGTGTATTAGGGTATTTGTGGGTGGGGAATTATTTTTTCGACTCATCCCTGAATGGGGAATTAATAGAGGGTGGGGAATTATTCGAGGGAGGGGAATTAATCGAGTAAATACGGTAGACAAAATGCTCAACTTTACCTTAGTTATTTTGCCGCTGCTTCCAATAAGTTCTATTTTACTCTTGGTATCGAAATCTGTATATAATTTTTTAATATTTTCATCAATTTCTTCTAATTCTTTCTTCAAGTCTATTTTTTGTTTCGCTGGTTGTTGTGTTCCTGATTGTAATCCTGAATCTAGTTCAGAAATTTCAAATGATAAAGAAAATAAAAGTTTAAAAGGATTAAATTGTCTAAGCTTAATTAAAAACATCGATTTAGACATGGGAATCCTCGTATATATGGGGAAAACCTATATGCATGTATTCATATTGTCATTATCTTGAGTATAAAAGTAAGCTAAAATATACTACGAATTTAGTAAACATGATCAAACTCCTCATATCTTCCTCTAATCCACACTACAAAAAAAGTGTTGCACTTAAGACTTCTAAACCAGTTATATAAAATATCTATAAAATACTTCTAAACCCTTTCCCTTGACCCAATTTACGTTAGCACTAACCAGGATGGTCTTGTCCATAGTTGCCTCGCCCATGTTGGCCCTGACCACCTGTTCCCGCATCTGAATGTGTTAATTAATCCAAAATATAATTCTTTAATTTAATTTATTTATACAAACAGACATAAGGTATGCCAAGCAAAATTTTAATTTAATTTAAAATGTCAGAGGGAGAATTTAAAAATGTAATAAACCAAAAAACAGATGGCCATATTATATAAAATTTTAAATTTAAATTTGAAAGATTTTAAAAATTTAGCATAAATAACTAAAATTTTTAAATAAGAAAAAATTTTATTTTCAAAATTTGAATCTTAATGGATACAAGTTAAAAAATCTGGGGCGTTTTGTTTTTCCTTCCACTATTTGTTGTTGATCAACCCTTGGTATCAATCAAGAAAAATTTTTAGAGATGTATCGGAAGTAAAGTATACACCCCGTGAAATGTCATTTCTTAAAGGGAATTTCAAGAGAAAGATTGAAAAATCTTCCTCTTAATTTACTTTGTCTTTATTATTTTTGAAAGAAAAGTGTATGGAATATCAATATTCTCCTTGAGCCTGATGCTAAGCTTGTGATTGAGTGAGTACCGTATTTACTCTAGTAATCCCCCAGTCTTTATTAATTCCCCAGTCTCTATTAATTCCCCACCCTGGGGATGGGTTGAAACAATAATCCCCCTGAGGAATTACCAGAGTAAATACGGTAAGTTGTTAGTCCAGTCCTATATTTCTATTACTATTGGGCTAGGATTGAATACAAGGTAGGAAATCTGGGGTGTTTTGTTTTTCCTTACAAAAATAGATAATTTTGGTACTTTTCTGTTATGCCACACCCCTCCATATATTCGCAGGATATATTTTTTATTTTTTTTAATTCGTACGGAAAGGTCAGTCTTCTTTCTTCCACAATTTCACTCAATTCTCCCCGTGGCATGTTCAATGAGAGACCATGATTAATGTTAATTTGTATTTTGTGTGTTAATTTGTATTTTACGTCTCATTGAACATGCCACGGGGAAAATCGAGAGAAATTGTGGTAGAAAGATGACTGACACCTTTCCGTACGAATTAAGGAAAAATAAAAAATATATCATGCAAATATATGGAGGGGTGTGGCAAAACAGAACAGTACCATAATTTTAAAGTCAAATCTATCTACCGTATTTGCTGAAATAATGTCCCTCTCTCAAATAATTACCCCCTCCCTATTAATTACCCCCTCCAGCGAGAGGTTAGAAAAATAATTGGCTCTATTACACAATATACGTCCAATCAACTATTATGCGTCCAATCAACTTTTATACGTCCAATTAAAGTTTATACGTCCAATGAAAAGATTATGCGTCCAATAAAAATTTATGCGTCCAATGAAAAGTTTATGCGTCCAATCAAATTTTATATGTCCAAACACATTTTTATTAGTGACAGGCCGGATCCGGCCGGATTTTTCAAGAGTCCGGATACCAAATCCGGGTTTTTTCGCGATCTCCGGATTTTTTCCCGACGGGATTAATCCAGAAAAATCCGGCTGGGTCCGGTCCGGCTGCATTGCCAAATCAGGAGCCGAATCCATTTTAAACCGGATTTGAGATTGATCCGGTGACGGGGACGGTTGTTCCAATGACGGGGCGGTTGTTCGATTGACGGGAACAGTTGTTTCTATTAACCCCTTTTGAGCAAGGCGTTATAAAAAATAAAAATTATTTTGATTTTTTCTGAATTTATTTTTTCACTGGACATATAAAAATTTATTTGGACGCATAAACTTTTATTGGACGTATAAAAATTTGATTGGACGCATAAATTTTCATTGGACGTATAAACTTTGATTGGACGTATAAAAGTTGTTTGGACGCATAATAGTTGATTGGACGTATATTGTGTAATAGAGCCAAATAATTACCCTCTCTCAAATAATTACCCCCTATTTTTCCTGATTAATCTTAAAAATATTTATTAAAAATCATCGAATTTAATAACAGAACATTTTACCGATCAATATCAAGTAATAAATCGAGACATTAAAAGGATTTACGGAAAATTGAGGATTTGTGTGGATTTAGAAGGAACTCGAGGGGATTAAGAGAATTTAGGGAAAGATAATGGGAAATTAAGAAGTTTTAAGGGTATAAGTCTTATTAATTCTAAGCATTATTCCTTCTATATCCCACCAAATCCTCTAAAACACTTTAAATCCCTCGCTTGATTTTGTGCCATTATATATCCCAAGACGGAAGTATTGCTAGTATAGTACTATTTTGAGGATATTATATATTATATTAAAAGAATAAATATAATATCCCATAACCAGGAATTATACATACGTATTTGCATACATGTCTATGATGTATTTATATATCCTATGAAGGAAGTATTGCTGTTATGATACCGTTTGTGGAAAAATTAAGGGAATAGTAAAGGTAAAACGCAACTTTTTATCTCAGTATTTGGTAACATATTCTATATTCCTGTTCATATGCTTATGATAAAATAAAAATTATAAAGGTCGAAAAAATAATGTCCCTCTCTCAAATAATTACCCTCTCCCTTTTAATTACCCCCTCCAGCGAGAGGTTGAAAAAATAATTACCCTGGGTAATTATTATGTCCCTCTCTCAAATAATTACCCTCTCCCTTTTAATTACCCTGGGTAATTATTTTAGCAAATACGGTAATTACTCCATATCCTCCTTAATTTCCGACTAAATTAACAAAAATAGAACTCAATTAATTACCTTCAGTTTTAATCGCCTGAAGATTTTTGAGATAATTGCACAATATTTGCATATCTGCTAAAACATAGCCTTGCACTTTCTTTATACCGTTAATTGTGAAATCCGCTAAATTCTTTGTTTCAAGCATTTGCTAACAAATGAAAAATTAAAATTATTAAAGTAGATGAATAATATCTCTCATTTATTTAGTTTCAAACAAATGTTTTTCCAAATCTCGGTTTGAAAAAACGATTCAATTTTCCAAAAAATATTTAATACCAATTTTTATTATCAAATAAAAATAAATTTCGGCAGTACTTTACCCGGTAGCACCATTCGATTCGTCTCGGCAAGCTGTGTCGAATGGCACAACTCCCAGGGTGCGAAAACACCTAAAGGCTCCCGAAAATAGAAAAACCATAGGTAGGACCATGCATATTTTTGGGGCAAAGTTCGATTTCTAAAATAATAGTTCTTTCAAAGAGCTCCACGAGCTGATTCGAATGACACCAAAATCAACAAAGTCTGACATGATTAGACAAGGTATGACCTTTTGTTTTTTCCATTACACAAGGTCTCCGCAGAAAGTTTTTGCTGCGAAGGAACCGAGCATGTCGAGCGAAACGACGGACACCGCTTCGAGACGGTTGCTGCTAGCTAAGCGAGCACGACCGCAGCGAAGCTGCGGTCGTGTGGCGCGAAGACCATGCCTGGCCTACTCTCCGTAGCAGCATAAAAACAGTTTTTCCAACAAAGATTCAGTTGGTCATAGCCACCGGCTAAAGTACTATATCCTAAATTTTAAATAAATAAAATGCTAATTTTACCAGAGATTGAGTTCCACCTCTTAAAAAGTTTTCTAACTTTCGATTGATTTCATCGACATCTTTTGATCTTTTTTTATATGCATTAACCAAATTATCATATTGTTGTTTAGCATTGTTACTTTTATGCCCAAGTGAAGGGTTAACTTTATTTTTAAAATTAAATAGGTAGTTTTTATAGGTAAAAATTTATTTTTAAAAATTTAAATAAAAATAACTATTACTTAACTCCGGAGATTTTAATTCCTCACATGGCGCCGCGTCTCCAACAATTTCGAACAAATCACTAATTTCTTTACATAAGTGATCAAAATCCTATTAAAAATGTTTAATATAATTTCGCTTATATTTTGTTATAATAATACTAACTCCTTGCGACGATGGTTGTTGCATTCCTGAGCCTTCTCCAGGATCCGTTGAAGATCCTCCAGGATCTGTTCCAAATAATAAGGGAAAAAGTTGAAGAAAATAAAAGTTTAAAAGGATTAAATTGTAAATTTTCATCCTTAAATTTAATAAAAAATAAGTTAAACTTCGATTAAAAAAAATTTAAGTTCGTTATATCGACTTGTTTGACTGTACTTTTTGACTTTAACTAAGAAAATCTTTCGTATAAATAAAAACAATGAAACAGGGAGGTAGGCAATGATGTTTTTCATGATTTTTGGACGACTTTTGCGTTCTGGCGTTTTTTCTTCTTTTGGACATTAAAAATTTAATTCCAACGATATATTCGTGAAAAGAATCTTTAGGCAGTGGGGAACACTAGTCAGTTCGAACGCTAGGCAGGTTCAAACCCCCTTTAGGCAGTGGGGTTTGAAAAATATTTTATTTAAAAAATTTTAATATTTTAAATTAAAACTATTATTCCACTAGATCAGCCAAATAGTTTAAACGAAGCATAATGAAAAAGCAAATTATTCTTCGTAGCTAAAGGCAATGAAAGAAGCTCCATGTTAAGTCAAAAATTTAAGAGGGAATTTTTATTTTAATTAATGATTAACCCTCAAAATGCTTCTCTTTTTAAAGACAATTAGATGCGCGAGTCTTACTTTCAGTAAAACTCGTGAATTAAAATTTTACACGCCCCTTCCCCCTTTTTTCCTTTCTAGCCCTTTGTCAAATTATTTTTTTATTTAATTTTATTCGATGTATTAGACAATTTTGTACATTTTGTATAAATTTATACTTTCTATCGATTTTAGCCTGTCATATAGGGCAAATCAGGGATCACCCAGAATATCGACACCCTAAATATCGCACCCAAAATGAAGAATTACCCAAAATATCGAAAATTTTTTAATTTCATAATTATGTATTACATGGACGAGGAAGTCTGTTCCAACATCTGGGAAGTGTTCCAACTACAGAGAATACAGAGAAGTGATTGAACTGACCTTAGCGACCGATCAGGAATCTCCTTGGAGATCACTCACTCTCTCTTTGATTGAACATTTTGATCAGATTGATGTTTGTTCCATTGTCGGAACAATTCCCCTATGTTAAAACAGACTTCCCCGTCCCTGGAATAAATACATAATTTTGAAATTAAAAAATTACGATATTTTGGGTAATTCGTCATTTTGGGTGGCGATATTCTGGGGTGGAGTCGGCAAATCAGACATCTTTATGAAATAATTTTTTTAACTTTCCCCTCATTTTTCTCTTTAGCCCTTTGTCAAATTAATCTTTTCAT
The DNA here is from genome assembly GCA_902706615.1 of Meloidogyne luci. Taxonomy (NCBI): domain Eukaryota; kingdom Metazoa; phylum Nematoda; class Chromadorea; order Rhabditida; family Meloidogynidae; genus Meloidogyne; species Meloidogyne luci. The sequence continues at coordinate 536,710 of CACSLI010000133.1, read as the reverse complement.
TAATTTTAAATGGATGTATCAGACAATTTTGTACAATCTGTACAAATTTATACAAGTCCTACTATTGATTTTGGCTTGTCATATAGGGCAAATCAGATTTCTTTATATAATATTTTTTTAATTTATAAATTTGAATTTTTTAAATCCGCAAAACCGCTTTTTTAAAGACGCATACCCCCGGTTTACCGGTGATTTTTGGATTTCGAGATCTCGATGATGGGAGTACATTGGACATAAAAAAGGTGCGATTATAATGAACACCCTTATTTTGAAAAAAAATTTTTTTTAATTTTAATTATTGGAAAATACATGTAAATATAGTAAATAAAAATTTTAAAATATGTCACAAAGTGAAAGAAAAATTTTTTATAAGGTCTTTGGCATATTTAAAAGGAATTTTTTCTTAAAAAATTGCCAGAAACCAATATTCTCTGGATATGTCTACTCTAATATATATAATAATTATTAGTGTTTCACCGGAACCGAAATTTTGACCGGAACCGGAACCGGATCCAATTTGAGTTCCGGTTCCCGGAACCGGAACATTTCAAAGTTCCGGCCCGGAACCGGAACCGGAACTTTAAAAAAAATTTTTGCTAGCAAATTTTAAAAAATTTGTAGTTTATGTAGGGTTGAATGTTCACCAAATTCTTCGGTTAATCGAAACCGAACCGACTAACCGAACCGAAACTTTTGATTAACCAAAACCGAACCGTAAATTTGTCGGCGATAAGTGATATGGATTAGAGTGGTGTATAAACGGATTTGTCGGATATAAGTGTTTGATATCGGGCGATGTAAAGGTTCAGAATAGTAACCATTTATTAGTCATACGAAAAATAAAAATAAAATAATTTTTAAAACAAAATTAAACTCATAAAATGAGTTATTTGTTGAAAGAAAAATTTGAAAATTTATTGTCCTACGACCGGGAAGCGAACCCAACCTAAAATCATTAACCCCTTGGTTGAAGCCTAAACCTTTAACCACTCGGACACCAGCTCATCAGAAGGGAATTGAAAGAAAATAAACATATTTCTTTCGATTTTTTTTATTACAAGTATGAGAGTACGAGTTGTTTATTAATATTTTTAAAAAAAACTAATCCTTAGGGGTGTAAAAAAGTTCCGGTTTGACCGGAACTTGTAAACCGGAGCCGGAACCGGATCCAATTTGAGTTCCGGTTCCCGGAACCGGAACCAAAAAAACACCGGAACTTTCCGGAACCGGAACCGGAACTTCCGGTGAAACTCTAATAATTATACAAGTTTAGAATGAATGCTTATCATTAAGATAATTAATAATTTGCCTATATTAACTAGGAGCCTCTAAAAAATTGGAAGCTCCGGGTTTTTAAAAAAAAATTTTTTGTAACAATTCAGGAGAATTTTCTGTCTATATAGTGAACTTGATAAAGAATTAAGCGATCTTTTAGTTCATGTGTCAATTAGACTTTTGTGAGTCCATTGCGGGAATTGGATTTCGAGTTTTTTCTCTTCTAGTTAATGAACCCATAAACTCGATAAGGGCAAACAATAACTCTCTAATGCCGTGTTCACTAGTGATGTTCGGGAGTGAAAAAAAGCCGAGAGTCGAGAGCCGAGACCGAGACCGGGAATCAACCCCGAGACCGAGTCTCGACTCGAGACCGAGAGTCGAGACCGAGAGTCGAGACGAGAGATTAGGAGGGTTATCACCTGATATATTCCCTAATCCCCAAAAATCCCTATAAATCCTTCATAATCCCCCAAATCCCTTGAATCTTCAAATCCACAATATAACTTTACTCTTTCTAAATCTACCGATATCCACCTTAATCCACTGATATTCACATTAATCGAATAGAATCCCCTTATTCCCTCGATGTCCCTCCAAATCGAACGATTTTCTTTATCCCCAGATGCCAAGCACAAGTCCCTTTATGTTTATTTTAATCCTTAAAATTTCCAGATATTCCTCTTAACTTTAATCCCCTCTATATCCTTTCAAATCCACATCCTCCGATATTCGACAACTCCATTGACCCCCTACTGTTTAAGGCCTTATGCGATAATTCTTGCATTTTGGAAGGGTTTGAAGCCATAAATCCTCCAGCCATTTTCTGCGCCGCAGGCGAAAATTTTGAGAATTTTGGATGTCCTTAAGTCAGATTCTTCCATTTTTTGTGCCGCAGGCGAAAATTTTGAAAAATTTGTGAGGTCAATAGCCAGATTTCTTTCTTTTTTACCGCCGGAGGCGAAAATTTAGAGAATTTTGTAAGGCCATAGGTAAAAAAATTCAATTGTCAGAGCCGCAGGCGAAATTTTTTTTTGAAGTTTTAATGTTTTTTCAAGTTTAAATACTATTAAGAAAAAATAAATTTTAAATTTTAAAATCAAAATCAAGGTTTAAAAACATTTATTTCCGAAAAGAAAAATTTTCACAACCTCATTTCCACCTTAGGATTCGAACCCAGCACTTCCAAAATATGCAAGTGAGTAAAGTCAGTCAACTTAACCACTCAACCATCGACCATCAAAAGGCAAATGGGAGAAATTATAAATATTCCTTTCCCTTTTCCTTCAAAAAGTTCAAAAAATTTCCGTCATTAGAGGTGTAAATTTAGTCTCGTTTTCCGAGACTAAAACACCGAGACCGAGACCGAGAGCTCAAAAAACCCGGGAAATTTCCCGACTCGGGAACCGAGACCGAGAGTCTCGAACATCACTAGTGTTCACATGAAAAGCGTCTTGCGTTTTGCGAAAGAAAATAGCATTCAAAAGTTGGAGAGACAAAATCGCGTTTCCTTATTTTCAGTGCTATTTTCTTCCGCAAACGCAAGACGCTTTTTATGTAAACACGGCATAAAGGTAGTAAAGAATTGAAGAATTCGTAAAATTCCATTGGACTCACAAAGATTTATTGGACTTATAAATTCGACTAGACTTAGAATTTCTGAATATAAATTACTTATTTAAGCCAGCAATCATTCCAAACTTATCGAATCTTCTAATTTTAATTTTAAAAATTTTTTTTATTTACTTAGCAACACTTTCTCCTTCTTTCTCTTACTTCTTCCGTCTCTTCCACTATTCTTATACTTCGCCTAGACCCACTATGGCGCCTCAAAATATTTCCCGTCCCTTCTTGTTCATCAAACACAACAGATTGTTCACGTGCTTTTTTTAGTATAGCTAGAAAAATATTTGAAAGAATTTTTTTGAAATTCTCAAAAACCTGTCGCTATTGCATCAAAAACTTCATCTACCCCCTCATTAGTTTTTGCTGAACATTCAAGAAATTGTGTGTTAATTGAGGAAGCATAACTAGGAAAAAATATAAAAATTTATTTTTAATGTCTTTGGAATTTTTTTTTGAAAAATTTAAATTTTCTTTTTTGTTTTTAGGGGAAAGAAAATTTTAAATTAAAATAAATAGGTAAAATTCTGTCATATCTCCCATATACCAAAAAAATAAGCTTGGTTCTCCTATCATTTCGACAGGTAACTCGGCTTATAATTGAGACCTGTAAGTAATTTTGATCTCCCAAATGACATTATGTTTGTCGGGATAGGATTATGGGACATATGACGGAATTTTTGATTTAAATTTAAAAATCTCCAAGAAAATTTAAAAATTTGAAGACAAAATTTAAATTAAAAATTCAGGGACACACCAAGGCGTACGACCATAACGGGCAAAGCCATAACTACCTGGAAAATGTTTGGATCTTAATAATTTTGGTACCAATCTCTTTAGCACGATAAGAGGAATCGTTTAATACTAAATTTGGTAAAATTCGGAAATCTTGAAGCAAGTTATGGCTTTGGCTGTTATGGCCGCGCGCCTACTTGGGTTGTATCCAGAAATTCACTTCAAAATAAAATCGGTATCTGACTAAAAATCAGAAAATTCATAATTCAGAAAAATCAGACCACCCCCTGACAGAAAAATAAAAACCAAAAAAAATTTATTTCTACAAATTTACTTTGTCGCCTCCTCAACAGAAACTACTCTAGACGATTCCAAATCAATTTTATTTCCAACAACAAACAACACAACTGTATCCCCCAACATTTGCAACAATTCCTCTACCCATTTTTTGACTCTTTCAAAAGAGCGTCTGTCAGTAATGTCATAAACTAGAAGGGCACCTTTTCAAATTTTTTTAAGGGTTAAAAAATTTTCCAAAAAACCATGGCTATCTCTATAATAAATAGGTCCAAGAGCATGAAACCTTTCTTGCCCAGCCGTGTCCCATATAGCCAATTCAACCCTTTCATTATCCACAATTAGGTGTTTGCTAGCAAAAGCTGCTTGTATAGTTGAAATATGTTCGTTAATAAACTTGGGGAAAGGAAAAAAAATTTTTTTCAAATTTTTTAAGAGAAATTCACTTTATTTTCAGTATAACGAAGCATTAATGATGTTTTACCAACAGCACCCTCCCCAAGAAGTACTACTTTGAAGGATTTTGCATAGGAGTCCATAATTTATTTTAATCTGGATTTTTTAGAAAATTTAAAAATTTTATTATTGGAGATGGTGTAAAATTAATGAAAATAAAGAATAAATAATTATCAATGGAAACGAAAATAATAAAGGCATTAATAAATTTTATTGACACTAGAGTAAACGAATTTTTATTTTAAACGAAATTGTATTTTTTTAGTGACTAAAATTTTTTAGTCATCCTCATTTTTAATTTCTTCCAAAGAATGTTCTTCAATATTTTCTTCAGCTTTTCTTTTTCTATTTATTTTATCACGAATTTCTAAAAGGCCCATACAACGAGGTCTTGTTGCAATTTGTTCATATTTCTTTTTTAAAAAATTTTTTAATGATTTTTTAAAAATATTTTATTAAAATTTGTAATATTTCTTGAAAAACCCCCGAAAATTTTGTTTTGAAAATTTTGAATTTTTTTGTAAAAATTTTTAAAAATTGTTAAAAAAAATTTTTTTTAACTCTTCAAAAAATTTTTCAATTAATTTTTTCAAAAAAACCTTTGGAGTAGGTCCATTTCTAATAAATTCATCCAATCCTTTAAAGTTATTTTCCCTGCTAGTTTCTCCATTTTCCATTTTATTAGGGATCATTCCTCCAAGTCCTACAAGCATTTGTCTTATATTAGACGCTCTAAAATTTAAGAGAAAAATTTTGGGAAATTAAAAATAATTTTTTCTTACTTCACTTGATGTTCAGCCCATATTTTTTGTAAAATTTCTAAAAAAATAAATAGAAAAAATTCTTTCAATAAATTACCAATAATACTGCAAATTGTTCCCCTATCAAACTGCCAATCCAACTGACCGTCTGCAAAAGTACAATCAAATAGGCAAAGTGGTAATTCATTTGCTAGTTTGTATTGGGGCCTTAAAAAGAAATTAGACTTATTCTCAAAACATTAAGAAAATATCCAAAGCATCAGGGCAAGTTCAGGGGACTGCTTAAACCACTTATTTTCTCCTCTCCTCCCTCTAAAATTGGAAAACTAAAAAATACTTGAGAAAATGAATTATAAGTCACCCCAAGGGCGTATCCAGGGGGTCGGTTTCGGGGGGGGGCTAACACTGGGTGGGCGCAAAAATTTTTGGCGTTTACCTTGGCGTTCCGGACGCAAATTTTTTTGTACATAAATTTTTATCTTTTCTCCGCCGCAGGCGAAAATTTTTTGGAATTTGAAGCCCAAAAAGCCAGATTTCTTCCTTTTTTTTAGCGCCGCAGGCGAAAATTTTTTGAATTTGGAGGGCCGTAGGCAAAAAAATTCACTTATTCAGCGCCGCAGGCGAAAATTTTTTGGAATTTGGAGGGCCGTAGGCCAAAAAAGTTCACTTTTTAGCGCCGCAGGCGAAAATTTTGAGGATTTTGGAGCTCAAGAAGCCAGATTTCTTTCATTTTCTGCGCCGCAGGCGAAAATTTTTTAAAATTTGAGGGTTGTAGGCGAAAAAATTTCACTTTTTCGACAATCCTTCTCCTAATTTTTTCCCCCTTTCCCCCATTTCGGGGGGGGGGGGGCTCTAGCCCCCCCCCCTTTAGCGATTCGGCTCAAAAACCGCTAATTAATTACTTAAATTTAAATTTCCAAACAAAAAATACAACTTTATTTTTCTTTAATTAAAAAATACAATTGGTGATAAAGAGCGAAGGATAAAAAGCTGGAAAAGCATTTCAAAACTTAAAGAAGTGAATGTGTGGAAAAAACTAATTGCTAGAACATTAAGAGTTATTTATATAAAAGGCTAAAAGAAAATACAATTTTAGATTTTGAAATTAGATAAAAAGGGCCTGGGAAAGGTTTTACAACAATGAGTAATTATATTTAAATAAAAATAGTTTTATTTTTGAATCGCGTTTTATGGACGCGACACTCCCGGGCCGCAAATGGTTGGGCATTAAAAATTGGGATGGCAAGAGTGGAGTTGCGGGAGTTAAGATTGGAACCGCAACAAACAAAATTTGGGGATTTGGTATATAGGTAGGAACAGGTGCAGAAACAATAGAAGGGCTACATAATGATCGAATTGAAGGGGCTGGAGTATTTTTTAGATTAGGCATGAAAGTTGGAGGTGGTGGCGGAGTTAGTAAGTTGTGTATATAAGTCGGGTTAATGTGGACCTTATTAAGGGGAGTGGGTTTCAAATTTGTGATTCTTTTGTGAATCCCTTTATTTCTTGTTCTTTCCCATTTCCTTATCATATTTTTCTTTATGGTGTGTTCATGGATGGGCAGAGCTTCGATGGTGCCGGATTCCAGTATGCGCACTCTGGAGGCGATGTTGTAGCGTTGTGGTAGTTTGAGGGAAGCCAGTGAAGGGAGTTTGAAGGAAGCCAGTGACGGGAGTTTGAAGGAAGCCAGTGACGGTGGTTTGAAGGAAGCCAGTGAAGGGAGTTTGATGGAAGCCAGTGAAGGTGGTCGAACACGTGGATGAGTTGGAGTAGTTTCTGTTGATGGTGGTGCTGAGGATTCGGTGGTGGCAATTCCAATGGTTGGAGTCGGGTCGCATTCCATGTTTGTGTTGGTTGATTGTTGATGACTGGGCCTGTTAGCTTTTAACAAATTTTTAAATTTTTTATTATGAGGGGGTAGTTCTAAATATCGCTCGGAGCGCCCTCCGCCCCGGAATAAAGTTGGGTGGTCTTGGACATCTAGAGTGTGTTGAGTAGCAAGGACAATTTTGTCCACGTGTGGATTAACAATAATTTCGCCGGAAATAGAGGCGGGGGATTGTTGTGAGTGGTCTAAAGTATTGACAGTATTTTCTTCTAATATATAATCGGATCCGTCATCTCCGGTCCGGTGTTTGTGTGTAATTGAGGGAAGGTTTGGTGGGTACTGGAGAGGTGGGGAATCTTGGTTAAATTTTAAGGAAATTTCTTCCTCGATAAGTGTAGGGGGAGGGTCAGTTATACCTATTTCTTCTAGTGTAGAAAAGTCTGGGTTTGGTTCCAACGGGGTGTTTTGGATGCAAAAGTTGGTCACTGTGTTGTTTTCAATTTCATTTTCTTGTGAAGTCGTTGTTGGCTTAATGCTTAAATTTTGAGGGGGGATTGGGGGGTGAGTGTACATGTTGTTGTAAAAACACGGATTAGCTCCGATATACGGTTGGTATGTTTGGTAGGGGGATGGAGGTGTGTGTGAACATGGGGGTAAAGGCGAAATTTGATTAGTGTGGATTGGAGTGTATGTGTTAGGGGTGGACGTAGATTGGCAATTCCCCGCAAATTTGGGAAGGGATATTTCCGGTAACTGCCAGTGTGATTCGGGGGGTTGATTTGGGTCGGGGAGAGCTGAAATTAGAATTTGTTGGGAAGAACGGAGATTTCTCAGGTATTTTTTCAATTGGAATAACGTACGTAAATAAGGAACAGTTGCGGCAAAATTTTCATATATGGGTGTATCGACGGTCCTTTCCGCTCCGGTCATGGTGAGTCGGACCGATATCCATTTGTCGTGTGTTGAGGAAATATCTGAAATAGCTTTTGAAACATATTCGAGCTCCATTTCTAAAGAGCTCAACAATTTCCGAGTGTCGGAATGGAATTGGGATAAACTTATAGTGTCGGGTGGAAGTGGGAAAGTCTTTTGATTATCGAGAAGTTTAAGCCCTTGCTCCTGTAGGAGAGTGAGCTGGTCACGAAAAGGTGCGGACATTGTGACTAAGTTGAGAATAATTACAAATATTTTAAGTGTGTTAAAAAATAGGGGGGAAGTCCGTAGAAGCAGTTTCCGCAGAACGCAAACAAATAGTTGGGGAAGGTCGAGGGCGGTAACGAGGTCACCGGCTGAGCTTTAGCGATTCGGCTCAAAAACCGCTAATTAATTACTTAAATTTAAATTTCCAAACAAAAAATACAACTTTATTTTTCTTTAATTAAAAAATACAATTGGTGATAAAGAGCGAAGGATAAAAAGCTGGAAAAGCATTTCAAAACTTAAAGAAGTGAATGTGTGGAAAAAACTAATTGCTAGAACATTAAGAGTTATTTATATAAAAGGCTAAAAGAAAATACAATTTTAGATTTTGAAATTAGATAAAAAGGGCCTGGGAAAGGTTTTACAACAATGAGTAATTATATTTAAATAAAAATAGTTTTATTTTTGAATCGCGTTTTATGGACGCGACACCCCAGCCCCCCCCTGGATACGCCCTTGAGTCACCCTCCAATTCCTTTAAATTTTTCCCCTGAAAACTCTGAACCCCTATAACTTTTCAAAATGGGGGGTCAGGGCCAAAAAAGAAAAAAATAGGTAATCGGTTTTCGACCCTGCTCTACACGATGGTATAAAAATAATTTCGAATTTTTGGTCACAGTTCGATAAGGTTTCTTGTAAAATATTATTTTAAAAAAATAACGTGAAACCCAAAAATTTTTAAGGAAAAAAATCCCAAAATCCACCCTTTATTTAGATACTTCGTTTAACTTAAAAACCTTGAAGGAAAACGTTCAACATCCAAAAGTTGATCAATCAACTTTAAAAAATAAATTTTTATAAAATTTAAAAATAAAAAAACCTCCACTTTTTCATTTCCACAGCCAATCTCATAAAGTATTGTTACAATACAACGAATTTGATGCCATAAAAATCCACTTGCTTTTATTGTTAATTTTAAAAGATTAAATTCTTTGGAAGCCGACGAATTCTCTGAAGAAAAATTGTTTTCTTCCAATTCTTCAATTTTTGCATCTTTAATTGTTCGAACATAAGACATATCAATCCTTCCAGTATTTTTGTCAATGTGGCAAAAATTCCGAAAATCGTGTGATCCAATTAGACGTTGACAGGCATTTTTCATTTCATAAAAAATTTAATTTTTAAAAAAATTTTTTAAGAAATTTTTTTCTAAATACCATCACATTTGTAGCCATTGCCATAGGAAAAATGTATGTATAGACACGTTCAATACAGTCAAAACGAGCACTTGAAAGAAATTTTTTCAGACAAATTGAAAAAGAATATAAAAAATAACCTAAAATCCTTGTCAACTGGAGCAAAAGCGATCACACGCACAGATTTTGGAAGAACACCATTGAGCCTTTAAAATATAATTTTTAAAAAATTACAAAGGGAGAGAAAGAATTGAAGGGAGAGAAGAAATTCTCAAGAGAGCGTGGGTTCTTAAAAGTCAGTTCTTAAATCCGCAGTCGTAATCCACGATTGCGGAGAATATTATTTCAATAAATAAGTTGCCTAAGAATGTCCGCAATCGAAAACGTAAATCGATTCTTAAAAGGTTTCGTGAAGGATGTTGGCTCTTAAAAATCAATTCATAAAGTCACAGCCTCGATCTACGATTGCGGACATTCCTCTCTAACATCTTAATAAATAAGCTAAAATATTTATGAATTTCCCCAAAATTAAAAAAAAACCCTACATTTTAACATAAGGCAATTCTTGTGTTAATTTTATACGTTGTTCAGGTTCGGAGCTTCTTTCAGACCAAAAACACTTTTTATTTGATACATCAGTTGATCTAAAAATAAATTTAAAATTAAAGTTGAAAAAATATTTTTCTTAACCTGACAGTCAACGCTGCTACTTGTCGAAATGCCAAAATACAAAAATATTTTATTTTTAAAGAAATTATAAAATACCGAAACTCCTTTGTCTGTTCTACCACAGCGCGTCCATTCACAATTTTCTTCGGATTCTATCAATTTTGTGCGAATAAGGGCATTGAAAAGTATCTGGAATTTTTCGGAAAACATTAAAATTCTTTAAAATTTTTAAAGAAAACCTGTTCTACAGTGTTCAGGGTATTTTCTTGTTTAACTAATCCATCATACTCCCACCCAAGATAAAGAAACATTATTGCAATCCTTCGTTTTGGGTATTTTGAAAAATCAAAGGGGCGTTGCTTTCCGGAATTAATTGAAGCCATTTTGAGAATCAAAAAAAATTAGTAGAGATAAAAAGCTTAAATTAAAAAAAACAAAAATCTGTTCTAGGTTAAAAAATAATAAAGCGAAGTAAAACGCAAAATAAATTTAAAAAATTATTTTTTTGACAAAATAATTTATTCCTTAATTTCAAAATTTAAAGTAACCCAAAGCATAAACATAACTTTTTTGATTTAAAATTGAGAATATTTTAAAGAGATCGAAAAGGCGACAAAAATATTTCTTTTTTTTCTCCTCTACTTTTAGACGAGCATTCGAAAAACCTCCGCTTCTGTTGGGTGAAGATTCAAATCACTTTAAAAAAGAGAAAAATTTTATTGGAATCGAGCATCAGAGTGTGTAAAAAATGTTTTTAAAAAAAGTGAAAATCGAGAGACCAAAATAGGCGAAGTTCGAAGAAAGATGAAACGGACACCACTAACAGGTAAGTAGCCAAGGAGAAAAGGGATTTTGAGCAAGGGCGTATTTAAAGGGTGGATTCCGGGGGGTGGGGCAAAATTAGACTATGAAGGTAATTTGGAGCCGAAAATCGTATTTTTCCCCTGATGGAAAAAATTAAAAAAATTAAAAAAAACCTTACTCAATATATGGCGCAAAAACTGTTCTAATGTCCTTAAGTGCTGAAGCCAATTCCACATCCAAAAGATGCACATTAAATTGATTTATATTGCTAGGCGTAGCACTTCTCTAAAATTACAAAATATTTTCACCCAATATTTTTGATTAAAAAATTATTTTTCGAAAAATAAAATACCCACTCCTCTAGCTCTAACATAAGCATCAATAGCAATAGATAAACGTGTCAATTTTGATATACACAATTTTAAATCTTTTTGAACAACACCAAAACGATCCTCTTCTATCGAATGAATTATTGTACGAGACAAAACTGTTTTTTTTTAATTAAATTCAAAAAAATATTTTTAAAAAACCTTTAATAGCCAAAAGTGCACAAAGCGTCTCATAAGCTCCCAAAATTGGTGAGTGAAAGAGAAAAAAGAAAAGCCGACTCGCTTTTAACAACAAAGCTTCCACAAAAAATGGCAAGCGAATGACTTTACGTGGTTGAAGTTCTGCTTGGAATTGTTCTAAAAATCGAGGAAATTAATGGAAGCAAAAATTAAATTTTCTTCTAAATTTCTATTTCCGAAGAAAATCTTAAAAATTTGTTCCTAAAAATAATTTTCAATAATTTAGAGTGTTGATATTTTTAATCGAAAAATAACAAACACAACCCCGAATTTTTCCAAATCAGTTTTTGACATTTAATCCAATAGAGATCGAGCTGGGTTTGGACCAAGGCCTGGGTTTTTCCTGTACCGAGTCAAGGCCCAGGCATTTTTTGACCTTCCTGGGTTTTCCTTAGCCTGCGTTTTTCCTGCACTACAGGTCCAGGATCCGGCTCATGTCAATAAATCAAACCCAGAGACCAGGAACAGGCCCAGGGTTTTCATAAAGCTCAATCTCTATAATCCAATAACGAACGACACTCCTGGGCCATACTTACAAAGTAAAAAATGTCATTCCAATATTTATGGCAACCAGTTAATTTAAAAAAAGAGCAATTAAAAAATAAATAAAAACCTGCTGATCTAGGCTTCAATGCTGGTGGCATAAATAAAGACCTCCGTCCTTCATAAAGCTCATTCAAAACAATTGTTGGCGAAACGTTCTCTGTCGGAGTAGCTGAAAAAGATCCATCCTTTTCAATAAATTCAGCTATTGCTGCCTTTCTTCCTCCAACACCAACACAATGAAATTTAGTTTGTTGTTGTAAATGGTAAATGACATCTTGAATAAGTTGAACTGAAACTTCGCGAAGTGCAAGCCAATTACGTGGATGTTCACCTAACAAATATTTTTAATAAAAATTTTTTAAGTATCACAAGAAAATACATTTTTCGGGTTATTTTAGTTTGAATTTAGGACAGGGTGATTGGAAGATAATGATCATGAGTCTTGATTAAAATCAGACAAGGGAGGGTCATAGGAGATCCAGATCGATATCTCGAAAAATAACAATCATGATAACAGAGATTTCTGTTCTAAATCTCGTCTCGGTCTCTAGTTCAAAATATAAAACTAAGGCAGCAAGTCTAGCTTAGGTGCGGAAATGTCAAAGTACGGAATTCTACCGCGACGGCATATCAGGATTTAAGAGATGATTACCTTAATTGGACCAAAAAGGAAAGGCCAACAAAAAAGCACAAGTTAGGGATCAATTACAAAAAAATAACCTGGCTGGCTTAAGGAATAAAGCGGTATCCTTTGCATTGGAGTTCCACAGCAAGTTCTCTGAAGTTGTTTCAGACCATAAAGCTAAAAAATATTTTTAGACCGAAAATTATCTAAAAAACAAACTTTAATCATTGGATCTTTAGACTTCAAGGCATAAACAACAACCAAAGGAGAAGCAAAATCCAAACTTTTGTTTGTTGCTATAGCTGAATAGTTCTCAGGAAAAGTAAAATTAATCATCTTAAAGGGGTAAAAATTAAAAAAATTAATTTAAAAAAATACCCGAACAAAGAAAAAGTGTCTGAGAGACTCAGAAAATTGAAGATAAACAACAAATAAAATAATAAGTAGAACGAATGGAGTGCACAATGAACACTAAGGAAGAAAAAATGTTAAAATATATTAGAAATAAATTTTTAGCTTCAAAGCTTTGTCAAAGAAAATTTTAAATAATGAAAATTTTTAATTGAAGGGCCCCATTTTCATTTCTTCCCTATTTTAGATAAGACCAAACAATAAAATGGGATATTACTTCAAAACAGAGGTAGGTCGGAGTTCCGATTCCCGAAAAAAATTTTTGTTTCTGATTTCCGGCTCTTCCGATTCCTGACACCTCTGACTGTTCCGTCCCACCTCTGCTTCAGAATAAAAAGTCGTGGGTTCTCTACCGAATGGTACCAAAAATACAAGGTCATAAAGAAAACAATGTTCACTTGTCAGTATATGGAAACCTTTGACAAACTAATTTTATCAAAAGGGATTGATTTTCGAGTATCTATTAAGCAAAGACGGTTATTCGCAGATAAATTTGTGATAGATTCGCCCCGTGAAAAAGGTCCCAGTAACTCATACCCATCGTAAAACACGTGAAAATGGGGAAGTAATTACAAATGGTTCCCCTAAAGTTCAAAATCCCCAAAATTTTAGACTAAAAAATTTAAAAAAATAATAAAAAACCTACAACAAAAGTATCACGAAATCCAAGCCCAATAACATTAAAAAATAAATGGAAAACAATAGCAGAAGGGCTAAACAAAAATAAAAGTAAAATTGACCCCAAAAATGTTGGTTGTTGAGTAAATTGTTTAAAATTTTCAAATGCTCTTTTGAATGAAATAAATAGAAGCCAGCGCTAAAAAATTAAAAATTCCAAGAATAAATTAAATAAACCATTAATGCTCGTTGAAGTGTTTGTTCATCAATTTGTATTAAAGGATCAACTACAATTGGCTGATTGTCCATTTATAGGCAAAATAAATACTAAATAAGGCAGATAATAAAAATAATTTAAAATCTAAAATAAAATTTTTTAAACTTAAAGCAAAAATTATTAAAAATAAAACAAAAGAACAAAGAAAATGGCGCGACACCGAATTTAGACAAAATGCCATTTTTGGCAAGACGACAAAATGCCATCCAGTCGAAATGACAAAAATGCTTAGGACAAAATGCCAAACGACAAAATGCCAAATATATGTATATTGGAGTATTTAGCATTATGCACAGCCATTATTTGAGAATCAATAATAACACACTTCTACCTATATATGTATGTTTAAATGTTTGCAAAATTATTGTCTAGCATTTAATTATTTTTTCTAAAGAGAATCCAAGCCCAATAACATTAAAAATAACACTAAAAATAGTCTGTTGAATTTACAGATAAGAATTTAAAATAAATTTGAATCTACAGATATCAGAATGAAACAAAAGTCAAATAAAGAAATACTACCAAATGAATTATTTTTTGATATTTTTATGTCAATAAATACAGATAATTATATAACTATACAAAATTCTAAAATTGAAACATCGTATAAATATTGGTGGAATAATTGTATTAAAAATATTTTAAAATCTTCATCAATAATTTATAAGTATATTGGTATGTATTTTCTTAAAAGAAAGGTTGGTTTTAAATTTAAATTTCAACTTTTTACAATTTTTTTAAAAATTAATTTTATTTTTTCTATTAAAGTAAGATTATTTTAAATCTTACTTTAAATCTTACTTTATTATTTTAAATCTTACTTTAACGTCTGAAGAACTGTTTCAAAACCAAAATTTTAAACTATTTGAGAATGGCGATCCAAATACCGTTAATTTACAACGCAAAGACGACAAGCAATCATTCCTTTCTATTGAAACAAACAATCGTCTTAAATCAGATGTCAATAATTTCGTCAAAAATTTATTTAAAATTATTGGAATTAATATTAAATTAAATAATGGAGGACCTAAATTTCCGATATACTTTCCGTGTGCTATTGCTAGCAATAGCAACAACAACCTTGAGGTCATAGTCTTTTCTTATTATAATTAAAAAATTAGTTTTTTAGTTGTGCTCATTTGGTTTAATTGACCAGCGAATTTTACTCAAAATTGGTTGTAAAAAATTAGTTGGATGGGGTGCACTTATAGGTTTTTCCAAATTAAAAAAAAATTATTTTTTGAAAAATTATTAGAGCTTGACAACTTGGCTCAAGTAATTTGAATCTGAAAAAACTGGAAAATGATGAAATTTATTTGGAAAATTATTTTTAATGATTAAAAATAAAATTAATTCTAATTTTTTTGCAAAAATTATAACTTTGGTTTTGTCATAATTTTGATCCTTTAGCCTTTTTTCGATCAAAACTTTTTTATATATAGACGTTATATCTATCATTCGAAAGCTTAATACATATCTCGTCTGTTATTTTTCAGCGTTTTTCCAGCAAATTAAACTCAATAATATATATTTGGATAAACGGGATCATGTCTGATTTGGCAAGTCGGATCTTGTTAGATAAAATTTTCGAAGGAAATCGTTTGATATTAATATTTATCCTAATTTCAGGAATCAGAATCCAAAAATTTTAGAAAATATCTCTTTTATAGGATGAGATATGAATTTTTAAATACAGTCATTTTTATAAAACTAAATACAAAAAGGTTGTAAAAACTAAAATAACTTTATCTAATAACTACGTTTATCACAAGAGTAAGGATAAAATATATACAAATCACCGAAAAAATCACCAAAAAACTACAAACCAGAGAAAAATGTTTAAATAAAAAATGGATTAAAAATTCATAAAAATAAAAACTAATACAAATTGGGCTAGAAAGAAGAGAAAATTAAAGAAAAGAGAAAACTTTTTTAAAAAAACTTGCTTTTTACTAGGTTTACGCCCGACCCCGTTTCCGAACGATTTTTTAAATAAATACCTATGTACATACCTGAAAGCCCCGTTTCCCGACCCGAAAAAGAAAAAAATTTTATGTGCTTAAAGGTATATTTAGGGATTACTCTCCCATAATTTTTATCGAGTCGGGCCCTACGAATCTTTTTCGGGCCAAATATCTTAGGCTGACTCGATCTTTCGGTCCGAGTCGGTCCACTTTGGCAATCCTAGTTTAAATCTAAATTTCAAATGTCTTGCAGGAAGCGTAAATTTTAATGACTATAGAAAGATGAAAGGATTGATAGAATAAAATCAACAATATGACAAAACTTTAAAAATGATCACAGTATAAATACCTACCTATATGGTCTTTCATAAGACCGTGAAAAATAGAATAAATCACTCTTACTTTTAGTAAAATTACTAATGGCTCTAACGGGGAAAATGGTGAATGAAATTGTTAAAAATTCAAAGGAAGCCATAATTTTTGCTTGACATGATCATATTTAGTTTTATCATAGTCTTTAAAGAAAAGCTAGCTAGTTTCCTTTTCTACCCTTGCTCTTTTTTGATTTCTTTTTGTTCAGTTTTTGACTTTTTCCAACTTGTCCATGTTGATCTTGTTCACACATTTTTGCAACTGAATGTGTCCGTTTTATTAAAATACATTAAGTTCATCTAGCTGTGTCGTAAATCCGAAAACATACACCGATATAACCAAGTTAAAATATCTATTTTCAGAGGAAAACCCCAGTTGGTGATTTCATTTGGATTATATTAAAGTCAATTAATTACCTTCATTTCGACGAGTGTCCAGAATAGAAAAGATACGGTTTATGCTGAAAAGATATAGTGTTAATTTTCTTAGCGTTTCTCTCACTATAAGTTAACCCCATACAATAATTCCTCTCCCCATTTTATTTTCTTCTCCCCAGTAAACCCGATTTTTTTTCTCTCCCCAGTTCGCTACTGATCGGAGGGTACTCTACTACCGACTTGTATTTTTGTATTTATCGATATTCCATAATATATTACTGTGCCATATTAATTTTTACGTCGGTAGAATATTAATATTACCGTCGGTAGTACGGTACTAAATACGGTATAGAAAAATATTAAATTCATTGGTATTTATCAGTATTTTTCAGTATTACGTTAGAAATACTGCACGGTGCTAAATTATCTTAAAAATATTACTTAATTCCATTTAGATAATCATGAAGCTTTTGCATATCCTTTATAATTTCGATCTTTTTCTTTATTCTATCTTGTCGAGAGTTGTCTAGTTTGTTTATTTGTCTTTCATGATCCTAAAAAATGTCAAATTAAGTAGAGTTGGCCGGTATCGAGATTCAGACCTAAAATCAGTATCGGTATTCAAAAAACCTTTATATACCGCCCGATACCGGTCGGGATCCCGATACAGGCCAACTAAAATTAATTTACCCCACGGTAATATCAGGACACGGATAGCAAAATCCATGCCCCTGATCAGGTCTGATTTTCAATACCAATTAAAAACAAATTTTAAATAAAAAATATTTTTTTGCCTCATGTTCGCTATTTAGTATATTTGATCTTAAACGTTCTTCAATTTGATTAGCCTCAGATAACTCAGTAGCTGCATAAACCAAATTATCATATTGCTTTTTAACATTGGTAATTAGTTGCATACGTGAAAGTTTTTCTTTATTTTTAAAAATAAATTGTTTTTATAGTTAAACATCATTTTTAGTTAATAAATTTAAATAAAATTAAATATTACTTAAAGGCCGATATGCTATCTCGTCAGATTTCGGTGTTTCTGTGCCAACGTTTTCCAACAAATTTCCAATTTGTCTGCTTAATCGAGAGTAAGCCTATTAAATAGTTTGCATATTTTGTTTCGATACAAAAATTAAAACATACAAGGTTTTCTTGTGGTTGTTGCGATCCAGAAACTTGTCCTAAATTAAATTCAAATATTAATGTAAAGTTGAAGAAAACGGAAATTTAAATTAAATTATAAATTTTCAACTTTAAATTAAATACTAAAATATCTGGGTTAAGATCCCATCAGATCAGCAAGGTATCCAATCCTATCTAGGCTTATAAATATAGTAAAGCCGCTGGGCTATAGCTATTTCTCTCCTTTAGCTAGTGCAAAAGGTTATTCGGCGGCTGGGAGCGAACCAGCATCTTCAGTAGACCGGACTGATGTGTTAGCCATTACACCACGCCGCCTACTGCTCAGACTTAGGAAATTAATAGCTATATGCTTTACAATATTACAACCTTTTAAGACATATTTGGATTCGATATATCTTTCTTATCGAGTTAAAATTTCTCTTTTTAATGACCTTTTCTCTGTCCTCTAAATCGTGAATTTAAAGCTATTCAATTCACAAAAATATCGTAGCTAGACCCGGGTGGTACCGTACCCGACGGTATTTTTCGGCATTCTTTACCTTAGTACAATTCCCGGCCCTAATCATAACCTACAAACATAAACGTTATAATTAAGTTAAAATACCGTATTTGCTCTAATTGAATGACAATCATTCTATTTTTCAATACCCCAGAAATTTGTCATTCAATTATGCTACGCTTACATAAAAAACGCTGGCGCTTCGCGGAAAACGCTGGCGGAAAAAACGCTGTTTTGTGCTTACATAAAATCGGCGTTTTCTGCAATGCGTTTTTTTCCGCCAGCGTTTTCCGCGAAACGCCAGCGTTTTTTATTTAAGCGTAGCATTAGAGAGGTCATTCAACTAGAGGAGTCATTCAATTAGAGCAAATACGGTATATCTATTTAAAACGAAATTTCCGGTTAGTTATGGTAATGGATTATATTAAAGTCAATTACTTTCATATTTAATCGCTCGATTATAATTGTGATGATTGACATAACCGTAAAGTTTTTGCATATCCGATATAATTCCGATTTGCTGGTTTATGTTGTTTTGAAGAGAATCGTTTAGAGAATTTATAAACTGAGCGAAGCTTGGATCGTTCTAATAAATGAGATTAAAATTATTTAGAATAGAATCATCATATTTAAGGCTGACGATTTCAACCCGAACCGAATACCGTATTTCTTCTAATAGTGCGACTTTCTATATTAGACCGACCCCTCCTAATAAACTAACCCTGTTGAAAAATAAATCGACCGTTCGCACTATTAGAAGAAATACGGTATTTACGGTTCGATTTGTCTGTTTGGTTTCGGTAACCGAAGAATTTGTTGAAACCGACAACCCTACTCATTTCTTTCATCTTCGGATTTTCCATGTAGCGGTTTGGCAAAAACAATTTCGCTTTACAAATAAAATCTTATACTCTAATTTAAAAAAACAAAATATTTTTGCCTGAGCTGAAAAGTATTCTAAATTTTCATTCATTTCATTGTATTCCTTTAATAAATCTTTATATGAATCAACCAAATTTTCATATTGTTCTCCAACGTTGCTAAATTGCTGCACAATTTCTTGGTTTTCTTTATTTTTAAAAGTATGTATTATATTTAAAATTATATTTTTATAATTAAACTCTTACCTAACTGCTCAGCTCTGTTAGCAGTAAAAGGATTAAAGTCTCCAAATGTTTGCAACAAATGATTGAATTGGTCATCTACATTATCATACTCCTATTTAAAAATGTTTGCCGTATTTACTCGATTAATTCCCTCCCTCGATTAATTCCCCTCCCTCGATTAATTCCTCTCCCTCGATTAATTCCCCACCCCCAAATACCCTACTGCACGTTCAAATGCCAAAACTCGAATTATTCCCCTCCCTCGATTAATTCCCCATGCCATGGAAGGGTTGAAAAAATAATTCCCCAGGGGAATTAATCGAGAAAATACGGTAATCCGTAAATATTTATATGCACAAACCAAATTATCACTTTGTTGTTGATAATCGGTGATTTGTTGCTCACCTGCTTGGTTACCTAGTATTTTTAAAGTAAATTGTTTTTATTAGAGTTGTACCCGACCCCGTTCCCGAACGATTTTTTCACGATTCTCCCCGACCCGAACCCCGCCCCGGAACATTTGTAAAACCCCGTACCCCGACATACCCGCCCCCGAGCGTTCGGGGTACAACCCCTTTTTTATAGTTAAAAATTATTTTTAATAAATTTAAATAAAAATATTACCTAATTTCCGTGGTTCAACGCTACTACAAGGTTTTAATCCACTATAGATTTGAATAAAAGGACCAATTTGTCCGGTTAATTGATTAAAAATCTATTAAAATTCTTAATACTTTTTATTCGCTACAATAATACACACCTCTTGTTCTGCTGATAGTTGAGATCCCGGACCTTCTCCAGGATTCATCCCTCCTGGTCGCGATCCTGAAGAACCTTCTCCAGTATACATTCCAAATAATAATGGGAAAATTTGAAGAAAATAAAAATTTAAAAGAATTAAATTGTAAATTTTCATCCTTAATTTCTAAATTAAAAAAAATTAAAATCAAATTTTGATTTAGAAGATATAGTTTTAATTCATATTTTTATCTTTCAATTTTCAAATTTACCGTATTTTCTCGATTAATTCCCCTCCCTTGATTAATTCCCCCTCTCGATTAATTCGCAATGCTAGAGTTGGGTTGAAACAATAATTCCCCAACCCCAAATACCCTACTGCTCGTTCAAATGCCAAAACTCGAATAATTCTCCTCCCTCGATTAATTCCCCATGCCAAGGAAGGGTTGAAAAAATAATTCCCGAGGGGAATTAATCGAGAAAATGCGGTAAGTTCGTTTTGAAGAACCTAAATGACTGTAACCCTAATAAAAAATTTTTTAATTTTAATTAAAGTTTTAATTAAATTAGTTTTAATTAGAAAAGAAAATTAAGGAGAGCTTTTAGAATGTTTAAATGTGGAATAAATCTCTCTCTTTTCAAGGCAATCAGATACGCGCGTCAAGCCTAGATGCCGTGGAGGACTCGTGAATTAAATTGCGATATTTCCTTTTATTTAAATTTTTGTTTTCTCTAGCTAACAAATAAACGCGGACGTTAAATCTCTTGGGGCGCGCGCCCTTCATTTTCTCTTTTACCCCTAATAAAAAAATTTATTGACAAATTTTGAGTTAAAAAGCGAGGCATGTCTTAAATTTTAAGAGGCATGTCTTGAATGACAAGTGATGAGGGTAGTGAAGCGGCGGCCGGGCATGTCGTTCCGCTCGACATGCCCGGCTTCATTCGCAGCGGCGAAAACTTTTTTCCGCAAAAACCTTATGTGAGGGGTTAAAACAAACGGGCATAGCTTTTCAAATCAAGTCGGATTTTGTTGATTTTTGTGGTATTTGACTCAACTCGATAAACTCTTTCAAATGAGCTGAAATTTAAAAAATCGAATTTTCACACCCCTAAAATCAGCTTGGGCCCCTATAGTTTTTCAATTTCAATCGCCTGTATCTCTGCGAGTTTTCGTCTCCGGCAAAAAATTCTTGCATATTTGAACTTAGCTCGTTGAGACGAATCGAATGATATATACATCGAGTTTTTATCTTGGTGGGCCTATACTAAAGTCTCTCTTTTATGTCCGAACAAGGCAATGCCCGACAAGGCAATTTGTGGCCAAATTCTTCAGTGAATTTTTCCGTTCAATCGAGTAAATGGTTTTCTTGCGATCTGCCTCTCCCACTATTCATTACAAATATTAGAGAGAAATTTGAAGTAAACAAAAAGTTGAAAGAATTAAATTGCAAATTTTCATTTTAAAATTAAATGCAGTCACTCCATAAGACTTTAACCCTCGTGACCAATAAGATGTCTAAACTAGGGTTGGCGGTTTCTGGGAAAACTGCTGATATGGCTATTAATTGTTTTTACATTTAGACAATTTTAAAATTTCATAATATTATTTTTCCTTTTATCTCTTAAAAGTGCAAGTTAAGAAATCATTGGCGGGCCAATTTTATTTACATGTAAATGCCAGGATTCACGTGAATGAGGGGATTGATTTTAAAATTCCCTCTCCCCCATCTCTCTCTTCCCCCACTCCTTTAGTGAATGAGGGGAGATTGACTTTTAAATCCCCCCTCTCTTCCCTTCCCTTCTTCCCCTTCTCCCCCCCCCCCCTCCCTTCCCCTTCCCCTCCCCCCCCCTCTCCCTCTCCCCCCCCCATCTCTCCCTCCCTTCCTTCCCTTCCCTCCTTCCCTTCCCTTCCCTTCCCTTCCCTTCCCTTCCCTTCCCTTCCCTTCCCTTCCCTTCCCTTCCCTTCCCTTCCCTTCCCTTCCCTTCCCTTCCCTTCCCTTCCCTTCCCTTCCCTTCCCTTCCCTTCCCTTCCCTTCCCTTCCCTTCCCTTCCCTTCCCTTCCCTTCCCTTCCCTTCCCTTCCCTTCCCTTCCCTTCCTTCCCTTCCCTTCCCTTCCCTTCCCTTCCCTTCCCTTCCCTTCCCTTCCCTTCCCTTCCCTTCCCTTCCCTTCCCTTCCCTTCCCTTCCCTTCCCTTCCCTTCCCTTCCCTTCCCTTCCCTTCCCTTCCCTTCCCTTCCCTTCCCTTCCCTTCCCTTCCCTTCCCTTCCCTTCCCTTCCCTTCCCTTCCCTTCCCTTCCCTTCCCTTCCCTTCCCTTCCTTCCCTTCCCTTCCCTTCCCTTCCTTCCCTTCCCTTCCCTTCCCTTCCCTTCCCTTCCCTTCCCTTCCCTTCCCTTCCCTTCCCTTCCCTTCCCTTCCCTTCCCTTCCCTTCCCTTCCCTTCCCTTCCCTTCCCTTCCCTTCCCTTCCCTTCCCTTCCCTTCCCTTCCCTTCCCTTCCCTTCCCTTCCCTCCCTTCCTTCCCTTCCCTTCCCTTCCCTTCCCTTCCCTTCCCTTCCCTTCCCTTCCCTTCCCTTCCCTTCCCTTCCCTTCCCTTCCCTTCCCTTCCCTTCCCTTCCCTTCCCTTCCCTTCCCTTCCCTTCCCTTCCCTTCCCTTCCCTTCCCTTCCCTTCCCTTCCCTTCCCTTCCCTTCCCTTCCCTTCCCTTCCCTTCCCTTCCCTTCCCTTCCCTTCCCTTCCCTTCCCTTCCCTTCCCTTCCCTTCCCTTCCCTTCCCTTCCCTTCCCTTCCCTTCCCTTCCCTTCCCTTCCCTTCCTTCCCTTCCCTTCCCTTCCCTTCCCTTCCCTTCCCTTCCCTTCCCTTCCCTTCCCTTCCCTTCCCTTCCCTTCCCTTCCCTTCCCTTCCCTTCCCTTCCCTTCCCTTCCCTTCCCTTCCCTTCCCTTCCCTTCCCTTCCCTTCCCTTCCCTTCCCTTCCCTTCCCTTCCCTTCCCTTCCCTTCCCTTCCCTTCCCTTCCCTTCCCTTCCCTTCCCTTCCCTTCCCTTCCCTTCCCTTCCCTTCCCTTCTTCCCCTCCATTAAACAAAAATATCAGTTACATATTTGGCTATTAATTTTAAAAATTTAAACAAAATTAATTAAAATACCTGTGTTTATTTAAAAAATAATTTTTAAAGATGTTAAATATTTATTTTATTTTAATTTTATTTTTGCTTGTTTTGCACTCTTTTGTAATAGGAACAAAGCGAAAAGGACCTGAGGAAGGTTTTGAATCAAAACCTCGTATAGGAGAAACTTCGAGAGGGCAAAATGAGAGTAAGCTTTAAGAGAATTTCTATTAATTAATTTTACTGTTATCGTAAATGTTCTAATAAAAAGGGTCTCATTGAATGGTCGTCTTTAAGGGATGGGCTTCTATTGGAGCCTGGCTTCTATTAGAACATTTACGGAATTTGAAAAAAATTGATTCGAAATTTGATTTTAAAATTTTTTGGCGATATTCTCGTTTTCGAAGTTTTTCAAAAATTTGACTTTGTGGCGCTAAAAAGAGGGATTTTAGCTCTTTACTTCAAAAATTTTCGCCTGCAAGGCGATTGTATTTTCTATGTAGTTTCACAGTTTGGTCTGTCGAAGGATATAGGTAAGCTGTATTAGAGACCGGACCGAGTCGAGATCTGGATTGAAAATCTCGGTTGTCGAGAATTCTTCGAGATCTCGATTCTCGTACGATACTCCCAGGTCTCTAATCTGTATCCGGTCCTTTTTCATTTTTTTGGATTTTTAAAACAGCTCTAAGGTATATTTGAGAAACAACAAGGATTTTTTAAAGTGTCTTTAATTTAACTAAAAAACATTATTTTAAAGATTCCCAAAATATTCAACAAAACAAGAATATCAAAAAACAATTGCATGGTTTACTAATTTCAGTTAATGAACATAAGATGCAAAATCTTAAAATGCGTGAAAAAAATCGTGAATTGGTTAATATTATTTTGATAAAAACCGAAAACTCTTTTTAATGTACCTCGGTTTAGGTTACCTCACATTCTAACTTTTCATTTTTTTAAAATTTTTTAAAATTAGGTATATGTAAAAAAATTTAAAATCTTACAAAAAAACAATTTACAATTTTTTAATTTTTTACAATTTTAAAAAATAATTTTTACAATTAAAAAAACCGTAGTTGACCACGGGTGAGGGAAGCTGGAAGCTACTCCAAGGGACCCTTTTATTTAATTTAATCCAATTATAATTTCAATTAAGGCTAAAAATTTTGTAATGCTTAGTAAACAATTAAATGAGGTAGGCAAACAAGTGAGTGAAATAATGAAATGCGAAGTAGCTAGTATAGAAAAACAGGAAGAAATAACAGACAAAATTTGGGAAATTTATAATTCTCTTGTTAATGAACATAATGGGGAAAATATCAAAGTCGAGGAAATGACAAATAATGGAGGTTGTTACCTTGTTTTTTCGCCTATTTAGCGAACCTAATACTTCCTGCCAGCTATTGATAAGCGCCTCTACTTATAAGTGCCTTCTTGATAATTGCCTCCATACAGGCGATTAGACCGTGGTTAGGTGAGCAGCGCCAACTTTTGACCCTAAGCATAAGGTTTTTTCATCTCTCCCCGTTTTGGAAAAAATCATAACTTTTTAAAATGGAGTTAGAAACTTTTATTTTTTACCAAAATATAAATTGAAAATTTTGCTGCAGAACGCTGAGTTCATCTTCACATTTAGTAGTACAATTGACTGTACATGTTTTTTAAACTCATTTTTTATCATTCTAATTTTATCAAATATAATTTTGATTACTTTTTTGAATTTAGAAGGACACCAATGAGAGAAAAAGCATCAAACGACTGACAATGAGAATGCGAAGTAAAAAAAAGAAAAAAGAAATTATGAAAAAACATATATTATGTATTTAATTTTTAAAAATTTTTTGAAGCTTTATTAAAATATTTAATTATTTTTAGTCATAAAAATTTATTTTAGAGACATTCTATTATTTATTATTTATTCCCCCTATAAGAAAAAAACATGCAAAAATTTCGAAAAAAGAACAAATCTCCTTTTAAAATTAATTTAAAAAGCTGAAAATTGGTATACCTATGTAAAAATCCATTTCCGATCGGATAGTGTTTTCCGATTTTCGAAATTTTGACTTTTAAGGTCGAAAAGTCGAAATTTGTCGGAAATTGTATTTACATATAGAATTAAAAGCGGAAAGCAAATAGTTGTTCGGTGGCGTAATGGTTAGTGTGTTAGGCTTTGTGGGTAGGGTTGAGGGTTCGAATCCAACATTAAATAAATATTTCTTTCTTTATTTAAATTATTTTTTATTAACTTTTGTTCTGATTTTTGTTTTGATATTTGTTCTGATTTTTTTGTTTTATTTTTATTCTGATTTTTTTGTTCTGATTTTCTGATATGATTTTCATTCTGATTTTTTGCTCTGATTTGTTTGTTCTGATTTTATTCTGATTTTTGTTATGATTTTTTTGTTCTGATTTTTGTTCTGATTTTATTTCTTATTTTCATTCTGATTTTTGTTATGATTTTTTTGTTCTGATTTTTGTTCTGATTTGTTTGTTCTGATTTTTATTCTGATTTTTGTCTGATTTTTTTGTTCTGATTTTATTTCTGATTTTCATTCTGATTTTTTGTTATGATTTTTTTGTTCTGATTTTTGTTCTGATTTGTTTGTTCTGATTTTTATTCTGATTTTTGTCTGATTTTTTTGTTCTGATTTTATTTCTAATTTTTATTCTGATTTTTGTCTGATTTTTTTGTTCTGATTTTATTTCTGATTTTCATTCTGATTTTTATTCTGATTTTTGTCTGATTTTTTGCTCTGATTTTTATTCTAATTTTGTTCTGATTTTTGTTCTAGTAATGATATATAATGATATCGGAGGATATATTGTGGTTTAAAGGTTTATAAAGAAGTTTAGAATGATAATCCTAATTTGGAAATAGATGATGATCATATATAGTGGGATTCAGTAATTAATTAGTGCTATAATTGGGATTTGAGTTGGCTATAATTGGGAAATGAGTTATGGGGATTAGTGTATTAAGAGGGATATAAGGTGATTAAAATTTAATAAAGATATCAAGAGATTTGATGATGTAAAAAGTCTTCAAAGATCTGTTGGTATTAAAATATCCGGGGTTTTTGGGGAATTAACAAACATATCGAAGAATTTGCGTGATAAAGGGAGAATTTGTGAATTCACCGTTGCAGTAAATATGAGAATAGAATTTTAACCTTTGTTTTATTTTAAAAAGTTTTTTAATTCACTTTTTCCCACCATAAGCCTAATCTCTCCAAAAATAAACTTAAAAAGCTTTCATAAATTTTCTGGGCTCAGTGTTCAAATCGCATTGCGATTTTCTTTACATTTATCTTCTCCAGTGCTCAAAGCGCGCTGGTTTTTTAATTAATTAAAATAGACAGGTTTTCCTAAAAAATTAATTTTTTCTACATTTTTAAATCATTCAAGGTCAAATAACATTTAATTAGCACAAAATACCTTATTGTTTATTTAGCTAAAAACAAACAAATAAATTGTTGGAATGTCAAACTGTGATAGAAAAAATTAAATTCATGCTGTTTTTTAATGTTTTATTAGTTTAAAGACAAATTAATGTCTTTAACCCCTCTAGCTATATTTTACCCTTTTTTTCAAGGTAAAATTAAAAACAGACAAAAATAGAACATATAAAAATGTGTAGAATTCTCTAAAAATTCTCTAAAAATTCTCCAAAAATTCTCTAAAAATTCTCCAAAAATTCTCTAAAAATTCTCCAAAAATTCTCTAAAAATTCCCCAAAAATTCTCCAAAAATATTTTAAAATAAGCCAATTTTGTCTTTAAAAATATTAATTTAATAATGCCAAAAAATTATAATTTAATAAATTTTGGGTCAACAATTAGTGGAATTAGTGTATTTTTTTCTTTGGCAATAATTGGACTTATTTATAAAGTAATTATTAAATTTTAAATTTCGAGGGTTACTAGGATTTCATATCCCTGCCTAAACAATGTGAGCCTTCTATAGTAATGCCCCCGCCCAAACCATCCCATCGCCGACTGATCGTTGTCATTTCTGCTGTCGGAGGAAACTGTCGGCTGTCCAAACGGAAGCCCCGACTGTTCCAAGACCTTAAATAAATATAAAAATGCCTTAACAAATATTTTTCGTATATCAGAGGATTCATCTCGATGATATACGCCGAAACATAGCCGAACATGATCAGATCCAACTTTCATGGATTTGGTTATAAGCTCTAAGGTAGCCTGGACTGTAGTCGATCGGGGGAATACGTTATTGTTTGAACTAACCAAACTAACCTTCATTTAATCACCCCGAAATTATTCCTTCTCAATTTAAGGAAATAAATCTCTTAAATGAAGAAATACACGAAGAAATTGACGAATTCACAAAAATTGCCAATCAGGCATGGGCAAAAATTCGAATATTACAAAAAGAAGAAAATCGACATAAACGTATAAAACGACAATGTTGTTGGACTGGGAATAGTTGTTGTAGTGGATATAGAAATAATTTTAATAACAATAATTTTGGAAATTCTTTGTGGACAAGTGGAGGTGTTGGAGGAAGAGTAGAAGAAGGAAGGGGATATAATCTAAATACTCCTCCAAATACTCAAAATAATTTATATGCTACAAGTTTGTTGCTTTTGGGATTTAATAATGAAGATAATAAGAGACCGGATTGGGAGGATCGAGATCGAAACCGGAACCGTAACCAAAAAATCCCGGAACTTCCGGCCTACCGGAACCGGAACTTCCGGCGGAACACTACTATCCACTTGTCAGCAAAGGGAATGCGCAATTTTCTTACACTTTTTACATTTTTTGCGTGCTCGCGCATTTTTTCCTACTTATCATGATTCTCGATAATCGAAATGTTTATTCGAGATCTTTCTGTAATGAGGATTTAATACAACTAATTAAAATTTATGGTCTGATCTTTAATAATTGAAAGAGAGACTGGGTTTGCAAGATTTTCTTAGTGATGGAGTTGGTCTTATAAAGCAAGGCGAGACCATTGCTTATCTTGCTTTTACCCATAATAGTATTAGATGTTGTGCTTCGGATTGTGTTCCTTTTTTCCCATCTAATGAAATTTTCCGATTCAAGCGTTTGGGCCAATAAAAAACTTTATCTAGCCCAAATAATGAGAAATTAATACATAGAATTAAAATTTAACGAACAGATTTTAGTTCAAACATTATTTCCATTTATCAATTTTAGGTGGTTATGCGACAAGCGGTTATGCCAAACCAAAATGTATACCTCAACAAGGCCCTCAAGGCCCGCGCGGTCTGCCAGGCCCTCCGGGAGAACCAGGTCCTCAAGGCATTTCTGGTGCTCCAGGCCGTCCTTGGGGAGGAGGAATTCATGAGGATGATGGAAGTTATTTGGAGGAAGATGATGATGCTTTGCTTTTAAATAACCAAGGAGAAAATATTGTTAATTCTGATGGGGGATGTTACAAAACTGGGCCTGACCAAGGATGTATAATATGTCCTGCCGGACCTCCAGGACCCGTTGGACGCCAGGGTATTTAGTAGAGCTATTGCAAATTAATTAATAAGAATTACACTATAATAACATTTAATATTAGATTCACCTCAATTTACGATAGTCTAAAGATTTATTTGGACAAAGGTTGGGAAGAGCTATATCCCCTTGAAGCTAGATCCCCTAAGCTATCTACTATTTAAGATACCCTCGTTATAAGGTACGATTTTCATGGGTCTATCTGATAGTGAGGCCGATTGTATACCAAAAAAAACTTATATTTATTAAAGGAATACAAGGCCCTCCAGGACCGAACGGTTTGCCAGGTATTCCAGGAACAGCAGGACGTTCAAGAGTGATTTATACTTTTAAATGAAATACAAAACGTTCTTTTTAGCCAGGATTACCAGGTTTACCTGGAGATAGAGGTCTTCCAGGACGTTTAGGACCTAATGGCCGACCTGGCCCTCCTGGAAGAAATGCTATTAGATATATTGGATTGGTAGTTTATATTTTTATTAAATTTTTTGTAAATGAATTTCAGCCCGGTCCGAAAGGTTTGCCCGGCAAGCCAGGGCCATGTGGACCTAAAGGACGTCCAGGACCGTATGTTTTGAAGCTTTATGATTTTTAACAATTATTTTCATTGTTAAAGAAAAACCTCTGGAGCTCCCGGACCTGTTGGCGCTGCTGGACCTCCCGGATTACAAGGAATTCCTGGTTCGCCAGGACTGCCTGGAATGCCGGGATTAGCTGGACAACATGGAAATGATGGGCAATAGTTAGTCTTCTCATATTACAAAGTTCTATAAACAAATTTTAGTTGTCCCTGCCCTCCTCGCAACGATTTTTATCAGGAACGGCCACCTGCATATAATAAAGGGAATGTAAACTTTAATGGAATTAATCAACCAATGTCAAAAAGAATGTCTGGAGAAGTAATAAATAAAAAGGCTAAAACAATAAATAAAGCTGTGATATTTAGAGCTAAATCAAAAGTTTAGAATTTTATTTATACGTTTTGTTTAAAAATAAAATTAATTATTTCCGTTAAGTATTAACCGAACCAATTACTAACCGTATTAATAAAAATAAAGGTCAATATCGTATTAACTCACTAATAACCCTACCGGTTTTTTCAGTTCACGGATGAGTAAAATTGTTTTGAGGGGATAAGGGATTCACCTAATTTCCCTCTCAATTGCTTCAAATCTTTGCGCATGCGCAGTTTTTTTTCTAAACTATTTATTCTAAACCCTGTACCCAGACCCGAACCCCGACCATATTTTGCTCTACCGACCCGAAACAATTGGAAAACTACTCATACCAGAAATAGCAGAAGAGCTGGTAGTATTTGCTCTTGAGAGATCTCCGATTTTTCAGAACGGTTCAATTTAATCAGGAAGCAAGATCATCAACAGATTTTCAACTTAAACGTTATGGTTACATCTCTTCTGTAATAGAAAAGCCAGAAATATTTAATCTTAGAAAGATTATAAATTAAAACAAACCAGAATAATAATGAAAATTTTTTAGTTTTTCATTCCATGTGATTTCAAATAAAAATATTTTTTTATTCAAATAAGTATTCCCTTATTCCAATATTCTAAATTTGGATTCCCAATAAATTTTATTAATATAAAAATTTATTTGTTTAGCGATGATCTCTAACTTTACCGTAAATTTTTATACTTATTCATAATTATTTTTATTATATTTTATTTTAAAAATCATTTGTAGTTTGTAAATTTGAAATGCCAAAAGTCGCATTTCTCTTTATAAAATGCTGGTAGACTTTAGAATTTTAATTATTTTAATAAATATGTAGTTTCCCAAAATCTGGCCAAGCCCTTATCGAGATTAGTTTGTGTTATCTTAAAAAGACTTTTTAACCAAATTATTCTTAATCCCATAGATGGTTTTCTCAGCTTCTTATAATCAACCCTCACAATTTTACATATGAATTTAAAAATTTAAGACCTTTTTAACTTTTTTCGGTCCGCAAAGTTCGCGCCACGAAATTTAGATATTGTATATCCTTTAATAACTACCCTGGGTAATTATTGTTTCGACCTTCCGCTTGAGGGAGTAATTAATCGAGGGAGGGTAATTATAAGAGGTTTGAAATTTGAACGTGTTTTAGGGCATTTGTTTGGGGGTAATTATTGTTTCAATCTATCGCTGGAGGGGTAATTAATGGAAGTGGGGTAAGTATTTGAGGGAGGGCAATTAATACAGGTTATACGGTAATATAATTCACTTATAGCCCACTTTCCTCATAATTGATATTCGAAAAACCTCGAAAGACTAAGTTGAATTAGAACTCGGAAATTTCAAAGTTTATTAAGCACTGTCTCTCGAGTCAATAATTGTTGGGTCAGAACTTAATTCATCCAGGTTTTCCTAGCTTTCCTGTATGACACTTTATATGAAATCACAGGTCAAATTGAGCTAAAAATTAATTTTTTTTTCAGAAAAAATAATTTATTAAATGTCTTCTTTAAATAATATTTTCCTTCTAATTTTATTTTTAAATTTATTTGAACAAATTAATTGTGATTGTCTTAAGGAAAATTCAATGTTTTGTGCCGTCAAAAATAAAAATAAAATTATTAATAAATGCTGTCCTGGCTTAACTTGTGCAACTAAAGCAGATGGCCGTTCATTTTGTACCATGGGTACATGTGCTAACACAGCAGGTGCTGATTGCGATCCAGGGGGAAAATATTGCTGCCCTGGACTAATCTGTTCTACTAAAACGAATACATGTGAAACGTGTTTGAAGGATGGGGAATATTGCGCCCCGGGTTCTCCTCATATTATTGGTATTTATAATTTTAAATGTTGTAAGAAGAACTGTGGAAAAGTTACTAGAGTTTGCGGAGGATATTGAATTAAATAAACGGAAATTAATTCAAAATATTAACAATAAAATTTTTTCTTTACTTTTCTAAATAACTTTCCTTTTTTAATTGCTTTTTTCCTTATTTCTGTTTAATTAACAAATAAGTTATTGTGTTGAATAAATACAATGTAAAAAAATTTTATAAATAGGTACTGTAGTTTGATAAAAAACAAAAAAATACAACAATAAAATAAAAAATAGGGTCAATTCTTGAAACTTGAAGGGGACAAGGAAAAGAAAATTTTCATTAAACAACGAGGTTTATAAAGCTACCCAGAATTGACTGTAAAACAAAGAAGGCTTTTTTGAGATTTTTTGTCTTTCAAAAAATTAAAAAAAAATATTATTTTTCTATCCTTAATTTCCATCATTTTCCTCTTCTTCAAACGAAGGTCCCCCAATTCTTATAGGAGGTGGTGGGGGTAATGGGGGAGAATAAACGTTAGTATTTTTAATTAAAGAATTGCTGTTGTTATTGTTGTTTTTAACATTTCCCCTCATTTGGGCAAATAATTCTCTCTTTTCTGCTGCAGATTCTCTTCTTCCTTGTTTTATAATATTTGGAGGGATTGCCCCATGATTCTCCCTTTCCTCTACCCCATGTACTGTTGCGGCAATTAATTGTTGGGCAAAACGTAGGTGGGAGGTTGTTGGTTTTGTTGGGGGTATTTTATTTGTTAACAAATTATTTGTTGAGGGAATAGCTCTTATAGGGGCACAAAAAGTATGGGCTCGACCATCTCTCCATCCAAACTCTCCCGTTGATAAATTATTTGTTTGTGGGGAACGACGAGCTGTTGTAGCTAATGTGGAGGCTGAAGAAAGGGTTGTTGTTATGGAGGTTTTTTCTCCGCCGCCGAAAAATAGATTGCTGATAGCTGATTGGGCTGAATGTTTTCGGATTGTTGGGCCTTGAAAAGAAAATTATTTTAGGATAGATTATATAAAATAAATTAGAACAGTTTTATATTTTAGAGGTTATCCTATCAGCGGATTTATCTGCCTTTTTTAAATATTTTCAAAAAAGTCTAATCCCTATAAGGATTTCATGAGTAATGCATGCCAAGGCTGTGCGACAAAATTTTTGCGTGGCGCACCAAACGCCAATTTTTCAAATTCTTAAAACACGCGAAACGGCATAACGCCAAAATCGCCAAGAATGTTGAAGGAATGCTGTTGAAAGAAGTTGCGGAATTTCATTTTTATTTCTATGGACTTGTCTTGCGGACATGTTTAATCTTGCGGATTTTTTTTATTTTGTGCGAATTTTTTTTGCGGAGATTTTTCCTTTTTGCGGACATTTTTTTAAGTTTGCGGACATTTTTAAGTTTTGCGGATTTTTACTTTTGCGGATTTTTCTCTTTTTTCTCTCCCTGATTTTAAATAATTATTTATTCGAAAAGACCCATATTTTCTTCTTTTAATTTTCAAAAATAATTTTTAAAATTATTACCTCCACAATTACAATTACATTCAGCACAACAAATAGTCAAAGCAGAACAAGATGTTCCCGCCCGTAAAAGTAATAGACTATTGCTATTTTTTGGGGAACAAATTTGTTTGTTATTTGATGTATTTTTAGTGTTATTCTCGTTAATATTGCTTAATAAATGTTGTTGAGCATTATTTCCACATATACAAACACAACAATTTTGGGCACCAGGCAAAATTGTGGCTGTTGAATTGCCATCGCCCTCAATCTATTTTTTGAGAAAAATTTTTATTTTATTTATTTTGAAGGTTTTAAAATTCGGAAAATTGGAAAAAGAACAGAATTGTTGTTAAAAATAAAAAAAATTTTTGCGGACAAATTTTTTGTCCGCAAAAATTTGCGGACAACTTTTGCGGACAAAAAATAATTATTTGTAGGAAAGAGTCCGCAACAATTGCCACCAGATAAAATATTGGCTGTACTTTAGTACGTGGGTGCAGGCTTTAAATTACAAATGTTATATCATTTGAAAGAGCTAGTCGAGCTGAGTCGAATGCCACCAAAATTAGCTCTAGGAAAAAATTTTGAACCGAGATACAGGCGATTGAAAATCGAAAAACCATAGGGGGGACCAAGCACTTTTTTGGGGTGAAAAATTCGAAAATGCAAATTATACCTCATTCGAAAGAGCTCGTCGAGCTGAGTCGAATGACACCAAAATCAACGAAATCCGACTTGATTAGACAAAGTTATGATCTTTTATTTTAGCTCCTTACCTATGGCATCTGTGGAGATTTTTGCTGCTACGGAGGCCCCAAATACGTCCAGAGCAAGGGAGATAGGAATAGGTTTATGTTACGAACCCAGACCCAGCGCCCGTAGACTCCCCGCGAGGCGCGTGCCGCAAAACCCCGCGCGAAGCGCGGGGTTTTGCACAAGCGCCTCGCCGACGCTCCATAGGTTTAGGTTTTTTTGTTTTTTGTGTCATAACTTTGTCCAATCTTCTTCAATCACGGTGATTTTGGTGTCATTCGACTCAGCTCGACGAGCTCTTTCGAATGAGGTATAATTTGCATTTTCGAATTTTTCACCCCAAAAAAGTGCTTGGTCCCCCCTATGGTTTTTCGATTTTCAATCGCCTGTATCTCGGTTCAAAAATTTTTCCTAGAGCTAATTTTGGTGGCTTTCGACTCAGCTCGACTAGCTCTCTCAAATGATATAACATTTGTAATTTAAAGCCTGCACCCACGTACTAAAGTGACCCCAAAATATTTGTTAAGGTCCCATTAATTTTTCAAAAATTCTTTCAAAAATTACCGAAGCTGAAGATCGATGAGAATTCAAAGAATAAAAGAAACGGAAGACTTGAAAAGCTCCCTTCCTTCCTCCTCCACTAATATTATTTAAATTGTTTCTATTACACCTTCCAGAATTACATTTAATTCGAATACTTCCACAACCCGAGGAATGGGGTGCTTGGGAATTTTGTTGTTGGATTTGTTGTGGGGGTATTGTGTTGCGTTTTTGACGACGTTCTGAGCAGGCTCTGAAAAATTTTGGAAATTTTTGAAATTTTTTTTATTAAGATGAAAGTTCAGGAACAACATTTGCGGGTAAACCTTCAATATTACAGTCTATCACTCCATAGAGGTACCTAAACGAGAGCCTATCGGTTTTTAAAAATACCGTATTTTCCTCTGATTGAACGGCTGCCGCTCTATTTTTCAATCCCCTCTAGAGGGCCGCTCTATTAGAGACCGCCGTTCAAATAGAGATGCCTGTCAATTGGAGGAAATACGCTAATATGCCGTCAAATATTTCTAACAACACTCAGGCTATGGTACTGCACATACCCAAATGCCAGTCTGTTCCAAACCCAATTGACTTCAGACTTTGTCCGCAATTGTCAGTCCGCAAAGAAAAATTTACTCACTTAATAATAGACCGCAAATCTCTATTCAAAGCAGCATATAAAACCCAATTCCCAGCAGAATTTGCATAAGATAACCAATTGGCCCCGAATGCTAGCCAAGCAGAAGTTTTTTGTTCCAAAGATAGACTATTCTCGTTATCCTCAATTGAACCAAAAATTCGAAGAGAAAATGTTGTTCTCCACTTGAGAGTGTCAAAACCAAAATTTGGGAGAACTAGGAAAAAATTTTTAAGTTAAAAAATTTTTAAGCCTCAAAAAATTTTTGAAAAATTTTTTTTGAAAATTTCGAAATTTTCAAAAAATTAAAAAAAATTTTTTGAAAATTTCAAAAAAAAATTTTTAGGCCTCAGAAAATTTTTCAAAAAAAAAATTGAAAAATTTTTGAAAAATTTCTCAGAAATTTTCAAAAAAATTTTTTTCCAAAATTTTATTAAATATTCACCAGATTCAAACAACTGTGTTGGAATTAGTTGAATCAAACAAAACGGTAGCCAACAAATTAAATGAAAAGCGGCAACCCTCATTATTGCCGTAGTCATTTCCCTCATATATTTAGGTTCTGGAACTGTTGCTATAAATAAATTATTTTGTTGTTGTTGTTGTTGGGTAGAAGCTATTTGTTGTAAATTTGGACGTTTCTTTTTATTTGTTGTTGTTGCTGTTGTTGCTGTGCTGTTAGTAGAACTTCCATTACTATATGAGGAATTTGAAGTTAATAGTTTAGCTGTTCCACAAGCTATTCGACGGCTATCTACAGACATTGATTGGCCTAAGGATTTTGTTGTAACGTTGGAGAAGGAATTGGCAACAGCTTTAAAATGATGGAAATTTAGAATGATAGTAATTAGTAACAGAATTAGGAAGGTATACGAGAATCGAGATTGATACCCCGAACAATCTCTCACCTCTAGATAACCCTAGATTTTTATTTTAAATCGAGTCTAGGTTCAGTTTTTAGTTGTAATTGTTTATAAGCTTAAAATGATACGTGTCCGCAACTGCTTAAGTCACGAATGTCCGCAACTTAATTTACAGTCCGCAACTTATTGCGGACAAGACCCTAACGTTAATAAACATCTAGCCGATTCGGTCCTAGAAAATCAGCGTCTCGTTCCAATTTCTAGTTGTAATTAATCATAAATGTCCGCAACTTAATTTACAGTCCGCAACTTGATTGGTTCTCCCGTTAATGAACAGCAGGGATATTGCCGATCCTAGAAAATCAGGAATTCCCGACGTTTTTCTGTTGAGTATCACGACTCCTTAAATCAGGAATTTTTTCATGTCCTTAGTAGAAGTCTTGCTAAAACTCTCAAGATTTACTCCTATGTATAGGCAAGAAAATGGCCGAGGGCAATTATATCACAAAAAGTACCTCTAGCTTTTCTTTGCCAAAATTTTCTTCTAACATGATGAATTATTCTAACATAATTAGTAGCTATTAAAATTAATTGAATACTAAAACCAACAGCCAAAATACTCGTTGCTAACCAATTTCCCAAAAGAGGGGAATTTTTTATTGTGCAATTTAGACCGTTTTCAGTTGCTTTAACTGAATATAAAGATAGCCATAAAATAGAGGCACCACATGTTCCGATTGATAAAAGGGCACATAAGGGTGTTAATTGAACAGCTAAACGACGAACCTTCAAAAAATTTGTTTTTAAAATTTCAATTTATGTATTAAAAGGGAATGTAAAGGAATGGAAGGTTTTATTTTCCCCTTTCAATTCGCCTCTTATTTTCCCTAAAAGTCCCATTCTCGATACCTTAACACAGCTCGTCGAGATATTTCCAGCCATACCAAAATCGAGAAAATTTGCTCTTTAGAGTTTGTAATCTTGAGGAATGAACTTAGATAGGTGGGAGTTAACCTATCTAGAATATATGGCAGTTCAATTGTGAAAGGATTTAAGAGGAGGGAGAATCTTCTAGTTTTCTGAAGAGACTAAAGACGTTCGTGACTTTATTCGTTCTAACAAAACGTTATTGAAGACGTTTTTTGGAGTTGTTTTGGGATAAAGATCACGTCTCGAGTCTTTGGCAGTCCTACAGATTTAAAGACGTCCTTTCATCCTTTCGTTCTCAATAAAATTAAAAATTTACTTTATTATTAAAAGGTTTTCGTATAGTAATAAATCTTTCAATACTAATACAGGCCAAACAAGTAATTGAGCAAAGTTTAAATATATGGTCAATAGCAAAATTAAATTGACACCAATGATTAGCTGAAAATAATTGAAAATAACAAGGAAAATTCAAGAATTAATCTGAAAAGTTGACTCCCATAATACCCTCTCCCCTCTAAAAGACTGTCCGATAAATGAGAGCTGGCGATAAACTAAGAAATTGAGTGGAATCATTACTCGATTTAATTTTTGGGGTCAAACTTGGGGCGTATTAATATACCCCAGGGGCCTATAGGAGCTTAAAATAAGGAAGTTTAAAAATTAAAAAGGGTTAGACTTACAAAAAATCTGTTTTGGAAAAATTAAACTCCAAACACGCATAGACAGAGAACCGCTAACTAATAAATCGAGAAGTGCCAATAACCAAATATATTTTCTAAAAAATATTTAAAAAATTTTGAGTTCAAAAAAATTTTCAAAAAATTTCAAAAATTTTGAAAATTTTCAAAAAATTTCAAAAATTTTAAAAATTTTCGAAAAATTTCAAAAATTTCAAAAAATTTCATAAAATTTCAAAAATTTTTCAAAAAAAATTTCGAAAAATTTCCAAAAAAAAATTTTTCCTCCAAAAATTACTACCTTAATCTATCAGAAGGACTAACACTAGGCATTCCACTATGATGAGATCCCCCAATTCCCCCAACACCTTTTTTTGTTGTTCTCATAACGGAAGCTACAACCCAACAATTTCCAAATAATCCAATTAATAAAGTTAGGGAATAAATTAAAATTGTTGCAATTAATGTAATATTTATATTAAACATATTAAATTAATTATTATTAATTATTCTAACTGAAAAAAATTTTTTTTTAATTTTAGTGTCAATCCGCCACTAATTCCTCGGCAACTTTTTAACGATTAGGGATGCTTGGGGAATGTTAAAAATATTTTATATAATTAAAATTTTATTTTAAAAATTATGACGCTTTTTTATTATCCGCCCTTATTATCCTCTTTTCTCCTTTCTTTCCTTTTTTATTTTCCCCAAAAATTAAAAAGACGCATAATGGTCAAATAGAAATTTTTTGTATAAATTAGGTTTTCTGGAAGGTATTTTAATTTGAAATCCAGTCCCAGGCCTTTTTAGAATCCAAATACATAGAAGTTAATTTCTCCTGGCCCCTTTCCTTTTTTTCCCCAAAAAATGAAAAAGGTGCATAATGGTCAAAAACTTTTAGTGAGATCCCCCAATTCCCCCAACACCTTTTTTTTGTTATTATTTAAAATTAAAAAGACGGTCCCAGGCCTTTTTCGAATCAGAAGTTGAATTTCTTGGCCTTAATATTAAATGAAAATAATATTTTTAATATCTTGACATTAAAATCATATTTTAGTAATTTTCTTGAAAACATTTAAAAAATAGAAAAAATATTATTATTGGGAGTTAAAAGGTCATTTTTAAATATAAATTAAAGGTCTTCGTCTAAAATTTTAATGAAAAGTTCATTAATTAAATCTTAATGTGGACAGACTAAGGATTCGACCATGTAGGGTGACCAAAAAGTCATGGGGCATTCTTCAGTTAATCATAACTTTTTTTTCTCGTTTAAATTTTTAATATTTTTATACTCATATTCTTGTTCTTTATTTAGTTCTCTATCATATAAACTTTATTTAATCCCATTATCACTGATTTGGATAAAGTTATGTCATAAATAACGTACCCCATGACTTTTTGGTCACCTTGCATAAAATTAAAAAATATTCTCTAGACTAGAAATTAAAAAAGGAGTACTTTTACGGAAATTTAAATAAATAAATAATAAATAATTAAATATAATATTCTAGACAGGAAGGCAAAAAAAAAAGATTGGTGTTGAAAAAATAAAAAAAAATTTAAAAAGGAATTTGTTTGTAGCATTAAAAAGGAAGAAAAAAGGTCACACATTCGGTCTGATTGGAAATAATTTTTAAAAAATATTTTTATTTTAAAAATGAATGGAAATAAGACTGGAATTAAAAGTAGGAATTAAATGAGAGGGGGGGGGGAAAGAGAGAGGAGAGAGGGGAAAGGGGGGGGGGGAGAGAGGGGGAAAGGGGAGAGGGGAAAGAGAGACTAACTTTCAACTCTGAATTTTTAATAAAAGATTAAAAAAAGAAATTATGAAAAAATATTTTTTGACATTTTTATTTCACGAAATTATTAAATTGAGATAGGGAAATTAAGGAAAATTAGTACAAGAAAATAAAATTTTTAATGCAAATTAAATATATGTGGTAGAATTAGAAAATGAGTAGAGTAGTAATTTTAAGAAAATGTTGTTTAAGGGTAAATACGGTAATCAAAAAAAGTCTGAAAAAAACGAAGAAAAGGCTTCTGTGCACAGAACGCAGAATCTGTGGAAATTCTGTTTCAATTAAATTCTGTGTGCACAGAATCTGCGGACAATTGAAATAGGCCCCTGGTCACAAATCGGTTCAGTTCTTTTAAAGAACAAATTGGGATTAGGCTTGGGGGTTTCGAATCGGACCGACGTTCGAATCATTTTTTCGACCCTCAATTTTATCGAATCGGGCTTTTCGAGTTTTTTCGGGCCAAAATTTGATGCCCCATTAGATCTTTCAACCCAACTTGGGCCCCCAAACCTAAGCAAGATTGATATTTAGAGCGTCTTGATTTTCAAACCAGGATTTCTCAAAAACAAAAGAGTCGATCTTTCGAACCGAACCGGCCCCCTAAAGCTAAGCAAGATTGATATTTGGAGTGATCTTGAGATTCCAAGCATCCCAAAAATCCCAAAATTTCTCAGAAACAAGAGTTGAACGAGTCCTCGCGTATCATAGCTTAATAGAAGAGTAAAAAAGCTAATCCTATAAAAAATAGGATAAAAATATTTTTGTTATTTAAATAATTTTTAATTAAAAAACAATCCTTCTAGGCATTAAAAATTTAAATTTAATAAAATTTAATCTTAAATAAATGAATCATTAAAAAAAAATTTTTTTTAGAAAATAACTAAAAAGAAAACCAAAAAAAAAATAAAAAAATAAATTGTTAGATTAAAGAAAAAAAATTTTTTTTGAAAATTAATAAAGGGTTTCTTTATAAAAAACAAAAAAATTTATTTAATAAAAGGCTAAAGCGTCAAATGCTAAAAAATAAAATAAAAAATTTCTGCGTCAAAAGTATTTTTTTTAATTAATTAAAATTTAAAATGAAGCTTCTTCGAAAATATTAAAATTT
The DNA here is from genome assembly GCA_902706615.1 of Meloidogyne luci. Classification (NCBI taxonomy): domain Eukaryota; kingdom Metazoa; phylum Nematoda; class Chromadorea; order Rhabditida; family Meloidogynidae; genus Meloidogyne; species Meloidogyne luci. The sequence goes on along the minus strand of CACSLI010000133.1, from coordinate 496,480 downwards.
AAAAAATAAAAGGATTAATAAATGAGGTAAAATAAATGTTTCCGTTTGGTGCATTAAAATGTGGTTGAAATAAATAAAAAATTTTTTCAAAAATTTTTTAGAATTTAAGTAAATGATAAGAAAACAAAATAAAGGAGGGATGTTGTAGAAAAGGATAAGGTTGTTGGATCCGGATCCCGAAAAAAGGCCAGATATCCGAAAATTTTCGGTACGGATACCGGATCCTGATATCCAAAGAAAGACAGGGAATTTTCAGTTCGGATACCGGATCTTGATATCCGAAGATTTACAACTATCCAACAACTTTAGTAAAGATATGCTGGCAGTTTGAGAAGCGATCTGTTTCTATACTTAAGGTGATCGGAAACCTTTTTTGTTTACGAGTGCCCTATGGATTTATTGTCAATTTTCAAAAAGTCAAATTTCAAATTTTATATACTAGCACGCGTCTTGCGCCAGAAAGGATAATGGGCAAAGAGGAGAGAAATGTCGCGCAATGTTTTGTCTCATCAAAGAGACTTTTATTTAACTATAGAAGGTGTCCTCAAATTCGGTCCCGAGGGATGTATCTTAGCAAGATATCTAAAAATAATTAAAGTACCAACTTGCCCGTTATTAGTCCGCGAGTAGTTCGACTAACTCAATTGAATATTTCTGAGGGTTTACTCAGAGCCCAGACATTTCTAAGCTTCCCGTAGCCAAGAATCCAAGTTATGTCAACGAATAAAGAGGCCATTAATCCGCAAGTAGTTAGACTAACTCAAGTAGGCTATTCTGAGGGTTTACACAGAGCCCAGACATTTTTAAGCTTCTTGTGCCCAAGAATCCAAGTTAGGTCACCGAATAAAGAGACCAAAAACAAGGATAATAGAATACTAGTTCAACTGAGATGACAACTAAATATCTAATATAAATACAGTAAATATAAATTTAGATTTGTTTAATAAATGGCTTCATTATTTTATTTCCTCAATAATCTTTGGGTGATTTTTATGAAAAAATTAAATGACGAGAAAAGTTTTTTTTATTAAATGGCTGCTTAATCCAAAAAAATTATTTATTTTTTATTATTTTTTTAGTTATTAATCTAGTCATTGTTTGAATCGAAAATGATGGGAAAGGCAAAAAACTAATTTGAAAAAAAATTTTTTTTATTAATTTATGGCTTCAAAAATGAATTATTTAAGAAAATCTTTTATAAATTAAAATCAAAGTATAAGAATAGATGATGTAAAGATACTTAAAATAAAAAGTGGATTTAGTTAAAAATACGTGAAAAATGGTAAAAGAATTTATTTAATAATTAAAATCTAAAGTTAATATTTTTAGAATAAATAGTCTATATTTTATAAAAAAATTTATAAATAAAAAATTAAGGATTTAAAAGATTAATTATTATTTTAGGTTTTATTACGCGTAGTGCGAGACAGGAAAATTTTCCATAATTTGAGACAAGCCAAAAAAAAGTTCCGAATCAGGAATCAAGCGTAGGATTGCCAGTTCGGTTCTTCGATTCGGTTTTGGATATCCGAAGATTTTCAAGAACCAATAGCCTTACCCAAGAGTCTCGGGTAGCTATGTTTCCCACCAGAGATTGGTCTGGTAAGAAAGGGTTTGTATTTTGGGTCTAAATAAGTCCGAGTTTTGGGTTTCTGGTAACCCAGATTATCCCTAGTTTCTTCATTCCCCTGAGGGCACTAGTAAGTGAACTAATATCAGAGGAGGGCTAATTTACTAGGGGCTGTATAAGGACTTAAATGTGGCTAATATTAGAACTTGAGGAGAGAAAATGACGAGAATAATGATCATCTGGTCTAACTCCTGTTTCAATTGTCCGCAGAGATCGCAGACCACAGAATCTGCGGACAATTGAAATAGGGCACTTGGTCCTATCACTACAGTAATTTCCGAATATTGGAAATAAAGAAAAAATATACTCTCTCGTATTAGAAAAAAAAATTAAAATTTATAAAGTCATTGACGAAGTTCTTGACTCTTTTTTTAATATTTATTTGGAATAATCTTTCTGATAATCTTTGAATTTTTACAAATAAAAATATTAGTACATTTTTTACATCTTTTTTACATTAAAGAATATTAAAAAAATATTCTCTCTCAATTTCCGGAAAATAAAAAATGAAATAAATTTTTAAAGTCAAATATAAAAAGATATTTTATGCAAGAATAAAGGTGTGAAAAAAATATTTTTTAACGGATTTTTAAGAGATTTTAAAAATGTCAAGAAGGTATTATTTTAGTTCATTTTATGAATAATATATATTTTTAATGAAGATTTTTGTTTAATAAAAAATATTTTAAAGAGAAAATTTTTTAATTTAGTGATCTAAATAGCCGTCAGACTTTAAAGAAAAAAATATTTTTAAAGAAATAATTTTTCTTATAATATTCGAAAATTTTTAATTAAATCAACAAATGAGGTAAATTTTAATTTTTAAGTAAATACTTTGAGGATTTGGATAATAAAAAAGCAGAGCTAATTTATGTGTAGACCAGAACATATGTGTGCAGATACCAGGGAACGGTTATACGAAACCCGGACTTTTTCTGACTTCAAACCCGAACCGCGAAAATTTTGAAAACCCCGACTTTTTGAAAAAATTAAAAAAAACAAAAAGAAAACCCCGTCCGATCTCTGGTACATATTGTACAGTTTTTTGCGGTTAACCGAAACCGTTACCTAAACCCGAACTTTTTCCGAACTAAACCCCTATCCGAAGAAAATCTGGAATATCCGACTCGAAACTCAACCCGACTTTTTTCACACACAGTCCCATTTCTAGTAAATATTGTACTATCTTTTTGACTATAGTGAGTTTGAATTTTTTTTGAAATTTAAAAAATTCCCAATCTTTTTCAAAGTTCAAATAATTATTTTATTAAAACTTTATTTTGGCATTTGTCTAATTTTAAAAATTAAAAAGAAATTTCCTCAATTTTTATAAAAATAATATTTTAAAAGACTTATTTAAACAAAAATACATCTACGCTTGTCAAGTTACATTTTTTGGGATGGGATTAAAAGGAAACTCTAAACAAGAATAAAAATAGTAAAAAGGAAGTAAATTTTTGATTTCCGTGTGGTCATGCCAAATAATAATTATTTAAAATTAAATTTTAATTAAATAAGGGGGAAAAGCTGAAATATGAGAAGTAATATTTTTAAAAAAAATTATTTTTAAAAAATAAAAATAAAAATCAGGTGGATTTTTATAAAAAGGGAAATGTGGTTAAGTAACAAAAAAATTATTGTGAAAATAATTTTTGAAATAATTTTTATTTTCTGAGTATCAAAAAATAGGAAAGGGTATGGCAAAGTAGTAAGTGATTTTTAATTTAAGTTTGGGAAAGGTTTGTAGCTGGGGATGAAAACTTGCTTGAAGTTGTGGTTGGGGATGAACAGGAAAGATAGTAGTTATGGAAATAGGAGGAGAGGGTATGTGGTAGGGGTGCAACAAGAAATTTTAAACCCTATAGAATGTAGGAGAAGACGAGGGAGAGTGACGAGTAACTTTTTCGTTTATCCTCGGATTTCCTAGAGATCTCGAACAAAGATCCTGGTTATCGAGATTTTTCGAGATATCGATCCTGATACTCCGTACGACCCTCCAAGTCCGATCTCTAATTGATAAATATTCGAAAAATAAATTTTTCTCTTGGAAGAGTATCCCTGTTCATCAGAAATTACATAATAAATTTCAAATAATTATGTTAAAATTATTTTTTTAAATAAATTAAATATTCTTTTCAGCATTCTGTACTTTTATTCTTTCTTTATTTAATTTACATAATCAAATAAATATTTAATTTTGCACTAAAAAATAAGACAATGAACAGGGGTAACCGGAAGGAAAGAAACATTTTTTCTTTTATTTTTAAAAAATATGACAAGAATGAATAAATAACATGAATAAAAATATAAATGAATATTTGTCAAAAAATGAGAAAAAAATGAGAAAAAAATGAGAAAAAAATTTTTGGGGGAAAGGGTAAATTCCTTTAGTGTTAAAAAAAGAATGTTGAGAATTTGAAAAAAATTAGAAAAAATTTTTTGAAAAAAATTATAAATGTTTTATTACACCTAAAGATCAGACTCAAACTAGATCCCGAATATTTTTCGAAATATCATCACGTAGTATGATCGGCCCTCAATCAGAAAATCTGGACTCTAATAAAAATTAAATTTAGAAAATATGAAAGATCCTGGTTTTTAATTTAATCAAAAAATAAGGAGCTAGTTAATATTTCATTAGTATTAGGCAAAAAATAATAGAGAGAAGTTGGGAGGAAAGTTAACAGATATTCAATAAAAGAAAAATAAATTTCCGTTCGAAAATCGGATTGAAAAATGAAATTTTAAGATTTATAGGAGGTATTAAGTTGTGGCTACATATCAAAGGTAGGGTGGAATTCCGATTTCCGATAAAATTTTTGATTTCCGATTTCCGAGTTCCAACTTTTGAGCCAGTTCCGATTTCCGGTTCTTCCGATTTCCGACACCTCTGATTATTCCAACCTACCTCTGCTGCATATATATCTCCTTTAATGCTATTTTCTGTCGCAAGACATAACTAACACCCTATTAGAAAGAATATTTTTGCCAAAAAAGTTTTCCCAAAATCAAACAAAAAAATACAAAAAAAAATATTTGAGTAAGTAAATTGTAGGAGAAAATGTTCTCTTTATTTGTGCATCAATGAGCACTGTCGTCTGGTAATAGCGGAAGAAAAAACAACAACGGAAAGAAGCCAGGGAAATAAATAATTATTTAGTAGAAAAAAAGGGCTAACGAAGAAATGACCGAGCTAATTTGATGCGACAACAACAAAAAAATTATTTTAATAATAATAAAGGGGCGGAAGCTTGTATTATTTAATAATAATAACAATATTTTTTTATATAAGGGGAAAAGGGCTTCGTTTTTGCAAAAATAATAATTTTTTTATAAAAATAAGAGGGGATATTGCATGAATAACAATGGAAATTAGAGGTAAAATAAAGAGAAGTTTGGAGTGGATTCTCCTTTAAAAAAGACAAAGAAAAAAGGACTTTAGATAAGCTTTAATTAAATAAAAAGGAAGTAAATTAGACTTTAAATTTTTTTTTAAATGTTTTTTCCGGTAATGAGTAAAGTGCTTAAATTAATATGAAATTTGGGGGGAAGGAGGAAATAAACAAGAATTTCAAAATAGGAATAAAAATAAAAAATAAAATAGAGTCGAAGTTGCTTATAAGACCTGTGCAATACAGATAATATCCGGATACCAGCGGATATCTGCGGGTACGGATAGATTGTCCGTGTCCATGCATAGGATCGGGTTTAAAAAATTTTTTAAAAAAAAAAAGGTTTAAAAAAAAATTTTTCGGATCGGGTTTAAAAAATTTTCTTCGGATCGGGTTTCGGGTCGAAAAAAAAGACCGGGTTTCGGGTATAGGGTTACGGATGACCCGACCCATCCTTGGTATGCATGTCAAATTAGTGTAGGGATTTTTGAAAGGATGACCAGTAGGTAGTTGAGGGAGATGCTTTAGAGATACATTCACTTTAGTTTAAAAACTCAGTCCAGTTTATGATATTTTTCGAACCCCGTACAGTATAACAAGATTCAAAAAGTAATAACTATTTTTAGTGCCAATATTTAAAAATAAATAATTAAAGAATACAAAAATAAAATAATAGTTGCTATTATGTTTATTGTTGGTAGGTGGCAATTATTAGCTATATTTAGCTATTTAATCTACTTATTATTAATAAAATTAATGCATTAATTAATGAGATTCAGATTAAAAAATAATTGTTCAGATAAATACTTGTTCAGATTTTTTAAATGGCGGGTAGGCCTGTAGTTGGGGGGGGGGTGCCTAAGTGATACCTCCATTTTAAGGTAAACCTCACGATTTTTTCGAACCCCAAAAGGATTTTGTTGAAAATTATTAAAGCAACTAGTCCTTTTCTATTTTTTATTATAATATCAATATTTATGTTTAGGGTTGGGGGCCCGATCCGGCCCGGTCCGAAAGATCGAGTCGGGCCTTGAATTTTGGCCCGAAAAAGACTCGGTCGGGCCGGCCCGATAAAAATGACTTGAACGTCGGCCCGACTCGAAAACCCCAACCCTATTTATTTTCGATAAAATTCTTGAAGATATTTTTGTTTTGACTTTGGCATCAAAATATAGTGAACTAAAAATGTTCAAGCCTTTTGCAGCTGACTTTAAGTTAGGTCTGACTTTTATTTATAATAAAAGTAAAGGTACAAAGAGATAAATGCTAATAAGTAAATAGTTAACAAGCATTCTAATAACGGGAAAGTAAATTTAAGAGAAAATTGTATTTTTTAATTTGTTTGGATTTTAATAAAATAAAAAGTATATTTATATAGAATTTAAGAAAAAAAATTTATTTAATCACTAAAAAACAAAATATAATATATTAATATATAAAAAATATTACGACATGCGCAAAATTGCGTATATTATTTTAATAAATAGAAGAAAAAAAGTAAACAACAAAAGAGAAAAAAGGAAAGAGGGAAGGATTGTCGTAGGAAGAGGATTTCTAAAATAGTTGGATAAAAAAAAGAAAAACCAAAAAGGGCAAGGAAAAAGGCCGGAAATGGGAAAATGGATGCGCATCTCCCTCCCCTCACCTATCCTTCCCCCTTCCACGCATTCCACCTTTGCTTGCGTATTTTCTTTTTCGGAAGGAGAGGAAGAGAGAGAAATGTTTTTTTAAATGCCTCTCTCTCTTCAAAGATGCGTGGAAGGATATATCCGGATTTGAAATTTGGTAGTTTATATTTGTATAATCTTGAAAGGATGTAATCACACCGGAAAAGGATTTTCTAAATCTGGAAAGAAGGGCTTTGTTTGATACAAAAAATAAAAATAAATAAACAGAATGTCAATAAAATACGTTTACCCACAGCAACGCATCTTCCGGTAAATTTACCGGAAGATGCGCTAAAACGCTTACTAAAATAGCCTATTTAGATTTAATAATAGGTAGGTGGTAATTGGAAATTAAATAAATAAAATAAATAAAAAAAATATAATTAAACATTATATGTAATATTTAACAATGGCAATTGTGTGGAGAAAAACTATATATAGACGAGCCCTCAATTTTACTGTCACTCAACAATAATTACATACACTCCCAATTTAAAATAAATTTTAAAATCGACTAGTCTCTGTGAGGGAGGAAGGGAGGGAGGGGGAGGGGAGGAGAGGAGAGAGGGAGGGAGGGAGGGAAGGGGGAGGGAGGGAGGGAGGGAGGGAGGGAGGGAGGGAGGGAGGGAGGGAGGGAGGGAGGGAGGGAGGGAGGGAGGGAGGGAGGGAGGGAGGGAGGGAGGGAGGGAGGGAGGGAGGGAGGGAGGGAGGGAGGGAGGGAGGGAGGGAGGGAGAGGAAGGAGAGGGAGATGAAGGAGAGGGAGATGAAGGGAGGGGAGAGGGAGGGAGGGGGGAGAGGAGGGAGGGAGGGGGAGGAGAGAGGGAGGGAGGGAGGGAGGGAGGGAGGGAGGGGGGAGGGAGGAGAGAGGGAGGGGGAGGAGAGAGGGAGGGAGGAGAGAGGGAGGGGGGAGGAGAGAGGGAGGGAGGGGGTACCTCCAATAGAACTTCCTATGTCAGACCTAGGTTTTAAATAACCCCGATTTCAGATACCTCTCGCTTTGATAAAAATACGTTTACTTAATATAGCTGAAAACCTATGGAGGCTGTTTAAATATATCCTTCAATTTAAAAAATCCCTCAATTTGAGGACACCTCTTATTGTTAAATACGATTTTTCTAACCCCAAGGGTGTAAGTAAGAATGAGATCTAACAGTAAACAAGTCAAATAATTTAGATAAAGCCGAATCTTATAGAAGTTCCAGCACTTCACGCACTTAACTATTCTGTCCCAAGCAATAAATTTTAAAAAAAGTTATTGTAATTACCCACCAAATAATAATTAGTGGGTAATTAAATAAAAATAAATGTTTAAAAATAAATTATTTAATGAATTAAAATACAGCAAAATGATGGGGGATTTAAAGACCAAAATATTACAAATTAAGTTGCAAAAAAATATTTTTTATAGTCCAAAGTTTAAAAAATGTTTCTACTAATAAATTTACCAAAAACAAGAATATAAGTCTTGAAAATATTTTTAGAAAATTAGCCAAAATCAAATTTATTTATTTTATGAAAGAACAAAGAATTGAAGAAAATATTTTTGTTTTGTTAGATTTGGAGTATCAAGAATAGGGTTGAAAAAGCGAAAGACAAAAGGCGACAAAAGACAGAAAAATTAAAAAGATTAGAAATTTAAAGATAGGTAGAATATAAAAATGAGAAGAAAATGAGAGAAAACGTCACAACTTAAGCAACTAAAAATTGGCCAAAAGGTGATTGGCCAGTTAAAGAATGCTCTGAATACATATCTCTTATCAATCCACTTTATTTTGAGAATTCCAAAGGGAGAGCATAATTGAGGAGAGAGTGAAGTAGCTATGTTACTAGAGTTGTCAGTTCCTGGAAATTCTTCGGATATCCGAAGCTGAACCGAAAAACTGAACCGAAAAATCATCGGTTCTTCGGTTCGATTCGCTCAAGAAAGGACAACCCTATAAGTTGATCTGACAACTTAACAATATAGAAAATACAAACCAGTAATTTTTTCTTAGGAATTTTGGAACTCAATGTTCTGTCTCTCCCCCTATTTTTACCCATATACACAAGTAAAACCAAAAATTAATATTTAAATAAAATAAAAATGTGTTTACTACATATATATTTAAATAATTGTTATTCAAAAAAAAATTTTTTTTCCAGCCAATTTAACCTTAAAATTATTTTTTATCTTATTAAATAAATTAATCCGTTAATCCCTTAAAATTAAAAAACAAATAAACAGAATGCCAATTTATTTACGTAATTAATGTTTTTGTTTATTTAAATTTAAATAATTAATTTTATTTCCCTTTAATTAATTAATTTTTAAAAGTTTTTTAAAAATAATATTTGCTTAGAACAAGGTGTTTTCTTATTATTAAATGCTTTTTTTTGTTATTTATCTGCCCTATTTATTATTTAATTTTTGTATTCTGACGTTTAAGTAATTAAATTTTTTGATAAATAAATAATAAATGTTAATCTATTGTTTTTGTCTTTAAATAATTTTTAACGAACAGAAAAAAACAAAAAAACCTGGGAACGAAACGATATAAAAATAGAATTCCCCTGATTTTGGGAAATCGGGATCCAGACACAAAAATACGTAGAAAATTCCCGATTTTTGCGAATCGGGAGGCTCGTTCCTCGATATTTACTGAAAAACTGAAAAAATTTCTAATTTTTGTGAAAATTTTTTCCTTAAATTTATTTAAAAGAGAGCAAAATGTCTATAATTATTAAATAAAAACATCGTTTCGAATTAAGAAATCTGACAGATTTAAAAAAAATATCTAAAAAATTTTAAATTTAATTTGAAATATTTTTGATTTGAAATTTTTTTAACCAAAAAACTTTGGCTAAGTTGAGTAAAAATAAAATTTTTATTGGAGTAGTTGGATCTTGAGAAAAATTCAACTGGTTCCAAGCGACAGCAGAACGTCAGAGGATTTTTTTCTAGAAGGATGATTTACTAAAAAGATTTATTGAATAAAAATGAAGGAATGAATACTGGAATGAATTTAATTAATAATGACCTCTATTAATGATATATTTTTAAAATTTTAGGAAATAATTGGGGTTGTAGTTTAAGCAGCAATTTATTTATACCTATGTTAATATTGTTTTTTTAAAAGCAAGACGTCCACAATTTTGGATACTCCTCATTATAAGATAAAGAGTGCATCTCTTCCATAAATCCTTTAATACACGCTATAATATACTGTAAATACTGAAATAATGCCCCTCTCTCAAATAATTATCCCCTCCCTATTAAGTACCCACTGCAGCCGGAGGTTGAAACGATAATTATCCTGGGTAAGTATTTTAACAAATACAGTAAGTACATCCTACGAGAGGGTTTAAAAATAAAATCCCATGTATTTTTATTAGAAAATATTTGCAGTAAATATTTTTATTTAAAAATTAAATAGTCTCAAAAAATACATCATTTAATTATTATTTTTGTGTACTTTATGGTTATATTAATTATAATTTTTCTTTGTTTTTCACAAAATATATTTAATTATAATACTATTTAATTTGTATTTTAGCAATTTTATAAACAACACGTGTGACATTTTATCCTCCCCTCTTCTTTTCTTAACAAATTTAATTAGCTATTAAACCAAAAAATAAGAAAAAAAATTAATCCTGACATTTTAAATGTCAAAATTAAAAAATAAATTAAACGGATTTGTTGTCGTTATGTAGTTGACTTTAAAAAATAGGGGGGAAATATAGGGGAAAATGAATTTAATAAAAAATATCATGTCGTCGATAAGGACATTTTCAAATTAAAAATAATAATATTATTATATTTTATAATGAAATTTCTGTGTTAATATCCGGGAACCTTGTTTACGTCATCTTGTTTTGGTAGGAAAACAAACCTTGTTTTGGTAAGTTGTCTGTTCGTGTTTTGGCATTTTCTTAGTTTTGCCCCTAATGCGTTTATCCTTTTTGTTGGTAAATTTTGGGTTCGACGTGCCATTCATTGATTCTTAATAGAAAATTATTTAAAAAGTTTCTAAAGGCAAAACAAAATTAGAGAGAGATTTTTCATATGGGAGGGGGGGTGGTTAAAAGAAACCGACCCCATATGAAAAAATTTAAAAATATAAAGAATTATCTGGCTGAGAAAAATGAATAGGTAAATTTATGTATTTAAAAATGCCCTCATAACGAGGGGGTGTGTAATAAATAATTTTAAATCTTTCATTGCTTCGTTTAAAATTAAAAAATATTCACAATATTTTTTATAATAAATTAAATTTGTTTAAAATTTAACAAAAAATTTTTTTAAAATCTCCACACAAGTGCCAAACTGGAATCATCAATTAAAAAACTGGAATCAGCAAGATTCTCATATTATAATTCCCATGCCCCTATCAACACTTCTAGTAAAACCCCGATTTTGCCGAATTAAGTCTTTAGGTTAAATAGTTTCAGTTTAACCTAATAAAAGTGAGACTGAATAAAGGAAACCGATCCCATATGAAAAATCTCAGCTGTTCCGACTAATCTTAACCAGAATTTTTTCGGAATAACATATAAAATAAAAAAAAACTTTAAAATATTTTTTAGTCAATTTTTAAACTTAAAAATGAAACAAATATTAAAACAACGTAAACCAATTCCAATAGAATTGTTATTTGAAATAATTAATTTTGTTAATTGTTACCCAGAAAAATTATTGGATAACAGTAAAAATATTGTTAAAAAATCGTTTGATATTTATAAAAATTTTTGTTGCTCTTCTAAAATTTGTTACAAATTTTCTGGGAAAATTTTATTGGAAAAAAAGGTAATTGTTTAAATGGTTTGTTGAACTTTGCAGATTAATTGCGGACTTGAACTTATTTCAGGTCCGCAAGTTTAATTCCGCAAACTTAGGGCCCGTAAGGTTCGCGCCACGGTTTAAATATTTGTTACTGGGACAATTGGAAAGAGGGCTATACTGGGACAATTAGGAGTTATTTAGCTTTTCAAAATTTTCACTAAGAACGGTTGTGCAAGTATATTGGTGGATTAGAGGGATTAATACGAATTTAAAGAGAGGGGATTTAGAGGGATATTTGGAATATTAAATCATTTGGAAGGAATATCAAGTCATAGGAATAGGCTCGGACGGGAAAATGTTAAGTGTAACTACAAAGTTTAATTTGGAAGTACATAGAGGGTAAAAATTTCAAAATATAAGTACGCTACTGAAATACTAAAAAATTTATTCACGCTCAAAAATCATAAATTTTTCTTCCAACAAAGTCTTTCAGCGCCGCAGGCGAAAATTTTGAGAATTTTGAAGGCCACCAAAAGTATTAAAAAGGAAAAATAGGTTTTTTAACAAAGAATCTTATTTGAGAGAAAAATTTTCTATGGGGATTCCAGTAACATCCTCAGAAAAACACAATCAAATACGACACGTCCGCGCAATGCCAGTACATCAAAAGATAAACGATTCGAAACAATAGATCCATTCACAAAACAATGAATTTTTTTTTTAAATTTTTTAAAAATCATAAATTATTAAGCCAACAATTTATGATTCAAGACAACCTCCATGGCCACTACCAACAATCCCTCATACTTACACAGCCGTAAATGAATTTGGAAGAGTAAATATATTTTATATAAAATATTTTTCTTTAAAATTCTTTTTAGTGCATTTTTTATAAATATTCACATGTCAAAAGACACCTTCCATTAGTTGCTGTACTAGAAAAGACAAAGTCTAAATATGATCAAACAATTGACAAAATTTTTGAATTAAGACAAAATGATAGGGAACAAGAAGTAAATGCATTTTATTTGATTTAATAACTCAATGTATAATCTTAAAATTCAGTTACGAATATTACAACCAGAAGAGAAAAATGTTCAAAAACCTGAACGTAAAGGGAAAAGAATTACAGATACACGAGTTTTGGTTCGTCTTCAAAGGTTATTTTAATTCAAGTTATTAAGCAGAGGTGGGTCGGAATTCTCATTTCCGAAATTTTGGAAGAATTTCCGAGTTCCGACTTTTGAGCCAGTTCCGATTTCCGGCTCTTCCGATCAGGGTTGCTTTGTATCGGCTTTCGGCTCTTTATTTGGCTCAACTCTATCTTAATTTTACTAGCCAATTTGTTCGCAAAATTTTTAGGAAAAAATATTTTTTTCAATCAACTAAACTGCACAATAACCAAAAATATATGAATACAATATTTACAGAGATAAATCACAACAAAATAATTTCCTAATTATTTTTACAATCTCCTCTTCGCTTTCCCCCAGGTACTATATTCCACTCATTTCTTAGCCTTCTTGTTCCTGTTGCTCTTTCTGGATAGCCAATCGCTTGACCCAATGGCATTCCAAGTCTGAAAATTAAAAAATATTTCAAAAAATGTTTGACTAAAAACCATATGGAAGGTTGTCAACAACATAATGTTTCCCTCCAGCAAGCGGTTTACCACACCAAGCACACTGGAAACCTTAAAAAATTTTTTAAAGAAATTAGAATTTTCTCAATTACATTGAGCATGCCAGTATTTATTCACAGCAAAAAACATAGCGCCAAACATCCTTTGACCGCACTGAGTATTCGCACATTTTGGACGAGTTATTGCAATGAAGCATTTGATGCAATAGGGAAGTTCACTGTGGATCTAAATAAAAATAAATTTTTGAGGGTTTTGAAGAGATTACACAGTCAGATTCTCATTAGAAGGCACACTTGAAAACTTGAAGCTTATGAGAGGTGTCTCTTAAATTGGGGTGTCGCTTTAATTGGGGTGTCGCTTAAATTGAGGTGTCTCTTAAATTAAGGTGTCGCTTAAATTGGGGTGTCTCTTAAATAGAAGGCATATCGTTTAGGCCTTATTCCTCCCGCCCATGGCCAACCTAAAAACCTATCATATCTCGAAATGTCTTTAGTTCTGGGTGTAGCTCATTAGGTATCTGACTGTATTTTTCCTTTCCTTGCCTGATAGTCTTCCTGAAGAATCACTTCACATCGATCATTGCTGCAACGAAAATGTTGTTTGTGCCAAATCTTTCCTTGAGCGATAACAATTTCTTGGTCCACAATCACTTCCCCACATTGCTCACAAGTTTCGCGTTTGTCTCTGGGAACTTCGTCTTCTTCAACAACTACTCGATCAAGATCAATGGCGGACATTTATGTTGTTGAGAAGTGTTGCTGTGATGAGAAAGTGATGAATTGTTGACAAGTTGGTAAATTAAAGTTGGAATAACCCAGAACCTTTTTATAGTATTTTGAGTTTTTTATAGAAACTCTTGAAGTTCTTGATCCAATACAAATGAATTTTATATCATTCGAAAGCCCTCGATAAGCCCTATCTTTTACCCACTGTATGGATCAGCTCTGATCACTTGTAAAAAGTTACAAGTCAATAAGTGCGAGAAATCGCTAACTTTTTTTACCAATCAGTTGAGAATTCTGCTTTCTTGGTAAGTTGTAAGGCTTTTAATTCTCTATCCAATGGTCCCAAGAACATGTAGAAGTGATCATCTCTTTATGACTAGGGTTTGGGGCCCGATCCGGCCCAGTTCGAAAGATCGAGTCGGGCATCAAATTTTGGCCCGTAAAAGACTCGGTCAGGCCGGCCCGGAAGAAAATGGAACCCGAAAAAGACTCGAAAGTCGGCCCGACTCGAAAACCCCAACCCTATTCATGACCTATAGGGCCGGAACTCAACTGAACTGCTCGGATATTTTTGTGCTTTGACGGGTTACTATAAAATCGCCCTTATTTTTACTATAAAAGCACCCTTATAATTAGTTACTATACCACCTCATATTCCTAAAATAAGTCCATAAACTTAGTTCTCTACATTATTCTCGCTGCGTTCCTAGGTAATTTTGGGCTGCTTGTCAAGGTAACAAAAATAAATTTTAATAAATTTATCCAAAAAATTATTTTTTTAGATGAACACCGTTGTTTGCAGAGTCAGATGGGAAATCGAGGATTTGAAAAAGATTTGGAAGAATATTGACAACCATTATTCTTCTTCAATATTAATGACAAGTAGACAAATCTTTCGGAAAAAATATGCCTTTTTTTCTTTTTTAAGGTAAACGATTTGGCAATCCCAACTTTACCAAGGTGCAATGGGAGTTGTGTATTGAGATGAAGCGTTACAATATTTTTGCTATTTACCTTCGACAAACAGGACCGAATGGAATGGGTGGTCTTGTAAATACGCAATATGAGATTTTTATGGTCAAAAACAAAATCCGGCGTGTCTTTGCCAGGTGTTTTTAAGTTTGGGGCTATAGCTATTTCTCTCCTTCAGCTAGTGCAAAAGGTTAAATGGCGGCTGGGTTCGAACCAGCATCTTAAGTAGACCGGGCTGATGTGTTATCCATTACTCCACGCCGCCTACTGCACAGCCTTAGGAAATAAATAGCTATATGCTTTACAGTATGAATTGGGTAAAAGTTTGGCCGCTAGGCTTAAAGGTCCGCCTTTCGTTTTGTTGCCAGGTGTTTCCCCGACATTCAGGTGCTCTACCGACATATTGTTAATGAGACTACCTTCATTATAATAGTCAGAGATCGGGGACAGAGACAAGATCTCGAATAATAATCTTTTTTTTTCAATTCCAGATCCACAAACAAGTTTGAAAACCAGGATAAATTGGGATATTCTAACGTTTTCGATATTCTAGAAGAAATATTTGAAAATAGTAAGAGAATTAGTTTTTAACCAAATGTGTAATGTCTTCTTTTTAGATACTCTAAACCTTCAATGTAAAGTTTCGGTAGATTGGTATGCTGCAATTGATAATCTGAAATTTACATATCGTCATATGTGGGAAGAGGAATTATTTTCAGATTGTGTGATTAAGGTATAATCCAAAATTTCGCTATAAGATATTCCCCATCCTGGGGGTGAAAATCTGGGTAAATTCAGAGTGAAGTACAGTTGTGTAAATAGATGCACGAAAATTTTGTTTCGTGATTTTTGAAAAACAAAGTTTGTGTCTAGGGTTGGTCTAGGCCAGGAACCATAAAATAGATCCGGTTCCGGCCAAATTTGCGGTTCAGGCGAAGCTCTACTAGGGTGTTGGAAAATTTCCCGGATTTGGTATCGGATCGAAAAAAAGTTCAGTTTCGGATAACGCGTTGCATCCACGGTACAGACGCCGTGAGATAAAGGAGAGGTCAAAAGATATAGGATACAGTATTCTTATAACGTAGTGTCTTTTTAATAGAGGGTATCGCCCTACCTAGTCGTCAAATGAATTTTAGAAAGCGTACCTTAAATTTAAGTCCAATATGTCTTATAGTGAGGTCTGATTGTGGCCAATACAGTCTAAAAACAAAATTTTATTTTTACAGGTTGCAGATAGGACCATAAAAACACATCGTTGCATTCTAGCAAAGAACAGCAAAGTATTCCGCAAAATGTTTGAGCAGACGGAAATGATTGAGGGGGTGACTGTGTGTTTTAGTTAAAAATAAAAATTTACGTTAAAGAGAAAATGATTGTTTCTTTTTTCGGGAGGGATTTAGTTGAAATTTTTGGGTAAACTTGGGTGTAGTTCTGGGGAGGAAATCCTCAAAATTTTCAAAAAAAATATTTTTCTGAAAATAATAAAAAATAAAAATTTTAGGGAGAAGTCACAATTATCGACTTCAAACCAGAACCTGTTCAGGCAATGCTGGAATTTTTCTATACCGGTGAAGTTAATAAAGACTTGTTGGAAAAACATGTTGAGGCTATTTTTGCAATTGCACATAAATATCAAGTTTTGCCGTTAAAATATGAATGTGAGGTGTTTATGACTAACTTGATTGGTAAGGAATAAAATTTTTTATTCCAGGAAAATCACAAAACAAGTAAAATTAAAAATAAACTTGAATTACACCTGTAAACTTGAATACAAGATTACAAATCCCAAATTACAAAAGTAAAACTTGGAATATTTTTATTTTTAATAATAAACTTGGAAAACTTAAGTTTACGAGACAACAAAAATATAATTACAAACTTGGAATTCATTTTAAGAATAAACTTGGAAACTTAAATTTACAAGAAAATAAAAATATAAGTACAAACTTGGGGCATACAAAAATAAACTTGAATTACAATTGTAAACTTGAATACAGGAGTACAAAATCCAATTTAAAGAACAAAACTTGGAATATTTTTATTTTAATAATAAACTTGAGAAAACTTGTAAACTTAAGTTTACAAGACAATAAAAATCAAGTACAAACTTGGAATACACAAAAATAAACTTGAATTGTAATTACAAACTTGAAATTAAAAATAAACTTGAATTACTAAAATAATTTTTCAGATGATGAAAAAATTTTGAAATATTGCGGGATGGTTCATTTCTATGATGCGCCAACTCTTGAGAAGGTAAATTATACCTATTTAAATTTTCTATATATTTTTAACTTTTAAAGGGATGTAAGGTCTATATTCAAATTAATAAAGAGAAATTTTTGAAAAGCAAAGGATGGGAAGAAGTTGAAGAAGTTTACCCAAAGTTGGCCATTAGAATTCTCAAATCTGTCGTCTGTGATAATATTTGTTTTTGATATTTTGTATATATGTAGGTAGATATGTGTGGGTATTGTATATATGTATATAGGTGTGTATTTATGTATGAATTGTAATAGTGATAAATGAGTTATTCTACCAATTTTACTCCAAACTCGGAGTTCAACCGATTATTCAACCTATAATTTATTCTGCTAGCCCTGGGTTGATTTATTTATTCTGACCTTCTGGGTAAAAAAAGTGCTTGGATTTTTTTCTTAAAATAGCTTAAACAAATTTTAATTTGCTTTTTATATTCTAAATTGACAATGTGTTTAAAAAATAATTATTTTCATTTCTCGAATCTAGATTCCCGAGATTTTATTGAAAATCGAGGATTAGGTATATATTTAGATATCACATTTATACATATTTAATAATTAAATCAGAATAAAAAACATTAGAAAATTAATTATACCTAATTAGGTAAATTTTTAGTAATGATTATTTAAAATTTCTTTAGATATTCGGATCAGGAACCGATATCCACACCAAATTCTGATATTTGGACTAGTATCGGATCCGGCCAAACCGGGATTTGACTATATTTTAAAAATAAATACCTATTTTGTATAAAATATAATTAGCAATACAAGAAATAAAAGGACGGTACTTTATGGATATGTCACCCCCCCCTCCTATTTTGAGTCTCAGTTTTCCTTAAACGTAGAAAATGGTCAGAGATTATTTTCTTCTCAATGTCAATCATTTTTTTCTTCTTCAAGTATTTTGCTTGTTTATTTTGCCTTTTCACATATTTTGTACTTAAATTTCACTCATTTCGTTTATACATTTACCACATTTCACTTATTTTGCTTGAAGAAAGAAAAATGATTGACATGGAGAAGAAAATAATCTCTGACCATTTTCTACGTTTAAGGAAAACTGAGACTCAAAATAGGAGGGGGGGGTGACATATCCATAAAGTACCAAAAGGACAAACAATAGAAATTTCAAAAAAAAAGTTTGGGCAAAAACAACCGGGTAAAATACCTAATGAAGATTATTAATAAAATAAAAAACCCGGAATGTTAGGGAAAATAAAAAAAAATAAAAATTGATATTATTATTAATAAAAATGGCAAAATTAATTTAAATATATGTTTTAGTGCCGTTGTTGATTACGAGAAGAAAAAGTAGTAGAAGATCCAAAAGTTAAAGGGGGAGTGTTACAAATTGAATTTGTTGTTGTTGTAGGGCTTGTTGGGCTTAATACCTTTCAAAAAAAATTTTTTTTATAAAATTAAAATGGTAATTATAATTACTTTAAAATTAGATCTATCCATTCTTGACCGAACAATATGTCGCCAAATTCGGCAAGCAATTCCTCCACTAAATATTTTTTGAAAAAAATTATATTTGAAATAAATATTGATATTATTTTGGATATGTATAATATTTTTGTGTCAGTCGAATAAAAGAGAATAGTCAGAGAATATGGGGGAAGGGGATTGGGGAGGGGGTGAGATCTAGCAGCTTAAAGAATTGAAAGTCAAAATTAGAAAATCAAGGAAATTTTTTCAAAATTTAGTAACGAAGAACCCATCAAAAACAAAACTCCTTTATAAAATTGATTCTGCCATACTCAGAGGGATTAGACCGATAAAATAATTTTTTGTAAAAATATATATTTAATTGGTTATGAAACTATTCACTAAAAAGTGAGAACTACTCCTCCCACGTCTCCCTCCGATTCACAACTTTTTTGGCCTTTAAATTTCCCCTCTTTAAAATTCGCTCATCGATTCACCCTACTAAAAGGGAGTAGAATATTGTCAATTAGAATATAATATAGCAATCAAATAAATTCACCGTATCCCCAATCGAATCAACTCTTCGCGAGTGACCAATTCAAGTAAATCACGCTTTGTATAGCATTCACTTTCAATCAACAAAATTGAAGTTAGATCACAGCCTATTCGTCGTAACCAGTCACGGATTGATTCATCCCCTTCACAATCAACATCGCCGCTTAAAAGAAAAATTTTTCCTCTCAAAAAAAATTTTTAAAAATTTTTACGTTGTTGTATTTGTTGCCAATGTCCCCCCACTTCCAATACCGCTATCTTCATTTAAGGAAGAAATTAACAAATTATTTTGTTCTTGTTGTAAATGATTAGAAGAAGAAGATGCAGCAACATTACAAAATGTTCGTATACGTTCTTGACGATCAGAGAATGCTGCTTCAAGAACTCCAAGTAAACGTTTCTCTACAGCTATTAGTTCATCACAAAGTCTGACGATTAAAAATTGTTTAAAAAGAAATTTTTTTCTTGACGATAATATAAATTATATGTTAAAACTAAATTTTAAAAATGTTGATAAATGGACATAAAGAACCCCATGGTTTGTGTGGTCATAGTAAAAGTAATTACCTAAGTCAAGTTAAAGTTAACTATAGGATTGTTCACTACTGGTTATTAACCGTACCCCTGGTTTTCGGTAAATTCGAATTTTAAAAACCATGTTTTCGGTTTCGATTTTAGACCTGTTAAATATAATTAGAGACCGGACCGAGACAATATCTAAAACTGAATTTTCGGTTATTGAGGTTGAGATTTTTCAGGCTATCGATCTCAATTCTCGTACGACTTTACCGATCACCAAACACAATACTATTTTTAATTAGACGCAGAGCTAATAAACACTCTTAGGGGCATACAAATATTTTTAAAAATATTTTTTAAATAAATTACAATTTAATTTGTTCAGAATAAGAAGACAATGAAGAAGAGGAAGCACCTCCAGAAGGTGGGATAATTGAAGGTGAAGATTGTTGTTGTTGCTGTCGATTATTAGCATCAATGCAACAAACTGAAGGCATTTGTTGTTGAATAAAAGATTGTTGTTGTTGTTGTTCAGGTATTGCTGTCTGTTGTTGCTCTTCTGGTTTTAAAAGACGTAAGGCTTGTTGAACTGCATTACGAATAAGATCGTCTAATGTAAACATCCAATGTGGCTTGATTTTTTGTAATTTAAGTAGAGGTTGAACCTTTAAGTTTGAAAAAAAATTCTTCTAAAATCAGCAACAGAAGAAATAAAATTTTAAAAAATTAGAAAGATATGTACATTCTCAGACCTCATTTTTAGATAGAGCCCTTGGGGTTGAAAAAAATCGTACCTTAGAAAGTTTATCTTAAGAAAGGAGTATCGCTTAAGCAGCTCTCCATTATTCGATTAAATTAGCTGAATCTAAAAATGAGTCCCCAAAGAAAGGGAGAACAAGAGACAAATTCAAAAATCTTAAAAAGCAATCACCCATGGTTTCTATGTAGCCCCAAAGATTACCCGTGGTTCCCATGTAGTCTAAATTATGATTTCGTATTACTACATAACAAAAAATCTAATAACTAATCTAATTATAATTGTCAATCAAGTAAATCGAAAGGGCAAATTATTTTTAATTAGTCAGTCCTACCGTTGTAGGAAAGAGATAAAGTGCAATAATCAGCTGATTAATTGGCGCTCCCGGTTCTTGTCTAGGACTTAAATTTTGTTGTGAAATTGTTGAGAGAGTGTTTTGTAAATGTTCGGCTGCCATTTCACAACCACCACCGCCCTCCTTTGGCAAAATAAAAAGCTAAAAACAAAAAAAAATATTTCAAGTCTAAAAATTAAAAATCGCACGCGTAATCCTTGTAATAATTGAGTAAGTGAAGCTTTAGAAATTATTAGCTCATCAACACCAATTTCCAAGGATAATTGCTCATGCCATTTTTCTATTATCTGAAAAGAAGAAAAAATATTTTTAAAATTAATTTTAATAGATCCACAATCTATTAATTTTCAGTAAAAATTAATAGATCAATTTTTCGAAAATCAATCACCGAAAGAAAGCTTAAAAATATCAAAATTGGAAGTTCGAAACAGTCAGAGTAGAGATCGGACTAAGCCGAGATCTCGAACTAAAGTCTCGTCTATCCAGTGATGCGGAAATTCCAAAGTTTTGCCGGTCCCGGTTCCACCTCTGGAACCGGTTCCAACCCGGTTCCAGACCTTTGCCGGTTCCACGGTTCCAGTTACGGAACCGCATCGGTTCCGGAACTGGAACACCCGCATCACTGCATCTATCTCGATTATAGTATAACCCTTCCAGTCAAGTGTTTAAAAATATTTTTAATATATCTTCGAGGATACCTGTGTTTCATGTTGCTCTAACATAAGTAACAACGTTGCACGACGTTCACCTTCCTTTTGAAGAGTGAAGAAAAAATTACACAAAGAATTTTCTTCCGGAATGCTTAAAGCTGTTGAAGGTGAAATTCCGGCAATAAAAGGCCCGGATTCTGAACCAAAAGAAGGACTGGCTGTTAAAGGCGTTTGAAAATCACGAACAGGACTAAAAAAATTTAAAAATAATTTTTTAAATTTTAATTAAAAAAATAATTTTTTTGCCTCATAATTTGATTAATAAAAAAGAGGGAATGAAAAAAAATTATTGAGAAATAAAATTAACGAAAACACAATTTCATAAAAAAAAGTTTAATGAGGAGAAATTGAGTGAATAAATAATATTGCTGTTGTTTTGCCTCACACACAAATGTGTGATGAACCCTTAAATTCTAAACCTATCCCCCCCCCCTTTTTTTTCATCCCCCTCAAAAACACTTTGTCACGTTTAATGTTTCATGCTCATCTCAATGATTCGCAACGTTGGCAAGAGTATTTTACGTAAAAAACGAATGTTGCCCTTGTAAAACATAAAAAAGGTATGAGAATAACAATCAAGAATTTACATAATTTTAGAAAACGTGTAAGAATTTATATAAATATTTTTGTTAGAAAAATAAACAGGAATGCACTTAAAATATCAAAAATCAAAACAGCTTTAAAAATGATTGGAATAGAAAGACAAAGGATAGAAGTAGGGTTGTGTAGGTTCGGAATTGACTTGAAGAACCGAGGATTTCTCAGGTTAGGTTCTTCGGCTGAAGGATATCAGAAGATTCTCCAAGAACTACAAGCATAGATCTATGTTTGTAGCTCCAAGAACCTACAAACATAGACAGAAAGAATAATAATTTAGAGACTGGACTTGGAGTGTCTCAAAAAAATCATCTCGATAATTTTGAAGTGAGGTTTTCGTTCGAGATCCCATCTCAATCCAGTCCCTATAATAATTAATAAAAATAAAATGAAGGGGAAAAAGAATGAAGGTGATTGTTCTTCTCGAGAAACAAGAAACTAAAAAAACAGAAAAATTAAAAATTTAAAAGCTTTAAGATAAATGTTAGTTGATCCAAAAAAAATTTTTATAAAAATAATCTTTGTATTTTTAAAAATTATTATTTTTGTAGTTGGAGGTAATTTTTACTAAACAAACATTTCACAAAAATTTTTTTATATGTAGTATCGATATTTAAAAAATAAATTATATATGGATTGTAAACACCACCAATCCTCTTAAGCGGACGGTGAAAAGAAAAGAAATTAAAAATTTTTGTTCAATTGTTTAGAAAAAATGGTTTAATAAATATTTGTATTTAGTTCAAAAAATAAATTATATACTAATATTTGTATCGATGTTAAAATAATTTGCCAATTAAAAAAAATTAACATCATTTGAAAAAAAGTGAGGGAGAAAATGTTTGTAAAATTATAAATAAAGACAAAAATGATAAAAAGAGGGAGGAAAAGCGAGTCAAAAAAGTAACAACAAAAATAATTTTCTATAATAAGAAGGAAATATACGTGGTGGTTTCAAGAGGTGTAAGAATAATTTTTATTAAACGTTTTGTATGTTTTTAATAAAATTATTTAATACAATCACACCGTATTAAGATATACGCTCAATAATGCTACCGATTGGGTAAGATCCTAAGTAACTAATAAGATAAAATTTTTATCATTATGAGATAAAATATTCACATCCCTAAGAGGTGGATCTTATAGTCCATAACCGGGGGAGGGGGGGGCAGAAAAATTTTCCCCCTTCCCCCCCCCCCCCCCGAAAAAATCCCGGTTACGGGCCTAGGTCCGACCGTACAAGAAAAATTTTTTTCAATAGAAAATCATAGTACCTGGCAGGTTGAGAAACATGAGGAATAGCCAAAGGACTAGAAGGTTGTTGTCTAGGATGTGCACAAACACGCATCTGATGATGCTGATATTGTTGTTGACCACCACTTGCCGCACAACCAGACCCACATGTTTGTATTTGAGTACAAGGTTGTTGTGAAGTTGCCTCTAAAGAAAGTAATGAAGAGGAGGCTGTTGTTGATGAACTACAAAAGATACCCGATGATGGTGTTAATTTTGGGGAAACTGAAGTAGAGAAAGGAAGAGTGCAAAAACATGTTGAAGCAGTACTAATTAATATTGGATTTGCAGCTTTAAATTTTCATTTTAAAATTTTTCGACTTAAAATCAAGTTTCTCTTTACATGAAGGTCCAGAATGTCCAAGAGATGAAGGTGTTGAAAGGCATGGTTCAATACGCAATTTCAAATTTCTTTCATGACCAAGACGCCCAATAATACCCCCACCTCCACTACTTCCAGTACTTCTATTATTTTCTAATGTTGTCCCACAACTTCCTCTTTTTGTGGCAATCATTGGGCTAATATGAAGAGAAGTAACAGCTGTAGAAGTATTTATATTGTTGGATGTAGTAACAGGTGACAAATTTCGAGATGAGGATTGTTGTTGGTGTTGTTTATTGGAAGGTTTGCTGCTTCCTGTTTCTAATTGAAAATAAAATATTTTATTCAATTGAGAAGTAAAGGTATTTTCTAATATTTTAAATCCAACCAGATATCGATGCAGAAACAGTTGCTCCAGATGCAGTCATTCCACCCATATGTGAAGCGGAGCGATAAAATTCTAAAATTATCAAATTAGGCTCCTGTTAATTAAGCTTCTCAGTTAGGCATTTTATTTAAATTAGTTTATTAAAAGCCCAACACCTAAGGGTATATGTAAAATTGAGGCCCGAATATTAAAAAAATTTTTAAAAGATAAAACTTACTACTTGGATGTTTAACAGGGGGAGCTCCATCAATTCTCTTTTTACTACTAGTTCCACGATTTCTAAAACAAAAAAATAAAGAAATTTTCAAAAAACTAACGAATTTCCAAAATATTGTAAAATAAAAGGATCATTTAATAATTCAGCTGCTGTAGGTCGCTCTGACGGATCTGGTTTGAAACAACTAAAAAACACAGTTAAAGACAACAAGAAAATCTTTCTTTACCTTTTGATAAAATTTGTAGCTAATTCCCCCAAATGTCCAGGTATGGGTGGATGCATTCCATGCATACCAACTTTGAATACTGCAGCTTCCGGAATGCCCAACTAGAATTTAAATTAAATTTTGAATAATTTCCAAAAAATAACTTCAATAAATGGTGGCTTGCCAGTAACCATTTCAATTAAAGTTGCGCCTGTAAATAATAAAAATTATTTAAAAAAACAATAATATATTTATTTATAAATACCAAAACTCCAAATATCAGCAGCTGGTCCGTAACCCTTAAAGAAAATATGCCATTATTTTATTAAAATTAATTTAATATTTTAGAAAAATAGGCGAATGAAAACCATGAAATTCAGGCATTTTTTAATGAAGAAGAAATGGCTAGGAACATATTCAAATACATGTTTTTCATGACTAAAATAATGCAAAATGACAAAAAAATCATCCAAAGCGAGCTGATTTGGTGTTACTTGACTCACATCAGCTTGATGAGCTCTTTCAAATGAGCTATCTTATGTAAAATCAAATTTTTCACCCCAAAAATGAGATTACTCCGTATTATGATTTTTGACCATTTCGAGCCCGATGAATTTTTTTAATTTCAAAAAATGTCATGGTTTCCTTTCTTAGCCTTTTATAATGTTTTTGTCATTTTGCATTTTTTAGAAAAGAAAAACATGTACATATTTGAACGTGTTCATAAGCGAAAGCTTTACCAAAGAAAAGGATAGCAAAATTAACAATAAAATAAAAAAAATTCCCCAACCCTTTGACCACCAGTAATCACTTCTGGAGCCATATATTGCAACGTTCCCTTGAACGTGTCTGTCACAGGGTTTAGACCCGCAAGACGTTTGCAGGTACCAAAATCAGAAATTTTGCACAATCCAGAATATGTGTTAACCAAAACATTTTCTCCTTTAATATCTCGATGAACAATTTTTTGTGAATGTAAATATTTCAGTCCTTCAAGAATTTGACGAGCATAAATAGCCATTGTTTGAAGATTATCGAGAGGACCCCATTTTGAGCGAATTAGTGAACTTAGACTGCCTAAAAATAATTTTAAAAATCGTTTTTCGTTTTCGACAACAAATTTTTTAGAAGATCAGAAAACCCCTGAATGTCTAACCAAAAATTTTCAATCCTTGGGATCTATTAGAAAACACACTAATGAATCTAAATCCAAAGTTTCGAATATTTTAAAAATTTACAAAATTCTATGACTCTTTTTGCAATGCAAAATTTTTCTATGAAACGACTTCGTAGATAAAAAACCTAAACCAAAAACTAGATGCTCAATATGTATAAGCTACGTTTTTATAAATTTGGTTAGCTACTGGTTGTAGAAGCTGCCTAATAAGCCCTATCCTCTATTTAAGATAACTTTCGTTACAGGATAGAATTAGGGTTATCTTGTAGTGAGGTTCGAAAATAATTTTAAGGATTTAAAAAGCTAAAAATACCTCCAGGAACCTGCTCCATAAAAATAAGAAAGAAACTGCCAGATTCACGTTTATCCAATTTTGACCCCAAATATTTGACAATATTGTCATGAGACAAAGTAGAATGTAACTAAAAAATATTAAAGCTTATAAAAACAAAAAAAACTCAAAATTAACCTGTATTTCTTCCATAAGAGGTTGCACCTCTTCTTCATTTTTCACTTCAATTTCTTTAACAACAATAGATCGTTGAGATGTTACATCTCTTGCTGCATAAACCTTTAAATTATTTTTAAATTATTATTTAGATTCTAGGCGAAAAAGAGTTCTCTATTTATGAGGGAGAAGTAGAGGTTTATAAAATAAAATCGAAAAGAAGTCTGTTAATACAAAAGATGAACGCGGGAAACGAAGAGACCGAATAAGAAAACTGATAGGAGGCCCAGGTCCGATTCTTGCCCAGCGGATAAACTCATGCACGACTTTCTTTTATTACAAGGACTCATAAACCTTGGTTGGAATCCTAAACTAGACCAGAGCCAAAATAATCAATATAATCTTGCCGAAACTTTAAGGATATCTAAGCTTAAATTTCAACGATTTTTTAAAATTCCTTACAATTCCATAAGTTCCTCGTCCCAAAACAATCCTTTCCCGATTACTATCAACTTCGTATTCAAATTTAAGTGAATCAGTTTCAACACTTGCAAGAATATTACGTTCAGCACCGCCATCCATTGCAAGAATTTGAGTTATCATTCTACAAAAAATTTCTCATTTTTTATTGAAACTTTACTAAAAATTAACCTTTGACAGTGAATTGCAGATGGAAAAGTTAAATTAAAATCATCCGAATTTTCATAAACATACAAAAACATTGATCTAAAAAGGAGAAAAATAAAAATTCAAAAAAAAATTTTAAAGAAACCTATCGTCACGTTTTGATGCACTAACAGCTTTTATATTATTTGCTTTAAATTCCCAACGATGAACACCATCAGTCAAATTAAGATCTTCACGCTTTTTCTGGCTTTCTTTTAGTACGTGGTAGAGAATGATCTATAAATTGAAAATTTCTTTATTTTTCCCTATTCAAGACTATTCGATTTATACAATCATATGCCTAAAAAAATATCGTTCCAAATATATTTCAGTCATGACTAGTGTCATTCACGGTAAGGTATTACCGCAGTATTTTCCGGATTACCGCGGTATTGTTTCCGGTATTACCAATACCGATATCGTACCGGTCGATTTTGTAAAAAATCGGTATTTTTTCTGCGTCATGACCCATCCCCGTCCGTGTCGAACGATTTTAAGAGAATTCCTTTACTCGATCCACACAAAAAATTTGTTAGTTAAAAATTCTGAGATTTTCAAATCGAGCAGGAAATTGGTATTGGAGTGATCTTCCAAGCAAGACCACTCGCCGTTGAACTCTTTTTTCACTAGTCACATTTCAGGCGGTTTTTAGGAAATTTCTTGAATCATTCGCATATATTGTCCTCCGACCACAAAAAAGTCGGGCCTATCCGAGATCCCCAAAACGTTCAGAAAATGTGTTAGACTCAACCCTAGTTCCAAGATTTAATGCTTTCATGGCAATATTTTAATAAAATGAAAAAATAAACAAACATTATCCCGATTAACATTCAAATAGCTTGGAGTCAACGTTTTGTTCAATTCCTGAATAAGAACAGGAAAACGAGTACTTGTAGAAACCAATTCTTCTTCTGTTGCTTCATCATCATCATCCTCCTCATTATCATCTGTATCCACATTTTCGCGTTTTTTGGATTGATTTATTGGAGGTTTCTGAGAATCTATTGCTTCCATAAAAAATTCTGTCCAAAAAAGAAATGTCTTTTTGTCACGCTCAACTGGAGAAAGTTGCAATGTAGCAGTACAACGATTAATTAATTTGATATTTTCCATTGTAGATTTGAGAAACCAAACAGGGGGCTTCAACCTATTTTTTAAATAAAAAATTAAAAAAAAATATTAGGGTTGCCTCCCCGTCAGGCCCGTAGCCAGGTTTTTTCGGGGGAGGGGGGAAATAATAGGGAAAATGATTTTCTAGAAGGTAGCGCCACGGGACGTGAAAGGGAGTGGGAAGAATTTCAAAAATAGTCTCAAATTCCACAACTTTCGGTAATGGGTAAGTAGAAAAATGAGAATTCAGAAAAAATTCCTTCCAAAAAAATTTACAAAAAATAAAAAAAGCTCCCTTACATAGCCATTTTCTCAGCTGCTTGACAGGCCTTATTGTAGTCCTCTGCTAACACTAAATTTAAAAAATAAATTTTAATTAGCTTTAAGATAATTTATTTTATTAACCTGATACTTCAAAAAATGTAGCAACATCCCAATAATCTGTCAAATTAGCGAGAGCCCCTTTTCGGCCAAGTAAGCTGTTCAGAACTAAACCGATTTGTTGTAACTCTGGAGAATTTTCAAAAGTTTCACCACGTGCTCGAAGCATTGTTGTTAAATCTTTTTTGAAATTAAAGTGATTAATATTTTTTAGAGAATGTTTCTTGTGATTTTTACAGTTTAGAGGGGATCAGGAAACTCAAAAGGATATCAGAAGGATTAAGGCGGATATCAGAAGAATCCATGATATCTCCCCTAACTTTGCTTCGCTTGAAACAATAAAAAATTTAAATAAAATTTTTTAATCCTTACTAATTCCACTATATTCCAGCGGAGAAAGATTGAAAGCCTTTCGATACCTTGAAAAAAAATAAAATTGATTCTTTAAAAATATTTTAAAAAACCATTCAATTGCTTTATCCAACGCCTGTTTATCTTCATAACCACTAGAAATAAATTTATCCTTGTAGACACGACCAGCCAAGCAAATTACATCTATAAAATATTTTAAAAAATAATTTTAATCAATTTTGAATTTATAGTTTATAAAAAGAAAGAAAATCGCCATAAAAATTTTCCAAAAAAGAGGAGTAAACCAGAATATTTAAAAGCCTAAAAATATTTTTTGAAATTTTTTTTAATTTTCAAAAGTCAATCGAAAACTTTGTTAATTTTTTAAAAATCAAAGTTTATTGATAATACGTTTCCAAATAAATTATCCAGCTCGACTCGGTATAATAACGCCGATTTTTTTGCTATTTAAAAAATAGAATCGAAATTTTTTTAAAATTTTTTTTGATTAGACCAAGGGCGTATCCAGGGGGGGGCTGGGGGGGGCTAGAGCCCCCCCCCGAAATGGGGGAAAGGGGGAAAAAATTAGGAGAAGGATTGTCGAAAAAGTGAAATTTTTTCGCCTACAACCCTCAAATTTTAAAAATTTTCGCCTGCGGCGCAAAAAATGGAAGAAATCTGGCTTCTTGAGCTCCAAAATCCTCAAAATTTTCGCCTGCGGCGCTAAAAAGTGAACTTTTTTGGCCTACGGACCTCCAAATTCAAAAAATTTTCGCCTGCGGCGCTAAAAAAGGAAGAAATCTGGCTTCTTGGGCTCCAAATTCCAAAAATTTTTGCCTGCGGCGCTGAATAAGTGAATTTTTTTGCCTACGGCCTTCTAAAATTCAAAAAATTTTCGCCTGCGGCGCTGAAAAGATAAAAATTTATGTACAAAAAAATTTGCGTCCGGAACGCCAAGGTAAACGCCAAAAATTTTTGCGCCCACCCAGTGTTAGCCCCCCCCCCGAAACCGACCCCCTGGATACGCCCTTGGATTAGACAAAGCCTTCCCTATTCTAATAATAAATCTAAAAAATATACCAGGCGAAACCATTTGATTACCAGAAGAGTCCATAATTTGTTCAACTGTTGTAAGTGCTTTATCTCGATCCCCGTTTTTATTTCTTCTGTTTAAAGCAAATGCATAAAGAAAACGAACAGCCTTTCAAAAAAAAATAATTTTTAGAAAAAAAAATTATAAAAAATAAACCTGTGCATGGGTTATTTGTTTTTGGTCAATACGTTCCAAATCATCTATCATACCTATAATTCCGTCATAGTCTTGTGTATCACGCAAACAGAGAAGGAATTGATGAACTGTGTCAACAGACAAAACATCTTTAAAATAAATTCGTTTTAATCTTGAAATTAGTAAACATTCAGATGTCCATATACTTATTGTAACAATAAGTATATGGATTTTGTGGGGTTCTAAAACTGTCACGGGTGTTCAGAGGACGCATTTTAAGGGAGCTAATACATATAATAGGATGTGTGCCAAGCCTATTCAAATATGCAGTCGTAAGAAAGTGTCCCATTTGTCGGATAGGGATATGGTTAATTTTAGTATGAAGAGAAACTTGTGTTAAATTTAATGCTCAAACGATCCAGCAACCTTCCAAGAGAAGGAAGGTCGAGAAGAGAAGGAAGGTCTAGCCCCCTGGATACGCCCTTGAAACCCACACCTAGCGATTTAAATCTAGTCCCTAAACATCTTCCCTTCAAATAAAACTAACCTCATACTTAAGAAAATTTTAATAAAAAAATACCAGGATTATCCAGTCTAGTCCTCATTCTTTCAAGAAATTTGCATTGTTCTCTATGTGAATCAATATCTCTAACTTTACGTAAATCACTAAGAAATTTTTCTCTTGCATGGGCATTAGCTTCAATTGTCACATTATTTAATACTTGCTTTATTCGATCAGCAAAGGTTCCCTAAAAATTAATTTTTAAATTAAAAAAATTTAAAAAAAATACGAAAGAATCGCTCCGTCCTTTTTTCAACATTTTTTGATATTTTAATTCGTGACGTTCAAAACATCCCAATTTGGAAGAACGATCAGCGGAAAGTAAAACTGGGGGTAATGTTGAGCCACCGTCCTCTTTGGCAAGAAAATAGACAATTAAAGAACATTGTGTTAAAGTTCGCTGAAAATTTTAAAAAATAATAAAGAATTTAAAGTAAATAGTAATCTAAATTGGCTCTAATCCAAGGGGATTGGTTCCAGGAGGCTAAATTTTTCGAAGATCCTTTTCCCAATTTTTTCCAACAGCCAGGCCGATAAGAGTGAATTTTTTGGCCTACAGGCTCCCAACATTTCATTGCACTTGTAAAGACTCGTTGGAAAACTAGACCAGAGCCAAATTATTTATATTCAGATATTTCTATAAGAATGGATCATAAAAAATCAAAAATTAATTTAAGGAATGGTCATGAAAATACCTAAATTTATTTAAAAAAACCTTTAAGGCTTCAATCTGCATTTCACATTTTTGATCATCAGGGATATCAGGTGGTGAACAACACATAATTATTATATTATAGGTTTGTCCCATTGACTCTCGAACACTAATAAAACAAAACTTGTCCTTTTTAAGAATAAATTAAAAATATAATACCCGACATGATAGCAAAGGCTCTGAAAAAGGAAAAAAAAATTTTACGTTTTAAAAATTTAGTAAAATTAAATTTGTAAAATTATAATTGAGATAGGATTTATTCCGGAAAATCGAGAAAACGGGTAAATCCAAATTCAAGCTCATAAAATAATTTTTAAAAAAACCAAAACTTCCCACCACATAAAATTAAAATAATTAACTTATGTACTAGTAAAAAATATTTAAAATATCCCAAAGACAAATCTACTCTCTAATTATAATTTTAAGCTTAAATACCCAAAAAAATTAATTTTTAAAGTTACAATCATTTAGAAATTAATTTTTAGGTTACCGGCTGTTGATGAGTTATCGAAAAATCAATCAGTGCAATGTCAGCATTATAAAAACTATAATTTTTAAATTAAAAGAATTTTTAAATTTAATAAAAAAAACTTGTCAAGTGTTGAAGACTCTCCAAAATCTAATCGGTCAAAATCGATTAACTGAAAAAAATTTTTTTTGTAAAAATAATTGGTAATATTGAACCGGACAGACCCCTTTTTTCCTCCCCAATTTTCCCCCTATATTTTTCAAAATTCCTTTCTTCCATCCAAAATTAGGGAGAAAAAATGTAAAATAAAATAACAAAGAAATCCTTTATGTTTGATAGTAGGCAAAAATCAGAAAGGCGATTTGGATGGAAGAAAGGAAAGTCTGACCATTTTGCAAAAATATAGGGGGAAAATATTGGGTAGGAAAAAAGAGGGTCTGTCCTGTTCAACATTACCAAATAATTTTTAAAAATTTTTTAAAAACCTGTAAATTAACATTCAAAGCAGCAGAGACTGCCTCAATATCTTGACAAGCCATTTCTCTAACTTTAAGAAATTTTTGGACTTTTTTGTCAATAACCAAAACAGTTTTGAGTCTTCTAAGAGAGCCACCCAAACGTTGTTGTTCATTAATATTTGGTTGGGTTTTGGTTGTGGAAGATGAAGTAACATTATTGTAAAAAGCGGAAGATGAAGGGATTACACGGGAAGAAGAGTCGATAGATTGGACAAAATCCATTATATAGCAGAAATAAATTAAATTCTGAAAAAAAATTAGAGATGGATTGTTTACAGGGAAAAATAATAAGAAATTATGTATAGGTTTAGGATAGGCGAAATAAAAAAAAATTCTGTACCACAAAGGAGCCAAAATTGAAAGCTCAAGACAGCTTTCGTTACGTCCCGAGACGGTATAATTTTTTGTTTCGTCTCGAACCGAAAATAAAAAAAGAGCAAAATGAAAAATCGGCAATTTCTGGCATAGGTGTACAAAGATAAACAAATAAACGGAAAAATAAATAACCACAACAAATAAACGGAAAATACAAAATTCCTTTAGCGAATTGTTTTACTAACATACATATTTAATTTTTTCTGATAATTCTCTGATTAAAAAATGAAACAAATTCAAAGAAAATTAAAAATTTCTAAAGGAATGGTTGCGTGTGAGAAAACCTTTAGGCGGGTGGAAGTATTGAAAGGATAAAAGGAGACAATATTACGAATAAAGGAAGTAAAAATGGAATTTAAAAAATGTGGATTAAAAGGAAAAAAATGCTTAAAGAAAATTTTGTTTGGAGAAAAAGTTTAAAAAAGGGGGTGTAAAATGTATGAGCAATTAGTACATAATTAGTAATTATCGTTAATAAACAACTAATCAGCAGACCAAAAATGGTTTTTAATGAATTTATTTATCTATAGAACAAATACAAGGTATGAAATACAAACACTAATAGTTATTGTACAAATATGTTACTTTATGAAAACTAGCGCCCGGAATTTTCTGGTGCACGGTATTCCGTACTGAACGAAAAATACCGATAAAATTCGAAATTTTAACGTACCGTATTACCGACTGTAATACCAATAAATACCGAAAAATACCAATATATTTTCAAAGATGCCGTATTACAGTAAGGAAAAAATAAAAAAATTTTTATCGGTTTGTATTCCGTAACTTACTACCAATATAGGAATACCGAAAAATACAGAAAAATACCGTCGTAGTAAGGTACCTTCCGGGCTCTAATGAAAACCAAATTAAAAATTAAATTTTTAAATAACAATCTTCACATCTTTTCAGGCTTTCCAAGTTCCCAATAAAAAAATATAAGTAAAAAATATGGGTAAGGCCATTTCTCTCTCTCTTAAGGCATTTTCAATATAAGCTGCTTTTAGTATTTTTTACTAGCGCCTGTGGCAGATAATCCATAAATTAGCGAGCGTGTGTACGCGCGTAAAGGGTAAATAAAAAATGTGGGGTAAGAAAGAAAATATAAAGCTCTTTTTAAGGTGTCTAAAAGTGCTTCTAGACGTAAAAATGCTAAAATAAAATAGTACGTTCGCGCATGTAATTTAAATAAAGTACAAATATGAAATAATGAAAAATAAGACAAACAAATTTAAAAATTATTAGTCATAATTTTTAAAAATAAAAAACAAAGTGATGCCACCAAAGACGTTTCGAAACAAGGAAATCGAAAAAAAAAGTTTAAAAAAATGCCGGAATCAAAAATAAAAGATTTCAAAAGACGGAGTAACACTTATATTATTTCATAATAGGAAATATATTCTTTAACAACTTAGCGGTAACATCTATGCCATGGCAAGCCTGAGGACCTGATCCACTCTCAGATCTTAACCGATTAAGAAGTAAGGTAACCCAGACTTAAGTCTTATCAAATAATACCCTTATTGTTAGCGGTAACATCTATGCCATGGCAAGCCTGAGGACCTGATCCACTCTCAGATCTTAACCGATTAAGAAGTAAGGTAACCCATACTTAAGTCTTATCAAATAATACCCTTATTGTTAGCGGTAACATCTATGCCATGGCAAGCCTGAGGACCTGATTCACTCTCATTTGTCAGAGCCTAACCGATTAAGAAGTAAGGTAACCCATACTTAAGTCTTATCAAATACCCCAAATAAAAAGCACGTTCCAATTGGCGTGCTTGTTTCTATGGCAGAACCGTTTCGAAATTTAGACGAGCTTTTCTTACGATTTTCGAAGTTTTTTATTTCAAAACAGCTCTGCCTTACAGCTTGGAGAAAACATTTGTAAAAATAAATGAAAATATTGAAAAAAATTCAGATTAAATAAAAATCGCAGAAAAGGCCAAACA
The DNA here is from genome assembly GCA_902706615.1 of Meloidogyne luci. NCBI lineage: Eukaryota > Metazoa > Nematoda > Chromadorea > Rhabditida > Meloidogynidae > Meloidogyne > Meloidogyne luci. The sequence continues at coordinate 462,127 of CACSLI010000133.1, read as the reverse complement.
TTTTTATTTAACGTATTTGTTAAGAGGTGGGTAGAGGTAGCTATTGTGTAGAATAAAAAAAGTGTTTTTATTTAATCGTGTATTTATTTGTTGGTTAGAAAAAAGATGCTTTGCAAAAGCAAAAAAATTTGATAGAAAATATGTAAAGCCCCCCTCCCCGCTCTAAAAATGTGCGTTTTAAAAATCTAAAAAAGCAAGTTTTAAAATAGTAAACAATTTTTAAATGATTGAAGGGTCGAATATTAAAATAAGAGAGAAAGGTTTATGCAAAATTCAAACATATGACACTAACTCAAATGAAAATAAATTTTAATAAACTGATTTAAAATAAATATTAGGAATGTCACGGGTTGAGAAAGGAGGGACAGGATTCGAAACCAAAATTTAAAACCAAAATTCGAAGACTAGACTAAAATCGAATTCGAAAATCCAATTTCAAAAAAGGCAAGTCGAAGTTCGAATTCGATGTATCCGATCGAATATTCATCTCCACTTATGGAAAGCTTACAAGGAGGTCAATAGGGCAATTAAAATTTTGGAATGCATTAGCTAGGGAAGCTTTTAATGCTTAATATATACTTGCCTAACTTCAATCGTTGGTTAATGTTAAATTCAAATATTAATTTGTTAGACAAGGACGTTACTTAAGTAATCTTGGAATTCAAAACTTCTGTTTCTGTACGGCTCCTAACAACGCTAATTAGGAAAAACATTCTCAGAAAATTTTCCTAGAATAATAATAAAACCCACCTCAGATCAATTAAGCATTTTGTGCATATAATTAACCATCTGAAATTTTAGTCTAATTCTCTTGCTTTTTAAATTATGAATTATTTTAAAAAATATAAAGTCAAATAAAATAAATTATTTCAATAATTATTTATTGTATTTTTAAAATTTTTATATTCAAATTCGTTTAAGTAATCTTCCAAAGGCAATAATCGACATTGAAAATTAACAATAATTTTGTAATAAAAATAATATGTAAATTCTATATTTTAAACAATTGAAGGTGAGGGGCCAAAATAGAAAAATAGAAGAAAATATGTTTTTGGATGATTAATTCACAACATTTTTAAATTCTATCAAATTTGTTAAAAAATTTTGTTGTAAAAGTGAAAGAATTAAAAGAGGCTTGTTGGACCTCACTAAAAGATACCCAATAATACGATGTTTTTTTAATTAGGTTGGCTATTGGGTGTAAGGAAGTTGTGTATTAGTGATGCTCGGGTATCCCGATCCCGAGGTCATTTCCCGATCCGACTCTCGTTTCCCGGGGTTTTTCTTCTCCCGGGCATGACTAATGTGTATACGCTCCATTTAGGGCACAATTCATTATTTAGATACAATTTAAGTCTAAATCACAAAATAAAAGTGAGGTCGAACAGCAACAGAATAAAATTTAAGACACAGTTCTTTTTGGAAAGTAAAGGAATAAAGGGAAGGAGATATATCTTTAAATTAAATTAGAGTTAGTAAAATTATTATTTAACTTTCTTAAATCCAGAATTTAAACTTCAATGTTAAAATCAGCAAGTCCCAAAAAACCAAATTAATAACTCTAATTTAAAATAAAAGAAGAAAATAAGGTATATAATATTAATTTAAATGGAATGAAAAACAAGCTGCTTTTAAGTTAAAAGATATGAGTGTAGGGTCAAAAAAGGAATAAATTTCAATCAACAAAATTCCCAAAAATTCAAAAAAATCCCAAAAATAATTTAAACATTTTGTTGATTTTTAAAATAAAATAATCAAAGCTGCACATTTAAATATTTTCTTTAAATATTTTCTTTGCTAACCAAAAAAATAATTTAGGTATTAATTCATGGGGCACCCCAAGTAGGCACTCAGGCAAAGCTATAACTACCTGGAAAATTCCTGGCCCTTATCAATTTTTATACCACTCTCTTTAGCTCAAATAAAGGAATAATTTATTACTAAATTTAATAAAATTCGGGAATCTTGAAAAAAGTTATGGCTTTGCGCCTGCATGGGCTGACCCTTAATTTATTATTTGCCTTCTTATTATTATAACAAAAAAACTCTGCGAAACTCTCTTCTCCATTTTTCTCCTTTTAAACAGAATCTTCCTTGTTAAAAATTAATGGATTTACATACTCAAATCCATCAAATTCGGCTAAAAAATAAAAATAAATTTTCAAATTTATTTTTAAAGATTTCTCTTACATTGGTCAATACGAGCAATAACTTCTGGTTCATCTAAATTTTACCAAATTTTTTATAAAATTTATTTAAAATAATACCAGGAGTAAGCGCCGGATCCTCATTGGTAAAACTAGTGTCAAAACGTTGCAAATCCCTGTCACCATTAATATTTGGATTATAAGGAGGGGTGATTCGGCGTTCAACAAGCTAAACAAAAAATTCTTTTAAGGAGTTATAATAGACGGACCTCGCCATAAAATATACCCAATATTAAAAACATCTCAATTTAAAGATACGGTTATTTTAAATTTTGTAGGGTGTTGGGCGTGGGAGTTTCTTGAGCAATATCGTTAATTTAAAAGACATTAATCTTCATAAAATACAATCCCTCAACTCCAGAGGTGTATCTTATAGCGAAGTCACGACTTTATTAAAAAATAAAAAACCAATTCCCAATCAATGCTGTATCTGAAAAAAGCATTTGTTTTTATGTCATTAAGTCCTTCCTCCAAATCAGGTTTACATCCCAATCTTTCGTTTTGATCTTTGTTCAAGAAACCCTTAAAAATTACTTATACATAAAATAAGTAATGAAAAACAATTTTTAAACCTTTAATACATTTGCAGCACGAACACTTAAATTTCGAGGAATTCGGATTTGCCTTTCCAAAATAACTTGAAACAGAAAATCCTGAAAAAATTTTGCATTAATTGTCGTATTACATATAAATCTGCCCGTTCATGAATTAAGAGAGAAGAGGAGCTAGGACACCAGTTATCATCTAATAAAGTTCATCAGGTCCTCTCCCCGGCGTTTCTTACTTGGTTGTTAAATAAACCTTTCAAAGGGGTCTTTTTTATCGGTATTATTAAAATAACCAACAAAAAATCTTTATTTATTTAACTAAAAACCTCAGAATATTCCTGATATTCTTCAATAGGTGCTTGAAAAGGTGAACGGCCAACCATCATTTCAAACATTAAAACACCCAAAGCCCAAAAATCAACGCTATATCCTATTAAAAATTAATTAAAATATTAAACCATAGTCTTAAACCATAACCATAATCTTCGCCTCGAAGAATTTCAGGTGCAATATAATTTGGAGTTCCACAAAATGTTGAAGTTAAATCATTTGGCCCAATATTTTCTTTACACATTCTGAAAAAATAAATTTTATAAAAATACAAAAATAAACCCGAAATCAGTCAATTTGACGTGTCCTTCAGCATCTAATAGTACATTATCCAATTTTAGATCACGATAAATTATGCCTTTAAAAATAAAAATATATTTTATAATAAGAGGGTTAAGGAGACTTTAAAAGAGACCTAAAGGGAAATATAGTCGAACCTCAATTTTACGTAACGCTTGAAGTCGAAAAATTGCATGTGAAGTCCATTATGCTTATTAGGGTACGCTTAGGGAACTCCTCCACCCAATAGCAACCAAATTAGAAAACTAAGGTCCGAAAATACCCTAAAGGTAGCAAGGGCGTAGCCAAGGGGGGGCTTCTGGGGCTAAAGCCCCCCCCCCCCGAAATGGGGAAAAGGGAAAAATTTGGGGAAGGCGTTGGACAAAAAAGTGAATTTTTTGGCCTACGGCCTTCGAATTTAAAAAATTTTCGCCTGCGGCGCTGAAAATCAAAAATTTTTGGCGCCTGCGGCGCCGAAAAAGTGAAATTTTTTCGCCTACAACCTCAAATTTAAAAAATTTGCGCCTGCGGCGCAAAAAATGGAAGAAATCTGGCTTCTTGAGCTCCAAAATTCTCAAAATTTTCGCCTGCGGCGCTAAAAAAGTGAATTTTTTTGGCCTACGGCCTTCTAAAATTCAAAAAATTTTCGCCTGCGGCGCAGAAAAGATGAAAATTTATGAACAAAAAAATTTGCGTCCGGAACGCCAAGGTAAACGCCAAAAATTTGGCGCCCACCCAGTGTTAGCCCCCCCCCCCCGAAATCGACCCCCTGGCTACGCCCTTGATAAGAGGGTTAAGGAGACTTTAAAAGAGACCTAAAGGGAAATATAGTCGAACCTCAATTTTACGTAACGCTTGAAGTCGAAAAATTGCATGTGAAGTCCATTATGCTTATTAGGTTACGCTTAGGGAACTCCTCCACCCAATAGCCATGCAAATTAGAAAACGTAACTTAAATTAGGTGTAAATAAAAACTGAGGTCCGAAAATAACCGAAAGGTAGGTGACACTTATTTTTCATTTCATTATTTTTATAAGTTGGAAATGGTTTTAGACAGAATCATGGAATAAAAATTAGAACAAACAAAATCAAATAAATTTAAAATACCTCTAGTATGCAAAAAATGTAGCGCTAAAATAACTTCAGCAGAATAAAAACGTGCATGTTCTTCAGGTAGTTTGTGTTGCCTTTGCATATGGAACATTAAATCACCTCCAGGAATAAATTCGATAACATAAAAGAGACGAGAAGCAGTCTGATTGTGAAAATAAACAAAAAATTAAAAAAAAATTTTTTTTTGAAAACCTGAAAACAAGAATGCAATCCAACAAGGAAGGGATGATTAGAAGCAGTTTCCAAGACAGATTTTTCTGTTTGGATCCAGTCAGTGTCCTTAAAATTGAGTTTTGGAAGACTCGAAAAAATTTGAAAAAATCAGGCTTGTGCACTCCTCTTTTTATCCGTCATAAGTCTCTTCAGAGCTTCTGTGATGATGGCCACTCTATCACATAAAAAAGACGAAAAAAAACTGACCAGTCTTCTCATGTTTTACAAGAACTTTACAAATTTTCTGCGTCTTTTTTATGCAAGAGAGTGGCCATCATCACAGAAGCTCTGAAGAGACTTATCACAGATAAAAATAGAAAGAATGCAGAAGCCTGGAAAAAATCCCAAACCTCTTCATCAATACACACAGTCTTTTTAATTATTTTTATAGCATAAATTTGGCCTGTTCGCCTGAAAATTGGTACGAAATTTCAAAAAATTAATCGCTTAAAAAATCGAAAACCTATGCTCAGCTTGCACAACCTTTGCATATGAACCACGTCCTATTACTGTAAGTAATTCAAAGTCATCCAAACCCATGCTCCACTGAACAGGTAAATCTCCCCCATTTCCAACTGTTCCACCAACTTCCAATAAATTGGGATCTGTTATTCCGTTTGTATTGGAAATTGTTCTTTCAATTTTTTGATGCTAAAAGATGAAGAAAAATTTTAAATTTTTCGGAAAATTTTTTCAAATTTTTTGGCACTTTGTTCTAGAGACCGGCGCGGGAGGGACTCCCGCGCGGGATTTTGCGGGATCCCGCTCCCGCAATCCCGCACTTTTTTCGATTTGCGGGATTTTGCGGGAGTGCGGGATTTTGCGGGATTATTCCCGCGGGAGTCCCTCCCGCAGACATTTTTAAAAGTTACTCCCGCATGCGGGATCCCGCAAATGCGATTTTGCCGGTCTCTACTTTGTTCATAAACCACACCTCCCCTATTTGAGTCACAGACAGTGCTTCGAAATTTCAAATTTGCTCGTACTCGTACTCGTACTTCGTACCACCCTTATTTTTGGCCTCGTACTCGTACCTCGTACCACACTTATTTTAGGCGTCGTACTCGTACTCGTACCTCGTACCACCTATATTTTTGGCCTCGTACCTCGTACTCGTACCACGTACTTACTCGTACTTGAGAAAAAAGCAAAAAATCGGAAATTTTTATGATTTTTTGGAGCCTAGGGCATCTATTTTTAAATTTTAAGCGTTGTATGTGATGATTTTTGAATCTTTGAAGGCTTTGAAGCCGTAAATCCTCCAATATAATCCATTTTCTGCGCCGCAGGCAAAATTTTTGAGCATTTTGGAGTGCGAGGAAAAATATTGTCTCCATTTTTGCTGACATTTTTGCATCCATTTTTCATCTTCTTACATGGAACTTTCTATCTTCTCCACCGAACTTTTCACACTTTAATCACCTGATATCCCTCTTAATCTTAAATCCCTTTTTTTCAAAATTTTGAGAATTGGATGTCCTTAAGTCAGATTTCTTCTATTTTTAGCGCCGCAGGCGAAAATTTTGAAAAATTTTGATGGCCATGAAGCCAGATTTCTTCCATTTTTCACCGCCGGAGGCGAAAATTTTAGAATTTGGAAGCCAATAAGCCAACTTCCTTATTTTTTCAGCGTCGCAGGCGAAAATTTTGAAAATTTCCGAAGGCCGTAGGCGAAAATGATTCACTCTTTAGTGTTCAAAGTAAAAATATTTTAAGAATTCTAGAGGGTCAAAATCTCATAATTACTCCATGTAAAAACAGAATAATTTTTGAAACAAAATTAGACTTAAAAATAAGTTATTTATGAAAAAAATATTAAAATTCATTGGCCCGCGAATAGGAAGCGAACCAAACATCAAATCACTACAGACTTTGGTGCATACAAGCACCTTCACCACTCGGCCACTCGCTACTATAATGGCGAACGAAAGGAATTAAATATATTTTTTCAATTTCCTATTAACACTAAGTACGAGAAGTACGAGCTCGTACTTAGGCCTCGTACTCGTACTTTTCACTTTTTTTTTGGCCTCGTACTCGTACTTCGTACCTGCCTCATTTTTTTGCTCGTACTCGTACTCGTACTTCGTACCAGGTACGAGTACGAGGTACGAGTAAGAATTTTGGTACGAGCTTCGAAGCACTGGTCACAGATTAATTTTCCTTTTATTCTTTTCAATGGTTTACCGCTGCTATTTTTTCCTTCCTAATAACATAACTTATAATTTTTGAGGGAACTAAATGATTGACAATAGGGAAGGAAAATTAATTTGACATGAGAATCAAACAGGGGCGGGGTTGGTTTAAGGACAGAGTTCCAATTTTTCTTAAAAATTCCAAAAAAAAACCTCTAAAGAAGGCACCAAATTTTCATCCCCTCTAATAGACGTAGCACTCTTCAAAGAAGGCACTTTTTGTTGAGAAATTCCACCTCCTCCACTATTTTCCTCCCCTACCACAAAAGTTCTTGAACAACACTTTTCAGCAACATATTTATGACATTTTTTGTGTACACACATTCCGCAGTCCATACAACGAAAACCTGCATGTCCCAGCCCCCAAATTGTGTCCTCACATAGAGCACAAATTGTTCTTTTATTTAATCGTTTAGGTTGGAAACAATGTCCACTGATAAAATATTTCTTTTTGTGAACCCAACGACGAGCGCCGCGTCGATAGACCGTTTTATCCTCGCCAGGACAGGGAGCGCCTGGGGTTGTTGGTTGGCCGAGGAATACGTGGACCTGAAAAAATATTTTGATTAGAAGTTTGTCTTTAATAAAAGTCTCAAAAATATTTTAAACTTATTTTCTTAACCCGTTGAATTTTATCTTTTTTATTTAAAAAAAAAGTTTATTGGGAAAAACTTATTAAATTAAAAAGCGATTTTTGGCTGTCTTTCTCCCAAATTTCTCCCGTTTTACTTCTATTTGGAAAATGCCGCCAACTATTCTGAGGATGGATCGGACATCCAAATCCGAACTGAAATTTATCTAAATGTCGAGGACGAACAATCAACCTCATAAGAAGCTAACCAAAATCGTCTGGTTTAGCACCCAACAGCAGATCAAGATAGGCAAAGGGAGTTACTCGCCTTTCAGTATGGGAATATGGCTTAGTTGGTTAGTGCGCCCAATTTAAAACGAAATATCGGCGAGGTCCGAACCCTTTTGGTGATGGTTCGTTTTAGTAACAGGCTGATCTGCTGTTCACCCAGAGGTAAAACAAGGGAAAACAGAAAGGAAACAAGAGAGAAACCCAAAAAGGGGCAATAAAATTGGTAATTCTTCGGTTTTCGCCCCCCCTCCTTTTTCTTTCCTCAAAGTATTAATAAATGGTCAGTCAATCTTAAGTTATAGAACTCGTCGAGCTGTGTCGAATGACACCAAAATCAAAAAAATCCGACATGATTTGACCCAGATACAGACCCCTGAAAATTGAAAAACCATTGGGGCGAAAAACCATAAGGGCGAAAATTTGTACAAATGATAGCTCATTCGAAAGAGCTCGTCGAGCTGAGTCGAATGACACCAAAATCGACGTGATTGGACAAGATTTGACAAAGTTATGACATTAATTAGACCTATCGAAGTTGGCAACTTATGTCATAACTTTGTCAAATCTTGTCCAATCACGTCGATTTTGGTGTCATTCGACTCAGTCGATGTGTTCTATAACTTAAGATTGACTGACCATTTTTAATACTTTGAGGAACGAAAAAGGAGGGGGGGCGAAAACCGAAGAATTACCATAAAATTTAAAAAAATCAAAGCAAAAAAACCTTTAATTCAGCATCTCTAAATTCCAAAGTAAGCTTTATTGCTTCAAAAAGCTCAATTTGTGAAGAAATAGTACAGGGATCATCTGTCAACAAAATTCTTTTAAAAATTTTTCAACTCAAAAAAACCTTCATTATCAATCCATTTAACAGTAATTATTTGATTTGTGTCCAATCTCAAAATTTCTCTCAATTTTGCATAAAATAGATCAATTGTGATAACTTCAGATAAATAAACAATAAATACTTGACGTTCAAAATAAATTTTAATTTTTAAAGTTTCCCCTTCGTTGAAAATTGAAAAATTTGCCATTAAGCCTGAAATAGCCATAACCCCTAAAATCGCGAAAAAATTTTTGTTAAAAAATCGGAAAAAATTCAGAAAAAAAATTCAAAAATTCAGAAAAAATTTTAAGTGCGATAAAAAAGCCGCAATGAAACATCATTGTATAGAATTAAAGACCACTTCACTTCATCAAGTTTAAAAATGAATTTAATGTACTGTATATTATAAAACGGCACGGGAGGGATCCGCACGGGATTTTACGGGATTCCGTCCCGGAATCCCGGATTTTGAGCAAAAACGGGATTACGGGGATTTGCGTGATTAATCCCGCGGGATCCCGTTCCATACAAAACGTTGAAAAAATCCTGTTACGGGATCCCGGGAATGCGATTTTGCTGATCTCTATTGTGTATTGCTAGGCGAATAGCTTATCGATGTCGAAAAAGAGAAATCAAAAAACAATAAAGGGTTGCCGTTTTCGAGTCGAGCCAGATTTTTCCGAGTCATTTTTTTCGATCTTCATTTTCATCGAGTCGGGCCATACGAGTCTTTTTTGACCAAATATCTTATGCCCAACTCGATCTTTCGGTCCGAGTCGGTCCATTTTGGTAACCCTAGTTAATTAATAAAAACCCAAATTCTTCTTTTTAACCTCCATTAATTAATTCCATTAAAATAATTCACTACCTTTACAGTCTTCTTAAAAATGATAAAAATTTATTTATCAGTTGACTTATTTTTATCGGTTTTTGCATTCATTCTTTTTTTACACTTTTCATTAAAATTAACCAACGATCTCTGCAAAAATTAATTTTTAAAAATTGATTTAGAATAAAAGATGGCCGCTTTTTTATTCGTATTTATTGTAATATTAATTTTTGTTTTTTACAATTTTCATTATAAACGTAAAGGATTACCTCCAGGTAATTTTGTAAATTTTTTAAAAATGCTCGGGCTGGCTAAATTACAAGAAAACTTTAATAAAAATGGGAAATTATTGAAGATTTTATACGGGAAACTATCTTTTGAGGATCGAATTTTTGACTGTCAAGTTCCCATGTTCCGTTTCTGGAAAAGGAAAGGACGGGGAAATAACGGAAAGTTTTTAAAACCCCATACACTTTACAAGCTCATTCATATTCCTATTTAAAATTTTGGAAGAAAATCTAGGGTTGGACCGGCTAGAATTAAATTAGTAGGCCAGAAAAGCCAAGAAAACCAAAAAAACATGCCCGATTCTATTATCGGTTATTGTTCTATTTTTTTAATTTAAGGCCCAATTCCACTCCCTTTTTTCGGCAACAGCCTTACTTTAATGCGACATCCTCCTGGTGAAGATATTTTTCTTGAATGGAGACAACGTTTTGGTCCAATTTTTACTTTTTGGCTAGGAGAAACTCCAGTTATTTGTATCGCTGAGTATAACAAAATTGTTGAATATTATCAACGTGGAGGGGAAGCATTTGCTGGGAGACATGCAATTGGTAATTTAATTTGTTGAATCCGGATTTTGTGGCATCCCGAGGGGATTGAGTGAGGGTGAAGATAGGTGTTCTTAAAATCTTGATGGTCGTTTTTCCCCTTCCATTTTAGGGAAATACATTTAGTCGGAATCAGCGAAAGTTAGTAGTCTCGAATATCCATAAAGGTCCAGTCAAGTAGAATTATAACTTGATCCGAATAAATTTTTTGGAGTAGAAATAATAAACAACTACTCGAGTAGTAAATGGACAAACTGCTGAAATAAATAGATTATTGTTCCTTTATTCTTTTTGTTACTGGTTTGATTTATGTCTTGTTAGAACAGGGTCAAGAACAAACTAGGAATTTTTTCTAAATTTAAATTAGGAATAGGGACAAAATCTACCTAACTTCCGATTGTTAATTGAGCCAAACCTCACTATAATATACACTTTGGGGCTGTAAAGGGTATATTTTACAACGTTAGATTGGAAGATGTCGGCTTAGCCAACCAACTTTAAGAAAACATATCTCCACTATTTCTCCATTGAGTGTATTTTAATGAGGTTCGAATACCATTTAAATTTTTTCCTAAATAGAAGCTTACGAAAGGATAATTCGTGGAGGAATTTATGGCGTTTTACAAACTGAAGGGGAAATTTGGAGAGAACATCGACGCTTTGTTTTACACGTTTTTAGAGATTTTGGGGTTGGAAAAAATATTATGCAAGAAAGAGTTAAATTCTAAAAAATTTTTTTTATAAATTTTTTTAAAGATTTTGACAGAAATTTCAGAAATGTTTAAATTGTTGGATTTAGAAATTAATGAACAACAAAAATTAAATGAGATAGAAATTGATATTGTTAAACATTTAGAACGTGCAATTAGTTCGATAATTAATGTTTTACTTGTTGGGTTTAGATTTGATGAAGAGGTGTTTTTCTAATTAATAAATTTAAAATTAAATAAGGGGTGAGGGATTTCATTTTACTATAGTAGCTTATAATATCTCTAATATATCCTCCTACGGACGAAATTAAAAAATATTTCTAGAAAATTTTTTTGGCCATTGGAAAAATTGTTTGAACACATTATTAAAAAATTTTTTTTTATTTTTCATAAGTTATTTTGGGGTGTGTCTTATAGGACACAGAAATCAAAGAGGCTTTCCCAACTACTTCACTCATAGGCTAGGATTATAATTTTCGATCATTCGCTTCTTATTGTAGTAGACAGAAGTTAGAAATCCGACTTCATACGATTTTTTTTCTAATTTCCGATTTACATGAATTGAGGCAAGGGATGGACGCAATTGAAAAAAAATTCAAGAAAACACGCAACTCCACGCAATACGCAATCCGCAATTGCGTCCAGCCCTGGTCTCCTACCGGGAAATGTAACAGTTTGACCTGCTTTTAAAATTTTTTAAATCATTCTTTAAATTTTAAAATAGCATGAACAACTTTACCACCAATTAAATAACCAATTATGGCGTTTCAATAACCGAATGCAAAGTTTTGCCACAAATTTATTTATGTGGCGCCCAGATATCTTTAAGTCTTTCCCTTTATGTCAAGATGCCTATAATTTAGTTAAAAATACCCACAAATGTTTTTTTGGATTTTTTCAACAACAAATTGATAAGCATTTGGAGGAATTAATGTTAAATAAAGAAAAATTAAATAATTCAAGTATTTTACCTCCACCTAGTGATTTTATGGAAGCTTTTCTTAGAGAAAAGTTACGCTGTGAGCAAAGTGAAGAGAATGGGAGAGAAGATGTTTTTAGGTGAGAAAAGAGGAATTTTTTTTGTTACAGATCATAAAACGAGTTAAAAAGGATAAACAGAATTTTTGGGGAAAATTAAAAATGCCCCAAAACTCCCTCTCTCTCCTCAAAAATGTCTATAATTTTTGTCTGCTCAAAAATCTCCTTGTGTCCCACCGTATCGATACGATTTTGGTACAGTGGTCCTTTTCCACTACATCCCATTGCTTCGAGATTTTATTTGTAAATTTAGTTATGAACATTTGAATGCTATTCTTTTTGACCTTTGGATTTCAGGGCAGGTTGTCAATTAAATTTTAATTAAAAATTAATTCCGTTTATCTAAGGAAACAACGACAACCGCTCTTTCTTGGGGAATAGCTCTTTTATTACACAATCCCTCTGTAATGGAAAAAGTACAAAATGAATTGGATGATAAGTTTGGTAATGAACAAGAATTAGTTTCTTGGTCAGATCGTTCTACTTTACCTTATACTTGTGCTGTTGTAAATGTGAGTGTCTGAAAGATTATGAGGCATATCTTACATAGAGAGTATCACTAGGGTTTGCAGATCCTGGGAAATACCTGGATAGCCGGATCCGATATCGGAAACAATAATTTGTGGGTTCCAGACTTATTTCGAGTTCGGATATTCGAATCTGTCAACCTTAAGTATCGCTCGCTTAAACAGATCCAATTCCAACCTAATTTCACAATGAGTATCATACCGTAAATCCTCTAAAATAGCCCCCGGGGGCTATTTTTTTCGATCGACCTCTAGAGGGGGGCTATTTTAGAGGGGGGGGGGGCTATTTTTTTCGATGCCTAAATTTTTTGAAAACTAAAATTTATTGCCAAATATCAAATAAACATTTTCTAAAATTCTATAGAATTATCACTTAAAAATCCATTTTCTTCATCTTGTAACAAATCAATTTCATCAAATAAATTAGTAACATCATTTAAAGATTCAGTTTCTGCAGCTCTTCTCAATGTCTCTAGACCAGAAGGACTACATACTTTTTAATGTCTTCTTCTGGTAGACTATCCCAAGCATCAGCTACCCAACTCAGATAAGTCATCATAGAAGGTGGGCGTGGATTTCCTGCAGCTGTAAGTTCTCTCTCACCATGGAGGAGCCAATCATCATAGAATTTTCTAATTTTCTAATTTCTAATCTAATACTTCATTCTGACTCATTTTTCTAAATATGATATCTAAATTTATTTAAAAATTATGGAAACTCAAATATTTAATAGAAAAATAAATAAGTATAAAATTAAACACAATGACAAGCTTTTAAAACATAATGCCAAAAAATTAAATATTTTATGGGGGGGGGCTATTTTAGAGGGGGGGGGGGCTATTTTAGAGGGAGGGGCTATTTTTTTCGATCGACCTCTAGAGGGGGGCTATTTTAGAGGGGGGGGGGGGCTATTTTAGAGGGGGGGGGCTATTTTAGAGGAAATACGGTAAATTGAAGTTTATCTATTATTGGCGCGTCTTATAATAAGGACTCCCCAACTACCTAACTAAAATACTTTTTTAAAAGGAAATTCTTCGTGTTGGTAATGTTGTCGCACAAGATTTTCCCCATAGAATGATGAAAGATACAAAAGTTGATAAATGGTTGTTACGAAAAGGCCAACCGATTGTGGCACAAATTTCTGTTGTTTTAGTTGATCCAAATGTAAGCGAATGCTTTTATTAGAATTCTCCAAAAAAATATTTTCTTTTAAAAGATTTTTTCTGATCCGAAAAGTTTCCGACCAGAACGTTTTTTGGACGAAAATGGAAATTTACTTAAGTCTGACCATTTAATACCCTTTGGATTGGGAAAGCGTCAATGCCTTGGAGAGTCTTTGGCTAGAATGGAATTGTTTCTGTTTTTTGCCAATATATTTAATCGTTATATGGTAAATATTTTAAATAATTTTATTAAAATTTAAATTGGGAAATTAGTTGGCAACCATTTAGGAAGGAGAAATTATCGTTTATTTACTCGATTAATTACCCAGGGAAACTTTCGATATTCTTAATGGTAATCAGAGGTCGATCGGAATTACGATTTCCGAAAATTTGAGCTGATTTCCGAGTTCCGACTTATGAATATTTCCGACAGTTCCGATTTCCGACACTTCCGATTTCCGACAGTTCCGATTTCCGACACCTTCGTCATTTCCGATTGACCCCTGCTGATAATTAACCGAGGGAGGTTAATTGTGTTTTTGGAAGAGTATCATGCCTGACCTTTTTGCTGGAGATCCAGATATTCAGTTCCGCGAAATGTCCCTATGTCCGGAATTTTTGGGTCTGGATATGCGGGGCTTTCCCAGGATCCCCCAAACCTATCCTAACTTTCAATGGAGTTACCAAACAAAGGTTACAAGTCCGATTTCTGCCCATTTACATTTTAAAAAATAATTTGTTTAGATATCGCCAGGCGATTCTTTTCCTTCATTGAAACGAGAAATTGGAATTCCAGTTCTTTGTCCAAAATTTACATGTCGAGTAATTACAAGGTGGAAAAAAACAATCCAAATATAAAATTAATCTTCATTTTTTCTGTAAAATTGTTTGATTTTTTAATTTTTAAAAATCATTATTAAATTGTTTTTAAATAAGTGGATGGGATTTGATTCTGAAAGTTCACCGATACAAGGTTATTGACCGCTCAACCGCCACCGAATGATCGTTCTCAGTTTTTGCTTTACTTGCTAGATTGGGAGCAGGGCTGGAGAATTCTGAATTTTAAAAAGCGGAAGACAAGAGGCGGAAGGCTCAAAAAGGCGGAATTCTTCGGAAGGTGAATCGCGGAAGCGGAGCCAGCCATGGAGCAGAGGTCGATCGGAATTCCGATTTCCGACTTTTGAGCCATTTCCGATTTCCAGCACCTTCGTCATTTCCGACCCACTTCTGATTGAGAGGAAACTTCGCCTGATTTACAGTTTCTAAAATAACCCCGGGAACTACATTTCCTTTTCAAGCCCTTTATTATTTTATGGCTAATTATCACTTTGTTTTTATAAAATTAAATTCTTTTACATATCCTTTTTATCCCTGACTTTACGCTTAATTTAATGTAAATTATCCTCAAAAAGTCCATATGTACTTTCTTTAATCAGAAATACTTTTTACAATTTTTTAATAGATAAAATATTTACACAAAAATAAATTTTTTAAATTTAACAAAGTAAAAACCCAAATACCTATCTTTGAATTTAGTTTAAATAAATCATAAGGGATCGGATTTTTAGGTTATAACCTAATTTTCTTGTAATAGTTAATGTCGAAAGAACCCTAAAATAGCTGTTAAGGTTTTTACAATCTAAAAATCCGATCCCTAATAATAATAATTCCCCACAACAAAATAAAATTCGGAAATAAAAATTTGGATTCTACCAAAATTTAAATAAACACAAAAATTTAAAGCAAAATTCAAATTTAAAAAATGTTAAAAACACCAACTCGACTAGTTCCTAGTTTTTCGTCCTAGTTCTATTCTAAAATCCATTTTACTAGAGTTCATGAAATGGATATTTTCGGTACCGGTAGTACTGAAAAATACCAGTCCGAAAGATATCGTCAGTTCCGCGGTAGTACCGCTCCGTGTCGAACACTAATCTTAACTAGAAACTAGTCTTAAAAATTTTTAAAATTTTAGATTAAAAATATCCGGTGAATACCCTCTCATATTTTGAGAAAAATAAATTAAAAAAATCTGCTAATAAAATTATGTTGCCTGTTAAAATCTCTTGTAATACGTCAAAAAAATTTAGTTAATGAGTTTTATTAGAAGATTTAAGGTAGTTTTAGATAAAATTTAAAAAAATTAGAAATGCAAAAATACCCAGTAAAAACCCCAAAAAACCTTAAAATTTCTAAAATTTACCAAAATAAAAGTATAGGAATTTAAAACACAATTGAACCTCATTATAAGATAACCTATATGTTGTGTCCGCAGATGCAGAAAGAAAATAAATGAAAATAAATAACCAACCCATCATCGGTACAGTCGGTTGTGCCTCGTTTTGGGCCCTTTCCCCCATCCTGTTCCCTCAACTGCCCTAAAATAAGGGTATCGTAAATGGAGGGTATTTCTTTAGACTTCTCCCTCATCCTGTTCTCTCAACTAGTATTTAAAAAACGTAATCAATGTTTACTTAGTATAAGGCAGGGATGTCTCGGGTTACCCGAAACCCGATACCCGAAACCCGGACTTTTTTTCGACCCGAAACCCGACCCGAGGAAAATTTGGAAAACCCGACCCGAAACCCGACTTTTTCCATAGAACTTTTCACCATTAAAAGAGAAAATCTGGCTTCTTGGCCTTCCAAATTTCTGAAAATTTTCGCCTGCGGCGCAGAAAAAGGCAGAAATCTGGCTTCTAGCTTTCCATAATTCTCAAAATTTTCGACTGCGGCGCTGAAAAAGGAAAAAAACTGGCTTCTATCCTCCATAATTCTCAAAATTTTCGCCTGCGGCACTAAAAGTAGAGTATTTAAATAACAATTTTACATCATGGGACGGCTCAGAAAAGTTAACTATCAAACAATTTGGAGAGGGCATCATGGGTTTTAGGTAGATTATTAGATTCGATATCTTCTCCTAATTCTTTTAATTGGTGAAGTATCTTCCCCAAATAATCTTTATATCCCTCTTAATCCCCAATCCCCTGATATTGCTTTAATCCATCCAGCTCATCATTTATCCCTGTAATTCCGCAGGTATCGCTCTAATTATTCCCCAAATCACTGATATCCCCCAGCACTTCGAAAAATCTGGATACATGTTCAAATTTTTAATTGACCCGACCCGAAACCCGACCCGAGACCCGAAACCCGGACTTTTTTTCGACCCGAAACCCGACCCGAGGAAAATTTTGAAAACCCGACCCGAAATCCGACCCGACTTTTTTCTCGACCCGAGACATCCCTGGTATAAGGGTTATTTTATAGTGAGGTCTGATTTTATAGTGAGGTATATGACTAACTCACATCAAGGAATGAATAATAAATAAAAATTCAAAAACTGGATAAAATGTCTTTGGATATGGATATAAAATTAATAAAAATATTTACAGTCGGTCTTCATTTTATGTACACCCTTGGGGTTAAAAAAGTTACCTAAAGATGCGGTTTAAAAAAATAGGATGTACGTAAAATTGATTTTCGAATGTAACAGAGGGTGTCCCAAAAGTGACCGAGCAGTTTTTAAACCATTTTAAATATTTTTGTTCTTTAGCCTTTTTAAAGATTAAAAATTATTTTTAGCCCATTCCTGGAAGGAAAAGGGGCTAAAGAATCATTTTTAACCCCCAAATAGAGGAAATTGAAAATTATCAGTTAAAGCGAAAATGTGGATCTTTTCTTATCGACTCAGCATACTTATCATCACGGCTAATTATACCAAGATTTAATTCGACATCAGATGCTTCTAACCATCTTATGAAAATATTGCTGGGCATTGAACAATGTTTGTCTATATGTATTAACATCTCGGGTATCTAAAGTTGTTAAGAAATTAAACAAATATATATATAGAAAATATTTTGACCTTTCTAATAATTGGGACCGAATTTAGTTGATATATCACAGAAAGAGACGTGTGAAGGAGTATCTCATTAGAGAGGGTCGACCTTATTATGAAATACTTCCTTGAAGCTAAAAATCCTTCCCTATAACGAGAGTAATTTAAATAGAGGTTATCGCTCACTCCACCCTTCGACCAACCAAAATTAAAAATGGGCCTTAAATTCGGGTGAATTGACGGGGGGTGGTGGTGGTTATGTTTTATGAGTTCCGGCCATATATTTATAAATAATAAGGCATACCTTATCTTCTTCAATAAAATTTTCAAAAGGTTTGCAACGTTCAATTGATACTTTAATAAGTGGTGTTAACAAATTTGGATTGGATTTTAAATCCTTTAACCATTGTGGTATTTTAATTTTACTGTCTTTTTCTTTCATTTTTTCTGTCATTTTTTCATATTCCTTATCCCAATCATAATAATAACAATCAAGAATATATCCATATTTAATTGGCAAAGCAAAATTTAAATTTTTTAAATATACACTTGGAGGTTTTTGTTTTGTTGGTTTAATTTTATCTTTTAAATATGTTAAATAATATATTTCAAAAATTTTTCGAATTTCCACAACTGCAAAATAAAATTAAAAAATTGGATGTGCTAAGAAAACAGGGTCTTGATTAGGGACAGGACTAGCAGGGATCGTTCGAGATATCTCAAAAAATCTCGATTCTTGTCTCAGCTTGATCTTTAGTCTTAATCTTAGCTTAAAGTGCATTTTTTTCTGTATGTACAAATAACCCAAACGAATGGCTACAAGCCCCGCTTCCGTAGGTTTCGCTCCCAATGTTATAGAAACCAAAAGTATTAACTAGAACGCAAAACTAAATGAAAAATAAAATAGGAAAAAGGTGGTTATAGTACACATACACAATACCGGACCATAGGTTCTAAAAAGCAGAGGTATTTAACGGCATAGGGAAATCCCAGCTCTTATTTACATAATCAAATCCCTTCCCAATTTCTGATCAAGTTTAGTAATTTGAGGAAGGAAAAAATGAGGACGGGAGGTGGTAAGAAATTGAAAATACCCCTGGGGTAATTATTTCCATAGATAAAGTAATTAGACTTTAAAAACCAGCCTGCTTCCATAGTCATCTCTTCAATGACTAATTTCTTTGCTGTTACAAGAAATGAACGTTCATTCTGTATCGCTTCCGGAACCTTACACCCGCCCGTCTTTATATTCATTACACAATTTATTATCCACTGTATCGGATCATATTTAGTACCAATTATTCTTTTAAAAAATTGTTGGAAAATTATAGCTCCTCCAAAAGCGATGGCCGGCACAATTAAAGGGAAAAGACGCTTTTTTCTTACAAGTACGGCTAAAAATTTAAATAAAATAATAAAATTATTTTAACAATTTTTTGTCTTAATTTAAGAGAAGTATTTTTTGTGTTAGGAAAACAATTGGACCTTCTGTACCCTTGAAACCTCAATCTAGGAGCTTTTTATAAAGATTGTAGGCTGCTGGGTGGAGTGAGAAGGTGCGTGGCCAAAGAGGCCCATAACTAGCTCGAAATTTCCAGGCCCTTATCAACTTTGGTACCTTTCTCTTTAACTCAGCGAGAGGAATCGTTTACTACTAAATTTGGAAAGATTCGAAAATCTTGAAGCAAGTTATGGCTTTTTGAGCTACTTGGCTGCGCGCCTAGTCGTACCCAAGGGGATGCCGAGCCGATACCCAAATCTAGGAGATACTCCTCATTATAAGAGGAGGAGGGGGTTGTCAATTTATATGTAGGGTTTTGAAGGTACTTATAAAAATCATTCTGGAACATCATTGGCTACATCTTTTTTTCAACTACACAGATTAAATAAATTCTACTGGGACATACCTAGTGTTCGGACAATTACCCTTCTGAATTTTTGTTTATTTGAGGAGATATAATCCGAACTTTTTCCGAACATATCTCCTTCTTTTTTATAAATTTTAAAAATAAAAAAAATTCTTACGATTTCCATATGAATATTTATCAGATAAATTTATTGGTCCACTTGTCGTCACAAACTTAAACGAATCCGATTTGTTTAATTCAGGATTTTGCTTTTGTGAATTGTCGGATTGATGGTGATCTAGATCTATTAATTCTGAAATTGGTTAAATAATTATTTTTCTCCTCGTTTAGATGTTTTTAGTTTTTTTTTCGTTCAGATTTCGAGTTGGTTAGGTATATTATTTAAATTCAGAGTAAGCTAAAATTCAGGGTAAGCCCCATCAAATTATATATTTTCACGAGTAATTCCCCTCGATTAATTCCCCTCCCTCGATTAATTCCCCATGTTAGAGTTAGGTTGAAACAATAATTCCCCACCCCCAAATACCCTACTGCACGTTCAAATGCCAAAACTCGATTAATTCCCCTCCCTCGATCCCCAGGGGAATTAATCGAGAAAATACGGTATATATTTTCTATCAAGTCATCAGAAAACGTTTCAAATGTAAATCTACAATCAAAAAATAAGCCTAGCACAGTCTATAGAATTTTAAAATTTTTAAAAAATTCTTACGTTTTCCAAATAAATGGTTATCAGATGAATTATTCTTTACTCGCGACGGATCAAAACGAAAAAAATTAGAGTTGCTCAACTCTGAATTTTGCTTTTGTGACGATTGATGGCGATTTTGATCTATTAATTTTAGAATTTTTTAAATTTACATTGTACTTATTTTTCTATTTGCTTATAGGTTTTTAATTTTTTTGCATCTGCGTTCGAGTTGGCAAAAATCGTTTAGGCTCTAAGTCAGGATAAACTTTAGCTACCTAAATTAATTAAATTCCACTCAATGCCCGGATACTCTTCCGTATAAGGTCCAGAAAAGAGTCAACTTTATTGTAGCGATCTCATTAATAAATAAAGCTAATCAAACTCGATTCGGTTAATTTAGAAATTTGCTCAATACTACTCAACCTAATATCCGTTTTTTAAAAGTTGGGGTTATCCAGGTTAGAGGAAGCTGTCTAAGCGACACTATTTTATTTAAAATACCCTAAATTTAAGACACGATTTTCAATCCCAAAAGTGTATCTATAAAGTAAAGCAGCTGGGCTATAGCTATTTTCTCTCCTTCAGCTAGTGCAAAAGGTTATTCGGCGGCTGGGAGCGAACCAACATCATTACACCACGCCGCCTACTGCACAGCCTTAGGAATTAAATACTAGAGCTGTTCAAGACCTAAAAACCCAAGAAAAGTCTTGAGTCAAGACTCAGGACCAGAGTGACCACTGACCACCACTGACCACCAGTGACCACTCTGTGGCCACTCTCAAAGTCCTCCATTTATGCTTTAAATAAGAATGAGTGTAATATTCTTTAAATTTTTAAATTCTTTCCTTACTTTCTTTATGAAAAATTTGTTGATGCTTCAAAAGAGGAAGATCAAGACTTTGTCTCGACTGTTGTCCATCGTCTGAATAATATGAATCATAGTCAAGTAAACTCTGATGGATGCCAGTAAAACTTTTTCTTGCTGGATCTGTTATATTTGATCCTGGTCTATCTAACTCAAAACTTCGCCTTGGTGGTTCAATATCTATTGAATTTGTTTTGATCTTTTGTTTATCTTTATTTTTACCTTTACCTCCTTTATTTCCAAAAGGCATAATTGTAGAAACAGCTTTTTTAAACTTCCTCCAACTATTCTCTTTTTCTTTTGTTGGATTTTGTTCTTTTTTTATTTTGGGCAACTCTTTCTTCAATTTTTCCAAATCCAAATTATTTATCTGATTGTCCAATTCATCAAAGCCTTTAAATCGAAGCAATTCTACACGATCGTTTAAATTTTCTTTTTGAAATTGGTTACAGACACGTTTGAAATATGCAACTTTATCCAAATCAAGTTTACAATCCTCTTCTTTATTACTGTCATCATCATCATAATCGTCGTCGATTAACGGGGTTGTACTTTCAGTTCTTCCATTTTTACTGTTAAAATGTGGTATAATATTATCTCTATATAACGACTGCCCGTTCCCAAGCCGACGACCGATACAGGGTATTTTCATTCATGTCGACTCAATTAGGTCCCGAGGGTCGAGGGATATCGAGAACCCCCACTCTCCAGAATCTAAATTAGCGCTGTTCTCATTCGAAAAATTTTTTGCTCATAGTAGGACCCTTAGCTTTTTAACCGAGATTTTTATTCGAGATCTCGTCTGGGTCCAATCTCCATCAAAAACATATTGAAAAATCAAATTCCGAGAGGGGTAGTAGGGACCAATTAATTTTAAATATATTATTATTTTTAGAAATTAAAAGAAAAACCTTTCTTTTCTTTTTGATTTTTTACAATTTTTTGCAAAATCAAATATTCCACAAAATATTTTACGAATTTCAACAACAAAATATGTTTGATAAATGTGTTTTACTATTAATTCATTTTCATGTTTGTAGGAAAGTTCGAACATGGTTGTGGAGAATTTTGAGTCTCCATATCGTTTTTTAGTATCTTTAAAAATTTCCTAAAAATAAAATAAATTATGAGAGTTTTGTTGAAAAATGAGAAACACTAAAATATTTTTAGCGAATGCCTAAGGTCGTGGATGTCGATCCGTAAATGTCAAGATGCACATATGGTGAATGTCAATTTTCCCCATGTGGTGGATAGATTTATTGTGAATTATCCCATGTGATGAACTGTTTCTTTGAAAACTGTCCTGACACGCTAGCCTAAGAGCAGAGGTGGGTCGGAATTCCGATTTCCGACGTTTTTTCCTTTTGATATCAGAAAAAAAATTCGATTTCTGACTTTTGAGACAGTTCCGATTTCCGGCTCTTCAAATTTCTTACTGTTCCGAATGATTTCCGACTGTTCCGACCCACCTTAATTATAGGTGTTGAGTAGTCATATGTACTCTATAATGAGATTATCTCAGATAACAAAACGTTTTTTTTATTCTCTGAAATTTTCTAGTAAAAGTTTTCGTAGTGCTACCTCACCCAGTAGTGCTTCCTACTCACCAAAAATCCCTAATGGACATTTGTCATGGGGTCCGAAAGAGTTTTTAATTAAAAAAATTTTTACTTCTAAAAGTTTAAATAATTTTGGTGCATTATTTTTGAAAATTTGCATTTTTTTTTCATTAAGATCAATATCAGCGATCCTTATAACTTTAGGATCCTCCTTTTTAATAATTATTAAACAATCCTCATTCAAAAATGTTTCAGCAATTTCTGGGACACATTGAATTTCTTTATTTTCCTTAATAAATACGTGTTGAAATTGAAATGTTGGGGGTTCTTCTTTTTTAGAAGCAAATTTTTTTTTCTCGAATTTTTCCGTCTTTTTTGTGAGCGATTCTTTTAATGCTTCTTTAACTTGATTAAGATCTTCCTTATCTATTTCTTTCCTAAATACAAAATATATTTTTCTATATTAACATAAAGGAGGGATATTGAGAAATTAGGGCCAGGAGCGGGCGCAAGAGACAATCTCCAAAAACGCAAAAAACTCAAAACGCAATGCGCCCACCCCTGAGTGGGACTGAAATAAAAGGCAGATTTTGCCTAGACAGACCATTGGGGCTGAAAAAAGTTGTCTTATACTTTAAATGAGGTATCGTTCCCTCTGATAGGGTTGTTCGAGATTTCTCAATGTCGACAAGAATGAAACTATCCCAGGCCAATTTGGATTGGACTAGCCGGATTAGTATGATCCAATTAAACAATATATCTCTTTCAAAGAAATTTTTTTAAAATTTACTTACAAAATCATTCCCAAAATTTCCCTTCCAAGTTTTTTCCTATCTGCCCGTTTATCTTCAATAGCCTTTAATTCTTTTGATCGTTCAGCGACACTGTCACTCTTTGTTAATTCAACATTAAAATATTCTTCTTCTTTTTTGGCAGTTTCTTTTTCTTGTTTTTCATCCTCATCAGAAGCTTAAAAATTTTATTATTTTTAACTGGAGGAATTTAACGTAGTTTTATTTATTTAATAAACTCTCGTTAAAAACCGCTAATATTCTAGCATACTTAATGAACGCCATTCTTCATTTATTAAGTAAAGACTGATTTTTACAAATGCGGGGACATTTCAGATTTGCTCGTACTTCATAAAGGAGATCGGTCGGAATTCAGAGTTCCGACACTATCGTCATTTCCGACCGTCCCCTGATCCTGATTTTTTTCATTTCTCTAATTATGGCTTTAACATTTCTGATTTTTTTTGCTCGTAACGGAAGTCAAATTATGTTATGTTTGACTTATGTTAAATTATGTTAAATTATGTTAAATTATGTTATGGGCATCCAAGCACAGATTTCTACTCAAATTAGAAGTCAAAAATCGAAATTCCTGCCCCATTAAATTACCCAATTAGTAGATTACCTTGTAATGAATATGAAATTTCTTTTTTATTTGGTTTCAAAATTTGCAAAATTTCTAAACAATCTTTGGCCACAATTTTCCTGTTTAATTGTCCAGTTTCTGAAATTTTATTCATTTTTTTATTAATTTTAAATAAAAATAATTATTTCCTATATGCCAAGGATGGGTCGTCTCAAGGTATATGTCAGGGTAAAAAAAGCGTGTCGGTTTCGACAGTAAAAAAATTTAGGGCTTCGGGAACCCGACCCATCCCTTGACATTACAGTCCGTAACATTTATTTGAGGAGTCTATTGCCTCTTCGATAAAACGATTTATAAGCTTCGACCCCAAAAAATGTTAAAAAATCCAAATGGCCAAATTTAGCCTAAAAGTCTGGGGTTTGAAACATTTGGAAAAAAATTTGAGCGAATGGATTCTAAGATATTGGATTCTAATATGGATCTAAAAAAGTTAATATGATATTCCATTTAAAATTGGATTCTAATAAACATCTAATACTGTAAAGCATATAGCTATTTATTTCCTAAGGCTATTTAGTAGGATGCGTTATCTACTCAAGATGCTGGTTCACTCCCATCCGCCGAATGACCTTTTGCACAGCTGAAGGAGAGAAATAACTATAGCCCAGCTCTTTACTATACATTATGAGATACGATTTTTCCATTCCCAAGGATGTTTTAAAAATGAGGTCTGACTGTATTTTTAGTTAAAAGAAAACAAACCTAAATCAGCCCAATTACTAAATAAATTGTTACATCCACATCTTAAAATGTTTTCCAATTCATCATGATCAAATTCTTTTAATTTTTTATTTTTCAATTTATTTCCCCACTCCTTTAAAATTTGATCGCAATGCATGCTTTCATCTGTTTTTGTTCCTTGAACAAAATCTTCATATATCCTCCAGGCTTCTTTGTCTTCTTGTGTTAAAAGGACCTCCGGGACATACCCAATAGGAACTAATTGGTGTCTAAATAGGAAAAGAAAAAAATCCTCTCGAAGAGTTAAAGTTTCTTCAATTTTGAATTCTGATCTGTTTAGCAGTCCAAATGTGGCAGAATACAAATAACGAAGAAGGTTGGCTGTTAAATTTGGAAAAAAATTATTTTTTGATAAATTGATATTTTGTTGGAAACGTTGTTGGAACCGAAAAGGAATCTGACTAAAGGACTGGAAAAATTCTGACTGTAGGACTGGAAACCATAAAATCCTTGAGCAATTGAACTTTCCAATGAAGCTTTATGAATTTATTTAAGGACGAAGTGAGATGAGATCCAGCTGGTTAGCATTTAAAACTTTTAATAGGAGGGGAGGGAGTTTAAGGAACGGGGGGGGGGTCTAACTGTAGGACTATAATTGGAAGGGTCTAAGGGGGGGGGAGGGGTGGATTAAGGAGAGGGTTTAAGATTTATTAAATGAGAAATGAAAGAAACGGCCCGGTATCTCGGTCGATAGAATATTTGTACGTGGTGATCAGAAGCACCTAGCTATAGCTGCCAAGAGGTAGAAGGATCGATGCCTTCTCGGGGTCGGCTTTTTTGGATTAAATGGGAGCTCTATTTCAACCGTGTGTTATTTTAAAAATTTATGTACTGAAGCAATATCATACAGCCCCTTCAATTAAAACTCACCAGCAGTTTTAGTTATATATTTGAAAAGTATCATAAAAATTTGTTGAATTAAATGTCTATCATTTATTTCTTTTTCCGTAGGGGCACACCAATTTTTGAAGCCATTGGTTATAAACCTGTAAACACAGCCCTAAAAATTATTTTGAATATTTCTACTGATTACAAACTTTAAGTTAATTAAAGCTATAGCTATTTTCTCTCCTTCAGCTAGTGCAAAAGGTTATTCGGACGGCGGGGAGCTAACCAGCATCTTCAGTAGACCGGACTGATGTGATATCCATTACACCACGCCGCCTACTGCACAGCTTTAGGAATTAAATAGCTGTAGGCTTTACAATTATAAACAGATTCTCGAGATGGATTTATCCCGTTATCGAGGAAAAGAATATTATTTGCAGCAGGATTATTATAGACAATTTTTGGGGGAAATACTAATAGCTTTTGGAAAAATTATTTTCCCATTTCCTTATTTTGTTTATTTAGCCCATTACCTACCATTGGTCTATATCATTTAATGATTGAGATTTAAAGAGGATTTTTATTTTTTTATTACATATTTATACATCAGGAATGAGTTGGGTTATCTGAAAAAGGATATTCAGAACCCAAATTTTTTTTTCAATTCGTGACCGATCCGAAGTAAATTTTGGAATTCCGACCAGAAACCTGACCCTACTAGGTATTCCCCTTAACCGATTTCCCTAAACAGGCCAATTCTTGATATACAATTAACCTCATTTTTAAATAACCAGCTATGTTTTAATTTGTCTCAGGCGAGTAGTGATGGTCGAGATTCTCGGTTTTCTTTAATTCCCGACCATCACTACGTACGAGAACCTTATTAGGAGAGATCTAAGTGTGTACATATTCAAAGAACGAGGTTTAACTGTTTTAGACTTTTCTGTTTTACCTTTTCTTGAAATGATCCAATCATATTAACTCTGCTTGTAATTTGCATTTGGGTAAATGGCCCAAGTGTGAAACTCCAAAGAACTAGAATTAATATTCCTGATATAGCGAGAAATTCGCGTTTTTCTCGTTTATGTTCTGTCATCTTGTTATAATTTTCCCAAGGTAATACAATTTTGTTTTCTGTTTTTGAAGACAAAATTGTTGTTGTTTCCCCATTGTCTGGGGTTGTTGTTGTTGAATTTGTTTGTTTTAAAATGAAAAGGAGAATTATTAAGAAAATTACTCCTTTTTCGAATAAATTCAAAAAGGAGAACATCTAAAATTTATTTTAAAAAATTACAGGTAGATGGACTTAGTATATCGTCTGTTTATTAAGGAAAAATTAAATTACCGGATTTCAGGAATACACAAAAAATTTTCAATGGATTACTTATCCAACAAATGTCGTAAATTCCCAATTTTCAGGAATTGGGGAACGACAGGATCACCTATACTTTCTGGCACTTTTTTTGCTCCCATGGCTTCAAATGAAGTATTAATCAAAAACCTCAGTGTTGGTAACGATTTTTAACTAAAAGAAGGTAAAAATCCCTTCCATAATTTTTCTATTCTAAAGCATATATTAATCCCTAAGGATATGAAGGAGGTGGCGAGGTTGGATAAACATGAGTCCGGCCAAGGAAAGATGCTGTCCCAGCTGCAATCCAACTTTGTTCTATTATATCTCTATCCAATGAATTTTACATGGGAATGAATATAATAAATCATAGAGATCGGCGGGGTCTGGAGGCCTGGGTTTTTTCCTGTACACAGAGTTCAGGCCCAGGCATTTTTTGACCTCCCTGGGTTTTTCCTGGGCCTGGGTTTTTCCTGGACTACAGGCCAGGATCCGGCCCAGGTCAATAAATGAACACCCAGAGTCCAGGAACAGGCCCAGGCTTTCCAAAAATCTCGACTTCTAAAAGTCAAAACAACAAGAAGGCTGCCAAGAAGGCTGCAAACATGCCTAATTAAAAAACGGTAAAGCGGAGAGCTATAGAGGGCGACTAAAGTAGGATTTAAACAATCTAAAACAAGTAGTTGGCTTTGTAAAACATACATATAAAAAAATTTTTTTTGCAAATAAAATAAAATAAAAATTCCTCTTTTAAATAAAATGGTATTTAATTTATTAAAGGGCAATGGAGAAAATCGAGAATTTATTTACGACTTTATTCAAGCATATGCCCAATGGCAAGGCGTTAAAAATTGATTTAAAAATTTTAATATTTCTTTAGCCTCCTCTCTCTCTCTTTAAAAATCCCCTCTAGCCATTGACAAAAATTTACATCGCTAAAAAATTCTTCCTCTATTCCTCCCTACTCCCTCCCGTCCTCTCTCCCTCCCTCCTTTCCCTCCCTCCCTCCCTCCCTCCCTCCCTCCCTCCATCCCCCCCAAACCTCCCTCCCCTCCTCCACTCCCCCTCCATCCCCACATCTCCCTCTTCCTCCGCTCCCCCCCCCCACCTGCCTCCCTTCCCCCCTCCCCCCTCCCCCCCTCTCTCTCTCTCTCTCTCTCCCTATTCACAGTCTTCACGTGAGGCCTCGAGGGCTGCGAATGCTTTGTTTAAATTAAAGGGCAACTGAAAATCAATTAGAATGGGGAATTGAAAAGGAATTTCAACAATCAATAGTCTACATTAGAGATTAATGAATTAAATTTAAATAAATAAATTTGGGTTGTGGCGGGTCTCAGCTGTAAATAAATCCGTGGGATTGAAGGATTACAAATGAGGTTGCCTGTTATTAAGGGCATGTTAAATTTAGGGATTTAATCGGAAAATCCTATTTTAATAATGAGTTTTTTTCAATTAAGTTCGAACATTTGGCAATGACCCTTGAAAATCAATCATTAGCAATTTGACACTGATTAAGTGACATTTGACACTGATGTCAATGTCAAAATCACACACACACACACACCCAAATTGACACTAATCTACATTAAGGCGGCCGAGCCCCTCGTAAAAACTAACAAAAGATTGGTTTGGGCATGACCCTGAGTGCACTCCAATGTAAAAGTTTGTTAAGACTACCAGATTATAAACAAAATTCCAAAAAATCCAGACAAACAAGGAAATTCCAAAAAAATATTTAAAATAATTTATAAAAAAATATTAAAAGATAAATAAAAAAAGCCAGACAATCTTATGATTTTAAAGAATTTTTTTCAATTTTGGAAATTGACTAGACAATTGAAAAATTAATTTTTAATGTCTGACACATTTATTTAAAATTTTTTATTGTCTAAAATTTTTTAAAAATTGATTTTTTAAAAATTAAATTTTAAAGGAAAGTAGACGAACAAAATTTAAGGGCGCAGCAAGGAGGAAATTTTTTAAGAGGAGATAGAAATTTTAAAAAATATTTGTTAATAAAACATTTATAAACAATTAAAGTTTTTCTGTTACTCGAAGCCGTCAATGGGCAAAAGTTTTTTATTTTGTGATTTTCGTCTTTTTTTAGTCTTCTTACATGGAAAAGTTAAAGTTTTAAGGGCAAATTCTCCACATTTCTGAACAAAAATTTTATTTCAATTTAAATGGGAAACCCCCTCCCCCCTCAATTACCCTCCCTCAAATAAAGCCTCCTTCCGATTAATTACCTCTCTTCAGCGAGAGGCGGAAACAACAATTACCCAGTGCATCTATTCAAGCATACAACGATGTTTAGAATGCATTTTTAAACTTTAGATAGCTACTGGATGGGGAAGGTGTTCGCCTCCCATTTTAAATAAACCTTGATCTTAGATACCCTTTTTCCTTCTTCAAGAGGTGTATAACATTCCCGATTTCCCGAAATCGGGAATTCCCCTCGTTTTTTGGTTCGGGAATTCCCGATTCCCAAAACCAAGAATTTTATTTTTGTCGGGTGCCGTTTCCCGAAATCGGAAATTTTGTTTTCTTGTCTGCAGCAGTGATGGGAAAGTTCCAAAATTTCTCTGGAACTAGTTCCAGAACTAGGTTTTTAATTTTTTTAGTAGTTAAATAAACCTTGATCTGGATGGGGAAGATGTTCGCCTCCCATTTTAAATAAACCTTGATCTTCTGGAATTCGGAACTGGAACTGGAACTTTGCCCATCACTGGTCTGCAGTATACCTGATGTATAGAGTTCTGACATTATATCAATTTAGATTTTTGTATTAAAGCCCTAACATGAAAGGCTTATTAGATTGAAGTCTAGGGGATGGGTAAAAAACAATGTGGAATTCTCCCCAACAACAATTTTCTAATTATTAATTTCAAAAAAAAAAGTTTTTTTTCAATTTTTAGATTTTTTTAAAAACTTTTTATAAAATGCTTAATAAAATGCCCTACACATTTACGTAATATGTATATTTTTATATTTTAAATTCAAATAAACATCCAAACACACACATATTTAACCGTTTAACTTCTTGGACATCCCAAGTTTTAATTAGCATTTATTTTTATTTATTTTTTGTTGTTGCCAGTCTTTAAAGGAAAATCGATGTTAAATGCTTTTTTAAATAAAAAAATAAATTTAGTCGGGTCTAACTTGTAGGCACACACCCTTGGGGTTGAAAATAGTGTACCTTAAGGGGTATCGCTTAGATAGATCTGCCATTTAGTGATCAACAAAATTAAAAAATTACGTGTTTGTACAAACAAATGAGGTTAAGTGTAGGCCCACCTACTCGGAACAGTCAGTGGTGTCGGAAATCGGAACTGGCTCAAAAGTCGGAAATCGGAATTCCGACCCATCTCTGCTACAGACGACAATTCCAAACGAAAAATTCAATTTATCGGTGTTAGGACATACGTCCCATGAAAGTATATGCGCCTAAAAATAACTTCCGGGTTTCGTCATGGGACGCATATACCTCTACTACATGAGAGAATTAAAGACGTTCCCTACTAAAAAAAGGTTAGTCTTTGGCTAAAACTAGCCAAAGACTAACCTCTACAAACTTTTCTATGGATCCGGTTTCAGGTCGAACAAAGTCCGGGTTTCGATATCTACTTTTAGATAATCCATGTAATCCTCTCTATCCTTGATGTCCAATGCCAAGTTCCTCCCAAATAATTTCTACTTAATAAAAATTCATTTGTCCATAACCGTGTCCTTCTAAACAATATTTAACCCTCTTCAAAAAATTATAAAAAATCTTTTTATAAAAATTTATTTTTCCATATTTTTTGACAAAATAAATTTCCAAGTTTTTACCCAAAAAGAAAGTTTTTGTTTTTTTAATGTAAATATTTTTTTGCATTTTTATAAAAGAGGCGCTCCAACCGAGAAAGTAATTAACTATTGAATATTTAAAATATACTAAATATTTATGCTTCATTTCCTTATGGATTTGAAAAGATTTTATAAATAAAAGTACTTTTTAAAAAGTTTTTTTGGTTGGTTTATTTAAAAATTATTTTATTTTTTAAAATATTTACTAGATTAAATAGACTAAAACTTGCTATTTTATGAGGCTGTTTAATCTTTAATAATCAGAATAAAAAGGCTTAACTCATCTCAAAAAATTAGACCGTTCACCCATACGTCATCATCTAAGTGTCGCCTATTTATCGCTTTTTTAGTTTCGCTTTCTTCACCGCACTTCCGACCCCGAGGGGTGCAGGGACAGGGCTGGACGCAATTACGGATTGTGAAATTGCGTGGTTACAGAATAATTAAAATCGCGGAAAGCAGTTGCGGAAAATTTTTTTGCGTCCAAACCCGGTTAGGAGAGTCTCGGTCAGTACATATTCTAAAAGCGAGAATAACCAACTTCCAACCTTTTAATTACTTAGAGTTATTAACTATAGGTTAACCGGTACTCCCGGTTTTCGGTTAATCCAACTTTTAGACAAATACCGGTTTTATTTTGGGGGAATTTTTAATAAAATCACTCATTTTCAAAAGTTTTGGGTTTTTTAATTTTGTAAGAACGGTTAATTTTTGGCAAAAAATATCACAATTTTTGGTTTTAAAATCGGTCGTGAACAACCCCCTACTTTTAATTTTAAAAATTCACTAGCCACAACTCTAACCCAAATTTTTTTATTTTTTAACAATAAAAAACTGTTTATACCCAAAATTAGTCAACTCGAGAAAATTTTTTACTTAAATAATAACAAATTTAAAAAAAAATAAAGGGGATTATTGCCAAAAAGAAGAGAATTTCTTTTTTTCCCTCCTCACGGGAATATTTAAAATTGATAAATATATTTATTGGACAGACTTTAAAGACTTCAAAAAGGGAATTTTTTTGTTAAAAAAGAAAGGCAATAATAATATAAAAATGATTAATAAACGAAAAAATCGTTCAGTATATTTTTTGTAAAAATTTAAATAAAAGTTATTTTTAAATAAATTTTTTATCCTTTTAATTTTATTTTAGTTGGGTTAATTAATTGGTTTAAATCTTAACTAAATTTCAAATTTCTTAAGCTTTTTTTAAATTAATTTTTTTATTATCTTTTAATACCTCATCTTAATTAACTTAAGATTGTACGAGGTAATTAGACAAGGCAATCAAATTTTGGCGCGGCGCTTCAAACGCCAATTTTTCATATAAGCACGCCAAATGCCATAGCGCCTGATATAAAAATCTCGAACATTTTTTGAGCAAAAAGTAAGAGGTTGTTACCAGAGCTGTTTCGAAATTTCGATTTTCGATTTCGATTTTCGATTTTCGAGGGTTTTTTCCTTTCGATTTTCGATTTCCGATTTTCGAAATTTTGTGATATTTTCGATTTTCGTTTTTCGAGGTTATTTTTCTTTCGATTTTCGATTTTCGATTTCGAAGATTTTGAAAAATATTTTCGATTTTCGATTTCGATATTTTTGGATTTCTTTCGATTTTCGATTTTCGATTTCCGATTTTCGAAGATTTTTTTGTTTCGAAACACCTCTGGTTGTTAACCCTTCCCGTTTACCCACGAGTAAGAGGTGACGGAAGGGGAAGGAGCATCTTTCACCGTTTTTATGAAATTATCCCCTCATCCTTTCCTCCACTCCCCTTGCGTTTGTCCATCTACTCATTTTTGACTCCCAATCCTCTAAAATTTTAAAAATCTACTATCAAGAATTCCTAAAGGAATTTCAGAGTTATACAAACAATAAATAATTATTTTCAAATTAATTTAGTTAAATGATTTTCTTTCTTTTTAACTTGAATCTTTTAATTTTATTTTTATTTATTAATATTTTAAATTCGTTGCCTTTTCGAGAACACCAAAGTGCAACAAGTGTTGATAACGAGTTTGTAGATAATAATGATGTTGATTATGGTAATTAAAAAATATTTTAATATAAATTTGGAATTGATATTAAATTACCTTTGTCTGAAGGTGGAAATATGCCGAATAAATATTTTTACAGAAATTAAACCGATAGTCCGAAACAAAAATCTTTTCGTCTTTTGGGTCAGTTTTCAGCCACACAATTACATATTATTCAAAAATTCTTTTTATAATTTCGGCGTGCCCTAATTTAATTGGAAATAAATTTGAATATATTTTAAAAAAAATTTGGCATAGGAAATTATTATTACGTTAACAGTCAGACCTTACATGTTATGTCCAAGGGTTGTCCGATGTTGGCGTACAGGGTGAAGGACCGGAACCGGAACCAAAAAATCCCGGAACTTCCGACCTACCGTAACCGGAACCTCCGGCGAAGCTCTACTAGCCGGGCTATTATGATCCAATTAGAGACTTTTAAACTATAATAACACGTTACACAACAACTTATGTTTACATCCTTGGCCTGAAAACATTGTACAAAATACCGAGGTGTACACACATTTGGGGGTATCATTAGACAGCTCCCCTTCCAACCATTGCCCAATAAAATTTAGAAAGAGTTTTAAAAAAATTTTTTTCTCAAAGGCATTTTGCATATTTTTCATGAACAAAAACCGGAAGGTGAGAGCACTACCGACAAACCCTTCCCAGCTTTTGATTTTATGAATAATATTAAAAATGAAAATAATCAACAATCTAAAGTTTTTTTTAATTTTTTAAATTTCAAAAAAATTTTCTGAAGGAAAAACCAAAACATTTAAATAATTGTACTACTCAAGTACAAATAATTGATAAATTACTTAATGGAACAGGCTACAATAAATATAGAATACCTGGTAGAAAATTTAAAAAAATACATATATTTAATTTTTAATTAGTCTGACGTCACTTGTAGATACTAGAGTTGGGCGGGGTCGGACAGAATTATCCCGGTTTTTTGAATTCCGATCCCGATTTTACGTCGGGATCCCGATCCCGCCCAGTTCTACTAGATACATCTCCTTTGGAATTAACTCCTCGAAATCCCTTTACACATTAAGTGACCCCCCAAATTTTAAAAGACATCTTAAAATGAGTGTATCTACTAATGGGAGTCTCTTAAAACGAGGTATAACTTAGACTGAGAATATCGCTGAAATAACCTCGCTAATCTATTCATGGTTGTTGGTTTCAACCTGAACCTAAAAATCGAAAATTTTCGGTTCGATTAACTGAAGAATGTGATGAAACCGACAACCTTCCAGTGACTAACCAAGAAATTAATTTAAGAAATATATTTATTTTTAATTAAAGTCGGACCTCCTTTTTGATACACTGCTTAATCTGAAAAAATTATTTCTTATAATGAGGGGTATCTTAAATAGAGAGTATAGACTAAACCCCTGCCAAGTGGCCAAACAACAGATCTTTTAAAAGGCCACTAAGTGAGTTAGTGGATTTCGAAGAGATAGGATGATTTTTCAGTTCCAAGTATGTTAAATAGAAGTTATCCAATATTGAGTGTATTTTATAGTGAAGTCAGATTATTAATTTTTAAGCTGAGAATGGTGTTGATGTTGGTATTGAATTTTGGATTCAAGTAAAAATAATTTTTTAATTTTTAATTTGACAAAATATTTTTTAGGCAATAACAGAAATTAATGAAATTACAAACGATTTTGAAATGGATATTTATATTAATGAGGTAAATTTTGAAAAAAAAGAAATTTTAATTTATAGGGGAGGGATTTTGTGTATAGGGGGAAGTAGTCCCAGTCAGTCAACGCTCCTACGACCGCCTAAATTTTTTTATTAAACGCTTTCGCTCATCACGTACAGGTGCATAATCCGGCTTCACTATCTGGATACTGCCGTCGCTTTTTCCATAGATCTTAAGCCCCTAGCAAGCGTCTTAAATAATGTTTGGGGCCCGGTCCTGTCCGAAAGATCTAGTCGGTTATCGAATTTGGCCCGAAAAAGACTTTGTCGCTCCGGCCCGAAAAAATTACTCGAACGTCGGCCCGACTCGAAAACTCCAACCCTAGTCTTAAATACTACCAGTTTAGATGGATCTTCCTTTCTTCCTTAAATAAATTATTTTTTAAAAAATCTTTGATTTAATATTTTTTATTTTTTAGATGTGGTTAGATCCTTCTTTAAATTTTGAAGTAAAATATTTAATTTAAATAAAAAATAAAATTTTTAATAATTTAAAGCATATGAGTCCCTGTAAACAAAATTTAACACTTAGCCATCAAGTTTTGGAAAAGTTGGTTTTTTAGTTAATAAATATTTAATTTAAAATTTTAAAGGCTTTGGTCACCTAATTCTTGTTTTATTAATTCCAAAGTTGCTCAAATACATAATTCTCCTTTTCAGTTAGAAAAAAAATTTTTTTTAATTTAAATTTAGAGTTATCTTATCCTCATTAAAAGATAATGATGTTATCTTATCCTCATTGGAGTTATCTTATCCTCATTAAAAGATAATGATGTTATCTTATCCTCATTGGAGTTATCTTATCCTCATTAAAAGATAATGATGTTATCTTATCCTCATTGGAGTTATCTTATCGGAGTTATCTTATCCTCATTAAAAGATACCCCCCTCCCCTCCCACCATTATTAATTATATTAATTAGTGTTAGGCAAATGGATTTTTCCGGTACCGGTACCGGTAGTACCGGAAAGTACCGGTACCGGACGAGTACCGAAAATCCCAAAATCTGACCGGTACGGTACCGGTACCGGTAGTACCGAAAAGTACCGGTACCGGTTAGTACCGGTGAAAAATTTCCGGTACTACCGCGGTACTCCGGTACTCACGCTAAAATGACATAATATCAAAATATGGACTTATAGATGTACTAAATGATGTGAAACTGTTCGATATAACACTATAGGATCGTTGTTAGTAGGAATATCAATTGATCTTAGGGGATTAAGAGGGATATCGGGGGATTTCGATGGATTTTAGCGGATTAAGAATGATTTATGAGATGTATAGCCTTCTAACTTCTTTATCCCTCAAAAACACATATCTCTAAATCCACGATATCTACTTTATTCTTTCAATATCACCCAAATCTTCTGATATCCCTGCCAAAATCCTCCGATATCCTTCCTAATCCACTTATATATTAATAATGACAAATCAACCGGTATCTCACTTAATCCTAATATCCTTAAAATCTTCCTAATCCCTCTATATACTTTTAAACGTAACAAATCCTCTGGTATACTTCTTAATCCTCGCAAATCCATTTTATACCTGTTAATCCGCAAATATCCTCTTAAGAGCTTTTAATTTCGCGGGATATATGTATGCGGGATATCAAAGGATGTGAGTATTCTTAGTATTCTTAACTTTAAATTTCGATTTTTGATAGGGGATATCAGGAATTTGAGGAGATGGACCCTGAAATTCCAAAACAATAAGATTTTGGAAGGCCAATAAGCCAGATTTCTTCTTGTTATAGCGCCGCAGGCAAAAATTTTCTATTTTTGATTGGCCTCCGGCGAAAATTCTAGGATTTTGGAAGTCCATATGATAATATTTTCCATTTTTTCTTAGAATTTTCCAGTACCGCGGTAGTACCGCGGTACTGGAAAGCTGACCGGTACGGTTCCGGTACCGGTAGTACCGAAAAGTACCGGTACCGGTCAGTACCGAAAATCCAAAAATCTGACCGGTACGGTACCGGTACCGGTAGTACCGAAAAGTACCGGTCCGGTACTGACGGTAGTACCGCGGTAGTACCGAACCGTGCCTAACACTAATATTAATTATACCTCAGCTTTTTACTTTGGTTGGTCACTGGGTGGGTGAGAGGAGTTCGAGAAGAGATGGCTAAGCAATAACCTTTATTTAAGATACACCTCATTATAAGTACCCTCAATACAAGATACAATTCAATTTGAGACACGTCTTTTAGATTTGTTAGATAATTGAGTAGGTGAAAGGTGTTGAGGAAGAGATATTTAGGCGATACCCTCTATGTAAGAGACACTTTATTATAAGATACAATTCCCCGAAAAATATATCTATTAATGAGGTTAGACTGTATTTAAATTTAATTTTTAAATATTTTTCAGAAATATATTTTTAATGTTATATCCAAATGGGACACTTTGGGTCAATTATGTTAGTTTCCTCTAATTAAAATATTTTTAAATTGTATTTAATTTAAAGCGTGTTAGAATTAAAGGCCCCTGTGCAATGGATTTGTAAGTATTAATAGCTTAAAGTATATCGTCTAGATTAATATTAAATCCTCCAGTGTTTAACCTTGGACAAGTTTAGGTAGTAAAAATCTTTATAGAAATTTGCTTTGGGTCGGGAGTTCTCTGATTTAATTCGTTAAAAATACATAAAACTGTTGATTTGTGTACCTATTTATTATAATTTACCTATGTCCGCAATTGTTATTCCTCAAATTAAAATTAAATTGAATTTTAAGAGGATAAAATACAAAGTACAAACATTTACTATATTATTATTAATCGTAAATTATATTTAGGATATACTAAAATTAAAAATTTTAAATTTTTTAAAGAACCAATTTTCCAATGGATATACAAACTTGCCATTTAATTTATGAAAGTTTTAATTATAATAACCAAGAAGTCCGTATGCGTTGGAATCCGGCAAATCCCAACCCTGTTTACCCCATTGGAAATATTTTATTACCCGATTTTAATCTTATGAATATACAAACTACTTTAGTTGTTGAGGTGAATTTAATTTAAAAAATTTTTTTATCTTTACTGTTTTTATTTGTTGGAAAATGCTGATTGTCGAAATTAAGATTTTCGAAATCTTGATCGATTTTAAAGTCTGTTTTCTACGGGTTGGGGCCTCTTGGGCTTTTTTCGGGCCAAACCAGGACCCGACCCTAATCAGGTGTGTTCTTATGTTATCGAATATGAGTTGTTTTTAAGTTAAAGTATTTCTAATGATCTAGGATTTGGTTAGCGGATGGGCCAATCAAGTCATTCGATGAAGCTGACCCGAAAGGCTCGATAACCGGACCCCAACCCTATTTCTAATACATACATAGTAACAGACCTGTCTGTTGATCATTAATTTTAAATTGCTGTTCACGAAAAACTTAAGATCGAAAGGAAGGTAAGGACCAGGCTAGGGCCGACTTTTAAAATTTTTCTTTTTGATTCTAAAACAAGTCTGGGTATTGGAAACTTTGAAACTTTGTTTAGAAGCCAGAAGAGCGAACAATTAATGTTTCAGATCACATAACAAAACTTAGGGTTAAAACAAAGCGTGAACATTCCCAATTTAAAAATTTTATTTTAACCTAATTTTCCATTTAAAAAATTTTTTAGCCTTATCCTGCAGGAATGTGGGTATGTAAATTAATTAAAATTTTAATTTAAATATAAAATTAAAAAAGGATGAATTACACGTTAAATTGTCTTTTGAAAGGGTTTTTTAATTAAATTAATTTTAAATTAAAATATTTTAGAGGTATATTTGGTATTTTTTACAAGCTTATGTACCTACATATTTAACCATATTTATAAGGTAAATAAAAATTGTTTGAATTAAAAAATAATTTTAAAAAAATTTGAAAAGCTGGGTATCATTTAGTCTTGGACCTAAAGCAATTCCGGCAAGAACTATGGTAATTTAAATTTTTCTAATAAGATAAGACAACCTTCCTAAACCTTATAAATCAAGTATAATACTGAAGAAATCAAGATACTCCCTTGTGATCAAAATTTGGGCTATCCCTTGGACATCTCCCACCCCTCCCCCCTCTAACCTCGTTTACCATTTAAATCTTAAAAAACGTATATCATAGACGGGGGTGTATCTACTTCTAGATGTGTATCATATAGTGAAGTACAACTGTATCGAATAGTTGACTTTTTTATGATTTTCAGGATTAAAGAAATTTTGGACATTAACTCCGAAGAATAGAACCAAGATATGAGTTTTGAAAATCAAACCTTCCCCTAATAATTTTTAAATGTAGTGGCGTAGAGAAAAAATAGAATTAGATAGCTTTCTGAATTTCATTAAGATTGAGTATATAATTTAAAACCTAAATTTTAAATATATTTTTTTATTAAGCTTGGAGTCAACGCGCTTTTGGTTAGTTTATCAGCTTTAATTTAATTTTCTTTATTTTATTTTATTAAGGCAATGATTTTTCAATTTGGCAATATTATGAGGCAAAATAAAATTTTTTAAAAAATTTAATTTTAAAATTTTCTAGAAATTTGCCTCGTGTCTCCTATGTAAAAGCAATTGATGTTTGGATGCTTGTTTCAATGTCTTTTGTTTTTTGCAGTTAATTTTAATTTAAAAATATATTTTAAAATTAAATTTTAGGTTTATTAGAATTGGCAATTGTCGGGTTTAAAGTTAGGGAAAAAAGTGGAGGATCGAAAAAGAATAGCGGAATTAATGGTAATTTTTGAACTAAATATGAAAAATTATTTAATTACAATCTTCTCGAAAGACGATTTTTTGTAATTAAATGAGTTTTGAAATGTGTAGAGTTATTAAATATTTTTACGCAGATGTAGCAGGAGAGGGGTCTTTCAAGTTCTGTCTTCCATCTTTTTAAAAAGCGTCAAGGCCAGAGCTGTCCGCAATTGCGGATTGCGTTTTTTGATTTTAAAATTAAAATCGCAGCTGCGTAAAATTTTTTTCAATTGAGGACACCCCTGGTCAGGGCTCTTATAAAAAATTTCTTTTATTAAGCGTTATTAAGTCAAGATACGCTCATTTATTAATTGCCTAACTATTCTGAGTAATTATTGTTTCAATTATTCACAGGGATTTTTCAAATTTTTTTTAATAATTTATTTTTAAATAATGAGGGAATTACAAAAATTTTACATATTAAAAAAAAAAATTTTTTTTTAGTGCCAACAAAATACAAAAAAACGACAAATTTTGGAATTAAAAAAGAATTAAAATTTCTAAGATTTCCAACATTTTTATGTAAAAATAACAAAAATAATAATAAATTAAGAAGAAAGAGCGATGTAGAAGAATTAAATGATAATTTTAGTGGGGATGAATTATCTCCTAAATTTGGCCCAGCTGCTGCTTTACAAAAAGGAACAGAGAGACGCTTTATGTTCCCGTTAATTTTTCTTTATTTTTTTCTAAATTTGGGTTAAATTTTTTTTATTTTTCTAAATCAAATACCGATATTTTTTGAGTGTGGAAAGGGGAATTTTTTAAAATTAGCACTCATTATTCTCTGTGAAATTGTTGATTTTTGATTATTAAAAATTTTAAAAGAGAACGTTAAATTTTTCCCAGAAATGGCAAAATAATTTATTTTAGTAGATTAAAACAAAAATTTATTTTTTGAATTTCTCCAAAAATATTTTTCATTAAAAAATAATAATTTTTTTCAATTAATTTTCCGGGTTCCAATTTGCCGACATTTTCAAATTTCTTGGACCCGTATGTTTTTATGACCTTTTTTATACCCGAACCCGGTATTTTCAAAATTTGAATAAACCTTAAAGCCTCTCAGAAGCCCAAGTTCTGAGCTACAGAAGTTGCACAAGTACTCTAAGTAAGGCCCAGTGTCTAACTAGGGTCTAACTATACTAAATACCAATCCGTTTCCCAAAAATATTTTTTAGATTTTCCATTGTTTAAAAAATTTTATTATAGAGTAAACACAGAATTTGTTGTTAGCAATTTTCCAACGAGAAGCTCAGCGCTACCTCAACAAAAATATCACCAAATACCTTTTCTTTCATATATTTTAATGCCATTTACAATAATTTTAACACCCTTGGCTAATGCACAACCAGATACTATTGATAAAGTGAATTTTTTTAAATAAATTTTTAAAAAACAAAAATCAACTTTGTAAAATTATTTTTGAAATTTTCGACTCAAAATTGACATTCTGGCATAAATAAGAAGCCTAGAAATTGGAAAAGTACCACAATAATTTTTTTAAGTAAGGGTACAGTAGAGGTATTTTTTATGGAGGTATTGGTTTCCAACAGTTAAATCTTTCCTATTTACCGTATTGCCTCTAATAGAAGCCCGTGCTCTAATAAAAGCCCACCCAAGGAGGGGTATTGAAAAATAGAGCCCCGGGCTTCTGTTAGAGGCAATACGGTAAATAATTTGTATATAAAATGAATGTCTTGTTAAAAAAAGATTACATATGTACATGTTTGACTAAAATATTTTTAAAAATAATTTTTTTTAGATATCAAGAATTGCATTTCCAACAATGTTCGCCTTATTTAATTTAA
This sequence comes from Meloidogyne luci, assembly GCA_902706615.1. Lineage (NCBI taxonomy): Eukaryota > Metazoa > Nematoda > Chromadorea > Rhabditida > Meloidogynidae > Meloidogyne > Meloidogyne luci. Next base: position 421,125 of record CACSLI010000133.1, on the reverse strand, counting down.
GTTTTTCTTTATTTTTTTTTTGATATTTAAGAAGAATTATTTTAAAAAAAACAGAAATAAATTATAAAAAATAATCTTTTTTAGATCGTTTATTGGTCATATTATGGGAGAAAAGCTGCTGAAGCTAGCACAAAAATGATGTCGAATGGAGGGGCGTTGTTTAACAATTAAATTTTTTTATTTGAGGAAATAAACGATTTTTAAATTTTAAATTAAAAATAAAGAATTATTAATATATGTGTGTTTTTACAATTCTATCTGACCCAAACAAACTGAAAAAAAATAAAAGATAGGGTCTTAGAACTGTCAAAAATTCATGGTCTTGGGGCTAACATTTTCTTTTGTTGACAGTTTGTAATAATTTCTTCTAATCTGCAAAAAATAAAAGTCTTGCCTGTGTGCTGAATAGGATAGAGGACCGAAGTCCTCCAAGTCAGATGAGAGCATTGGAAGAAATTTTCAAATAGTTTTTCGGAAGAAAAATTCCAGGGGGGTTGACGGGTAATCCTAGTGCTGAATTTTTTTATTCACTTCCCAGGAAAATAGAAAAAAATTCTTTTCCTGTTCAAAAAGTGATCTTTTGGCGTTTCCTGTAATGGCTGGTTATTGCCAGTCCGTAAAGAACATTAAAAGTTTGGAAGAGATAAAATAATAGGGAAGTTGTGCAAATTATTACGTGAATCGATAAACAATTGAGAAATGATTGGAGGGAATAGACATGGCTGGAAATTTTTCTTTAAAGAAATTTTTGCAGAAAATCTCTGTATAATTAACTCTTACTGTATTTTGAGTGTCGTTTTACAAAATAAGAAAATTTATTTTTTTCTTCAAAAATAAAAATATGTATATTAAGTAGTTTTTTGAAAGTCTTTTTACTACATTTTCTTTTTTACTACTCAATTGACACCGCTGCGATAACAACAAAATGACTTGCTTCGCCCGGCTGGTTGATAATAATGACTTGGAGAAGACGACTTTTCTTCTCTCCTTTTTATTCTGCAAACTCTCCCCCTTACCCTTACACTAACTTTCTCCGTCATCACCCCTTACCAGCCGTATGACGCGCTACCTACCACCTTCTCACTCTTTCTGCACCCCTCAATATATCTCTAACCCTTCACAGAGAAGTCCCGCCAGCCTACCCTTTTTTACACAAATTTCCCCACACCCATTCATAGGAAAACAACAGGACCAAAACTAACACTAAAATACACAAGTCTACTACGCCTTTTTGCAAAAGTCATCTTTCTTTTTTTTTTACCCAACAAATGAAGTCTCAGATATCCAACAGCTAATGTCCACTTTTTACACATCCCTTAGCTTTTCCTTTTTTCTAAATTGATCGTGTTTGTTTGTTTGTCTGCCATCCGGCAATCGTCCTTACCCCAGTCGACCCCTTTTTTTACAACTGTCCCTATATATTAACCCCTTTACTCTTCCTCAATCGTTACGCTCGCATGCGCTTCCTGCTAGTGTTTTCCCGTCATCTCTTTTTGCTCTTCCTCCAACAATTCTCTCCGTCTTCAGTGTCCTCCGACCATCCGTCACCACCACTTTCCCCCAACCGCCCAACACCGACCCACAAAACAGCCACACACCAATCCTTTCCAGCCCCACCCACCCATTTTCCTACTACTAGCCCTTCCCTTACCCCTTACCATTTCGCCCCACAACAGCACACAAGTACTTCTTTCTTCATCCGCTCCCCCCAACACTTCCCCCATTTTTTCCATTCCTCCTCCACCATTCTCCTCATTTCTTCCTCTTATCCACTGCCCCAGACCGATCGACCAATTCTTCCGCTGACAACATCGCTTCCCCCAAAATATACACTTTCACCAACAACCACCTCCTTTTTTATCCTTCGTTCCCTTACAATTCCCCCCCCCCTCCCCACCAACACAGCCTCAGTGGTGGGGGTCCTCTCTTTTCGTTGCACCCCTTGTGCCCTTCTTCAGCCCCATCTGCAGCCTTTCCCCTTGTTCGACGCCGCCGACGTGTGCTGATGCAGCTTGGCCCCCTCCCCGGTGTTGGGGTTTCTTTCCCTCTAATTTGTAACGCTACGTAACCTCGGTTTCCTCTTTTTTTCCTTTTAGACCTTTAACCTTCCCTTACACCCTGCCTAAAATGGAACTAATGGTCAAGAGTAGTGAAATTAATTAAATTAAACTTTAATGTAGATCAAGAGTTGTAATATTGTAAAATACAAGTAATACAGCAAAAAAATGTCTTGGAGTCTCTTTAGTGGCATGGGAATGGTGAATTTCAAGTGAGCAAGTTTTTCTCTTATTAACCCCCTCTTTCATTTTATTTCCTGAAAAATCAAAGGTAACCACAATAATTAACCGGGTCGATCCAGATCATTAACCAACCCACGTCTAACAGAGTGGTTTACCTTTGAAAAAATTTTATCAATTTATTCAGCCCAGCAATGGGTTTTCCACCAAATGCACACCAAATTGTTACTATGCAACAGAATGCCCAACAGCTAGCTGCCCAACAACAACAACAGCAGCAACAACAAGCTCAGCAGCAGCAGCAACAACAGGTTATTAAGCGAGAACCAGCAGCCCCTACAATGGCACCATCTGCTGGAGTTCAACAACAATCAAATAGCAGCAATAATTCGGCTTCAGCAGCGGCGGCGGCCGGTAATAAAAAAAGTGAAAGTTTATGAGATTAAATTATTTTTAAAATTAATTTTTAAAATGTTTTTTTAATTTGAGGCAAAAAGAGGGGTGTAAGTTGGGGCAAAAGAGGTCAAAAAATGTAAGGGAAAAGGGTTTGAGAGGCGTGATTTTATTAAGGTCAAAAGAAGAAATATTTAAAAGAAGGGTAGTTTGAAGGGTGTTAAGTTTGAATATGTTGGGGGGAATGGTGGGGCTAATAATTTTTTTCTTCCTTTATTTTTAAGAGTTCATTTGAAATTTTTAAAAATTGTTTTGATAATTTTTGTCGATGAGGAATTATAGGAAGGGTAATATAGGGAGTTCAAATTAACAAGTTTCCATGTTTTTTAAAGTCTGCTATTTTTATCTTTTAAAATTTCTTATCCTTAAAATAGATTAATTAAAAGTAAATTTAAATAGTCTTGCAAAGCTCTAAAAAAGTTGAAATATATCCTGTAAATAAAGGAAATAACTTGTTGGCGCAAAGGGATTTTAACGGGATTTTTTTATTCTTTAGTTAAGTGGATCCGCTCTCAGTTCATTTGTTAAATTCGAGGGAAGTTCGAACCCGTCTGAGTCCCACATTTATTATTGCCTTTATTTATCATTTAAAATTGTTTCTTTAGTTATTTTAAAGGTACTTTTTTAACAAAAAAATTTAATTAAGCTGCTGCAGCACAAAACATGGAGTTTATGGCTACTGTTCAAAACAAAGATTTGCTTGAAGAATTAAAGGTGCAAAGCCAGGCAATTGTTCACAAAACAATTACGAATGGCACTCCAGATGGAAGACAACAGATGATTAGGTGTTCTCGAGATTTAAGCAACAAAAAATTTTTCCTTTTAACTTTTTAGGCATTATCGTTGCAATCGTCATCGCCACCAAGAGAAGTGTCCATTCAAAATGTTGGCAATTCAGTCTGACGACGGCACATTTAAGGTTTTCAGAAGTGGGGAACACAACCATGCTGTGGTGCCGTCAGGTTAAGCAAAAAAAAATTTTGAAAAAAAATTCTGAAAAATTTTGAAAAATTTTTCTTCTAAAAATTCGGAAAAAAATTTTCAAAAAATCAAAAAAAAATTTTTTTTGTTCAATTAAATGATTTTTATATTTCATATGTGACATTGCTCAAGTACATCTCTTCAATTTACAGGTCGGGCGCCTTCATGCCGGGCCCAGGGTGGGTGGGGCTAATCGCTCCCACATCCCTTTATCAATCTTTGCCAATTGCCCATTTTCATTTGCAGGAGGACAGCGAACGAGTTGGATTCCACATGCGACTGTTCGGACTGCAGACGAGTTGGAGACGCTTAGGCAGGTGTGTAAATTTGAGAAAAAAATTTTGGACAGAAATTGAAAAAATCTTTAACAGGGCCAACGCGTGACTGTTCATAAGACGACTTTTCATGGCAAGAATCGTCACTTTCGATGCAATCGACACAGACACAATGAGCGCTGCATGTTTAAATTGTAAGAAATATTTTTTAAAAATTTTTAAAGGAAAATATTTTTTAGATTAGCCGTGACTGAGAATAATGGAACAATTAATGTTTTTCGATCGGGAGAACATAACCATCCAATTCAGCAGATCTCCAACTGCGTTTATTGACTTAGAGAATAAATAAAAAAGAAAAATAAATAAAATGAGAGGGAGAGAGAAAAGAGAGGGAAGAAATGTTTGGGGGAAGTTGGAAAGGAAATAGAAGAGGAGGGGGAGGGCAAAAAAATACACGTTTTTGGGGGTTAAAAATGTTCCAAAAATTCTTTCAAAATATCTGGAAAATATTTTTTAATAATTTTAAAAAATCTCTTCTCTCTCCCAATATTTGCTAAATTAAAATAAAATTACTTTTTTAAATATTTTTTGGTGCTACTCATTGCTTTTTGCGTATGTGTATGTGCCCTTTCTCACGCCAATACATTTATTTTTTAAAATAAATATTTTTAAAATTTAAACTCATTTTTTGTATGATGTACAAAAAACCTTATACATAGGTATACAAAAAACTAATGTATGAGCGAAGCGCCTATCTATACTGCAAAGAGTTCACAGGACAGATGCCTATCTGAGGATTTCTAAACAAAACACCAGAAACAACTTAATTTGTACAAAAATTCTATGTGACTATTCTTTGCCATTTATTTTTTAGGAGAAGAGAAAAACAATAGTAAAGTTATTTTTTAATTTTTGAACAAAAATTTAATTGTAAAATATTTTTAACATTCCTCAACATTTTCTAATCGTTAAAAATTGCTGTCAAATTTGTATCAAACGGATACTAATTTAATAAATACAATTTTTCAGTCCAGATAATTTTATAATTTTAAAAAATGTTATCCTGTGCTAAATTTTAGAATGCTCTGTTTGTCCGCAGCTTTGAATTTTGCGAGACTTTTGGTGCAGTGTTTGGCGTTGTGTTTTTTTAAAAAGAAGTTTTTAGAATTGGTTTTTAGAACAACCGTTAACTATATCTTTTACTGGTGCCCATAACCCCACGCGAAACGCGGTTAAAGATAATTCCTTCGACTCAGCTCGTCGAGCTCTTTCAAATGACACATTATTTGTCCAAATCGGGAGTATGTGTGTTTTGACGGAATTTTCCCACTGTTAACAAGCTGTCCGCATTTTTAGACTTTTTTGCGGACTTTTCCTTTTTTCGGGTTGACTTTCCTCTTGCATAACTTAAACCGGATTAATTATATTAACTATATTTTTATTGGTTCATCACCTTCAAATTGTTTTTTGTAGTAACAGCCAAATTTTGTAATTATTCAGGTTACAATTGTACAAGACGGCAACCACTTCCCATAATTAAAAGAACATTACTTGGTCTGCTGAGGAATCCTTTGATAAAATGATTGTTTTTAATGGTGGCTACGTAACGGAGTTTTTGTTTATCAAAAGCAACTGGAAAACTGAACAATATCTGGCCAATATTTTGTCAATCAAAAATGTCTCTAATTTGGTCCAGGAGGACCTTCGAATGGAAATTTGGCTAAAATGGGTTGGAAAGGTGTGTTGAAATTATTGGGGACAAGGAAGAATTGATTAGAAGATTGGCTTTGGTGACTTCAGTACAGAAGAAATGGAAGCAAAGATTCTCATTCATGCTGGGAATCTTGCAAAATTGGCATATGATAAATGTTTGGAACTTATTGAAGAAAAGGAAATTTTGGTCAAGAAAGCTGCTGCCCGCCTTTTAGAAATCAATACAATTGAATGAGTATGTTATACAAATAAATAAAAATATTTAAATTTTATTAAAAAATGATACTTTTGCAGAAAATGTGGCTAAGATGGCTTTGGAAAGATGTATTGAAATTCTGCGTGACAAGGAAGAATTAGTTCGAAGAATTGCTGATTGTCTTCTAACTAACAAAACTATAGAAGAGACTGAACTGAACAGGTTTTACAAATAAATAAAAATAAATTTAAATTATATTTCAGTTTGATTCTTGGTTGAAATCAATGAAGTTTCAAATTGATGAAGAACATCTCAATCAGTTCACTATTGCCCTTTAATCTTTTTTGCCTTATTTGTATTAAAAATAATGATTTTTAATAAACTTTGCTTTTCTTATTTAGCTTCTTTTAAGATTACGCATTTATTTATTACTTAAATATTTTTAAGTACATTTTGTTAATTTATTTTTAGAAAATTTTTTTTAATTCTGATAAAATTCTTGGGCAATCAAGAATTTGAACATCAATAAAACCAAATATTTTTAATGGATTTGACTAAAGAATTTTTAGCTGAAGTATTAAATGAAAGAATTTGTCTGGCATCAAATTTCTCTTCTGGAAATGAAAAGAAAAATTTAACAACAACAACAGTAAATTCTTCTTCTTCTTGTCCAACAACAACAAATAAACAACAAGAATCAGCAATTATTGAAGCAAATAAATATTTGGAGAATTTAAAGTCTGTGTCTATACATGTGCTGTTGGGACATTCAGAATGTAAAGAATCTGGCGATAAATTGTGTTCGACTAAGGTTTTTATTGAAATATGTAGTTGACGGTTTACTTTTAAAAAACTTTGTTGGGTTGGGCAAACGAAAAAGTTTGTATTGGGATATTTTGTCATTATGTAACAAAATATTTAAACTCAGTTTAGTATACATTTTTTCAAGCGGTTGGTCAAATTGGGGGAGAGCTGCCTAAACAATACCCTCAATTTAAAATATAAGGCACTATTTTTCAACTCCATTCAGCGACCAACCAAATTTTAAAAACGTATTTTAAACTGAAGTTTACAAATAAATATTTGGAGAATTTTTTCGGCGGGATTTAAAACTTTTTTGAAAAATTGGTATTTGAGTTCCAGATTATGTTTACTTTTCAAAAATAAAAATTTTTTTAAAGGTTTGGACCTTCAAGCTCCATCATCAACGACCTCCCGATTCATCGTCCTCCAATACTGCCATTATTTTTGAAACAAGCTCTACATTCTCAGCTACATTTTTCACCTCTTCGTTCTTGGTTGACGGCGAACACAACTCTTCCTTGTGGTCTTTTCCCCGTTGTTCGGTAATTTTATAATTTTTTAAAGCGAGTTAATAGCCTCTGTGTGATGGTATGATTTTTGACTTTGAAAGTAAAATTTTGCTGTAGGGTCCGATCCCTTTTGATTCCCAGCGTTTTTGTCTAATCATCTTCCAAAAAATTATTTTTTATTAAATAAAAATTAATTTCTTTTTTATTAAAGTGTTTTGGCCAGTGATCATCTACTTTCAAATCCAATTTCTTCTCAAGTCCAATCTCACAAATTTCCTGCTTGTTGTTGTTCTACTACTCCAAATGGAGGGGGAATATGGTTAGAACTTTGTGTTCAGTGGTTGAAACGAGAATATTTTCTTTCAAAAGCGCCAATTTTGTGTCCTTCTATTGAGTAAATTTTAAAGAGAAATTTTTAAAAATTTTCAAAAAAATTTAAGAATGGATTGTAACGATTCTTGGGTTCTTCCACCTTTGTCTGACACAAATAATGGGCTCAACCAAGAACAAAATCAGCGTCCAAGTTCTTCGCTAAGTTCATCATTGTGTAGTAGCAGTAGTGACTCTGATGAAGATATTCAAGAGGAAGATGAAAGTGAATCAGGTTTTATTCTTAACTCTATTTTATAATAAACTTTTTCGAATAAGTACCCCCAATAACTAACTTTTATGTAAAGGCCTCCAAAATTTGATAAACGTCAATTTAAGTCACTGAGCGTGAGAGGAACTTCTTAAACGTTACCTTCAATTTAAATGCATCCCATTGTAAGGGACGACTGTATAAGGTCCAAATTGATTTACTTTATCAAGAAATCGATAGAAAATATTTAAAAAATTTTTTTAAAGGTTTGGACCATTAAAGCTACATCATCAACCACCTGCCGATTCAATTAGTCGTCCTCCAATGCTGCCATTGTTTTTAAGACAAGCTCTACGTTCTCAACTACATTTTTCGCCGCTTTGTTTTATGGATGATAATATTTGGTTTTATTTTTAAAATTAAATTTTTAAATTTAAATTTCCCCTTCTTTTGAAGTTATTCACTTCAATTAATGGTTGTTCCAACCCAGTCAATGGTAATGGCACCCGGTGGCGGTTTCTTCTCTGTCCAACGAGTTAAATACCCAGTTCAAACATTCTTTTTCTTCAACGAAATGGGTGGTTCTTCACTAAATGAGATCTCAACAAGAACTCCAGCTTTATTACATTTGGTAGATAAAAAAGAAAATAATCAAATAATTGTGTGGAAAATCTATGTCGATAAGTACCCGGCATATCTTTTCATAACCATCGGGCCGTTATTTTATGCGTGGGCCATAACTGGGTGAGAGCGACTTTTTATTTCTTTAAAAGATTTTCTGGGCATAAATTAGGCACACAAACCCAACGTTGACTAATTGCAGAAGCTGTTGATTTACTGCATAGATTTTCACTGTACTATTAGTTTCATTTTATTAGTACATATTAGTTTATATTTTATTAGTCCTCCATCTTATATGCTCGAATAAGTATCCTCTCTAAAATTCCATAATTTTGATTTCTCTTTTAGAATTCTTAGGGTTCCCTCCTATGTTTTTTGACAAACCCTTTATCTCAGCCCAAAGCTGTTTCCACGGACTAATTTAAATGCCTTTTCAGTAGAAACAAGATGATTTTATTACATTGATCTTAGCTCGGCGAGGGAGTACGGGAGATATGGCGGAATTTAACAAAAGTAGTATAAATACAAACTTTTTTTGCCTTTTCAGTAGATTCACAAAGGAAACTTGCCACTACGTGGCCGGCCTCATGAATGGCCACGCGGTGGAGATCAGCCGCAGAAAGGTTTGAATTAGCATGTTCTTTATGGATGCAACAACAATCCAAATTGTAAAGGGTAGGGCTTTCGTAGACATTAAAACCAGTTACAGGTTTAAGTATATTAACGGCAGCATTTTTCAAAAAATCTGATGTAGCAGCAGCAGATAAACGATTGAATCCAAATCCATTAGGCGATTTTTTCTTGTTATAGACCTTTATTGCTCGCTCAGTAGCCTCACAGAAAAAGCTAGCAACCACGTGACCAGCCTCGTGGATGGCCACGCGGTGCAGGTCTGCAGCAGATGGAGTCGGTTTGTCTTCATCCGTATTGATTGAACAACAATTAAGGTTGTACAAAGTTTTAGATTGGCTTAGATTTAAAGACGTAATAGGCTCCATATTGAAAATTGAAGAAGCAGAATTAAATTTTCTTCCAGAATTCTTTTTGTAAAAAAACAAATAAATCCAAGATGTACTTGAAATGAAAAAATTTATTTCTTAAAAATAAATTTAAACATACATGGTAGCACCAACAGCTACTCCAAGTAAAAATGACAATTGTTTTTCCATTTTTGTTGAGGTAATAAAATAAATTTGTTGATAAAAGATTTGTTTATATTCTAGAAAAGTAAAAATATAAAAGACCTAAATTTTAGCCACTGAATCAAGTTTATTTTACGTGTTTTTTATAAAATTCCGTATATTTTCAAAAATTTATATTTTTACTTTTGTAGAATATAAACAAATCTTTTATCAACAAATTTATTTTATTACCTCAACAAAAATGGAAAAACAATTGTCATTTTTACTTGGAGTAGCTGTTGGTGCTACCATGTATGTTTAAATTTATTTTTAAGAAATAAATTTTTTCATTTCAAGTACATCTTGGATTTATTTGTTTTTTTACAAAAAGAATTCTGGAAGAAAATTTAATTCTGCTTCTTCAATTTTCAATATGGAGCCTATTACGTCTTTAAATCTAAGCCAATCTAAAACTTTGTACAACCTTAATTGTTGTTCAATCAATACGGATGAAGACAAACCGACTCCATCTGCTGCAGACCTGCACCGCGTGGCCATCCACGAGGCTGGTCACGTGGTTGCTAGCTTTTTCTGTGAGGCTACTGAGCGAGCAATAAAGGTCTATAACAAGAAAAAATCGCCTAATGGATTTGGATTCAATCGTTTATCTGCTGCTGCTACATCAGATTTTTTGAAAAATGCTGCCGTTAATATACTTAAACCTGTAACTGGTTTTAATGTCTACGAAAGCCCTACCCTTTACAATTTGGATTGTTGTTGCATCCATAAAGAACATGCTAATTCAAACCTTTCTGCGGCTGATCTCCACCGCGTGGCCATTCATGAGGCCGGCCACGTAGTGGCAAGTTTCCTTTGTGAATCTACTGAAAAGGCAAAAAAAGTTTGTATTTATACTACTTTTGTTAAATTCCGCCATATCTCCCGTACTCCCTCGCCGAGCTAAGATCAATGTAATAAAATCATCTTGTTTTAAGCTCGGCGAGCTGAGTAGAATGACATTTAAATTAGTCCGTGGAAACAGCTTTGGGCTGAGATAAAGGGTTTGTCAAAAAACATAGGAGGGAGTACGCTCATTTTAGTGGTTTAGTTTGCTTCTACCTAAAAATTTTAAAAGAAGAATCAAAATTATGGAATTTTAGAGAGGTTAATTATCGAGCATATATACCTACTTAATATACATACTATATAAATTTCTCTTTCCATTTACTTTTAATTTATTCTTGCCTTTTTTTATTTAATAATGGTTTAATAAATTTATTTTCGTAGATTTAGCCAATTTTAAATAGTTAGTATACCCGGTTCTATAATCGGTGTGATTATAGAATTAAAATCTGATTGAGTTTAATGAAATCATTCAGTGATCAGAGCGAGCTAAGATAAAATTGGTACTCTTCACTTATAGCGGGTTTTTAATGCGTGGATGGATATGGACGTATGAGGTGTCATTCGACTCAGCTCGACGAGCTGAGTCGAACTAGGGGTGGGAGAAGTTTGTCCGATACCTAGGTACCGAGTTACAGACTTCAGAAAATTCAAAAAGAGAAGGGGGGAGTAAGCTCATTTTGGGTTGAAAAATTCAAATATGCAAATAATAGCTCATTCGAAAGAGCTCATCGAGCTGAGTCGAATGACACCAAAATCAACGAAATCTGACTTGATTTAACAAAGTTATGAGCATTTGTTTTAGCTCCTTACATATGCTCGCCGTGGAGGTTTCTGCTGACAGAGGCCCCAGGTACCTAGAGCAAGGGAGATAGCAGTAGGTTTATGTTACGAGCCCAGAACCCAGCGACCGTTGACTCCCCGCGAGGCGCGTGCCGCAAAACCCCGCGCGAAGCGCGGGGTTTTGCACAAGCGCCTCGCCGACGCTCCATAGGATTAGGTTTTAGTTTTTCTATCGTAACTTTGTATAGACTTGTACAATCACGATGATTTTGGTGTCATTCGACACAGCTCGTCGAGCTCTTTCGAATGAGCTATCATTTGCATATTTATGATGCCGCTTACGATTTTTGACCATTTTGAGCCCCTATATCTCGGTCCCTAGGTACCGGACAAACTTCTCCCACCCCTAGTTCGACTCAGCTCGTCGAGCTGAGTCGAATGACACCTCATTCGTCCATATCCATCCACGAATTAAAAACCCGCTATAAGTGAAAATTTTCATAAAATTTTACTTTCACCGAAAGAAAAAATAAAATAACTTTTCAAATGAAACGAAAATTCTCGCCCAGCTCTGACAGGGATTAGAGAATGTAATAAAAAATTTTATCAAACAATCTCTGCTTTTTAATAAAACGTTTCAAACATCGGACGCCAACTTTATTGTTTGTGTCATTCTTTATTGTTTAGTTTTTTAACAATAAATTTCTTACTCAAAAAAATTCGTTTTCATTTACTACATAAAATTCATTGTATTTTTCTTTAATTCTTTTTTACCATTTTTTTAATTTTTTAAATATTTATTTATTTTCTCTTATCGTTTTAAATCTTTGTTATAAATTAACTAAAGTAATTTATTTTTTTTTCTAACTTGACCAAAGATTGTTGAACACTTTCTATGTCCACTTCCCACCTTTTAAAAAAATATTTTCAAAAATTTTTTTATTTAAAGATTATGTTGAGATATTTTAAATAAAAAAAGAGAAGACCAAAGACTGGTTTTTAGGGGGAGAGATGAGAGAAAACCCTTTCTTTACTCTTTTAACCTTCCGATCACTTTATTTATAGGTTAACTATTTTTCTTCATTTCCATTCATCTTTTAGGAAGGAAGGAAATTTGCATTTTTAAACCCAAATAGGATTACCCCCCCCCCCCATCATTCTTTCTATTTTTGCCGTTCCGTTCTTTATTTGCTGTGTTCTCTTCATTCTGTTGTCCCGCAGCAAATATATGTAGCAATCTGCGCAGTGTTTTCCCAAGCTAAAAATAACCCCCAAAATGACTAAATTTGCATAGTTGAGTCTAGGCGATTTTTGCTTCTTATTTAGATAATATTTTATTTGATCTAAAAAATATTTGATTTTGCTGATTTTTGAGTGGCCAACTTAAACTATTAGGAAATCACTTCGTTTAAAAATTTTCGGTTCCTCAACTTTTGTATCAGTTTAGACTCTAATATCTTTATATGCCAAATAGGGTTGGTCAGTTGGGGAAGAAAACTTGCTACATAGTTTTTTTATTCTCCACCCCAGACTTATAGGCGTTCTCTTATTAATTTTTGTATTAGGGAAGTAATGATTGAAGGAAGTGCATAAAAAAGTAAGAGTGAGAATGACCTTATACTCTCAAAAAAACCTCCAACAAACTTTTTTCGTAAAGTAAAATTAAATTTTTTAATTCCTATTCATTTCTCGTTTCATTTTACTGAGTCAAAATTACATAGGAAATTATACAACATATTAAAATTTTTCACACGCCTTTATGTATTTTTAAAATATCCGAATTTCGTTAAATCTTTATTTAAATCGGCTGATAAGCTAGGCATGATCTAAACTTTTATCTTTGAATTTTAACTGGTTATACTATTAATAAAAAATAAGTGAAAAGGAAACAATTGATTATTGCGAAAAAAATTTTACTTTAGCTAGTACATATTTTGACCCACATTCCAATTGATGTGAAAATAATTTTATATTGTGTGTACTTGCACATAAATTTTTTGTATTACATATTATTTAATTTCCTTTTTTTTTAAATTAAAATTATTTTATTCCTGCTGTTAATCCTCCTCGGTCAATACGTTAAAACTCGTTTCATAATTATCGACATTGCAAGAAATTTTATCATTAGGAACGTCTCGAGTAATTTGAACTTTGTTTGACCCCTTTTTTATTTTCTCCCCAAATTTATGTATATAAGTGCCAAGCTCTACGATAAGTGCATTAAAATTTTCCATTTTTTTTCTTCCCAGTAAAATTTTAAGAAATACGGTGAAAATTTTCAAATAATATGTACCAGAGCATCGGCATAACTTCTAATTTACACGCACAGTACTCGACCTTATGTTCTAACACAGTGTTGAAACGGCCTATTTTAAATGGCTGTTCTGAAACGTCCCTTACCATTTATTTTATTATTTAAGGAAAATTAATTCTTGTTTTTTATGGTCATTTAAATGGACATTGTTTACATATATTTATTGAATAATTTATTTTTTTTAATTCCGTCCATACGCGTTTACTTTAAAATTTATTTTTTTAGATTTTTGTCTCACAAACGCGTACATTTATTTTAATTTTCAGATCGAATTAATAGTTTATTTTTTTCGCGTCCTCCCTATTAGTTATTAGTCTTCACTACTCTATTTTATTTTAACAACGAATAATGGCATCTACATTGGAGCAGGACGTAGTCCTTCCAGGCAATTTTTTAATATTTCTTTATCCCCTCTAATCTTTCTTTTTTTAGCAAAGGTCACCAATTCTGGTTCAGCCCCAACAGCCGCACATATTGGCGTCTTGTTGAATGGTTATCAGATGGACATCCGTAAAACTGTGCCGCAAGTCTTCCAATTTGAGCTGACATTTGTTGGGGAGCGAACGGTGAATGTTCAAGGGCAGCAGAATGTTAAGAAGCAACAATTTGAGCGTGGACCACGTAACGAGTGAGTTTGAGACTTTTAGGGGACGTGTTTTAAACGAATACAAATTTAGTGAGTCAAAAGAAACCCGTCGTCGTCTGATTTGGAGTCTTTTCCAGCAATTGTTGGATCAGAACAGAGATGTCTTTGGGGACAACAAGAAGATGTTCACATACGACTGCGCTACTTTACTTTATTCAATAAATGATTTGGGAATGAAGCCGGGTGCTAAACGTGAATTTGTTCTCAACGTTGATAGGGTATTTATTTTTAATATTATGATGGGAATTTTTGGTGAAACGAGAAAAGTATATGGGACTTGAAAGTTGATTAATTTTCTAACAGATTTTTTGGATAGTTTCTGGTTGGGTAGAGGTTTTAAGTCAGGCCGACGTCCGAGTTTTTTTCGGGCCTCATTTTTATCGGCCTGGCACGACCGCGTCTTTTTTGGGCCTAAATTCAATGCCCGACTTCGTCTTTCGGACCGGGCCCCCAACTATAGTTTCTGGGGTTCTCCTATTTATCTCTCAGACCGGGCCGGATCGGCCTTCGATATAGTGCCCATTGTTCCCTAAATTTTGTCCTTAAAACAATCTCAAATTTTTTTTATTTTTAAGAATGCTCTTGAGGATCGTGCAAAGGCTTATATTCGCAACACAGAACGTATTGTGGCATATTTGCTTCGAACCGAAACAGTTATTTTTCATAAATATTTTCTAAAATAATTTCCTAAATTTAGGTGAACCTCAAAAACGCCGTTCAGTCCTATCTTCAAGGTGATCGCTCTGTTGTTCAATTCTTGGAATTGTTGTCTTCACAAAGAATGTTTGAGAAGGGTCAACACTATTCGTTTGGCAATCGATTGTATGATCAAGAAAGCACTGTTCAGCTGCAAGGCGTTCCGCAAATTTTGAAAAGTGGAATGCAGAAGAATGTAAATAATTAAAATTTATTTTTTTTTGTTAATTTATGTAGGGTTGTTCCCGATTTCCTCGTCCGTCGATGATTTTTTTGATATTTTCTGATCCCGGTCTTTGTCGGGTCGGGGATTAGCCCTTACTTTTAGATATTGAAACAGTCTATTCAAACAAAAATTAAAATTTTTCTAACCAACCCTTTAAAATTTAGGTACGTTTTGTTGGCGAAACTTTGCAGAATGCTATGCCTATTTTGCAGATTGATCGTTAGTTTTTTTTTATAATAAATTTTATTTTAAATTATCAATTTTCAGCAAAGAAATCTGCATTCTTCCCTGGAGTGGATTTGTTGAATTTTGTTTGCGATTTTCTTGGTGTGAATCATCCTGATGTTATTATGCAAAATATGGGCAGATATTTTGATCAGATGAATAAGCAAATTAAAGGTTTATTTTCTTGTAAAAAAATTACCAATGAATTTTTAAGGTCTCGTTCTTCAAACAACCCACTTACCGGAAAATCAAGTGACTTTTGCCAATTCTGGTTTAACCAACCGACCGGCAAATGAAATTACGTTTCAACGCGAAGGGCAAACAATCAGTGTTGTTCAACACTTTCAACAAACGTACCACTTAAATTTACGTTTTGGAAGGCTTCCTTGTGTCATTCAAAAAGCTGGTCCAAAAGAATCTTTCTATCCAATGGAGTTGGTCAAAATTGTGTATGTTTTTATTTTTATGTTGAATTTTGGGGAGTATTTAGGGTAATTGGTAGAGATTGAGATTTTTGTTAAGCCTGGGCCTGTTCCTGGGTTTGATTTTTTTTATCTGGGCCGGATCCTGGTCTGTGTAGGACAGGAAAAATCTAGGAAGGTCAAAAAATGCTTGGGCCTGGACTCGGGGTACAAGACCTAGGCCTTGGTTTAGACCCAGCTCGATCTCTGTTAATTGGACAAAATATCCCAGAAATTTAATTAAAGTTCTTATCTTCCTATTTAGACAAGGTCAACGTGTTCCAATTGATAAGCAAACGCCCAAATTGACGGAACAGATGATTAGGCAATGCCAAGTTCTGCCGGCAGCAATGCAGGAACAAATCACGATTCAACGCGACCAAGGAATGCTTCAAAATATGAATTCGTATTTCACTGCACACAATGTCCGCATTGATCCGCACTTGTGCAAAACGGAAGCTTCGATGCTGTTCCCTCCTGCCATTCAATACAACCCAGATCGTGTTGAGCCTAGCCAGAATGGAGGTTTTAAATATTTCTTTTATTTTTCGAATTCTATTTAAAATTTATTTTTCAGCCCTTGATTGGAAATTGATTGG
The DNA here is from genome assembly GCA_902706615.1 of Meloidogyne luci. Taxonomy (NCBI): domain Eukaryota; kingdom Metazoa; phylum Nematoda; class Chromadorea; order Rhabditida; family Meloidogynidae; genus Meloidogyne; species Meloidogyne luci. The sequence continues at coordinate 404,782 of CACSLI010000133.1, read as the reverse complement.
AGGTGGCGCCCAGAATCGTCGTTTCACAAACCCCGTTGAATGGCCAAAGCTTTGGGCTGTTGTTATTCTTCAAAACTGTGTTCAAATGGATCAATGCCAGTAAGTTTTCCAATTTGAACATTTCTAGAATATTTTCTAATTTGGTTAAAATAAATATGTTTATTAAGACGTTTTTGTGAGCAGCTTGTTCAAACAGCTCAACGTCGGGGTATTGGAAATGCAATGTTACCACAACGTGTTGATCATTATACGGAGTCGAGCATGTATTTTTTCGTTAATTTTTAGATTTATTTTTAAATCAAATTTTTAGTGATTATGTCAGTGAGAAGTTCCAATTTTACGCCACACATCGGTGCATGTTTGTGTTGTTCTTTGCAGATGGAAAGGAGAGGGCACATGCTGGTGATTTCCACCACGTAATGAAATATTGTGAACAGAAATATGGTTAGTTGTTTAATTTAAAGGATTTTTAATTTTATTATTGATTTTTACTTATAGACATCCTTACACAACATGTCGGACCAAAAATGATGTCTAAAGGTGTTGGAGGTGGTGGTGGGGGTGCAATGATTTTTGAGAACATTTTGATGAAGACCAACCTGAAAATGGGTGGTTCCAACTTTAACATTGTTACGCCTGATGTTTTCAAGAGAGCAATAAGGAACAATAATGATGTTTTGTAAGTGATTCTTATCCATAAATTAATTATTTTAAATAAATTTATAAAATAATTTTGTAGCAGTGAGATTTGGATGGGTGGACGACGAATGTTCTTCGGCATTGGAATGTCCCATGCTCCACCGCAAACTTTATTTGAGCGTCAAACAGGAAAGGCACCAGCAATTCCAACAGTTGTTGGAGTATGTATTTTTCAATTTTTTTATAGAAAATATTTTTTAATTTTTAGATGGCCTATACTACTAGCTGTGAAATGCTCAAACTTCGAGGAACTTATTGGTTCCAGCAAGCCAGAACTACAATTATGAAAGAAGAACAAATGCGACCTCTTGTAGATGCAGTCAAAAATGCGTTGTATATTTATGAAACGGAAAATGGTGATCAGTTTCCTGAACATTTGATTGTTTTTCGAGGAGGCGCTTCTGAAGGAGAATTTAAAAAGGTTTTTTTTAATGATTTAATATTTTTTTAAATTTTTAAATTTAAGGTTTCTCGATGGGAGGGCGGTGCAATTGAATTGGCATGCAAAGAGATCGCACATGAGCGAAAGGGTAAATTCAACATCCCTGCCATTACAATTGTTGTATGTCAGCGCCAGTCCAACTATCGAGTTTGTTATTTTTAATTTTTTTAAACCTATTCGAGTTTTTCAGATTGTTCCTGAACGCATCAACAGTCGAGGAAGAGCCCCTGAACAGAACTGCCAGCCTGGAACTGTTGTGGACAAAGGAGTAATGAATGCTGCATTGACAGAATTTTTGTTGATTCCTCACAAGGCTCTACAAGTATTTTTTTTGATTTGAATTTATTTATAAAAATGTTTTCTTCTAGGGAACTGCGCAGCCGTTGCGCTGTACTGTCGTACACGAATTTCGACCACCTCAGGGACCATCCGCTAGAATGCCACAAATGAAGCTGGAAGAAATCGAATACATCACTTATGCGTTAGTTTTTATTTTTTAAATTTTTTTATCAGGTTTGACTTTTAATTTTTCAGTTTGGCTTATTCCCATGGTATTTGTGCTATGTCTACAGCCGTTCCCGGAGTTTTGTATTCTGCGGATGAGTTGGCAAAGCGAGGCAGAAACAATTGGAAAATGCATACGTAAATTTTTCAAATTTTATTTTTAAAAGAATTTTTCCCTTTTTTAGCTCTGATGGGTCCAACGCACAAGTTTTCGAACTTCCTCCACCAGGACAAGGACAAGAAGAGGCCATACAAGCTTTGGATAACCAACGAACTAGCTATTTTGCGGAAGTCACCGATCAACTCAATCCAAAAATTCCAACGAAATTTTGGGCTTAAAAATTGGAAAAATATGTTGGGAGGTTTTACTTTTTCTTTTTTAAAAAAAAGTCTGTCCATTATGCTCTATTTAAACACTTGTTTGTTTTTCTTCCCATTTTTGTTTTAATTCAAAAATAGAATTTTGTTTTTTTGTTTCCCAAAAAATATGATCAATTCTCAGAAACACACAAAACATTCACCTTATTTTGGAATATATACCTATTTAATTAACCTTTTTTCTCTCTATTAATATAAATTATTTTTTCTTTTTTTTTTTTGAATTATTATTTTTTTGTTTCAAACTTTTCTCCCCTTGGTTCGCTTGCCTTATTTTTTAAAAAATACAGTCGAGAATTCTCTTTTAAATTTTTTTTTGGATTTGTCAAAAATTGTAATTATTTTTGATTTTTTAAAAATAAATTGTCAAGTTTTCGACTGTATTTTTAACCATGAAATCGTTTTAATCATCATTTATTTATTTGAAATCTCTTCAAAAAACTACACACACACTGCTATCTATTTTAATAAAATGCTGCCTTTTTTTTAATTATTATTTACTCGTTTTTTGTTTGTTTTGGTTTAAAAATTGAAAATCTGATTTATTTTTTAAAAAACTAATGGGTTTTTAGTCCCTTAAAAACCTATCTTGGGCAAGTCCAGTTTAGTTCTAATTTTTCGAATTTTACTGTGTCTCAAAAAAAATTTTTTTAGGCTTACTTTAGGAAATAATTAAGAAAAAATTTAAGCATTAAATATAAATAATCTGGGGAATATCCTTAAATGATTTTTTAACCCTTATATAGAAGCGTGTAGGGTTAGGCAAGGTCTACTAAATTCAAATTTAAATCAGTAGGAGCACACAAGTGAAACCTAACTAAACGTGAACACTATTTAATGGGCATTTTTTAAAAATTAGATTGGCCACTGGTTATGGACCAGTCTAAGTAATACCCCCCAGGATTGTGTACACGTCAGTTTAGTTTACGATTTTTTCTGCCCTAAAGGTCTAACTAATTGACAATTATTGTTTAAATTTAATTAAAAATTTTTCATTTAAAATTAAATTCTTTTTTTTTATAAATTTTACCACAATGCCCATTTTCTTTCTTTAAATTTTATTTTCTTCACAATTATTAAAAGAAACTCTTAAAAAATTAATTAATATTTAATTAACGGCCATAAGATACAATTTATTTAACCAATAAAACTGCCTATACAAGCAATACTATAAATTTATTTTTTCATTTGTAATTTCTAATTTTTTTGCCTTGTTTTTAATTCTCAGGGCCTTTAAACATTTTATAATTTAATCAAAATATATTTGTCGATTAGCATTAAATAAATATTTGTTGGAATAAAAAAATATTTTTTCATAAATTTTTTAAAGAATATCTGGGTAAACCACAAAATATTTTTGATGGAAAGATATTAATAAATATCCTAAAAGTTAGAGTTGTTCTAAGACGGGGTGGGGGCACGGGAAATTTTCAAAAATAGTCAAATTCCCCGACTCTAGGACGAGGTACAATTCTAATAAAAGTATTGTCGGTAAATGTCCGGTTGTAAATAATAAATAGACGGATCAATCCCAAAAAATAAATGATCTTTATCTCATCGAGACCAAAATTGATAAGGGCCAGAAAATCTCCAGCTAGTTATGGCTTTGCGTTGCTGTGACCGTTGAGGTAAATGAGTTGCATTATTTCTACAAGTATTCATAAAATTACCAAATTAAGAAAATTATTTTCACAGTAATTTTATTAAAATTTAAAACAATCATTTTCATTAATCATTATCTTTCTTTAACTCCTATTCATGACTAACTTTATATACTTGTATTCGATATTGATAAATTTTAATCGTCGATCCATCAGTCGCTTCATGAATTATAGACTGTTCCAATCTAACTGTTGTTGCTTCTTGGGGGAAGAGAGCGTGTTTTTCACTGTAGGCCATCCTTTCATTATTTTGTTGATTTTTAAATTTAACAAAACAAAAAATTTCAGTTTCCATGTCTCCTCTAATATTTACAGTTTGAGTAAAATTTTCAAAATCGTTAAAAGTCTCTTCTCCCATTTGTTGACTAATTAATGACACGTGAGAAAAGAGTGGAGTAACTTCATCTCTTTGATTTTGATGATAAAGTTTGTAGTCAAAAACTTCCATGGTCTCTTGGTTTAAATCGGCAAAGTTACTAAAATGTTAAGTTAAAATAAGAAGAAGAGAGAGGGGGTGGAGGGGGAGGCTTAATGTAGATCCCCCTCCCATTTTTCGAACTCTCTGGTAGTTATCGCTAGGCGCCTTCACTCGCCACAAGTGCTCTACCGACTAAGCTACTGAGACCAGGGCAATTGGGACAGCTCTGACCGGGACGTTGCTTTCACTTTCTTTTAATAAATCTTGAAACCCCTGTCTAGTCATTGTTTTAAATGTTTGCCAGCTAGATCTTTCTCTTCCTTACACTATCTTAAATTGAGGTTATCTAATTTGGAGGTAGATACATAAATATTTGTGTAATTTTAAATTACTCTGTGTGTTCAAAGGTTATAATTTGATTAGGATTTGCCGGGCCCATCTCAGCGCGGGCAAGTTGAATTTCTTCAAATGCAGACTCAAACAAATGTTGACGAAGTTGAACTAAATTTCAAGATTTAAATTAATATATAAAGTATATGCTAGTGTTTGGCGTGAGACTGTGATTTTTAAAATTTTTTTGAGATTAAAGCAATATTTTTTATAGTATCAAATCTGGATTGTTCCGGATATCAGCACTTTTTTCGGTCCAGGCTATCTGTTTTACGGTGGTTGTTCGATTTTGCATCGCAACTCAGAAAAACGCAGACTAAAACTCTCCTTCTCTCCTAGTGACGTAGAGACTAGTTAAACCAAAACCTCGCCGTGGCTAAAAATCTCTAGGTGGTCATCTTATCCTTATCTTAACTGTTTTGTAATAGGAAATCGACTGCTTATTTTAATCAAAACTTGCATTTATAATTGAAAGGCATATGTGTTATGTTCGCTCGATTCATTGAATAATGTTCAAATTGAAGAATAAAATCATTATAGGTAACTGGTTGTGGTTGAGTGTAAACAAATTTTAGATAAATATTTATTAGTTGAATTAAATGTAATATTACTATAGTCATAAGCATCTTACTGTAAAGGATCTTGGAATAAAAATCAGAGTTCGAACCAAGTCCAAGCCCAGGACCGGGTTTTCTGGGCCAGTAGTCCGGAAACTGTGTGTTTTGATAAAACTTGGTTCGGATTTCAAAGTTTTCGAGGGGGTCAGCCCGGGTCATCCTGAATGAAAAAAAACCACGGACGGGCCCGGCAATGTGAAAAGTTCGAACTTAATAAAAATAGAAAAAAATTTACAATGAGTTTTGATCAGGTTAGATATCTATGTAGTTATTGTAAGGAGTAGGGGATAAGCTTTTTTTACAAGGCGGTGTTCAAATTTATTAAAATAACTGCTCGAAGATGTCCAAAATGAAGTTCCGTAGTGTTTTGTTTCTATTTGTAGTGGGTATATTTAAAGAAGCCGACAAAACCTCTGAAAAAACGAAGAAGATTGAAAAATAAAGAAGGTTCCTACTTATATTTTATATTTGGCTCTCAAAAAATATTTGTTTGAACGTTTGAGACGGAGAGAATATTCAAATAATTATTTTTTAAAATAAATAAACTTTTAAAAAAATATTGTCAAATTTAAAATATGAAAAGGAAATTATAAAGTTTTTGAGCTATTTTAAGAAAAGAATCTGAGCACTTTTTTGAATTAAAATTTATTTTTGATAAAAACATTTTTGAATATTCTTCTTTATCTATGCATGTGTCACTAATTTATTTCAATTAATTTCTCAGCTAATAATTTTTGGTTAGAAGGATATGAATTAACTTCTTAAAATATTGATAATTTTCCATTTGCTATGTTTTATTTAATTAACCGGCCGAGTTTACAGTTGGACAATCTACCGTATTTTCTCTAGTAATCCCCCAGTCTTTATTAATTCCCCAGTCTCTATTAATTCCCCTCCCTGGGGATGGGTTGAAAAATAATCCCCCTTCTTTCTACCCCACTCTATTAATTCCCCACTCTAGAGATGGGTTGAAACAATAATCCCCCTGGGGGATTACTAGAGAAAATACGGTATATGTTAAATGAAGAAGCTCATCGAGCTGATTCGAATGATACTAAAGCACCCTAATTGAATAAGCTTAAAAACTAATAAACTATTGCAGTCAGCTAGACTTCTGTACAAAAGTTTTTGGCACGCGTCTCACTGGAATCAATGGTTTAACTTTTGAAGAGAGGTCGATTCAATAATATTTTAAAGCTGGATTTTTATATATTTTATTAATAAATTTTATGAATTTAGTAACTCGTTCTTTAATTAATAAATCTCTAATCTTTTAAAAATCTTCTTCTCTTTAACAAAAATCTTCCGACTCTGTATCCATATCTTCCGACTTTACCACCTTTGGTGCAAAAGCTATTTGATTCAATAAAGTGTCAAATAAAACACAATAATTTTTGAAAATATATGAGGAAATTTTCAATTGATTTTCTTTGTCAGTTCCAAGTCCAAGTGCACACTTATTTTTATACTTGAAAAATTAAAAATAATATTAGTACTCTTTTTGTTCATCCCCTCATAGTAAATTTTTTCCTTGATGTACAAAATGGTCAGTACCGGGAATATTACCGGTAATATTCCAACTACTAGACCCGGGAATATTCTAAGGGTCGCAATTTCGATTCTTACCTTATTTTAACCAAAATACACCTATTTAAATTAAAAAAAATTGAGGAAAAATTGACTATAAGGGGGGGGGGACAAGTCCGTAATTTTTATGGATTTTTTGTTGATTTTTAACTTGATGTATTTTGGTTAAAATAAAATAAAGATCGAAATTGCGACCCTTGAAATATTCTAGGTACTAGTCAGCTCCAAATTATTCAGGTGTCCCTATTGTTTTCAGTAAAAATGAACCTTTACAATTGACAAAATGTGAAAACTGTTAGTTTTTGGACAATTTGATAAATGACCATCCCCTACAGACGTTTAAAAATTTCTAACAAATATTTACTTACCCCATGGTTTGCTAAATCTTTTCCAGAAACATTAATTGTTGTATTTAAATTTTTAAATTTTAAACCAATTGTTAAAGTTTGTTCAGATCTTAAATTAGTACATTTTTCATTTAAATAATAAATATTTTCCTCATCAATTAGGGCATTTAAGGCTTTTGCAATTTTTTCAATATCTTTAACATTTCCTTTTATAACTTCGTCTGGATATGAATGATAAAGTTCGAATTCCGTATTATTTCCAACATTTATAAGCGTCTCTCCTTTACTATCAACTACTTGATCAACAAAAATAACAATTTTATCAAAGTTTTGCTCCTTAATTTTAAATATATACAGACGAATCTCGCTCTCTCTCTCTCAGACGAATCTCGGTTCGTAAATAGAGGGTGACCATATCGAGAATCGAATTTTAGTAAAAATTAAATTTTTTCGGCTAAATTGAATTTTCCAAAACCCCATTTTTTATTTTCTAACAATAAGTTGAGCTTGTTTCCTAATGAACAACATTTATAAGCGTCTCTCCTTTACTATCAAATATCAAGTTTTTGGCTTTTCCTAATGATGGTTTATCTTCAGAACTTTGCCAGTAATGTGCTTTTATAAGAAAGCAGGTCAAGGTACCGCAGAGCTATAATCCGGACGCCCTGGTATATTTCGATGCAGCTCGTTGAGATGCATCGAACCATGCCAGGGCGTCCCGGATTCGATCACTTTAAACGGAGTTATAGCTCTGCGGTACCTTTGACTAGCGGTATTTTGGGGTGTACCCTTTTTATAATGAGATTTTTATTAAATATGAGAGGGTATTGTTTAGGTAGCTCCCTCACTCAATGGCTAATCAAATTTTAATTAAAATATTTTATAAATAAAGGGATGTCTAACTGTATTTTCTAATGTTAACTTACATTAAATGTTGCATTAATTGGATTACTCATCGACTTCAAATCACAATAATTATTAAAATATTTTTCCTCATTATAACAAAAATCCACAAACATATATCTATCATAATATTCACTATATACATTATAAATAACCAAAGCAAAATCAACAAAAAATTCATCTTCATTATTTCTCAAAATTCTCTTTTCTAATTTATTTAAATGGAATTTTTGTCCTCCCTTTTTAAATTTTAAAATATCAAGCTTTTGGCTTTCCAAATTTTTCGATTCAACAAAATTCCAACTTAAAAAGAAAAATAAATAAATGGAAAAAAATAAAATTAGAGGGAAGGAGGGAAATTTATTTTTAATCAACATTCTTTTATGTACTATTTTTTTAATTTTTGAAGTTTTTATTATTTGAGTAGCCCCTTTAAATAAGTAAATTTTAGACCGGACCTGGAAAGCAAATATTATCTTTTTTATTGTAAAAATAGACGTTATCTATACTCCAATTTAAACTAGCTGCCAAATTGTGTTTTGTAAAAGGCAAATTTCTAGGTGTGGTTATTGATATATGAGGGAATTAAAAACGCAACATTTTAATATTCCGGGAATTTTTCTTCTTTTTCTTACTCTTCTTCTTGTCGAACAAACTCCAAAACACTCTCCGCAAATTATTTTAAAAATTATTTTTCAATTCATTCAAATAAAATTTCAAACAATCTCATTTCAATTAATTCATTATTTTTATTTTCTTCTTCTTCCACCTATTAAAGACTAAGTTTATATTTTTGTACGCGATATTGTTCAATTGTAATAGTTGATCCATCAATCGCCGCTCTATGCTCGATTGACTGTTCCAATCTAACAATTTTACTTCTAGGGAAGAGAACGTGTCTTTCACTGTAAACATAATATTCTATATTTTGTCGATGTCTCAAGTTGACAAAATAAAAAATTTCAGTTTGAATGTTCTCTCTGATTCTTATAGGATGAGTAAAATTTTCAGGATCATCATAATTCTCTCCTTTCCGTAGATTAATTAATGGCTGGTAAGCTTGTAGGGGAACGACTTGATTTCTTTGATTTCTATGATAAAGTGTGTAAGTAAAATGTTCAAGAGTGTATTCATTTCTGTCAGGAAAGTCACTAAAATTTTAAAATATAAATTGTTTCCATTTATAAAGAAGAGGGGGATAGTGTTTTATAAACGTTATCCCCTTGGTGCTTAAAAAGATAAAAATGAGAGTATTCTGGGTAAAGCATATAGCTATTTCCTAAGGCTATGAAGTAGGCGGCGTGATGTAATGGATAACACATCAGTCCGGTCTATTGAAGATGCTGGTTCGCACCCAGACGCCGAATAACCTTTTGCACTAGCTAAAGGAGAGAAATATCTGAGTTTGTTAAAACTATCCCAGCTGCTTTACCAAATACACTATCCCAACTTAGTGTTCAACCAATTTGAGGCTATCCAATTTTGGAGGTACTAGAATGTATAAATTCGAGAGCCTATTTACTGTATTTACGTAATTTTAGATTACTTATCGTGTTCCTCTTCTCTAACTTGAAGAGCATTTGCCAGGCCCATCTCATTGCGGGCAAGTTCAACTTCTGCATATGCAGTATAAAACAAACGTCGACGAAGATTAACTAAATTCCAAAGAACATTTGTTACTAATATCCCTCCAAATCCCCAAATATCTCCAATTTAAAGGTTAGGAAGGATATCAGAGGATTTCTCCTCCAAATCGCCTGATATCACCAATTTGTAATTAAAAATATAGGCAGATTTAAAGGGATTAAAGGGTTATAAAAAGATTAAAAGGATTAGGTGAAGATAAAAGTCAGATATCGTTTAATTGCGCCTATTTATGGATAATAAGGAAATGGACTGTATATTTTAATCAAAACTTGCGTCTCATAGTGTACGGCATATGCGTTATGTTTGCACGATTTAATGAATAATGTTCAAATTGACAAATAAAATTTGGATATGGATCTGGATTTGGTAATGGTGGGCATGAAGCAAATTTTAGATAAAAATTTATTAATTGAATTAAATTTAGTATTAATATTATCATAAACATTTTTATTATATGTAGCAGAGGATCTTGAAGTAAAAAAATTACTATGAATTTGATATTCAAAAATATGACCCCCTCGATTATCTCCGTCTGCTTAAACATCTATTTATGTAGGTAGCTATTGTAAGGAAGAGGGGAGATCCAGCTGGCTAGCATTTGGAACGCTTACCATGCGGGGTTTAAGATGTATTAAAATAGTAGGTAAAAGCAGCTTAGTCGTACGAAAGTGATTCCAGAAAACTCTTCCCTTTATTGTATTGTAAGGAAGAGGGAGAGTGATTAAAAATAAATGCCAGAAGGTCTCAGGATCGATGCTGCCCGGGACTAATCTCTTACCTCCTCTTTTATTTTGATATTTTGTGTATACTTTCAACTAGCTAAATAGAAAAGTCAAAGTAGTTGTACTTCATTTACTTCTTCATGGAATGGAATCAGTAATTCTAATTAAATGTCGAAAAAATCTTTCTAAACTAAAGGAGAAGAGTTTTTGGTGGAGCAAAGGGAGAGGATTCTTAAAAACAACATTTCCTAAAATTTAGCCCCGTAATGTTGTAAGTACACAATTTTTAAAATTAAAGATGCTGACGAAAACTTTGACACAAACGAAGGAAATTGAAAGAAGAAGAAGCAATCTATCTACATATATTTTATATTTGGCTATAAGAAAAGTTGAAAAGCGTTCTCTCAAAAAATATTTGCTTGAACGTTCGAGACGGAGAGAAAATATTCAAATAATTATTTTTTAAATAAATAGCCGCTTAAAATATTGTCAAATTTAGAATATAAAAAAGAAAATTAAAATTTGTTTGAGCTATTTTAAGAAATAATCCAAGCACTTTTTTGAAGCAGAAATAAAAAAAAACAAATGTAAATTACCTTGGAGGTTAAACAAATATTATTATAACTAGAGACCGGATTTGAAAAATCATAAGAACTGTGATCTCAAAAAATTCACTCTCGATAATCGAGATTTTTGATCGACTACTATGTAGAATCATGGAATTTGTTGTGTCCGCATTTGTAGAAAGAACATAAATGAAAATAAATAACACTTCATCGGGTTGGATGGTGGCACAGTCCGTTGTACTTCGGTCTGGGCTCTTTCAGTGATGGTTCAACTGAAAGAGTCCAAACAAATATAAATTACCTTGGAGGTTAAACAAACTCTCGATAATCGTGATCTCAAAAAATCCATCTCCCATCCAATGAATTGTTCCATCGCATGAGTATCGTATATAATGGAATTCTGAAATAATAAGCGGATAAATTCGATAATATTCAATTTTGAGATTTAATAAAGTTGTTTGATTTTTTTTTATAATTTCTTTGACCAGGTTTACTCTTGGTTATTGTCGTTGACTTGGATCTATTATTAATTTGTACCTATCCTTTTCGAGTTTTTTTTAATTTTGTTAATGTTTATCGTATATGCATTTAAGTGAAATCCAAGAGTTTAAAGATTTTTAAAACCTTTGACGGTTTATGTGTTCAACATTATGTTCAACAACTTGAATAATGCTAAACATAATTAAAATAATTTAATTATTTTAATAATTTTGTCTATTTATTTTTAATTAATAAAAAGTCAATTAATAATGTGCATTATTTCTTAAAAAATAATTATGTAATATTCACGTGAATATTAATTTACTATACAAGGGCGGCATTTATTTTTTTTATTTTGTTTATTACATATTGCATTTCAAAACACACTTTTCCTCATCTGTTCATATAATAAATTTTTATTAAATAATTTAAAGCATATAGCTATTTAATTCTTAAATCTATCCAGGCGTGGTATAATAGAAATAAAAAAATCAGGCAGGTCAACTGAAGATGCTGGTTCTCCGCAGCCGCCGAAATAACCCTTTGCAGTATACCTTCTCCTTCCCGAAAATTTTCATTTTCAGTGAGACGAATTTTTTGAAAATTTAAATACACACCTTCTAGTGAATAGTTATGAATTATTTTAATATTTATTTTAGTAATTATTTTAATTATTATAACACCTTATGAATTATTTTGAATTTTTCATTTTAGATTTATTCGAAAGCCCTCGAAATTTCCTACAAGATAGCGATTTTTAGGGAAAATTTCTCTATAATGGAATTTAAAGGCCCGTATATTAAGGTTGGCGGGTAGTTGGAAATCTTTGGATATCCGGATCCGCCAACCTTATAAATGTATTTTTTAATTTTTAATTTTTTCTAGTATTCAACAAATGTTTGTATATTTCCATTTTATTCTTTTATTAATTTTATTTTTAAATTTTTCTTTTGGAAATATTCAACAATTGAATGATCAAAATTTTAATATTAAACGATATAGTGAATATTTTAATTTAAAAAATATTTATATTAACGAAAATAAAAAATTGATAGAAATTTCTGTTGAATTTAATTCAATTATAACAAACAAAGGAGAAAAACTTTATTTAACCCCCTTAAATGATAATTGCGTTAAAAAAGAAAATACAAAAATTTATTCTTTTGAAAATTATACAAATGTTGGGGATGAAATAATTAAATTTCAATTTATTGAAACTTTAAATATAAATTATAGAAGGGGGATTGAAATTTGTATGTTAAAGAATAAAACACCTGAATTAATATATACGGCACGTACAATATATGTTTGTTTTATTTTTATTAATTTATGATACAGTTCCCGGTATTGGGATTTTGACATTAAATCAGGGTCCACATTTTGTGGTTTTTTGATAGGGCGATGGGGATTATTTTTTAAAATGCGGATTTGCGGATTTCTGTGGCTGTGGAAAAATTAATTTGTGAATTGATATGATTTTAAGACGGTAACGACAATTGCAAATATAAAATTAAAAAAAGATTTATTGAAGTTTTCAGCCCTGCATCAATTCAGAAATCATTCGGAAACAGCAAACACTTCAAAATTAGGCATTACTCCAATAATTTTTTTTAAATTTTATATCTGCAATTGCCGCACGTTATTATAACCCCAATATTTTACTAAATAATTTTCTTTAGACATTGTTAACAATTGAACCTTTATTTCGTTATCCGTTATATTTTGAACCAAAAAAAATTGAAAACAGAAATACAAAATTAACAAAAATAGATATGTTCACAAAAAATGAAAATTTGATGGAAATTTGTATAAAATTTGAAGAAAAAGGGAATTATTTTATTAAATTAGCTAGTAGATTTCCTTACAATATAAATTTTATATTTTTTGTTAAAGTACCAGAAAATGGAGATGAAAAATGTATTTTAAAAATATTTGAAAATATGTTAACATTAGAGAAAATTGAAATATTTAATGGGTTTAAAGAAAAAATAAAAATTCTTGCTACAGAAACTAAAAAAATTTTTAAAGATGGAGAGCTTGTATTTGCGGGAAGAATATCTTATGAACACCATAAAATATTCATTGGCCCATATTTATTATATTCATCATTAGAACCTTTAATTCACAATGGAAATTATTTTTTTGAAATGGATAATGAAGGGAATATAATTGAAAAAATAGGAAAAATAAATACAAAAAATAATTTAATAAAAACGTTAAAATTAAGAGAAATTGGGAAAAATAAATTTATAAAATTAAGCGGGGAAATACAAAAACGTTTTTTGTTTGATGATGAATATTATGTAATGAATGATAATTTAATTGCTGAGAAATTAATTGAAGAAAATTGAGAAAATCTGGCATATTCATGGAACCAATAAAGAGATTAAGAGAATAAAAAGAGAGAATAAAGAGATCGGTCCAGGTTCAGTTAACCGAAGTAAAACCGACAACCTTAGTTTAGAAACATATACCGTATTTCCTTTATTAGCAGGGTGTCCCTTTCCAAATCACCTAAAGAGGCTTAAAAATATTTAAAAAGATTTACTCTGCATATCTCTCACTAGGAAATTGTTAAAGGCATGCCTGGAAGTAATTTAACTAGAGATTTTTTCGGGATTTTCCGCAGGCGAAAATCTTGAAAATTTGGAAGACTATAAATTCGCTTTTTTCAGAAAATGGGTGACACACACCTTGTCTATTAGAATAGCTAACTCCGGCCTCTTTAAAAGAATGTGCATTTGGAGTTGATTTGGAAATAGGATACCAGGACATTCAATTAAAGGTAATACGGTATATTATTCCAATTTATTTGATTAAAATATTTAAAAAGAGTGTTGTAACTTTTAAATAAAATATTTGTTTTAGATAACAATTCTTTCTCAAATGTTTAAATAAATAAATTTTCTTTCGAATTTCTGTCCTAAATTTACTATATTTAAATGTTTAATTAAACTAAAAATTTTTTATTTAAAATAAAAATGTTTATTAAAAATAAATTTTTCTTTTCTATTTTATTTTTATGCTTTTATTTATTTTTTTATTTAAATTGGAATTTTATTGAATCTAAAAATGTTGAAAATCAAAAACATCAAAATATAATCGGACCTAAATTTGTCGGAATTTTCTCTAATTTATTTCACTCCTACGTAATCCGATACCAGGGTGGCCCCTTCCAAAACACTAAAATAGGGCGCAGCCACTCAAAAATAGGGCGAAATCGGCCAAAAATAGGGCAAAGATTAGGGCATAGCTTTAAAGGCTTAAACATAATTAAAATTTCAAATAAGGCGAAAATTTTGAGAATTTTGGAAGGCCAAGAAGCTAAATTTCTTCCATTTTTAGCGCCGCAGGCGAAAATTTTGAGGATTTTGGGAGACTAGAAGCCAGATTTCTTCCATTTTTTGCGCCGCAGGCAAAAATTTTGAGGATTTTGGAACGCCAGGAAGTCAGAATCCTTCATTTTTACCACTTTTTTTACAAAATCCGAAGAATTTTAAAAATTTTACAAGATGGTAAAAATAGGGCAAAAATATGGCAAATGAGAAAATAGGGAAAAAATAGGGCGAAAAGTTCAAAAATAGGGAAAATCCTCTAGAAATAAGGTAAAAGGGCCACCCTGTCCGATACTGAATTTTACGTCAGCTTCTTTTTGTTTTTAAAGAAATACCGTATTATCTCTAATAGAATGGCCGGCCATTCTATTTGTCAATCATCCTCCAGGGGACCATTCTATTGGAGGGGGCCATTCAAATGGAGACGACGTCCATTCTATGTATTAGAGATAATATGGTAATTTCCTGTGGCATTCTGACGAATTTTTTGATTTATCAGTGTATTCGGGATCTTGCCGTTCCGATTCCCTTAAGTTGGAAATTCCCCAAATTTTTAGGGACTGCAATCCTGATTGCAGGAACCGTGGTAATCATTATCTCTCAATCAAGAGATTTTTTGCTTTGATAGCCTTGTTTTAACTTAGACACCGCTTTCAAGTCACTCTAGATTTTACGTCTGATTTTTCGTGCAATAAAGATAACATAAAATCGAGGTCCGACTATACTTTAAAAATGAAGAAGTTTTTAAATGAAGGAGGACAAACCTTCAATTTAAACAAAATAACGAAAAGTATATCAAGAAATAATGGAAATAAATTTAAAATTGATTTCGCTATGCTTGTTCGAGAAGATTTTTACAATGATGAATATTATAAAGAAATGTATTATTATTGGAGTTATTGTTATTATGAAGAAAAATATTTTGAAAATTATTGTAATTTAGATTTAATGAGTAATCCAATTAATTCAACACTTAGTGTAAGTTATTTTAAAATAAAAGGAAGAAAATTGCCCATACACCAAATGTACCGAGAGGGCTGTAAGCTATCATTCAACTGTAAAGCTATCATTCAAAATTATCAAATCAAGGACGCCCTGTTATGGTCCGATTTAGCTCTTCGAGGAGCATCGAACCATACAAGAACGTCTCGTATTCGATAATTCTGAACTATGTTATTATGGAATGTGTTATCATAAAGGAACTATGTTATTATAACTATTATTATGTTTATTATAACTATTATTATGTTATAATAACATCGCGGTACCTTGGGCATCGCGGTAACTTATAATGGATTTTTTTAACAATGATAATTCTGAACTATGTTATCGGCGGTACTTTGGGGTGTATCCATTCATACTCTTTCAATTTCAGCCATATCATAAAGTCACTATCTTTGTTGATGAACTTGTTGACAATAAAGGAAAAACAATTATAAATGTTGGAGATAATGTTGATGTTTGTATTGATGAACGATATAGTTGTTCTTTTTTTGGGAGAGATGAAGCTATAAACGGAAATTCTAAAAATTTTAAAAAGATTGCAGAAGCCTTAAATGCTCATTATAAAGATTATTATTATTTAGATGGAAAATGTAGCGATATAAACGGCTCCTATACAACTCATCCAATCGTTAACTCATCTAATCCTTAACTCATCCACACGGCCAAAAAGGGTCAACTCATCCAATCCTTCGGAACGAGACTATTGAGTACCGGCCGGTTGAGTCCCTGGCCGTTTGAGTCTCTTGCCGTTTGAGACTCAACTTGTCATGGAAAAAGTTGAGTCTCAACTCTTGCCGTTTGAGACTCAACTTGTCATGGTGCCGTTTGTTTCTTTTTGTTCTTAATGAAATGATTTCCTGTGGCATTCTGACGAATTTTTTGTTTTATTAGTATATTCGGGCTCTCGCCGTCCCGATTTCCGTAAGTTGGAAATTCCCCAAATTTTTGGGGTCTGTAATCCTGATTGCAGGAACCGTTAAAAAAATACTGCCTTTCAGGGTTGGAAGATTTTAGACGATTTTTAAATTCATTGTGAAATTGAAGCGAATTGTTATAATTTAATTAACTTTCAGAAACTCTTACCGGCAAATGTTTGAAAAAGATAAATATACATTTAAATTAAGAGTTAATTTGATGATTAACATTAAAATTATTTTTACGAATCTCATTTTGATTGTTATTTTAATTAGGGTTATAAAGAATTTAAGTTAATAAAGAATTTAAGTTGTTTTAGATATAATTATTATTCTACGAAGGAAAAACTTTTGATACCGGGAATCGGAATTGTAGATACTACAAATGTCGGAAATTCCCAATTTTCGATGATCGGGTTACAACATATTTTGGGGCAATAAATATTTGAAAATAATATTTAAAAAATAATTAATAAATCGTCAAATATATGGATCCAACACTCCTTTCCCCTTTAGAAGAATAATCGCCTAATTGTTGAGACAGGTATCCAACATTTATAATTATCAATAATTGCGAAAATAAATTCTAAATTAAATACTATCAAAACTTTTCGGATCTTTTCAAAAAGGATGGGGGTATAATTTCTAATTTAAACCTACCGTATATCCTTTAATAACTACCCTAGGTAATTTTTGTTTCAAACTATCGCTGGATGGGATAATTAATGGAATTGGGGTACACCCCAGTTTACCGCCGCCCAATTTACCGCCGCCCAATTTACCGCGCCCAGTTTACCGCCGCCCAATTTACCGCGGGCCCAATTTACCGCGAGCCCAATTTACCGCCGCCCAATTTACCGCAGCCCAATTTACCGCGAGCCCAGTTTACCGCACGCCCATTTTACCGCCAATTCTACAAATCAATAAATGTATGTCTAACAAATATACTGAATTAATTGAAACAAACTGAATTAAAAAACTAATTTGTAACTTTTAGTAATAAAATTCATAATGTACAACGGAATTTTGTCGGAAAAGAACAGAGAAAAATTCTCACATGATGGCTATATTTATGTAATGGATAAGCCTAGTGCTGATGGTGAGAAAATTTTTTGGCGCTGTGACACACGTGGGACAACTGGATGTTCTGGACGCATCCACACAACTTCTGATGAAGAACGTAGTTTTTTAAAATTGGTCACCATGCATAGCTGTTCCGGATTAGGTAATCCAGCTCGAGTTGGTGTTCAAAAGGTTGATTTGAGTTGAATAAATTTTTCCTAAATTCCTTTCTTCAGGCAATGAGTATGATTCGTCAAAGAGGCGCCTCAACGATGGAAAAACCTGCTCAAATTCGTGCAGCAGCGGTTCAAAATTTGCCTTTAGCAATTATGGGTATTTTTTAAGTAAATAAAAATGTAAAACAATAATTTTTAGGACAAATGCCCAGCACCAGTGCAAGCAGAAAACAAGTTCAACGACAGAGAAGAAAAGAAAATAATGCACTTGCAAGTCCACCTACACGTGCTGAAATTGTTTTTACTGAGCAGTACATGAATCGTGAAGTAAGTCTGAGATTTCGAAAAAATCTTAAATATAATTTTTAGTTCAACGGTCGGCAAGAACGTTTTTTACTCGCAGATAGTGGTGGGGAAGAACGAATTCTTATTTTTGGTAGTGAGGCAAGTGCTGGTTGGTCAAATCAAATGGAACATGTTTTTATGGACGGAACTTTTTCTGGTAATTTTATTAATCCTGCCCTAGATTTCTTCTTTTTTCAGTCTGCCCTTCTTTATTTTATCAACTTTTTATAATTCTTTCGAAGCGTGGAGGCTTCGTCTTTCCGGTACTTTTTTGCTTGTTGCCTGACAAAACAGAGCAAACCTACACTCGACTTTTCAATCTCATCAAGGAATTGTGGCCATTATTTAATCCAACCTCAATATCATGTGATTTTGAACGTGCAATTCATAATTCTATTCGCACTTGCTTCCCCGAATCACTATTTTTTGTTGTTTCTTTCATCTTCGTCAAAATCTCAGAAAACATATATCTCAATCCAATCTTTTGAATCTCTATAATAATGACCCTGATTTCGCTTTAAAATGTAAAATGATTATTGCTTTAGCCTTTGTTCCCGAAAATGATGTTATTAATGCACTTAATCTTTTAGAAAATGATTTAGATGATCGCTTTGAACCTCTTATTTCCTGGTTTGTATCCTCTTATATCGGCCGCATTCGCGGTAATGGCACTCGTGCAAACCCTATTTTCCCCATAGCACTTTGGAATGTTCACACTCGCACAATTCAAAATATTCATCGCACAAATAATTACTCAGAAGCTTGTAATCGTAAAATTAAACGTGCACTTGGTATGTCTCACCCCTCACTTTGGTTGTTTCTGCACTCTCTTAAAAAATTTTTAGCACTTGTTGACACAGATATTGAGTTACATGTTGCTGGACATGAACCGCCTCGCAAACGTGCAAAATACATGGAATGTGATGATAGAATTTTAAGAATTTGCAATAATTATGATCTTGATACAGTTTTAGATTTTTTACGTGGGATATCTCACAATTTTAATATTGATTAAATATTTATTTTCATTTGTTTTTGTTTTAAATATTTGTTGAATTGTCACCTTATTTGTTTGAAATATTGTTTTGTAGAAAGGCGGTAAAATGGGCGTGCGGTAAACTGGGCTCGCGGTAAATTGGGCTGCGGTAAATTGGGCGGCGGTAAATTGGGCTCGCGGTAAATTGGGCCCGCGGTAAATTGGGCGGCGGTAAACTGGGCGCGGTAAATTGGGCGGCGGTAAATTGGGCGGCGGTAAACTGGCCTGCTCCCATGGAATTGGGGTAATTAATTGAGGGAGGGCAATTAATACAGGTTATACGGTAATCTAGAAATATTTTAGCCTATTAAACAAGATCGAAGGTGTTTTATTTGTGGAGCAACAAAAACGTCAGATTGGTACCGACATTTAAAACCTGAACAATATAAATGTGATGCCTGCTATAAAAGACAAAATAGATTAAAGAAAAAAACACAAATCCAGAAGAAAAGAAATTGAATAAGTAAAGAAATTAAGAACTTATGTTTATGTGTTTATCTGTTTATGAAAATAAATTTTTTCCTATATATTATACTAGTGATGTTCGGGTATCCCGACTCCCGATCCCGACTCGGGAAAATTTCCCGAGTTTTTGGTCTCCCGATCCTGACTCCCGATGCCATTTCCCGACTAAGTCGGAAAATCTTTACACCCCTAAGAATGGCTATTTCTGATTAAATTTTATTTTTGAAAGGAAAAAAATAAAGGGAAAAATAAAAAAAGTGGAAAAGGAAAATAAAATATTTAAATTTTTTCCCAGAAAACTGTTGTTGAGATGTGGTTGAGTGATTAAGTTGAGTGACTTCGGTTACTTTTATGGGCTAAAAATTATTATTATTGCCCTAGGGCAATAATGTACCAGAATTTTTTCTAAATTTTTAATAATTTTTCTAAAAATTATTATTATTGCCCTAGGGCAATAATGTACCAGAATTTTTTCTAAATTTTTAATAATTTTTCTAAAAATTATTATTATTGCCCTAGGGCAATAATGTACCAGAATTTTTTCTAAATTTTTAATAATTTTTCTAAAAATTATTATTATTGCCCTAGGGCAATAATGTACCAGAATTTTTTCTAAATTTTTAATAATTTTTCTAAAAATTATTATTATTGCCCTAGGGCAATAATGTACCAGAATTTTTTCTAAATTTTTAATAATTTTTCTAAAAATTATTATTATTGCCCTAGGGCAATAATGTACCAGAATTTTTTCTAAATTTTTAATAATTTTTCTAAAAATTATTATTATTGCCCTAGGGCAATAATGTACCAGAATTTTTTCTAAAATTCTGGTACATTATTCTGGTACATTATTTTTTTCCGGAGCCCGGCTCCGGAGCCGGGCTCCGGAGCTAGCTCCCGGAGCTATACCCAGCACTGGTAATAACTAAGTAAAACAAAAAGAAATTGATATGTACACGGTGGAAATAGAAAATATATTTTTTTTTAATTATTTTTTCATTCAAGATGGATGATAGCGATGATGATGGAAGGAAGTAAAGCACTCGACAAAATGCTACAGCTGATCTAGGTAGTTGATAAATGACTTTAAAAATATTGTTGAAGATTTATTGATTTTGTTTGAAATTAAAAATGTTTAAGGAAACAAAATTCGAAAGAGGGAATGAATAAATCTGGGCAGAAATAAATAAATAGTTGGCGATATTAACCATGAAGAGGATCTCTGTTATTTAGAAGAATATTTATTCTTTGATAAACTTAATTTTTTCTAGACCCAATTGAGTAAATTTCGAATGTTGAAACTTTCTTTTCCAGAAAATTATTTTTTTAGTATAAATTCGAAAGAGTCGAGCTGAGTCGAATAAGACGGAGATCAGTTAGATTAAATGATCCTTAACAAAATGATCCTTTTAACCTTCCCCATCCTCTCGTCGCTGAAAAAAACGTTTGTGTGCTGTTACGGAGGGTAAGCCGCATGATCTTCGCTAATAAAAAGAAAAAAATTTTCTGACAATTTAAAGTGGACTTAAAGTACTTAAGTCCCCAAAACGTCACCGAACCATTAAAGTAGGCGAACAACCCCCAAGGGTGATGGAGGTACTTGACTTAAGAATAATTCTTTTGTTTTATTTCCCTCATCTTCCTGTTCCATAATATCTTCATTTTCATCTTCAGAGTCTTCCACATTCTCTCTTGCAGGGCCGTCAAATTCTGTATCACTACTATCTTTAAAAATAAAATTTAATTATTTATTGAATGTTGAGAAAGCAGAATTTAACCAATTCGAATTTATACAAAAAAATAATTTTTTGGAAAATAAAGTTTCAACATTCGAGATTACCTAGGGCAATAATAATAATTTTTAGAAAAATTATTAAAAATTTAGAAAAAATTCTGGTACATTATTGCCCTAGGGCAATAATAATAATTTTTAGAAAAATTATTAAAAATTTAGAAAAAATTCTGGTACATTATTGCCCTAGGGCAATAATAATAATTTTTAGAAAAATTATTAAAAATTTAGAAAAAATTCTGGTACATTATTGCCCTAGGGCAATAATAATAATTTTTAGAAAAATTATTAAAAATTTAGAAAAAATTCTGGTACATTATTGCCCTAGGGCAATAATAATAATTTTTAGAAAAATTATTAAAAATTTAGAAAAAATTCTGGTACATTATTGCCCTAGGGCAATAATAATAATTTTTAGAAAAATTATTAAAAATTTAGAAAAAATTCTGGTACATTATTGCCCTAGGGCAATAATAATAATTTTTAGAAAAATTATTAAAAATTTAGAAAAAATTCTGGTACATTATTGCCCTAGGGCAATAATAATAATTTTTAGAAAAATTATTAAAAATTTAGAAAAAATTCTGGTACATTATTGCCCTAGGGCAATAATAATAATTTTTAGAAAAATTATTAAAAATTTAGAAAAAATTCTGGTACATTATTGCCCTAGGGCAATAATAATAATTTTTAGAAAAATTATTAAAAATTTAGAAAAAATTCTGGTACATTATTGCCCTAGGGCAATAATAATAATTTTTAGAAAAATTATTAAAAATTTAGAAAAAATTCTGGTACATTATTGCCCTAGGGCAATAATAATAATTTTTAGAAAAATTATTAAAAATTTAGAAAAAATTCTGGTACATTATTGCCCTAGGGCAATAATAATAATTTTTAGAAAAATTATTAAAAATTTAGAAAAAATTCTGGTACATTATTGCCCTAGGGCAATAATAATAATTTTTAGAAAAATTATTAAAAATTTAGAAAAAATTCTGGTACATTATTGCCCTAGGGCAATAATAATAATTTTTAGAAAAATTATTAAAAATTTAGAAAAAATTCTGGTACATTATTGCCCTAGGGCAATAATAATAATTTTTAGAAAAATTATTAAAAATTTAGAAAAAATTCTGGTACATTATTGCCCTAGGGCAATAATAATAATTTTTAGAAAAATTATTAAAAATTTAGAAAAAATTCTGGTACATTATTGCCCTAGGGCAATAATAATAATTTTTAGAAAAATTATTAAAAATTTAGAAAAAATTCTGGTACATTATTGCCCTAGGGCAATAATAATAATTTTTAGAAAAATTATTAAAAATTTAGAAAAAATTCTGGTACATTATTGCCCTAGGGCAATAATAATAATTTTTAGAAAAATTATTAAAAATTTAGAAAAAATTCTGGTACATTATTGCCCTAGGGCAATAATAATAATTTTTAGAAAAATTATTAAAAATTTAGAAAAAATTCTGGTACATTATTGCCCTAGGGCAATAATAATAATTTTTAGAAAAATTATTAAAAATTTAGAAAAAATTCTGGTACATTATTGCCCTAGGGCAATAATAATAATTTTTAGAAAAATTATTAAAAATTTAGAAAAAATTCTGGTACATTATTGCCCTAGGGCAATAATAATAATTTTTAGAAAAATTATTAAAAATTTAGAAAAAATTCTGGTACATTATTGCCCTAGGGCAATAATAATAATTTTTAGAAAAATTATTAAAAATTTAGAAAAAATTCTGGTACATTATTGCCCTAGGGCAATAATAATAATTTTTAGAAAAATTATTAAAAATTTAGAAAAAATTCTGGTACATTATTGCCCTAGGGCAATAATAATAATTTTTAGAAAAATTATTAAAAATTTAGAAAAAATTCTGGTACATTATTGCCCTAGGGCAATAATAATAATTTTTAGAAAAATTATTAAAAATTTAGAAAAAATTCTGGTACATTATTGCCCTAGGGCAATAATAATAATTTTTAGAAAAATTATTAAAAATTTAGAAAAAATTCTGGTACATTATTGCCCTAGGGCAATAATAATAATTTTTAGAAAAATTATTAAAAATTTAGAAAAAATTCTGGTACATTATTGCCCTAGGGCAATAATAATAATTTTTAGAAAAATTATTAAAAATTTAGAAAAAATTCTGGTACATTATTGCCCTAGGGCAATAATAATAATTTTTAGAAAAATTATTAAAAATTTAGAAAAAATTCTGGTACATTATTGCCCTAGGGCAATAATAATAATTTTTAGCCCATAAAAGTAACCGAAGTCACTCAACTTAATCACTCAACCACATCTCAACAACAGTTTTCTGGGAAAAAATTTAAATATTTTATTTTCCTTTTCCACTTTTTTTATTTTTCCCTTTATTTTTTTCCTTTCAAAAATAAAATTTAATCAGAAATAGCCATTCTTAGGGGTGTAAAGATTTTCCGACTTAGTCGGGAAATGGCATCGGGAGTCAGGATCGGGAGACCAAAAACTCGGGAAATTTTCCCGAGTCGGGATCGGGAGTCGGGATACCCGAACATCACTAGTATAATATATAGGAAAAAATTTATTTTCATAAACAGATAAACACATAAACATAAGTTCTTAATTTCTTTACTTATTCAATTTCTTTTCTTCTGGATTTGTGTTTTTTTCTTTAATCTATTTTGTCTTTTATAGCAGGCATCACATTTATATTGTTCAGGTTTTAAATGTCGGTACCAATCTGACGTTTTTGTTGCTCCACAAATAAAACACCTTCGATCTTGTTTAATAGGCTAAAATATTTCTAGATTACCGTATAACCTGTATTAATTGCCCTCCCTCAATTAATTACCCCAATTCCATGGGAGCAGGGAAATTCTGGTACATTATTGCCCTAGGGCAATAATAATAATTTTTAGAAAAATTATTAAAAATTTAGAAAAAATTCTGGTACATTATTGCCCTAGGGCAATAATAATAATTTTTAGAAAAATTATTAAAAATTTAGAAAAAATTCTGGTACATTATTGCCCTAGGGCAATAATAATAATTTTTAGAAAAATTATTAAAAATTTAGAAAAAATTCTGGTACATTATTGCCCTAGGGCAATAATAATAATTTTTAGAAAAATTATTAAAAATTTAGAAAAAATTCTGGTACATTATTGCCCTAGGGCAATAATAATAATTTTTAGAAAAATTATTAAAAATTTAGAAAAAATTCTGGTACATTATTGCCCTAGGGCAATAATAATAATTTTTAGAAAAATTATTAAAAATTTAGAAAAAATTCTGGTACATTATTACCCCTACAGCTGATCCAGGTATTTGGAAATTCTTCAACTTTTATTAGATTTATAGTTAATCTTCTGTTTGCTTTTCAATAAATGTTGTTATGTGGAGTTTCCCCAACTGATTAAAAAATTAAAGTAAGAAGGCGGCATAAGAGGGTCGGGTGAAAAAATCGAATTGGATTTCGCCATTGGGTAAAATAGCCATGTTTCGAGTAAAATCAACACATTCCTGATCTGACCTCTTTATCCCCCAGTCCTACCTCTACCTCAATTCTCCAGTTTGACATTTCTAACTCAGAAAAAATAGTTGCTTTTAATGAGATGTACTTTAAATAGGACTGCCCAAAGCTGCATAAAAATCTTGTGGCTGAAAGGCTTTCGGGTCAATGTTCTATTTAATCCATGTTCTATTTAAACAATAAATTCAGATTCAATTAATCCATTAATCAATTAATCCATGTTCTATTTAAGCAATAAATTCAGATGAAAAATCAGATGAAAAATTAGTTCCTTTTTCGTCAATAACAAAAGTATCTACCAAAGTTTCATAAGGTGAAGGATTTTTTAATCCTTACGGCCTTTAATCATTGCATTCATATTTAATCCATGTTCAATTTTAATATTTAATCCATGTTCATGTTTAATCCATGTTCTATTTAATCAATAAACTTTCGCTGAAATTTTTTCCAAAATGTCAATAACTCAAGAATTTCAAAACGTATGTAGTACTCATGTACATTAGAACCGCTGAAAAACAACAGGCTGGTGGCTCAAAAGTCGGTTCCGGTTCATATTTGGTTAATCTTTTGTGTCCAACACATTATTCTTAATTTAAGATATCCAACTCTTATCCCAAAAATTAACAATCATCTGAATTTAATAACATTTGTGGAATTTTTTTAATTTTGCGGATATTTCTTGCAAAATTTAAGAAATACTTCCTTTGCGATATTTTTTTCAAATATTTTGCGGATAAATTTTGCGGACTTTTTGGATATTCTTTCGTTGTTTGCTCTCTCCGCCCATACATATGTATTTCTAGCCCAGTAATAATTTCAAAAAAATGTTCACAAATAATTCGCTAAACCGCACTTCAATGCTAAAAATATTTAATTCAAGAAAATATTACCAGTACTCATTCTAATTAATTATAATACTTTTCCAGTTTTGTTACCGGCAATGATACAATCGGTTCTGTATAGAATTGGGTTCAGATAAATCAGAAGTGGGTCAATGGAAATCTACAACGGACCAATGGCGTAACTTGAGAAATTTTTTAATTAAAAAAAATTCAAGCTGTCCGAAAAATACAAAGCTGTCCACACTCTACATATATTGGATGTACAGGATGAAAATAATATTAAAGAGATTGTGGAAAGAATAAATAATGTCCCAATTATGTTTTGCTAATTTCTAAAAGAATAATTTTTATATAAATTCCCTAATTTTGTTGCCACTACTTTTTTGCCTTTTTTTTATTTTTGATGGCTTTTCATTCCTAAAATACTGTCAGATTAATCGAAATCCGGTAAGCCGAAAATCAATGGAAAATAGGGGTAAGCAACTTCAAAAAATATTTTAGTACATTTAAGGCTTATAGTAAAATTTTCTTTTATGCTTACTTAAAAGACCTTAAAATAAGCTACAAAATATATTTGGTCCCATATCTTTAAAAAATTTGTATATGAGCTAAGGAGGAAAGAATTAATGACGAATTAAAAATGAGCATTTTATATGTATGTAGTGTATTTTTGGGGCAATATTTTTTACCTCCTAAAAATTAATCTATTTGTGAATAAACGAATTGAAAATTATTTTAAACATTATGTAGTTATCGTACTTTTGCCCGCGAGCATATAAGAAATTAAAAGATATATTTTTAAGAATTTATGGAAGCAAACTAAAGTAGGTATTTATTAAATAAGGTTGGACATTAATGAGAGCCATCATTGATTTTAGAACTTGATAGATTTGTGCTCTAAATTATCTTTGAAATTGGGAAACATACATATTAAACTTATCGACTTTTTAAACCAAATAATTAACGTTACCCTTTATTTCTGAACGTAAGGTATGTGTGGTAATTGAAGGACAAGAATATTATTTAAGCAGAGTGAAAGAAATTAGTGCAAGAAATTAATTTGAAAGAAAAAACTTTTAAGAAATATATTAGTAATTTTTCCCAAATATTAATTAAAATTATTATTCAATTTTTTTAATAGATTTTTTGTGTATCTACCCGCATGTCCGCAAATTTTTGTTATTAATTTTTTTTCTTATCTCTTAAAGAGGATAGCTCAAAAAACATACCAGATAAAAAACAAACAAAATTTGCGGACAAACATTTGCGGACATACGGGAAGATTACTTTTATTTGTAAAGATTTTCTAAAATATTTTTTTAAATTTGCGCTAAATCAGAAAATACGACTGAAGATAAGCTTGTTAAAATTTTGTTTAAAAACTTTCCATATCTCTCCAATAAGAAAAAATTTTCGAGTGGATTCTTTTTCGAAATTAGTAAAATTTTTGTCGCCTAAATGATTTTTAGAAAAAAATTTTTATTTGTTCTATTCCCCTATTTAAATTAATCTGATGGCTTGGAGCAGGAATAAATGGAGAGAAAAAAAGTGAGGAGGGTGAGAACGGGGAAATAAACCTTTTTTAAGCGCACAAATATAAATTTGATATATAAAAATTGTATATGAAACTACTATGTTTTTACAAGTAAGAAACTATTTCTTTTTGATAAGAAACTAACGCTGCATTAAAAAAATTATGAATATGATTAAGAGTGTACAGCCCAAAACGGCGCGCGGCCATAACGGCACAAAGCCATAACTTGCTGGAAATTTTCTGTCCCTGCTTAATTTTCGTGCCAATCTCTTTAGCTTGCTGAATGGAATCGTTTAATACTAAATTTGATAAGATTCGTAAATCCTGAAGCAAGCTAGGGCTTTGCGCCGTTATGGCCGCGCGCCGTTTTGGGCGTGTCCCTGATTAAGAACGACCAAATTTCAATACCCCAAAATATTCAATCATTATAAGCACCCAAAAGAACCCAATATTATTTAAGAAACCTATAGGTACTAGAGCTCGAGCTGGGTCTGGACCAAGGCCTGGATTTTTTCTGTACCCAGAGTCCAGGCATTTTTGACCTTCCTGGGTTTTTCCTGGACTACAAGCCAGGATCCGGCCCAGGGCAATAAATCAAACCCAGAACAGTCCCGGGCTTTTCAAAAATCTCGATCTCTAATAAGTACCCCCATCTAATCTACCTATTTGATTGTTATATAAAAACGATTACGAAAAGTATAAGAAACTAGGGCACATTTAATAAGAAAAAATATATGAACATAACATTAAAAAATGTTATAGTACGAACTACATTTAATTAAACCTTTCATCCATCACTTAAAATATTATTTCTTCTCAAACTTGAACATAAACGGCCTCTCTCCAAAATTCGCTTCGAATGTTGCTTGAGGACCAGCTAACGAAATTGATGGGATTAATGCATCATCATTTTCATACTGCAAACTCGAGCCTAAAAAATTTTTGTTTCGATAATTTTAAAGTTAAAAATGTAACCGATTTTAACGCCGTTGTACGTGAAATAAATTTTCCAAGCTTTTTTCATACAATTAATAGGGTTGTCACGATACTTTACTCCAACCCCAATCGTTTTCTTATCGAACTTCGGCCAAACAAAATTTTCTGTTTTTTTCCCGTTCATGTACAAATTCCCATTACTTGTAATGCAGACACTATTTTTTAAATGACCAAACTGTTCCTGTTTCGGAAAATTAGGCTTTGCAAGGCCAACTGATGCATAACTAAAAATTAAAATAAGAAAAGATTTTTAAATTATAAAAATACGTGCTACGACTAAAGACGACCTCAAAATAGTCATGCTCCGCGTTGAGCGGATTAACCGCTTGAATATTTGTAGGCTTTGGATCCAAAGCTAAAAACAAAAAAGTTTGGGTATTTAATGATAAAAATTCACTTTTAAGTGTCGCTTTTAAACAATCCTCAGACAGAGCATATTCTTTATTTAAAGGCGGGTTAAGCTTGTTTATCATTGGAGACAAATTTGCTTCGTAGACATTGATAACTTTTTCCAATTCTTTAGACTTTTCTTTAATATCAGCAGATCCTTGCAAATTATCAGCTCCTTCTTGAATAACAACCATTGCATCTCTAATTTTCTGTAAAATCTAAAGAGAGGATATGTCGGGATATTAAAAAATTAACCTCTTTGGCTTCGGCTGTTGTTTGGATCTTGATATAGCTCATGGCTAAATAATATATTTATTTGAATAATTTTGTATTGAATACTATAACTGAAAAAAAGTATTAAATAATGTGGGATGTCGGGATTACTTAAATACCGTGGATCTAATCAACTAAAAAGATATAAAGGATTTATGGCGAGAGGGGATTAGCTAATTATTGGTTCTCTTTTATACTAACATATTTAAGGGCTTTCGCCCATATGCAACACTAATTAGATGAAAAACGCGCTGTGGTTTCGTTCCACTTTGGATTCGTCCCCCTAAACAAAAGCTTTGGATTCGTCCCCTTGTTCAAAAACCCTGGATTCGTTCCACCTAAAAGGAAAATCAAAAGGAAAATTCTCGAGAACTTATATTTGTTTGAGTGATATTCCGGCTCCTCTGCAAAACACCGAATCCTTAAATCCAGCTTCCCCCTCGACGTGTCCGGCTTCCCCCTCGACATGTCCGGCTTCCTCTGCAGCGGCAAAACTGCGGATATACAAGGTACGGATAAAATAAAAGCCAGAAAGGAAACATTAAATCAGAACAAAGACCATAACTAGGTACCCGCACTCAACTATTGGCACTCAAATGATCCTGTTCGAATTTAATAATTCGACATTTTACAACTTTTTGGTCGTATCGATATTTTGTCATATTTCACCCTTATCGGGATTTTGAGACATTTTAGCTGATTAGATATTTTAAGAACTCGGTGTTTTGAGCGGGCACGGATATTCCATATGTAACTAACAAAGTTGAAACAAATTATTTTGATATAAAAACCAACCATTTTCTAGGCAATTTCATACGTCACATTGCTTCTTCATAATTCAAAACTCAACTTTCTTGTGCCTGTTACAACTACATTCCTGCTAGCTGATGGCTGTTCCCTGCACCCGTCGCCTTCTCTTAATTGGACTTTTGCTGGTGCTTGCCGCTGATATTGCGTTTGGACGTTTTCTGCCTGCTGCTGTCGAACAACATAATCTTCGCTTCAAACGTGCGGCTGATGACATCTTTCTGCGTGATACTAAGGATTGGAGCAAGTACGGCATCGCGGCGGGTGTCTATCTAGTTATGTAAGTTATCCTCTAATTTTCATTCTTTTAAAAATCGTTTTTCTAAATTTTAGCTCCCTTGTGATCTACGTTGCTACATTCTGTTGTGCTCTTGAGAAGAACCGTGCAGCTTTGGTGAGTAAATTGCTAAGAGTTGAACTAAATAATTAAAAATTCTTTCCAGGGTCCAGCACCTCCAGGCTCAGTGGCTACACTAAGCCCAGTGAGCAGTGTAGTAAGTTCAGCAAGTACAAGAACGGCTAAAGGCCAGAGTGAGGCTAGTATGCGGACAGCGCTGCAACAGTCAATTAGGATGGACTCGAGAACGCAAAGGGAGACGGAGAGGGCTGCTGCTTCATCTCGCAAGTCTGGAAAGGTTTCGCCATCGACTCGCCTTCCAACGGCATCTGCGAAGGAGCAAACAGCATCTCGGAAGACGACGTCTGCCAGGACTTCATCTGCTAGGACCGAATCTGCTGGAACTACATCGAAGAAAAGCACGTCGAAGGCTACCAAGTCGAGGAAAGGGACCTCTTCAAAGGGGACGACGGATACTGGGAAGAGTACTTCGGGATCAGCCCGTTCGACTTCGGGCGGAAGCGGTGTGTTTTTTGTTTTAGATAAAAAAATTTTTTATTTTTCTTTAGAAAGCGGCAGCAAATCATCTGGTTCCGGTTCCGTCTACTCCGAAACTTCCAGTGGCGCTTCCAGCGGTTCGAATGAGGGTACAACTAGCGGTGGATCTCATAGTTCTGGTTGAAAAGGATAGAAGGAAAAGGAAAGGATGGATGGATGTAATAAAGATATATAAAAGCTTGTCCTCCCAAAAAAGATTTTGTATTCCCTCCTTCCATTATTGTATTCGATCACATGTAGGTATGTATGTATATTATATGCTGTTAAGTCCGAAAATAATCGGCAATGTACTATATTGTTGTTTTGACACAATTATTGTATTCTTTATGTTGTGCTACGTATGTAATTGTCATATGTATGTTCTGTATAAATAACCTATTCTGTGTCATTTGAGGTACATTCATGTTATATCATATACTTAAAGATAAGTGTCCACTTTCAGCAAAGGTGTAATAGAACAAGCCTTGAGGGCTGTCGAATAAATAAGTTAGGATTAAGTTGATTAGGTACTTGAGGAGTAGCTCCCCAAAAGTCCGCAGATGTGTCCGCAAATTTGTCTTTTCTTCTTCGCTCTTTTTCCTCTCATAAAGATTAAAACTGATTGATTGATTATTTAAGTTGGATAAAATTCAATAAAAATTTATATAAATTTTCTATTTTCGTTAATATAAATATTTTTTAAATTAATATATTCACTATATCGTCTAATAATATAATTTCGATCATTTAATTGTTGAATATTTGCAAAAGAAAAATTTAAAAATAAAATTAATAAAAGAAAAAATGGAAATGAATCATTTTAATTAAATATGTATTTTCGATCGAGATCTCGGTTCTCAACGACACTTCAAGTCCGATCTCTGGTTATAATACTATTTGTTCTGTGCTTTTTAATGAAATTTAAATATTCTGTTATTTTTAGCAGATGGACTTCGGCCCTCACCTTTTAAAGAAGAGATTTTTGGACACATTTTGCCCGTGCCGATATTTAATAAAGCGATATTTTTATAAGTGTCTTTTAAATGTTTAGGCGATGGAAACAATTAAACCGAAAAAATCGAATCGAGCCGAACTCTCAAATCTTTCACTATAAAATTTTAATCTTCAATTAATTTCTCAGCTATTAAATTATCATTCATTACATAATATTCGTTATTAAACAAAAAACGTTTTTGTTTTTCTCCGCTTAATTTTATAAATTTATTTTTCCCAATTTCTCTTAATTTCAAATTTTTTATTAAATTATTTTTTGTATTTATTTTTCCTATTTTTTCAATTATATTCCCTTCATTATCCATTTCAAAAAAATAATTTCCATTGTGAATTAAAGGTTCTAACGTCGAATATAAAAAATATGTGTCATCAAATATTTCAGCAAGATTATAAGGTAATTTTCCTGCAAAAACCAGCTCTCCATCAACAAAATTTTGTTTAGTTTTATAAGCAACTATTTCTATTCCTTTTTTAAACTCATTAAATATTTCAATTTCCTCTAATGTATTCTTAAATATTTTCGAAATACATTTTTCATCTCCATTTTCTGGTACTTTAACAAAAAATTTAAAAAATGTATATTTATCATAGTCTTTAGATAATTCAATAAAATAATTCCCTTCCTTTCCAAATTTTATACAAATTTCCATCAAATTTTCGTTTTTTGTGAACATATCTAGTTTGATTAATTTTATTCCTTCAATATTTCTGTTTTCAATTTCTTTTTTTGGTTCAAAATATAACGGATAACGAAATAAAGGTTTAATTGTTAACAATGTCTAAAGAAATTTAGGTACTTTTCCGTTAATCGACCGCAAACTGAGTACCAGCCGACTTTTGAACGGCTATAACTTTTTAATGCTTGATCCAATAAAAATGGATTTTATATCATTCGGAAGCCCTCGGTAAGCTCTATCTTTTACAATGTATGGACCAGCTCTCATCACTCATAAAAAAGTTATAACCCGATAATAGTGAAAATCAACGATTTCTTGCACTTATTGACTTGTAACTTTTTATGAGTGATCAGAGAGCTGATCCATAAATTTGTTAAAAGATAGAGATTATCGAGGGCTTTCGAATGATATAAAATTCATTTGTATTGGTTAAAGAATAAAAAAGTTATAGCCGTTCAAAAGTCGGCTGGTACTCAGTTAGCGGTCGATTAACGGAAAAGTACCCAAATTTATTTAGTAAATTGGGGTTTTCAATTAACAAACTTTTCTGTCATAGAATTCCTTTCCATTTTTTAATAGACAAATTTCAATCCCCTCTCTATAATTTATATTTAAAGTTTCAATAAATTGAAATTTAATTATTTCATCCCCAATATATGTATAATTTTCAAAAGAATAAATTTTTGTATTTTCTTTTTTAATGCAATAATCATTTAAGGGGGTTAAATAAAGTTTTCCTTGTCTACTTTTTTTCCTTTTTTCATTCATTGAATTAAATTCAATAGAAATTTCTATCAATTTTTTATTTTCGTTAATGTAAATATTTTTTAAATTAATATATTTACTATATCGTTTAATATTAAAATTTTGATCACTCAATTGTTGAATATTTCCAAAAGAAAAATTTAAAAATAAAATTAATAAAAGAATAAAATGGAAATATACAAACATTGTTTTGTTGAATATTTATTTAAAATTT
Organism: Meloidogyne luci; assembly: GCA_902706615.1. Taxonomy (NCBI): domain Eukaryota; kingdom Metazoa; phylum Nematoda; class Chromadorea; order Rhabditida; family Meloidogynidae; genus Meloidogyne; species Meloidogyne luci. The sequence continues at coordinate 371,366 of CACSLI010000133.1, read as the reverse complement.
AAAAATTAAATTAAAATTAAAAAATTTAAAATTAAAATTTATTTATTATATGAATGAATAAATTGTAAAAATCTCTTTTTAAAATGTAGATACATATGCCTGTCTATTTTTAATTTTAAAGAAAAAAGTCAACTGATAAAGTGTATTATTTCTTAAAAATTAATTTTTGAAATATTCACGTGAATAATAAAAATATATGTTTGTTAACAATAAACAAAATAAGACGAAAATATTTATTCACGTGAATATTTCAAAAATATTTTTAAGAAATACTGATCTTTCCGGTTCAGAAAATTAAAATTTGAAAGGCAATTATTAACGCTTCTTTGACGATTCTGAAATTAATTGTGAAATTGAAGTGAATTGTTATATGTAATTATTGAAACTTTCAGAAGGTCCTACCGCCAAATGTTGGAAAAAGACAAGAAAATATAAAAAATCCTCATAATCTTCAAAAGACCACAAAAATCAGCAAATCCGCATTTTAAAAAATAATCCTCATCGCCCTATCAAAAAACCACAAAATGAGGAAAAACCCTCGCATATCGAAACCCTGTGCTAAACTAAGTGGGTACAGCCCGAATAGTCGCGCGGTAATTTGCTAAAAAATTTCTGGCCCCTATCATTTTTGGTACCATTCCCTTTAGCTCAACGAGAGGAATCGTTTAATACTAAATTTGGAAAGATTCGGAAGTCTTAAAGCAAGTTATGGCTTGGCGACCTTATGGCCGCGCGACTATTCGGGCGTGTCGGAACTAAGGTTGTCGGTTTTACCGAAACCGAACCGATCTCTTTATTCTCTCTTTTTATTCTCTTTTTAATTTCTTTATTGATGTCTCTTTTATTGGTGCCATGTAGATGTCTCATTTTCTTAATTTTCTTCAATTAATTTCTCAGCAATTAAATTATCATTCATTACATAATATTCGTTATTAAACAAAAAACGTTTTTGTTTTTCTCCGCTTAATTTTATAAATTTATTTTTCCCAATTTCTCTTAATTTCAAATTTTTTATTAAATTATTTTTTGTATTTATTTTTCCTATTTTTTCAATTATATTCCCTTCATTATCCATTTCAAAAAAATAATTTCCATTGTGAATTAAAGGTTCTAATGATGAATATAATAAATATGGGCCAATGAATATTTTATTTTTTAAATTCATTTCTCCCACAAAAACAAGCTCTCCATCATTAAAATCTTTTTTAGTTTTTGAAACATAAATTTCTATTCCTCCTTTGAACAAATTTAATATTTCAATTTCTTCTGTTGTCAGTATATTTTCAAATATTTTTGAAACACATTTTTCTTCTTTATTTTTTTCTACTTTTACAAAAAATATAAAATATTTTCGAGGATTAATTTTATTTGAAATTCTAAAATTTAACGATATTAATTTAATAAAATAATTCCCTTCCTCTTCAAATTTTACACAAATTTCCATCAAATTTTCGTTTTTTGTAAACATATCTATTTTTGTTTCTTCAATATTTCCGTTTTCAATTTCTTTTTTTGGTTCAAAATATAACGGATAACGAAATAAAGGTTCAATTGTTAACAATGTCTAAAGAAATTTATTTAATAAATTTGAGGTTATAATAACGTGCGGCAATTGCAGATACAGTGAGATGCAAAAGGTTATGCTGCGCTTTAAAACATCATAAAACCTTTCAGGATTGATCAATGTTGACAATCTTGGTCTTAAAAAATAGCTTAAACTTTAACTCAGTTGCCATCTTTCGGCATTTTCTTCAATTTCGACTTTTCGCCCCTTTTAGACTGGTCGACTGAGTTATCGTTTAAGCTATTTTTAAGACCAAGATTGTCAACATTGATCAATCCTGAAAGGTTCTATGATGTTCTAAGCCGCGGCATAAACTTTTGCATCTCACTATAAGATTTTTTAAAAATTATTGAAGTAATGCCCTATTTTGTTGTGCCGTCTAACTGTTCCCGAATGATTTCTGAATTAATGCAGCGCTGAAAATTAAAATCATACTATCAATCAACAAACTTTTTCTTCACAGATTTCCATTCCATTTTCTTCTTTCTCTAATAAACAAATTTCAATCCCCTCTCTATAATTTATATTTAAAGTTTCAATAAATTGTAATTTAATTATTTTATCCCCAATATTTTCCAAAGAATAAAATTTTGTATTTTCATTATTATCGCTATCCACATTTATAGGGGATATAAGTAGTTTTTCTCCTTTTTCTGTTATAATTGAATTAAATTCAACAGAAATTTCTATCAATTTTTTATTTTCGTTAATATAAATATTTTTTAAATTAATATATTCACTATATCGTTTAATACTAAAATTTTGATCATTCAATTGTTGAATATTTCCAAAAGAAAAATTTAAAAATAAAATTAATAAAAGAATAAAATGGAAATATACAAACATTTTTGTTGAATACTAGAAAAATTACATTAAAAAATATATTTATATACAGTCCTCTAAATTCTATATAGAGAAATTTTCCCTAAAAATCGCTATCTTGTAGGAAATTTCGGGATCAGGCCAGTATACCGCGAGCCCAGTATACCGCCGAGCTATAACTTCGGCTCAAAACTGTCGAATCCGGGACGCCCTGGTATGTTTCGATTTAGCCCGTTGAGGCGCATCGAACTATACCAGGGCCTCCCGGATTCTAGAGATCGGACCAAACAAATATTTGACGTCGGAAAATCAAATATTTGATCAAATTTTATTTGATTTTATTTGATCAAATATTTGTTTGATGAGTTTTGAAAAAAATCAAATTTTTTCAAATATTTTCAAATATCAAATTATTTGATTTGATATTTGATTTTGCCGTTTGTCCGATCTCTACCGGATTCGACAATTTTGAACGAACATATAGCTCGGCGGTATACTGAGCTCGCGGTATAACGGGTGTACCCGAAATTTCAAGGGCTCTCGGATAAGTCTAAAATGAAAATTCAAAATAATCCATAAGGTTTCATGTTAGTTATTCACTAAAAGGCGTGTATTTAAATTTTCATAAAATTGGTCTCACTGAAAATGAAATTTTCGCGGAGGGTAAAAGTAAAAAACGGGTTATTTCTGCGGCTGCGGCGAACCAGCATCTTCCGTGGACCGGACTGATTTTTTTTATTTCTATGATACCATGCCTGCATACATATGTAGATTTAAGAATTAAATAGCTATATGCTTTAAATTATTTAATAAAAATTTATTTATTATATGAACAGATGAGGAAAAGTGTGTTTTGAAATGCAATATACATATGTATAATAAACAAAATAAAAAATAAATGCCGCCAATGTATAGCATATTAATATTCACGTGAATATTTCATCAATATTTTTTTAGAAATAATGCACTTTATTAATTGACCTTTTTTTTAAATTAAAAATGAATAGACAAAGTCTTTAAAATAATTAAATTTTTTAATTATGTTCAACATTGTTCAATTAATTCTATTAAACTGGCAAACTGTACGATAGGATTTTTCGAGCTTTCGATTGAGATAATCGAGATTTTTCGGGATCTTGATTCTCGACGACACTTCAAATCCGGTCTCTAGTTCTAATAATATTTGTTGGGTGATTTTAATGAAATTTAAATATTCTGTTATTTTTAGCAGAGGGGGCACTTACCCTTTAAAAAAGCGATGTCTTGACCCGTTTTGTCTCATGGTGATATTTAATAAAGCTATATTTTATAGGAGTCTTTTTGATGTTTAGGCGATGGAAACAATTAAACCAAAAAAATTGAATCGAGCCGAACTCTCAAATCTATCACTATAAAAATTTCAATCTTCTTTAATTTTTAAGAAAAAATTTCCTTAACAATTTTGACATTTAATTTAAAAATACCTAAATATTCAGGTCACACACACATTCAAACATCTTTTACTTAAAGAATTTTATTTTATCAAACAGCTGTTTTTTCTCTCTACACCCACTCATTTAACTAAAAATCTCCCTCATATATTTTCATTCAATTCCGGTTAATTAAATTTTTTATTTAATTTTTCCTTCTAAAAAATTAGAAAAATGTCCCACGGTTCAAATGATTCCGTTTTGGAGGTTGTAAAAAATAAATTGCTTCAAACTAGGGCAGAAGCAGACAAAGCACAGAATGAAGTTGAGAGACTGCAAAGATTGTTAATTGAAGAAAGGGAAAAACAAAAATTGGTAAGGAATGCTATCCTTTGGGGTTTAAAAATTTGGTACGCATAATGCGAAGTAAGAGTGCCCGCAAGGGCTCTTCCGCATTCCTAAAATCCGAAGGCGAAGACAGAAGAAAATCCATCCCTGATGGGTGCAAGAGCCAATTTCGAAAGAAGTAAAAGATAAACATTTTTTCCACCCCGAGGCATAATTTTTTATATATCGGGGGTATTGTTTATGTGGCTTTTCCCTTACCCAACGGCCAACCTAAGTCTAAAAAATGATCTTAACTTTAATGTCCATAGTATTAAGGGTATCTTATAGTGAGATTCGACTAATTTAAAAATTCAAAAAAATTTTTTTTATTTAAATATAGCCTCAACAAAAACTCCAATACGCAGAAAAAGAGGCAAACGAAGCAAAACAAGAATTGGTTTTTCTTAGACAAAAAATAGCTCAAGAGGGTGCTGCTCGTGAAAAGGCGAGAAAAGATAATAATTTTTTAATTAAAAATATTTTTTAGGCTGAAAGAGAATTAGCTGTTCTTAAACAAATTCTTCAAGATGAAACTTCAAGACGAGCACAAAACGATACTCTTAAAAATTTATATCCACGAAAATAAATTGAAAAATAAAAATATTTTTTAATTATTAAAAATTTAAATTTTTAATAATGCAAGGCAGAAATTTGGATTGTGAAATAAAAAATGTAACTTTCCCTGTTCAATTAGTTTTTCGATTAATCGCTCTTCTGCGAATAAAGAGGAGAGCAATCCCTCCTCGATCAATTACCCTCTTTAGGAAGAATTTGAGAAAATAATTACCCCAGGTAATTAGTCAATAAATATCTATTGAATGCGTCCCTTGACTTCAGTTTAAATTTAATTTTACTTTATAGGTACTTTTGATGATAAATTAATTAGAATTTATACTATTCAAATTTTAAAACTTTATTTTAGTCTCTTTAAAATCTTTTTTTCTTTAATTGCAAAGAATCCACTCCATATCTTTAGGCTTTACAACTTTTGGTGCAAAAGCTATTTGATTCAATACAGCATCAAATAAAACACAATAATTCTTGAAAACTATTGACGAAAACATTAGTTGATTTTCTTCATCAGTTTTCAGTCCAAGTGCACATTTATTTTTATACTTGAAAAATTCGAAATAATTATTTAAAGAATTTTTTAGTTAATTTAAGGGTGAGTGAGAATTAAAGAAATGTTTGTCTAGCGATAGGAATTGAACCTATGACTTGTTGGCATCTTCCCGGCTCCCGCTACTTGTACAAGTTATTCAAAAGTTTTTATTGTTTTAAGTAAAATGGGCAATCTTAACAATTGTCAAATTTTGGAAACGGTCAGAAAATGAAACTAATCACCATATAAGTATTATTCAAGTGATTTTAAAATTATTTTTACTGCAAAAAACCGATCTTCCCTCCATTATAAACTTTTAACTTACACCAAAGTCTGCTAAATTTTTTCCAGAAACATTAATTGTTGTTAAATTTTTAAATTTTAAACCAATTGTTGAAGTTTCTTCAGCTTTTAAATTAGTACATTTTTCATTTAAATAATAAGTTTCTTCATCATCAACTAGAGCATTTAAGGCCTTTGCAATTTTTTGAATATTTTTAACATTTCCTTGAATAGCTTTGTCTTCCCAAAAAATATGAAGACTAAATTGAGTATTATTTCCAACATTTATAAGTGTCCCTCCTCTATTATCAACTACTTTATCAACAAAAATAACAAGTTTATCCAAATTTTGATCCTTAATTTTAAGTATTTATAAAATCGAACTAAAGAAAAAGTTTGCTATATGAGCGAAATTACAATTAGCTAATATTAGAGTTCGCTCGGCACCCTTGCTAATATTAATTTCAGTCCAAATTCAATTTTTTCGGCCAAATTGAATTTTCCTAGACCCCATTCTTTATTTTCCAGTTTTAAATTTAGTTTCTTTCGATTTTCTCTGTTTTTGAGAAACGGTTAAAATTGGAAATTTGAACATCACAACGGTTTTCTTTTTTGGTTATCGAATACAGTCGAACGTCTTTATAAGATACCTCCTCTTGGGGTTAAAAAATTGTTCCTATACTGAAGTTAGGTTGCTCCCCGACAAATAAAAGTAGTATCCTAAATCAAGTTGCACCTATGCTCTGGAACTAGTTTTGGAGCCGGAGACACACTTATTTACTTGTTAAAGTGAAATTAACTTACATCAAATATTGCATCAATTGGTTTACTCATCGAATCCAAATCGCAATAATTTTTAAAATAATTTTCCTTGTCATAACAAAAATTAATATAATACAATATTTGATAATCTTCATAAATAACAAAATCATCATAAACAGCCAAAGCAAAATCAACAAAAAATTCATCTTCATTATTTCTCGAAATTCTCTTTTCTGTTTTATTAAAATTAAATTTCTGTCCTCCTTTGCTTAAAATTTTTTTAATTTTAAAAATATCAAGTTTTGGGCTTTCCAAATTTTTCGATTCAGCAAAATTCCAATTAAAAAAGAAAAATAAATAAATGGAGAAAAATAAAATTAGAGGGAAGGCTAAATTATTTTTAATAGACATTTCTTTTGTGTTTTTAATTTTTAAAATAATTTTTTAGGGTGGAGTGCCCCTCATTTAAATAATAAATTTTAAATACTTATTAGAAAGAAAACAGAATCATTTTTATTTAAAAAGTGTCGTTATCTAATTTATTTTTAGAGATTAACTCTTTTCTATTTTGCCTTACACTTTTTGTGGAAGAAAATAATATTCAAAACAGGAAATTGCATCTCACCATTACCAATACCAATTACTTAATTTTTGAAGGAAATTTAGAAAAAACTATGTACACAGAAATTTATTTAAAAAATGCTACATATTAAAGTTCCGGGAATTTTGATCAACAGGGCGATAGATGAATCGAGACTAAAAATTATCGAGCTACGGGAAATGAAAATCGAAAAAAATAAAGGCCACCGGGGGCGTTAGACTCGTATCTCGTGAAATCTTGTATTTTTTGAAAGATTTTGTATCTAGCTTTATCTCGTTCTCGTATTTTTAGAGAATCTCGTAAATCTAGTGTCTCGTATTTTGTGGGACAAGAGCCACCCCTCCTAAAGTTTGTTTAATAATTATACGAGCAAGCATTTTTCTGGCATTGCTCATACTTCCTGTCTACCGATTGAGCCCTAATTTTTTCTATTAGTAGATATAATCAAGGAAATAAGCGAAGGATATGATGATCAATGAAGAGTCTTATGGTTTTGCCAGATCAGGGTAAAGTAGTTTTTGCCCTTTTAATAAGTCTGAAGAATGTTCGGCCGGATAATAATAAATAATAATTAGGGCGGGGACAAATATGCACGGAAAATCACCAAATATGCGCATATATGCACCAAAAAAGCCCAAAATATGCATCAAAATATGCAAATATATGCATTAGGAACCGGGTCCTAAAGTGCTCGGACCGGTATCACGACTTTTGCGCCGAGAACATTTGCGCCGCGACTTATGCGCCGCGACTTTTGCGCCGGGCGACTTTTGCGCCGCGACATTTGCGCCGCCATTATTTTAAAAAAATAAAATAATAACTACAATCGGACCTTACCCCTTGGGTTTAAAAAATTATACAGGAAATGAAGGAAGTTCAGGAAGTACAATGGTGGTACGGTATCTGCTGAATTAGGTCTGGGTCATAAAAGTAGGATGCACTATAGTGTAGGGTAGTCGGATACGGATATCCAAAGATTTCCAATTATCCTCAACCCTAGTATAGTGAGGTGGCTGTAGTTATTCATATATTTTTAATAATAGTGGCGGCGCAAAAGTCGCCCGGCGCAATAGTCGCTCGGCGCATAAGTCGCGGCGCAAAAGTCGCGGCGCAAGAGTCGCGGCGCAAATGTTCTCGGCGCAAAAGTCACGTAACCCTCGGACCAATGTAAAAACACCGTTTTTGAGCGTTTCAGCTCATGGCATATCCGCATGCAAAACATGCATTTGCATGTTTTTCCCCGCCCTAATAATAATATATTTGTATTCCCTTCGTTTCCTAAATAAAAATAACCCAAATTAATAAAAATTAAAAATTTATTTATTTTCATTCTTGACAGACATTTTTCCACATTTATTAGAAGAAAAAGTATTAAAAAAATTTCCTAAAAATAATTTTCCTTTATTTCCTTCTCTTATTATTTAACGATAATTGTAACGATAATTATATGTATTGTTTGAATAATAATCATAATAAGGCGATACATAATAATAATTTCGGTAATATGAAGGTGTTTTGTAGCCATACCTTTAAAAAGTTTTTTTAGGAAATCTAATTTAAAAATTATTTTGATAATGGCGAACCTCGTTTTTAAATATCCCTTCATTTCGGACCTCGCTTTTTAAATATCCCCCATTTTAAAAATTACCTCGTTTTGTATGCGACTTTTAAAATCACTGAGCGGGGACTGTGAGTGTTGTGAGGATTGGGTGCCGGACTTGGAGTGTTTTACGAGTTCTCTTTTTCGAGATCTCGTATCGATCCGGTCTCCAGTCTTCAGCAACTAAAGGTATTTAAAACCGAGGTTCGACTGTGTTTGTTTTATTCCCGTTTGTTCTCTCATTCATACACAATTTTAACGGCAATATATGATTCTAGGTATAAGCTTTAGTCAATTATCAGTAATGACTTGCCCAAATCTATTAATATAGGATACTTGTCCAAACCATAGATCAGCCTTAATCTTGTTCCAGCGTCAAAATTAAGACATTTTACGGTGTCCCTCAATTTTTTATAAATCAAAAATCTGTTCAGCTGGCAAATAAATTAAGGCAACTGACTAATCTCTAATCCAAACCTAGTGTAAAATCCCCAACAAAAAAAATTCTTAGCAAAAATATTATTTTTAAATTTAAAAAACCAACCAAAAATCGTTGTAATTATATTTAAAAGGGTAATATGTACAAGAATGATTTAGAAAATAAGGACTTTTGATGTGGTCGGTATAATGTCTAGGTTGTAATACTCGATTATATGAATTAGAATAATATGTTGGCTTGTCATTCCAATAAAGGTTGTTCTAAAAATATTAAAATAATATAGTCAACCCTCATTTGCTGATACCCTCATTGCAGGTTTGGCTAATGAGGGCTCCCAGGGGCTTCTGAGGGGATTCCACAGCGATCTCTTATTATGAGGGGATTTTAAGTAGAGGGTATCTCTTAGAATTCCCCCCTCCCCATAATTTAAGTCCCCCAGAATTTTAAATAGGTGTATTGCTAAGAAGAGTCCCCCCGCCCTCAACAGCTAGTAGCCAACCAGTTTTAAAAAATCTTATCTTAAATAGGGGTGTATCTAATATTGGAGGTTTTCAAAAGAGGTTTGGCTGTTTATTAAAAAATTATTTTGTTACCAAATAATTTGGCTCATAATTCTTGTAAGGAAAATAAGAACGATATGTTGTATATGCTGTAGGTCGAACAATGTCATAAGTTTTGAGTCCGTGATATAAAGTATAATTAATTGAATAATCAGAAATATTTGGAACAGAATAAGTTTTTGATATCTTTTTTAAATAAATAAATTTTTAATTAATTTTTTTAATAAGAATTCAAAGTTTAGTGAAATTCAATAAGGAAATTCAATAATTTCGTATATCCAACTCCACTAAGGATAAGTTGGTGGCGATGTTAAGTTTGATAATAGGGGGCTTATTGTTATAGCTCTTTGGAGATACCTTTTGTGGCTACAACGATGATTGTTCTCAAGCGTTTTTAGGATCATCCGGACCTTAGATTATTTTCGACTTGAAAACCCAATGTTTTTCCTATTTTCTTTTAATTAAAAAAATATTCTAAACCTACCGGGTAAGCAAAAAGAGATTTCGAATCAAGAATAGCGGCAGAACGAGACCGATTTAAATTATAATCAGACATTACTTTTCCAATCGAGAATATTGATGGAGAGAATTTATTACTTGTTTGTTTACGCATTCACAAAAATAGAAACAAACAAAATTTATTTTTGAAATTTGAAACTTTTTTTTTTCTTTAAAAAATATTTTTGGGTTGATTTTTAAGGAAATCAATATTTTTATTTTTCCCTTAAAAATATGTGTTAAGGTGAATGAGATCAAAAAATTTTCTTCTTTTTCTGTCCTTTGAGCTATAAAAATTGTACTTTTTTTTAAAAAAACTTAACAAATGTTCGTTTTTCTATTAAAAAAATGTTTTTAATCTAAATTTTAAATTCCAGCTATGAAAAAAAATATTTTATAAAAGAACATTTGTTTAATTAAAATCAAGAAAAAATTTTAAAAATAATTTTTGGGAGTAAGCCAGTTTATCGCAAAGAAATAAAACTAATACATTATCTCGAATAAAAATCTCGGTTATCGAGATCAATATTTTCGAGGTTTTTTGAAATATTATTTGAAAAAAGGTATTATTGAATTATCAATCTTAATTCTCGCAAGACTCTCTCAGTTCGGTCTCTAGTCATAACTAAATCTAAAACAAGTCTACTAACTATCTGGGAAAAATTGGACTCATGTCAGTTTGACTGGATATACTAAACTTTTCCAATCCTAATTTTAATTTGATAAATCCCTTTAAGATCGGAGTAAATTCTTTAAAATAATTTTTGAAAAAATTTTTTAAATTGAACAGCATCTTTTTGTACTCAAAACAAAACCTAAACAAATATATTAACTATTTTTCAACAAAACGTTTCTTTATTAAATTAAATTAAAATTTTGTTTAAAATTTTCTCCTTTTATTTAAAAATATAACAATTTATTATCAAAAACAATTTTTATTTATGAGGCAAAAGGAGAAAAAAAACACACACATTACAATCATATTATTAAAAACAGAAGATGATTGTGCGAATATATAATTTTGAACAGTGCTGGGTATTTAGGCGTTTTGAGGCTCCAGACATTTTAAATTCTCACAGGAGCTAGTTCCCCGGGCCATACCCAGCACCGATTTTGACTTGAAAAAAAAATAAAAGCCAAAGAAAGGCAGAAATTTAAGAGGTTATATAAATAATTAAATGAGAAACCAACCAAAAAAATTAATTTAAATTGGAAAAAAATCAAAATTTTAGTTTCTTTCCTCAGAATTTTAAAATTTCTCATTTAATTAATTAACAACTCTTTTTACGCCCGAATAATTAAAATATAACATTATCCAAAAAACACACACAAAAACTTAACTTTAAAATCCTCACCTCATCATTAAAAAATATTTTCTAAAATTTAAACTCTTCCCTTCTTTCCTACACTTTCTCTTCTTCTTTCTTCAATTTAACCTTCCTTCTTCTTTTGCTTATTTTCAACATTTTTCTTTTTTGGCATTTCCTTCTTACCTTCCAATTTTTCTCCTTTATTTTCCTTCTTTTCTTCCTTTTTTGTTTCAACATTTTTTTCAACTTCTTCCTTCTTCTTTTCCTTTACCAAATTATTTTCAGCTTCTTTATTATTAATTTCTTTCTCCTTTTCTCCTCCTCCTCCTTTCTTCTTTTTTGGTTTTAAAGGTTCATTTAAAAGTCCCAAAAATTCATTATTGTCAATTTTAACATCACATTTTAAAATTGCATTATCCAAAGGAATCCCCGTTATTTTATATATTCCATTAGGCATTATTATTGCTGTACACTTAAATTGAGCAACATAATCACCTTCTTTTTCATAAAGAACCTAAAAATAATAATAATAATTTTTGGTTAAATATTAATTTTAGTGTTGTACGGGCTCCTTCTTCACTTTCATTCCTTTGAATTTAGTAATTATTTTTGGAATTTGTAATTTTGTTTGGATTTGAGACATACGGCAACTAAAATTGGAACCATCCATTGGCTTATTGGCACCTTTTTTAGCAAAAAATGTTTATTTATAAAACAGAACAACAATGCCACAAAAAAAACAACGGATGTCCAAAGCCAGATAGCCTCGCTTATCCCGTATCCAAACAATATTATAAATTGGAAATGAAATGGAGGAGGCCTAACGACATTCGTACCAAAAACAGAAAGCTATAAATATCGAAAAAGATTCCCCAAAAAGGTAGAAATAATTATTATATTTATTTGGAGTAGAAACATTTAAGTGGAGAACAAAGGAAATAAAAGTATCTATTAATTTAAAAATAAAAAACCGGATATGGCTGCATCAAATCATGTTTAGCACATTCAGTACTTCCAACTTTTGCCACTTTTTCATCTTCAAAATCTCTTATTGAAAAAGGCATAGAACCAAACTTTTGCTGTGCTTCATGGAAAAATGATCGCGATGCCTTTAATTTTAAATTATAAACCATATCATCTGTCTTCTTAAAAATTGTTGTACGTGCATCCAATGTTTTTGACTTTCCTTAAATTTAATAAAATTAATATTAAATTTAATAATGCTGTCAAAATTGAACTTTGAAAATTAAAAATGCTCAAAAATTTACGAGGGAATTTTTGGGAAAATAGTCACAGAGAAATAACCTTTTGTGGATGGAAAATTAAAAGGATAATTGAAAGAGAACCAATCCCACACTCCCGAAAAATTGAAAAAAACAGGTCCCAAAATTTTCGCCTGCGGCGCTTAAACTCAAAATTTTTGGCGCCTTCTCGGCGAAAAAATTTTCCCCCTTGCCACCCCCCCCCCCGAAAAATCCTGGTTCCGGGCCTGCCAAGGGGATTCTGATTTTTAATTAGAATTTATCAAAACAACATTCAACCCCTCAGACTTATCGAAATCCAACCGACTGGCTAACAGCCTGGAGGGAGGATTAAGCACCTTTTTGTTTAAAAAATGTTAAATTTTGCCAAACAAATTACCATAAATCCAAAAATAAACTATAAACAAAAAAACCTTCTCCAGTCGAAATAAGTACGTCAATTGTATAAACTTCAAAAGTCTCAAATGTGCACTTCTCCGATTTTGACTTCTGTTCATCCCCAGGATTTTGAATAATTTGTTTATCACCAACAGGTTTGAATCGCTCAATATTATGAGAGAGCATATTCTCAATTGGTGTCTAATTTTAAATTTTAGAAAATCTTTCAAAAATTAAAAAAAACCGTTTCATAAATTTTAGCCAATTTTCCCATCTTCTCAGATATTTCTACATTTTTAAAATTCTTTTCTGGTTTCAACATTCTCAAAACCATTTCCATTACATTATAAGCAGAGACAATTACATTAGCTTTTTTGCCTGTTACTTTATTGTCCTTTAAATATTTTTTTGATTTAAAAATTAAAAATTTAAAGAAACCCTATTAGCACCAATAACAACTGTATGGGCTGCTGTTGCAATATAACCATCAACATGAGCACCCAAATCTACTTTTACTACTTGGCCTTCTTTAAGAAGAACTGGAGGTTCGCTACGAAGTGGAGAAAAATGACAAACACAATTATCAATAGAAATACATGTTGGCATTGCTAAATTAAAAATTATTTGGTTAGAATAAAATTGAAACAAATATCGGTAATATTGAACTGACACCCCTTTTTTCCTCCCCAACTTTTTCCTATATATCTACAGAATGGTCAGACTTTTCCCTTTCTTCCATTCCAAATGCCTTTCTATATTTTGCTTACAAACAATAAAAACGAATTAATTTGTATTTCCCCTTGATGGAAGAAAGCAAAATTGGGACGGAAAAAAAAGAAGTCTGACCATTCTACAAATAGAATATATGGAAAGAAACTTGGGAAGGAAAAAATGGGGTCTGTCAGGCTCAAATTACCCACAGATTTTGCGAAACAGAATCTGTGTAATCTTATAACTAGAGCGTGTCATTTTAGGTCCAAAAAATCGTGAAATAGGATCCTATTTAGGTCCAAAAAAAGTTAAAAATAGGTTCAAAAAATCCGAAAAAGGCCAAAATAGGTCCAAATTTTGATTAAATAGGTTCGAATTTTGGCTAAAATTAAAGCTTTTTCGAATCAACATTTAGTAAATTTGAATTATTTCTGCAATTTTCTTGTTTTAAACAGAAATTTATCGAAATTTTGAGCCATCTCTCAATGTCTAACTCTGAATACTAGAGTTGGTCGAGGTCGAGGATTTTTGAAAAAGCAGAGGCCGAGGATCACTGAGGCTGGAAAAGCCGAGATCGAGGTCGAGGGGCAAATTTTGACCCGAGACCGAGTCTCTCCTCGATTTCTCGAAATCGGTGAAGTTGGATGGGATAGGGATTTGTGGGGGTACGGGATTTGAATAGGTAACGAGGAGAGCGATTAATTTGGATTTTGAGGGAATAAAGACAAAGAATGTTGTAGTACATGGAGATATACCAGAATACTGGCCTCCATGAGCAAAAGTTTAGTGATTTTACAACAAAAAATTCATTTTATTAGCGCCGCAGGCAAAAATTTTTAGATTTTTGGATGTTCAGGACGATAAAATTTACGAAAAATTGATTGAAAATAGTCAAAATTTAAGAAAAATCTTCAAAAACCTAAAATAGGTCCAAAAAAGGTCGAAATAGGCTCAGAATAGGTTTTAGGTCCGAAAAGGCCGAAATAGGTTTTTTAGGCTCTAGTAACTCAAAAAGTACGCAACCTCCAGCGCTAAAACAGTGTTTTTTCGACTTATCTCATCATGGGCTGCTTGCAAAAAAAATAGGTAAAAACCTAAAATGACACGCTCTACTTATAACGCTGCAGATCAGATAAAATCATAAAAAACGGAACACAAAATCAAAAGAAAAATTGCAGAATTTTCCCATAAAATTTTTAAGTTAAAAAAGGTAGAATAAAAAATAAAATCCAAAAGGCTGTAAGAAAAATAACTGATTGAAAAACATACCAATCCCTTTCTGAACATTCTTCTCTCTCTTGAAGAGATTTGAAGTTAATTCCAATATACGAGCATCACCACGAGAACAAAGTTGACCAACTTCTGCATCAACTTTTAATTCGGCAAGTATTTCCTTTAAAAAATATTTTTCAGAAATTGTACAACTGAAAAATGGAGGATTTTCTGTGAACTTTTTTGCGGATAAGTTCTAAAGTAAGATGAAGGAAACACAAGAGGAATCCGCAAAAAATCCTAAGGAAAATCCCTTTACTCTCCCCTAGGGTTGCCAAAATGGCCCGACTCGGACCGAAAGATCGAGTCGGGCCTAAGATATTTAACCACAAAGACTCGTACAAGCCCGACTCGATAAAAACAAGCCCAAAAAATGCTTCGAACGTCGGCCCGACTCGAAAACGGATATCCCTACCCTCCCTCCCCCATTCTTCATTAAATACCCAAAATATAATTATTTTAACAAAAAAAACCTTCAAAACAGTATTAACAATTTCAGCAGCCATTCCATATTTATTAAAAACTTTGTCACTTGCCGGAGAAGTATCTTTCACATCTCCGACACTCGAATCATTTTTTGAACTTCCAGACTTTGAACTATCAGAAGACAAATCTCTTTGCTTTGTTTTTTGTTTGGTTGACATTTAAAAAGATTTTTTTATTTTCTATAAATTAAAAAAATTAAATTTAAAAAAATCAGAAGCAATCAAGAAATTTCAGAATTATGAACATAATGCCAAAAATTAAATAAACAAAACGCCAACATTTTATATTTTGCGGCACAAACTTTGTTCAAATTTACAAGGAATATTGTAATAGAAAACCGTCTGCAATAACTTAGGAAAGGATCGGGTGTAATTATTCTTTCTCAAAACTTTAGTATTTAAGCCAAGCATAATAAGAATTGCTTACCGACATTCCTCTGCTCACTCGCTTCAAAGACTGACCGTTGTCTACGCCTATTGTGCCCAGCATTGTTGTGTCCATTCCAATCAGTAAGCTATGTCCTACTATGATGGCGATCCAAATCTGTCAGCTGCGCCAAAAGTCGTCCTGCCAACAGGCTCAGACTACATAAAATCAACAGCAAAAGAAGAAGCCGGCTCCAAAGCACCTCCAACTCCATTAGGACCAGCAGCAGCAGCTCTTCCAGAACGGCCAAAACTTCCAGAAATGGAGATTCCTGACTCGTTAATGCTTTCTCCAGCAGCAATGGCAAAACGACAGGAGTCACAAGAGGCCCATACAGCGTCTAGTGAAAGTGAAGGAAAGGGAGGCTCTTTTAGCAACCTCAGTTTAAGGGTGAGTTAAATCTGGTTTGCCTTGACTTTTTCAAAAATCTTTATTTTTCAGCCCCCACCTTCAATGATGTCCAACCGCGAGGGAGCTACTGCTGGCATCAATCCAAGTGAGAATTTTTCAAATTTTGTTCTCAAAAGTGGTTATTAATTTTTTAGGTGAGACAAGATCAAGGAATACTACAATGAGCAAATCTGCAAGTTCGGCAGTCTTCAATCGAGTAAGTTTAAAAAACTGTTCAAAATATTTTTTTCCAAAAATTTTTTTCTTTGTTCAGATTGACCTCTGCGAATTTATCCGCCGCCATCTAGTCCGAGGTCGCAAAGGCTATCGATACAAATTTGGGCAACTCCAACAGCTCGTCGATCGTGCAGTTGATTCTCTTCAACAACAGCCGACGCTAATTGAAACAACAGGGCCAATCCATGTTTGTGGCGATTTGCATGGGCAATACACAGATCTCTTGAGGATTTTTCATTCTTGTGGACCTCCACATAGAACGCGTTATTTGTTTCTTGGCGACTTTGTTGATAGAGGTGGAAATTCGTTGGAGGTGTGTTTTGATTGTTTAGAACGTTGTTTTCTTTCAAAATTTTTATTTTCTTTTAAAGATCATTTGCCTGCTGCTCGCTTGCAAAATTCAGTATCCCAAGCACATTTTTCTGCTACGTGGGAATCACGAATTGCATCACATCAACAAGTAAAAATTGAGCTTAATTTAATCAAATAATCTTTATTTTTAGAGTTTATGGCTTCTATGATGAGTTGGTACGTCGTTTTGGAGCGGAACAGGCTGAACAGTTGTGGAATGACTTTAATGATGCTTTTGCCTATTTGCCTTTGGCTGCTCTGATTGGAGGGAAAATCCTGTGCATGCATGGTACTTAAAAATGGCTGGGTCTATTTGAGGGATACTACATACCCTCACTTTCTTTTATTTCCACTTAAGTGAGGGAGGGTCCTTTCAAAATAGCATCAAAAAATTCAAAAATAATTTTTTCAAAAAATTTCAGGAGGCATTTCCCCTCATCTAAAATCACTGAATGACATTCGATCAATGAAGCGGCCAATTGCTATGGTTATCTCACCCGGATTGGTTCAGGATTTGCTTTGGGCAGATCCAAATACGGAGAAACCTAAACCGCCTAATTGGGAACCCAATCCCTACAGAAATTGCTCTGTTATGTTCGGCCCTGAGGCAGTTAGGCAAATGTGCAAAACTCTTGGCGTTCATATGATTATGCGAGCGCATCAGGTGAAAAATTAAATTTTTGAAGTAGACTAAGGGTTGTTTTTTGGCGTTCACAAATTGCGCTCAGTTACCCTTATACTTTTCTCAAGTGTGCGCCAAAAACGCAAATTTCAACTTTAGCCCCTTACCTTAAAAATTCTAAAATAAATATTTTTACTCCTTTTCAGGCTGCTCAATATGGATATTCAACCTTTGCAAACAACCAACTAATCACTGTATTCTCAGCAGTTCGATATAATCCAGAAACTAACAATTGGGGTGCTGTTGCTAAAATTAGTCCGGATTTGGAGGTTTCCTTTGCTCTGTTCAAACCAAAGGAATTTAAAGAACCCCAGGCTAAGCAGTAAATGAAGAAATGTGAGAAGAGAATTATTTGTGATTTAAGGAAAATATAAAAATATTTTTTTTGTGTGTATTAATTGAATTTTTATTTGTGTATATTTATTTGTGTTTGTAAAATAAAATAAAGGGATTAAAAAATATACATTCATGTTAATTTTAGAAATTTGTGGTAAAAGTGTAAAAATTAATTAGCCGAAACTCATTTTTAGATAAGTAAGAGTGAGGTAAAATGTTAATCCCGGGCAGGCTTCGATCCTGCGACCTCCTGGCAGTTGTTGCTAGGCGCTTTCTCTCACCACGTACAGGTGCTCTACCAACTGAAGAATTGGTTTACTATTGGGTCGGGGAGCTGTCCAAACAATACATACCCTCTAATTAGAATACACCTCATTATAAGGTGAACTTTTTCAGCCTCGTTTTATTCAAAAACGAGATTCGACTGTATAATATTTTGACTATTTTTAAAATTTTTGTTTAAAATTTTGAGGGAGCTTCCTTTCAATGATCACTTTTTTAATTTTTCATTCATTAATTCTAGACAGCTCTCATTTGTTGTGTTCCATTAGTTATTGGTTTAATTAAAGGTAATTTATATTTAATCATATCACAAGCTAATTCAAATAAATATTCATAACATTCCAACCTTTTTAATTTAAAATTTAGTTTTAATTTAAAAAAATTTTTTCTTACATTAATTTTGTGCTTTGCCATGAATGAGAACCAAATGCAAAAAAGCCATGTCCACGGACTAGTATAGCTGAGGCCTATATAAATTATATTAAATTTTAAAAAAATAAATTTTAAATAGTTATGGTGATGACAGAGGGGATTAATCTGTATCAGAAAAAGAGGTCTGTCAGATTAGAAAAAGAGAAAACTATTCTCCAGTTTTCAGGTTTTCAAGTAGACCGGTTTTAGGATGAAAAACAGTAGGGCTCCACTGCCAACAAGGTTTGGCAGTATCCGAACCGAAACCTTCGGATATTTGGACATTTTTCAAATCCGGATATCCGTATCCGACAAAATTACTCCAATACTTAATTGAATACAATCCGGACCTTAATTTGCGTCCATTCTCGATTTTATGTTTAATTTTTAATTTGGCTAGTCTGTGGGTGTGGAAACTGCCTAAGCGATACTTTCTATCTTAAACACCTCTTAAAGGGGTACCTATAATCGAGCTCTAACTTTCTAAAAAATAATATTTTTTACCTCTGGATATTTTTCCAAAGTTCGCAAAAGAATTGGCTATTGAAAAATAAATTTAAATTTAAAAAAATTTATTAAATTCTCTCTTACACTTAACAATAATTCATTTAATTCCGAATCAATTATTGGAACAAAAACTCTGTCAATATTATCAAGTCGACGTCCAGTTTTACGATTCTCTACTCCTTGAATCATTTCTTGATTGTTAATAGCAAAATGATCTCCTCTAATTAATTGTGTTAGTAAATTTGCATATTTTGAATGTGTGTGTATCTAGATAGAGGAAAAGTAAGTAAAATTGGGATTAGAATTTTAATTAGAAATTTGGTAAATTAAGAGAAATAATTGTGACTGACTAGGGGGGTTAATATTAAGGGTGTTCACGGTCGGTTAGCCGAAAGCGAAAACCGGGTGTACCGATTAATAACAGATAGTGACCTTTGTTAATAGGTATTTGTCTATCAGATATAAAAATTGAATCGTTCCGATCTCTAATAAATATTATAAATTCCGGAAAAGCTACAACACCAGTCAAAATATTAAAAACACCTAGTCAATAATACAGCTAACTTGTATCGGTTTGGAAAATCTAGAATCTTTGGTTCTTCAGTTCAGTTACGAACTGACACCCTTATACCTAATTATAATATTTATTTATTCATGTATTATTTTCTTTATACTACATGTTTCTAAGCAAACTTACAACACATTTAGAGCCAGTTTTGTAAAGCAATCCGGCAGTTGCTGAAGGTACTGAAGCTGGATTTGCAGGTCGCTTCAAAATTTTTCCGTCAGTTTGGGCTATTATAAATAATTCTTTTCTATTTAAAAATAAAAATAATCCTTTAATTCTTTAAAAAAACTCTGAAAGTTTTTCCTTCTGCACAGAAGTTGGTGAACTATAAATAACATCTCCACAGGCAACAGCCATTCCACCTTTAAATAAATTTAATTTTTATTTAATTATTTTTGACTAGTAACCTCCATTATCACGCATCCACCCTAACGAATAAAAATGTCGAATTAATTCAGCAAGTCGTGAAGGAGTTATTGGCACATCATCCTTTAATGAATAATTTATTAAATGATTATTAAACACCCCCTTTCTAATAGAGGCCTAAATTCAAAGGAATTTAGTCGGAAATAGAATCCTAGGGCTTACTTAGAATATTTTATTTTTTGTTAATGTCAACTTCTCAAAAGCTCATTGTCTTGAACTAGAGGTCTCTGACCAGTCGGGGACAACATATTTCGAAAAACGGGAATTTAGAGGCTTGGAATTTCGATGAATCGAGGTTGGGGAATAACCTAAAAATCATCGACGGTCGATGACGTTAATTCGAGGATGGGGACCTTACCTGGAAATATTTTAAGCTAAATAATAAAACTTCGGACTATATTTTACCTACCTTGGAGTAAAAGGGAAAATTAAAAAAAGGGTGGGTGAAATGATTTTTGCCCCTTAATACATAGAATAAATAGTACTAAATTTTAAATTAAAAAATTTCTAAAAAAAAATTATTTTAACTTACGGTATTAATTATATCATGCATTCTGATAAAAATTAAAAATTTCTATAAAAAATAAAAATGAACACAAATAAAAATAATTTCTAATAAATAAAAATAAATATTTATATTTACTCCTTTTTAAATTAATTTTTTCTCTATTACATTATCAATTAGGTACACTATTTTAATCTTTAAACAAAAAAATTTTTTCTTATCTTTTAAATTATTTGATTAGTTTGCTTTAAATTTATTTTTTTTTGTTTCTGTATTGTGATTTTAATGTGATCCAGAAAAGATAAGTTTTTTAAATTTATTTAACAATTAAATTTTTTAAACAAAAAGACTGACGTATACAGTTAGACCCCAGTATTTCGGACAGAAAAAAGGAAGAAGATTAAACTGAGTACGTAAAATTGTCAAACTCTAGGGAATCAAATTTGTAGAAAAATAGGTATATGATGTTAATTGAGGTTCAGGGATATCACGGGTTATTCGAAATCTAAACCCGAAATCCGAAACCCGGATTCGATCAGAAATTAAAATTTTAAAATCCAATACAAAATCCTACCAGACTTTCTCTACTCATGACATCCTTGCTTGTAAAGGACTAGGTAACAAGCTTTTAGCCACCCTAAGGCTATGCATTAGGCTTCGCGGTGTAATTGATAACACATCAGTCCGGTCTACTGAAGATGCTGTCGCTCCCAACCGCCGAATAACCTTTTGCACTAGCTAAAGGAGAGAAATAGCTATAGGCGTTAATTAATTATGGGGCAGTAGTGTTTCACCAGAACCGAAATTTTGACCAGAACCGGAACCAAAAAACGTTGGAACTTTCCGGAACCGGAGCCGGACCTTTCCAAAACCGAAACTCTAATAATAAGGTCCAACTTTATTTAAAATTTTTATAATTTTCAGAATATATCTTGAATGACGTTTAAAAATGAAATCATCCAAAAGACGTTTAAAAAATCGTATGATTTTATTAAAACAATAAAATAAAAATTAAAATAAATAATTAAAAATATATATAAACCGATTACATCTTTTTTCCATATTTTTTCTACTCTTCAAAAATTTATCACAAGTTTTTTATGGAATGTGTATGTAACAATACATACATTTTATCAAATTAAAAAAAAGATTGAAGATCAAAAAAAAAATTGGCAATCGAAAAAGAAATAAAAAAAATATGATTTTTTGCTGAAAATTTAGCTTTTTATTTAAATGAAGAAAATAATTTTTAATAAAATTTAAGAAAAAATATTTTTTGATAAAATATTATTTAGTTTAATATAAATGTGAATAGAAATTAATTTTTATTTTTTTTGAATTAAAAAAAATTTAAATTTAATATTTAAAAAATAAACAACATTCAGAGAGAGGTAAAAGTTTAGCCCAAGATAGGCAACGACCCTGCAACCCTGTCACTTGCAAATCGCTTTCTCGCTCAATACTCTCCATGGGTTACTCTCCTTTTGAGCTTTTCTTAAAATCTTAAACCTTAGTTTAGCTAGCTAGATCTAAATGTTAGCTTAACACAATCAAATATATACTAATAATTTACTTCACATCACCCAAACTTTTATGGAAAATTGACGAAAGCAACAATTATTTTTAAAGAAATACATATTATAAAAAATTAAAGAAAAATTGTCCTATTTTTAATCAGGAACACAAATTCATGCTAATTATCTTTCACTTTTCATTGATCAAGTCGACATCAGGGACGGGCGCATTGGGTTTTGCGTTGATTTTCGGCCTTGCGTTGCGTTTTTGGAGATTAACTCTTGCACACGCCCTTGGTCGACATGAGCTTTAATACATAGTAACCCAACCTCTAATCAACTGAAAAATCTGCAGCGAGGCTATTTTTTCTTGTAAAACAAGGATTAAAAGAAAACCTTGCTGGCCTTATTTTTAATTAAATATTACACAAAAAAGAATTTTTATTCAATTATTTATCAAATTAAAATTTCAAGTTAATCTTGAAAATTGTACATAAATGGGTATGTACATTATTTAAATATACATAAAAATGGGATATTTTTTTGAAAGAAATTATTTTTATTAGAATTCTCATTGTGATCAAAAATTAAAAAAAAATTTCCCAAATTTTAAAGAGGCATTTTACATAGTAAAATATTTAGTTAAATAGCTAAAACAAAATAAATGTCAAAATTAGTAAAATATATTCTTTTATTTGAGTGAAGAAATTTTTAAATTAATTTTTTAAAGACAGAAAATTTTTAATTTACAAAGGCTTCCACGAGAAACTAAACAGCAAAAATTAAAAATTAAAGTGACAGCCCAAAGGTTTTCGGAGACAATTTAAATTTAATTGTCTATTCTTTTTTGTTCTCATTATTTTGGTACTTTTCCTTTTTGTCTTGGTGTGATAAAAACAAAAAGCTTTTGATAAAATTAATATTTTTGCTGGTTATAATTTTAATTATAGGTATATTTTAATCAAGTTAAATCATTCGATTTACCTTGATAAGCCGTTCCGAAAGAGCTATAATTTGTATAACCCAAAGTTCCATTAAATAGGAGGGGGTGTGCTATATGGAGTCCTTCATATCCTTTATATCAGCCTCAGTACCTACTTATACACGAAAATAAAATAATAAACTATGGATTTTTTATGCTCCTAAAAGCCCGCAACTTCAACTAACAGACAAAAGATTTTTTGAAAAATTTTCCTAGGGTCTTTATAACAACTATATTTATTTATTCAACCCTCCATTTAACCCCAAAAAAATCTTTTCCTCACTCCAAACAAAAATTAACTATACTAAGTTAATACTTTTTGTTTACAAATTTTCATTCTTAAAAAGTGAATTTTTATTGAAACGAAAAGTTTTCTAAAATAGTAAACACTAAAAGGACAACAAAAAAAAGAAAATAATATATGAAAGAGAATTAAAGATTGCGTCTATCTCTTTCAAAATTTTAAATGTAAACATCGAGTGCCTAGACAAAATGGTTCATAAACAAAGGCGTTCAAAAGACCTAACTGTTTTAAAAGTACAAAAGACCTATCCGCATTAAAAGTACAAAAAACCTAACTGCTTAAAAAGTACAAAAGACCTAGCCGCATTAAAAGTACAAAAGACCTAACTGCTTTAACAGTACAAAGGACCAAACTGCTTTTAAAGTACAAAAGGGCTAAAGTGTTAAACATGTACAAAAGCCGAACTAAAGTAAAAGAACAAAAAACAAAAAGGAAAAATAAAACAAAAGACAAATGTTATTTGTTTATTTAGTAATATGGATTTGAACAAATTAAGGGACAAAAATTTTGAATTTTCTGAAAAAGGAAATAAGTTACGGTAGAAGCCAAAGCTTAAAAATCGCGTATGAGAGTCTAAATAATATAAACTTAAAGTGCGAACACTTTGGGTCCGGCAAATGGTTAGTGTCATTGTAGGCAATTAAGTGAGAGGCAAAGATCAGTGCAAACCGATCAAAAAATTTTTGGTTCTGAAATCAAAGGAACTAATTAAAAGACAAATTCATCGTGAAGATTTTGAGACGCCGGCCGCCGCGAGCGAAGCGAGCACGGCCGTCGCGTAGCATGGAAATGTTCTGCAAAGACATTCGGGGTTTCGGGAGATCAAGAAAATTAGGTGGATTCTATGAATAACTGAGATATCAAGGAATTTTAGGGATTAAGAGAGATATCGGGTGATTAAAGGATTAACAAAGATAACGAGAAATCTTTGAGTATTAATATGCAGAGGTAGTTTCAGAGTATTAATAATATTACTTATTACCTTTCTGGTGCAAATTTTCAAATAAAGAAAACGTAAACGAAAATATCTCAAAATGTGAAATCTCAATATCTCAATTTCGTTTCACAACTGTGAAACGAAATGCAGAGATTTCAGTCGGAAAAAATTATATCGGTGATTTTAGGGAATTATGTTGCAACATTGTAAGTGACGTCTAAAAAGTGCGTAGGACATTTGAGGGTTCAAATATATCGTGGATTTCAAGGATTAATAGGATATAATGTTAGGAGTAATAAAATGAGGGTGAAAACTCTAGAAATTGAGGAATAGGGCCAGATGAAAGGGTGAGAATAGAAGATAAATGTTAATATAAACTATAACCCCTATTTTGAGAATAAAGAGTGATATCTGGGACTTTGAGAAATTGTGGAATCAGGGATGGTTAGGATAAAAAAGTTATTAACAGTAATATTATTTGAAAAAACGGAGGATTGGAGTTATTAAGATGATTAAGATGAAAATCATAGAATGTTGGGGATAAAAACTGATATCAGGGTTCTGGGAAAATAAAAAGTTTTCCCGTGGTTTTGATAAATGAATAATATAGGAGTGTAAAAGGTATCGCAAAATGTTTTTTTGACGAAAATTAACCGCTGCCATTTTATCCCAACTATCTACCTTTAATGGAACAACATTAAAGGACCCAAACACAGTGGATTTAAGAGATTATAAGGAATATTGTGGGATTTTAGGGAAGAAATAAGAGGAATATCTGACGACTTGCGGAGTAAGCGGGATTCTGAGGGTTTGGTGGTGTTAAGTAGAAAACAGGATTTGCGAGGGCTTAAGAGGAATATTAATGTTTTGGAGGATTAAAAGTGAAATATTGATATTTGGCAGTTAAGTCCTCAATTGAAGTGCTATGAGGGATTAGAATATTTAATTTTTTGTGCCATATATCTTGGCTTTTGAAAAGATACCGGTCTTCGGGAATAAAGAGTTAATATTGGCGATTTATGTAAATCAAGGGGGATTATGTGTATAAAGATGATAATATCATCGAACAGGGTGTTTATAATGGAAATCGGGCATTTAAGAGGGAAATGCTCCTCTCTGCTTCAGTTGAAATCCAAGGCCCTTTACCTTTATTGTGCCAAACTTTTCTACCATTCATCTGAAAGAGAATGAAAGGATTTGAATGCAGCAAAAAATGCCTTTTTGCAAATATTTTTGCGGTCTCTCTTTCTCCACCCGAATCCCAAAACGAAAATCCAACAAAATTACACTTCTATTCTACGGAAATGTTTTGGAAGCGAGGTACAGACTTTAGAATATCCTAAAATATATGATATAAAATAAAGGATGGAACCTGGCCTATGACTGATATTCCCTCAAATCCGTTGATATATATCTCGGATGCCCATCGAAATTCTAGAGTCAGTTGAAGCTGTGATTAGCAACAAAGCGCTGAGTTGACAGATCTTTAGAGTTTTCTCATCATATCGGAAAAATTTTAAGAATTTCGTGTTTCGCGTTTCGCCTTTTTTGGACTTTCGCCTTACGCGTTTCGCGTTTCACATTTTAAATTTAATTTCGCGTTCCGCTTTTTTAAATTCGTTTCGGCACACCCCTGCTATCAAGGAATTTGAGAATATGTATAGTAATTTGAGGGATTACGAGGGATTTAGGGTTATCAGTTGATTTAAAGAGATAAGGTAGCATTTTGTTACAAAAAAGATAGTATAGTATATAGGTAATACTACTACTTAAAAAACCAAAAAATTTAAATTTTGAATATTTAATAATTTAAAATACTAATATACGAGCGTTTAGGTGCCGCGAAGCGGCACCTAAACGCTCGTATACAACTAAAATAGTAAATAAATTCAAAATTTAATGTAATTAATATACACACACATTTTTCTTAATTAATTAATATAATTTGCACACACAGTCACCGTTGTTACAATTTGTGACTATTTTCTTTTTAAATTTTTTTTTAATTTTTTTAGTCAATTATTTAAAAATCACATTTTATATTTAAATTCCTCCACATTTTTCCTTCAATTTAATTATTTAACAGGCGAATATTTAGGTCCAACAGGCATTTCAGCAATTGTATGCATTCTATTACTTCCCTCACCATTTATCGTTCCCTCTAAAATACCTGGAGGTAAAGACAAACGATTTCTATTAGAATTATTGTTGTTATTGTCAGCCACAGCTAATAAAAGACGACGATCAAGACCTTCAAGTTCTGTTGATTTATTAGAAAAAAGCATTCGAATATCGGTATGTAGACGAATACAACCCGTTTCGTTTGAGGCCAATCTGAAAAATTTAAAAATCTTTGCTTTAAATTAAGGATTGGCTAGGTTAAAAGGATCAACGGTTTAAAGATAGATTAACAGGTTTTTGAAATATTTAATGTTTTTGGTACAGGGCATCTTTAGATTGGGAATGGAGAAGTTGGGAAATAGGAAATGGCCAAAATCAGATTTTCGATAGTCATCAAAGGTGGTATTCTAAAATCGAGGTAAGGGTTAATTAACCCTCAGCTGCTGGTAAATTAATCCAGACCAATTATTCCAAAAAGCGTGTAGCGCTAATGCCGAGTTCTGGGTTGTTAACCGAGGTAATAGACCCTGGAGCTGCGGGTAATCATCGAGTTCTGGGTTGATTTTCTTTGGAATAAGGGTTTGCCCTCAACTCGGTGTTCTATTACCCGAATAAGAGACCTGGTAAATTTACCAGGTTCTTCTACCTCGTTTTTACAATAAGGCCCCAGATTAGAGAGACCGATAATTTTCGAGACACCTGTCTCGATGCTCATAGAACCACTTCCAGTCCAGTCTCTAAATCCTAAACCTTTATTCGATATTTAGATAAAAAATTTTGTCAATTTATTTTTTACCTCAAATGTATCAAAAAACGTAAAGCACTGGCTGTTGATGGCATTCTATTATTTATTGTAGTATTTGGCATTGTTAAAGAAGACATCATTGAAGTCATTAAACCCGTAGTATTTTTAATATTTAAATTTTTGTTGGCAGTTTGATTTGAAGTAGATGAAGAAGAGGAAGAAGAAGTAGGAGAGGAAGATGAAGGAAAGTAATTATTGTTAATACCCGTTTTTGTTTCACAAAAAGTTCTTTGCCGAATAAATGTTGTTGAACAAGGAGGCATATCTCTAACATCAACTTCTACCATAAAAATTTTAATTACTGAACCCTGAGGATTAAAAAGCACCTGAAAAAGGGGAGAGAAATTTAAATATTAATTTTCTAAATTTTGGAAATAGATTAAATAAAAATGTTTTTAAGGAAATAATCAAAAATAATTAACAATAAAAAGCAACCAGAAAAAACCTAAATAAACTAGAATGTTAATTATTTAATTACAAATGTCAACGAGAATACGAAAATCAAAGCCTTAACAAATATCGAAGCTTTGATTTAGGTGTTTTCCTGACCTCTAGTTAATTTAGTTTATTTTGGTCAACAAATTTCATTTTTTTAATTTAAAAATTTTTTTACCGCTTGAAGATTGCAATGCCGAGGGATAGGAATACCACCAGAATCGAGTTCACAACGGGCCTTACAAAAATTTTTTTTAATTTTCAAAAGCAATTATTTTCTAATCTACCAAATGTAATAAAGCTGGAGTTCTTGTTGAGATCTCATTTAGTGAAGAACCACCCATTTCGTTGAAGAAAAAGAATGTTTGAACTGGATATTTAACTCGTTGGACAGAGAAGAAACCGCCACCGGGTGCCATTACCATTGACTGGGTTGGAACAACCATTAATTGAAGTGAATAACTTGAAAAGAAGGGGGAAAATTTAAAAAAAAATAATTTAATCTTTGAAATTGGAATTCGAAACAACTCTGATTGAAGCCCTGATTCTCAGGGATGGGTCTGGTTGAAAAAAAGAGTCGGATCGGGTTTCAGTTGGATTTCCAAAATTTCATTCGAATCGGGTTTGGGGTAGAAAAAGTCAGGCCGGATTTTGGGTCGAAAAAGGTTTGGGGTTTCAAGAATATCTGATAGCTTGACCCTCCTTTATTCGGGTTGGATTTTGGATCGGAAAAGGTTTGGGGGTTTGTATATATCAGGTAGCCTGACCCTCCTTGATTCTAATTTTCATTTTGTTTAGAATTTTGAAAATCCTAACTAGAACCCGATCCAGCCTTTTTCTCAGCCCGGCTCATCCCCGGTTAGAATCGGTCTTATACTCAGAATATTTTCATTTTTTCAATTAAATATATCCTTCCTTACCCATCAACAATACTGCTCGGCGTAAGTCGACCACTCAGAATACTTTCTTCAAAATTACAAACTAATCTAGCTGAACAACAACGACGAAATGAATTGTTTGAATTTTTATTGTTGTTGTGAAGTGCTGATAAAGAGGAATGTTGACGTTGTTGAAATAACATTCGAGATGGTGGTGGGGTTATGTTTACTCCCCGCAACAATAAATGTTGTTGGAAAGGTGGAGGAGGTGTTGAACATTGGGAAGATGGTTGTTGTTGTTGTAGACGTTGTGAAGAAGAATATTCCTTAAAAATTTTTGTTAAAGAATGTTGTTGTTTAAATTTTTGTGTTTAATTTTTGAATCGAAAAATTCATTATAAATTCCTAGGGTTTTTTTTCAATTTGTTTTATCTGTTTTTGATTTATATATACAAATTCAGGAACATTGGGCAGACATTTAGTTGGCCCAATAGGATTGCCATTTTATTCAATGGAATTCAAGACTAGGTCAAGGCTGACTTTGAAACCGTTAATTTTTAGATTTTTTGGCAAAAAACAGATTATAGTAATACAATAATAGAAACCAAAAATTAAGAAAACCGATGACCAATAAAGTTCCCCAAAAATAAAGCCCTATATTTGGTTAAAAATCAAAACCGAGTGACCGCTTTTGAATCTAGATTTGAACTAAACTTTTAAAGACATGTAAAAGCCCGATGGGGATTAGGTAGTTTGAATTACTTTCTTCTCATTTCCTTTTAAATTTCTAGTATTTTAATAACCTCAAAAAATTTTTCCAAAAAAATTTACCATTTTCTCAATACCTCCAACATTTTTATTATTTTCCTCAATTTCTTTTTTATTTTCAATTTTTACTTTTTCCGCTTTATCCTCTTCCATTTTATCCTCTTTTTGATTTTGTTTATTGTCTGAATTATTTTCTTTTATTGAAGGTCCATCATTAATTTTTTTCGTCGCTGCTTTCCTCGCCCGCTGCATAACAAGTCGTCTACTCCGTTGAATAGATTGATGATGGTGGTGATGATGATATTGTTGAAGTAATTGAATTGTTGTTGTTGTTGAATTAATAGATGATTGAATAGGTCTAGAAGGACGTAATCTTCGTTGGGAACGCTCTCGTCTATTATTTTGGCTTTCATTTACAAATTGAAGACTAGATTGGATCTGAAAATGTGAAAGAAATTAAACTAAAATTCTTTCAAGTAATCAAGGATTAGGAATAACGTCTCGGTCCGATCTCCAGTTAGATTTCTATAATACTAGCCTTCACAAAAGATTTGTGTGTGTTGAAGATCCCATTAGGTTTAGAGACCGAACTTAAAGTGTCGTACGAAATTCGTTATCTCGAAAAAATCTCGATAACCGAAATCTCGTCTCGGTCCGATCTCCAGTTAGGTTTCTATAATTCTAGCTCCCATAAAGGTTACTATGGGGCTTAAAGTAAAATTTAGCACCATTTATTTATTCGTTATCTACCGAAGAAATCTGAAAATATTGAAAGACTATGTAAAAGGCTATGTCAAACAAACGCTTAGGCGATACGAACCGAACCAGATCAAAGCTTTAACCAATAAAAATCAAATCTTTGATAAAATTTTGCTTGGAATAATTTGACTAGCTTTAATTTCGGCATTTTGCCGAAGGATATTCACCCTCTTAAAAAATTCTCCAGCTCAAGAAAGCTTTAAAAATAGAAACAAACTCACGTTTTGAGAATTGCGACGAGACAATGAAGAAATATTATTATTTATATTATTATTACAATTGTTGTTGTTGTTACTTTCAGTGCTGTCTTGCCTAAAATTTAAAAAAAAAATTTTCAAAAAAAATTTTTTCTTTTACTTTTGATGAGATATTTGTTCATTAATATTGCTTTGAGAATGTGTAGGTATTGGAGAAGAAGAAGAAGAAGAGGAGGAAGACAATTCACTCTCATCTTCCTCTTGAATATCTTCATCAGAGTCACTACTGCTACTACACAATGATGAACTTAGCGAAGAACTTGGACGCTGATTTTGTTCTTGGTTGAGCCCATTATTTGTGTCAGACAAAGGTGGAAGAACCCAAGAATCGTTACAATCCATTCTTAAATTTTTTTGAAAATTTTTTAAAAATTTTTCTTTAAAATTTACTCAATAGAAGGACACAAAATTGGCGCTTTTGAAAGAAAATATTCTCGTTTCAACCACTGAACACAAAGTTCTAACCATATTCCCCCTCCATTTGGAGTAGTAGAACAACAACAAGCAGGAAATTTGTGAGATTGGACTTGAGAAGAAATTGGATTTGAAAGTAGATGATCACTGGCCAAAACACTATAATAAAAAAGAAATAATTTTTATTTAATAAAAAAATTTTTTTGGAGTTTAAGAAATAGAAAACGTCAATAAAAAAATTTCTAGAGCAAAAAATAATTTTTAGAACTCAAAAATACTAAAATAAAAATGTTGGGCAACAATGGGAATCGAACCCTATACCAAAAATTTTAAAGTCAAAAACACTACCAATCAACCACCGAAGACACAACACAAAATAACAAATTATTAATTATAAAATTACCGAACAAAAGGGAAAAGGCCACAAGGAAGAGTTGTGTTAGCTGTTAACCAAGAACGAAGAGGTGAAAAATGTAGCTGAGAACGTAGAGCTTGTTTTAAAAATAATGGCAGCATTGGAGGACGACCAATTGAATCTGGAGGTCGTTGATGATGGAGCTTGAAGGTCCAAACCTTTTAAAAAAAAATTTTTAATTTAATTAAATTTTCTTATTTAAATTGGACCTTTGGAAATTTGGAAAAAAATTTGGACCAAATTTCCAAACAATTTGGACCTCAAATATAGTCATAACACATTATAAGATGTCCTTTTGTAATTGAAAATCGTGCCTTATAATGGGTGTATTTTAAATGGAGGGTTATCTCATTTAGGCCGTCCTTTTACATCCAACGACCACCCAACAGAGCTTTCTCGAAATTTCGATTTTCGAGTTTATTTTTTTCTTTCGACTTCGATATTTATGAACTTTGAAGATTTTCTTTTGTTTCGAAACAGCTCTGTCACCACTGAGGTTCCCTAATTTTGTAGATATTTAATGAGGTCCGTCTATTAGAGGTCGCAAAATCGTGTTTGCGGGATCCCGCATGCGGGATTTTTTCTAAAAATTATTGCGGAACAGGATTTACGGGAAAAATCCCGCAAGTCAGAAAAAGTGCGGGATCCCACCCTGCGGGGGATCCTGTCCCGCGCCGACCTCTACCGTCTAAGTTAATATTTAAATATTCCGTTACATAATGACAAAATATCCCAAAAATAATTTTTTCGTTTCTTTCCATCCAGAAAATATTTTTAAAAATATTTCAATAAAAACCTCAGTATCTTGCATAGCCGAGCACAATTTATCGCCAGATTCTTTACATTCTGAATGTCCCAACAGCACATGTATAGACACAGACTTCAAATTCTCCAAATATTTATTTGCCTCAATAATTGCTGATTCTTGTTGTTTATTTGTTGTTGTTGGACTAGAAGAAGAAGAATTAGTCGTTGTTGTTGTTAAATTTTTCTTTTCATTTCCAGAAGAGAAATTTGATGCCAAACAAATTCTCTCATTTAATACTTCAGCTAAAAATTCTTTAGCTATATCCATTGAAAATATTATTTTTGTTTATTGTCCAGAATTGTGTTTATATCTAGAAAAAAATAGAAAAATAAATTACATAATGCCAAAAATTTTTTAAAAATTTTCAGAAAAATTTTTTGGTTCTATCCTAGTCTATGAGTCCAATGAAGCTTATAAAGGGGACTCATAAAGTAGACTTGATTCACTTTTGTAGAGACTACTGTTGAACTTTTGTGGGTTATAGCGAAGGTTTTATATAGGAATAAGGAGTCTTTAAAAGGAATGAAGAGCCTGAATAATTCTCTAAAAAGAATATTTCATAGAAGATCCCTACAATTAGGTACAGTCCAAAAGGGTGCACGGCTATAACGGCGCAAAGCAATAACTAGCTGAAAAATTTCTGGCCCTTATCAATTTTGATACCAAACTCTTTAGCTTGATGAAAGGAATCGTTTAATACTAAATTCGGAAATATTGCATCTTTTCTACAACTCATTTTTTAGAATACGGACTCTGAAGCCCTTTAATAGCGTGGTGACGTTTGGGTGCACATAAAAATTTTAAAATGAAAATGTGCATGGAACGAAATATTTTGTCGGTCTTTGGAAAATCTTTGGATATCCGTAACCGAACAGAAGAATCGAACAGAAAAATCCACGGTTTTTCAGCAACAACCCTAAATAGGGTTGTCGGTTCCTGGAAATTCTTCGGATATCCGAAAACGAACCGAAGAATCGAAAAACCAAAAATCATCGGTTCTTCGGTTCCATGTTGTTATTTTTATTGAAGGAAAATTTAAAACAGAAGCGACAACCCTAATCCCTACATACAAATTTTTGAAATATGTATAGGTAAGTTACACATTTGTGCAAAATTTCATTCCCAAAAACGTCAATTTATGTATTCTTTTACAAAAACCCCAAACGTTTTACCAACCCAAAAACGTCATTATTATTATAATTTAGAAATCAGAAAAATAAATTTAAATTTTCTTTCAATAAAAATAAAAATATTTATTTATTACATTTTCTCTTTAAATTACATATTTTTCTCTCTTACCAATTTATTCTTTTCTTTTATATTTTCTCTCAATTCCCCACTTTATTTATCAGGCAGTTGTCAATAA
This sequence comes from Meloidogyne luci, assembly GCA_902706615.1. NCBI lineage: Eukaryota > Metazoa > Nematoda > Chromadorea > Rhabditida > Meloidogynidae > Meloidogyne > Meloidogyne luci. The sequence goes on along the minus strand of CACSLI010000133.1, from coordinate 338,037 downwards.
AATATTTTAAAAAAAATATTTTTTTTAAATAAAAATAATAATTTTTGTTGCGCTTTTTTGTTGTTTACTTCGTTTAATATTTTAGTAATGTCAAATGTGTGAATATGTTTTTTTTATTTTTTATGAGCTTTGACCCGTTTTGCCCCAAAAGGCCTTCGTCTATGTTGTACAAGGCAGCGTTGGGCAATAATAATATTTTTAATGACTAGCTAGTTTAAAATCTAAAAATGTAAAATTTTTTTGTTTATTTGTTGAGAGAATTTAAGTAAAAAAAACATAAAAAATAAATAAATTGAAATGAGATCTCGAAGAAAAATCTTGGTTATCAAGATCTCGATTTTCGTACAACCCTCCCATTCAGGTTGTTGTGTCCGCACTTGCGGAAAGAATGAATAAAAATAAGCCAGAATCGGGTCGGATGGTGACACAGTTAATTGTGATTCGGGTTGGGCCCTTTCCATGATGGTTCTGTTCCCATCTCCTATCCATTGAATTTTTCTACAGATAATTAATAAGAGGACATAAATAAATAATTATAAAATGGGAACAACACAAATCCACAATTTTAAATCTCGTCGATATCATCTGACAAAGCTCGCGAATTAAAGGTCATATTAAAATCGAAGAGAATTCTTGGCTTGTAAAATTATTTGAAAGTTTTGTATGTAAGATAGCTCTTAAGACTTAGAGCGGTTACAGAACCAAACTTTTAAAGAACCCTAAGGGAACATATAAAAAATCTTTTTTTCGATTGACCTCTAGAGGGGGCTTATTTTAGAGGGGGGGGGGCTTATTTTGGAGGAGGGCTATTTTAGAGGATTTACGGTACCGAAAATATAATTTTTCTGATTTCTTTAGTGATTATTCTGAAATAGTGTTTCCAAGAAGAATTTTTATTCATCAAAATCAATCTGAAATTCACAGATTTTTCACGCAAAATTAAAAAAAGAGTAATTCTTTTCAACTAAACTCCATCTAGTCTCTCATTAATTTAATTTTTTTACCCAAACTTTTCACTAATTTAAATATAAAAGGACATTTTTTTAAATCGCGTAGGCGAACAAAAGAAAGAAAAAATTAGTAAAAAATTTTTAGAATAATTTTAATAAAGTAATTAATCAAAGGGCGCGAACAAAGGGAATCGAGAAACGTAGAGTAACCAAAAAATGTTTTTTTTAAAAGACTAAAAGGGGAGACCAAAGATAAAAGGGAGAGTGCATTTTGGGGATAAAATGTCATCCTAAAATAGAAAAAAAAATTATTTAAAAATAGTTGATTATTATAAAAATTATTTTTAGAAAAATACTAGTGCTTCTAAAGGCAAAAATTGAAAAAAAAACAAAAATAGCCAAAAGAAATTGAAGTAAACAGTAAATAGAAGAGTAACAAATTAATAAAAAGTAAATAAAAAATATTGCAAAAATCTCTCAAGAGCTCAAAACTCAAAATCCAAACATCGAAAAGAAATGTTTTTTAACTAAAAATGGTGTGACAGGGGGTGTGACAGACTTTATTCTTTACTCTACAAATGTGCAAAAAAGCTGCTATTTTTAGAAAATCCAAAGGTTTTAATTACCTCCTTTGGATATTACAACGAGTGATATTTAAATTATTTTTTTATATATTTTTAGCAGAACAATTATCTTTTTAATAGGGAGTTTGATGATAACTACAGATTACCTATATGCGGATTTTTTTATTTTTTGCAGATTTTTATTTTTTGCGGATTTTTTATTTGCGGACTTTTTTACATCATAATTTATATGATTTTCTAAAAATACTTTAAAAATGTTAAAAAATATGTAAATTAAAGACAAATATCCCAATAATCAATAGGCTAACATTTATCTATCCAAAACACCCGAAAATTCTCTAATATAACGACAAAACAGTCTCTAATATTCATCCGCAAAACTCTCAGACTTTTTTTTCAATAAAATCACCCTCTAAAATCATCACCTCCTTACTGAAGCTAAAAATAAGTTGATATACCGTAATTATTCTGATATAAAGACAGTCTCTATTATAAAGACAGTCTCTAATATAACGACTCCCAAGAAGAGGGTTGAAAATTAAAACGGCATGTCGTTATATTAGAATAAGGTACTAATCTTTAACACCCCAAAAATATAATTTTCAGTCACAAAATGGAATAATATTTAATTCGAGCAAGTCACGTCCGTTATTATTTTTTTGGAGTCCGCTAAAAATCCATTTTCACACACAAAACATTAATTTTGTCTAACACCAACCAGTTGTTGTCTATATAATAAACAATCAATCTCTTTTTAATATATCCACCTAAATTGGGTATTCTAGTCCATCAAACATTAAATAAACACAAAATTTTTTTAATTTTTAGTGACAAATGTGTGTGTGATTTTCTTTTAATTATTCTTGTTAATCTGATTAAATTAAATTTATTCTAAATTTGGAAATCTTTTAATTATAAAGAAAATAATTTAGAATGAGTATTAGACATTGTATAACGATTCCAAAAATTAGATGGTTCCGTGGTTCGGTTTCTAGACGTCTCAAAAATTTTTTTATGTTTCTACAGTTGCAGGAACCTGTTTCTGAAGCCAAGATAATACTAAGGCATGAGATATTTTTAAATAAACTCTTAAAAATAGTCCATAATTTTAAAATCGACTACGGACTAATCGGCCTTTTTAATTAAAATGGAAATTTGCGGAAATTTTAATTCTTACCTATATTATAATAAAAATTAACCTATCTTTATGCATAAATATTAAAATTAAAGACCAACAAGCTCAGAAAACTTGCTTAATTTTTTAAAATTCCCCTAAAATAAAATCGAAAAGGGGGTCTAAAAATCAGACAGACAAACAATCAGACAAAGACAGACAAAAAAAACTAGACATGTAAAATTTGACAGAAAAATTAGACATATAGCAAGTGACGATTAACAATCAGTCCCCCTATATTTTTTAAAAACCTCATATGTATATTCTGTTTTTAATAAATAAAATAGAAAATTTTTATTACTTATTTTCAAGGAGTATTTTATGATTCTCCCGCTGTTATTTTCTGAAGTTGAATTAAGAATATTAATTTTTAGTAAAAATATCTTCCTTCTTTATCTTCTTAAAACTGCTAAATAAATATAAAAATAAAAATAAAATTTTTATTTTCTCTCTCCAACTGTCACGTGTATCCCCGACCTACAACTACTCATCCATCCCCTTCAACTACTCCTTTTTCTATAAATTTTCGCGCATTCAATTAGTAATGGTTGTAAAAACCGTTAAAGTATTTCCTTTTAATTTGTGAAGAAGACGAGTTATTTTAAGAAATTAAAAGTCAAAATAAATAAATGGAGAAAATAAAACAAAAATAAATATTTTATATAGGGAATAATTTCCTTTGAGATTATTCTCGATCTGAGTAACAATAAAATAAAACTCTCGTAACGTATACTCGCAAGGGTCCAAAAAATTTTTCAAATCGAAATATTAAAATTTTTTATCTATTTCGAAGCGAACCAAAACCGAAACAAAATTCAGAACGAAACGAAATAGCGACAAAAATTGAGATCAACTCTGTCTCCGATGTTCTGGACAGGGTGTGCGACAAAATAATTTCTTATTTTTTTATTTTAAGGTCCCCAACAATCTCAACGCCAACCGCAAAACGCCAATTTTTCAAATTTTTAAAATACGCCAAACTCTAAAACGCAAAAATCGGCCAATATGGACGCCAAAACGCCAAAGTTTAAAAAATTTAATCACGTAAATGAATTTAAAATGTATCTCTCTTAATCTTCAAATCCCTTCTGGATAAATCTCTAGTTAACCCATTACGATAAGGAGAAATATATTAGAATGATACCTATATAATTTGCGGACAGAAAAAAGCATAAAAATAAAAAAATATCAAATGAAAATAAAATTTATCATTTTCTCAAGGCAAAAAGATGTTTATCACAAAAAAAAACAAGTTTAAAAATTAAAAACGAAAATAAAAAATCAAAAAAGTCTAATAAAAAACTGCCAAGTAGAACAATAAAATGATCAAAAACACGTTCCCCTCTTCGCGCAAAAAAAAATCTTTTTTTTTTAATTTTTAAGGTCCCCAACTTCCTTCCCAATTTTATTCTTTTCCTGTTTCTTCTCAGCGCAGACATCCGCGCTTAAAGGAAGGAAGAATAAAAAAAGAGGAAAGCACTTAAACAAACGTCATGGGCCAATCTTTCCTTTTTTTATATATTTCCAACTTTGTTAAATATATAACAAGACATGGTCATACGTCTACCCCCTAATTTCTTTTTTTATTACACCGAAAAAAAAGGGTGAAAATAAAATTCTTAAAAATTGAGTATTATGTATTATAAGAGTAGATTCTAAGATTTAGTTTCGAGCCAAGGATCTTATTCAGAAGTCGATAGGACGGAGGTCGGAAGGCAACAACTAAAGTGTCTGAAGTGTCTGAACTAAAGTGTCTAAAGTGTCACCAGAGGTGAATCGGAATTTTGATTTCCGGCACCTCGGTCATTTCCGATTCACCTCTTATCTCATCTAATGGAATTTAGAATTACAAAATAGCAAATTTATATTCTATACAATAAGATTCCTAAAACCTAAATATTAAATTCTAGCTACAGCTCAGGGGTGTGCCATTTCGCCTTCCGCCTTTCGCTTTTTAAAATCTGCTTCGGCACATCCCTGCTACAGTTCTACCCTTCATAGATCTATAGAAGAGTTATAATTCCGCGTAATTGGCCAGGTTATTGTCTAAATTGACACTGAACATTTTCAATTTAAAGTTTTTTTGAGCGGAATGAAAATTACCAACTTTTAATTAAACCCGTTTTTAAATTTTATTTTAAATAAAAGAAAAAATTATTTTTAATTCGATGCGGAATTAAAAATCAAAAAATTTTTATATAAAATTGTTATCAAAATCTAAAGTATATTTTTTATCCAAAAAAACAAAAAGTATTTAAAGAGATACCCTCTATAAGTTAGTCAAATAATAAAAAGGAAAATAAAGAAAAATAAAAATGTCCGCAAATTTTGTCCGCAAATTTTTTTCTCACAAAGTATAAGTATTTTATTATATAGATTTTAATGTCTTTTTCTTTCTATATATCTATTTATTCTTTTTTCCAAATAATTTATTTTCACGTGTAATTCCGCGTAGACACGTGAAGAGTCAGTGGGGAGAAATAAAAAACTAAAATGGATGACTTTGATTGAAATTTATTTAATAGGGTATGCTTTGGTCTACTTAGGTAATTAAGAAATTAAATATAAAAAAATTAAATATTGACAGTATGTCAGGTAAAATAATTATTGACCAACCCATTAGACAGAATTAAAGTCCAATACATACATTTATGGGTCAAGAACCCGGGAGATAGAATACCTATTTGTATCTAGATAGATGTTTTTCGAGATATCGATCTCGATTCTCGTACAAGCCTCTTAGTTTGGTCTACATATACACACAATCAGACCTGGTAATGGACATGGATCTTGGTATCTGTATTCGGATATTTACGGTGGATACAGGCGGATACTCGCAGGTATTTGAACTTATCTGTATCCTTATCCATATCCATTACCAAGCCTGCACACAATCTCTCCTTTGTGTAGACACAAATTTTTTTAGCGAGATTAAATGAAGGACCCTTCTCTCATGTTCACAAACTTTTAAACGAAATAAAATGAAGGAGTGATAAAGAAGATATTAAATCTAGAAAGGGGGTACTTTGACAAAAAAAGATTAAAAAAACTCTCAATCTATTCACAAATCTATTTTTAAGGACTATTTTTAGAAAATAAAAAATAAAAGACCAAAAAAGCACGGGACGAGGAATATCTACCAATTTTAAGAAAAAGGAAGACTAAAATATATTTTTAGTAAAGTCTGCTGATATTACATACAATATAAAAATAAAAAATTAGTCCTATTTGAATTTTTTGAGAAGGAAATTATATTTTTAGTATTGGCCAAAAATTTTCAAAAGAATCTAGAAGATAATTAATTTCTAAGTATTCTAAATTAATAAAAACAATTTAAAATGTTAATATTAAAATTATTTTCTAGAATCTTCTCATAAAATAATCCTTTTTATCCCCCCTTTTCTTCCTTTCCTCATCCTACCAACCCCCAAAAAACTATATTTTTTTATTTCCAAAATCTAAGATATTCATTCACATTTGGGTTCTACTTGACTTTATGAGTATCGAACTTTATAAGTTAGCACACTCCTGATATGCAGTTAATTAGGATAACAATTGATAGGACATACTATATGTACATACTATTTAAATTTCAGATCAATTCATCAACGAAAAATTGAGATATGGTCGAATGGGTTCCCCCCCCCCCCTTATTATAAAGTTACACACTAAAATATATTAATAATTTTCTTTAAAAAATTATTTAAAGAAAAAAAGAAAAAAGAGAAAGTTTAATAAATTAAATAAAATAATCGCAAGACCATTTTTCTAATTCTTAAAAAAATACTTTATATATTTGATAATAAAATAATTATAGTTAAAAAACAAGAAAATTTGAATGATAGATTATTTATTTATTTTATAAACAAAAAAAATAATAATTATTTTTTTATTTTCTGCGGAGCGATTTAACGAAGCGATTGTGTATTAAAAACAAAGAAAATAATAAATAAATAAATATTAGAAGAAAATAAGTATTTTTATAAGCTAAAAATGGAAATAGTCTTTTTTAGTATTAACTTTTAATGCTTCTACTTTTTTTAGAAAGAAAAAGCTCTGAGATACCCTTTATTCTTTAAATGTTTATTTTAATGTTTATTTAAATCTGGAAGGATAGAAAAATATAGTGGGATATTCTGAAGGTTTGTAAAGAATGTAATATCCTTTTTAGGATAATTACAAGGGCAGGCCATAATATGCGCTCAAACCCGCAAAAATATGCACTAGATATGCACGGAAATATCCAAATATGCAAAAATATACATTAAGCACCGGGTCCTGAAGTACTTGGAGGAATGTAAAATCTGAGCTTCACTCATCATGTATGTGCATGTTCTGGTTAGCCCTGTCTTGAAGCCCTATAAGCCAAGCAATGTGTAGTAGGCTTGTAGTTTAATAACGAAATCAAAAAATATAAGACTAATAATGATTAAAAATCCCGTTTTCTAGTCTTTAAGTGAACAACCAACGTCTGAAAGGTTATTATTTTTTCTCAAATTTTTTGGTATAACTTTAAAGTAAATGTGTATGTATGAAGCAGTAGACCGCTCTCAAAAATGAATAGGGGAGAACGAAAATTCTCTCTCTCTCATTTTTTTCTTCCAGTTTTTTTCTTTTCTAAAATATATTAAAAATATATTTACTCTCGAAAATCGAAAAAAAAATGAAAGAAGAATGATGCAACCTGGTAGAAAATAAAAAGAAAATGGGAAGAAAAAAAATAAATTTAAAGAGAACAAATAATTCATCAAAAAATAATATTAAGAATTGTAAAAAAGGAAGAAATAATCTTAAAAAAAGACAAGAAAATTGTAAATTAAAGTAAAATTGTAAAGTTTTTTTTATTGTTTAAGTGAAAAAAAGAAGCAGGATAGTCGAGGCAACAGTTGCGGAAGGCAGCGCCACGGGGGGTGGGGTACAACCCTAGTAAGATTCGTCTCCGGGACGTCCTGGTATCATTCGATGCTTCTCAACGAGCTGAAGCATCCTACTAGTGTGCTCTAAAATTCTTAATAAAGGTATAAACCATGCGACGAAGTCTAAAGTAAAATTTACTTTAAAAGTGTGAAGAGGAATTTTTGAGAAGGATTGACTGTCAATAAAAGCTTTATACTCTCGTCACTCATTTACATAAATCTTTTAACATTCTTTTTCAAATAGATATAAGAAAGTTAATTTTAATTAATTATTAATTCATCAACTGTGGAAATGATATTTGTAAATTTAAGATTAAAAGGATTTAAAATTAAGATTAAAATGTTTAAGGCATTAAGCTATTAAAATTATTTAATTTTTCAAAAAAACTTTCATTATAAAATTTTGAATAAAAAGGTAAAGGATTAATTACAATTTATTTGGAATCAAGCTCTGCTTTGAAGGGGTACAGAAATTTAAGGCTTAAATTAGAGATTATTTAAACAACATTTCTAATAAAAAGGCTCTCTTAAGGAGCAGTGAAAAATAAATAAAAATAGAGGGGCGGCCTTTCAATTAACCCTAAAAATAGAGTAATTCCTTCTAACATTACCATAAAAAACCTACGAAAAGAGGGAGAGTAAAATAAAAATAACAAAAAAATTTTATGAGAAAAAAGAGGAATTTAAAGGTAAAGAATTTCCGGGTATATATTTAACATTTATGAATATTTAAATTATTTTTCCCCCAAAAAAGAGTTTAATATAATAAACAAAATTTAAATTTATAATTCATTTTTCCAATATTTTCCCCCAAAAATTATGTAAAAAATATATTTTTTTTCACTCAAAAACTATTACTTTTTGTGTATTAAAGTAGAAAAGGTTGGCCGAGAAATGTTAAAAGGCAAAAAGAAAAGTGAAGAGAACAGAGGTTTTAAAGAGAAAACGAGACTTCCCCCCCCCCTCCCTCCCCCCCTTTCTTCGAGAGAGAAAATGAAGGAGGGATTGGGACAGAAAGAATTGAAAGAAAAAAAAAATTTTTTTTTACTTTTTGGTGTATTTTTATGACCTAACAGACAAATGGCTTTTTATTTTATTGAAAAGATTTGACTGAAGATTAACAAAATTTTAAATAAGAATATATTATAAAATTGATACAAGTCTGGGGTGTAATGACCTAGCAATTAGAGAGTCTAAATCCCGAAGGATTTAACACCCCGGGGTGTTATATCGATTGTTTTTATTAAAAAATTTAATTTCAAGAGAAGAACAGTGAGAATATTGGGAATAATTATGGCGGGCCTGGATTTCCTGAACCGAAAAGAATTCCGGATAGTTGGCAACTTTCAGTTCGGATATCTGATCCTGATCCGGATATCCGTGAATTTCCTATGACCACCAGTCAATCCTAGTTGGGAAACTAATTAGGAAATCATGACCGAATCTACCAGGCAATCTTACTGGATCAATTACCAATTTCTCCAGACTTGGTAATGGATAAGGATATGGACGTAGATAATTTCAAAATGCCTGCGGATATCCGTCTATACCCGCTGTAAATATCCGGATACGGATACCAAAATCCATGTCCATTACCAAGTCTTCTCTATAAAATATCCACACTTCTAAGAACATAATTAAGCCTAAAATAGGAATTTCAAACAAGCTTCTTAAAAAATAAAAGCATCGGTTTTTTTAGTTTTTGAGTTCCTTCTTTCATTTTATTTTTTCTCTCTAGAGGCTATCCAAACGAGAAAAGATGCCATTAATTTTGATGGAAAGGAAAGGGAAAAAAGTGAAAAAAGGAAACTTTTTGGAATTTATTTGTGAATATTTTTTTAATAAAATGAAACAAAAATATTAAAGAAAGAATAATTTTTTTGAAATTTAGAATAAATTGGGGAAAATAAATTAATAAATTATGTTAATAGAAAAATTGAAAAAATAAATTGAAAATTATTCCCCAAAGGAATAAAAGTATTATATGTAGCTAGCTAGTATGTACATTTTGTTTTACCAAAAGTATAACAAAAATTAAAAATAATTTAAAAAAAAAGAGAGAATTTATAATTACAGGAAATGCCTTAAAAAGAAAATCAGTTGAGAATATTGGGAATAGTGGTGGCGGGGGGCTAACTCGAAAAGTTTTTATTATTTAATATCCCTCCTCTCTCCCTCTATTTGAATCCCAAATTAAATTTTCTTGACCATTCCAAGGCAAAAAAGAAAAATATGTAAATGAAATATCACTCAATGAAGGGAAATAAAATTCAAATAGGAAGGGGGTATTTAAAAAGTACCAAAAATTTTGATAAAAAAGAATTTTGTAACGAATTCTCGAAACAGCTAAAGATTCTAATTTTTAGGGGGGCAAGCTTGCCTTACTTCGAGGAGAATTATTTTCTTCCTTAGATTTTTCCTTCCGTCGGGAAAATCATTCTCTCCCTCTCTCCTCTAAATATTCTTTGTATTTTTAGAGTTTGTTAAAGAAAAAAAAGAAAACATTGGAAAGTATAACAAAAAAATAGTTTGTGAATAAATGAAAAAAAAATTTTTTTTTGTGAATGCCAGCAAAATTAGTTAAATATAAGTAGTAAAACTATTTTTAGATTTACAAGAAAAGCTTACCGACCAAAGAATTTTACGCAAAAATAAAATAATTTTTTTTCATGCTACCAAAATTAAATATTTAATTTTAATAATTAATTATTTTGTAAATGAATATTAAATTTTGTGTGGAATTTATTTTAAAGAAAAAATTGCTTTAAAAAACTTATAAAATTATTTAATTTAATAAAGAGAAGATTAAATTCCCTTAAATTCTCTAATTTTAATTAAGCAAATTTAATTATTAAAAAATAAGAGAGAACAACTCCAACTAGTGCTGGGTATGACCCGAGGAACTAATTACAAAGCAGAGGTGGGTCGAAAATGACGAAGTGCCGAAAATTGGAACTGTCGGAAATCGGAAAGGGCTCAAAAGTCGGAAATCGGAAATCAGCCTAAATTTATGGAAATCGGAATTAGACCCACCTCTGCTACAAAACCGGCTCCAAAACCAGGATTCGAAAGGAGCTGGAGCCACAAAAAGTCCAATACCCAGCACCGTCCAACATTCAATCTGGTCTGTTCTGATGTCTGAGTTTTCGAGTTTTGGACTACTCTAAAAAAATCTAATTTTTTAACAATAATTCCCTAAATAATATTTATTTTCCTCAATATTTTTAAAGAATTTCTTTTTTTCTCAATTTTTCCTTCAAATAACTAACCGGCTGACTGACAATAAACAGAAAAGAAAAGAGGAAATTAGAATGGAAATACATTCTGACGGCTGGAAAGGTATTTATTTAATGGTAGGGCTAGGCACACATACTAGAGAGTATTTACTGTTCTCTTTTCTTCTTCTGTTCTTTTAAAGAGGCGGTAAAAAAAGAAAAGAGAAGGAAAGCGGCTGGCGCTTTTTAATGTTAACAAGACATACACTCTCTTCTCTTTATTTTTCTCTAACTTTCATTTAAATGTAAAACGCTCGCGTGCCTGCACATTAATAGCTTTAAAATTAAAATAAAATGCCAGTTGAGTCATAAAACAAAACTTTAAGAAATATTTAGTGTTTGTTGTAAACTTTTGGAATTTTTTAAAGAAATTTGTGAATAATATAGTAGCTTTTTATTAGGTTTTTGTTTGGCTGATATGTAAGTCGGGTAATTAGGGGTCCTTTCCAATCTCCACTAGGGGTGAGCGCATTGCGTTCTGCGTTATTTGCGTTGATTTTTGGCCTTGCGTTGCGCTTATCACGATTGCCTCTTGCGCTCACTCCTGATCTCCACACCCTCCCCCCTCCCCTCCCACCGAACTTTTAACTTTTGAAACTACCTGGAACCGAGGCTGCTCACTTTTTTGTAACTAGAACATCACTAGTCACTGAAAATTGTCTGGTATTTAAATACAAGTAATTTTCAAAATTTTCTATTTTTTTTTATTTTCAAAACAAAATAAAAAAATTTAAAATTTTTTTTCACAAACCTGAATGAGTCTGTTACTCAAATGACTTGGTAAATTTTGAGTTGAATGAGAGACGTTAGAGATGAAGATAAAATATATATTAAATAAAATTTATAATAAATAAAAGTGCAATTATTTTAGAGAAATTAAAAAAAAATAAATTTATTTTAAAATTAAAGAGGGGAAGGGGGAGGAGGAATTATTTTAAAATTTTATCAAACTTTTTATTTCTTATCTCGAGTTTTTATGAGTTTTTTGTGATTATTTTTGTTTGCCTGCATTTGCAGAAAGAATATTGCTTCGATTTTGGTTCATTTATGGTGGTTTCTATTTTACCTCCCATTCAATGAATTAGCTTAATAATTCCTTTGGGCTCGTCCAGACGTTCTTAAGATATTGATTTTGCCTTAGGCTCGTAAAATGGAAGAAAAACTTAAATTACGGTATCCCCCTCAAAGACGATAAAAAAGGGAAATTTTAAATAAATTTAAAGGGAATTTACTCAAAATATTTTTATTTTCCCCATTTTCTTATCTAAAATTTAAACAAAAAATTTTTTCCAAAGTACTTTTAGCTAGGACAAACATCACAAATAAATTTTTCTAATATATTAATGTATAGAGAAAGAAACAGACACATTAAACGAGAGAGGAGACAATATACAGGGCTCTCCAAAGAGAATTGACTGAAAAAAGAAAGGGAGACAAACACCCCACACAGAGTATTTTTCTTCTTCCAAAAATTGCTTTTATCTTTCTCTCAACACACAAAAACCTTTTTATTTTTATTTTTAAAAAATAGTATTGAAGGTAGACAAAAGTGAAGAAATAGAATGTTAGAATGAGAGAGTGTTAGAGAAAAAAAGAAAAATGGGAAATAAAAGAAAAATAACACCATGGGAGATGAAAAAAATAATAAAAAGAAGAATAAATAAATAGGAAAGAAAAAAAATTTTTTTGAAGAAAAAAGGGACTTTTTTTTATTTAATTTTTGAACATTAAAAATCTAACAAATACATATGTATATACATAATTTAAAAAATAATCCTCACTATTTAATTAAAATTTTTAATATTTTAAAATAAAGTTTTATGATTTTAATTGCTGATAGAATAATTTTAAATTAAAAAATTTTTGTCGTAAAAAGGTCAAACGACCATATCTTTCAAAATGGTCAATGTCAAAATGGTCAAAGAATAATGAAATTTAATTTTACAAAATATGTAGTATGTATGTACCAGGGATGTCACGGGTTTCCCGAAACCCGGTGTCTGAAACCCGGTGTTTTTTTCGACCCGATACCTGTTGCCCGAGAAATTTTCTTTTTCAAAACCCGACCCGAAACCCGTGACAACCCTGCTATGTGCTAAGTGTCTAAATTAGGGATGTCGGTTCGGACTCGAAGCGAACCGAAAGATAGAGGATTTTAGGTTCGGTTCCGGATACTCGAGGATTCTTCATGAATCGACAACAAAAGAAAAATAAAGAAAGGGAAAGTTAATTCAAAAATTAAATTTTTTATTAAATTCTAATCAATAAATTAAAAACAACCCGTTTTGTTGACCTTTGAGGGAAACCTTTAGAAAACTAAAACAGAGAACTAGAGAATAAAAAATATTAGAGAAAATAGTCGAACAGAGAAAATAAAGAGAATAATTTATTTAAATAAAAGTAGAGAGAGTGTGTGTGAAAATAAGAGAGACATTCCCTCTCTTTTATTTAATAACACACAAACGCCGTCTCACCACTGTCTCTGTCATTTATTTAACAACAGTAGAAGAGAGAAGAGAAAATAAACGTGCCAGCTGGTTGCTTTGGAATGAAAGAGGGGGAAGGTTAGAGACGGAGAGAAGGAAAGCAAAAATAAAGTCAATAAGGGAAATAAAGCATTAAAGTAATTTTTGTCCGCAAAAATATTTGCGGATATCCGCAAAAGTTTTTTAAAATGTAAAAATATTAGCGGATTAATTACAACTTTTTTATGAGTTTTTAAATAATTTTATATAGATTCCTCTAAATGAGCAGATAAAAAAATACCCACAAATCACCAGTTTTTGACTCTAGAAATTATAATTTCTAGTTAAACTATCACTCCCCAACTTCTATTTCCGCTTACTTCTATTGCTGCCGGTAGTCACCTTTTTCAGTTTCCGGAACAGTTTAAGCCTTTCTAGAAGGCTTAAAATGTGAGGTAAGACTGCAGTTATTTTTAATTTATTTTAAAGATAATGACGGCGAAATACCACAGAACCCAGTAAAATATAAGAATTATCTTAAAAAAAGGAATTATATAATTTAAATGGGTGACTAAAAAATGGGAGTTAACCTGATAACGAACAAATTTTTACCTTAAAATTTTTGCTTTTTTAGATAAATATGAAACCATTTTTCTCAAGTTCCGGTCTAAAATTTATTATTTAAAAAGAGCCACTCAACCCAAAAAATTAATCATTTTAAAAATTAAAAACCCAAAAGAAATGTCCATTAAAAATAATTTAGCCTTCCCTCTAATTTTATTTTTCTCCATTTATTTATTTTTCTTTTTTAATTGGAATTTTGCTGAATCGAAAAATTTGGAAAGCCGAAAACTTGATATTTTAAAAATGAAAAAAATTTTAAGTAAAGGAGGGCAGAAATTTAATTTTAATAAAACAGAGAAGAGGATTTTGAGAAATAATGAAGATGAGGGATTCTTTGTTGATTTTGCTTTGATTATCTATAAGGACTCTTTTACTAACGAGGATTATGATATATTTTATACTTTGGATTTTTGTTATGATGAGGAAGAAGATTTCAAAAATTATTGCAATTTGGATTTGATGAGTAAACCAATTAATGCTACCTTTGATGTATGTTAACCTTCGAAACTCACTATAAAATATACCCAATAAAAGGGTCACCTCTATAAAGGATACTCTCCTTAAATTTGTTTAGCCACTGGATGTGGACAGGGTTACGGAATTTTGGTCACCGGAATTTTGGTCACCAGCGGAATTTTGGTCACCAAGTCAAAAAACGGAATATTGGACACTGAAATTTTGGTCACCAATAGGAATTTTGGTCACCAAACGGAAAAAAATAATCTGATCTAAAACTGATATCAAAGTGATAAAAAATGATTTTTCAACCCCCAAGTGATCAATTTCAATATTTATCACTTTCTCGGCTGATCACTCTCTCGGTTGATCACTCTCGATCACTCTCCCGGATGATTGATTAACTGGCAGAGTGATCAACATTGAAATTGATCAACTGGGAGTTGAAAAACAATTTTTTATCACTTTGATATCAGTTTTAGATAAGATTCTTTTTTTCTGTTTGGTGACCAAAATTCCTATTGGTGACCAAAATTTCAGTGTCCAATATTCCGTTTTTTGACTTGGTGACCAAAAAGGCGAAAGTCCAAAAAACGCGAAACTGGCACACCCCTTGTCCAGATATCGAGATTCAAATGCTTAAAATTAAGGATCAAAACTTTGATAAAATTGTTATTTTTGTTGATCAAGTCGTCAATAATAAAGGAGAAAGAATTATAAATGTTGGAAATAATACGGAATTCGAGCTTTATCATTCGTATGAAGACAAAGTTATTAAAGGAAATGCTAAAAATATCGAAAAAATTGCAAAAGCCTTAAATGCTCTAGTTGATGATGAAGATACTTATTATTTAAATGAAAGATGTAGTGAGATTAAATCTGGTGGAAAATCAACAATTGGTTTAAAATTTAAAAATTCCAATACAACAATTAATGTTTCTGGAAGCGATATAGCAAACTATGGAGTAAGTACTTAAATAAATAAAGTATCTCTTATAATAAAGACAATGGGGCTTTATTATATTAATTTATTATCCTCCAAAGCGGAGGTAGATGGAACAGTCAGAGGTGTCGGAAATCGGAAGAGCCGGAAATCGGAACTGGCTCAAAAGCCGGAACTCGAAAATCGGAAATCAAAAATTTTTTTCGGAAATCGGAAATCGGAAAAAAATTTTATTTTCAAAACTGAATTAAGCTATAAAATTGTCTCTCGATATCACACCAAATCCATCGATATTACCTATGACCCCTTGAAATCACACGTTATAACTCAAAATCCGCCTTAACCCATCCTCCGATATACCATTCAACTTCCTTTTACAGCGCCGCAGGCGAAAATCTTGAGAATTTTGGAAAAATTATTAGTCGGAAATATGCCTTAAAAATTATCGGAAATCGGAAATTTTTCCAAAATTTCGGAAATCGGAATTCCGATCCACTCTGCTCCAAAGTGAGGCTTTATTAGGGGTAGAGCTCTCTTATAGAAAATACGGTATTCATCGGATACCGTATTTTATATCACAATCATTCTAACTAGAATATACCTACCTAAAAATCAAAAAAAATTATTTTAAATATATCTTGGATTTTTTCAAGTATGAAGATAAATGTGAACTTGGATTGGGAATTGATGGTGAAAATCAATTAACATTTTCCTCACAAATTTTCACTAATTATTGTGTTTTATTTGACACTTTATTGAATCAAATAGCCTTTGCACCAAAAGTTGTAAAGCCGAAAGATATGAAATGGCATTTTTGCAATTAAAGAAAGGAAAAGATTTTAAAGGGATTAAAAGAAAGTTTAGAAATTTAAATATAAATTCTTAATTATAATTTATTTTCAAAAGTATAAAGTAAAATTGAATTTAAACTGAAATTAAGAGACGTATTTAATAGACGCTTATTGAATAATTACCCTTATTTTTCCATACTATTCGGAAAACGCTAAGCGTTTTTGTATAAACACGGCGTTAAAGAGATAAATAAAGAGTTTACAAATTTATATTTAAATTGGGTGGTTGTACAATAGAAAAAACTAAAAAAACAGACTGTACAATAACACAATAGGACCAAACTATAAATCCAAAAATCCCGTTTTTCCTGTTTTGTGGATTTTAACCTGAGAACCCTGCCTAAGATTGTTTATCAGACAAATCTCGAAATATTTTACATAATATTAAATATTTATTTTATTTTATTACTATGTATTAAAAATAAAAAATAAAATAAAAAAACATAAAAATAATAAAATTCCAAATGTTAGCAGATGGCATTAAACACATAATAAATAAAAAAATTTTTTTTCCAATGCCATTTATTTTTTAAAAGATTTTTTCTGAGTAAATTACCGCAAACTAAAAAAATTTTATTTTGTGAATTAAGAAAAAGTTTTGAGGGAAAAAATAAAAAATATGATGGTTTTTATATCTATTATTACCTCAAACAAGAAAAAAGATGTTTTTTTGGCAGATGTTTTTTGAAGGAAAAAATTTTTTTTTGATTTTTTATTGCGCAGTATATAAGGTTGGAAATACAAGGATTTATAAGTAAGTTTATCTAAATTTAAAAATAAATTTACCTAAATAATGTTAATTAAATTGTTTATATTTATTATTCAATTAATTTTTTATAAAGTTGATGGAGAATCTAAATTTGTTAGTAATGAAATGATTGAAGAAGGTAATTAAATAATTAATATTTTTTGTATGGAGGGATAGGTGACTTCCAGGGGTCGGTCGGAAATGACGAAGATGTCGGAAATCGGAAGGAAAAAACGTCTAAAATTGGAATTCCGACCGACTCCTGGTGACTTCCCATATCCTTGTCCAAAATAGTATAGTAGAAGAGTTAAGTAAAAACATAGTTGTCAGCAAGGATAGATAGACCTGCAAATTCCAAATACTCATTATTACTAGGGGCTTTCGCTCATTACGTAAGAGCTGCTGGAGGCAGAGATTACCTTTCATTTTTTCTTTTAATAAATCTTAAACCTCTGCCTTGTATAAGCATTTAAACCCCTGCCAGCGAATCCCCCTTAAATAAAAAACTTAAAATTTTCCCGCATATTTTACTTAAATTTTCCGCCCCATCTCTTGCTTCACATATTTTTTTGAATCCATCTCTTAGTTAAAATATGTATATTTTTTTAATTTTATTTAAATATAAAGGTATATTAAATTGTTGTAACAATAAATGGTCAAATTGTTGTCGTGAACGTTTAAAGGACGACAAACATTTAATTTGTTTGGGGCTTAAAAACGAATTGGCAATAAAAATGGGAATTTGTTTAGAAAAATATTTTTATGGAAATAATTCTATTATTGAAAGAAGAGGTAATTTATATTTTAATTGTTTAATGTTTAAATTAATTTTTAAAAATAAGAAAGTAGATACATTATAGTTTAGCCCTGATTTAGCTCACCATCCTGCGCCCTCCTAGGTATTATTACTAGGCATAGGAAGAAGGGTGCGTAGCAGGCTACCAAACGAAATACTGGGGCGCTGTTTTCATATTTTTAATATTTAAATGATAGCCAGTTGGATCAACCTTTTTCCCTAGATTAATAGATTTAAATTTTTTAAATTTCTTAATTATCCAAATAATTTTTTGAAAACAAAATTAAAAATTTTTCAATAAAGTCTGACAACATTATAAAATGCACCCTTGGGAGTGAAAAGTTTTATCACATAATGAGGGGCATCTTAAATAGAGTATAGATTAGGCTACTCCTCCTATCAAACGTCCAGCTTAATTAAAAATATCCTACTAGATTGGAGTTTACCCTTGGGTGTATTTTATATTGTAATTTTAATTTTAAATTAATTCTTAAATAAAAAAATTGATAAAAAAATAAATTTAAATTTTAATAAAAGTTTATAATTGTTGTTGGCAACTTTCTGGAGAGAAATGCCGTCAAAATTGTTATAATTATTTACGTGCCCCAACAATGCCCCCAGAACAAAAATTTACTTTTACTGATGAATGTTTTGTTAATAAAACAATTAATAATGATGAGAATAATGAATTAGAGTAAATTTTAAAAAATATTATAAACAAAAATTCTTTTCCTTAAAAAGTATTCTTCCCTTTATTGGACGAATAAAAAGATAAAAAAATTAATAGTATTTTCTATTTGAGGCATACACTCATTCTAATTATTATTTTATTAAATAAGTTGTTGCGCATCTGAAAATAAAATTCTTCAACTTAAAATAGATACAAACGGTTAACCGAACTGAAAGCTGGAAACTGTGTATTGAAGCCCGGTGATGACCAAGAAACAGGGGGTATCGGTTAATAGCCATCCTAGTTTATTTTTTAATTCCATCCTAGTTTCGTGTGTCTTAAAATTTATTCCAAAATATTCTTCTTGCTCACTCAAAAATTCAAACAAAAATTCAAAGAAAAAAACTCTAATCCCTTTAGAAAAAAAATTTTTTTAAAGAAAATATTTTTTTAATTTTAAAATATTTTTAGCTGTGTTTTGGATCGAGAAAGAGTATTACACGGTAAAATTTAAATTTATTAACAATATTATTTTTAAATATATTTTTTAGAATGTTTTTCTTCCTGCCTTCATTGGACAGAAAACAATAGAAATAATGAACGTTTTCGGCCTTCACAACATTGTGAACCTTATGCTAAATTAATGAATTCAGAATCATGTCACATTCCTATTAAAATATTTAAAGAAGAAAATGAAAATTAAGAATAATAATATTGTTAATAATATACAGTCTAAACTCACTTTACGAAAAATTTGTACCTTATAATGGGCTATGCCTTAAATAGGGGAGTATTTGCCTAGATCGCGCCCTCCCTTCCACTCAGTCGTTAAAGGGATGCAACCGTGTGAGAAAAAAGTCGGGTCTTGTTTGAATCGGCTTTTGAAAATTTTCTTCGGATAGGGCTTCGATTAAGGGGTCAGGTTTCTGGTCTGTCAGTCAAAAATTTGACCAAAAAACAAGATTTCTCGGAGCGGTTGGGTGATGTCCGTGAATTTGGGGTTTAAGGGGGATACCGGGGATTTAGTGATTAAGGTGGGTTTGGATAAAATAAGAGTACCGTATATGCTCGAATAATTACCCTCTCTCAAATAATTGCCCCCTCTCAATTAATTACCCCATGTAGCGAGAGGTTGAAAAAATAATTGCCCTCTCTCAAATAATTACCCTCTTTAATAATTACCCCCTATTTTCATAAAAAAATTATAAAAATATTTATTTAAAAAATCTAAAAATTTTAATAATGAAACATTTTAAGGATCCGTATAAAAAATAGATCGTCAAATTAAAAGGATTTTAGGATGGATTAAGGGATATATCAAGGTATTACCTTGAAAAAAGCTCTAATCCCAATTATCTCTCCAAAATCTCTGATATCTCTTAGATCTCTTAAGATAATTTGCGACAGTCTGGTGTCAATATATATGCCGAGAACCACTTTAGGGTATATTATATGGGGATATATTAAGGGAATATAAATTATATCCCCTAACTAAGAATCATACATAATTGTATCCTTGTCCATAGCACCTTTATATATCCCAGGACGGATGCGTTGATGTTATGGTTCCATTTTGGGATACTTAATATAGGCATATATTAAGCTAGTGTAGAAAACGATAAAAAAATTCTACATTTATCTCCGCATTCGGTATCATATTGTATATCTCTGTCTATAAATGATAGAACAGAAAATTTATAGCAAGGTCGAAACAATAATTACCCTCTCTCAAATAATTGCCCCCTCTCAAATAATTACCCCATCTAGCGAGAGGTTGAAACAATAATTACCCAGGGTAATTATTCGAGCATATACGGTAATTTCAGTGGGTTTTTTTCAAATTTTTTTCAATTTTTTTTCAATTTTTTTTAATTTTTTCAAATCAACACAATAATTGTAGTTCAGTCACCTTAATATTTTTACATTTTATTGTACAAACACAAATACATACAAATAAAAATTCAATTAATACACACAAAAAAAATATTTTTATATTTTCCTCAAATCACAAATAATTCTCTTCTCTCATTTCTTCATTTATTGCTTAGCCTGGGGTTCTTTAAATTCCTTTGGTTTGAATAGAGCAAAGGAAACTTCCAAATCCGGACTAATTTTAGCAACAGCACCCCAATTGTTAGTTTCTGGATTATATCGAACTGCTGAGAATACAGTGATTAGTTGGTTGTTTGCAAAGGTTGAATATCCATATTGAGCAGCCTAAAAAGGATTGAAAATATTTATTTTTAGAAGTAATTTGATTAAGGGATTAAAAGTCAAAATTTGCGTTTTTGGCGCTCACTCAAGAAAAGAATAAGGGTAACTGAGCGCAATTTGAGAACGCCAAAAAACAACCCTTAGTCTACTTCAAAAATTTAATTTTTCACCTGATGCGCTCGCATAATCATATGAACGCCAAGAGTTTTGCACATTTGCCTAACTGCATTAGGGCCGAACATAACAGAGCAATTTCTGTAGGGATTGGGTTCCCAATCCGGCGGTTTAGGTTTCTCAGTATTTGGATCTGCCCAAAGCAAATCCTGAACCAATCCGGGTGAGATAACCATAGCAATTGGCCGCTTCATTGATCGAATGTCGTTCAGTGATTTTAGATGAGGGGAAATGCCTCCTGAAATTTTTTGAAATTTTTTTTTAATTTTTGATGCTATTTTGAAAGGACATTTCCCAACTTAAGAGTAGATCTCTCTAAAAGAAAATCTCCCCTAAAAAGTGACGGAAAGCCATTTTTAATTACCATGCATGCACAGGATTTTCCCTCCAATCAGAGCAGCCAAAGGCAAATAGGCAAAAGCATCATTAAAGTCATTCCACAACTGTTCAGCCTGTTCCGCTCCAAAACGACGTACCAACTCATCATAGAAGCCATAAACTCTAAAAATAAAGATTATTTGATTAAATTAAGCTCAATTTTTACTTGTTGATGTGATGCAATTCGTGATTCCCACGTAGCAGAAAAATGTGCTTGGGATACTGAATTTTACAAGCGAGCAGCAGGCAAATGATCTTAAAAAGAAAATAAAAATTTTGAAAGAAAACAACGGTTCTAAACAATCAAAACACACCTCCAACGAATTTCCACCCCTATCAACAAAGTCGCCAAGAAACAAATAACGCGTTCGATGTGGAGGTCCACAAGAATGAAAAATCCTCAAGAGATCTGTGTATTGCCCATGCAAATCGCCACAAACATGGATTGGCCCTGTTGTTTCAATTAGCGTTGACTGTTGTTGAAGAGAATCAACTGCACGATCGACGAGCTGTTGGAGTTGCCCAAATTTGTATCGATAGCCTTTGCGACCTCGGACTAGATGGCGGCGGATAAATTCACAGAGGTCAATCTGAAAAAAGGAAAAATTGGAAAGAAATATTTTGGACAGTTTTTTAAACTTACTCGATTGAAGACTGCCGAACTTGCAGATTTGCTCATTGTAGTATTTCTTGATCTTGTCTCACCTAAAAAATTGATCTATTTTTGAGAACAAAATTTGAAAAATTCTCACTTGGGTTGATGCCAGCAGTAGCTCCCTCGCGGTTGGACATCATTGAAGGTGGAGGCTGAAAAACAAAAATTGTTTTAAAAGCGTCAAGAGTAACAAAATCTTCTTACCCTTAAACTGAGGTTGCTAAAAGAGCCTCCCTTTCCTTCACTTTCACTAGACGCTGTATGGGCTTCTTGTGACTCCTGTCGTTTTGCCATCGCTGCTGGAGAAAGCATTAACGAGTCAGGAATCTCCATTTCTGGAAGTTTTGGCCGTTCTGGAAGAGCTGCTGCTGCTGGTCCTAATGGAGTTGGAGGTGCTTTGGAGCCGGCTTCTTCTTTTGCTGTTGATTTTATGTAGTCTGAGCCTGTTGGCAGGACGACTTTTGGCGCAGCTGACAGATTTGGATCGCCATCATAGTAGGACATAGCTTACTGATTGGAATGGACACAACAATGCTGGTCAGTCTTTGAAGCGAGTGAGCGAAGAAGGAGTGTTGATAACCAATTATCATTATGTCGGCTTAAATACTAAAATTTCAACAAGGAAGAAGACAAAGTTCTAACCGAAAAATTCGAAAAAAAAATTTTAATTCAAAAATAATGGATTTTACTTACAAAAAAAAGGGGTTGAACACCCTGTTAAATACCTACATATATTTTAATACATAGAATTTATTTTACTTATTTTTCTACCTTATTTTTGGGGTAACTTAAAATACATAAGTATTTTAAAATAATTTAATGGTTGTCACTAGGGTTGTCGGATCCGGATATCCAAGGATTTCCAACTATCCGACAACCCTATTTGTCACAAGAGATGAACGTTTTTAGTTTTGATCTTTAGGAAGCCTCTTTTTTTAAAGTTTCTACCTTTGGAAGTGATACTGTATTAGGGCCCGGACTGGGAATGTCATACGAGAGTCGAGATCTCGATAACCGAGATCTTCGATCGGAACCTCGCCTCGGTCCGGGCTCTAGACTGTATCTTAAACTTAAATTTTTTTTTCAATCACATAAAAAATTTTTTTTGAAATTTCAATTTTAATTTTCATGTCTAAAATTGTTTTTAATCTTCTTAAATTATATTTAAGACAACCTTTTTATCATTTCTTTTTATTCAAATCATTTAATTTTTGGGTATTTTATCTAAAATTTTTTTTGACTTAAAAATTGATAAAATAATTATTTATTTGTGAAATTCTAATAAATAAATAAAAGTATTTCTTTCTTTTTTCCTTTAATTTTGTTGCGGCCTTATCAGTGTTATAAAAATATTAAAAAATAAATTTTTATTTATGTCAGCTGAAGAAAAAAATTTTTTTGTTTTTAAGAAATTTTTGTCAAAAATAAATTTTTGATAGTTTTAAATGGCCACCCCCAAAATGCAAGAATTTTTTTTGTTTTTATAAAGCCGGCATAAAAAAAGAAAAAAACAATCCTTACATATTTTTAACTATTTATTTACGTATTTCCTTTCTTTTAAAGAAAAATATTTTTAAAACAAAAATTAGTTACACAAACAAACACAAATATTTTGGTTATCGAAATTTGTTTTTAAAAAATATTTAAATTGACCAAAAATTAATATGTACGTATCGATGTATAATTAGCCTATGTAAATAGCCCCTATATATAATTGGCCAATATTAAATTACTAATTTTGTTTATACCAGGGAGACCTCTCGACCTGAAAAAAGTTGGATTGGGGTTCGAGTTAGAAAAAAAACCGAGAAAAGTCCGAGTTTTTCGTGTAACGAGACGCATCCCTGGTTTACTAAATTTAAAATACCCTTGTAAGGATAAGTTACTTAATTCTTATACCTGATTCTTTTACCCAATTCTTATCAAAATTTATTTATTTTCTAATAATCTTCAAATTAAATTACTCATAATAATCAATAAAAAAATTTTTATTTTTACACGTAAAAATAAATTTTTATTTTTAAATATTATTATTCAATCTATGTCTATGTACATATTTATTATATAAAATTTGCATATAAATAAATATTTTTAATAATACATACAAACAAAATTTTTTCTCGTTTTCTTTCTCTCGTTAACAAATATTTATTTATAATGCAAACAAAAAGCCGCATTTTTCACCTATTTTTGCCACGTAAAAAAAATTTTTTTTTATTAATTTTATTAATATTAAAATCTCTTTTATATTAAAAATAAAAGAATTTTTATTAAATTAAATCAAAAATTTTGTTAATTTCTGATTGTTAATTTATTTCTTTTTAGTTCTAAACTCTTCTCTAATCTAAAAAAATTTTTCTTCAATTAAAAAATATTTTTTAATTAGTGGAAATTTGACCCAGACTCGGGATAGGTTTCGAGGATTGAAGTATGGATTTTAAAAATGGGGTGGACGGGAATTTTCAGACAAAATGATTAAAAATATCAGGGTCTATACTATGTACTGACATTCGGCCTTTATATTGGGTATTCGAGGATATTATCCGTATTTGTCTTGTTTTTAATATAGGAATTTTTTAATTTTTATAAATTTCCTTTTTCCACACCTACTTTATTTAATTCTAATAAATTAGTAAAATAAATAAAATATGAGCATCAGCTAAACCAGCCGTTAAAAGCCATACTTTAATTTAGAAATCCCAGTAGCGATAAAATTTTTTTATTATTCGATACAAGATCCTTAAACCATACCAATATAGGTAGTACCAAGTCAAAAAAGAAAGTTTTAAATTTATTTTGATATTTCTGTGGTCATTATACTTTAATATTTCTTTACTTTAAATAGAATAAATTTATTTATTTAAGCATTTAAATAAAAAAAAATAAAAATAATTTAAAAAGAAATCTTTTTTTATATTTAATTTAAAAAATGGAAAAATTGAGTGAAGCTATTGCTCATCGTTTACGAATTGAAAGTTCATTGATAAGAGAAGTTATGGCTGAAGTTTGTATTTATTTATTCGTTAAAAAATTTCCTAATTAAATAATAATCTTATTTTTCCTTTTATGGAGAAAATGGAAGAGCTTTTTTTCCTTTTAGAGAAGGGAGAAAAAGGAAATTTTCGATTTTAAAATGTAAAAAATTACAAAAAATAAAAGTTAATTAATTTTTATAGTTTGCTGGAACTCTTCTATTTTTGGTTTGTTTTTAAAAAAAATTTTAGAAAAAAAATTATCTCTTTAACTCCATTAATAAATTACTAATTAAATAATAATCTTAAGAAAGATTATTTAATTTGTTTCAGTATGCATCTATTCTCAGACACCCAATTTTTTCCTAGAAATCACTAAAACATTACGATATGTGTTAAATAAAAACAAGACATTCTCATGTCAATGTTGAGCATAGGTGGAGGTAGGAAATTCTAAAAGTGTCGGAAATCGGAAGTAAGAACCATTGGAATTCTGCCAAAGAACGGGGGTTGAACCCTAGATTCACTCTGATTTTTTAACTTAATTTTCTCTCTAAAAATTATTTTTAATTAATTTTTAATTCAAAAAAAAGTTAATTGGAATATCAGCAAATATCCAAACAGCTTCAATTGTAGCTATAGCTACACAAAATAATGCTACACTGACAACAATTACTCAATTACACTCATCTTCTCATTTAGGCAATCAATTAGGTTGGGGATTTGGTTTGGCTTTGGGGGTTTATTTGGCTTTACAAATATCTGGTAAATTTTTAAGATTTTTCGTTGAAAATGATTGGAAATATTGGAATTTTGTTAGAATTTATGGAGAGTCAACTATTTTTATTTTTTTCGATCACGGTCTTTGAAAATTTTCTTTCTCAACATTTTTAAGAATATTATTTCATGATTTCAAGAAGAAATAGTAGGAATAATTTTTTACTTAAAAAAGTATATTTATACGCTCCATCACTTCCTTAGTTTTTTTTAAATTGTAAATTTTTTTTAAGAATCATTTAAAATTAATATTTGCCAGTCAATTAACCTTATTTTAGCGGATATAATATTTGTTAAGACAGGGGCTGTCAACAATCATTAAATTTTACGCAGCCAACCCGCATTCCACATTTAAATTTTAAGTCCTCGAAGTTACAATCTGATTGGGAGTCTATAAAGAGGAGATTATTGGGAGTTTATAATATGCTCATTGTTAGTATATTATTAGGCCCTAGCATTATAGCAAAAATTTATTCATCTTTACTCTTTTTTTATCCCTGATGGATTTGAAATAAAATAAAAATCAAAAAAAAATTTTAATAAATAATTTATTTTCATGTCAGGTGCCCATCTAAACCCAGCTATTTCATTTGCCCAACTTTTACGAGGTGCTATTTCACCTTTACGATTTTTATTATTTATTCCTGCACAATTAATTGGTGCTTTTCTCGGTGCAGCTTTAGCCTTTCTTGGCCATTTTGGTTTCTTTTTAATTTTATTCCTTTACCTCTTATATATTTCACCAAAAAATTTTTATGTGAACATTAAACATTTTTAGATAAGTTTCCGACCTTTATGGAATTAATTCCGCTCATTTCATTGTCATTATTTATTCCCAATTTTTTATACTCAAATTTTTTCCAGATTCGAATTTTAAGAAGGGAGATCCAGCTGTCTAACATTTAGCTTAATAAGCGAGGGATCATCTATTAGAAGAGAAGGTGAAGCATCGCCCTTGGTAGCTCATAGAGTTTTGCCCGAAGTTCCGGTTCCGGCCAAATTTGCGGTTCCAGCAAAGCACTAGTAGCTCAGTCTTTTACCTCTCCCTTACCGTATAACCCGATCAGACAAACCTAGAATATAAAAATAACAATAAATATATTTTGGACAGAGAGCGGATTAACCCCATCCATGTCCTAGATACCTAATAACCCAAAAAATTATTTTATTTTTTAGAGGATTGCAGCCTCATACGTTCACAACGAGGCGATCAAGAATTGGGTAAAATAAATTTATTTTAAATTAAAAAAACAAATTTAAGCCAGTCAATTCGCAACATATCCTAGAGATGTAATAAATTATTTTTAAATTTAATAAAATTATTTTATTTTAAAAAGGGACTAAGTATTTATGGAAGTATAGTAGATCAATTATTCGGAACTGCTTTGTTAGCTGCTGGACTTTGGGCAATTACTGATAAAAGAAATAGAGT
This sequence comes from Meloidogyne luci, assembly GCA_902706615.1. Taxonomy (NCBI): domain Eukaryota; kingdom Metazoa; phylum Nematoda; class Chromadorea; order Rhabditida; family Meloidogynidae; genus Meloidogyne; species Meloidogyne luci. Next base: position 310,983 of record CACSLI010000133.1, on the reverse strand, counting down.
TCCCAGTGGTTTTATTCCTTTATTGGCTGGGTTAATACTTACTATGGTAAATTTTTAGAAATTTTTTTAAAAATTATTTGTCTTTTCCAATAAAAATTGAAAACAAGAAGGGGCCGAAGGAAGAGTAAAAACAAAATTTAATGGTGAGAAAATCTGAAAACTTAAAAAATCCGAAAACTTAAAAAAATTATATAGATCTCGATAACCAAGATTGTTGAATGGATCTTGTCTTGAATTTTTTAAAAGTCCATAATATAGAGGGTTGAAGTTGATAAAATAAAGTTTAAAAAAATGATTGGAGTTGATAAGGAATATTAAAATTGTTTTAAAAAATTTATAATAGTAAATTTATTTACCCTTAACTTGACCTAATTCTATTAACCTAATTCTCCCCCAAAAAATATAATTTTTTAGAAAAGTCCACTAATATTAATCCCGTTTATTCCGTTGTCAATATTTGTTACGAACTTCTCGGATATTCAAAAAAATTTTCAGATTCGGATAGTAAGTAGAATTATGTAAGTAGGATCGTGCGGGATTATCCTGACTTTTTGAATTAATTTAAAGAAACTCTCTCTCCATTTTAGTTTCTTTAATCAGAAACAAATAGAAAGATTTTTTTATAGTAAATCTACCCTTAAATTAGCCTAATTCTCCCCCAAAATATATCCATTTATTTAGATTTCATTAACATTTGGCCTAAATGGAGGTTTTGCAATTAATCCAGCACGTGATTTAGGCCCAAGACTTTTTATGTTGTAAGTTCTATTTTTAAAAATAATTTAATAAATTTATTATTTTTATAGAAGTATTGGATTGGGATGGGGAATGTTTAGGTAAATTAATTAATAAATATAAAATTAATTAAAAATTATTTTTTAGTAACAATAATTTCTACTTTTGGATTCCTCTTGCAGTTCCTTTCGTTGGTGCATTGATAGGCGCTTTTGTTTATAATTTATTAATTGGGTAAATATTAAAATTAAATTAATTTTTTATTAAATTAAATTTTGGTTCTCACTTTCTTTCGGGTAATGGAAGAAATTTTTGATTTGTTAGCAGAAAAATGTTTAATTTTAAATTCGTTCACCCTTTTTCTCTTTTTTCTTCCTTCCTTTCAAAAAAACCTTAAATTATTCAATGAAGGATAGAATATGTTTAAGATGTCGGATCTCACTTTTACGAAACTTCTTGTACTGAGGAAATTTAGAGTTAAAACAAAAGTGAGGACTGACTGAAGTTATTTGATAATAGGGTTGGACACGACCGGTTACCAGCCGGTACCCACAGGTTCGGTTCTCTCTGGTTGTTGACCTCCCGGTTTTCAGTTCCGTTTATTCCCCAAAAACACAGACTTTCGATTCCGGTTCGGTTAACCGTTTGTATCCAACCCTATTTAATAACATAAAAAATCTTTTTATTAAACAAAAAATTAATTTTTTAAGTGTTCATGGTTTGGACGAACAAATAGAAATTAGTGGAGCAAATTATCCAAGGGAAAATGATCGTGGATATAAGGTTTTCCCAGAAGAGTTTGTTTTTGTTCATTTAAAATAAAATATTAAATCCCCAATTAAATTATTTTTTAAATAAATTTCCTCAATTTTTTAAAGGAATACAACTCAAACCCTGCCTCCGTGGGTGTCACCAGCCACTTGGTCTCTTACAGCAGCACAATAAATCGTTGAAAAGAAAAGAAAAATTCGAAAAAAGCCTTAAAAACAATGCCAAATAATAATACAGCCAAACCTTATTTTTAGATACATATAACCTTGGGCTGAAAAATCTTGCCTTATAATGAGTTGTGGGGGTAACATTTAGGCAGATTTTTATTTAGACAGATTTTATGTATTCATGGTTTGGGCAGTACACCTTCAATATAAAAATTTCTGGTTGGCCCTTCATTGGGCAACCAAAATTTAAAAAACGTTTCTTAAAATAAGGCGTACTTTTGAGGGCATCTAAAAATAAGGTTCAAATATAATATTTTACTTAAATTTTTTTCCTTTAAAATTTTTTATAAAATAAATTTTCCTAAATTTTTATTTAAAATTATTTTTAAAGTTTCTTAAGGGATTTTCTAATTCCAATATAAAAATTTATTTATTTATTACTAACAAAAATGAGCAACAATAATACGAAATTATATGACGAACATATTTTTATAGAAATTTAAAAATTAATTAAATTACTATAGCAAAATTGACTAAAATTAATTACTATTAAATGTCGTCAGACAATAAATTAAAAATAAAATTAAAAAATAAATTAATTAAGTGGTCAGCAAGAGTATATAAAAAATAATGGCTTTTATTCAGTTTGTGTCCCATTAATTGTTTATTAAATTATTCTTTTGTTTCAAAGATAGGGGTTCCAAAAAGAGTCCAAAATACAAATTTATAGGACACACAAACTTGAACAAAAGCCAAAATATCTTATAAAAAAATAAATTATAAATGCTCATCTAAAATAGCATATGGGAAATATAGGTATAAATATATAAAAAATAATAAGAAAATTTTTCAAAAAAACCGTTGGAATAAGAAAGATGGCAACTTATTTAAATTAACAAAAATATTTTTTTAAGTATCTTAATTTTAAATTATTTAGATTCTAAACAAAAATTAATTATTTTTTCTTCCTCCTTTTTCTAGTCTAATTCCCTTCATTATCATCTACCCATACCCATTTACCTCGTTTTGTAGGGACTGTATTAATGTCTGCTAAAGGACGTGATGATTTTGAAGTTTGTTGTTGTTTTCCATTAAATTTTTGTTGATTTTGATAAAAAGATTGTTGTCTATTAATATTATTTTGTTGTTGATAATTTGGTTGCCAAGGACGGCCACGAGGAAGGTAATCATTGTAAGAATTAGTATGTGACGATTGTGGTGGTTGTTGACAATTCTTTTTAAAAGATATTTTTAAAATTAAATTTAAAAATCTGGCAGCCCCCCCCCCCACCTCCCGAAAAAAATCCTGGTTACGGGCCTAATAGCAGGGATGGGCTGGGCTGAGAAAAAAAGTTGGATCGTGCTTCGGAGCGGACTCTAAAAATTGTCTTCAGATAGTTTCGAGTCAGAAAAAAAGTTGTGTTTATTTTCAAAAAGAAAGTCCGACAGATCCAGAATGTATAGAATAATAGAAAATCGAAATATCGAAAAGTTCAAAAAATTTTAAAAATATTCACCACCCAGACAAGGATTAAGTCAGTAAAACCCTCATATCTGTCTAGTAAACATACCCGTGAATTCGAAAAACGCTCTGACTGTTGATTTTGAAACCCACGCCGTCCTCGATCAAAATCTCTGTCTCTAATATGGCTATCATAACGACTTTGACGTTGCTGTGGATAATAATCATTCTTTTGTTGTCTTTGCTGATTTAGTAATTGTTGTTTAAAGGACTTTACTGGAGAATCTGAATCATCAGAAGGCGGTCTTTTAGTTCCAATTTGAGGTTTTTGATAAGAAGATGAACAAAAATTATTTTGTTGTCGATCATGATAACGAGAAGAAAACTTGTTGTGATCTCTATTAGAAAAGTTGTTGTTGCGGTATTGTGATCGACGACGTTCTGGTGATGGGGAACGACGACGCGGAGTGCCTAAAGATAAAGTATACCTTTTGGATGTTAAATCATTTAATGGCAAATCTTTTGGGGAACTAAATAATATTCTTAAATAAGTTGCCAATTATAGAGGTTTTTATTCAGATTCACACAATTTTCTAAATAGTCCGATAAGATGGGAAATGGGAAAAATCCTATTAAGCAGCATTACAACCTAAATTATAATCTAAAATTCTCAAGAAAACCCCCAAAATCTAGACCAAAAATTTTTAAATTAATACATGTTCTCTGTTGAACTTCTCTAAAATTATTGCTGTTGCCAAAATTCGTTGTTGATCTAATTCTACTAGAATTATGTAGATTGTTATTCTCTTTGTAACGTTCTGATGGTGCCATAGAAGCAGAGCGTCTAAATTTAGGCGATTCAAATCGAACTCGTTTTGATGTATATTGTCCAAAATCGTCATCAGTAACAGAACTTTTATTAGAACGAGCAGAACAAAGCCATTCACGATTCTTCTCTTGATTTTTGGGTGGGAAACTCCGCCCTAAACAAAATATTATTAAAAAATTTTTGATTAAAAAAGTCAACTTTTCGTCGATAGAGAAGAAATTGTAGCCATCCAACTCCATCGATGTTGTTGTTGTAATGTTTCCGATTTTGATGGTGAAGAATTTTCTACACTACAAGCACCTTCTTGCTTAATATCCTCATCAAAATTGTTGCCGTTCTGATCTCGTACAATAAAAGGCTCATTATTTGTTCGATTATGAAAAAGAGAATTAGACTCTGACGTTGAAGAATTTTTATTAGCTCGTTGTTGACGATAACTGTCTCTATCCTAAAATTAGAAATTTTTAAAGTCTATTTTGTAATTCACTGTCATGGACCGGATTCTGGGTCTGTAGTTCAGAAAAATCCAGGTAACATAATAAAGACAAGGAAGCTAAAAAATGCCTGGGTTTACTGGCCCCAGACCCATCTCAAACTCTAAATATTTTCTTTAATTTTTGCCATCTAATATATTTTAGCTTTCGAATAATTAATTATAAATAAAGAATAAGAAACCTTATTATTAAAATTCTCTTCCGGTACTTCAGCCAGTCCAATATGTAATTGTTGTAATAATTGTGGCGTTGATTGTTGTTCATTTTGTTGTTCTAAAGTCAATTCAGATTGAAATTGCTTCCTACAAGGAAATTGTTGTTTTTGAAGTGGAAAATCTCTTAAAGACATTCTTGTACTACAATCAGAAAATTCAGAATGTGTAGATTCTAAAGGGCGTCTAAAACCAAAATTGCGTTGAATCGGTGGAATTATTGCTGCTGATATTTTAGAATTTAAATTTGGATTACTTTCGACATTATTGATAGAAACTGAAGATATTGTGTTTGTAGAGTCTAAAGATGAATGTGAAGCAGAATTAGCTTGAGCATCTCCAATGTTAGATTCAACTAAAAATTTTTAAAAATAAGTCGAAAGAATCTCGCAAGTAAAAAAACAAGTTAGTTTAGTGGTTCATAAAAATCGGAAAAAAATAAAATTTCTGTGAGGGGAACTTAAATCTAAAAATAGAAAAAAATTTTGGAAATTTTCTATAAATATTTCAAACAACCAGTTAGAGGATGGGGCCTATTTAAATCTATTTAAATTAGCATTGCACAAAACCGGTTAACCGTCCTGTTAATTTTTTCAAGTGGCGGGTCAAATAGAAAGAATAAAAGCATACGCGTCACCCCAGTGAAAAATTAACTGGTCGGTTAACTGGTTTTGCGCAACTCTAATTTAAATATCCACAAAATATTTAGAATAAAAACCTTGAGTAGCATTTTCACCAAGTTGATCCATTTTCTTTCTATATTCTTGATCCATTAATTCAAGACCAGTAGCACTCGGCGTAATACGTCTACCTGGGCCAACAATCTTTAAACAAAATATTTTTTCTTAATTTAAATAAAATAACAAACATTAACAAATTTTAATTCAACCAAAGCATTTAAAGTATCCAAAATTAAAGAATTTCCAACAGCACGTTTTTCAAGCAGTTCAATAAATTCAGATTCTAAAATATGTTCGGGGACATCTTTAGGTAAATCAACTTTTTTGATGTCACTTGAAAAAATTAAAATAAATATTTTTCAATAAAAAATTCGAATTACTAGTTAGAATTAAAAATATGAACTACCCAATTATAAAATCAATTTACAAAAAAAATTATTTCCCAAATAATGACTTGAAAAATAATTCATTTGTTGAAATACCCGAAACATTGTAATTTAATTAAAAAATCCTCACGTCACAAAATATTCTCTACTCGGATTTCTCTTTCGAAATTCTTCAGGTAATTGATCACTAACATTTGGTGGACGCATCCAAGGCAAGTAAGTGGTAAAACCGGGTGTTGCCAGTACTTGACATTCACACATAAAACGTTCTGGGCCAGCTTCAAACCTTTAAATTAATTTTAAAAAAATATTAAAATGAAAACAAACTCAAAAGTATGAACAGAATAAGTAAAAGGCTGAAGACAAGTAGCGAAAAAATATTGGCAAATTAATTTTAATAATTCCATTTCATCATCTAAAAAATTTTTAAAAATTATTTTTTAATTAGAAAAAATTTCTTTTACTTTCCAAACATTGATCCAACATTGTTTCAAGACTTTCACTTGTAGACAAAATACAAGGATGAATTGGAACTGAAAAAGTGTTCGAATTAACACCACCAACAGTCGTATTATTGCTATTAAATCCTCTCAATTCTTTACTTTTTGGACGAACAAAATTGGCGAGAATTAGCTGGAAAATTTTGAATTAAAATAATTTTATTAATTAAAGGAAAGAGAAAATAGATCGGAATAAACATCCTCACGTGAAAAAATATTGTTGAATATTTTACTACTCGAAACTCCATTGTTATCACACTAAGTTTCACGTGAGGATGATCTTCTTCTTCAGTTAAATAAACAGATATCTGAACCGATATTTTGACCGGAACAGGATCCCATTTGAGTTCCGGATCCCAGAACAGGAACCAAAAAACGCCGGAACTTTACGAAACTTCCGGTGACTGAAGAAGTGTTTGAATTAACAAATTACAACTGTAGGTGGTGTTAATTCAAACACTTCTTCAGTTAATAAAACACTTCTCCAACTTAAGACCCCCTAGTTATAAGGTATTATTTTTGCAGCCCTAAAGGGGAAGCAAAAAATGAGAATAAAAAAGAAACAAAGTGTTTTAAAAATTACCCTTGTGTCAACGCGCAGCTTACAAAGTTCATCAGCTTGTTTAATAATGTTTTTAATAAAATCTTTAAAAACAAAAATTAAAATTACAATAATCAAAAAACCTTCATTTGGAAATCCAGCCGGATATGCTTTAGCAAACGTTGTTGGATTTGTTAAAAGCTTGCTTTTATGCAAACGATTTGCCAATTCCATTGTGTATTTTGGAGAAAAATTTAAACGCTCGCTAAAAATAATTTTTTGAAAAAAAATTTGAAAAAATAACCTAGCAATTCGAATAAGTGTAAATAAATTCATAGGTGCCGGTTGTTTAATTTCCTCATATCTAGCATTTGAAGAGACAAGTTTCGCCCGACCAAGCTTCTTTAAAAATAAAATAAAAAAATCTTTCTAATATAAAAAACCTCAAGATCTCGAAGGCGTGAAGCAATAAAAATATGATTGGTTTGGTTAAACGGACCATCTTTATGACGAACAATAGCGCCTTCTTTTCCCTGAGTTGCTGAGTTTCTGCTTCGCAAACGGCAAGTAATCTTCACGAAAAAAAATTTTTAAACAAAATTTGAAAATAAAAAACCGTATATTCATCCAAATCTGTTTGCTTCTCTTTATTATTGTGATGTTCAATAAGTAAATATAAAGCCTGGACAATTACAGAACGAGAAACAGAGGGCGGTGGAGCTCGCACCAAATTACTGAGAGTTACGGCATCCTAGAATTTTTGGTACTTATTTACTTACCCACCCCAGCCAATATTTTTGTTGACAACGTACGAAATGGTCAGTCTGTCAGAAGAATGTATAACACAACGTATAACACAACGAATTGGTCTCATTAGACTAACTCGTTGAGTTATACATTCTTCTGACAGACTGACCATTTCGTACTTCTTTAACAAAAAAATTAAATGGGGGTGGGAGAGTTGTTAATCGAATATTTAAAAAAACTGACCAATTCATTATTCATTGTTTCCTTTTGTTGATTTTTGGAAGGTGAAGCGTTTCGTGTATCAACATCACCAGTAAATACCTCGTCACTAATTTCACCTTCATCGACTTCTTTGTTCAACTGTGAACTTATTGGAGGTTGAGGCCCTATCGGCTTTTGTACTTCTGTGCAATCAATTTGTCCACTAGTAGAAACCATAGTTTTTAATTAATTAATAATAATGATACAATACTTAAAAACCCTGAAAAATATTATGTATTAATTTTCTAAATCAGATTTTATAAAGAAGGATAAAAATTGGTTCTTAATTGGCATTTCTTGGGTACAGCCCAAAACGGCGCGCGGTCATAACTAGCTGGAAAATTTCTGGCCCTTATCAATTTTGGAATTTTGTTACATCAAATAACTTTAGATCGATGAGTGGAGTCGTTTAAAACTAAATTTGTTAAAATTCGGAAATCTTGAAGCAAGTTATGGCTTTGCGCCGTTATGGCCGCGCGCCGTTTTGGGCGTGTCCAACATTTCTTTAATTTATGTTTTTTCGGGTCAGCCCATAAAGGCGCGAACAAAAAGGCTCAAGGCCAAAAAGGCGCACGGGTAAAACGGCGCAAACCGTCGGAACAACATCCCCCGTTGTCGGAACAACCTTGCCCGTTGTCGGGAAAGATTTTTTAATGTCTTCTTGTTTTCATTGTTTTTTCAAATTTAAGACAACCATTCTAATTCTATATTTTTTTCAATTTCAGAACTTTCAATTACTTTTACAACCTAATTATGTCAAGCTCAGACGAGAGTACAAAATCTCGGGGGGTGCGAGCTGGAGCTGTACGATTGCGTGATTCTATACGTCCAGCCTTTGCTGAAGACGGTATAAATATTTTAATTATTTTTTTAAAAATCCTTTTCCTTCAGTTTATGGCGGCCCTCGTCGCTCATCTTCATCAGAGCCTAGATTGCCAAGCAGTAATGCCCCAGCTAATACAAACGTTTCCTCGACTGGTAGTGACCTTTGTGTTTCTGCACTAGCACAAAGACGTTCAGCGAATTTACCAAAATTGCGTGAGCTATGCTCCGGTACTTCTAATGAATTAAATATTTCTTCAACTGAATGTCCTTTAACGGTTTTTTTTGTAAAATTTGATCTAAAAAATTTTTTTAATTTATAGAGTGCGCGCGCAAATCTGATGGATGAATTGGAATTCGTTTATGCCGACGCAGATTCCTATGAGACAGAATTGGCTGAGTTCTATACATATTCAGAAATGGATGAATTTGCACTAAATTTTGAATGTTTTGTTAAATATATGCGGGAACAGAAAGTAATTTTTATATTTAAATTTAAAAACCCTCCATTTTTTATAGAAGGAACCATTTTGGAATAAACTTACTAGAGCTGAAAAGTGTTCGATTATACAAGGATTGGCTGCTAGTTTTGACAGTACTGAGCCAGAGCAACGTCTTCAAGCTGCTCGGATTATTCTATACATTCTTCAAGTATTTTGGCTTTTTAAATCTAAATATTAAACTATATTTTCTTAGGGTTCCTATGGAGATTTTTCTGAATTGGAAGGCAAAAAACAAAAGGCGCAATCACTAGCAGATTGTTCTTATCATACAAATAGTCGCAGTAAACAACGTCGGCGTCCTTCCTCATCTCACAATTTGGGTGATATTGTTGAAAATAAATCCTGCAACGATGGAGATGATGACAGCAAAAGTAGCATTGATAGTTGTGAGACAAGGAGTGGAGAAGACGAAAATGAGACAACGAGTGAATTAGGATTGCCTTCAAAATGGTTTGGACCCGACCATGGAACGGGTGATTATGAATCTGATTGTTTGATAAATGCTACTTTAAACGCATACCTTTTATATGAACAAGGATTGTTTCAGGTTTTTTTTTGGATCTTTATATCATTAAATTAATTCGCGTGCTTTTATTATATTTTCTAATTAACTTTATTCAAGCCCCTATGTTCTCTTCTGCGTTTGGAAGTGTCTTTACCTTTTGGACGTTATGCCGACCATTCTCGTCAATCTAGTGTTTCCAACTCCCGTTCAACTTCTCATATGGATTTAACGACAGGGATACCTCCCGAAGGAGGTGGTGGATCTGCTAGTGGAACTTTCGAACGAAGACGTTCTAGGCGTTCGGCAACTTTGGCCGATAATGAACGAATTCGTGTTGTTTTGAATTGTATATATCACATGGTTTGTTTGAAAAATAAATTTTAAGGGAAATTTCATTTTAAAGGTTGAGTGTTTACGTCGTGAAGAACTAATTTTTGATGATATTTGTGCTATGTTTGAACACCAAAAACAGCGATATCAATCACCGGAGCATACTTTCTCTCTTTCTAGAGTATCTTTAGAAAGGGGTGGCCAATCTCGTTTGAAAACGCTGAGGACACAATTTATAACAGAATTAGGTTTTTATTTTTGAAAACGAGCTAACATATATTTTTATATTTTATTTTCAGAGGAACCGTTGGAGCACAGCAAAATGCCATTAGCAATTATTTTGCTTGATATGATGCCTACGTTTGTTCGTGCCAAAAATCCTCATTATCCTATTAAGAAGGTTTAACTTATCTTTTGTTAGCTTTAATTTAAAATTAGGTCATTTTACTTTGCTGGAAAGTATTACTGACAACACTTGGCGGGATTGAATTCCTTGGTGAAGAGAAGACCCGTAAACGACGAGATGCATTACTCGAACCTATTGAAGATACGCTTGAGGCAGCCATTAATATGAAGCCACTGACTCAATCTACTGGGCCTTCTATGGGTGGAGGAACTGGAGGAGAAAGTGCTTTAAAAAGTTTTGTTTTTATTTTATATAAAATCAGATTATTTTAGGAGTTGTTGGCGAATTAGGATCAAAAATTCGGCTAATGCCTAGAGCTAGGCAATTTAACCGTCAAGTTGCATGCTCTTCTGCCACTGACGGAGGTAGATTTATATAAATATTAAACAGATGCTAATTAATTTTAAAGGTTGGGAGAATAAGGAAAGCATAACTGACGGAGGTTGGAAGAATAAGAAAAGCTTCAAAAACAAAGAGAGGGATGATAATGAAATCCTAGAATCAAAAGAATTAATTTCAAAGTCTGGCGCTGATAAGTGTGATGATGAGTTTGTTGATGTGAATGATGCTATAATGCCAGCTGATGATAATAATGAGGAAAAAGGAGGTGAAGATGAAGAAGAGTATGGAGAACAAGAAAAAGTAAAACGGAGAATTGAAGATTTTTTCGCTTTAATATTCTTATTTTTTAGTTTTCTGAACGTGAAATTAAGAAAATGGCAGCTGTATTAAAAGAGCCAGGAGATGCCGATTTACTTGACGAAATTTTGAAAGAATTGTCTGTAGACGAAGATGATGCTGAGGAAGGAAAGAAGAATAAAACTATTAATGAAGATGCAATATTTTATCGTGATCGTGAACCCTTTCGTTTAGTTCCTAAAGGTGCAGTCAAAGATGACAGTGAAGCTTCTGTTTTGGATGATACTACAGCTAATAAGGTTTTTAATTGTAAAATAATTGTTCCTTTATTTTTCACTGTTGTTATTGCTACAATTTTTTTATATTTTCAGCAACAACAATACAGTCGTCATCCACTTGTCGCTGTCCAAATCAGTGAATCTCTAATTCGTCGGCACAAAAACGAGGGTAGTGGCGATTCTTCTAATGGTGGAGGAGATCAAACACCAAAAGCATGCCAATCTCCTGTGAAGATCGCTAGTCCATGGCCTCCGCCTCCACCGCCAGGTTTCCGAGTTTTATGTTTATATTTACTTATTGATCTTAGGGCTTCCCTGGCGCTCTAAGGTTCGTGAGGAGGATGTTAAAAATTTTTTGCAACATGCACGGTTATAAATATATTTTTATTTATTCATCCTTCAATTTTAGTCAAAAATATTTCAATTATCAATTACCTAATGATTCCACTACTTTGTTTGGTTTACCAATGCCTGTTCAGACAAGCGTTGCTGCTCTTCGACGGAATTTATACACTTCATTGGGAGAAGTTCAGGTTGAAATTTTATTTGTGAACATTGAAAGAACCTATTTTTAAGTTAAAAGCAGAAGAGCGTTACAACAAATACCCATTTTCTCAAAAAGAATTTATTGAGGAAACACCTACCGAACGATTATATTCACGTATATTACCTGAAATGGCGGAATATGTAATTGCAATACTTAAAGTAATTCTCGCATCGTTGCCTTCTTCAAAAGTAATTTTTTGATTATCGTTTTATGAATTTAGTAAGTGTGAGATAAATGTTTAGTTTCGTGCAGGTATCAATGCTGCAATCTCTAATATGTAATTAGTTAAGGCCGTACGCTGTTTTTCCTCTAAAAATATGCGTTTTAGTGCTAGCCTGCTGGATCTCCCTTCATAATTTTCTTATTTTCAGGCGAAGAATGATGCAGTAACCATTCTGTCGGATGTACTCACGCCAGAAACTGATACAAATGAGTGAGTTATTTTGTTATGATTTTGCATTAGATTTTTTAAATATTTTTCTAGAGTTTTATCCAATTCAATAAGTCTCGATCTTGCTCATTTGGGAAGTGGGAATGTGCTTGAAGACAATATACGTGTGGCGATTGATATAAATAGACACAAAGAGGTCCCTTATTTTTAAATAAAAGGCTGATTTAAATAATTTTTAGTTAATTATCAAAGGAGCGTCTTCAATAATTATCTTGTTACTAAAGCATTTCCGTCTGAATCATGTCTATCAGTTTGAAAATTTTGCTCAATATTTGGTAAAAAAGTTAATTAATTCTCCAATAATTTACTTCAGATATTGGCAAATTGTATGCCCTTAGTGTTGAAATTCCTCGATCAAAATATTTGCCGTTATTTTCAATCCAAACATGATTTGGCACCCTTTAACTATCCTCAATGTGCACTTTATATTGTGAGAAATGGAAGTAAGTTAAAAATAATTCAAATTATGATATTCCTTTATTAGATGAACGTCCACCACTTACAGCTGATAATGTAGATGGTGGGACCAATACTGAATCTCCTGGATACTTCCGTTGGCGAAATGTTTTTTCAGTAAGTGATAAAATTTTGTAGATTAAACTGTTTTTTATTAAAGGCAATTAACCTGTTGCGTGTTATAAATAAACTGGTCAAAGGAAAACAAGCACGTACAATGATGCTAGTTGTTTATAAATCGGCGCCAGTGCTTAAACGCTGCATGAAAGCGAAACTTGTCTGTTTCCTTTAAAAATGATTAAAGATAAAAACAATTTCTTAAGGGAATATTTCAACTTTATGTACTCAAACTCCTAAAATTACAAGCACGATATCTGGGACGGCAATGGCGTAAAACAAATATGGACATTATCTCTGCAATTTACATGAGGTGTAGACATAGACTTAACGACGATTGGGCATATGCAAATGAAACAACCCGAACGAAATCTTTCGATTACCATAAAGAAGAGAATGAATTGAGTATAGCAATAAGAAGATTTAATACAAGGCGATATCCACATCTTCAATTACGAGGTGGTATTGCTGTTGCGGACACTTCTAATCCCGCTGGTACTGAATAATATCTATTTGAAGTATCATTATTTTTTAGACCATCCGTATAATACTTCCTCTGAATGCCAACAACAAAACAATCGGTAATTTTGAACTTCGTACCCCCCCTCTCTTTTTTCTGTCTCAAAGTGTTAAAAATGGTCAGTTTGAACAAGAATTGTAGAACACATCAAGCCGAGTCGAATGACACCAAAATCGACAAAATCCGACCGGATTGGACCGAGATACAGACCCCTGAAAATTGAAAAACCACAGGGGTGATTTCTTGGAACAAAAAAAGTTTATGCAAATGATAGCTCATTCGAAAGAACTCGTCGAGCTGAGTTGAATGACAGCAAAATCAACGTAATCGGACGAGCTTTGACAAAGTTATGACATTATTTAGACCTACCGGAGTCTGCTCCTTATGTTATAACTTTGTAAAATCATGTTCAATCATTTTGATTTTGGTGTCATTCAACTCAGCTCGCCGAGTTCTTTCGAATGAGCTATCACTTGTACAAACTCTCGACCATATGGTTTTTCGCCCCTGTGGTTTTTCAATTTTCAGGGGTCTGTATCTCGGTCCAATCCGGTCGGATTTTGTCGATTTTGGTGTCATTCGACTCGGCTTGATGTGTTCTACAATTCTTGTTCAAACTGACCATTTTTAACACTTTGAGACAGAAAAAAGAGAGGGGGGGGTACGAAGTTCAAAATTACCAAACAATCAACTTAGTGATATTCTTACACATTCTACAAGTCAAATGGATGAACTTGCTGGTGAATGGGACCCTAAAGTTTGGGAGCCTATGGACAATGTTTTTAGACGATTTTGTTTAATAAAATTTAATTTTTACACTTTTCAGTCTCTTCAAACTGCTTTGGCCTGGGAACCAGTTTTCAGTGATCGTTTTCTTCAAAATTATGAGCAATGGTTAGAACAAGAAGTATATGGACACCAAACTGATTGGGATGGATTATTATTAAAGTCACGTGGTCTTTTGGATATTTATTGTTGATAGAAGATAAGTATTTCACATGTCATTAAATACATAATATTAACCTTTTCAGTTTTTTGTATCCCCTTTATTGTTTAATCCATATTTTAAATAAGGAAACGTTTTGTTCCGGTTTTTTATAAGTTTGAGCTTTTTTCTCAATCTGGGCAAAATTTCAGTTCCGTATTGGATTTGACGGAACATTACACCCTTTGGATTAATTGTAAACTACTAACTACCTTACACTTTGTTTATTTAATTTATTTTATTAGCGTTTAAAACAATTATATATGTAAAACTTGAGTACCAAGCTTACTGGAAATTAAATAAGAGGGCTGTTTATTTAAAAGTATACAGTTTGAGGATTGTTTACTTGTTTTGTTGAAGTTTTGAAGTGTTTGGCTGTCATTAATTAAATTATTTATTAGGAATCCGCGAGAAGCAAAACGCCAAAGGGCTGTAAATGACTATTCATCCCACTTTTTAGAAAATCTCCTTTCTCCTCATGTATGAATTTCATAATTTTGTTATTTCATTTCGCTTTAGATTTAACCTCTTATAAAATTTATTTCTTGCTTTTAAGCTCATTTTTGTTTTTATTTAAGTTCACAATTTTCTTAAATCTCAGATTTTCTTTAAATATTTAAACAATAAGAATTTATTCGGTTTTTTGCACGCGAACGAACATTCTATGGATGAATTTAATTTCAATTATGCTGACGCAGATTCCTATGAGAGAGAATTGGCTGAGTTCTATACATATTCAGAAATGGATGAATTTGCATTAAATTTTGAATGTTTTGTTAAATATATGCGAGAACAGAAAGTTGATTTTTTATGGTAATTCTTGCGTTCGTACCCCCACTCATTTTTCCTTCTTCAAAGTATTAAAAAATGGTCAGTCGGTTAATCAAATTTTTAGTTTATAGAACTCGTCGAGCTGTGTCGAATGACACCAAATTCAACCCCGGGTCTTAACTTTGGGCCAAGATATAGATAAAAAACTTGCACAAAGAGAGAGGTTTTGCAAAAGCGTCTCACGACTAACATAGGATTACTTTATGACATAGCTTTCTCAAATCTTGTTCAATTACGATTATTTTGATGTGATTCGAATCAGCTCAATGAGCTCTTTCAAATGAGCTATTATTTGTTTAATCGGATTTTTATCCCAAAAGATGAGCTTGGTCCACCCTTTTATTTTACTATTTTTGGAGGTCTGTATCTCGGCCCAAAGTTAAGACCTGGGGTTGATTTTGGTGTCATTCGATACTGCTCGATGAGTTCTATAACCTAAGACTGGCTGACCATTTTTTAAGACTTTGAAGAAGGAAAAATGAGTGGGGGGTACGAACGCAAGAATTACCTTTTTTATTTTTGTTTAAAAACCCTCCACTGTTTTATAGAAAGAACCATTTTGGAATAAACTTACAAGGACTGAAAAATGTTTGATTATACAAGAAATGTCTGCTAGTTTTGACAGCACTGAACCGGAACAACGTCTTCAGGCTGCTCGGATTATTCTATACATTCTTCAAGTATGCCTTTTTAAAATCTAAATATCAAAATAATTTCTTAGGGTTCCTATGGAGATTTTGCTGAATTGGAGGGAAAACATCAAAACTCACAATCAAGCTGCTCTGATTGTTCTACCTGTTCTGAAGCAAGAGATCTTGACAAAGAAAAAGCGAGCACTAGTGAATTAGAATTACCTCCAAAATTGTTTAAATCCGACCATGGAACGGGTGATTATGAATTTGATTGTTTGCAGAATGCTACTGCAAATGCTTATCTTTTATATGAGCAAGGAGTATTTCAGGTCTTTTTTGTCGTTAAAATCTATGTTACTAGTGAAGACCCATTTTTTTTCTAAATCTCCATCTAGTCAGGGTTGCGTCGTAATTACGAATTATTTTATATTTTCCTTTCAAGCCGCTCTGTTCACTTTTGCGTTTGGAAGTGTCTTTACCTTTTGAACGATGTGCCGACCATTCTCGTGAATCTATTGTTTCTAATTCCCGTTCAACTTCTCGTATGGATTTAGCGACTGGTTTTAATGGAGTCGGTGGATCTCCTAGCGGAACTTTTGAAAGAAGGCGTTCTAGACATACTGCTACTTTGGCTGACAATGAAAGAATTCGTGTTGTTTTGAATTGTATATATCACATGGTTAATTTTTTAAACAAATATT
Source organism: Meloidogyne luci (assembly GCA_902706615.1). Classification (NCBI taxonomy): domain Eukaryota; kingdom Metazoa; phylum Nematoda; class Chromadorea; order Rhabditida; family Meloidogynidae; genus Meloidogyne; species Meloidogyne luci. The sequence goes on along the minus strand of CACSLI010000133.1, from coordinate 294,475 downwards.
AAAGAAAATTTCATTTTTAAAGGTTGAGTCTTTACGTCGTGCTGAAATCGTTTATAATTCAGTTTGTCTCTTATTTGAACAACAAAACCCAGGATATCAATCGCCGAAGTATACTTTTGATCTTCTTTTTGACAGGAATATTCACTCTCGCTTAGAAACGTTGAGAAAACAATTTATAACAGAATTAGGTTTTTATTTTAAATGCATCTATACTTTTATGTTTTATTTTCAGAGGAACCGTTGGAGCACAGCAAAATGCCATTAGCAATTGTTTTGCTTGATATGATGCCTACTTTTGTTCGTGCCAAAAATCCTCATTATCCTATTAAGAAGGTTTAACTTATCTTTTGTTAGCTTTAATTTAAAATTAGGTCATTTTACTTTGCTGGAAAGTATTACTGACAACACTTGGCGGGATTGAATTCCTTGGTGAAGAGAAGACCCGTAAACGACGAGATGCATTACTTGAATATATTGTAGATACACAACATGTATTTTCTCTTTCTAAGCCCAAAGTTCGTGAAGAGGATATCAAAAATTTTCTGCAAAATGCGCGGTTACGAATATTATATTTTATTAAATCAAAATTTTTAATTTTAGTCAAAAATATTTCAATTATCAATTACCTAATGATTCCACTACTTTATTTGGTTTACCAATGCCTGTTCAAACAAGCGTTGCTGCTCTTCGTCGGAATTTATACACTTCATTAGGAGAAGTTCAGGTTGAAATTTTATTAAATACGATTTAAGACTTATTTTTAAGTTAAAAGCAGAAGAGCGTTACAACAAATACCCATTTTCGCAAAAAGAATTTATTGAGGAAACACCTACCGAACGATTATATTCACGTATATTACCTGAAATGGCTGAATATGTAATTGCAATACTTAAAGTAATTCTTGCATCGTTGCCTTCTTCAAAAGTGAATTTTAATTAATTTCATAAATTTTACTAATTTTAGGCAAAGAATGATGCAGTAACAATTCTGTCGGATGTACTCACGCCAGAGACTGATACAAATGAGTGAGTTATTGAATCCTGAGTTTAGGATATTTAACATTTTTCTAGGGTTTTATCCAATTCAATAAGTCTCGATCTTGCTCATTCGGGAAGTGGGAATGTGCTTGAAGACAATATACGTGTGGCGATTGATATAAACAGACACAAAGAGGTAGTATATTTTTAATTAATAACGTTGATTTAAATAATTTCCAGTTGATTATCAAAGGAGCGTCTTCAATAATCATCTTGTTACTAAAGCATTTCCGTCTGAATCATGTCTATCAGTTTGAAAATTTTGCTCAATATTTGGTAAAATTTCAAAAAGTAATTCTCCAATAAATCCCTTCAGATATTGGCAAATTGTATGCCTTTAGTGTTGAAATTCCTTGATCAAAATATTTGCCGTTATTTTCAATCCAAACATGATTTGGCACCCTTTAACTATCCTCAATGTGCACTTTATATTGTGAGAAATGGAAGTGAGTTAAAAATAATAATCCAACCTATGATTTTCCTTAATTAGATGAACGTCCACCACTAACAGCTGATAATGTAGATGGTGGGACTAATACTGAATCTCCTGGATACTTTCGTTGGCGAAATGTTTTTTCAGTAAGGATAAAATTTTGTTGATTAAATTGTTCTTTTTAAAGGCAATTAACCTGTTGCGTGTTATTAATAAACTGGTCAAAGGAAAACAAGCACGTACAATGATGCTAGTTGTCTACAAGTCGGCGCCTGTCCTCAAAAGATGCATGAAAGCGAAACTTGTCTGTTTCCTTTAAAATAATGACAAAAAATTTCTTAAGGGAATATTTCAACTTTATGTACTCAAACTGCTGAAATTACAAGCACGATATTTGGGCCGGCAATGGCGTAAAACAAATATGGACATTATCTCTGCAATTTACATGAGGTGTAGACATAGACTTAACGACGATTGGGCATATGCAAATGAGACAACCCGAACGAAATCCTTCGATTACCATAAAGAGGAGAATGAATTGAGTATAGCCATAAGAAGATTTAATACAAGGCGATATCCGTATCTTCAATTACGTGGTGGTATTGCTGTTGCTGACACGTCCAATCCCGCTGGTAAGGAGTATTTGAAGTATTATTAAATATTTTTTAGAACATCCGTATAATACTTCCTCTGAATGTCAACAACAAAACAATCAACTTAGTGATATTCTTACACATTCTTCAAGTCAATTGGATGAACTTGCTGGTGAATGGGACCCTAAAGTTTGGGAGCCTATGGACAATGTTTTTAGACAATTTTGTTTAATAAAATTTAATTTTTACACTTTTTAGTCTCTTCAAACTGCTTTGGCCTGGGAACCAATTTTCAGTGATCGTTTTCTCCAAAATTATGAGCAATGGTTAGAACAAGAAGTATATGGACACCAAACTGATTGGGATGGATTATTATTAAAGTCACGTGGTCTTTTGGATATCTATTGTTGATAGAAGATAAGTATTTCACATGTCATTAAATACATAATATTAACATCCTTAGTTTTTTTGTATCCCCTTTATTGTTTAATCCATATTTTAAATTAGAGTTGGACAGGACGATACCGAGACCGATACCGAGACTCTCGGCTTTTTTCCAATATCGGTCTCGGTTTTTTCATTCTCGGTCTCGAAACCGATATTCTCGGTCCATTTCTCGGCGAGAAACGATACTGACTCAAAGAAACAAAATCCTCAATATTGTCCAAGTTTTCGTCCATAATTTTTTCGGATATCCGTCAATAACATACAAAGTGAATTTTTTTCGAATAAGGTCTTCTAAAATTCAAAAAATTTTCGCCTGCGGCGCTGAAATGTTGAATTTTCCGAGCCCTCGGGTTAGATTTTCAAGATTTTGATTACAGAGCCTTCCTATTTGTTGTTGTTGTTCCCAACTGTTGTTCCCACCAGTGAATTAAGGGGATTTAAAATGATCGGAAGGAGGGATGAGAGCGCTGACTTCATGGCCTTCCAAAATTCTCAAATTTTTGCCTGCAGCGCTGAAAATTGGATACGGACACTAAAATTTGTATCCATTGCCAAGCCTGATCGGATCCAGATGATGAAGAGTATTTATCTGATGATTTGGATGATGAAAATAATGAATAAATTATTTTTACACGTATTTTTTGACATAAAATAAAAATTTTTGTTAGTCTCGGTTAGTATCGTTTCTCGGTATCGGTTCCGGCTCAAAATGTTGGTATCGGTCTCGGTATCGGGTTCTTGAGTATCGGTCAATCTCGGTCTCGGGTTGGCCGATACTAGTATCATTTTGTCCAACTCTATTTTAAATAAGGAAACGTTTTGTTCCGGTTTTTTATAAGTTTGAGCTTTTTTCTCAATCTGTTCAAAATTTTAGTTCTGTGTTGGTTTCAACGGAACATTACACCCTTTGGATTAATTGTAAACTACTAACTACCTTACACTTTGTTTATTTAATTTATTTTATTAGCGTTTAAAACAATTATATATGTAAAACTTGAGTACCAAGCTTACTGGAAATTAAATAAGAGGGCTGTTTATTTAAAAGTATACAGTTTGAGGATTGTTTACTTGTTTTGTTGAAGTTTTGAAGTGTTTGGCTGTCATTAATTAAATTATTTATTAGGAATCCGCGAGAAGCAAAACGCCAAAGGGCTGTAAATGACTATTCATCCCACTTTTTAGAAAATCTCCTTTCTCCTCATGTATGAATATCCATAATTTTGTTATTTCATTTCGCTTTAGATTTAACCTCTTATAAAATTTATTTCTTGCTTTTAAGCTCATTTTTGTTTTTATTTAAGTTCACAATTTTCTTAAATCTCAGATTTTCTTTAAATATTTAAACAATAAGAATTTATTCGGTTTTTTGCACGCGAACGAACATTCTATGGATGAATTTAATTTCAATTATGCTGACGCAGATTCCTATGAGAGAGAATTGGCTGAGTTCTATACATATTCAGAAATGGATGAATTTGCATTAAATTTTGAATGTTTTGTTAAATATATGCGAGAACAGAAAGTTGATTTTTTATGGTAATTCTTGCGTTCGTACCCCCACTCATTTTTCCTTCTTCAAAGTATTAAAAAATGGTCAGTCGGTTAATCAAATTTTTAGTTTATAGAACTCGTCGAGCTGTGTCGAATGACACCAAATTCAACCCCGGGTCTTAACTTTGGGCCAAGATATAGATAAAAAACTTGCACAAAGAGAGAGGTTTTGCAAAAGCGTCTCACGACTAACATAGGATTACTTTATGACATAGCTTTCTCAAATCTTGTTCAATTACGATTATTTTGATGTGATTCGAATCAGCTCAATGAGCTCTTTCAAATGAGCTATTATTTGTTTAATCGGATTTTTATCCCAAAAGATGAGCTTGGTCCACCCTTTTATTTTACTATTTTTGGAGGTCTGTATCTCGGCCCAAAGTTAAGACCTGGGGTTGATTTTGGTGTCATTCGATACTGCTCGATGAGTTCTATAACCTAAGACTGGCTGACCATTTTTTAAGACTTTGAAGAAGGAAAAATGAGTGGGGGGTACGAACGCAAGAATTACCTTTTTTATTTTTGTTTAAAAACCCTCCACTGTTTTATAGAAAGAACCATTTTGGAATAAACTTACAAGGACTGAAAAATGTTTGATTATACAAGAAATGTCTGCTAGTTTTGACAGCACTGAACCGGAACAACGTCTTCAGGCTGCTCGGATTATTCTATACATTCTTCAAGTATGCCTTTTTAAAATCTAAATATCAAAATAATTTCTTAGGGTTCCTATGGAGATTTTGCTGAATTGGAGGGAAAACATCAAAACTCACAATCAAGCTGCTCTGATTGTTCTACCTGTTCTGAAGCAAGAGATCTTGACAAAGAAAAAGCGAGCACTAGTGAATTAGAATTACCTCCAAAATTGTTTAAATCCGACCATGGAACGGGTGATTATGAATTTGATTGTTTGCAGAATGCTACTGCAAATGCTTATCTTTTATATGAGCAAGGAGTATTTCAGGTCTTTTTTGTCGTTAAAATCTATGTTACTAGTGAAGACCCATTTTTTTTCTAAATCTCCATCTAGTCAGGGTTGCGTTGTAATTACGAATTATTTTATATTTTCCTTTCAAGCCGCTCTGTTCACTTTTGCGTTTGGAAGTGTCTTTACCTTTTGAACGATGTGCCGACCATTCTCGTGAATCTATTGTTTCTAATTCCCGTTCAACTTCTCGTATGGATTTAGCGACTGGTTTTAATGGAGTCGGTGGATCTCCTAGCGGAACTTTTGAAAGAAGGCGTTCTAGACATACTGCTACTTTGGCTGACAATGAAAGAATTCGTGTTGTTTTGAATTGTATATATCACATGGTTAATTTTTTAAACAAATATTAAAGAAAATTTCATTTTTAAAGGTTGAGTCTTTACGTCGTGCTGAAATCGTTTATAATTCAGTTTGTCTCTTATTTGAACAACAAAACCCAGGATATCAATCGCCGAAGTATACTTTTGATCTTCTTTTTGACAGGAATATTCACTCTCGCTTAGAAACGTTGAGAAAACAATTTATAACAGAATTAGGTTTTTATTTTAAATGCATCTATACTTTTATGTTTTATTTTCAGAGGAACCGTTGGAGCACAGCAAAATGCCATTAGCAATTGTTTTGCTTGATATGATGCCTACTTTTGTTCGTGCCAAAAATCCTCATTATCCTATTAAGAAGGTTTAACTTATCTTTTGTTAGCTTTAATTTAAAATTAGGTCATTTTACTTTGCTGGAAAGTATTACTGACAACACTTGGCGGGATTGAATTCCTTGGTGAAGAGAAGACCCGTAAACGACGAGATGCATTACTTGAATATATTGTAGATACACAACATGTATTTTCTCTTTCTAAGCCCAAAGTTCGTGAAGAGGATATCAAAAATTTTCTGCAAAATGCGCGGTTACGAATATTATATTTTATTAAATCAAAATTTTTAATTTTAGTCAAAAATATTTCAATTATCAATTACCTAATGATTCCACTACTTTATTTGGTTTACCAATGCCTGTTCAAACAAGTGTTGCCGCTCTCCGTCGGAATTTATACACTTCATTAGGAGAAATTCAGGTTGAAATTTTATTTGAGAGCTTTGAAAGAACCTATTTTTAAGTTAAAAGCAGAGGAGCGTTACAACAAATATCCATTTTCTCAGAAAGAATTTATTGAGGAAACACCTACCGAACGATTATATTCACGTATATTACCTGAAATGGCTGAATATGTAATTGCAATACTTAAAGTAATTCTTGCATCGTTGCCTTCTTCAAAAGTGAATTTTAATTAATTTCATAAATTTTACTAATTTTAGGCAAAGAATGATGCAGTAACAATTCTGTCGGATGTACTCACGCCAGAGACTGATACAAATGAGTGAGTTATTGAATCCTGAGTTTAGGATATTTAACATTTTTCTAGGGTTTTATCCAATTCAATAAGTCTCGATCTTGCTCATTCGGGAAGTGGGAATGTGCTTGAAGACAATATACGTGTGGCGATTGATATAAACAGACACAAAGAGGTTTTTAAAAAAAAGCTTTTAAATAAGCACGTTGATTTAAATAATTTCCAGTTGATTATCAAAGGAGCATCCTCAATAATCATCTTATTGCTCAAGCATTTCCGCCTCAATCACGTTTATCAGTTTGAAAATTTTGCTCAATATTTGGTAAATATTTTAGAAATTAATTATTCAATCCAGTAAATTACTTCAGATATTAGCAAATTGTATGCCTTTAGTGTTGAAATTCCTTGATCAAAATATTTGCCGTTATTTCCAATCCAAACATGATTTGGCACCCTTTAACTATCCTCAATGTGCTCTTTATATTGTGAGAAATGGAAGTGAGTTAGAACAATTATTAATTTAAATACATTCGACTCGATAAGCGTCATTATCTGGGCTAAATTTTTCGTAATAATAAGGGGAGAGACAAGCTATCGAAGGCTAAATCTCTTTAACATCCCTCGGGACCAAGTGTGCCTTGATGGAAAAACATAAAAATTCTACTATAACAGATTTTTTGTTAATAGATGAACGTCCGCCACTAACATCTGATAATGTTGATGAGGGGAATAGTACATTATCACCTGGATATTTTTGCTGGCGAAATGTTTTTTCGGTTAAATTTTCTATCGAAAAATTTGTCATTAATTAATTATTTTTTAAAGGCTATTAACCTATTGCGTGCTATGAATAAACTGGTAAAAGGAAAACAAGCACGTACAATTTTGTTGGTTGTCTACAAGTCTGCGCCTGTGCTTAAAAGATGCATGAAAGCGAAACTTGTCTGTTCCTTTAAAAATGACTAAAGATAAAAACAATTTCTTAAGGGAATATTTCAACTTTATGTACTCAAACTCCTCAAATTACAAGCACGATATCTGGGCCGTCAATGGCGTAAAACAAATATGGACATTATCTCTGCAATTTACATGCGGTGTAGGCATAGACTTAACGATGATTGGGCATATGCAAATGAGACAACCCGAACAAAATCCTTCGATTACCATAAAGAAGAGAATGAATTGAGTATAGCCATAAGAAGATTCAATACAAGGCGATATTCACATCTTCAATTACGTGGTGGTATTGCTGTTGCGGACACTTCTAATCCCGCTGGTACTGAATAATATCTATTTGAAGTATCATTATTTTTAGAACATCCGTATAATACTTCCTCTGAATGCCAACAACAAAACAATCAACTTAGTGATATTCTTACACATTCTTCAAGTCAATTGGATGAACTTGCTGGTGAATGGGACCCTAAAGTTTGGGAGCCTATGGACAATGTTTTTAGACAATTTTGTTCAATAAAATTTAATTTTTACACTTTTCAGTCTCTTCAAACTGCTTTGGCCTGGGAACCAGTTTTCAGTGATCGTTTTCTCCAAAATTATGAGCAATGGTTGGAACAAGAAGTATATGGACACCAAACCGATTGGGATGGATTATTATTAAAGTCACGTGGTCTTTTGGACATCTATTGTTGATAGATATTTATTCTACTTATTAATTTGTCTCAAATTCTTTTTTCTATTTTCTTTTTTCTTTTAAATTTTTTTTTGTAATTTATTTTGATGATCGCTGAATAAATATTACTTTAGTACGAGAAATCGGTTAATTTCTTGTTAGCTAAATTGAGTTTGAAACTTGTTAATATTTTTTAAACTTGTTTACAAACATATTTTTTCTGTTTCATTATAAAAAAGATTATTTCTCCATTGTACAGAGGTGTATCTAAATATAGCTTCTACTTCTATCAAGTTTGGAAAATGCCGCCAAAAAAGAAGATTAATAGTTCGAGAAGTATTGCAATGCTAGGAGTAGCTGCTGTTGCTTCAAGAAAAGTGAATAATTTGGATAAATATACTTTGAACGTCTACAACATTCTAACCACTAGGTCTGGCCGAAATTAGTAGGTTATTTACACATGTTTTTTAAGTATTTCCTCCATGTCTACTCAAAACAGAAAATTTACAATCTTCCAATACTGTATGGTTTAGATTACATTTATAATTCTGCCCTCCTTTTTTGTTTCCATTTCCTTATATTGTGCGCTCTTCGCCTCTCAACCTTAATATTTATATTTGATAGTTTAATATAGGGTAGCACACCGAGTTTCGGGGACGGGAGTTTCGGGATTTGAGGGGTAGAGCCTTCGGGTCGGGGTTTTTGCCTAAAAATACGTTATGGTTTTGTGGGACGAGGTGCACACCAGGGTTGCCGCCCGAAACCCGAAACCCGGCCTTTTTTTGTACCCGAAACCCGATACCCGAAAAGAAAATTTTCAAACCCGAAACCCGTACCCGATATTTTTTCCAACCCGAAACCCGTGACCCGAAATTGGTTAAAACCCGAAATTTCTACCCGAAAACTTAGCCTTACCCGATTTTTTAAAATAAATTTTAAAAAATTATAGAAAGGTAAAGAAGGAAAAGAAAAAGAAATATTTATAATTTCTTCCATTTTTCATTCAGTTGGTCGGTGGTTGAATGGGTAAGGCGACTGGCTCGATATTTTCATAAGGGTGGGTTCGAGTCCAGGGCTGGAAATTAGGCTGAAAAAATTTTTCTTTTCAAAAATAAATGTTTTTAAACTTTGATTTTCATTTAAGATTTTTAAATTTATTTTTTTAATATTTTAAGCTTCAATAAGCATTAAAAATTTTAATTTACTTTTGAAATTCCTCTCAAAATTTTCCCCACCGGCAGTGAAAAAGCTAGAAATTTGGCTTAAGGATCATCAAAATTCTCAAAATTTAATATTTAAGTTTTTTCGCCAAACCCGAAACCCGTACCCGAAATTTTTGCCAACCCGAAACCCGATACCCGAAATGAAAATTTTATAACCCGAAACCCGTACCCGATATTTTTGCCAACCCGAAACCCGTGACCCGAAATGAAAACGCTCCAACCCGAAACCCGTACCCGAAAATTTTTTGTACCCGCGGCAACCCTGGTGCACACTAGTTTAATAACCCAACCCAGGGAAAATTTGTACACCCAAAATACAACGAGGGTTGTAGCACTTTTGAGAAGGAGATTTCCTCTAATTGTGTCTTTTTACTAGTGAGTTGCCTGTTTCGATTTTTGCCTAACGCCTTTTTCTTCTTTTTCCCTCACTTGCTTTCCCCTTCTGAATTATCGTTGCTGCGAAAAATATTGGTCAGTCAGTAAAAATATATTTTTGTTTGGCTAATTTTTTGTTATAAACCTTCGCCCCAATCTCCATTTTAAAATAAACATTTAAAACTTTTACTTTTTTAGTGAAATGGAGAAAATGACTGGTCCCAAAGTTAAGGTAAAATAATCTTGTTTTTTAAATTTTTTGGATTGGACTTTAAGAGTTACAGCATTAAATAATTTTTTGGAATTTATCCATCTGTTTAAAATTATTTTTAATTTACCGTAAACTCTAATAGAAGCTTTGGGCTTATATTTTTCAATGGGTCTCATATGGGCCTATACTAAAGGGGGCGGCTTCTACAAGAGGTTTTGCTTCTATTAGAGTATTTACGGTAATTTGAATTTTCAGGCAGTATTAAAGAAGCAGACTTCTCTTCCTGCTAAAGAAGCTGAAATTAATGGAAATATGAATAATCTGAAAGGTAAAAAGAAAGAAGAAAATGTTGGAAAAATTGTAAAGAATGCTGGAAAGACTGACAAAAGTAATGGAAAGAATATCGAAAAGCAAGGTGAGACTATCAAAAATAATGGGAAGAATATCAATAATCAAGGGAAGACCGTCAAAGAGCAAGAAGAGAACGTCAAAGAGCAAGGAACGATTGTCAAGGATCAAGGAAGAAGTGTTAGATCCACTAGAGCTGCAACTAGACAGAACGGTCAATCTACTAGCAATAATAATGGAAATGATGAAACTTGGGAAGAAGAAGAGAAAGAAAAGACTCCAAGAAAGCGAAAACATTTTCCTCTTTTTGAGAAAACTCCTGCTAGTCAGAAAAACAAGAAATTTAAGAAAGGACAGCCATTAAAAATTTGGACTTGGAATGTTGCTGGGCTTAGGGCGAATGTTAAGGTTTTTTGGAATTTTCGAATAACTTCTCAAAAAATTTTTTTTTCAGAAAAATGGACATCTAAAAATTAAAGAATCTGATGCTGATATTGTTAGTCTTCAAGAAACAAAATGTCCAGAATTGCCTTCGGAAATTGAGGTTTTGGATGAATACTGCTTCAAAAAACTTGCTAAATCGACTAAAAATTTGGGGCACGCTGGAGTTGCGATGCTGGCTAAAGAAATGCCTATTAATGTAATTCTTATAAATTTGCTAGACTTGAGATTTATTCGTTTCTTCTTGACTTTCCCAAACTTGTAACCACATATCCCATCTTTTTCGACCCTTCCTGCTATTTTATATTTTTTGATTCGTATTTGCGTTTTCTTTGGGGTTTTTTTCTGCCCAGATATTTTAATAACTTTCAGACTTCTACTAGAGTTCATAAATCTATGCCCTTGTTTTTATTCACATTTATAAGTCAAATTCTTATTTTCTAAAACAATATTTTTTACAGGTTACTGTTGGTCTTGGAAACAAAGATTTCGACGAATTTGGACGTTATATTGAAGCGGAGTACAAAAACTTTTTCTTTATTTCTGTTTATGTTCCAAACAGCGGTTCTGGATTAGTTAATTTGCCAGCTAGAGGACGTTGGGATCAAATGTTTTTGACTCGTGTAATTGATTTGGATAAACGTAAACCTGTAATTATTGCTGGGGATATGAATGTTGCACATCAGGAAATTGGTAATTTTAACTTCTTATTTAAAATTATTTTTTTCTAAAGATTTACGCAATCCTGACTCAAACCGAAACAAAACAGCTGGATTTACTGATCAAGAAAGAGAAGCTTTTACTCGATTATTGGATGCTGGATTTGTGGATGTTTGGCGTTCTCGTAATCCTGACGTGGCTGAGACTTATACTTATTGGTATTTTTAAATATAGTCGAACCTCTCTATAAGACCATTGAGAATTAAAATAGAGGTATTGCTATGAAAGATTCTGCCGTATCCGAAAGGAATGATGGCATCCAATTTTTCCTTTCCTCCTCGAATGGGAAAGAAAAAGTTAATTTTTCGGCTGTAACTTTTTCTTTCCCATTAGAGGAGGAAAGGAAAAATTGAATGCCGGCATTCTTTTCGGATAGGGCCAAAGATTCTTTCATCCACTGGCCAATCAAAATTAAAAAATTTATTTTTAATTGAGAAATAATTTTGAAAAAAACGAGGTTCGATTGTTGATATTCTTAAGAGAATATTTTTAAAAAAAATATATTTTCAAACAAATTCTAATTTATTTTTCAATTTTTTAGGTCTTATATAGGCACTCGTCGAGCTAAAAATATTGGTTGGCGTTTAGATTATTTTGTTATTAGTGAACGTCTTTTGGAGAAAGTAATTGAATGTGAAATTCATTCGGATATTACGGGAAGTGCCCATGGAAGTGATCATTGTCCTCTTTCTTTAATTATTGATATTTAAATTTGGTAGAAACTGGAAAAAGTATATTTATTTTTTAAATTATTTTTAGTTGTCTAGAAATTAACACTTCTTAAAGGGTTTTTCTTAGAAAGTGTTAATTTTTTTTAGAAATTCCTGGTATTTGTCGGTTACTCATACAAGTAGATTTGTAATTTTATTTATATAGGCCCCCAATTATTTTCAAATTTTGCAGTTAATTCTACCGAAAAATTTTCGGTTTTTCCCACTCCTAATGCTATACTTTCCCTATTAAAAATAAATTTAAATATAAATCTTAAATTATACATACAAAAAAATAAGATTTATTACAAATTATTTAAAATAAATTTTTAGGGCAAAAAATTTTTTTTCAAGGATTTTTGATTAGAAACCAACATTCCATTCAAATATTTTCCCTATTAAAAATCAACTTGAATTTTAAACTTAAGTCATTCACATAAAATAAAAAATTTACAAATCTGTATGAGAATAATCGACAAACAAAAATATCAAATTATTCTTCGTTTTATCACTCAATTTTTCTTTTTAAATAATTATCCTATTTATTATTAAATATCCAAAACAAGCCAATTTATTGTTTCGAATAGCTCACATTCAAATATATTCGGTTAATTTATTTAACTTTTATTATTGTTTTGAAATAAAAAAATATTTGTTCTTACATATTTTCTTTTATATTTTAAATGTAATTAATACATTTTTAAAAATATTTTTGAATTTTTTTTTTAATTTTTATAGCTCATTGGGTAATATTGGACCGAACAGACTTTTTCTTCTCCAGTTTTCCCCTGTATTTTTTCAAGGGTGCACCCCAACTTACCGCGAGCCCAACTTACCGCAGAGCTATAACTTCGTACAGAATTGTCGGATCCGGGACACCGTGGTATTGTCGATTCAGCTCGTCGAGGCGCATCGAACCATACCAGGGCGTCTCGGATGCGATAATTCTGAACGGAGTTATAGCTCTGCGATAAGTTGGCCTGCTCCCATTTTTTCATACTTTTTCCTTTCTTCCATCCAAATTGCCTTTCTAATTTTTGCCTACAATCAAACAAAAGGGATTATTTGTGATATTTTATTTCCAATTTTGCAAAAATATAGGGGAAAAATTGGGTAGGAAAAAGGGGGGTCTGTCCGGTTCAATATTACCGCTCATTGTTAGGTCTTTTTCGAAATCTTTGAGAATAAAATTTTTTTGGGTTTCGGAGATATTCCAAAAGTATTATGAGCTTTAAAAAGACTTAAATCGTTTTTTAATTAAAAAATTTTTAAATTTAGAAAACTTTGCATGGCGTCATTGCTTGACGCCAGTTTGCAACAGTCATCATCAAAAGACGTCCAACATCAATTTCAATTGGGGCAACGACGGAAAGAAATTTACAAGTTTTTTTTAAATAAATTTATTTTTTAAAATTATTGAAAGATATTCTGCACCTTTTGGTTTATATGCCTCTGCGTGGTCAACAAAACCTGATCATCATTTAAAATTTCGTTTAGCAGTTGGAAGCTTTATTGAAGAATATAACAATAAAGTATTAATTTAAATTTTAATTAGGAATGGGATTTTGACGAAAAGAAAATTTTAAAATATTTTTAGTTTCTAGTAACTATTAGGGGATGGGTCGGAGAGAAAAAATAGTCGGGGGTTTTGAGTCAAAAACTCCGTTGTTTTATCAAGTTTCGGGTAACCGATTCGATTGAAATAAAATAAATTGTAAGAGAAATTCTGGAAAAGAGTTAGGGAAAAAATGAACTGACTAGAAAAGATGGAAATTTAATATAAATTTCTTCTGTCCAAAAGAACTTTAATTTGTACAATATGTTTGGTGAAATATTTAAATCTGGTACTTTTCTGTTTTATGACCACACTTTAAAAATGTTTAAAAATGGTCATGAATATGCACAAACTATATGTCATTCGAAAGAGCTCTTCGAGCTGAGTCGAATGACACCAAAATCATGTGGGGTTCGAAATGGTACGGGCTCGAAATGGTCAAAAAATACAATGACCAAAATGGTCAAAAATCATGAATATGACCAAAATGTATGTCATTTGAATTTTGTATGTCATTGTATGTCATTTGAATTTGTATGTCATTGACACCAAAATCAGCTCGAGAACTTGATTTTGAGCCGAGATAAACAAGTTCAAAATGGTCCACGTAGCCCTATGGGGCGTAGGCAAGGCGCTTGTGCAAAACCCGGCGCGAAGCGCCGGGTTTTGCGGCACGCGCCTCGCGGGGAGTCTACGGTCGCTGGGTTCTGGGCTTGTAGCATAATCCTATTCCTATCATCGATGAGTTGGGCATACATGGCTTCCTCCGCAGCAGTAAAACTCCACGGGCGCCATAGGTAAGGAGCTAAAATAAACGATTATTACTTTATCAAATCAAGTCAGATTCGTTGATTTTGGTGTCATTCGACTCAGCTCGAAGAGCTCTTTCGAATGACATATAGATTGTGCATATTCATGACCATTTTTAAACATTTTTAAAGTGTGGTCATAAAACAGAAAAGTACCTTAAATCTAAAAGGGGTATTAAAAGAGAAATACCAAAATTTTATTTTATTTACCACAATTATTTTTAGGTTTCAATAGTTCAACTACAAGAAGAGCAAGGAGAATTTGCACATATTGGGACATTTGAACATCCGTAAATTCTTTCCTCTTTTATTTCAATTAATTACCAAATATCCACCTTCCCCAATTTCCTTCTAGTTATCCAGCAACCAAAGTTCTGTGGATTCCAGACCCAAAAGGAAATTACCCAGATTTATTAGCCACAACAGGCGATTATTTAAGGCTTTGGCGTGCTAGTGGAGGAATTCAAAATAATGGAATTTCTTTGGAAGTTAGACTTGATAATGTAAAGGAATTTAATTTTAAATTATTTTTTAAAAATTACTATTTTTTATAGAATCGTTCATCAGAATATTGTGCACCTTTAGTTAGTTTATTATTTTTTATTTAAAAATAAAAATTAAATTTCGTTCTCTAACTAAGCTAAGTTGTTAAAGTAAAAATAAAATTACTGACAAGCTGGTCACCCAGAAATATTATAGTATTACTAATGATTTTTGAAAAGATTGCTTTGATGGCCACATGATCCTGAGTATTTGAAAAAATAAAAAATTTCTTTTCCTTTCGAAAATGATCCATTGTTATTTTCGTTAAATACTTTTTATAATTTTATAAAATAAATTTATATTTTCCTATTTTAAAGACATCAGCAGATTGGAATGAAATAGATGTCTCGTTGGTGAATAAATTTAACTAGAAAAAATATTTTTCAATTTTTAAAGATTGCAACATCAAGTATTGACACAACTTGTACAATTTGGCAAATTGAGGTATTTCTGATAAATCAAAAAAATTTTTTTAATAAAATCTAAATTTTCTAAAGACAGGCCAAGCAATAACTACAACAGAACGTGCAATAGAAGGAAATGTTAAAGTAAAAATTAAATTTAAAAAATTTTATTTTTAATTAAAAGACACAATTAATTGCACATGATAAAGAAGTTTTTGATGTTGAATTTTCTAAACTTTCCTCTGGTCGGGATATTTTTGCTTCTGCTGGTAAGTTTTAAAGTAAATCCCACTTTACAGTGGGATCTCTATATAATCCCTTCTCGGCCTAATTTTTCGACGTAAGAAGGGGAAATGACATGAGAGATGGGAGGGTCCATATTACAAAAAAGATAATGGAAGTAATAAAATTAAACAGTAAGGATAAAAATAAATTAAAAAAAGTCTATTTAATTGGAATATTTATTTTAATAAAATAACTTGAAGAAAATTCCTTAAAGAAACTTTAAAAAATAATTTCTTTTGAACTTATCTTTAAAAATATTTTTAAGGAGCTGATGGAAGTATTCGAATGTTTGGTAAATTTTACAAAAAAAAATTATTTTTTCATCTTTTTTTTAAAGATCTTCGCCATATGGAATATTCTACAATTGTTTTTGAAGAACCTTCCAGAAAACCTTTATTAAGACTGGGTAAAATTAAAAATATTTTTTAAATTGAATTTTAATTTTAAAGCCTGGAATAAACAAGATCACAATTTTCTTGCAACTTTTGCACAAAATTCTAATGAGGTTATTTTTTAAATTAATATTTTATTGAGGGAGAAATCTTATTTTATTAAAAGAATGTGTTACTATTTTTTTCCTTTTTTCCCCATCTTTCGGTTTTCTGTCTGGGTTAATAAAAAAATTTTTTAAGATTTTTTTTACTTAAATATACAGTCGTCGACATAAAGATAGGGACAAGAGTAATTTAAATGTAAATTAACTATTTTTCAGTCAAAAAATACGTTCTATATATCAATCGAAAGCTCTATTCGTATCTCAGTTGACATGTTTCTGCATTTTTCATGAGATTGAAAATTGGCCGAGATAATCCGGATCTACCGGATATACCAAATCCCATAGCCTCGGAAAAAATTTTCGGAAAAAATCTAACAAACCCATTTGATAAAGCATATTTTTGTGAGTACTTACCACAAAACCGCTTAGAAATATCTTTTTCCGGAACGGAGATATGATTTTTTGAAAATGGCATTTTTAGCCTATTTTTGCAAAAAATTCAATTTTTAAGGAAAAAATGCCATTTTCAAAAAATCATATCTCCGTTCCGGAAAAAGATATTTCTAAGCGGTTTTGTGGTAAGTACTCACAAAAATATGCTTTATCAAATGGGTTTGTTAGATTTTTTCCGAAAATTTTTTCCGAGGCTATGGGATTTGGTATATCCGGTAGATCCGGATTATCTCGGCCAATTTTCAATCTCATGAAAAATGCAGAAACATGTCAACTGAGATACGAATAGAGCTTTCGATTGATATATAGAACGTATTTTTTGACTGAAAAATAGTTAATTTACATTTAAATTACTCTTGTCCCTATCTTTATGTCGACTACTGTATATTTAATGATTTGATTTTTCAGACATTCCGTTTTTAAAGTTAAATGAAAATTAGAGACGATTCATATATTTTATAAGAAACCCTTTATTAAATAAGAGAGAATTGTGAAGGGAATAGTTAAAATAAGAGGGGATATAAATTCAAATTCCTGGAAATATTTTTAAAAAATTTTAAAAGACCCTTAAATATTCTTAATTTTTTTTAATTTTCCAAAACGAAGTCTTTAAAATGTAAAAATTATTTCTTTTCTTTTTTAAGATTTTTATTCTCGATATAAGAATTCCTTCAATGCCCGTTTCTGTCCTTAAGAATCATACTGGCTCTGTTAATGGAATTGCTTGGGCACCCCATTCAGCTTGTCATTTAGTTACTGCTGGTTATTTAATGATTAATTTTTTTGGAATTTTAAAATTTTTAGCAGAGGATTGTCAAGCACTTATTTGGGATGTGTATCAAATTAGGGGTTTGTTTAAAAATCAAAAAAATTTTTTTGTAAAAATAATTTTAGCAGTGGAAGACCCAATTTTGGCATATTTAGCTGGGGGAGAGGTTTTTAAAAATTTAAAAATTAAATTTAATTTTTTAAATTTAAAAAAGATTAATCAAGTTTGTTGGTCAAGTACTTTAACCGATTAGATATCTATTTGTTATGATAAGAATTTGGAACTTTTACGAGTTTAGAAGAAGAAAATGGAAGAAATTTTAATTGTATATATATCAGGGCTGGGCGACTATCCAAAAATAATTTGTTCTCTGCATATTTTCGTTAATTTATTCAAAAATTAAGGAGGATAATGATGAAATTAAAGGGATTTGAAAGGAATTGAAGAAATCAAGAAGATTTGAAGGGATTAAAGATGTAAATATATGGGAATTAATAATGATTTAAAGGGATATCAGTGATTAGAGGGATATTGAAGGATTCGGGAGTTGAAGGATTGAGGGGAAATCAGTGGATTTCGACGGATATCTGAATATTGATCCTCAAATATCCATCGATATCTCTCTAATCCCTTGATAGTTTCCCAGGAGAGAAAAAATCGTCCTTTTTTTACGACGCAGGTCTAATCTCTCAATAGCATTCTAGCTAAGGAAATAAGGGGATTTTTGTATTAAGCATGGTTACAAGGGTTAATTTAGTCCCACATCGTTGAATCGAGCAAATTTTTGTATCATTCGACTCATCTCGTTGAGCTCTTTCGTTTGAAAATTCTAAAATTTTGCCGCAAAAATTTTATGTTCATTCCTAAGGTTTTGGTTTTTCTATTCTTACTTCGAGCATCTTTATCTTGAATGAATCTTTTTTTTGAAATTTTGCTTAATCTAAATAATGAATAAGTCTTATCTTTGTTTTAAAACCGATTTTCAACTCGTTAGCTACTACACCGGATAAATTGTTATTCTAGTGCACGTCATCATCAGTAAATCTCGCCCATCCGGTCGTAACAGACACCTCCAGCCAAAAAACCCTATAGGTCACAATACCCGTCTTTTCTTACTATTTAATCAACAAAATGAATAATCCCCCACCACTACATTATTATTCAGGGACCCTTAACGACCCGGGTAATCCCACACAAGAAGCAATTCCCCTATTTACATTACCACCATATCCATCACCACCGCCATCACAGTCATATATTATTGGAATGTTTATGTTTATTTAAATAATTTATTTAACAACAAAAATGGATCCACCACCTGTCAAGACTCCCCAAATTGACGTTTATACGCCTAAATTTGGATTATATCCTCTTGCAATGGTTTGGTATTCTTTTATTATTATAAATTTGTCAAGACAACAAACCCCAAAGTCAACTAGATGTCGGGTAGATTCATCATATTTACGGTAATGGTGATGATTCGTAATGGTGAAGATATTGACGCTAATGGTGAAGATTATTATCTCAATACATAACAGAGGTACATCATATTTACGGTAATGGTGAAGATGAATTATTTCCATTAAAAATATCTGTGTGTGGCATGTGTTCAACTTCTACAATTATTAGGACAATTATTAAAAATTAAATTATTTCAAATTTGATTGTGTTCAAAATTTAATGGTTTCAAATCATCTTCCACAAATTTCTCGAGTTAGCCCCACCCATATATTTTTTCCTCTCATCGAACAGAGGAATAAAATTAGGTCCTACCTGATGGTTATAAGTTGTTTTACTATTTTAAAAACATATTTTCGACTCCTCATAAATATACATACATATAAAGCAAAATTTTTAAATCATCTTTATTTAGCGCATTGTGGGAGTTTTTTTTCAGTGGCTTTCTACTATTGACTTTCCTTTGGCTGTTTTGTTGGGTAACTTTTTTTTATTGTTTCTTGCTTGGATGTGGAACATTTAAGTATGTAATTAAAAATCCGAATTTTAACAATTTTTGTTTTTAGGCCCTTTTGCAAAAAACCTTTGGGAAGATTTTCTCGAATTTCAAAGGAATTTTTGTGGAAGGTGATTTAAAACCATTAATTTTGGACACAATCAAATTTGAAATAATTTAATTTTTAATATTTGTCCTAATAATTGTAGAAGTTGAAAATTTGTAAAATTTAATTCTAATATTTAAATTAAAACTATTTTTCCTTTATAATAATAATAATTAGGGTGTCTAATTATATATAAATCTTATTTTTTTCTTATTTATTATTTTATTTATTTATTTAAAAATAATATTTTATTTTTTTAAATGTATTATATTTTTATTATTTCAATACAGAAGTACATTATATTGACGGTAATGGTGAAGATGGAATTATTCCATTTTTCCATTAAAAATATCTGTGTGGCATGTGTTTCGTCTGATGTTTATTTAAATAATTTATTTAACAACAAAAATGAATCCACCACCTGTCAAGACTCCCCAAATTCTCTTGCAATGGTTTGGTAATTCTTTTATTATTATAAATTTGTCAAGACAACAAACCCCAAAGTCAACTAGATGTCGGGTAGATTCATCATATTGACGGTAAATTAGGTCCTACCTGATGGTTATAAGTTGTTTTACTATTTTAAAAACATATTTTCGACTCCTCATAAATATACATACATATAAAGCAAAATTTTTAAATCATCTTTATTTAGCGCATTGTGGGAGTTTTTTTTCAGTGGCTTTCTACTATTGACTTTCCTTTGGCTGTTTTGTTGGGTAACTTTTTTTATTGTTTCTTGCTTGGATGTGGAACATTTAAGTATGTAATTAAAAATCCGAATTTTAACAATTTTTTTAGGCCCTTTTGCAAAAAACCTTTGGGAAGATTTTCTCGAATTTCAAAGGAATTTTTGTGACTACTGACTTTACTTTGGTTGTTTTGTTGGGTAACTTTTTTATTGTTTCTTGCTTGGATGTGGAACATTTTATTAATTAAAAATCTGAATCTTAACAATCTTTGTTTTTAGGCCCTTTTTGCAAAAAACCTTTGGGAAGATCTTCTCGAATTTCATAGGAATTTTTGTGGAAGGTGATTTAAAACCATTAATTTTGGACACAAACAAATTTGAAATAATTTAATTTTTAATATTTGTCCTAATAATTGTAGAAGTTGAAAATTTGTAAAATTTAATTGTAATATTTAAATTAAAACTATTTTTCCTTAATAATAATAATAATTAGGGTGTCTAATTATATATAAATCTTATTTTTTTCTTATTTATTATTTTATTTATTTAAAAATAATATTTTATT
The DNA here is from genome assembly GCA_902706615.1 of Meloidogyne luci. NCBI lineage: Eukaryota > Metazoa > Nematoda > Chromadorea > Rhabditida > Meloidogynidae > Meloidogyne > Meloidogyne luci. The sequence continues at coordinate 273,790 of CACSLI010000133.1, read as the reverse complement.
TTTTTAAAATTATTATATTTTTATTATTTCATACAGAAGTACATTATATTGGCGGTAATGGTGAAGATGGAATTAATTCCATTTTTCCATTAAAAATATCTTTGTGTGGCATGTGTTTCGTCTGATGTTTATTTAAATAATTTATTTAACAACAAAAATGAATCCACCACCTGTCAAGACTCCCCAAATTCTCTTGCAATGGTTTGGTAATTCTTTTATTATTATAAATTTGTCAAGACAACAAACCCCAAAGTCAACTAGATGTCGGGTAGATTCATTATATTGACGGTAATGGTGATGATTCGTAATAGTGAAGATATTGACGCTAATGGTGAAGATTATTATCTCAATAATAACAGAGGTACATCATATTTACGGTAATGGTGAAGATGAATTATTTCCATTAAAAATATCTGTGTGTGGCAAGTGTTCAACTTCTACAATTATTAGGACAATTATTAAAAATTAAATTATTTCAAATTTGATTGTGTTCAAAATTTAATGGTTTCAAATCATCTTCCACAAAAATTTCTCGAGTTAGCCCCACCCATATATTTTTTGGGTGGAACATTTTATGTAATTAAAAATCCGAATTTTAACAATTTTTTTAGGCCCTTTTTGCAAAAAACCTTTGGGAAGATTTTCTCGAATTTCAAAGGAATTTTTGTGGAAGGTGATTTAAGTCATTAAATTTTGGACACAATCAAATTTGAAATAATTTAATTTTTAATATTTGTCCTAATAATTGTATAAGTTGAAAATTTGTAAAATTTAATTCTAATATTTAAATTAAAACTATTTTTCCTTTATAATAATAATAATTAGGATGTGTAATTATATATAAATTTTATTTTATTTTTTATTTGATATTTTATTTATTTAAAAATAATATTTTATTTATTTTTTTAAATTTATTATATTTTTATTATTTCAATACAGAAGTAAATATAATGGTGAAGATGGAATTAATTCCATTTTTCCATTAAAAATATCTTTATGTGGCATGTGTTTTCTATATCCAAGCAATAATCGATAAACATTCCAATAATATATGACTGTGATGGTGGCGGTGTTGGATATGGTGGTTTGTAAATAGGGGAAGAGATAAAAACATCTTTTTTCACTATTTTAGTAATAAAATTTTTTTATTAAACAGCTGTCTTTTTTTCAGTATTTTTCTAATGACTTATTTTTACTTTTTTATATAAAATTAAGTGTCTGCCTATTTTTTGACTGTTTTTTAAAGTGTCCTTTGTTAAATGGCCAACGAGATAGAAAAATCAAAGTTTGAAAAAAAATTTTTGGAAAAATTGGACAAATTTTAAACTAAAAATAATATAAAAAAATAAATTTTAAGATAACTTATTTAATTTAATTTTATAAAAATATTTTAAAATTAATTGTTAATTTAAATTTAATTTTTTAAAATTTGGAATAAAGATAAGAACACAATTTACTTGCAGTTTTTGGACATAATTTTAAAAATTTTTAAATTTGTATTAGAATTGTGATAAAAGCATTTTTTAATTTTTCAAAAAATAATTATTTTTTTAGTAAAAATAATTTTAGCAGTGGAAGGACCTGGAGCGAAGGACCCATTTGGTCCTGGAGCGAAGGTGGGTTCTTGGCGAAGAACCCACCCCCAGCGAAGGACCAATTGGGTTTAAATATGCCAAAATTGGGCCTTCCACTGCTAAAATGATTTTTACTAAAAAAATAATAATTATTTTTTGTAAAATTAAAAAATGCTTTTATCACAATTCTAATACAAGTTAAAAATTTAAAATTATGTCCAAAAACACAAGTAAATTGTGTTCTTATCTTTATTCCAAATTTTAAAAAATAAAATTTAAGTTAACAATTAATTTTAAAATATTTTTATAAAATTAAATTAAATAAGTTATCTTAAAATTTCTGTTTTTTAATTTTATTTTTAGTTTAAAATTTGTCCAATCTTTCCAAAAATAAGATTTTTTTCAAACTTTGATTTTTCTATCTCAGTAAGTTATCTAGTTATCTTAAAATTGTTTTTTCCATTTAACAGAGGACACTTCAAAAAACAGTCAAAAAATAGGCAAACACTTAATTTTATATAAAAAAAAAGCAAAATAAGTCATTAGAAAAATACTGATAAAAATGACAGCTGTTTAATAAAAGAAAATTTTTATTACTAAAATAGTGAAAAAAGATGTTTTTTTATTTTTCATTGAAATTTTTTTGCCTTTTTCTTTTTTGAAAATTACTTTATTTATTATTCTATTTTTTTCAATTTTTTTACCTTTTTATCTCCAAAAATATTTTTAGTGTTAAATATTTTTTAAAATAAAAAATATTTTTATTTTCAGAACTAAAAGTTTATTAAAAATTTTTTTTCTTACTATTTGACAACAAACATGAATAATTCACCTCAACTACCTTATTATTCTGCTAATTCTAACGACCCTGTAATCCCACACAAGAAGGTCTTCCACTATTTACATTACCACCATATCCACCACGACCGCCATCACAGTCATATATTATTCGAATGTTTATCGATTCTTGCTTGGATGTGGAACATTTATGTATGTAATTAAAAATCTGAATCTTAACATTCTTTGTTTTTAGGCCCTTTTTGCAAAAAACCTTTGGGAAGATCTTCTCGAATTTCAAAGGAATTTTTGTGGAAGGTGATTTAAAACCATTAATTTTGGACACAATCAAATTTGAAATAATTTAATTTTTAATATTTGTCCTAATAATTGTAGAAGTTGAAAATTTGTAAAATTTAATTCTAATATTTAAATTAAAACTATTTTTCCTTTATAATAATAATAATTAGGGTGTCTAATTATATATAAATCTTATTTTTTTCTTATTTATTATTTTATTTATTTATTTAAAAATAATATTTTATTTTTTTAAATGTATTATATTTTTATTATTTCAATACAGAAGTACATTATATTGACGGTAATGGTGAAGATGGAATTATTCCATTTTTCCATTAAAAATATCTGTGTGGCATGTGTTTCGTCTGATGTTTATTTAAATAATTTATTTAACAAAAAAATGAATCCACCACCTGTCAAGACTCCCCAAATTCTCTTGCAATGGTTTGGTAATTCTTTTATTATTATAAATTTGTCAAGACAACAAACCCCAAAGTCAACTAGATGTCGGGTAGATTCATCATATTGACGGTAAATTAGGTCCTACCTGATGGTTATAAGTTGTTTTACTATTTTAAAAACATATTTTCGACTCCTCATAAATATACATACATATAAAGCAAAATTTTTAAATCATCTTTATTTAGCGCATTGTGGGAGTTTTTTTTCAGTGGCTTTCTACTATTGACTTTCCTTTGGCTGTTTTGTTGGGTAACTTTTTTTTATTGTTTCTTGCTTGGTGTGGAACATTTAAGTATGTAATTAAAAATCCGAATTTTAACAATTTTTTTAGGCCCTTTTGCAAAAAACCTTTGGGAAGATTTTCTCGAATTTCAAAGGAATTTTTGTGACTACTGACTTTACTTTGTGACTACTGACTTTACTTTGGTTGTTTTGTTGGGTAACTTTTTTTATTGTTTCTTGCTTGGATGTGGAACATTTTATTAATTAAAAATCTGAATCTTAACAATCTTTGTTTTTAGGCCCTTTTTGCAAAAAACCTTTGGGAAGATCTTCTCGAATTTCATAGGAATTTTTGTGGAAGGTGATTTAAAACCATTAATTTTGGACACAAACAAATTTGAAATAATTTAATTTTTAATATTTGTCCTAATAATTGTAGAAGTTGAAAATTTGTAAAATTTAATTGTAATATTTAAATTAAAACTATTTTTCCTTTATAATAATAATAATTAGGATGTCTAATTATATATAAATCTTATTTTTTTCTTATTTATTATTTTATTTATTTAAAAATAATATTTTATTTTTTTAAAATTATTATATTTTTATTATTTCAATACAGAAGTAAATATAATGGTGAAGATGGAATTAATTCCATTTTTCCATTAAAAATATCTTTGTGTGGCATGTGTTTTCCATATCCAAGCAATAATCGATAAACATTCCAATAATATATTACTGTGATGGTGGCGGTGTCTAATATTTAAATTAAAACTATTCTTCCCTTATATAATAATAATAATAATCAGAGCGTGTAATTATATATTTTCAAAAAAATTTTAACAGAAATTTCAAATACATAAAATCCTTTAGAATGCTCTTAACATGCAAGGTTAAAGGCAAAATTATTGTTTTCTACTTTAAATACTTATTTTTAAAATACCTTTTCACTATTTTTTCACACATATTTCTCGATTTTATATCAATATTTTATGCCCATATTTTTCAACTTTATAACCATATAAATGGGAGCCCTATTAAAATAAGTTATCTTAAGTTATCTGCCTGTTTTTTTTCTAGATAGGCCTGATGCTGAAACGTTCAAATCCGGCGTTATTTTACTGAAAACTTCTTTCTAACTAATTTTATCGGTGCCTAAAATTGCCTATTTTAACATTTTCTGGAAAAATGCCCTATTTTGCCTTTTTACAGCTTATTTTGCGTATTTTTACAAAATCTGTGAATTTTTATGATTTTTTGAAAAATTGTTGTCTAAAAAATTTTTTTCTCGTAAAATATAAAAATTTATCAAATTATTTTTGGAAACAAAATAATATAAATTAATTTATATGTAATTCAGATCGTTATAATTAATTTACTTAATAGTTTATTGCTTAGATTATCTTTTTAGATAAGATTTAGTCAATTTAAATAAGAGAATCTCGAAGAAATCCTGCCTATTTTGACTTTTTTCATATTTTAGTGCCTATTTTGGCAGTTTTTTAATGCCTATATAAGCGCCTATTTTTAACTTTATTGCGCCTAAAAATCCTAACTCTAATAATTAATATTTTAAGGTTTTGTTCATTATAATTATCATAATTCAAAATTTATCAAAATAACATTTTTATTTTTAATAACTTTTTGGCTAAAATCAGATTGGCCACTGGGTATGGGAGCCGTCTAAGTAATAGTCACAGGATTGTGTACACATCAGTTTAGTTTACGATTTTTCTGCCCTAAAAATGAAAGGTCTAACTAATTTTATTTAAAAATACTTGGCAATTATTTTTTAAATTTCATTAAAATTTTTCCATTCAAATTAAATTCTTTTATTAATTTTACCACATTGCCCATATTTTTTCTTTAAGTTTTATCTTCTTCACTATAATTTAAAAAACTATATATAATTTAATTAATATTTAATTAACGGCCATAAAAACCATTTATTTAACCAATAAAACTGCCTATACAAACAATATATAAATTTATTTTTTCATTTATTTTGTAATTTTAAATTTTTTGCCTTGTTAATCTAATTCCTTAGGGCCTTTAAAACATTTTATAATTATCAAAATTAAATTATCAAAATTAATATACAGGGTGCGGCAAATTTTCCGCCCCTTTTGTTTTTGCCATAACTTTTTTCATTTTCAATGAAAATTGATAATTCTTTTTTTATTTTATTCCCAACACTCTAAGAAAATTTTTGGTACCGAAATATTCTCAAAATTTTCAAAATTACTTTGATTATTTTGTCTTAAACTTTTGGCAAAATTTTTTGGACCAAAAGTCGTCTGATTTAAATGCAGGCTGTCTGATATGGGGGAAGTTTATTTCATTCGAATAAGCTCTTTAAGCTGATTCGAATGACGTCAAAACAAAGCGATTATCTTGTTCTTGAGCTGAGATATGGGCCTTTGAATGATAAATTAGGAAATAATCACTTTTTTAGGTGAAATTTTCAAAAATCTAATTATAGACTATTTCGATGCTCCTCGTCGAGATAAGTCGATTGGTACCAAAATTAGTCAGATTGGGTGACTTTGAGCGGAGTTATGGCAAAGTAAACTTTGTCATGAAAAAATATTTCTTGATTCAATTTATAGACATTTTCGGGCATATCTTTATTGTCTATAAACCAAATTTCTAACATTCGGTACCAAAAATTTTCTTAGAGTGTTGGGAATAAAATAAAAAAAGAATTATCAATTTTCATTGACTTTGAAAAAAGTTATGGCAAAAACAAAAGGGGCGGAAAATTTGCCGCACCCTGTATATATATATATTATTTGTCGATTAGCATTTTAATAAATAAATATTTGTTGGAATAAAAAAATATTTTTTTATAAATTTTTTAAGAATGAATATCTGGGTTATTTTTGATGGAAGGATATTAATAAAAGTAAATGTCCGGTTGGTGTCCTATTTGTCTGCAAAGTCTACTTGATCTCTCGACAAAGGATTAGAGTCATGTCACATTGACTTTAATACCCAAAAATGCCAAGATAGGCACTTAATCCAATCCTTTTTAATATTATTAAACTTTGGGACTTAACTGAGGTATATAAAAGTGGGATAATAATCTAAAATAAATTCATAAATACCTTAAACGAAGTCTAGGAAGAATCTATAGACTAAGTAGTACTTGATGGAAGTTTTTATGCTAGGATTTTCGTTAAGAGACTTTTAGTTTGTGATGAATTCTATTCAGGGTGGTCCTTTACAAATCACCAAAAATGTGCATGGCCTCTCAGAAAAGGGGCAAAATCGGTCAAAAATGGGGCAAAAAAAGTGGCGTTATTTTAAACACTTAAAAAATAATTAAAATTTCAAATAAGATGCTTCATTCGCATATTCTTCACTAGTTTTAACTAAATTGAGCAATCCAGGCTCAAAATAAAGAGAGCCAGATTAAATGGCCAGATTCGATAAAATGGGCAGGCAAAATTTTGAGATTATGTGAGACAGATTTCATCTTTTTTCAGCGCAACAGGCGAAAATTTTGAGAATTTTAGAAGGCCATAGGCCAAAAAAAATCACCTTTTTAGCGCCGCAGCCGAAAATTTTGAGAATTTTGGAAGGCCAAGAAGACAGATTTCTTCCATTTTCAGCGCCGCAGGCTAAAATTTTTTGAATTTTGGAGCTCAAGAAGCCAGATTTCTTTCATTTTCGGCGCCGCAGACGAAAATTTTGAGAATTTTGGAAGGCTAAATGCCAGATTTCCTTCTTTTTCTGCGCCGCAGGCGAAAAGTCTGTAAAAAGTAAAAAAGGGGCAAAAAAGTGGCAATGTTGAAAAAGGGGAGAAAAAGGGGCGAAGATGTCAAAAAAGGGGAAAACCCCCTAAAAAGAGGCAAAAGGGCCACCCTGATTCTATTAAATTCTAGAAAAATATTATTCAAAACTTGGTAAAAAATTTTGGTTTCAAAAATTTAGGTATCGAAAAAATAGCCTAAAATAGCTCCCCCCCTCCGAAAATAGCCCACCTCTGGAGTTCGATCGAAAAAAATAGCCCCCGGGGGCACTTTTAGAGGATTTACGGAAAAGTCTCATATTAAAATTTAGGTTCGAACCTACACCTTCTTAAAATAAAGTTTGGAGTGTATGACAAGCGCTTAACCACTTAACCAACCGCTCAATAACTAAGCAATGAAAGAAAATATATTTCTCTTATTGAATAAAAGAAATATGTATCAAGTGAAAGAAACTATTTTTAGTGTTCCATAAAAATTTCGGGGGGAACTCGGAGAAAATTCTGTCACGGGGGGGGGGGAGGGATGATTCAACGTTTCGAATGACATACTATAGTTTGTCCATATTCATGACCCTTTTTAAACATTTTTAAGTGCGGCCCCATAAATGTAAACTACCATATAAAGAAAGAGTTTGCAAAAGTTTAGCCACCGGGGAGGATTCGAACCTGCGACCACCTGGGCCCGTATCATAAGAACGTGGTGTGGTTGTTTAACCCTTACCGGGCGGTAAAATTGGTATCATAAGAAAAACCCGTGGTTCATGGTCAAATGACCAGGTCATTTAACCCCTACCGAGAGGTCGTGGTTAACCGGTATCATATGAAAACGACTTTTTGGTCATTTAACCCCTACCGAGTGGTAAATCTCAGACCCTGCTATAGTTCGTGGTAAGTTAAGTTACCATGAGCTCTAGCTCGGTTCTAAAAAATGGTAAAATTACCAAATTTTATATGAAGGTTCTTTAGAGTGTTTTTATGGGTCTGTAAAAATTTCAGAATTTTTGGACAAATATTTTTTAAGTTATATGGGAAATCGCAGGGTACCCCTTTTTTGAGAGTTAGCCTCAAATTTATGCCTATATCTCGGTCCAATCAAGTCGGATTTAGTTGATTTTGGTGTCATTCGACTCAGCTTGAATAGCCCTTTCGAAAGAGCTATCATTCAAAAAATCGAATTTTTCACCCCAAAAATGTGTTTTCTCCCCCCCCCCATGGGTGTTCGGTATTTAGGGACCTATATCTCGGTTCAAAGGTGTTTTCGTGAATAGAGAGTCTCGTCGAGACGAATCGAATAGTGTACTTATCGAAGGGGTTTTGAATGGGACACCGGCTAAAGTATATCCAAATTTCCGGTAAAACCATTTAATTTTAGCAGCCTTTTTCGTATTCCCATCTTTAATAATTACTAGGCCAGATCCGGTTTTGACATATTCGACCATTTCCTCTCTATCCGCGTAATTCTCAGAAATTTAAAAATTTTTGGATAATATAGAGAAGAATAATAAATATATATCCATCTAGAGTGGAGATCTGTATATACCTAATAAGAAATTTTCAGCAGACGTAGATCAGAAATGCCAATGGTGTCGGATATCGAAACTTTTTTTTCATTTGTGGTCCTAAAAAGCTAAATCCCAATTCCATCAAAATATTTAAATTTAATTCTTTTAACTTGCACATGACACGGATTTCGTTATCCGTTGTCGGAGACAAAAGTACTATAAGTGTCCGTATCCATAGAAAATTTTACAATTTTTCAATGAATTTAGAAGAAAATTTCAACGGAAATCAACGGATCATTTAAATCTACTTTAACCCGAGAGTTAAGAAGGTATATCAGTATATTTCATCGAATCCCTCGAGTTCCCTACAAATACATTGATGTCCCCTTGATCAATCCAAATCCTTCGATATTTCCCTTGATCTCACTTAATCCCAAACACCTTCCAGAAAATTAGTCTCAAAATTAGGGTACTTACATATTCCAAAAATTAATTAATTTTTCCCGGATAAGCCCGCACGTTTGAGTTTCGCAGTTGATTCCTATCTGTATATGCCTCAGTTGAGTTCAAATTAGTGTGCGGCAAAATCGCATTCATGGGATCCCATAACAGGATTATTTTCAAAATTATTCTTTATACCAATAGATAGAGGAGAGTGTTTTACATACTATAAGTAAAAATCAAAAGTTTAGATTAACTTTTATAAGACATAAAATTTAAAAGACGCTTAATCGAAAAATACCTTTTTCTCTTAAAAATGGCAAATTCTTGAAACTTCTATAAAAAATAGAGCACACTCTAATCTATCTAAAAAATATTTTATTTTGAATTTTTAGGTTGAACTTGGATTTTAAAAAAATTTTTGAAAATGCATGTATCCATTAAAAAGTACATACATCCGCATATGATTTTTGCTAGGAGGACTTATCATCACAGATACATGCCTCCATATTCCATGGTATCCTTCCAAGGTACGGAGGAATAATGCACTTAATCTCTGTTATCTCCCCAAAATCCCTCGATATCTTTGTTAATCCCCTATTACCCTCTCGGTGATGTGGGTGCCGGAATTTTCGTCTCTGGAACATTCGTCTCCAAGACTTTTCGGAACATTCGTCTCCAACATTTTCGGAACTTTCGTCTCCGGCGGAATATTCGTCACCAAGGAAATAAACGGAATATTCGTCTCCGAAATTTTCGTCTCCGCTAGGAATTTTCGTCTCCAGAGGAAAAATCTGGCAATCCCGGAGAATAGGGTTTCTTCGAAAAAAAATTTAAAAATAAGAAAAAGGACTTTTCCGGGTTCAAAAATATGCCTATTACGAATATGCGCTCAAATTTTGAAAAAGTTGTTATGTACGTGACTTGTATGTCTACGTACTAACAAAGAATAAACAAGATAAGACAGTATCTAACAACTGTGCTTTATCTACAATACGAAATATACAATAAGGGCGAACAATAGGAATATGGCAAGATGCCGAATATGTGGAGACAGAATAGAATAGAATAACACTGCGACAATAGACTAAGACCGCGACTGAATACTAGGAAGGCTTTTATACTAAGCCAATACCTAACACCTCCCTCTTTTAATGAGAATAACTTACACTTGAATAAAATAATACTCCGGAGGTCGAATTACGAATAATGTCTCCAAACAAACAAACAAAAAAAACATACAAAGGGGCAAAATACAATAATTACAAAGAAAGGGGCAATACGAAAAATATACAACAAAATATTATCACAACAAAATATATTATCTCAAAACTTCAAGCATCAATGCTAATACCGCTCATCTTCTTCAAAAAGGTATTGAATTGGCTCTTCTCTGTATTTCTTCTGTGTAGTATGCTCTACTACTAATCTTTTTGATGGCCGAATTGTTCTTTTAGGTCTTTCAGACCGAATTTCATTATCAGGTTTATTTTGAATTGTACTCTTTTTATTTTGAATTGGAATATTTTGAATATTTTTATTCCGAATATGTTGTGGAGTTCTCCACCAAAAATTTACTACTTGTTGATTTTCAAAATTTCTTATTTTTCTTAATTGGTTTGCGTGTCGGTGAATAATAGCTCTTAATTTATCCGAGCGAATCTTGAATACGACACCATTTTTACTAATTATCTTTCCAGGCAGCCATTCAATTTTTTTATTTTTGTTGTAGTTTCCGAATAGAATATTATCTCCCACTTCGAATACGTTTAATTTGGTTCCGTGATGCTTATCAAACCAGATTTTCATTTTATTTCGAATCTCTTCTCTTTGAATGTTAATTGAATTTATTGGTTTTTCTGGTTTGACTAATGATAATTGAATTCGTAATTTCCTATTTAAGAATACTTCTGCTGGTGATTTTCCGCCTAATGAATAATGTGGGGTGGCTCTATAATTCAATAATACTTCTTGTAGCCAATTACTCTTTCCCCAATTTTTATTCATCATTCTCTTAAAATAATCTACGAATCTCTCAGCTTGGCCATTAGACTGAGGATGATAGGGTGGGCTGAATATTTGGTGAATTCCTTTACTCGTACAATAATTTTTGAATTCGAATGACTGGAATGGGCTTCCGTTATCGGATACAATTACTTTAGGAATTCCGTAATGCGAGAATAACCATTCGAGGTTTTTTATTGAATCTTTCGCTGTCGTAGTTGTATTTCCGAATATTTCTGGCCATTTAGAATAAGCATCGACTATGATCATATATAATTTTCCATCCTTACAAGGACCAGCAAAATCAATATGAATTCTTTCCCAAGCTTTATTTGGTGCTGGCCATGGACTTAAATCTGTTTTAATTGGCATTTTTGATGCCTTTTGGCATGAATCACAATTTGCAGCGATCTGCTCAATATCGTTACTAATACCAGGCCAATAAATATATTCTCTGGCCAAATTTTTCATCCTAACAACTCCTGAATGAGTTGAATGTAATGACTCAAGAATTTTTCTTTGAAGTTTAGCAGGAATAACTGGCATATTCGATTGCCTTTTCACTTCCGTCCGAATATTTGTGGGAGATTACTGCTCCGACTCCATAATTGGAAGCATCCGCTGTAACAATAATTTCGAATTGCGGATCAAAATGCGTTAATAAGAGATCTGAACTCAGAATAGATTTAATTTGTTCGAATGCCTTTTCTTGTTCTTCCTCCCATTTCCAATTTGAATTCTTTCTAAGTAATTTGTCTAATGGGCCTCTGAATTGGTGCATTTGGTCTACGAATTTTGAATAATAATTTATCGTGCCCATGACTGACTTTAATTCTTTAATATTTTGAGGTCTTGGTAATTCCTGAATAATAGCCTTTTTCTTTGGGTCTGGCTTAATTCCTTCTGCGGAGACTATGTGACCTAAGAATTTTAATTCCGGCTTAAAGAAATTACATTTTTCCAATTGAATTTTTAATCCATATTTCTGGATTCTTCCGAATAATTGAATAAGAATTTTTTTATGTTCGGTTTCATTTTCTGATGCAATAATCAAATCGTCTAGATAAGCGAATACTCCTTTTAATCCACTAATTAATTCATCCATTATTTTCTGGAATATTGCTGGTGCTGACTTAACTCCGAATGGTAATCGTTGTACTTCGAATAACCCCTTATGGGTATTAATATTTGCTAATTTCTTTGAATCTGAATCTAATTCGACTTGCAAATATGCGTCACGCAAGTCTAATTGCGAGAATATTTTATTTCCATGCATTTCAGTCCAGATTTCTTGTGGAGTTGGCAATGGATATTTATTAAGCTCTAAGGCTTCATTTAATCCGGTCGAATAATCAATACAAACTCGAATTTTTCCATTTGCCTTTTTTACTGCCAGAATCGGAGCTGCCCAATCGGCGAATTCGATGGGTCTAATAGCACCCATTTTTAATAGTCGATTAATTTCTTCTTCGACCGAATCTTTAACTCCAATTGGCACTGGTCTTGCTCTAACGAATACTGGTTTAGCTCCTGGTTTTAAGTGAAGATGAGCTTTTGTTTTACTGCAATGCCCCAAGCCATCTTCGAATACTTGACTGAATTTTTCTTTTAGTTCTGCCTGAATTTCTTCTTGAATGTCCTTTTGAATTATATACAACTCTTTATTTTCACGGATGGTCGGAATTATCTCGTTTGGAATGGAATTTATTGAATTATTTGAATGCTTGTCGAATAGAGTTGTCACTATTGGATAACAGAATTTTTTCTCGAATGTGATTATCCAAGGTAATCCGAATAAATTCATTTTCTCTTTCGTTACATATACTAATAATATTTCCTCAAGTCCGTTCAGGATAATAGAGCAAAAGAATCTTCCAAGAATTCTGAATTCATCACCTGTATAACTTTTACCGTTGAAGTTTACCTTTGTCAAGAATGGACTACCGACTTTTTTCCAAGTCTCCTCATTAATGCAACTAATTTGTGCCCCAGAATCAAGAATGAATTCAACTTTTTGCCCATTTAACAAAACCTCTTTTTTAATCCATTCGAATTTTTGCTCTGTAGAGACTGACAATATTTCTGCCGAATAACTTTTGACTTCCGAATCTTTTTGAACTTCTGTTGCGCTACACCATTCACGAATATAATTGAATAATTTTTTCATTATTGAACAATATTTACGAATAGGTTCGAATTAAATAGCTGTGACCGCGCCACTGTTATGTACGTGACTTGTATGTCTACGTACTAACAAAGAATAAACAAGATAAGACAGTATCTAACAACTGTGCTTTATCTACAATACGAAATATACAATAAGGGCGAACAATAGGAATATGGCAAGATGCCGAATATGTGGAGACAGAATAGAATAGAATAACACTGCGACAATAGACTAAGACCGCGACTGAATACTAGGAAGGCTTTTATACTAAGCCAATACCTAACAAAAGTCGAATCCCGAACCCGAATCCGGATATTTGACCCCGGACATTGTACAAAATGGTCAGTCTTTCAAAATAATATAGAACTCATCGAGCTGCATCGAATGACACCAAAATTAATGAAATGCGACGTGATTGGACCGAGATACAGACGACTGAATATTGAAAAACCATAGGGTCGTAATTTTGGAGCAAAAAAAGTTCATACAAATTATAGCTCATTCGAATGAGCTCGTCGAGCTGAGTCGAATAACACCAAAATCACAGTGATTGATCAAGTTTTGACAAAGTCTCCGGGATTGCCAGATTTTTTCTCTGGAGACGAAAATTCCTAGCGGAGACGAAAATCTCGGAGACGAATATTCCGTTTATTTCCTTGGTGACGAATATTCCGCTGGAGACGAAAGTTCCGAAAAGTCTTGGAGACGAATGTTCCAGAGACGAAAATTCCGTACACCGGTGATGTATAATGTGACTCAACTGAGGTAAATACAAAATTAGAAAGAGGAAAAATAAAAATTAAATAAAAATTAAAAAATGTAAATTAGATTGTTAAAAAACAAAATTAAAAAATGGAAAAATATAGGGGGAAATAGATTGGTATCATAAGAAGCGAGTTCGTGGTAAGCAAGAAGAAAAATACCAGACGCTCTTATGATACGAAAAAACCTCTCGGTAGGGGTTAAATGACCTGGTTAAATGACCAACTTCTTATGATACCGTTTTAACAACTTGCTCTTATGATACGGGCCCTGCTAGTTGTTGCTAGGCGCTTTCGCTCACTATATGCAGGAGCTCTACCTCTGAGCTACCGGGGCATCGTCTAATGCTTTCTCTTTTTCCTTTTTAGATCGTTTAACTCCCGCCTAAGCGTTTTAAATGCTGCTGGGTGAATCATCCTTACAATAAATATTTGTTCCAAAATTATAACCGCACCTTTTTATAGGGTTTTAAGTGTCGAAAAAATCTACAAAAATTTTACAAATGCAAAAGAAATGAAGTTGGGGCGGTATTCTAAAAACGAGTTCCATTAAATAGGAGGGGTGTGCTACAATGGAGTCTTTTATATCACCCTAATATATACGCAAGTAAAATAATAAACTGTAGATTTTTTATGCTCCTAGAGTCCCCAATTTCAAATAACAGATAAAAGATTTTTTGAAAATTTTCCTAGGTGTCTTTATGACAGTTATATATTGAATTATTCTTTTTTTTTTTTCTTTATCGAGCACAAATAAATAAGTGTGAAACAATAAAATAAAACTCCTGGATCCACAGGGATCACTTATGGAGAGCTAACGTATAAAAAAAAAACAAATACAATATGACGGTTTTTAAAAAAATGTTAAGTTAAAAAAAAAATATAATGGACTCCACAGAAAAATAAAATGTATGAAATTAAATGTTAAAAAAATATATAGGTATATTTGGGTATATAAAAAATATTTGTTTAAAAATAATTTTAAATGTTAAGTAAATTTATTTAGGTAAGAAAGTGAACATTTTGGTTAGGATTTTATAGTTAATACACTCCATTAATTCATACTCATAAACTATAATTTTCTGTCGTTAATATATTGTCTAAAAATTTTTTAAATTGCGGTATAGTATTGATTTTCTCAATTTCTTTTTTTGGAAGTTTATTCCACCTATCTATGACTCTATGTGAAAAGAAATGATTATTTTTGGCTTGCTTTTTAAACAGCTGATATTTATGTAAGCGCGGATTAATTCTATTAGGTTTTGAAAATATTTTTTCTGGATTTATTTTATAGAAACCCATGATTATTTTGTAGGTTGTCATAAGATCTGTTTTTATTCGACGGAGATTGGAGGGAAGGAGGTTGCATCTTTTTAGTCTTTCGTTATATTCTATTTTCTGATATTTGTATTTATATCTTAAAATTCTCCTTGTAAAGTTTTTTTGTGGTCTTTCTAATTGTTTATTGAGATATTCTAATTTGGGGCTAAAATTTTCGGTGGAATACTCCATAATTGGTCTTACGTATGTTTTGAATGCCTTTACATATGTTTCTATTGGTAATGTTTTAGGTAATATTCTTAGGATATTGTTTATTCTTATAAATGAGGATTTAGTAATTTTTGATATATGATGATCGAACTTTAGCTTGTTATCTATGTATATACCTAGGTCTCTTATGTTATTAACCTCTTCGATTTTTTTACCATTTACCTCATAATTAAACCTAATTTTATTGTATATTTTTAAAACCTTTACTTTAGTGATAGAGAATTTAAGTTGATTCATTTCTGCCCATTTACACGCATTGTCTATAGCCCCCTGTAACTCTATACAGTCCTTTTCCGTCTTAATTTCTGAATAAATCTTAAAATCGTCCGCATAAAGTTTTACTTTAACATTTTGTGGAATGTATTTTGGAAGGTCATTTATATAAATTAAGAAAAGTAATGGACCTAACACTGTCCCTTGTGGGACTCCTGTTTTTGGGATAAATGGTTCGGAGAAATGTTCTCCTATTTTTACACTATGTGATCGATTTGAGAGAAAATTTGCTACCCATTGAATTATTGACCTATCTATTTTTAATTCTTGCAATTTTCTAATAAGTATTTCGTGGTTTACTTTATCAAAGGCTTTCTCAAAGTCAAAATATATTACATCTGTACCTATTTTCCTGTCAAGTGAACTATACCAGTCTTGCATCGATGATAAGATTTGAAGTGTACAAGAGCTTTTCGGTAAAAATCCAAATTGCTCTTCTGCGATTAATTTTTGTTTGTTAAGGTGTTCTAAGATATTATTTGCTATAATACGCTCAAAAACTCTACAAGTCGGGGATGTTAAAGCAATTGGTCTGTAATTTTTTGGGTCGTTTACCGAACCCTTCTTTTTAAATATCGGTAGAATGTGGGCTGTTTTCCATAATTCAGGGACTATTCCTGTTTTGAATGTATTTTTATATAAAATTGAGAGAGGAAGAGCTAAGGGGGTAGCACATTTTTTTAGAAAATATTGGTTGATATTCTCAGGACTATGGGATAACTTATTTGGGAGCTTTTTTAGTAGCTTTTCTATTATATATGGTTCAAAAGTGATCTCTTCATGACATTCGTCCTCAGCTACGAGGCTTACTTGAATATTGTTTTTACCTCCACTAACTATTTCTTCAAAAATATTTCTAAATTTATTTGCTTTGTCTGTGTCGGATATTATGGGGTCGCCTTCCTCAGATTCCTTAAGTATAGGTATACCAGAGAAGTTAAATCGATTTCTTTTCATTAATTTATGTATTTCCCCTATGTGTCCAGATCCTATTTTTTTTGATAGATAGTTGTTTTTATATTTTCCTATTTGTAATTTACATTTAATTTCAAAACTTTTATAATTATCTTTACTAATTTCCCCTAATTTTAGCTTTTTCCATGCATCAGCTTTTTGTTTGATTATTTCTCTAATCTCTTTAGGATATTTCATGGGTGTTTTCTCACCAAATTTTTTAATTGGGATGAATTTTTGAATTACTTGGGTTATTATTGAATTCAGTATTTCGGCCATTTCTGAGGGGTTTTTTTTATTAAGTATATTGTTCCAGTTATATTGAGCTAGGTACCAATTGATTATTTTATATTTCCCTTTCTTAAATAATAATACATTTCTTTTCTTTTTAGATGTTATTTTTTCGAATGGAAAAATTAATTCAAATACTATCGGTTTGTGGTCACTCAAAACCAAATCATCTATAATTTCGTATTTTTCTATTAATTGCTTATTTTGTAGGATAAGGTCTAGTGTATGGGAAGTATTATACATGGTTGCCTCTTTTATTATCTGATTTAAATTTAGCTTATTCATGGTATTATAGAAATATAAGTTTTGATTATCTTTCGGAAGTGTAAAATCCTGCCAATTTATTTTTGGAAGGTTTAAATCCCCTAATATAATATTTGAGAGATCATTTTTATATTTTTTCTTTATTAATCCCCAAAATTTTTTATCATCAACTAATTTTGTATTTGGCGGCCTATATATTAAATGGAATCTAATTCTTTTAAATTCTGAGTATATATCAAGGGTAAGGAGTTCATAATTGTATTCGGATATTGAAAGAGTTGGAATATTAATAATTTTTATATCCTTTTTATAAATTACGCCTACGCCGCCGCCTCTTCTTTTTAACCTATCTACTCTCATAAAGTCAAAGCTATCAGAAATGAGAAGGGATTCGTTCGATATATGATCAGTTAGCCATGTCTCACATAAAAAAGCTACTTGAATATTATTTTTTATTAAATAACTTTCTAACTCAAATAATTTATTTGCGGCCTTTTCTGAATTAATGGAGCGTATATTTAAGAGTAAGCAATTTAATTTTTTATTTTTTTCCTTATTTTTCTCGTTGATTATCTGTGAGGTCCCTATATCCTAATCCATGTTCACTGACTTTTTATAATGAATTTTAAGATTACGATAGCAGGCTGTACCATTTCCGTGTTTTTCATTAATTTCCTTGACTTGTTTTTTGAGGTAATTTTGTAGTTGCAGCTCTGGAGGAGTTAAGTCCCTTCTCGCGAAGGGGCTATGTCCACCCAGTATTGGTTGATGTAATAATCTATATTGATTAATAAATGATTGTGCAGCTGAAGGTGTAGTAAATTTAACTTTAATGATGCGGTGATAATTGTTGTGCTTCTTGATTCCGTGTCTTTTTACCTCAAAAGTTTTAGCTTCCTTAAAATTTTTGTTATTGATCACTATTTGAACGTTTCTTTCTATATTTTTTATATCTTCTTGTTCAGTTTCCATTTCTGGAAATCTTTCTATGACAGCATAATAACTCTTCTTATTATAAAGTTCCTTTAAATTTTCATCGAATTTTGGTTGTTGCAGTTGTTCGATTATTGTTGCTGCTTGAAGAATTTTTGGAGGCATTAGATTAGGTGGGCACCCCCAGCGAGAGGTCGATTGTTTTGGTTCGGAAAGAAACTGGTTGTTGTTGTTTATTTGACTTGATTGTTGAAATTGCTCAAATAGTGTTTTAATAGTTGTTTCGATTATTGGTTTCAGGAGTTGTACAACATTTAAGGAGATTTGTTCAATTTGTTCAGTTGATAATATTGGAATTTTATCACTTTCACTATCCCCACTAATCGATGTGCAGGGTCTTTTCGCGTTTCCCATGAAGATTATTATATTTGAAAATATTTATAGGAATGAAAATATTTATAGGAATGAAAATATTTATATCTCGTTTGGAATGGAATTTATTGAATTATTTGAATGCTTGTCGAATAGAGTTGTCACTATTGGATAACAGAATTTTTTCTCGAATGTGATTATCCAAGGTAATCCGAATAAATTCATTTTCTCTTTCGTTACATATACTAATAATATTTCCTCAAGTCCGTTCAGGATAATAGAGCAAAAGAATCTTCCAAGAATTCTGAATTCATCACCTGTATAACTTTTACCGTTGAAGTTTACCTTTGTCAAGAATGGACTACCGACTTTTTTCCAAGTCTCCTCATTAATGCAACTAATTTGTGCCCCAGAATCAAGAATGAATTCAACTTTTTGCCCATTTAACAAAACCTCTTTTTTAATCCATTCGAATTTTTGCTCTGTAGAGACTGACAATATTTCTGCCGAATAACTTTTGACTTCCGAATCTTTTTGAACTTCTGTTGCGCTACACCATTCACGAATATAATTGAATAATTTTTTCATTATTGAACAATATTTACGAATAGGTTCGAATTAAATAGCTGTGACCGCGCCACTGTTATGTACGTGACTTGTATGTCTACGTACTAACAAAGAATAAACAAGATAAGACAGTATCTAACAACTGTGCTTTATCTACAATACGAAATATACAATAAGGGCGAACAATAGGAATATGGCAAGATGCCGAATATGTGGAGACAGAATAGAATAGAATAACACTGCGACAATAGACTAAGACCGCGACTGAATACTAGGAAGGCTTTTATACTAAGCCAATACCTAACAAAAGTCGAATCCCGAACCCGAATCCGGATATTTGACCCCGGACATTGTACAAAATGGTCAGTCTTTCAAAATAATATAGAACTCATCGAGCTGCATCGAATGACACCAAAATTAATGAAATGCGACGTGATTGGACCGAGATACAGACGACTGAATATTGAAAAACCATAGGGTCGTAATTTTGGAGCAAAAAAAGTTCATACAAATTATAGCTCATTCGAATGAGCTCGTCGAGCTGAGTCGAATAACACCAAAATCACAGTGATTGATCAAGTTTTGACAAAGTCTCCGGGATTGCCAGATTTTTTCTCTGGAGACGAAAATTCCTAGCGGAGACGAAAATCTCGGAGACGAATATTCCGTTTATTTCCTTGGTGACGAATATTCCGCTGGAGACGAAAGTTCCGAAAAGTCTTGGAGACGAATGTTCCAGAGACGAAAATTCCGTACACCGGTGATGTATAATGTGACTCAACTGAGGTAAATACAAAATTAGAAAGAGGAAAAATAAAAATTAAATAAAAATTAAAAAATGTAAATTAGATTGTTAAAAAACAAAATTAAAAAATGGAAAAATATAGGGGGAAATAGATTGGTATCATAAGAAGCGAGTTCGTGGTAAGCAAGAAGAAAAATACCAGACGCTCTTATGATACGAAAAAACCTCTCGGTAGGGGTTAAATGACCTGGTTAAATGACCAACTTCTTATGATACCGTTTTAACAACTTGCTCTTATGATACGGGCCCTGCTAGTTGTTGCTAGGCGCTTTCGCTCACTATATGCAGGAGCTCTACCTCTGAGCTACCGGGGCATCGTCTAATGCTTTCTCTTTTTCCTTTTTAGATCGTTTAACTCCCGCCTAAGCGTTTTAAATGCTGCTGGGTGAATCATCCTTACAATAAATATTTGTTCCAAAATTATAACCGCACCTTTTTATAGGGTTTTAAGTGTCGAAAAAATCTACAAAAATTTTACAAATACAAAAGAAATGAAGTTGGGGCGGTATTCTAAAAACGAGTTCCATTAAATAGGAGGGGTGTGCTACAATGGAGTCTTTTATATCACCCTAATATATACGCAAGTAAAATAATAAACTGTAGATTTTTTATGCTCCTAGAGTCCCCAATTTCAAATAACAGATAAAAGATTTTTTGAAAATTTTCCTAGGTGTCTTTATGACAGTTATATATTGAATTATTCATTTCTTTATTCAATCCTCCACTTAACCCCAAAAAAATCTTTTCCTCACTCCAAACAAAAATATTATTACATTTAAAATAGTAAATAAATCCAAAATTTAATGTGATTAATATACACACATTTTTTAATTAATTACTATAATTTGCACACACAGTCACTTTGTACAATTTATGACTATTTTTTTATTTTTTTTAATTTTTTATTCGATTATTTAAAAATCACATTTTATTTAAATTCTCTTCATTTTTACTTCAATTTTGAATATTTAGGTCCAACAGGCGTTTCAGAAATAGTATGCATTCTACATATTACTTCCCTCACCATTTATCGTTCCCTCTAAAATACCCGGAGGTAAAGATAAACGATTTCTATTAGAATTATTGTTGTTGTTGTTGTTGTCAGCCACAGCTAATAAAAGACGACGATAAAGACCTTCAAGTCCTGTTGATTTATTAGAAAAAACCATTCGAATATCGGTATGTAGACGAATACAACCCGTTTCGTTTGAGGCTAATCTTAATATTTTTTTAAATTTTAAGTATAAATAAAAATTTTTCAAAACTAATAGGAGTACCTAGGTTAAGAGGATCCACGTTCAAAGAAAAATTAACAGGTTTTTGAAATAGTATTCGATGTTTTGGAAAATGACATCCTTTAGGAAGGGAAGAGCGAGGTTGGGAAATCGGAAATGGCTGAAATCAGATTTATGGTAGACAAGAGAGGTGGTTTTCTAAAATCGAGGTTGCGGGTGAGCCCTTGAAATTTGCTACGAGACAATTTTCTAATAATCTACCAAAAATTCTTCTTTGAGAAATCTTTTCAAATTTTTGAGGGGCGTTTGGGTGATTTTTTTGACCTAAAAATTAATGCTATCTTGTAGCAAATTTCAAGCCTTTCAAATAAGCCCAAAATAAAATTTTTATTTCACCTGTAAGGGGTCCAAAATATTTTTTAAAGAATTTCCCCAATTTTATTAATTTAACTTTTGAACTTTTTTTTAAATTGGTAAATGTCAGGTTGGTGTCCTACATGTCCGCAAAGAGAATGCGCATTTTTCCCTCCTTTCCTTGCATTTTTTTCTGCAAGGAGTGGTGCCCATTTTTCCTTTGTGTATGGTAGCTTTTTGTCATGTATGGTAGCTTTTTTGTCAATAAAAATTAATTACTAATAGAGTACAAATAAATATTTTATTTTATAAATGATCAGAGATGGAAAATTTGGGACAACATTCTCAAATAGATTTTCAAAATATCTGGGGGAATCTTAATCCATTTGAAATCTTAATCTGTTCCGGAATGCTTCAATCTGCTGTGTATTTGCACCGTTGACTGGATTCATAAGAATTGTTGACGATTTACTGTTTGGTGTTGATATCTTAACTGATCTAAACCTAAAGTGAATTAATTCTGTTTGTAAATCAATCTAACATTATTAGTTATAATAATTTTATTTATTAGTATTAAATTAAGTACTCTATTAGTAATTAATTTTTATTATTTTCCCTCTTTCCTTCGACATGCCAAAAAGCTAAAAGAAAAAAAAACCAAAAAACCAAAAAAACACAAAGGAAAAATGGGCGCCACTCCTTGCAGAAAAAAAATGCAAGAAAAGGAAGGAAAAATGCGCATTCTCTTTGCGGACATGTAGGACACCAACCGGACATTTACCTTTAAATTTTATTCTACCTCCTGCTTATTTAATACATACATATATTTAATCGCGAAATTTATTGCAAAAACCGAATTTATAAAAACTAATTAATTTAATTTCAGAACTACTTAAAAGTTATTAAAAAATTTTCGGTAATATTGAAGTGTACAGACCCCCTTTTTTCCTCCCCAATTTTCCCCATATATTTTCACAAAATAGTCAGACTTTTCCTTTCTTCCCTCTAATTTGCCTTTCTAATTTTTGCCTACAATCAAACAAAAAGTATTATTTAATTTTATACAAATGCAAGTACATGCAACAAGTAAAAGGAGGATTAATTTTTGGTATTTAACAAATATGAGTCTTGTGAAGACTCATTTTCGTTTGATTGTAGGCAAAGATTAGAAAGGCAAATTGGATGAAAGAAAAAGTCTGACCATTTTGTAAAAATATATGGGGAAAATTGGGGAAGAAAAAAGGGGGTCTGTACGCTTCGAAATTATCAAAATTTTTTCTGATAATTATTTAAATATTTTATTTATTTAACAACAAAAATGGATAATAATCCACCTCCAACTGTAATGATACCGCTTATCCATGTTTTTACGCCTAAATTTGGGCCAAATCCCGTTGAGATGGATTGGTAATACTTTTTATTTTTATTATAAATTTGTCAAGACCAACCGGGTAAATGTCCAGCTCGCTGTCCACATGTCCGCAAAAGGCATTTCTGCGAAAAGCATTTTTCTGCATTTTTCTCCTTTCCCTCCCTTGATTAGTGACAGATTCGATGATGGGTCTGTTTATCATTAATTATGGAGAAGGTCCTGGATTTTGGGATAACTACACTAACTCGGATATCGTTCCTAACCTCCAAATCGGGAATATTAAAGGATTTATAGGGATTAAGGAGGATATCAGTGGAAATGACAAGACAAAATCTTGAAAAATGGACACTTTTCGACATGAAACTCGATGTGAAGATTATTTTAAATTCCTTTAAAATTTAATTACCGTTTAATTTCTAGAACAAATTAAAAAATTGATTTTCGAAATTGAAAATAAAAGCTCTCTTTTTCCTAATTAATCTTTCATAATAAATAATCATTTTTCATAATAATTAATTTTTCATAATAAAAACCATCACCCATCATCTAGCAGGGGTGTGCCAGTTTCGCGTTCCGCGTTTCGCCTTTCGCGGATTTTCGCGCTTTTTGGACTTTCGCCTTTCGCGTGTCGCTTTTTTGAAATTACTTTCACATTTCGCGTTCCGCGTTTCGCTTTTTGCGCGAAACGCGAAAGTTTTATACACCCCTAAAGATGGTTAAGTTGGAGAAAAAAAAGGCCCAAATAAATTGAAAACCTCCAAAATTGTCAAAATTTTCGCCTGTGGCGCTGAAAACGGAAGAAATCTGGCTTCTTGGTCTTACAAGATTTCCTTAATTTTCGCCTGCGGCGCTTAGAAAAAGATTTTTGGCTTAAAGATCTTCCAAAATTCTCAAAATTTCTGCCTGCGACGCAAAAAAGGAAGATTTTTAGCATACGGATCTTCAAAAATTCTCCTAAAAAGGAACAAGTCTGGCTCCTTGGCCTTCCAAAAATTCTCAAAATTTTCGCCTGCGGCGCTAAAAAAGGAATAACCCTGCCATAAGTTTATTCCCAATATTACCCCAGATCCTCGATATGCTACGAATCCACCATCACTTAAATCCTCCATATCCTTCTGAATTTACCCAAATACTCCGGTGTCCCTCTTAATCCACCCAAATCCCAAAACGAAAATCCACCAAAATTTCACTTCTATTCTAACGAAATGTTTTGGAAGCAAGGTACAGACTTAAGAATATCCTAAAATATAGGATATAAATAAAGGATGGAACCTGGCTTATGTCTGATATCGGTAATTTTGAACTTCGTACCCCCCTCTCTTTTTTCTGTCTCAAAGTGTTAGAAATGGTCAGTCTGAACAAGAATTGTAGAACACATCAAGCCGAGTCGAATGACACCAAAATCGACAAAATCCGACTTGATTGGACCGAGATACAGACCCCTGAAAATTGAAAAACCACAGGGGCGAAAAACCATATGGTCGAGTGTTTGTACAAGTGATAGCTCATTCGAAAGAGCTCGGCGAGCTGAGTCGGATGACACCAAAATCAACGTGATTGGACATGATTTGACAAAGTTATGACATTATTTCGACCTACCGGAGTCGGCGACTTTATGTCATAACTTTGTCAAAACTGTCCGATTACGTTGATTTTGCTGTCATTCAACTCAGCTCGACGAGTTTTTTCGAATGAGCTATCATTTGCATAAACTTTTTTGTTCCAAGAAATCACCCCTGTGGGTTTTCAATTTTCAGGGGTCTGTATCTCGGTCCAATCCCGTCGGATTTTGTTGATTTTGGTGTCAATCGACTCGGCCTGATGTGTCCTACAATTCTTGTTCAGACTGACCATTTTTAACACTTTGAGACTGAAAAAAGTGAGGGGGGGGGGGGGTACGAAGTTCAAAATTACCCTGATATCCCTTCAAATCTCTTGATATCCCGGATGCCCATCGAAATCCTAATGGGGATTGTAAGAGTAGTTGAGGCTGTGATTTGCAACAAAGCACTGAGTTGACAGATATTTGGAGATTTTTCATCATACCGGAAAAATTTTAAGAATTTCGCGTTTCGCGTTTCGCCTTTCGCGGATTTTCGCGTTTTTTGAACTTTCACATTTCGCGTTTCGCGTGTCGCTTTTTTAAATTTACTTTCACATTTCGCGTTTCGCGTTTCACTTTTTAAATTTAATTTCGCCTTTCGCGTTTCGCGTTCCGCTTTTTAAAATCCGTTTCGGCACACCCCTGTCATCTAGCCTGTCACTAATCAAGAGAGGGAAAGGAGAAAAATGCAGAAAAATGCTTTTCGCAGAAATGCCTTTTACGGACATGTGGACAGCGAGCTGGACATTTACCGACCAACCGTAAATGTCGGGAAATTTTTGTCCTTGCGTTATTCTCGCCTTAAAATATTTTTAAGAACAAACCTAACCCTATATGTAGGCTTGTTTTTCAACGGAGTCTTGCAAAGATGTGGTCTCAGAATTTTGTTTTTGGTTCTATAACTTTTTTTTGGTTCTATAACGAACTTTGCGGACTCGAATTCTGCGGACCCGAACTTTGCGGACCAGAAATTTGCCGACTGAAAATTGACTCTATTGGAAATTTTAGAAATTTAAGCCTACGGCGTTAAGTGGGATGAATTCTGGCTTTTTACATCTGTGAAATGGTTTTACACCTGTGAATGATTTCTTTAAAGAATTTTTTCGCTCGTTGAAATTATCAAATGATCTTGTCACAAAAAACTGATAAAAACATTTTATTTTAAAATTCGGAAAAAAATCTTGAATCCGGCATGGGACCATGATAAGCTCTGCCGGAGTCATCGAAAAATAAAATTTTCAAATTTTTCGGTCCTATAAATTTTGGTCCGCAAAAAACAGGTCTGCAAATTCGAGTCCGCAACTTTCGGGTCCGCAACCTTCGTTCCGCAAATTTCGGGTCCGCAAAATTCTGGTCCGCAAAGTTTGCGCCACGCCCTATTTTATGCACCGCATTGTAAACAAAAAAAGTTATGGCTCAAGAATCTATCCCTAGACTATATCTTGCGGGATTCTTTTGTACTTTGGTTATTTTTAGCCTAAACCCTTAGGTTGTTGTCAGATTTTTTAAAAGCTAATCCCTTTAATCCTCCCAAAAATTTTTTATTTACCAACCTTTAATTTCTTATATTTATAGTCCACACTGTAATTCACATATTGTCACAAAAACAATTAAAAAGTCTGGAATGCTGACTTGGACGTTTGAAAATTTTATTAAAAATTTAAAATCATATTTTCAGTATTATGGGGGTTTGTTTTCTTATTGGGTGTTTTGCAATTTGCTGTATGCCTTTCTGTATTGATTCTTGTTTGGACGTTATACATTTATGTAATTAAAATCAAATAATTTTTACTTTCATTAAAACATTTTTTGTTTCTTTTCAGGTCCTGCTTGCAATAAATATTTGGGAAGATTTTTTCGAATTCGAAAATAAAATTTTTTGGAAGAATAACTACTTGATAAATAAATTTTAAAAAGTCATAAAAACATTAATTTGATTAAACAAGTATGTCATACATCATTTACTTTTGAAAGAATTTCAATTTTAATAAATTCCCTAAAAATTGTGTACTTATTTCCTTCGGTGTCACTTTAAAAATTTAAAATCATATTTTCAGTATTATGGGGGTTGTATATTAATCTCGCCGAGATTAATATACAAATATTATACCATTTGAAAGAGCTCGTCGAGTTGAGTCGAATGCCACCAGTTTTAGCCCGAGGAAAAATTTTTGGACCGAGATATAGGTCCCTGAAATTTGAAAAACCAAAATTTGGAAAACCATATGGGGGAGTAAGCTATATTTTGGAGTCAAAAATTCCAATATGCGAATAATAACTCATTCGAAAGAGCTCTTCGAACTGAGTCGAATGACACCAAAATCAACGAAATCCGACTTCATATGGCTGAGTTACAGACCCTCGAAATTTAAAAATTTTGGGGGCAGGAATTTCAAATATGCGAATTATAACTCATTCGAAAGGGCTCGAAAGCTGAGTCGAATAACAGCAAAATCAGCTTGATTGAATGATTCTGAACAAAGTTATCAGTAGTAACCCCCCCCCCCCAAATGTCCCACTTTCGAAGTGGGACATTTAGGAGGTGTCCGGAAAATTGGGCTCCAAGATTTTTCGGAAAATTGGGCTCCAAGACTTTTCGGAAAATTGGGCTCCAAGATTTTTCGGAAAATTGGGCTCCAACTTTTCGGAAAATTGGGCTCCAGCGGAAATTTGGGCTCTAAATGAAAAAAACGGAAAATTGGGCTCCAATTTTTTAGGCGCGGGGAATTGTGGGCGTCGAAGTGAATTTTTGGATTTATTCGAAAAATATCGCAAAATTCTCTGGAATAACTATTTTTGTGCTGATACTTAGTGGGCAGGTCAGCATTTCAAAGCTGAAAATCAGTAAAAGGAATAGGTTTATGTTATTGTTGTAGACACAGCGACCGTTGACTCCCGCGAGGCGCGTGTCGCAAAATCCCGCGCGAAGCGCGGGATTTTGCACAAGCGCCTCGCCGACGCCCATAGGTTTACGTTGTTTGATTTTGTGCCATTTTTCGAATAAATCCAAAAATTCACTTCGACGCCCAAAATTTCCCGCGCCTAAAAAATTGGAGCCCAATTTTCCGTTTTTTTCATTTAGAGCCCAAATTTCCGCTGGAGCCCAATTTTCCGAAAAGTTGGAGCCCAATTTTCCGAAAAATCTTGGAGCCCAATTTTCCAGAGCCCAATTTTCCGGCACTCCATTTAGGACGGGGTATTTCCCCTTACACCCACCTGCCCCAGTTAAGAAGTACCAACATGTCCCAGTTTGTGCGAGCGCAGAAACACAAAGGTTACTACCAGTCGAGGAAACGTTTGTATTAGCTGGGGCATTACTGTTTGGCAATCTGGGCTCTGATGAAGATGAGCGACGAGGGCCGCCATAAACTGAAGGAAAAGGATTTAAAAAAATAATAAAAATATATATACCGTCTTCAGCAAAAGCTGGACGTATAGAATCACGCAACCGTACAGCTCCAGCTCGCATATGAGATTTTGTACCCTCGTCTGAGCTTGCCATAATTAGGTTGTAAAAGTAATTGAAGGTTCTGAAATTGAAAGAAAACATATAGAATTAGTATGTTTGTCTTAAATTTAAAAAAATAATGAAAACAAGAAGACGTTAAAATTTTTTTACCAACAACGGGGAACGTTGTTCCGACGGTTTGCGCCGATTTACCTGTGCGCCTTTTTGCCCTTGCGCCTTTTCGGTTGCGCCTTTATGGGCTGTACCCGAAAAAACATAAATTAAAAAAATGTGGGACACGACAAAATGGGCGCGGCCATAACGGCGAAAAGCCATAACTTGCTTCAAGATTTCCGAATCTTAACAAATTTAGTATTAAACGACTCCAATCATCGATCTAAGATTAACAAAATTTCAAACAAAATTCCAAAACAAATTGCATTTAACAAAATTCCAAAATTGATAAGGGCCAGAAATTTTCCAGCTAGTTATGACCGCGCGCCGTTTTGGGCTGTACCCAAGAAATGCCAATTAAGAACCAATTTTTATCCTTCTTTATAAAATCTGATTTAGAAAATTAATACATAATATTTTTCAGGGTTTTTAAGTATTGTATCATTATTATTAATTAACTAGCTCTGGGTTACGTATGCGATGGCGGTTGGTTACAGCACTCTGGCGGTAAAATTTTGGGGTGCCCGTTGGAAAGCCTAACGGCTTTGGGGCGCGCTTCGCGCGCTGCTAGAATATTTATTAGTTCGGATGGGAATTGCTTTGGGTTCGAATTTTGCTTTGCCCGTTGGAAAGCCTAACGGCTTTGGGGCGCGCTTCGCGCGCTGCTAGAAACGGTATATTTTGCCCTGCCTTTTCATCGCTTCGGGCCTCCAGCCCTCGCCGATAAAGTTTAGCCCTGCCTTTTCATTGCTTCGGGCCTTCGGCCCTCGCCGGCAAAGTTTAGCCCTGCCTTTTCATTGCTTCGGCCTTCGGCCCTCGCGATCCATTTTGGGATGGATCTTAAGCTCGGGCCTTCGGCCCTCGCGACCCATTATGGGATGGATCTTAAGCTCGGGCCTTCGGCCCTCGCGACCCATTTTGGGATGGATATTAAGCTCGGGCCTTCGGCCCTCGCGACCCATTTTGGGATGGATCTTAAGCTCGGGCCTTCGGCCCTCGCGATCCATTTTGGGATGGAACTTAAGCTCGGGCCTTCGGCCCTCGCGACCCATTTTGGGATGGATATTAAGCTCGGGCCTTCGGCCCTCGCGACACATTTTGGGATGGATCTTAAGCTCAGGCCTTCGGCCCTCGCACGGCGGGCCTCCGGCCTCGCGACACATTTTGGGATGGATCTTAAGCTCGGGCCTTCGGCCCTCGCGACACATTTTGGGATGGATCACATTTTGGGATGGATCTCGCACGGCGGGCCTCCGGCCCGCCGTGCGAGGGCCTTCGGCCCCCAATCCCCCACACTTGAAATTTCGACCTTTTGTAACTTTGGACAAAATGGTCAGAAAATTCCAGAAAATATTTTCATGTTCAGCTCGATAAGGGCTTTCGATTGATATAACATTTGGCCCATCTATACCCATTTTTGGGAAAAAATTTTTTTGCCGAAAAATCAGCCCGAAAAATTCCCGTAATTTTTCAAAAAATCATAACTCCCCAAAAAGTGACACTTTCGAAACGTTTTAAAAGCCTAATATATAGAAAAAATTCTGCTCTATTTTATAAAAATATTTATAACACACCTCAGCCTCGATATACCCCAAAAAATTTCAAAAAACCGAAATGGCGGCGAATAGCATACTCTGGCAGTTTAATTTTGCTTTGGGTTTGAATTTTGCTCTGCCCGTTGGAAAGCCTAACGGCTTTGGGGCGCGCTTCGCGCGCTGCTAGAACATTAAGATTTGCCCTGCCTTTTCATTGCTTCGGGCCTTCGGCCCTCGCCGGTAAAGTTTTGCCCTGCCTTTTCATTGCTTCGGGCCTTCGGCCCTCGCCGGAAAAGTTTTGCCCTGCCTTTTCATTGCTCCGGGCCTTCGGCCCTCGCGATCCATTTATGGATGGATCTTAAGCTCGGGCCTTCGGCCCTCGCGATCCATTTATGGATGGATCTTAAGCTCGGGCCTTCGGCCCTCGCGACCCAATTTGGGATGGATCTTAAGCTCGGGCCTTCGGCCCTCGCGATCCATTTATGGATGGAACGTAAGCTCGGGCCTTCGGCCCTCGCGACCCATTTTGGGATGGATCTTAAGCTCGGGCCTTCGGCCCTCGCGATCCATTTATGGATGGATCGTAAGCTCGGGCCTTCGGCCCTCGCTATTCGATTTGGGATGGATCTTAAGCTCGGGCCTTCGGCCCTCGCGACCCATTTTGGGATGGATCTTAAGCTCGGGCCTTCGGCCCTCGCGATCCATTTATGGATGGATCGTAAGCTCGGGCATTCGGCCCTCGCGATTCGATTTGGGATGGATCTTAAGCTCGGGCCTTCGGCCCTCGCACGGCGGGCCTCCGCCCGCCGTTTGGGGGCCTTCGGCCCCCAAACCCCCTTACCTGAAATGTCGACCTTTTGTAACTTTGGACAAAATGGTCAGAAAATTCCAGAAAAAATATTTTCATGTTCATCTCGATAAGGGCTTTCGATTGATATAACATTTGGCCCATCTATACCCATTTTTGGGAAAAAATTTTTTTGCCGAAAAATCAGCCCGAAAAATTCCCGTAATTTTTCAAAAAATCATAACTCCCCAAAAAGTGACACTTTCGAAACGTTTTAAAAGCCTAATATATAGAAAAAATTCTGCTCTATTTTATAAAAATATTTATAACACCCCTCAGCCTCGATATACCCCAAAAAATTTCAAAAAACCGAAAAAATTTGAATTTTCAAAAAATCGACCCTACCAGGCCTCGGGTGAAAAATTTCAAAAATTTATATAGTTCAAAAAATTTGTAATTTTTTGCTCTATTTTATGAGCTTTAATTTGTTTGGCTACGACAAAAATCGACAAAGTTACAATCGATTTAAATTTCACCAAAAAATTTCAAAAGGGGTACCCCTTCAAAAATGGGTCAAAAATTCGACCTCGAGAAAAATATGTTTTATGGTGCTCCAATAGGTGCTGAACACGAATCCGAACTCCGTTTATTTAAAAAAATTTCTTAAAAAAAGTTACAATCAAAAAACCGGCCACTTTTGGCCCCCAAAATGCCACTTTTTTGAGTATAACTCCCCCAGACTCAAGTGTACCCCAAACAAAGTATATATTTTTAGAGGTTTCAAAGGACGCTCTACAAGATAGGGTACTCAAAAGGAATTACAATTCACGCGTTAAAAAGTCGTTTTTTGCGAGGTCACTTTGGTGCCCATAACTATGTCAGGAAAAAATCCCAGACTCTTGTGTCTCCCAACAAAATTGTAGTACATTTAGTGCCCTATTATACCAAAAAAGAGTTGAAACCGTTTGCCCAAGTTTAACCACTTTTATAATTACATTCGATGGGAGCCCCCCTTCACGTTAGGGGTTTTGGACATTTTGGACCTTTTGAGTCCCATAACTTTGCCCAAAATGGTCAGAAAAAATCAAACCAAATTTTCCCATAACCAACTCATGGAGCTCTATCGAATGGCATATAGATTACAAATTGTCGGTGATTTTCGTCGGACACCATGTGTCATTTTTGGTCGAGATGTACAATTTTCGCACTCGCCTACAGCCTCGGGCGTTGATCCAAGCCCTCCCAAATTTTTTATACGATATAGTACATATCCCAACTTGAGTGCCTCCCAGCAAGCACTTTTTGATCACACTTCATCCCTTCTCGCTATTTCCGTTTGAAAAACCACACATGGCCGTTTCAGCGCGAAAAGACGTTTTGGTGCCAAGGTCATATTTTTCCTGAATGCGCCTCAAAAAGTTGTAGGACCCATCCGCAACCCAAAAAAATCCCCCGCAATTTCTTCTTGAGATTTTAGTTTTTGAAGGGATTTTCAGGCCAAAAATAGGGACAAGTTGGGGTTTTTTATATAAGTATTTAACTAGCTATGGGTTTAACCACTGGGGTGCCTATTACGATACTATGGCAGTAAAATACATCGGGGGGTTCTTTAGGTTACGATACTTCTGTCCGTTGGAAAGCCTAACGGCTTTGGGGGCGCGCTTCGCGCGCCGCTAGCGATTTTTTATGCCTGGTTCAATTTACTTGACATTTATTGGGGACTCATCGTTCCACTTAGAGTCACTTCGGGCCTCCGGCCCTTGTTTTTCCCAGGTTAGGACTCATCCTTCCACTTAGAACACTTCGGCCCTCGTATTTCCCCCGTTGGGACTCATCCTTCCACTTAGAACCACTTCGGCCCTCGCCCTCCCTTTTAGATGTGTGTTCAGCTCGGGCCTTCGGCCCTCGCCCTCCCTTTTAGATGGGTGTCAGCTCGGGCCTTCGGCCCTCGCCTTCTCTTTTAGATGGGTGTCAGCTCGGGCCTTCGGCCCTCGCCCTCTCTTTTAGATGGGTGTCAGCTCGGGCCTCCGGCCCTCGCCCTCTCTTTTAGATGGGTGTCAGCTCGGGCCTCCGGCCCTCGCCCTCTCTTTTAGATGGTTTCAGCTCGGGCCTTCGGCCCTCGCCCTCCCTTTTAGATGGGTGTCAGCTCGGGCCTTCGGCCCTCGCCCTCTCTTTTAGATGGGTGTCAGCTCTGGCCTTCGGCCCTCGCCCTCCCTTTTAGATGTGTGTTCAGCTCGGGCCTTCGGCCCTCGCCCTCCCTTTTAGATGGGTGTCAGCTCGGGCCTTCGGCACTCGCCCTCTCTTTTAGATGGGTGTCAGCTCGGCCTTCGCGGCAATCGCCTTCCCTTTTAGATGGGTGTCAGCTCGGGCCTTCGGCCCTCGCCCTCCCTTTTAGATGGGTGTCAGCTCGGGCCTTCGGCACTCGCCCTCTCTTTTAGATGGGTGTCAGCTCGGCCTTCGCGGCAATTGCCTTCCCTTTTAGATGGGTGTCAGCTCGGGCCTTCGGCCCTCGCCCTTCCTTTTAGATGGGTGTCAGCTCGGGCCTTCGGCCCTCGCCCTCCCTTTTAGATGGGTGTCAGCTCGGGCCTAAAAAAATCCTAAAAAATTCCTCCCTCCCATCATTTCTCCGGATACTGTACTCCACCCAGAAATTTTCGAACTTCTGTACATTCGTCAAAATGTACCTAAAAAATTCGAAAAAAATATTTCTATATCCGGCTCGATGAGAGCTTTCGAATGATATATCATTTGCCATATCTATTTTGATTTTAAAAATTAAAATTTTTTGGCCTTAAATTTCTATCTGAAAAAATCACTGAAATTTTCAAAAAATCATAACTTTTTCAAATAGGCCTTTTTTCAAAATTTTAAAATCTTATCCGATGAAGAAAAATCTGCTCTATCCAAGAAAAATACTTTCGGTTTAAAACGCAGACAAGAATCTCGAAAATTTATAGAAAAACCGGAAAATTTTGGATTTTTAAAAAATTGAACCCTAAGGCTCCAGTTTTGAAATTTTTAAAACTCTTTTGACTTTAAAAAATTCTTAAATTTAAGTACTATTTTATAAAAGAAATTCCATCCAAAAATCTCAATCCCCTAAGTAGTTATGATTTTTTAAAAATTCACGAATATTTTTCAGAAGGGGTACCCCTTTTGAAAAATTCGAGGGTATAAAATTTTTTAATTTTAGCTCAAAAAACATGTTCTATGGTAAAACCAAACATGCTGAGTCCGAATCAGAAGACTAAAAAATTCTAAAAAAATTTCCCGAAAAGTTATGGTCGAAAAACCATTTCAGTCCCAGACTCAAATCCCGGATCTCGAACTACAAACTTCGAAATTAGTCTTTTTGGTTAATCCCAATGTAAT
Source organism: Meloidogyne luci (assembly GCA_902706615.1). Lineage (NCBI taxonomy): Eukaryota > Metazoa > Nematoda > Chromadorea > Rhabditida > Meloidogynidae > Meloidogyne > Meloidogyne luci. The sequence continues at coordinate 239,936 of CACSLI010000133.1, read as the reverse complement.
CCACATTAGATATGCTTTCGAATGATTACTCATTCGACAATATCCCTTGAAATCTCAAATCCCGGAAATGTCGAATCTCGACTTTGACTTCTAAAAGTTCAAATTTTGACATTTTTACTAATAATACGGAATTCCCCTTACTTCCAGCTCTCGAATGACTACTCATTCGACCATATTAATACTAACTCTAAATCCCGGATTTCGAAGTTCGACTTCGAACTTCGACTTCCGACCTTATCCTTTATCCCACTACACTCCCCTCGATATCCCCTCTCGAATGAATACTCATTCGACCATATTTATCCCAACTCTAAATCCCGGATTTCGGAGTTCGACTTCGAACTTCGACTTCCGACCTTATCCTTTATCCCACTACACACCCCACAATGTCCCCTCTTGAACGAATACCCACTTGCCCATATACCCTAATCCTGAAAATCCCGGTTTTGAAGTTCGACTTCGAACTTCGACTTTCATACTTATCCTTTATCCCTTTAGACTCCCCTCATTATCCCCTCTTGAATGACTACCCACTTGCCCATATCCACAAATCCCGAAAAACCCGGATTTCGAAGTTCGAACTCGAACTTCGACTTTCGGCTTTACCATTTATCCCATTCAACTCCCCTCATTATCCGCTTTCGAATGACTACTCATTCGACCATATTCCAAAATCCCTAAAAATCCCGAAATCCCGGATCCCTAATTTCGAATTCCCACTATAATTCCTCCCAACTTACCCTCCCTCAACTCGAAACTTGCTTAAGTTTCGAAATCCCACTATTTTCACTCGAAATTTCACTTGTCCATCAAAATTTCTCTCTCAACTATGAGATTTGCCCCCAGGATTTCCTCAAATTGAAGAAATCCGACATTTATCGGTAGGACAGATTTCTTATAAAAATTTTGTGTCAAGCATAAGTACCCCTAAAGTTCGAAATTGGGGTTCGAAATTTTTCCTACCTATATCTACCTATCTCAACTTAAAATCCTACCAGCAGAAATTTTCCTCTATCTTTATCCATTTTCGAGTTATTCTTAAAATTCGGGAATTTTAAGTACCGACAAACCTGACAATTAACCGAAAAGTCTGATTTTTTGCCCACCCATAAGTACCCTCCAAATTCGAATTTTGACTTCGAATTTTTTTTGTTTGACATCGTCTAATTGTGCTTCAATCGCCTCCCGTTGGTCCGACAACCGTATCTATACCCATTCCGGAGATAGCCCCGGCACCTATATTATTTAGGTACCAAGGGGTTCCTAAAAAATTCCGTCCATAATTTTCCTATATAGACATTAAAATTTGACCCCGGACATGTAAAACTTTCAGCCCATTATCTCTACTCCAAATTGAGATCTGAGTTTTTTTAGAGATTTTACCAATACTTTTATAGGAATATATGAACTAGCTATGGGTTACGTATGCGATGGCGGTAACTTACGTATGCAATGGCAGTTTAATTTTGCTTTGGGTTTGAATTTTGCTCTGCCCGTTGGAAAGCCTAACGGCTTTGGGGCGCGCTTCGCGCGCTGCTAGAACTTTTAATTGTCTGGAATATGTTTGATTACCTCTGCCATTTGATTGCTTCGGGCCTCCGGCCCTCGCTGGTAAAGTTAAGCCCTGCCTTTTCATTGCTTCGGGCCTCCGGCCCTCGCTGGTAAAGATGCCCTGCCTTTGACCATTGCTCTGACGTGTAGATAGGTTGAAGCTCGGGCCTTCGGCCCTCGCCGGCAAAGATTAGCCCTGCCTTTTCATTGCTTCGGGCCTTCGGCCCTCGCCTCCTCGGCCTTCGGCCTCGGAAAATCTATGCTCTGCCTTTGACTATTGCTCCGCGTTTTAGATGTAATGAAAGCTCGGGCCTTCGGCCCTCGCCTCCTCGGCCTCGGAAAATCTATGCTCTGCCTTTGACTATTGCTCCGCGTCTCGGGCCTTCGGCCCTCGCCTACGGCGGGCCTTCGGCCCGCCGTTTGGAAGACGAGGGCCTTCGGCCCTCGTCTTCCCATCGATTGGACTCATCCTTCCACTTAGAGTCACTTCGGGCCTTCGGCCCTCGTCTTACCCTGAATTGGACTCATCCTTCCACTTAGAGTCACTTCGGGCCTTCGGCCCTCGTCTTCCCCTCGATTGGACTCATCCTTCCACTTAGAGTCATTTCGGGCCTTCGGCCCTCGTCTTCCCCCCATTGGGACTCATCCTTCCATTTAGAGACACTTCGGGCCTTCGGCCCTCGTCTTTCCCCCGATTGGACTCATCCTTCCACTTAGAACCTCGACTTATCTCATAGTCCTTTATCCCATTGAACTCCCCTCATTATCCCCTCTTCAATGAGTACCTACTCGCCAATACTTTCCACTTTTAGAAAAATTCGAATTGCGAAGTTCGAATTCGAACTTGAAAAAAATTTAAAAAAGTTGAAGCAATTTTGCTTCATAAATAAAATTTTCAAAAGTTGAAGCATTTTTGCTTCAAATTTCAAAAAATCAAAAGTTGAAGCAAATTTGCTCAGGTTTCGAATTTCGAAACTCGAAGCAAATTTGCTTAAACTTTAGAAATTTCAAAAGTTGAAGCAAATTTGCTTCAAGATTCGAATTTTCAAAACTCGAAGCAAATTTGCTTCGAGTTTCGAAATTTTGCTGCAAGAAGCAAAACACGAAACCCGAAACAAAATTTTGAAGCAGAAACTGCTTCACGAAGCATTTCTGCTTCGGATCCATAACAGGATCAAGTTCACCCTCCCACAAAATTTTCCTCACTATACAAAATTCACACTTAAACTCTTCTACGGTTTGCCCCCCATAGTCAGAGACGCAGATTTTCTCGCTTCTCTACCAAATTTTACCACTAAAAAAATTTTGGGAAGCCATAACTACCCCTGAAGTTCGAATTTCGACTTTGGGATTTTTCCTATCGATATCTACTTATCCCAACTTAAAATCCTCCCAGCAGATGTTTTTCAATATCTTTATCCACTCCCGAGTTATTTCAAAAATTCGCAAAATTTCGCGAATATTTGGAAGAATTTATTCGCGTCGCGTAATTCGACCTACCGACTTTCGGTTTGACATTTTGGAGTCGAATTTTTTTTATTCGACATCTACTAATCGTGGGATGCGTGCCTCCCGTTGGAACTTTTTCGATATCTCGTCCCAGTCCCGAGATACCCCGGGTACCTATTCAATTTAGGTACCATGGGGCAATTATTTTCAAAAATCACTATTTTTCCCAAATGCCCCATCGAATCAAACCCCGGATGCAAAAAGTTTCAGACCCCTAACTCAATCCGGTAAAGGGTTAGAATTTTTCAGCCTGGGGGCATAACCATTTGGGAAGGCATAAGTACCCTTCTTGTCCGAATTTCGACTTCGAGTTTTTTGCATTCGAACTCTCCTAATAGCCCTACACGATCCTCCCAGCAGACGTTTTCCGCTATCTCCAGCCGTTAAAAAGATAGCCCCGGCACTTTTGCAATTTAGGTACCATGGGGCAATTATTTTTTGAAATTCATAATTTTCCTGAATGGCCCGGACCAAACTACCCCCCAAATGTCAAACTCCCAGCCCTGTATCTCTGGCCCTTCGGGCCAGGGACTTTTTCAAAAATGCAAAACTCCCTGAATTATAGGTATAATGTAACTAGCTATGGGTTACGTATGCGATGGCGGTAACTTACGTATGCAATGGCAGTTTAATTTTGCTTTGGGTTTGAATTTTGCTCTGCCCGTTGGAAAGCCTAACGGCTTTGGGGCGCGCTTCGCGCGCTGCTAGAACTTTTAATTGTCTGGAATATGTTTGATTACCTCTGCCATTTGATTGCTTCGGGCCTCCGGCCCTCGCTGGTAAAGTTAAGCCCTGCCTTTTCATTGCTTCGGGCCTCCGGCCCTCGCTGGTAAAGATGCCCTGCCTTTGACCATTGCTCTGACGTGTAGATAGGTTGAAGCTCGGGCCTTCGGCCCTCGCCGGCAAAGATTAGCCCTGCCTTTTCATTGCTTCGGGCCTTCGGCCCTCGCCTCCTCGGCCTTCGGCCTCGGAAAATCTATGCTCTGCCTTTGACTATTGCTCCGCGTTTTAGATGTAATGAAAGCTCGGGCCTTCGGCCCTCGCCTCCTCGGCCTCGGAAAATCTATGCTCTGCCTTTGACTATTGCTCCGCGTTTTAGATGTAATGAAAGCTCGGGCCTTCGGCCCTCGACTCCTCGGCCTTCGGCCTCGGAAAATCTATGCTCTGCCTTTGACTATTGCTCCGCGTTTTAGATGTAATGAAAGCTTTACTCTGCCTTTTAGACTCCTCGGCCTTCGGCCTCGGTCGGTCTTTGCTCAGCCTTTTAGATGGGTTGAAGTTCGGGCCTTCGGCCCTCGCTAACCGTACTCTGCTTTTAGACTTCGGGCCTTCGGCCCTCGTCTTCCCCTCAATTGGACTCATCCTTCAACGTAGAGTCACTTCGGGCCTTCGGCCCACGTCTTCCCATCGATTGGACTCATCCTTCCACTTAGAGTCACTTCGGGCCTTCGGCCCTCGTCTTACCCTGAATTGGACTCATCCTTCCACTTAGAGTCACTTATCGGCCTTCGGCCCTCGTCTTCCTCTCGATTGGACTCATCCTTCCACTTAGAGTCACTTCGGGCCTCCGGCCCTCGTCTTCCCCTCGATTGGACTCATCCTTCCACTTAGAGTCACTTCGGGCCTTCGGCCCTCGTCTTCCCCTCAATTGGACTCATCCTTCAACGTAGAGTCACTTCGGGCCTTCGGCCCTCGTCTTCCCCCCATTGGGACTCATCCTTCCATTTAGAGACACTTCGGGCCTTCGGCCCTCGTCTTTCCCCCGATTGGACTCATCCTTCCACTTAGAACTCCGACTTATCTCATAATCCTTTATCCATTGAACTCCCCTCATTATCCCCTCTTGAATGAGTACCTACATGCCCATACTTCCCAATTTTCGAAAAATTCGAATTTCGAATTTCGAACTTGAAAAAAATTTCAAAAAAGTCGAAGCAATTTTGCTTCATAAATAAAATTTTCAAAAAGTTGAAGCATTTTTGCTTCAAATTTCAAAAAATCAAAAGTTGAAGCAAATTTGCTTCAGGTTTCGAATTTCGAAACTCGAAACAAATTTGCTTCAACTTCGGAATTTCAAAAGTTGAAGCAAATTTGCTTCGAGATTCGAATTTTCTAAACTCGAAGCAAATTTGCTTCGAGTTTCGAAATTTTGCTTCACGAAGCAAAATTCGAAACCCGAAACAAAATATCAAAGCAAAATTTGCTTCTCGAAGCATTTCTGCTTCAGATCCATAACAGGATCCAGCTTACCCACCACAAAATTTTCCCCACTATACAAAATTCAACCTTAAACTCTTCTACGTGTTGCCCCAGTGGTCAGAGACGCAGATTTTCTCGCTTCTCTACCAAATTTTACCACTAAAAAATTTTTGGGCAGCCATAACTACCCCTAAAGTTCGACTTTCGACTTTGGGATTTTTCCTGCCTATATCTACTTATCCCAACTTAAAATCCTCCCAGCAGAAGTTTTTCAATATCTCTATCCACTCCCGAGTTATTTCAAAAATTCGCACAATTTCGCGCATATTTGGAAGAATTTATTCGCGTCGCGAAATTCGACCTACAGACTTCAATTTTGAAATTTTCGAGTCGAATTTTTTTTAATCGTCATCAACTACTCGCGGCACGACATCCTCCCAGCAGAACTTTTTCGCTATAACCCCCCAGTCCCGAGATACCCCCGGTACCTATTCAATTTAGGTACCATGGGGCAATTATTTTGAAAAATCCCTATTTTTCCCAAATACCCCTTCTAATAGTACCCATAACTGCAAAACTTTCAGACCCCTAACTCAATCCGGTAAAGGGTTAGAATTTTTCAGCCTGGGGGGAAAATTTTTGGGAAGGCATAAGTACCCTTCAAGTTCGAATTTCGACTTCGAGTTTTTTGCATTCGAACTCTCCTAATAGCCCTACACGATCCTCCCAGCAGACGTTTTACGCTATCTCCAGCCGTTAAAAAGATAGCCCCGGCACTTTTGCGATTTAGGTACCAGGGGGTAATTATTTTTGCAAATTCATAATTTTCCTGAATGGCCCATGGAATTCTACCCCCCAAATGTCAAACTCCCAGCCCTGTATCTCTGGCCCTTCGGGCCAGGGACTTTTTCAAAAATTCAAAACTCCCTGAATTATAGGTATAATGTAATTAAAGATTATGGTTTCTACTAGTGGACAAATTGATTGCTCAGAAGTACAAAAGCCGGTAGGGCCTCAACCTCCAACAAATTCACAGTTGAACAAAGAAGTCGATGAAGGTGAAATTAGTGACGAGGTATTTACTGGTGATGTTGATACACGAAACGCTTCACCTTCCAAAAATCAACAAAAAGAAACAATGAATAATGAATTGGTCAGTTTTTTACATATTTTAATTTAATTCTAAAAAATTTGTTTCTACTCTACTTGACTTTACGAGTCCAATTAAAAAATAATTGGATTTTTCTTGGTATTGCAAAGTAAGGGTATGGTTCCGAAACATTTCTTCGTGTTCGGCACCTACTCCCACTAGGTCTGGGACCGTTCCTTACCCTATCCCTCAAAATTTCAGAAAGTTAAAATCGTTTTTCTGAAATTTTAAGCAAAACGAGGTAAATGGGTATCGGTAGATGATAATGAAGGGAATTAGACAAGAAAAAGGAGAGGAAAAAATAATTAATGTTTAGAATCTAAATAATTTAAAATTAAGATACTTAAAAAAATATTTTTGTTAATTAAATAAGTTGCCATCTTTCTTATTCCAAAGGTTTTTTTTGAAAATTTTTAATACCTATTTTTTATATTTATATTTATTTCCCATATGCCACTTTATAGATGAGCATTTATAATTTATTTTTTTATAAGATATTTTGGTTTTTGTTTAAGTTTGTGTGTCCCATAAATTTCCATAATTCCCTCATAGTCCCATAATTCTCTTTTTGGAACCCCCAACTTTGAAACAAAAGAAAAATTTTAATAAGCAAGTATGTATGGGACGCAAACTGAATAAAAGCCATTATTTTTTATATCTCTTGCTGACCACTTAATTAACTTATTTTTTAATTTTATTTTTAATTTATTGTTTGACGACATTTAATAGTAATTCTAGTCAATTTTAGTCAATAGTAATTTAATTATAAATATGTTCGTCATATAATTTCGTATTATTGTTGCTCATTTTTGTTAGTAATAAATAAATAAATTTTTATATTGAAATGGGAAATCTCTTAAGAAATTTTAAAATAATTTTAAATAAAAGTTTATTAAAAGTTTTTTAGGAAAATTTTAATTTTTTTATTAAAGGTTTAAAGGAAAAAAATTTAAGTAAAATATTATATTTGAACCTTATTTTTAGATACCCTCAAAAGTTACCTTATTAATTTAAGATACGTTTTTTAAATTCTGGTTGGCCAATGAAGGGCCACCCATGAATACTTAAAAATCTGCCTAAATGTTAGGGTTATCTAAAAATGAGGTTTGGCTGTATTATTATTTGGCATTGTTCTTAAGGCTTTTTTCGAATTTTTCTTTTCTTTTTCAACTATTTATTGTGCTGCTGTAAGAGACCAAGTGGCTGGTGACACCCACGGAGGCAGGGTTTGAGTTGTATTCCTTCAAAAAAAATTGTGGAAAGTTTAAAAAATTAAATATAATTGGGGATTTAAAATATTTTATTTTAAATGAACAAAAACAAACTCTTCTGGGAAAACCTTATATCCACGATCATTTTCCCTTGGATAATTTGCTCCACTAATTTCTATTTGTTCGTCCAGACCATGAACACTTAAAAAATTAATTTTTTGTTTAATAAAAAGATTTTTTATGTTAATAAATAGGGTTGGACACAAATGGTTAACCGAACGGAAATCGTAAATTGGAGGGTCAAATACCGGCGAAAACCGAAAATCGAGAATAGGGCACTTTAATTCAGCCAAATCCCCTTATATATTATAACAATAATCCATTTAAATCAACTATTTTCCCTCAATCCTCCGGTATCTCTCCATATCTCCCGGGATTCTCCTATCCGCTGTATCACTCTAAATCCCCTGATTTCCCTGTATTTCTCAACCTCGCGCGAAGCGCGAGGTTTTGAACAAGCGTCTCGCCGACGCCCAATAGGTTTATATATTGCTTGATTTTTGTATCGTAACTTTGTCCAATCTTGTTATTCTAGGTTTCAGTAGAAATTTTTCCTTGTGGGTCTTTTGTCTGTGGGTCTTCTGTCTGGTTCTTCTGTCCTTGGGTCTTCTGTCTGTGGGTCTTCTGTCACTACGCCCTTATTCACTGGTTTTTGCTGATTTTTTCTGTTTTTTAATTTCTATTTAATTTTTTTCAATATATTTATTTTTTGGACCCTTTTTAGTTCTGTTTTAGTATTTTATTCTCGTCCATTCCCTTCCATTTATTCAACGTTTTGGTGCCAGCCCAAGTCGGTTAAACAGTCGGCTGGCACGAGGCTTGGCAATTTTTAATGAAACTACTTTTTTTCTTCTCTCTTTTATGTAGATATGTAAAAAGTGAGAAAAATGGAGAAAAGAATAAAAGGAAAAAAAGCCAGTGAGCGGTATAGAAAAAAAATATATAAAATAAATTTTTGTGTTTGGTTATATTAGTTTGTGCCAGCCGGACCAGCGGGCACTCAACTATAGAAAAAAGTAGGGGGAGAAAAATAAATGGAAGAAGAAGAGAAGAAGAGAATTCCAAAACAAATTGCATTTAACAAAATTCCAAAATTGATAAGGGCCAGAAATTTTCCAGCTAGTTATGACCGCGCGCCGTTTTGGGCTGTACCCAAGAAATGCCAATTAAGAACCAATTTTTATCCTTCTTTATAAAATCTGATTTAGAAAATTAATACATAATATTTTTCAGGGTTTTTAAGTATTGTATCATTATTATTAATTAATTAAAGATTATGGTTTCTACTAGTGGACAAATTGATTGCTCAGAAGTACAAAAGCCGGTAGGGCCTCAACCTCCAACAAATTCACAGTTGAACAAAGAAGTCGATGAAGGTGAAATTAGTGACGAGGTATTTACTGGTGATGTTGATACACGAAACGCTTCACCTTCCAAAAATCAACAAAAAGAAACAATGAATAATGAATTGGTCAGTTTTTTACATATTTTAATTTAATTCTAAAAAATTTGTTTCTACTCTACTTGACTTTACGAGTCCAATTAAAAAATAATTGGATTTTTCTTGGTATTGCAAAGTAAGGGTATGGTTCCGAAACATTTCTTCGTGTTCGGCACCTACTCCCACTAGGTCTGGGACCGTTCCTTACCCTATCCCTCAAAATTTCAGAAAGTTAAAATCGTTTTTCTGAAATTTTAAGCAAAACGAGGTAAATGGGTATCGGTAGATGATAATGAAGGGAATTAGACAAGAAAAAGGAGAGGAAAAAATAATTAATGTTTAGAATCTAAATAATTTAAAATTAAGATACTTAAAAAAATATTTTTGTTAATTAAATAAGTTGCCATCTTTCTTATTCCAAAGGTTTTTTTTGAAAATTTTTAATACCTATTTTTTATATTTATATTTATTTCCCATATGCCACTTTATAGATGAGCATTTATAATTTATTTTTTTATAAGATATTTTGGTTTTTGTTTAAGTTTGTGTGTCCCATAAATTTCCATAATTCCCTCATAGTCCCATAATTCTCTTTTTGGAACCCCCAACTTTGAAACAAAAGAAAAATTTTAATAAGCAAGTATGTATGGGACGCAAACTGAATAAAAGCCATTATTTTTTATATCTCTTGCTGACCACTTAATTAACTTATTTTTTAATTTTATTTTTAATTTATTGTTTGACGACATTTAATAGTAATTCTAGTCAATTTTAGTCAATAGTAATTTAATTATAAATATGTTCGTCATATAATTTCGTATTATTGTTGCTCATTTTTGTTAGTAATAAATAAATAAATTTTTATATTGAAATGGGAAATCTCTTAAGAAATTTTAAAATAATTTTAAATAAAAGTTTATTAAAAGTTTTTTAGGAAAATTTTAATTTTTTTATTAAAGGTTTAAAGGAAAAAAATTTAAGTAAAATATTATATTTGAACCTTATTTTTAGATACCCTCAAAAGTTACCTTATTAATTTAAGATACGTTTTTTAAATTCTGGTTGGCCAATGAAGGGCCACCCATGAATACTTAAAAATCTGCCTAAATGTTAGGGTTATCTAAAAATGAGGTTTGGCTGTATTATTATTTGGCATTGTTCTTAAGGCTTTTTTCGAATTTTTCTTTTCTTTTTCAACTATTTATTGTGCTGCTGTAAGAGACCAAGTGGCTGGTGACACCCACGGAGGCAGGGTTTGAGTTGTATTCCTTCAAAAAAAATTGTGGAAAGTTTAAAAAATTAAATATAATTGGGGATTTAAAATATTTTATTTTAAATGAACAAAAACAAACTCTTCTGGGAAAACCTTATATCCACGATCATTTTCCCTTGGATAATTTGCTCCACTAATTTCTATTTGTTCGTCCAGACCATGAACACTTAAAAAATTAATTTTTTGTTTAATAAAAAGATTTTTTATGTTAATAAATAGGGTTGGACACAAATGGTTAACCGAACGGAAATCGTAAATTGGAGGGTCAAATACCGGCGAAAACCGAAAATCGAGAATAGGGCACTTTAATTCAGCCAAATCCCCTTATATATTATAACAATAATCCATTTAAATCAACTATTTTCCCTCAATCCTCCGGTATCTCTCCATATCTCCCGGGATTCTCCTATCCGCTGTATCACTCTAAATCCCCTGATTTCCCTGTATTTCTCAACCTCGCGCGAAGCGCGAGGTTTTGAACAAGCGTCTCGCCGACGCCCAATAGGTTTATATTGCTTGATTTTTGTATCGTAACTTTGTCCAATCTTGTTATTCTAGGTTTCAGTAGAAATTTTTCCTTGTGGGTCTTTTGTCTGTGGGTCTTCTGTCTGGTTCTTCTGTCCTTGGGTCTTCTGTCTGTGGGTCTTCTGTCACTACGCCCTTATTCACTGGTTTTTGCTGATTTTTTCTGTTTTTTAATTTCTATTTAATTTTTTTCAATATATTTATTTTTTGGACCCTTTTTAGTTCTGTTTTAGTATTTTATTCTCGTCCATTCCCTTCCATTTATTCAACGTTTTGGTGCCAGCCCAAGTCGGTTAAACAGTCGGCTGGCACGAGCCTTGGCAATTTTTAATGAAACTACTTTTTTTCTTCTCTCTTTTATGTAGATATGTAAAAAGTGAGAAAAATGGAGAAAAGAATAAAAGGAAAAAAAGCCAGTGAGCGGTATAGAAAAAAAATATATAAAATAAATTTTTGTGTTTGGTTATATTAGTTTGTGCCAGCCGGACCAGCGGGCACTCAACTATAGAAAAAAGTAGGGGGAGAAAAATAAATGGAAGAAATAAATGGAACCTCGCGCGAAGCGCGAGGTTTTGAACAAGCGTCTCGCCGACGCCCAATAGGGGATTCTCCTATCCGCTGTATCACTCTAAATCCCCTGATTTCCCTGTATTTCTCAACCTCGCGCGAAGCGCGAGGTAAAAAAATGTCGGACTCTATTTATAAGTTATTTGACCTAGTTTTAGATATAAATATATTTTTATGGCATTAAATATTTTTTAAAAATTTTTATGAGTTTATTATAAAAATTAAAAAGATAATTTTATAGGGTATTTTAAATTAATAAAAGACACCTTTTTTAATTAGAAAAAATTTTTATTTTTAAAATTTTTTTAAATGTCTAATTTAACTCTGAACGTCACTATGAATAAATAGAAATAAATAGGGGATTTATTTTATTTAAAAATCCATATAAAATTCTTTTTAACTCCTCCAAGCTGATTGTCAGAATCCTTTTTTGGACTGTCCATTTAATAAAAATATTTAAAAAATCTTTTATATAATTTTTCATTATTTTTTTTTTAAATTCCATTTCACCAACAAATCCCCTCTTTCTCTCTTTTATTTTAAAAACATTTTTCTCTCTTTTTTCGTGTTCGTCGGCGGCTACTCGTGCGAGCCGATAAATGAACATTGTTATCGAGTATTACACAATATACGTCCAATCAAATTTTATACGTCTAATCAAAGTTTATACGTCCAATGAAAATTTTGTGCGTACAATCAAAGATTATGCGCCCTATCAAATATTTATATGTCAAGTAAAAAAATAAATTCAGAAAAATCAAAATAATTTTATTTATTATAACTAGGGATGGGATTTATATGGATTTCCATATTTTTTTCCTGGCCTAGTTGAGTCGTGAAACGCACGGAAAACGTTGTTTTAGCATATGTTGATAAGACCGATGATGAGTTATCAATCCATATTTTCCATATTTTTCCATATTTTGGCGTTCCGTCCATATTTCCATATTTTATCCATATTTCGGCATTTTTTGTAAAATTTTGCCAAAAATTGGTCAAAATTTTGAAATTTTGGATTTTTTTTGTCAGGAATAAAAAACTAACATAATAGAAAACTAACATAATATCTCTTATAATAATATATATATAATAATAAAAAAAAATTTTTTTTTTGTCAGGAATAAAAAAAATTTTTGAAAAATTAAAAAAAAATTTTTGAAAAAATTAAAAAAAAGTTTTTGGTAAAAATTTTTTGAAAAAATTTTCTGAACAACTATTAAACACTTTAAATGTACCTTTAATTGACAAAAAGCCTTTAGAAAACACTTTAAATGAACAAAATTAAATGATTTAAAAGTGAAAATTCATTTTTACGTTAAAAATTTTCATTTTTCGGTCCATATTTGATCCATATTTTGGATTTTAGTCCATATTTTGAGATTTTTAGTCCATATTATATGTCCATATTTTTCGATTGATAGTCCATATAAATCCCATCCCTAATTATAACTCCTTGTGCAATGGCTAACAGAGATTCATTTAAAAATACTATCGTTCAAGCCGAAACTAACATAATATCTCCTAATACTTTCGTAAGTTTTTGCAAGACATCTGTATAATAGAGGGAATATGGTTGAGCGAGAAACTAATAAAGTCCGCTTCTTCAATGTTGCTGATAGATAGGGATGGGATTTATATGGACTATCAATCGAAAAATATGGACATATAATATGGACTAAAAATCTCAAAATATGGACTGAAATATGGACTAAAATCCAAAATATGGATCAAATATGGACCGAAAAATGAAAATTTTTAACGTAAATGAATTTTCACTTTTAAATCATTTAATTTTGTTCATTTAAAGTGTTTTCTAAAGGCTTTTTGTCAATTAAAGGTACATTTAAAGTGTTTAATAGTTGTTCAGAAAATTTTTTCAAAAAATTTTTACCAAAAACTTTTTTTTATTCCTGACAAAAAAGATCAAAAATTTCAAAATTTTGACCAATTTTTGGCAAATTTTCAAAATTTTGACCAATTTTTGGCAAAATTTTACAAAAAATGCCGAAATATGGATAAAATATGGATTGATCTATGCTAGACAGCAAGAATAGGGTTCAGGCTTTACGTTGGAGGCCGTATGACTCTCAGAAGCAAACATGGTCGAGGGAGACAGGTGTCATTGAGAATAACGGTCCTGCTTGGCCGGCTAAGATGGAATCCGATAATTTCTTCTGCTGAATCATCGAGGGATATCTGCTCTATACATACAGCAAAGCTTGGCAGAAAAAACGTGTCTGCGCTTAAGGAAGACAAATCAAATGCCGCGTGTACTCACATTTCAAAAATGAAATAAACGACACGACATCCCCCCCAAAAACGTTTTCTTAGAACTCAGCGTAAAATCATCCGATCTTACGCTGAGCTTTACGCGCGCTACCATAAAGCTTTAAAAAATTTTATTATTTATATTTATTATTCCCAAAAATTTATAAATGCCCTGGGTCTTACATTATTTAAAAAATAACTTATTCTATAGGCTTTAAATTTGTTTTAATATATATATTTTTAAAAAATTACACCTACCTCCCAGTATTCCACGTCGATGACGAAGGACCGGTGCTACCAATAGAGGTGGGACCCCCGGAGTAGGATATTACCGTGCGGTGGGCCCAAACCCCAGAATAATGGAATACGGGAGGGAATATGCCCGGGACTACCTAGGACAAACTTAAGGGTTGATCAGGCCCCTAGTTGATCTCCTGCACTGGACACATACAATTAAACACACAATTTATATATTTATTAAATCCAAATAATATTATTGAACCTTCTTTAAAACATTTATTTAACTGAACAGGGAATAAGACAATTATAAGGTGATTACAAATCCTTTTAAATGTGTGAGAAAAGTGGGAGGGAATGAATAATAATAAAATGGCTATAAACTATAGGAAACAAACTCCGAGACATATTTCAGTCTTACAATGTTTTATGCTTAAATATCATAAACATAAAAAACAATTTAGAGATTTTGTTTAGTAAAAATATATCGGTTCTATCTTAGGACATGCGTCCCATGAACTTTTTATATACATTTCTCCTAATTATAGCAAATAATGTAGCCGCAGGTACTACGATAGTTTCTGATGGATAGAAATGTGTTTGGACGTACAAATTTGATTGGACGCATAAATTTTCATTGGACGTATAAACATTGATTGGACGTATAAAAGTTGATTGGACGTCTATTGTGTAATTGAGCCAAAATATTTACCTATATAAAAAATTGGCATGCGTGTGGAACACACATGCCACACAGATATTTTTAAATTTACCATTATAATGGGATTTTTATTTGCATTTTTTATTAAAAATATTTGTGCGTGCATGTGTGTGGGACACTCATGCACATTATTTTACCCACACATGCACATTATTTTTAAAATAAAAAATATTTATATAAAAAACTGGCATGCGTTTTTTATATAAAAAACACATGCACACACATATTTTTGATGGAAAAAAACAAATATAATTCCATTTTAATGGAATATAATTCCATTATTTTTAAAATAAAAAAATATTTATATAAAAAACTGACATGCGTTTTTTTTATATAAAAAACTGACATGCGTTTTTTATATAAAAAACACACATGCACACACATATATTTTTGATGGAAAAAAAACAAATATAATTCCATTTTAATGGAAAATTTTTTTGTGTGGTACACACATGCCACACACAGATATTTTAATGGAAAAAATGAAAAAAATGTGTGTGGCATGTGTGTACCACACAAAAAAATTTTCCATTAAAATGGAATTATATTTGTTTTTTTTCCATCAAAAATATATGTGTGTGCATGTGTGTTTTTTATATAAAAAACGCATGTCAGTTTTTTATATAAAAAAAACGCATGTCAGTTTTTTATATAAATATTTTTTTATTTTAAAAATAATGTGCATGTGTGTGTAAAAATAATGTGCATGAGTGTCCCACACACATGCACGCACAGATATTTTTAATAAAAAATGTTAATAAAAATCCACACGCATGCCAATTTTTTATATAGGTAAATATTTTGGCTCAATTACACAATATACGTCCAATCAACTTTTATACGTCCAATCAATGTTTATACGTCCAATGAAAATTTATGCGTCCAATCAAATTTGTACGTCCAAACACATTTCTATCCATCAGAAACAATCGTAGTACCTGCGGCTACATTATTTGCTATAATTAGGAGAAATGTATATATAAGCTGTTCTATCAGCAACATGGAAGAATCGGACTTTATTAGTTTCTCGCTCAACCATATTCCCTCTATTATACTTAGCGTGAATCCCTGACAGATGTCTTGCAAAAACTTACGAAAGTATTAGGAGATATTATGTTAGTTTCGGCTTGAACGATAGACTTTTGCGGACCCGCACTTGCGGATTCGCACTTACGGACCGACACTTGCGGACCCGCACTTGCTGACCCGAAATGAATTTAAAAAAAGTTAATGTGGCAGACCGGGTAATTGGGCAGAATTTGGAATACACTTTCAAAATTATTATTTTTCTTCTGAAAATCATTTTAAATAGGTAATCGATTATGCTGATCACGAATCTGATATCAGATTCGACAATCGATCTTAATGAGAGGCAGCATTGTATCTGAAAGGATTAATAGATATTAAGTCGAATGTATCGATAATATTTTCTGTATCCCTCGATATTTCTATAGAGTGCTTTGGGAGTATTAAGTCGAGGCTCGGGTCATGGTACGGTGTTTTAATTTTAAAAAATTAAAAAAAATGCTCCAAAAATTCACTCTCAGTCTATTTTCCTTTATTTATTCAAAATTAAGATGGTAAAAACGTATTAAAGCGAGTTGGAAGGATTAAGGTGATCTGAAGGAATTGAGTTCGGTTTCAAGCGACATCAGTGATTTAGAGGGATATTACAGGATTAGGGATTTGGAGGGATTGATGGGTCCAACTGTGGCATTTAAGCGCCATATTCGAAAATTTAAGAATTTTGGAAAGCCAATAACTTAGGTAGGGAAGAGTAGGGAAGATCTGCGCTTTAGGAGGAAGATATGGCTCTATCTCAGGACATGCGTCCCATGGACTTTTATGCGTCCCATTAAAGCTTATGCGTCCCATCAACAAAAAATTGGATTTTTCTTGGTGTTGCAAAGTTGAGGTATGGTTCCAAAGCATTTCTTCATGTTCAGTACCTACGCCCACTGGGTCTGGGACCGTTCCTTACCCTATCCCTCAAAATTTCTGAAAGTTAAAATCGTTTTTCTGAAATTTTTAAAAATTGGCTATAACTTTCAGAAATTTATATGGATAGGGTATGGAACGGTGCCAGACCCAGTGGGCGTATGTCCCGAACATGAAAAATGTTTTGCACCATACCCCTACTTTCTAACACCAATAAAAATCCAATTTTTTGTTGATGGGACGCATATACTTTGATGGGACGCATAAAAGTTCATGGGACGCATGTCCTAAGATAGAACCGATATATTTTTACTAAACAAAATCTCTAAATTGTTTTTTATGTTTATGATATTTAAGCATAAAACATTGTAAGACTGAAATATGTCTCGGAGTTTGTTTCCTATAGTTTATAGCCATTTTATTATTATTCATTCCCTCCCACTTTTCTCACACATTTAAAAGGATTTGTAATCACCTTATAATTGTCTTATTCCCTGTTCAGTTAAATAAATGTTTTAAAGAAGGTTCAATAATATTATTTGGATTTAATAAATATATAAATTGTGTGTTTAATTGTATGTGTCCAGTGCAGGAGATCAACTAGGGGCCTGATCAACCCTTAAGTTTGTCCTAGGTAGTCCCGGGCATATTCCCTCCCGTATTCCATTATTCTGGGGTTTGGGCCCACCGCACGGTAATATCCTACTCCGGGGGTCCCACCTCTATTGGTAGCACCGGTCCTTCGTCATCGACGTGGAATACTGGGAGGTAGGTGTAATTTTTTAAAAATATATATATTAAAACAAATTTAAAGCCTATAGAATAAGTTATTTTTTAAATAATGTAAGACCCAGGGCATTTATAAATTTTTGGGAATAATAAATATAAATAATAAAATTTTTTAAAGCTTTATGGTAGCGCGCGTAAAGCTCAGCGTAAGATCGGATGATTTTACGCTGAGTTCTAAGAAAACGTTTTTGGGGGGGATGTCGTGTCGTTTATTTCATTTTTGAAATGTGAGTACACGCGGCATTTGATTTGTCTTCCTTAAGCGCAGACACGTTTTTTCTGCCAAGCTTTGCTGTATGTATAGAGCAGATATCCCTCGATGATTCAGCAGAAGAAATTATCGGATTCCATCTTAGCCGGCCAAGCAGGACCGTTATTCTCAATGACACCTGTCTCCCTCGACCATGTTTGCTTCTGAGAGTCATACGGCCTCCAACGTAAAGCCTGAACCCTATTCTTGCTGTCTAGCATAGATCAATCCATATTTTATCCATATTTCGGCATTTTTTGTAAAATTTTGCCAAAAATTGGTCAAAATTTTGAAAATTTGCCAAAAATTGGTCAAAATTTTGAAATTTTTGATCTTTTTTGTCAGGAATAAAAAAAAGTTTTTGGTCTGGGACCGTTCCTTACCCTATCCCTCAAAATTTCTGAAAGTTAAAATCGTTTTTCTGAAATTTTTAAAAATTGGCTATAACTTTCAGAAATTTATATGGATAGGGTATGGAACGGTGCCAGACCCAGTGGGCGTATGTCCCGAACATGAAAAATGTTTTGCACCATACCCCTACTTTCTAACACCAATAAAAATCCAATTTTTTGTTGATGGGACGCATATACTTTGATGGGACGCATAAAAGTTCATGGGACGCATGTCCTAAGATAGAACCGATATATTTTTACTAAACAAAATCTCTAAATTGTTTTTTATGTTTATGATATTTAAGCATAAAACATTGTAAGATATTATATTATTTATTTATTTATTTATTTATTTATTTATTTATTTATTTATTTATTTATTTATTTATTTATTTATTTATTTATTTATTTATTTATTTATTTATTTATTTATTTATTTATTTATTTATTTATTTATTTATTTATTTATTTATTTATTTATTTATTTATTTATTTATTTATTTATTTATTTATTTATTTATTTATTTATTTATTTATTTATTTATTTATTTATTTATTTATTTATTTATTTATTTATTTATTTATTTATTTATTTATTTATTTATTTATTTATTTATTTATTTATTTATTTATTTATTTATTTATTATTTATTTATTTATTTATTTATTATTTATTTATTTATTTATTTATTTATTTATTTATTTATTTATTTATTTATTTATTTATTTATTTATTTATTTATTTATTTATTTATTTATTTATTTATTTATTTATTTATTTATTTATTTATTTATTATTTATTTATTTATTTATTTATTTATTTATTTATTTATTTATTTATTTATTTATTTATTTATTTATTTATTTATTTATTTATTTATTTATTTATTTATTTATTTATTTATTTATTTATTTATTTATTTATTTATTTATTATTTATTTATTTATTTATTTATTTATTTATTTATTTATTTATTATTTATTTATTTATTTATTTATTTATTTATTTATTTATTTATTTATTTATTTATTTATTTATTTATTTATTTATTTATTATTTATTTATTTATTTATTTATTTATTTATTTATTTATTTATTTATTTATTTATTTATTTATTTATTTATTTATTTATTTATTTATTTATTTATTTATTTATTTATTTATTTATTTATTTATTTATTTATTTATTTATTTATTTATTATTTATTTATTTATTTATTTATTTATTTATTTATTTATTTATTTATTTATTTATTTATTTATTTATTTATTTATTTATTTATTTATTTATTTATTTATTTATTTATTTATTTATTTATTTATTTATTTATTTATTTATTTATTTATTTATTTATTTATTTATTATTTATTTATTTATTTATTTATTTATTTATTTATTTATTTATTTATTTATTTATTTATTTATTATTTATTTATTTATTTATTTATTTATTTATTTATTTATTTATTTATTTATTTATTATTTATTTATTTATTTATTTATTTATTTATTTATTTATTTATTTATTTATTTATTTATTTATTTATTTATTATTTATTTATTTATTTATTTATTTATTTATTTATTTATTTATTTATTATTTATTTATTTATTTATTTATTTATTTATTTATTTATTTATTTATTTATTATTTATTTATTTATTTATTATTTATTTATTTATTTATTTATTTATTTATTTATTTATTATTTATTTATTTATTATTTATTTATTTATTTATTATTTATTTATTTATTTATTTATTTATTTATTTATTTATGAGCAACCACACGGTATAAAAAAATACACTAATAGTGGTGAAAAAAAAGACAAATATATGTAAAAAAAAACAAATATATGTAAAAAGACAAATATATGTAAAAAGAAAAATTTTTTGTAAAATAAATTAGTTTAATTGAATTATGTATTTGAAGTGTTTGGTGAAATAATTGTTTTGTTGTATATTTTGTTAAAAATTTGTTTTATTTCACCAAACATTTAATAAATTAAAACTTAAGGAAAAATGTTTCCGTTATCTGATATCCATTTTTTAATGTATTTCCTGAATGGCTTTTTATGCATTATACCCATAATTTCATTAGGTAGTTTATTCCAATTTGTTACATTTCTTATAAAAAAATTATTTCTGGATTTCGAATTATATCTTGGCTTTGAAGGAGTAGGGGTTTCTTTTGGCTTTTTTTGCAAACGCGAAGAAGTTTTCAGGTTTTAAGTGTGTATTCTGATAAAGGATTTTTTGAATCATACAAAGATCATTAATTTGTCTTCGTATGTCTAATTTCTCTATGTTACATATTTTTAATCTTTCTTCATATTTTATTTTTATAAATCCAGATTTTTTTTAAATGCAATTTTTGTAAAATATTTTTGAATTTTTTCAAGCCTTTCGCAATTTGCTTTTTTCATAGGATTCCATACCTCGCTTGCATATTCTAGTTGTGGCCGAATATATGTCTTGTAGATATTAATGTATTGTTCCAGTTTTCTAGTTCTTATAACTTTAAAAAGTCTATATATATACTTAAGTAAGCTCTTTTGATAATTATATTAATATGATCGGAAAATGAGAGTTTGGAATCTATTAAGATACCCAAATCTCTAACTGTTTGTAGTTTAGGAATTAAATTCTCAGATATATGATATTCTTCTTGTGAGTTATTTTTTCCAACGTAAAGTACAGAGCATTTATTTTCTGCGATTTCTAAACCGTTAATTTCAGCCCATTTACTAAGTAATATTAGTGATTCTTTTAGTATGTCCCGTTTATTGTCATTTTGATGATATGTATATAATTTTACATCGTCTGCATATATTTTAATTTTAACATCAGAAGGAAGATAGTTTGGAAGATCATTTATGAAGATAAGAAATAGTAATAGACCTAATACACTTCCTTGTGGTACTCCTGATTTTGTTTGTATGCTTTCAGAGAATTCTTTTTCTATTTTAACTTTAAAACTTTTTTTTTGTTAAAAAGTTTTCTATAAAATCATATAATTTTCCATTTATTCCACAAGCTTTTATTTTGAGTAATAAGAGCTCAATAGGAACAGAGTCAAATGCTTTGGCAAAATCAATGTAAATAACATCGATATTTTCTCTTTTTTCCAATGACTTATAAAAATCATTTAACATTGATAAAAGATTTGTGGTAGTGGATCTTTATTGTAAGAACCCAAATTGTTCATCAGAGAAGAACTTAGTTTTATTTAAAAAATTTATGATTTGTGTTGAGATAATTCTTTCGAATACGCGGCAAAGTGTACATGTAACAGAAATAGGTCTATAGTTAGCAGGGTCATTTATTTCACCCTTTTTAAATATAGGAATGATGTAGGATTGTCTCCAGATTTCTGGGATTGTCCTATTATCTAGTATAATTCTGAATATTTCTGTTATGGTCGGAGAAATTATTTTTGAACATGATTTTAATAATATATAAGGAATATCATCAGGTGAATTAGAGTTTTTATTTGGAAGATTTTCTAGGATATTATCAACTGTGAGAATATCGAATTCAATATCTTCTAAACGCTCTCTTGTAGTTTGTCTAGAAAACGCTCTCTTGACGCTCTCTACGCTCATTCTATTTTTCATAGGTCAGAAATACAGATAGGATGAATCGAATATCCCATTTAATATTTCTGAATTCGAAATTTTTACCGATTTTTTTGGTTTTCTATAGTTTGGTTTTCGAAATTTTCGGTTTCAGGTTTTAAATTTTACCGACATTTGGGTTTCGATATTTTGTGCTATTGAGGAATTTGAGCATAATATAGAGTGATCAGCCATTTAGAGTTATTTTGAAGGATTATATTAGGTTATGATGGACATCAGGAAATTTGTTGGGATATTGAAGGAGTTGGAGAATATCAAGTGATTAAGGAGGTATAGTATTTGTAGGGCAGTAGATATTTGTAGGACTTAATGGGATATCAGTAATTTGGAGGACATCCATTTCCTTTTTACAAAATAGTGTCATTCTATTTTTCATATACCCCAAAAAAGTGTCATTCAATTAGAGATGTCATTTAATTAGAGCAAATACGGTATTTTCTTAAAGGATTTACAGGTCCGCAAATGTCGGGTCCGCTAATGTTAATCCGCATCTGTCGGTCCGCAAAAGTCGATCCGCTTCTGTCGGTCCGCCGATGTCGGGTCCGCAGATGTCGATCCGCAAAATTCAATCCGCAACTGTCGATCCGCAAATGTCGTTCCGCAAGTGTCGGGTAACCATTTCCAGCCCTGGAATCGAACCCACCCATATGAAAATATCGAGCCAGTTGCCTATCCCATTCAACCACCGAACAACATAATGAAAAATTGAAGAAATTATAAATATTTCATTTTCTTTTCCTTCTTTCTCTTTCTATATTTTTTTTTAAAAAATCGGGTAAGGCTAAGTTTTCGGGTAGAAATTTCGGGTTTTAACCAATTTCGGGTCACGGGTTTCGGGTTGGAAAAAATATCGGGTACGGGTTTCGGGTTGGAAAATTTTCTTTTCGGGTATCGGGTTTCGGGTACAAAAAAAGGCCGGGTTTCGGGTATCGGGTTTCGGGCGGCAACCCTGATGTGGAGGGTGGGTGGGTTAATCTGATGTGGGATTAAAATAAATGATGGAGGTCTCCGTAGACGTGCTCAGCACGTTTGAAGACTATTTGTCACATGTAATTATTATATTAAATGATTATATTCCACAACGTAATAATACTTCTAAGTTATTCACGAAAAATATGATTATAAAATCTTCATAATTGGGGGATTTCAGACTGTTTCCCGATTTTCGGGTCACTTTTCGCGGTTTTTTGAAGCAACCGGGATGAAACCGGGAACGGGAATTCCCGGTTTTCCCGGTCCGGGTCCCTCCAGGTCAACTTTCAGAACCCGTTTCCAGGATCCGGTTCCAGTTTTTTCAAAATTCCGATCGCTTTTCTATCTACTGTCTATCAGATTTGTGATATAATCATATGGGGCGAATAAAGCTCATTGGATGCATGTCCTAAAGTAGACCTAATTCTTGTATTTAGAGTTCCTTTTAATTTATAAAGAATATGAAGAGTTGTTCAACCTTATCTTGGGAGGGAGGGTGGGCACGAAGGTTAATGGACGAGGGATGAAATTTGCTAATGAATAATAGCAAAACTTCGGTAATATTATTAAATTTCCAATAATTCCATGATATAGATAATATAAAATTAAGACAAATGCTTGGACTTTTATTAATGATTTATTAGCTACCAATCTTTATTTATTATGGGTAGTTATTGCTGTTGCATTCAACTAAAGACCTTTTAAAATACTACTGAACAGGACCAGCATTAAGCAGGTTTGTTTAATTAATGGCATTTTTAATACTCAAAAAGTAGAAAAAAGATTTACAATAATCTGAGGATAGACAAACGGGCGGCCTGATGTTTTGGGCCTTTGGGGTATTTTTAGTGTGGTAAATACTAACGAAAAGTTTGAGTATTATATCAAGAATTTATCCGGAAATAAAAATTCGGAGCACTATAATTCCTATAATAAAGTAATTCTGAGGACAATTTAGTTTAGGAAAATAACTAAAACTTTAATATATTAAAGTTTATATTTTACTGATTCGATGAGGATGTGGGAAGTTGTAAAAAAGTTAATAGATCAAAAGAGTTAATCCAAATCGTAGATATTCTTAATTTTCGATAAGTTTGAATTATTCCCTGAAAGATGAAAGTAATTTATAAACTAATAGTATGTATGTATGTATGTATAAATTATAAAAAAACTGATCAGAGAAACTGGAAAAAAGGGTGGCGTAAACCTTAGTATTACCCTAAATTTTCTTAAAATATAGTTCATATTTTTAAGGTGTGATAATAAAGAGTGTGGTATTGGGGGTATATGCCAACCAGATGGTACTTGTTTATGTTTACCTGGATGGACTGGTAAATATTGTGAACAAAATATACAACAAATAAAAGAAGAAATTGAACAAATTCAAATTAAAAATGCTTGCTTGATTGTTCTGGACATGGAAATTGTATTTTAATTAATAATCAAAATGAATGTTATCTGGATGGACTGGAATTAATTGGCAAATTGGTAAAAAAATTAATTTTAAATTCTAGCACATAGAACCGGATACTTATCTCCACATAATTTGGGGAGATAATAGAAAGGGCTTACACAAAGTTCATAATTACCAAAGATTGTTCTAGAACTTTGCCCAAAAATTGCTCATCAAATTGTCAATGTATGTTAAGAGTCCATTATATTGATATGTCTTTAATGGAAGCTTAATTTATGCAGATGTTTATCATTTGTATAAGTTGAAGGTTACTTGCTTTAAATAAAATTTGAAAAAGATTTTATTTAAAGATTTATATCCTCAAATCTTGAGTGGTGCAGATTTAAGAGAATTTTATAATTAGAATTAATTAGCAAATCAGTTGTTGGTGAGTAATAATTTTTTTAATAAACGAAAAATTTTTTTGTTTCCATTCGAAACGAAACGAAAAAAATTAGCGGGCACAAGGAGCGATTAGCTCTGTACCAGACCGATTTCTTTCTTTTTTGATTTTCATTCTTTAATCTTCATAATTTATTTAGTCATATAATTTCTTTTTTGAGTTATTCAAACAAAAATTTGTATAGTTTTTAGAGTTCGAACTTTTCAATTTGCCGGGCCCGTCATCCGGGTTTTTTTCTCCCAATCAGACCCGGGCCGGGTTCCGGGCTAAAAACCCCGAAAACCCGGAAACCCCGAAAACCCGGTTTTTTTAACACCCGGGCCCGGACCCGGTTTTTTAAAAATTTGAAAAATTCTTAAAATTTAGCTTTTGTCTGCAAATTTCCTTATTTTAATTAGAAATTTATCAAAAATTTGAGGTCATACCTACATCCTGAATACAGGAGGATGTGAAACGATATCGGATTATCAAAGGATTTGACGGGGTTAAGCGGGTTATCGGTGGATTTGTGGAGTTAAATTGATTTAGATAAGTAGGCGTTTGGAGCAATTTATGTATCTTTGTGGGATATTTTTATATTTTTTTACGTAATAGATATCGGTAATGCTGTGATTTAAGTGAAATCGGAGGAGGATAACTTTTTGATCCTTCGATATCATGCACAAATAAGGATATGAGTGGATTCGTACGGATATCGGAAGAATAAGAGGGATGTCGAGGATATAGGTGATTAATCCTGATAAATTCATAGATATCCTTATCCCTTTAATACCTCGAAGTTTAGAAAGATCAAATGGTTTTACAACACATGATCCCTCGATATCAGGCCCAAATCCGATTATATTACTTTGCACCCTTGAAATTTCCCGATATCACTCAAGGTCCACCTTAATCCATCCCAATCCCTCGATATATTACGTCTTAGCTTTTCAGCGCCGCAGGCGAAAATTTTATGATTTTAGATATAACAAGGAGACAGATTTTTTCCTTTTTTGGCGCCGCAGGCGAAAATTTATTCTTTTTTGGATGTTTAAGGAGTTAGATTTGGCAAAAAATTCAGAAATTTATTTAAAATTTACTCAAACTTGGACCCGGGCCGGGCCCGGGTTTTTCAGATGCGACCCGGGCTGGGCTTCGGGGCTAAAAACCCCGAAAACCCGGAAACCCCGAAAAACCGGATTTTCTCAAAAATACCCGGTTCGGGGCTACCGGGCCCGGAAAAAACCGGTCCGGGCCCGGCCCGGGTTCGAACTCTAAATAGTTTTAATATCTTTGTTTTGTTTTTATATTTTAGATATTATGAAATATAAATAATTATACAAAAATTGAGAAGAATAATTTATTTTGGGGTAATTTTTGATAAAATCACTACTCATTTTCAGAAAATTTTGGTTTTTTAAATTTTGTAAAACCGGTTAATTTTTGGCAAAAAATCAAAATTTTTGGTTTTAAAACCGGTCTGAACTAATTTAAATTTTATTTAATTAATTATTTGACTTTAAAATATTCTGTATTATTTGATAGGTATACATAAATTTTTCCTAAATTTATTCCAAACTTTTCTGAATTTGTAGTAAATTTATGATGGGCTATTTATGGATTATAACAATTATGAGCAATTACACTATTATGAGTGTATTCGGCCTCATCTTTATTTGGGCCTCATTTTTATCAGGCCGGCCCGACCGAGTCTTTTTCGGGTCAAAATTCGATGCCCGACTCGATCTTTCGGACCGGACCGGGCCGGCAACCCTAATTAAGAGCAATTATATCTTAATAAAAACATAAAATTTATCAATAGTACGAGATCAAATTTAAACTATTTTCAGTTTTAGTTAACATACTGTAAATGATTGTAAATACACACTGGCATTGGAATCCAGAAAGTTTGGAATATACTCCTTCAGTTCAGGCTTCTTTTACTCTTAAATTCATCAAATGTATTTTTAAGTATTTTTGTATCCTTAACTTTATAATTTAATTAAAAAATTGAGTTTTTTATACTACCCCTATTTTTTTATACTAATTTTAAAAATATTCATTAAAAATCACTATAAATTTCAATAATGAAATATTTTAAGAATCAATATAAAATATTTGGAATGATTAAAAGGAGTTGGGAAGATATCGAGGAATTTATATAGATGTCCAGGATTTAAATGAAGTTGATAGAAAAATGAAAATTAAGAAGCTTTAGGGGAGATATTGAGACATTTCCGCGATTTTAGCCTTAATATTTCTCTCCGAATTCTGTTATTCCCTACATACCTAAATTAATTTAGAAGCCTTAATATATCCCAGGATGGAAGTATTGCTTTTATGCTACTACTTTAGTGTACATTATATAGGGATATATTAATTGAATAAAAATTATATTCTTTAACTAAGAATGATACATATTTGTATGCATGTCTATGGTGTCTTTATATATCACAGGACGGAAGTATTAATATTATGGTACCATTTTGGGGTACACTATTTTTGGAAGATAGTGAATATGAATAATGATAATAAATGATATGAATAATTATAATAATATGAATATAGGGGGAATATAAATAATATGAATATAAATAACCTTTTAATCATTCTATATCCCTCTAAATCCTTCGATACCGCCGGCAACTGACATTAATCCCTCATAATCCTTCTTAATTTCATGATATCTCCTCTTTATACTCTTAACCAGTGATCTTTCTCTTAGTTCTTTATATCCACAATAATATCTTAAAATTAGTACAATAAATTTAGATTTTTTTTGTTTTTTTATAAATTTACATGTTTCTTAACGAAATTCAATGTTATTTTTTAAATTAGTGTTAATTATTAGTCTGGAGAGTGTGCCTTTTCTAGAAATTTTTCATATTTACAATTTTATTATGAGTTCTGAACAGTTGAACAACAACAATTCTTCTAATGAAGCAGGGTTGAATTCAGTAACAGAAAAAGCTCTTGATGTCAGGTTCTTGTTAAATTAATGAATTTAAAATGTACCGTATTTTCTCCATTAATTCCCCTGGGGAATTACTTTTTCAACCCATCCGTGGCATGGGGAATTAATCAAGGGAGGGGAATTATTCGAGTTTTGATATTTGAACGTGCAGTAGGGTATTTGGGGGTGGGGAATTATTGTTTCAACCCAACTCTAGCATGGGGAATTAATCGAGAGGGGGAATTATTAGAGGGAGGGGAATTAATCGAGAAAATACGGTATTTTGTTTTAGTTTGCCATCAAGTGAATGGTTTGATGAGATGTTTGGACCCATTCCTTCTGGAACTAATCGTGCTGCTAAAACACCAGAGAGTAAGGACATAAAAACTGAAGTAGTTGATATATTTGATGAAGATGAGCAGAAACAGACAGTTGTTCACCCAATTAATTTGACCGATGAGGTAGTAGTATATGTACCACTTTTACATCAAAAATTTTTATCTAAATTTTCGATGTAAAACCGTCACAAAAAGTTTTCAATAGGTTTAAGGGGTTTTAAAAATTAAACCAACGTTGCCTAACTTGGCACATTTACAAGGCATTACGGACGTATTCAAACAATTGTTGAAATTTTAATATAAGATAACTTAATTCCAAGACAAGTAAAAGAGCACAAAGTTTACATCATTTTGAACAAACGCAATTATAGTAAAAAATATTTGTACGGAAAAAACTAATACAAAAAACCGGTACAAATAAGATCAAAAAAGTTAAAAATAAAAAATGTTTAATAATTGTTAACGTTTTTACAACGAATTATGGAATAGTTATTAATCTACGTCCTAAGTAAAATGTTAGTTTAGTTACTCCGATAACAAGGGATTTGGTAGCTACAGCAATATCATAGTAAGTTTCTTTTACAAATAACCAAACGGTATCGAATATATTTGGTTTATAATACACTACTGAAAAAGTAGGTTTGTATACTTTTTTCCAAACCTTTTCGTTCTCATCGTACTCAAACCAAACATGTCCACTCGGATTTAAAGTTATATTTGTAAAATTTGAATGAGAAGTTAAGTCAGGTCGTAAAGTATGCGCAATTGTCTTTGGTTTGAGAGTTTTTCGAAATAAAGATATTTTATTCTTTTCATTCTTTATTATTTTATCTTCACAGTTAACAAATCCTAATAGTGCAACTAAAATTAAAATAAAAATCATTTTTTAATATTATGCAAAAAATGTGAATGATCATTTATATAGTTTTTATAAATTTCTATTCATTTTTGTTCTTCAACTTCAACAAAGTCCAAACATTCCAGAGGATAGAAATATTGATGCTTTCGTCCGCCAACAACGCAAACAAGAGGCAGGTGTGGATAAACAAGGGCTATGTGATGTCGAACATAGAAATATTGCCTAATTGTCACGCGTAAGTAGCCTCTTAATGCAAAAATACGATCAGCTCCCATCTTAGTCAATTTACTTGGATAGACTTTGAACTGAATATGTCTTAAATGATTTGTTACAATAAATTTCTTTCCTGGTTTCATATTGTTGTCTGAAAATTCTTTTTGACAAATTCCATTTATAGCAACATCCTCATTTGTCATACTAGTAAGTGTTTGAAGAAATTGAATATTTTCGTTGTATTTTTTACGCATTTCTCTGTGAAGGGATTCTGGTGCACATCCACCATTAAATTTACAAAGTAAGTGAATAAGAGAAACCGTTTTGACGGGAGGGGATGTAGCTATGAACATTTTTTATTTAACTATAAATTCTTTAATTTATTTATATAGGGCCTAAATGTATCAAAAAGCAATTATTCAAAACGTGGTATCTACAGCTACTCTACTTGAAGGTGACAACAAATTAGATCTTAATAAACTTGCAGCTAATATTCCTAATGCTAAATATCGTCCTGAGAGGTTTTCTGCTCTAACATTTAAAATAAAAGAACCATTAACTGCTACAGCGCTACTTTTTGCTAATGGAAGAATAGTTTGCGTCGGAACAAAGTACCCGAAACACATATAAGCGGAAGATGAGGATAAACAAGATTGACACGGTGTCGAACATAATAAAATTGACTTAAAATAGAATATAATCTAATAAATAAAATACCGAATTGTTATTGATAAATATCCTCGCAAAGCAAACATTCGATCATATCCCATTTCCGTAAAATTTTTAGGATACACTTCAATAAAACGATTTTTAAGATGATTTGTTATTAGACATCGTTTTCCAGGAGTTACACTGCTTTCATTAAATTCCTTTTGTCCAACGCCTGCTTTCTTAACATCTTCAATAGACATACTTGTTAGAGATTTAATAAATTGCAAATTTTCGCTGTAATTATTTCGTATTTCACAATTAAGCATTTCTGGTACGCATCCTCCATTGAAGTCACAGAGAAGGTTGATAAGCGGTGTAGTCTTTATGCTGTTGGAATTTATTGCTAATTTCTCTACAATCACTGTAGTGAGTTCTTAACGTTTAATTATTATTTAAATGGCAAAATAAATTTACCTAAATTGTCAGCCATTTTGATAAATAATCAACTTTGTAATCAAGAAGTAATCAAATCTGAAAGTAGATTTTAAATGCAAAATGAAAAAATATTTTTTGTATGAAACATTGATTTTAAGAAAATATAATAAAAGTTTATTCGAAATATTTTATTCGGTAGGATCAATAAGTGGTTCGCCTCTGTATCCGTAAGGATAGCAATCAAAATTAGCATCAACTATTCCCTTGTCGTAGATTGGCGCATATCGTCTAAATTTTTAAATCGATAATAATTATAAATATATGATACCTTTTTTGTGATCTGCTTGTAACTTACCCTCTACGCCAACTTGGCTGAAAATGTGTTCTTTCCAAAATGACAGGTTCTTGTTCCTCTCCATACGCTTCAACCATTTTCTGAAATATTCTTTAAATTTAGAAACGACTGAAAAATAACCTTGAATTGTTCAAAGTCAAGAGGAGAGTCAACTTTGTCCCAGCACCCACGGCATTTGACAATATATTTTATTTCTCCGCTATTTTTATGCTTCATTTTCATGGCATACTTAAAAGAAATTAAAAATTGGACATTAAATTATTAACCTGTTTGCATCCTCCAGTATAGAATGCAATAATGTTCCATTCACCATATTCGCGATCCATCATACCAAGCATCTCTCCAACACGAAAAGGGGGCTTTTGTCCACGGCGATGCACGTAAAAGCAGCTATCCGTGTCCGTATAAAGCAACTTGCAATCTTTTTCTTTTACTATTTTTTCCATATAGTCGTAAAGCATTATTCTGGCTTTTGCCGTTGTAATTAGTGCAATTGCAATATTATATTTGTCATGTGGGCGTACAAATTCTCGTCGATGCCGATATGGAACGGAAAAAAGATTAGGAGCCAACATTTCCACAGCTCCTAGCTCAAGTTTTGGATCATTAAGAATCGTGTGAAGCTCCACAGGGGAACTAGTTATACAATCCTAAAAATTTTTGTTGTGAATTTAAATAGAAAAAACCTGTGACAAGTTACAGCGAAGCGCCCATCGCCCCCACCTAAATAAAAATATTAACAATATTTAAATTATTCTCACATTGAGTTGTTGCACGTCTTTGCAAGGTAACGCATTCCTTCGTTTCTTTCAATCCGTGTTGGATCTAAATGTATTTACACCCCAATTATGTGAACCGCGAGTAAAAAGTGAATCTAGAAAATCATTTGGAATATTAAGCATTAAGTCATCTAAAACTAAAAGCTGATGCTGCTTAATTAGTTCAGATTCGGGAACCCCATTATACGTAGTGATTCCCATTTCCTTAAGCTTAAAAACAGTTTCATTCATTTCTCCAAAACAGTATAATATTTTTGAAGGCGGAGGATCTATGAGTTGGTCAGTGTGTGCCAGGAATTTTAATAACCATTGGGTTTTGCCACTCCCTGTGGCACACGAAATTATCATAGTAAAAGGAGCTATGAACATTTTTTATTTAACTATAAATTCTTTAATTTATTTATATAGGGCCTAAATGTATCAAAAAGCAATTATTCGAAACGTGGTATCTACAGCTACTCTACTTGAAGGTGACAACAAATTAGATCTTAATAAACTTGCAGCTAATATTCCTAATGCTAAATATCGTCCTGAGAGGTTTTCTGCTCTAACATTTAAAATAAAAGAACCATTAACTGCTACAGCGCTACTTTTTGCTAATGGAAGAATAGTTTGCGTCGGAACAAAGTTTGCAAAGGACTCGGAAACCGCTCTCATGTGTTTTGTTAAAATAATTTCCGCAGCATCCGAATTATTCATAAATGTTCACAATTTTAGAATTCAGAATATAGTTTCTTCCTTTACATTTGGAGGATTCATAAATTTACCAGGTATATTAAGTAATGAATAAAAAATAATGTTTAGCCTTGTATGATTCGATGCGGTTCGCTCCACCCTCATGGCTGGCTAGGCACATATCCTATAATCCAGAATTTTTTCCTGGGATGTGTCTAAGACTGAAGGAATCTCGCACAGTTATAATTATCTTCACAACCGGAAAATGCATTATTACTGGAGCACGATCAGAAGAAGAAATTTATTCAACTCAAAATAAGATTTACAATTCAATTTCAATGTTTTTGAAAAAATAAATTAAAAAATGCTTTTGTTAATTTCGGTTCGTAATTCCATCAATAGTTCACCAAGTTTATTCTCACCCTCCCAAATACTTGGATCATTCAGACACGGGCTTTTATGACTCAATCCATTACTCCAATGTAGATTTGATGCCGATGCATGTGTAATGAGTCCGTCTCCAGTTGCACGTAATTGATTGAAGAGTTGTACATTCTGAGTAAATTTGGCCCACAACCCTGTGTACATTACCTAGAATTTTTATTTAATGCCTTGCATAAAATTAATCCTTGCCTTATCTTTGACTGAATCCCATTCATTTCTATTATAATTTTTCACACGGGTTCCAATTCGTTTTATAGCCAATGGATTATTAAGCATAAGCACTTCAGCAGCAAGTTCCAAATCCATAAAAAATCTAGCCTTTTGCCAGATGAAATACTGTTCAATGGAAGAGAATGAACGCCCAAGCAAAGTAAATGTTGTTATAAATCGGTTGTCGAATCCACATCTGGGGGAATTGAAAATAAATATATTTTGATTTTGTGTCCCAATAATTTCTTCAGGGGGCAAAGAATTTTGTTCAGGCTTCAAGTTAAGGCGTTCGAGCATAATTGAAGTTGTTTCTTAAATTATTTTTTGTTAATTGTTAATATAAAATTTTATACCAAGATTTACGTCACTGATCATAGTGATTCTGAAAACTGAAAACATGTATTAATAATAAATATAGATAGAAATGTATAAAACATTTTTGTTTGAAATAATTTTTTAAAAAAATATTTATTCGAAGTATACGCATTAAAATTAATTTCCAGATTGTTTATCGATTTCAACAAAGTCCAAGCACTCGATTGGGTAATAGTATTCATGCTTTCCACCACCCGAAACACATATAAGCGGAAGATGAGGATAAACAAGATTGACACGGTGTCGAACATAATAAAATTGACTTAAAATAGAATATAATCTAATAAATAAAATACCGAATTGTTATTGATAAATATCCTCGCAAAGCAAACATTCGATCAGATCCCATTTCCGTAAAATTTTTAGGATACACTTCAATAAAACGATTTTTAAGATGATTTGTTATTAGACATCGTTTTCCAGGAGTTACACTGCTTTCATTAAATTCCTTTTGTCCAACGCCTGCTTTCTTAACATCTTCAATAGACATACTTGTTAGAGATTTAATAAATTGCAAATTTTCGCTGTAATTACTTCGTATTTCACAATTAAGCATTTCTGGTACGCATCCTCCATTGAAGTCACAGAGAAGGTTGATAAGCGGTGTAGTCTTTATGCTGTTGGAATTTATTGCTAATTTCTCTACCATCACTGTAGTGAGTTCTTAACGTTTAATTATTATTTAAATGGCAAAATAAATTTACCTAAATTGTCAGCCATTTTGATAAATAATCAACTTTGTAATCAAGAAGTAATCAAATCTGAAAGTAGATTTTAAATGCAAAATGAAAAAATATTTTTTGTATGAAACATTGATTTTAAGAAAATATAATAAAAGTTTATTCGAAATATTTTATTCGGTAGGATCAATAAGTGGTTCGCCTCTGTATCCGTAAGGATAGCAATCAAAATTAGCATCAACTATTCCCTTGTCGTAGATTGGCGCATATCGTCTAAATTTTTAAATCGATAATAATTATAAATATATGATACCTTTTTTGTGATCTGCTTGTAGCGTCCAAATCGAAATAACCATGTTTATCATACTGTTCTTTTATAGATTCGACAGCTCGACGTTTACGATATTCCCCATAAATTCTTTTTTTATTCTCTTCAAGCCTCTGTTCCTCTCGTTCGCGATCCAGTTCCTTTTTCCATACGTCAAGCAAAACTGCATTTATAGACTCTTCTAATGCTTCTTCTGAGGCAAAGGACAAATCTGGTATCTCGATACGAATAGGTAAGAGTTCATTTCCATATCTTCGAAAAACTGTTATTGATTCTTGTTCATCAGAATCACCAAGTAGTGAAAAGGAAAACGGATATATAATATTAGATAGTGCAACTGTCCAACTTGAATCCAATTCAAGAGTGTCAGGCATTCGAACAGTAAATTTAGAAGTGGTATTTCCTTCCACCCCTCCAGTATTTGAAGGTAATATTACATAAAATGAGTCCATATTTATCTTCTAACAATATCGCTATCGTTGACCCAACTATTAAAATTATCGTTATATCCTAAAATTATCGTTATATACATTGCGAAGAAATTGTTTTGTCGTTGCCAAAAAGTAATAAATATATAAAATAAAAAAATAGGTAAATACTTGATTTAAAATAAAGAAAATAAAAAATTTGAATTAATAGAATTAATTTAATTTAATAAAATTAATTTTGGTTTAATAGAATTAAATAATAAAATTTTTTATTTAATTACAAAATTAATTTAATTAATGCAATTAATAGTATTAAAAAAATTTTAATTAGACAATTTATTTAATAAAAATATAAATTAAAAATTTTATTTAATAAAAGAAAAGAAAAATTAAAAATTTTATTGAAAAAAATAAAAATATTAATATTTATTTAATAAAATAAAAGAGAAAGTAACTGCTTAAATACTATTTTATTTCTAATAGGCCAAAAGTTAGTCTAAATATGTAATGAATAATTTTTTATTTTTTCAATGGATTTATAAAAATAGAATGTAATGATTGTTTAGTGGGAGTGTAGAAATAAATGGGTGAGTGATTAATGAAAGCCGATCCCCCCTTCTCACTTTTTGTGCCCAGTCACCCTTTCCATCATATACACACACACTTACTGACAATCATTTCACTCTATGCCAAAAGTTAATCTAAATATGTAATGGAGAAATTTTTTATTTTTTACATTAATTTGGGCTGTACTTTAGTACGTGGGTGCAGGCTTTAATTTACAAATGTTATACCATTCGAAAGAGCTCGTCGAGCTGAGTCGAATGCCACCAAAATTAGATCTAGGAAAAATTTCTGGACCGAGATATAGGTCCCTAAAGTTTGAAAAACCATAGGGGGGACCAAGCACTTTTTTGGGGTGAAAAATTCGAAAATGCAAATTATACCTCGTTCGAAAGAGCTCATCGAGCTGAGTCGAAAGACACCAAAATCAACAAAATCCGACTTGATTGGACAAAGTTCTGATCTTTTCTTTTAGCTCCTTACCTATGGCATCTGTGGAGATTTTTGCTGATACAGAGGCTCCAAATACGTCCAGAATGTTGTGTCCGTTATTTAAGAAAATTTAAAATAATATTTATTTAAAGTTGACCTTTCAATATTCAAATATACATTTTGCCTCCCAACAATTTCCCATCTTAATATTTACAATATTTACTATTATGATTGACATTTCCCCTTTTACATTCAAAAATCCCTTTCATCCTAACCTCTCTTCCCTTCTCAAATTCAAATAACTGTCAATCAAACTAGTAAATATTCAACCCACTCTTCACCTCTCATAAATAATCAACCGCCCCCCCCCCCATATATAAACAAAAACCTTTACCCCAACTTCACCTTATATTGAATTCATTTTTAAGTTAAATAAAATATATTTGTTGAAAATATTCTTAAAATAAGTTATTGGAAGTCCTCACTTAGATTGAGAGTAAAATAAAATTAATTTAAATTAAGTAAGATAACTCGGATCTTACACAGAACAAGGGAGATAAGAATAGGTTTATGTTACGAGCCCAGACCCATCGCCCGTAGACTCCCCGCGAGGCGCGTGCCGCAAAACCCCGCGCGAAGCGCGGGGTTTTGCACAAGCGCCTCGCCGACGCCCCATAGGTTTAGGTTCTTTGTTTTTTTGTGTCATAACTTTTTCTAATCTTGTTTAATCATGGTGATTTTGGTCTCATTCGACTCAGCTCGTCGAGCTCTTTCGAATGAGGTATTATTTGTATAAAAAATTTTTTATTCCAAAAATCGCCCCTTTGTATCTTAGGTTTTTAGGGGGCTTATATCTCGGTCCAATCAAGTCGGATTTCGTTGATTTTGGTGTCTTTCGACTCAGCTCGATGAGCTCTTTCGAACGAGGTATAATTTGCATTTTCGAATTTTTCACCCCAAAAAAGTGCTTGGTCCCCCCTATGGTTTTTCAAACTTTAGGGACCTATATCTCGGTCCAGAAATTTTTCCTAGATCTAATTTTGGTGGCATTCGACTCAGCTCGACGAGCTCTTTCGAATGGTATAACATTTGTAAATTAAAGCCTGCACCCACGTACTAAAGTGACCCCATGACAATAAAAATCCAAATCAAAAACTCAACAAAGGCCTATTTTCCATACAAAATAATGGTACTTTTTTACTAGATCTCTAGTCGATTGTTTTCAATTTTTTTACAAATTCTTTATAAAATATACAATAATTTTACGAGTTATGTAGCTTCTACATAAAAATATAGTTAATTAACTTATAATTCCTTAGAATTCATTGGTCAACTTCTCACAGATAACTTTTGTCCACTGCATTATTCCTTGTGTACCTCTAGGAGATCATTCTCTTATAATTCCCCTCTAATAATTTATAACTGTTGGTAGGGGCATTTGTGATACCTCATTATTCTCTTAGTATAACTCTATTCTAAGGAATTATAAGAAAAGTTGAAAGGAGACCTCCAGGAAATTATTCTCCTAATATACCTCCATTCTAGCGAATTATACAAGGAATTAGTGGGCTTAGTTTGTTTGGGAGTTCCTCGGCCATTCCCTCACAAGTGAACAACAAAATAAAAATATAAACAGTTCCTCCCTATATACAATATTTAATTACGCGAGTTTTGAGGACTCGAAACATTTACGTACAAACATCCAAATACACGTTATTTGAAGAATATTAAATAATTTCTTGTCTTTAATTATTTTTACCCTTTATTTTTTAAACAAAATTAAAATTTTTTATTTCCTAAAATAATTTTTAAACTATTCATATGGAAATCATTACAAATTCTTTATAAAATATACAATAATTTTACGAGTTATGTAGCTTCTACCTAAAAATATCGTTAATTAACCTTTACCCTAAATAATTTAAAAAGGAGGGTCATAAAAGAGTAATTCTAGTACTCTCAAAAATAAATAAAAACAATTTCTCTAAAAATTGATAATTATTCAATAAAAATGCCTAAATAACAAAATTTGTTGGACGGAGATGATGCGTATGGACTTTATTAACCTCTCAAGCTGAAGGTAGGGAAGACAGTCAAAGAGCAAGAAGAGAACGTCAAAGAACACGGAACGATTGTCAAAGAGCAAGGAAGAAGTGTTAGATCCACTAGAGCTACAACTAGACAGAACGGTCAATCTACTAGCAATAATAATGGAAATGATGAAACTTGGGAAGAAGAGAAACAAAAGACGCCAAAAAAGCGAAAACATTTCCCTCTTTTTGAGAAAACTCCTGCTAGTCAGAAAAACAAGAAATTTAAGAAAGGGCAGCCATTAAAAATTTGGACTTGGAATGTTGCTGGGCTTAGGGCGAATGTTAAGGTTTTTTGGAATTTTTGAATAACTTTCTCAAAAAATTTTTTTTTCAGAAAAATGGACATCTCAAAATCAAAGAATCTGATGCTGATATTGTTAGTCTTCAAGAAACAAAATGTCCAGAATTGCCTTCGGAAATAGAGGCTCTGGATGAATATTGCTTCAAAAAACTTGCAAAATCGACTAAAAATTTGGGACACGCTGGAGTTGCTATGCTGGCTAAAGAAATGCCTATTAATGTAATTCCTATAAATTTGCTTGCTAGCCTTAAGATTTATTCTTTTCTTTTTGGCTTTCCTAACTAGTAACCACATATTCCATCTTTTTCGACCCTTCCTGCTATTTTATATTTTCTAATCCATATTTGCGTTTCTTTTTTTCTTTGACTTGGAGATTTTTTTCTGCCTAGATAATTTAATAACTTTCAGACTTCGATTGAAGTTCATAAATCTACGCCCTCGTTTCTACTCACATTTTTAATTCAAATTTTTATTTTCTAAAATAATATCTTTTACAGGTTACTGTTGGTCTTGGAAACAAAGATTTTGACGAATTTGGACGTTATATTGAAGCGGAATACAAAAACTTTTTCTTTATTTCTGTTTATGGGCTGTACTTTAGTACGTGGGTGCAGGCTTTAAATTACAAATGTTATATCATTTGAAAGAGCTAGTCGAGCTTAGTCGAATGCCACCAAAATTAGCTCTAGGAAAAATTTTTGAACCGAGATACAGGCGATTGAAAATCGAAAAACCATAGGGGGGACCAAGCACTTTTTTGGGGTGAAAAATTCGAATATGCAAATTATACCTCATTCGAAAGAGCTCGTCGAGCTGAGTCGAATAACACCAAAATCAACGAAATCCGACTTGATTAGACAAAGTTATGATCTTTTCTTTTAGCTCCTTACCTATGGCATCTGTGGAGATTTTTGCTGCTACGGAGGCCACAAATACGTCCAGAGCAAGGTAGATAGGAATAGGTTTATGTTACACGCCCAGACCCATCGCCCGTAGACTCCCCGCGAGGCGCGTGCCGCAAAACCCCGCGCGAAGCGCGGGGTTTTGCACAAGCGCCTTGCCTATGCCCCATAGGTTTATAGTTTTTGTGTTATAACTTTGTCTAATCTTGTTCAATCACGGTGATTTTGGTGTCATTCAACTCATCTCGTCGAGCCCTTTCGAATGAGCTATTATTTGCATAATCGAATTTTTTGACCCAGAAAATTTTCAAATTTCAGGGGTCTGTAACTCGGCCAAATGAAGTCGGGTTTCGTCGATTTGGTGTTATTCGACTCAGCTCGACGAGCTCTTTCGAATGAGGTATAATTTGCATATTCGAATTTTTCACCCCAAAAAAGTGCTTGGTCCCCCCTATGGTTTTTCGATTTTCAATCGCCTGTATCTCGGTTCAAAAATTTTTCCTAGAGCTAATTTTGGTGGCATTCGACTCAGCTCGACTAGCTCTTTCAAATGATATAACATTTGTAATTTAAAGCCTGCACCCACGTACTAAAGTGACCCCTTTTTATGTTCCAAACAGCGGTTCTGGATTAGTTAATTTGCCAGCTAGAGGACGTTGGGACCAGTTGTTTTTGACTCGTGTAATTGAGTTGGATAAACGTAAACCTGTAATTATTAAATTTGCTAGCAATTTTTTAAAGTTCCGGTTCCGGGAACCGGAACTCAAATTGGATCCGGTTCTGGTTCCGGTCAAAATTCGGTTCCGGCGAACCCCTAGTACTTATTGCTGGGGATATGAATGTTGCACATCAAGAAATTGGTAATTCTAACCTCTTATTTAAAATTATTTTTTTTCAAAAGATTTACGCAATCCTGACTCAAACCGAAACAAAACGGCTGGATTTACTGATCAAGAAAGAGAAGCCTTTACTCGATTATTGGATGCTGGATTTGTGGATGTTTGGCGTTCTCGTAATCCTGACGTGGCTGAGACTTATACTTATTGGTATTTTTAAATATAGTCGAACCTCGCTATAAGGTACACCATTGGGAATTAAATAAGAGTTATTGCTAGGAAAGATTCTGCCGTATCCGAAAGGAATGATGGCATCCAATTTTTCCTTTCCTCCTCGAATGGGAAAGAAAAAGTTAATTTTTCGGCTGTAACTTTTTCTTTCCCATTCGAGGCATTCTTTTCGGATAGGGCCAAAGATTCTCTCATCCACTGGCCACTCAAAATTTAGTTTGAATTAAGAAATAATTAATTTTGCAAAAACGATGTTCGATTGTTGACATTCTTAGGAAAATATTTTCGGAATAAATTATAATTTTCTAACAGAATTTTAATTTATTTTTCAATTTTTCCAGGTCTTATATTGGAAGTCGTCGAGCTAAAAATATTGGTTGGCGTTTAGATTATTTTGTTATTAGTGAACGTCTTTTGGAGAAAGTAATTGAATGTGAAATTCATTCGGATATTACGGGAAGTGCCCATGGAAGTGATCATTGTCCTCTTTCTTTAATTATTGATATTTAAATTTGGTAGAAACTGGAAAAAGTATATTTATTTTTTAAATTATTTTTAGTTGTCTAGAAATTAACACATCTTAAAGGGTTTTTCTTAGAAAGTGTTAATTTTTTTTAGAAATTCCTGGTATTTGTCGGTTACTCATACAAGTAGATTTGTAATTTTATTTATATAGGCCCCCAATTATTTTCAAATTTTGCAGTTAATTCTACCGAAAAATTTTCGGTTTTTCCCACTCCTAATGCTATACTTTCCCTATTAAAAATAAATTTAAATATAAATCTTAAATTATACATACAAAAAAATAAGATTTATTACAAATTATTTAAAATAAATTTTTAGGGCAAAAAATTTTTTTTCAAGGATTTTTGATTAGAAACCAACATTCCATTCAAATATTTTCCCTATTAAAAATCAACTTGAATTTTAAACTTAAGTCATTCACATAAAATAAAAAATTTACAAATCTGTATGAGAATAATCGACAAACAAAAATATCAAATTATTCTTCGTTTTATCACTCAATTTTTCTTTTTAAATAATTATCCTATTTATTATTAAATATCCAAAACAAGCCAATTTATTGTTTCGAATAGCTCACATTCAAATATATTCGGTTAATTTATTTAACTTTTATTATTGTTTTGAAATAAAAAAATATTTGTTCTTACATATTTTCTTTTATATTTTAAATGTAATTAATACATTTTTAAAAATATTTTTGAATTTTTTTCTTTTTCTTAGATAGATAATTTTTTAAAAATAATCTCTTTAACCTTTTTAAAAATTCCTGGAAATTGGAATTTTTTGGATTTAAAAAAATCCTATTTACGAAAATATTTTTAAATTTATTATAGATCAGAGGGGTGGGTAGGAACAGTCAGAGGTGTCGTAAATCGGAAGAGCTGGAAAGCGTAAATCCCTCAAAAGTTCAGAAATCGGAAATCAAAATTTTTTTCGACCCACCTCTGTTATAGACCTTTAAAAACCTTTTATTTTCCTTAAAATCATTTTCTTAATTAAAAATTTTTAAATTTAGAAGCAGTGCTTCGAAATTTCAAATTTGCTCGTACTCGTACTTCGTACCACCTCTTTTTTGGCCTCGTACTCGTACCTCGTACCACCCTTATTTTAGGCCTCGTACCTCGTACTTACTCGTACTTGAGATAAAATCAAAAAATCTAAAATTTTTATGATTTTTTGGAGTCCAGGACATCTAGTTTCAAATTTTAAGCGTTGTATGCGATAATTTTTGAATCTTGGAAGGCTTTAAAGCCATAAATCCTCCCATATAATCCATTTTCTGCGTCGCAGGCGAAATTTTTGAGCATTTTGGAGTGCAATGAACAATATTGTCTCCAAGATGGCTCGAATTACCCGAAACACGGTATTTTTTCATAGGTTTTTCATTCACTTTCATGAAACTTTATACCTTTTCCACCGAACTTTTCACATTTTTATCTCCTGATATTCCTCTTAAGCTCAAATCCCTTCTGCGCCGCAGGCAAAAATTTTGAGAATTTTGGATATCCTTAAGTCAGATTTCTTCTGTTTTTTGCGCCGCTGGCGAAAGTTTCAAAAATTTTGAAGGCCATGAAGCCAGATTTCTTGCATTTTTCTGCGCCGCAGGCGAATTTTGAAAATTTCGGAAGGCCGTAGACAAAAAGAATTCACTTTTTAGAGTTCAAAGAAAAAATATTTTAAGAATTTTAGAGTGTCAAAATCTCATAATTACTCCATGTAAAAATGGAATAATTTTTAAAACAAAATTAAACATATAAAATATGTTATTTAAAGAAAGAAAAATATGAAAATTCATTGTCGTCTGAACAGGAATCGAACCCACATCTAAATCACTACCATCTTTGGTGAAGCCTAACACCTTCACCACTCGGCCACTTGCTCATATAATGGCCAATGAAAGGAATTAAATATATTCTTTAATTTTCCTATTAACACCAAGTACGAGAAGTACGAGCTCGTACTTAGGCCTCGTACCTCGTACTTTTCACATTTTTTGGCCTCGTACTCGTACTTCGTACCTGTCCAGAATTTTTGCTCGTACTCGTACTTCGTACCAGGTACGAGTACGAGGTACGAGTACGAATTTTGGTACGAGCTTCGAAGCACTGTTTAGAAGCCTTTGCATGGCGTCATTGCTTGACGCCAGTTTGCAACAGTCATCATCAAAAGACGTCCAACATCAATTTCAATTAGGACAAAGACGGAAAGAAATTTACAAGTTTTTTTTAAATAAATTTATTTTTAAAAATTATTTAAAGATATTCTGCACCCTTTGGTTTATACGCTTCTGCTTGGTCAACAAAACCTGACCATCATTTAAAATTTCGTTTAGCAGTTGGAAGTTTTATTGAGGAATATAACAATAAAGTATTTTTTCAAATTAAGAATGGGATTTTGACAAAAAGAAAATTTTAAAATATTTTTGTAAGTATAGGGGATGGGTCTGAGCGAGAAAAAAGTCAGGGGTTTTGAGTCAAAAACCCCGTTATTCTATCAGTTCGGATAACCGATTAAATTTAAATAAAATAAATTGTAAAAGGAATTCTGGAAGAAGGAGAAAAGATGGAAATTTGCTTAAATTTTTTTCTGTCCAGAAGAACTTTAATTTGTATTTTCGGTGGATATTTAAATTCAAAAGGGGGGTATTGAATGAGAAATACCAGAATTTTATTTTTCACAATTATTTTCAGGTTTCAATTGTTCAACTACAAGAAGAACAAGGAGCACATATTGGGACGTTTGAACATACGTAAATTTCATCTTTT
The DNA here is from genome assembly GCA_902706615.1 of Meloidogyne luci. Taxonomy (NCBI): domain Eukaryota; kingdom Metazoa; phylum Nematoda; class Chromadorea; order Rhabditida; family Meloidogynidae; genus Meloidogyne; species Meloidogyne luci. Next base: position 197,033 of record CACSLI010000133.1, on the reverse strand, counting down.
TTTATTAAATAAAATATTGATAGATTTTAAATAATCTTTTTATTTAAATTTTATACCACCCCCCCCCCCTCCCCCATATTATTTACTTAATTGCTACTATGGAGGCCCCAAGTACGTCCAGAGCAAGGGAGATAGGAATAGGTTTTTGTTGTTCTTTGTTGTTTATTTATGTTTTTTTAACTCTTCAGCCTTTCCCTATTTTTTAATTATTATCATAATAAACTTTGATAAAAAATAAAAAATAATAAAAATAATAAAATAATAAAAAAATAATAATAAACTTGACTTAATTAGTTTTTTTAAAACTAATTAAATTAATATTTTCTAAATCATTAATCTATGTTCTACGTCCAAACAAGAATCCACACAAAAGGGTATCCAACAAAGCAGCAGACAGCCAAGAAAAAAACAAACTCCCGAAATACTAGAAATAAAAATAATTTTAAATTTTAATAAAATAAAAAAAATTTTCAAACATCCAAGGCAGCACTCCAGGCGTTTTAATTGTCTGTGAGACAATGTGAGAACGACAATATGGACTAAAAAATACAAGAAATTAAGGGTTGGTAAATAAAAAAATTCTGGGATCATTAACAGGATTAACTTTTAAAAATACCCAACTTCCCTCCTACCCGAACTAGATTAGAAGCACAACATTAGCTTCATGCTAATATCGTAATTTCGAATTTTTACCCCGAATTCGACTTGGTCGAATTCGGGTCAGGGATTCGAAATAAACAAATTCTAAGCTCAGATTAGGACTCTGCATGGTCGATTACCTAACTAAAATTATTTTCAGAAAAGAATAATTTTTAAGGTGTTTTTAAGGTGTCTCCCCAATTCTTCACGATTACCCTAAAATATAATCTAAACCTAAAGGCTTTTAGTAAAAATAACGACAGAACAAGAGTTCCGCCGATATCCATAGTTAATTTAGGAAGTTTGTTGTCTTGACAAATTATTAAACTACATATTTTTAAGGTAAATTTAAAAAAATTACCAATCCATTTTAAAAGGATAAAGTCCAAATTTGGGTGTGAAAATATGAATTGGACTAGTCAAAACAGGTGGTGGTGTTGATATATTGGAAGGTTGTTGTTGTCCTTTATTAGGTCTGAATAACTAATTTTTTTGGAATTAAAAATAAACAGACAATGATCCAACTCCTGATGGCGGTGGTGGTGGTGTAGATGAGTGAATTCCTTCTTTTGTTGGATTGCCCGGGTCGTTGAAAGTTTCTGAATAATAGGGTGGAGATGGTTAATTACATCTATGCAGGCGTTTTAATTGTCTGTGAGACAATGTGAGAACGACAATATGGACTAAAAAATACAAGAAATTAAGGGTTGGTAAATAAAAAAATTCTGGGATCATTAAAAGGATTAACTTTTAAAAATACCCAATTTCCCTCCTGCCCAAACTGGATTAGAGGTTTGGGTAGGAGGGATTAATCTATCTGGGTTTTTTTTATTTTTTTAATCTATCTTTTTTTATACTTTGATGTCAGATTATAATAAAAAGAGAATTACCAATTCATCTCAAGTGGATACGGCCCAAATTTGGGCGTAAAAACATGAATTAAGGGAGTTTAAGATTCGACAAGGGTTACAGAGGAGTATATTTAGAATATAAATTTAAAAAATTTTTTTGAGTATTTAATATTTAAATAAAATCAAATTTAATCAAATTAGAGACTAATTTTTCGTTTACTAGCCAAAATTTATTAGTTTATATACACCTTTTTAGCTTAAATTTATTTTGATGATTATTCATGAGAAATGGATTCAAAATTAATTTTTTATATTAAAATCGTACAATTCCCCCTAATTAATTTGGTCAAAATTCTGGAATTTTGGTTTATTTTGGGCAATAAAAAATTATTTTTATAATAATCATAGGACAATATTTTTATGATTTTTAATTAATATTTAGGTGTGGGAAAATTTTGAATTTATGAATCAATAAAAAATATAATTTTTTTCTAGTTTTTAATTAATTTTATTATTATTAATTTTGGCAATAAAGGAAAAATTGCCAAAATTCTGAATGTTAAAAATTTTTTTGGCAATTTTCCATCAATCCCTCAATATCATATAATTACATTAAGCTAGCTCTAGGAATTCCAACTCACGGAACAGACAACTCATGGAATGACCAAAACACGGAATATTTTAAAATCAGAATATTCTTAGAAATCAGAATTTTTTGACATTTTTTTAACATTTCAGAATTTTTTTAAATTCTGATTTTTAAAACATTCTAATTTGTTAAAAAAAGTCTTATTTTTTAGAAATATTCAGAATTTAAAAAAAATTTGATTTTTAAATTATTCCGTGTTTTGGTCATTCCGTGAGTTAGTCGTTCTGTGAATTAGCAATTCCGTGAGTTAGCCCGACACGGGTAAGGATATAAATATTTCTTTAATATACTTTAAACATATCGGTACTATCGCATTATACCGCCACATGTCCGCAAATTTTTGTCCGCAGGTTTTTCCTTCTTCTCCCATCCTCTCTTTTCTCATAAAGATTAAAAAACTGTAGATGATTAATAACAAGTTTTCCTTTTCTCTTTTCTCAAAAGGTTTTTAGGAAAAAAGTCCACGCGTAAATGAAGGGAGCAAATGGGATACGACTTCCTTCTAACAAAGTTCCGACCCTAGTAAATACTGTAGAACGACACGTACCACCTGGATTTAGACAAGGATGATAAAATTCAAGTTCGTTCCCCCTCCTTTTTCCTTCCACAAAGTATTAAAAATGGTCAGTCAGTCTTATATTATAGAACTCGACGAGCTGTGTCGAGCCAGAAAAAAATGCCACAAATGGGTTGATAGTAATAACAAACAGTTGATAGTTATTGGACGCTTGGTTTCACAAGGCGGAAAGAGTGTTGTGTCTGCACTTGCAGAAAGAATATAAATGAAAAATAAATAACCCATCATCGGGTTGAATGGTGGCACAGTCGGTTGTGCTTCGGTCTGGGCCCTTTCCATGATGGTTCTATTCCATCTCCCATCCAGTGAATTTTTCCACAGCACGAACATCGTATATAATATTCAACATTGTATATAATATTTAACGTTCTTTTAATCTTTATGAGAAAAGAGAGGATGGGAGAAGAAGGAAAAACCTGCGGACAAATATTTGCGGACATGTGGCGGTATAATGCGATAGTACCAACATATCTAGCTTTAATGACAGTCCTCATATTTTTAAATATTTTGCGTTGGTTTTGGCTTCTTTTTCGTCCTTCAATTAATTATTTTTGAAAGTTTTATTTTTTTTCTTAAAATTTATTTTTAATGGCAAGTTAAATTCAACACAAATATTTGTAAGAAAAAATTATTTAAAAAATTTAAAAATAAAAGAGTTTTTGTCAAATTACTTAATTTTTTAAAATTAAAGTTTGATCAAATATTCTTCCAAGAATTAAAAGAATTAAATAATCAACAACAAAAATATTTTTAAATATTTCCCATTTTTTAAAACTGATAAAATATTTAAAAACAAAAATAAAGGGGAATCTCAATCACCTTCCACATTATCTTCAAATAGCCAAACAACTACAATGACTACAGCAACAAGTGAAATAGAGATCGGCCTGGGTCTGGACTAAGGTTGGCGGATCCGGATATCCGGATCCGAAAAAAGACCGGATATCCGGAAATTTTCGGTTCGGATACCGGATCCGGATATCCGAAATTTTCGGTTCGGATATCGGATCCGGATCCGGATATCCGAAATTTTCGGTTCGGATATCGGATCCGGATATCCGAAATTTTCGGTTCGGATACCGGATCCGGATCCGGATATCCGAAGATTTCCAACTATCCGCCAACCTTAGTCTGGACCAAGGCCTGGGTTTTTCCTGTAAGTCCAGGTCCAGGCATTTTTTGACCTTCCTAGGTTTTTCCTGGACTACAGGCCCAGAATCCAGTCCAGGTCAAGAAATCAACCCCAGAGTCCAGGAACAGGTCCATATTTAATTTTAAAAAATTTAATCCAGATCATTCGTTGAGAAATGAATGAAAAATTATTGATTAACTAATTTACAACAAAATGTTCCAAACTTTTGCACCTTACTGTATGTGTCTGCACCTGATAAAGTCTTTTTTATATGTATTAAACCTAATATTTTATTAACATGTTTGGAACAATTCAGTAAAATTTAAACATTTATCCTATACTTTTTATATTTTTATTCAATCCAATAAAAAAATAATTAATTAATATAATTTAAGCAGAGGAAATTCAATTTCTACAATTAAAATGCTAAATAATTTATTTCAACAGAATTTAAAAATAAGTGAACCAAAAACATCAAAAACTGGATGGAAAAATAAAATTATGGAACAAAATTACCTATTTAAATTTGGAAAGAGCAATTCATCGATATAAAAGTATACTAAATTAGAAAATAAATTTATATTTATTTTTTAGATAGTTTTGTTGAGAAACTGGGCATCAGAGGTGGATCGGAATTCCGATTTCCGAAAAAAATTTTGATTTCCGAGTTTCGACTTTTGAGCCAGTTCCGATTTCCGACACCCATGATTGTTCCGACCCACCTCTGCTGGGCATTGATGGAGTTTTAATCTTCCAATAAGTTTTAAAACTGAAATTCTTTTGAAATTACGCCCATAATAAAAGACTGGCTAAAAATCAAAAGAAAAAATTCAATTTCTCTTTTGAAATTAAATAATCAACCCGTACTTCAGGAGGTACACACTCAAATAAGGTGTACCTCCTGAAGTACGGGTTGATAATTGAATTACCTTAATTGAGTGTGTACTTCCTCAGGCATGTACCTCCCCTGTAACGTATGAAGGGATGGTCACTTTTTTTGCTCTTGGTACCATTGGATAGGGCATTAAATAGTAATGATGTTCGGGAGTGAAAAAAAGCCGAGAGCCGAGACCGGGAATCAACCCCGAGACCGAGTCTCGACTCGAGACCGAGAGTCGAGACCGAGAGTCGAGACGAGAGATTAGGAGGGTTATCACCTGATATATTCCCTAATCCCCAAAAATCCCTATAAATCCTTCATAATCCCCCAAATCCCTTGAATCTTCAAGTCCACAATATAACTTTACTCTTTCTAAATCTACCGATATCCACCTTAATCCACTGATATTCACATTAATCGAATAGAATCCCCTTATTCCCTCGATGTCCCTCTAAATCGAACGATTTTCTTTATCCCCAGATGCCAAGCACAAGTCCCTTTATGTTTATTTTAATCCTTAAAATTTCCAGATATTCCTCTTAACTTTAATCCCCTCTATATCTTTTCAAATCCCCATAAGCCTCCGATATTCGACAACTCCATTGACCCCCTACTGTTTAAGGCCTTATGCGATAATTCTTGCATTTTGGAAGGTTTTGAAGCTATAAATCCTCCAACCATTTTTTGTGCCGCAGGCGAAAATTTTGAAAAATTTGTGAGGCCAATAGCCAGATTTCTTTCTTTTTTACCGCCGGAGGCGAAAATTTAGAGAATTTTGTAAGGCCATAGGTAAAAAATTCAATTGTCAGAGCCGCAGGCGAAATTTTTTTTGAAGTTTTAATGTTTTTTCAAGTTTAAAATATTAAGAAAAAATAAATTTTAAATTTTAAAATCAAAATCAAAGTTTAAAAACATTTATTTCCGAAAAGAAAAATTTTCACAACCTCATTTCCACATTAGGATTCGAACCCAGCACTTCCAAAATATGCAAGTGAGTAAAGTCAGTCAACTTAACCACTCAACCATCGACCATCAAAAGGCAACTGGGAGAAATTATAAATATTCCTTTCCCTTTTCCTTCAAAAAGTTCAAAAAATTTCCGTCATTAGGGGTGTAAATTTAGTCTCGTTTTCCGAGACTAAAACACCGAGACCGAGAGCTCAAAAAACCCGGGAAATTTCCCGACTCGGGAACCGAGACCGAGAGTCTCAAACATCACTATTAAATAGGCTACAATGTACCAAAAAATAAAAATTCCTAACCGACTGGTAAAAAAGTTATGATCGATAAAGTGCGAAAAAATCAGATTTTTTTGAAGTTGGTGTTTATATCATAACTTTTTTAGCAATCAATCGAAAATTTTGATTTTTTGGTATATTGTAGTCAATCTAATGCTCTATCTAATGATACCAAAAACATTAAAAATTATCAACCCGTACTTGAGTTATAGGGTCGGGATTTAATTGAGCCGCGACTCAGTTAACTACTCCGAAAGAGAAAACTGATTTGGAAAATTTTCACAAGACGAAAATTAATTAAGTTTAAACCGGTTTTGAGCTACCCTAATTTTTATATTAGCCTTACTCTATCAAGAATATTAACTCTTATTTTTTCCTTTTTTTTCAATTTTAAAAATTTTATGTTTTGCTGTTTTTTGTTTTTTTATGTTATTTTTTTTATTTATGTTTTTTTAACTTTTCAGCCTTTCCCTATTTTTTAATTATTATCATAATAAACTTTAAGAAATCAAGGATAAATCCTTTAATTTATTATTTAAAAAATAAATGGCACTATATGAAATTAGGTTGGGAATCGTTTTTTTTTCATTACTTTTTTCTTTACTTTTTTCCTCCCTTGACATGACATAATGGTCAGCATTTTCTTCCTTGTTCAATTCCATTAAATTTGCCTGTGGCATATTCAAATGAGTGATGATAGAGGAAAGGATTATTTTTAAATATTTTTTCCTCTTCGTCCGTGTTTTGTCCGTCCTTCGTCCGTGTCTGTCCTTCGTCCGTCTTTTTTGTCTGTCGTCTTCGTCCGTGTTTTGTCTGTCCGTGTCCATCCGTTATTTGTCGGTCTTCGTTCGTGTTTTGTCTGTCCGTGTCCATCCGTTATTTGTCGGTCTTCGTTCGTGTTTTGTCTGTCCTTTATCTGTCGGTCTTCGTCCGTGTTTTGTCTGTCCGTGTTCGTCCTTGTTTTGTTTGTCAGTGTGTGTGGTGTGTGTGTTTTTCTGTCCTCTCATTTGAATATGCCACAAGCAAATTTAATGGAATTAAACAAGGAAGAAAATGCTGACCATTATGCCATGTCAAGGGAGGAAAAAAGTAATGGAAAAAAGTAATGAAAAAAAACGATTACCGACCTAATTTCATATAGGGCCAAATAAATTTTACCATTTTAACATTAATAAATGATAATGCTTTCGAAAAAATATTTTTATTTAAGTAGCGATTCTTCCAAAAAATTCAAATTTTAGAAAACCTTCCTAAAGGTTTTTTGCAAAAAGGGCCTTAAAATAAAAATTTGTTTTAATTTTTATGATTTTAATCAGACTGGTGCATGGATACGGATTTTGCTATCCATATCCGGATATATCCGTGGTGTCAATATCCGTATCCGTTTGTATCCGTCCCACTTTTGAGTCATATCCATCCGCGGATATCCGCGGATATATCCGTTTTTTCTCAAAATGGTCAAACTTATTTAAATTTGAAAATAGTCAAATTATTAATTAATAAATGCATTGCAGTAAACTTAAACAACTTAGAGCGTGGAATCAAACCGAATATTCGAAAAGAGGTTGTGTATGATATAGGACGTGTCGAAATTCGGAGGTATGAGACGAGAATTTAGACCCATCTATGCTTCATAGCTTCAGGGATGAGAAGAAATTAGGGTAGAAACCCGACCCTTCGGGGGCGGGTGTTCGGGGATAGGGTTTGCCGGGGAAGGTTGACTTTTGGGTCGGGAGTCGGGGTTTCGCTAGAAATTCTTTTTTAAATTTCAGCGCCGCAGGCGAAATTTTTGTAATTTTAGAAGACCAAGTCATCAGATTTCTTCCTTTTTCAGCGCCGCAGGCGAAAATTTTGAGAATTTTCGAGGTCTCAGCGCCGCAGGCGAAAATTTTGAGAATTTTCGAGGTCCTTAAGTCAGATTTCTTCCATTTTTTGCGCCGTAGGCGAAAATTTTGAGAATTTTGGAAGACCAAGTCACCAGATTTCTTCTTTTTCAGCGCCGCAGGCGAAAATTTTGAGAAATTTGGTAATTCGAAGTTTTGTCGGTTGAAGTTTTGTCTGGACTGAGTTTTGCATTCGAAGTTCTGCCCCTCACCCAAAAAAAACGAAGACCAAAAAATAAAACCAAGACAAGACCAAGACAAAGGCCCCAAGACCAAGACCAAAAAAACAAAAAAAGTCATGGTTCCAAGACCAAGAGTCTCGGACATCTCTAGTATATCTCATTCAAATGCGGGGCTCAATGATATTCTGCGTTGCGAATATATAATTATTTTTTATAGGTGAAATGTATATTTAATTAGTGATGTTTAATCGCAGAAATTGGGGACGGATATCCGCGGATTTGGAGCTTCATATCCGTATCCATCCGTATCCGTCCGATTTTTAAAAAAACACTATCCATATCCGTCCGTATCCGCGGATACCCGCGGATATCCGGATATTATCCGTATCCATGCACCAGTCTGATTTTAATTACATCGATGTTCGACGTCCAAACAGGAATCTACACAGAAAGGTATCCTACAAAGCAACATACAGCCAAGAAAAAAGCAAACTCCCATAATACTAAAAATAAATGATTTTAAATTTTAATAAAATCAAAAAAATTTCAAACATCCAAGGGAGCATTCCAGGCGTTTTAATTGACCAAGTAGCGATTCTTCCAAAAAATTTTCAAATTCTAGAGAACCTCCCCAAAGGTTTTTTGCAAAAAGGACCTAAAAATAAAAATTTGTTTTAAGTTTTATAATTTTTAATTACATCGACAGGCGTTTTAATTGTCTGTGAGACAATGTGAGAACGACAATATGGACTAAAAATACAAGAAATTAAGGGTTGGTAAATAAAAAAATTCTGGGATCATTAACAGGATTAACTTTTAAAAATACCCAACTTCCCTCCTACCCGAACTAGATTAGAAGCACAACATTAGCTTCATGCTAATATCGTAATTTCGAATTTTTACCCCGAATTCGACTTGGTCGAATTCGGGTCAGGGATTCGAAATAAACAAATTCTAAGCTCAGATTAGGACTCTGCATGGTCGATTACCTAACTAAAATTATTTTCAGAAAAGAATAATTTTTAAGGTGTTTTTAAGGTGTTTTTAAGGTGTCTCCCTAATTGTGATTACCCTAAAATAATCCCAAACCTAAAGGTTAAAAATACTTTTAGTGAAAATAACGACAGAATAAAAGAGTTCCGCCGATACCCATAGTTAATTTAGGAAGTTTGTCGTCTTGAGAATTTATTAAAATATTTTTAGGTTAAATAAAATAAAAAAATATTACCAATCCATTTCACTGGGATAAAGTCCAAATTTAGGTGTAGAAACATAAATAGGACGAGTCATGACAGGTGATGTTGGTGGGTCGAGTTGGTGGTGAAGATACGGGAATTCCTTCTTTTATTGGATTGCCCGGGTCGTTGAAAGTTTCTGAACAATGTGGAGGAGGAATTTTATCCAATTTTTGTTGTTAATTAAGTAAAATTAAATAATTATCGGAAAAATTTTTTTAGAAATAGCTTTTAAGTTACATAGTTCTGTAAATAAAAATTAGTTAGCTTTTGAATTCGATTTCTGCTTGTAATTTCGCGATTATAGTATTCGCGATTAATTTCGCGATTATAGCCCAAATCCCGCTTAACCCTTGATATCCCTCATATTCGCCTGATATCATATAATATCCCCCTTAATCTACCCAAATCCACTTAAATAATATTATCATTGACTTTCCACCCGAGCCTCCAATTAATCCATTTGCCTTACAATAATAAGAGGGATATAGGAGGATGGGATATCAAGGGTATCAAGGGATAAGTAGAATATCGGAGGAATAAAGGATTTAAAGTGATCTAGGGTGCGGATTTAATTGGTCTCTAGTCAACCCCCTAATCCTGTATATCCCTACGATCACTGATATCTCTTAAGACTACCATTAATCCATTGAATCCCCTTATACCTCAAGATTAACCCTTATATCTCCATATTGCGGATTGTTTAACTCTTTTAGTTATTTTAAAAAATTTCGATTTTCGATTTCGATATTTTTGGATTTCTTTCGATTTTCGATTTCCGAATTTCGAAGATTTTTTTATTTCGACGCAGCTCTGCTCTCAATGAACATGCCACAGGCAAAGTTAAGTGAAATCGAGGAAGAAAGAAAGGCTGACCATTATGCATATTTAAGGTTGATTGATGATGGAAAAGGAAAAAAGGGCGTGGCTAAAAAAAGCGTACCTAAACCATACAAGTTCCCATAAATTTCAGCCCCAATGCAAAAATGTTAATAAAATTCCATTTTTGAAAAATTTTTGATTTTTGAGGATAATATTTTTCAAAAAATCGAAGAAAAATTTTTGAGCCGATAAAAAAATTGACAAAATTTTTGAAAAATTTTAAATTTTTTCAAAAATTTTCGAAAATTTTTATTAAAAATCGAAATTTATGAAAAAAGCCCAAAATATGTGACAAAAAAGTGAAAAAATTACAAAAATATCCAAAATAGGTTACAACCTATTTTAGGTTGCAAAACGCCAAAATAGGTTCAAATAGGTCATAATAACTCCCCGTAAACAAAAGATTTTCATGAAATAACAACGGATTTGAGCTCAATTCATCAGGACTATTTCGCAGAAAAATTAGGTTATAACCTAAAAATCCGATCCCTAGTAATAATTATAGACAGGACTTAGACATTTTTAAATTATATATTTATTTAAAAAAAATAATTTTTATACCCATCAAGGCAAATATTATTGCAGACTTTTTAAGACTTAATTTTGCATTGACATTTTGTTGCGTGAAATTGTTCTTTTTTTCACGTATTTAAATAAATAAAAAATAATTGATTCGAAAAATAACAACGAAAAAAATGACAGCTGTTTAAAAAACTGCTGCATCCCTTCTTATCAAATAGACAAACTAAAATAAAAAGTACATAAAAAACAATTGTATAAATATAAAAAAGCGCATAAATTGAAAAAAAAATAAAAAAATTAGGTGTAACGAGCGTGGCTTTGGGGATCAGACTTTTAGGGACCCGACACTTAAAATATTACCCAACCCGGGAAAAATTTTCAAACCCAAAATATGTACAATGAGGGTTGTAGCTAGAGGTCGGAAAAATCGCATTCCCGGGATCCCGGAACGGGATTTTTTTTCAAAATTTTGTACGGGACGGGATCCCGCGGGATTCCGGGATTTTCACAAAAAATTTTTTAAATTATAGATATGTTGAATATTGGCGGATTTTTAGACAATATCGGTGGATTTTGACGGATTAAGGGAGGAATGAATAGATATCAGAGGATTAAGAGGGATATCAGTGGATTAAGAGAGATTGGGAGGATTTGTATGCTTATAGTTGGATTTAAAGTGATATCGGTATATTTGGGATGATAAAGGGTGATTTGAAAAACGGTGGGTTAAGGCGAATATAGCGGATTTAGCGGCTCAAATGGATTTGATGGATATATGGGGATTATTCCTCTAATCCCTCCATATACTATTAATCCCCAGATCCTCGATATACCTCTTAATAAATCCCTGATACCCCCTATTATCCTCCAAATCCCTCTTAATACTGTGTTAATCCCAAATCCATAATATCCTTTTCAAATACCCCAACATCATATATCTTTAATCCTCCGGAATTGAACTTAGAGGATTTAAACCCCACAAACCAACGTAACTCACAATTCCTCTATATCTCTGTTAATCCCAAAGATCCATTCATATTACGTGTAATCCATCCACCACAGGCAAAACTTTTTGAATTTTGGAAGGAGAAGCCAACTTTAGTTTTTTTGAAAGGCTAAGAAGCCCGCTTTTTTCATTTTTCAGCGCCGCAGGCGAAAATTTTGAGAATTTTGGAAGGCCAAGAAGCTAGATTTCTAGTTTTTCAGCTCCGCAGGCAGTTTACTGGAGTAATTAAAAATCCCGTAAATTTGAAAAAAATTCCCGGGATCCCGGAACGGGATTACGTTTCAAAAGTTAGACCGGGACGGGATCCCGCGGGATTAATCCCGTAAATCCCGGAATCCCGGAATCCCGTTTTCAGCGAAAAACCCGGGATTCCGGGACGGGATCCCGTACGGTGTCCCGTCCCGTGCCGAGCTCTAGTTGTAGCACTTTTGGGGGCGGTACGACAATTGCGGATACGCACGTGCGGATACGACGGATACGATTGCGATCGCCAATTGCGGACGCGACAACTGCGGATGAGACAATTGCGGACGACAATTGCGGATCTAAAATTTTTAAAAAATTTAAGATTTTTTAAAATTTTCAGTGCCACATTAGTCTTAAAATAGTTTAGAAGCCGTCAGAAGTCTGAAACTGACAACCGTGACTGAAAAACGGGATAAGATTTCAATCATTTTTAAAATTTAAAAAAAATTTGAATCCGCAATTGTCAAATCCGGAATTGTCGTCCGCATTTGTCGTCCGTAATTATCATATCCGCAATCGTCGCATCCGCACGTGCGTATCCGCAATTGTCGTAACACCCTTTTGGGAAGGAGATTTCCTCTAATTTTCTTTTTATTAGTGGGTTGCCTGTTTCGTTTTTGCCTAACGCCTTTTTCCTCTTTTTCCCTCGTCTACTTTCCCCTTCTAAATTATCGTTGTGTTTTACCTATGAAAAATAGTTGTCAGTCAGTAGAATATATTTTTGTTTGGCTAATTTTTTTGTGGTAAACCTTTGCCCGAATCTCCATTTTAAAATAAACATTTAAAACTTTTACTTTTTTAGTGAAATGGAGAAAATGACTGGTCCGAAAGTTAAGGTATAATCTTGTTTTTTAAAGTATGTATTTTATTAGAATTTAAGAGTCACAACAATTATTTTTTTGGAATTTATTCCACCTGTTTAGAATTATTTTTAATCTGCCGTAAATACTCTAATAGAAACCTTAGGCCTATATTTTTCAATGGGTCTCATCTGGGCCTAGTATGTTCGAGAGTCAAAAAATCCCGAGAGTCAAAACCGAGACAGAGAATCAACCCCGAGACCGAGACCAAAACGAGAGTCGAGACCGAGAGATTAAGAGGGATTCACTTGATGTCCCTCCTAATCCCCAAAAATCCCTTTATATACCTCATAATCCACATAATCGCTTGAATCCCCAAGTTCACAATATATATTCACTGATATTCACATTAATCTCTCAAAATCCCCTCATATCCCTCAATATCCCTACAAATCCAACAATATCTTCTTGATCACTCGATGCCACGCACAAGTCCTTTGATATTAAATTTAATCCTTTAGAATCTCCAGTATCCCTCTTAATCCTTTTTAATCTTATTAAATTGAAATTTTTTGCGCCATTTTTGCGCCGTAGGCGAAAATTTTATAAATTTTGAAGGTCATTAAGCCAGATTTCTTCCATTTTTCAGCGCCGCAGGCAAAAATTTAGAGAATTTTGGAGGTCATTAGGTCTGAGTTCTTCCTTTTTTCACCGCCGGAGGCGAAAAATTTGAGAATTTTGTAAGGCCTTGGGAGAAAAATTCATTTGTCAAAGCCGCAGGCAAAAAATTATTTTTGTTGTTTAGATAGTCATGAAGCCAGACCTTTAAATTTTCTGTGCGCAGGTGAAAATTTTGGAAAATTCATAACTAAACTAAAATTTTTAATGTCTCTTCAAGTTTAAAATATTAAAAAAATTTGCAAATTTAAAAACAAAATCAAAGTTTAAAAACATTTATTCTTGAAAAAAGAATTTTTTAAGCTTGATTTCCACACTTTGATTCGAACCCTCCTCATCAAAATACTCGAAGTGTGTGAAGCCAGTCGACTCACCACTCAACCATCGACCAACAAAATAACAATTGAGAAAAAATTTAAATATTTCTTTCCCTTTTTCTTAAAAAATAAATGTTAAAGTACGTGAGGTACGAGTAAAATTCAAAAAATTTCCGTCATTAGGGGGTGTAAATTTAGTCTCGTTTTCCGAGAATAAAACACCGAGACCGAGAGCCCATAAAACCCGAGAAATTTCTCGACTCGAGAGTCGAGACCGAGACTCTCGAACATCACTAGGGTCTATACTAGAGGGGGCTTCTACAAGAGGTTTCTACGATTGTCAAGGATCAAGGAAGAAGGCTTCTATTAGAGTATTTACTGTAATTTGATTTTCAGTCAGTATTAAAGAAGCAGACTACTCTTCCTGCTAAAGAAGTTGAAATTAATGGAAATATGAATAATCTGAAAGGTAAAAAGAAGGAAGAAAATGTTGGAAAAAATGTTAAGAATACTGAAAAGGCTGACAAAAATACTGGAAAGAATATCAAGAATCAAGGGAAGACAGTCAAAGAGCAAGAAGAGAACGTCAAAGAACACGGAACGATTGTCAAGGATCAAGGAAGAAGTGTTAGATCCACTAGAGCTGCAACTAGACAGAACGGTCAATCTACTAGCAATAATAATGGAAATGATGAAACTTGGGAAGAAGAAGAGAAACAAAAGACGCCAAAAAAGCGAAAACATTTCCCTCTTTTTGAGAAAACTCCTGCTAGTCAGAAAAACAAGAAATTTAAGAAAGGGCAGCCATTAAAAATTTGGACTTGGAATGTTGCTGGGCTTAGGGCGAATGTTAAGGTTTTTTGGAATTTTTGAATAACTTTCTCAAAAAATTTTTTTTTCAGAAAAATGGACATCTCAAAATCAAAGAATCTGATGCTGATATTGTTAGTCTTCAAGAAACAAAATGTCCAGAATTGCCTTCGGAAATAGAGGCTCTGGATGAATATTGCTTCAAAAAACTTGCAAAATCGACTAAAAATTTGGGACACTCTGGAGTTGCTATGCTGGCTAAAGAAATGCCTATTAATGTAAATAAATTTATTCAAATTTTTACAAATTAACAAGACTTAAGACTTATTCGGGTAATACTGAAGCAAACATACCCTTTTTCCCCCAATTTTTCCCCATATTTTTACAAATTGGTTAAACTTTTTCCTTTCTTCCAACATTTGCCTTTCTAATTTTTGCCTACAATCAAACAAAAAGGATTATTTTTCATATTTTATACAAATGAAAGTACACGTAAATGATGGAAGAAAGGAAAAAGTCTGACCATTTTGTAAAAATATGGGGGGAAATTGGGGAGAAAAAATAGGGTCTGTATGCTTCAGTATTACCCTTATTCGTTTCTTTTTGACTTCCCAAACTTGTAACCACATATCCCATCTTCTTCGACCCTGCCTGCTATTTTATATTTTCTAGTCCATATTTGTGTTTTCCTATTTTCTTTGACTTGTAGATTTTTTCTGCCCAGAATCAACTTTCAGACTTCGATTGAAGTTCATAAATCTACGCCCTCGTTTCTACTCACATTTTTAATTCAAATTTTTATTTTCTAAAATAATATCTTTTACAGGTTACTGTTGGTCTTGGAAACAAAGATTTTGACGAATTTGGACGTTATATTGAAGCGGAATACAAAAACTTTTTCTTTATTTCTGTTTATGTTCCAAACAGCGGTTCTGGATTAGTTAATTTGCCAGCTAGAGGACGTTGGGACCAGTTGTTTTTGACTCGTGTAATTGAGTTGGATAAACGTAAACCTGTAATTATTAAATTTGCTAGCAATTTTTTAAAGTTCCGGTTCCGGGAACCGGAACTCAAATTGGATCCGGTTCTGGTTCCGGTCAAAATTCGGTTCCGGCGAACCCCTAGTACTTATTGCTGGGGATATGAATGTTGCACATCAAGAAATTGGTAATTCTAACCTCTTATTTAAAATTATTTTTTTTCAAAAGATTTACGCAATCCTGACTCAAACCGAAACAAAACGGCTGGATTTACTGATCAAGAAAGAGAAGCCTTTACTCGATTATTGGATGCTGGATTTGTGGATGTTTGGCGTTCTCGTAATCCTGACGTGGCTGAGACTTATACTTATTGGTATTTTTAAATATAGTCGAACCTCGCTATAAGGTACACCATTGGGAATTAAATAAGAGTTATTGCTAGGAAAGATTCTGCCGTATCCGAAAGGAATGATGGCATCCAATTTTTCCTTTCCTCCTCGAATGGGAAAGAAAAAGTTAATTTTTCGGCTGTAACTTTTTCTTTCCCATTCGAGGCATTCTTTTCGGATAGGGCCAAAGATTCTCTCATCCACTGGCCACTCAAAATTTAGTTTGAATTAAGAAATAATTAATTTTGCAAAAACGATGTTCGATTGTTGACATTCTTAGGAAAATATTTTCGGAATAAATTATAATTTTCTAACAGAATTTTAATTTATTTTTCAATTTTTCCAGGTCTTATATTGGAAGTCGTCGAGCTAAAAATATTGGTTGGCGTTTAGATTATTTTGTTATTAGTGAACGTCTTTTGGAGAAAGTAATTGAATGTGAAATTCATTCGGATATTACGGGAAGTGCCCATGGAAGTGATCATTGTCCTCTTTCTTTAATTATTGATATTTAAATTTGGTAGAAACTGGAAAAAGTATATTTATTTTTTAAATTATTTTTAGTTGTCTAGAAATTAACACTTCTTAAAGGGTTTTTCTTAGAAAGTGTTAATTTTTTTTAGAAATTCCTGGTATTTGTCGGTTACTCATACAAGTAGATTTGTAATTTTATTTATATAGGCCCCCAATTATTTTCAAATTTTGCAGTTAATTCTACCGAAAAATTTTCGGTTTTTCCCACTCCTAATGCTATACTTTCCCTATTAAAAATAAATTTAAATATAAATCTTAAATTATACATACAAAAAAATAAGATTTATTACAAATTATTTAAAATAAATTTTTAGGGCAAAAAATTTTTTTTCAAGGATTTTTGATTAGAAACCAACATTCCATTCAAATATTTTCCCTATTAAAAATCAACTTGAATTTTAAACTTAAGTCATTCACATAAAATAAAAAATTTACAAATCTGTATGAGAATAATCGACAAACAAAAATATCAAATTATTCTTCGTTTTATCACTCAATTTTTCTTTTTAAATAATTATCCTATTTATTATTAAATATCCAAAACAAGCCAATTTATTGTTTCGAATAGCTCACATTCAAATATATTCGGTTAATTTATTTAATACTGTGTTAATCCCAAATCCATAATATCCTTTTCAAATACCCCAACATCATATATCTTTAATCCTCCGGAATTGAACTTAGAGGATTTAAACCCCACAAACCAACGTAACTCACAATTCCTCTATATCTCTGTTAATCCCAAAGATCCATTCATATTACGTGTAATCCATCCACCACAGGCAAAACTTTTTGAATTTTGGAAGGAGAAGCCAACTTTAGTTTTTTTGAAAGGCTAAGAAGCCCGCTTTTTTCATTTTTCAGCGCCGCAGGCGAAAATTTTGAGAATTTTGGAAGGCCAAGAAGCTAGATTTCTAGTTTTTCAGCTCCGCAGGCAGTTTACTGGAGTAATTAAAAATCCCGTAAATTTGAAAAAAATTCCCGGGATCCCGGAACGGGATTACGTTTCAAAAGTTAGACCGGGACGGGATCCCGCGGGATTAATCCCGTAAATCCCGGAATCCCGGAATCCCGTTTTCAGCGAAAAACCCGGGATTCCGGGACGGGATCCCGTACGGTGTCCCGTCCCGTGCCGAGCTCTAGTTGTAGCACTTTTGGGGGCGGTACGACAATTGCGGATACGCACGTGCGGATACGACGGATACGATTGCGATCGCCAATTGCGGACGCGACAACTGCGGATGAGACAATTGCGGACGACAATTGCGGATCTAAAATTTTTAAAAAATTTAAGATTTTTTAAAATTTTCAGTGCCACATTAGTCTTAAAATAGTTTAGAAGCCGTCAGAAGTCTGAAACTGACAACCGTGACTGAAAAACGGGATAAGATTTCAATCATTTTTAAAATTTAAAAAAAATTTGAATCCGCAATTGTCAAATCCGGAATTGTCGTCCGCATTTGTCGTCCGTAATTATCATATCCGCAATCGTCGCATCCGCACGTGCGTATCCGCAATTGTCGTAACACCCTTTTGGGAAGGAGATTTCCTCTAATTTTCTTTTTATTAGTGGGTTGCCTGTTTCGTTTTTGCCTAACGCCTTTTTCCTCTTTTTCCCTCGTCTACTTTCCCCTTCTAAATTATCGTTGTGTTTTACCTATGAAAAATAGTTGTCAGTCAGTAGAATATATTTTTGTTTGGCTAATTTTTTTGTGGTAAACCTTTGCCCGAATCTCCATTTTAAAATAAACATTTAAAACTTTTACTTTTTTAGTGAAATGGAGAAAATGACTGGTCCGAAAGTTAAGGTATAATCTTGTTTTTTAAAGTATGTATTTTATTAGAATTTAAGAGTCACAACAATTATTTTTTTGGAATTTATTCCACCTGTTTAGAATTATTTTTAATCTGCCGTAAATACTCTAATAGAAACCTTAGGCCTATATTTTTCAATGGGTCTCATCTGGGCCTAGTATGTTCGAGAGTCAAAAAATCCCGAGAGTCAAAACCGAGACAGAGAATCAACCCCGAGACCGAGACCAAAACGAGAGTCGAGACCGAGAGATTAAGAGGGATTCACTTGATGTCCCTCCTAATCCCCAAAAATCCCTTTATATACCTCATAATCCACATAATCGCTTGAATCCCCAAGTTCACAATATATATTCACTGATATTCACATTAATCTCTCAAAATCCCCTCATATCCCTCAATATCCCTACAAATCCAACAATATCTTCTTGATCACTCGATGCCACGCACAAGTCCTTTGATATTAAATTTAATCCTTTAGAATCTCCAGTATCCCTCTTAATCCTTTTTAATCTTATTAAATTGAAATTTTTTGCGCCATTTTTGCGCCGTAGGCGAAAATTTTATAAATTTTGAAGGTCATTAAGCCAGATTTCTTCCATTTTTCAGCGCCGCAGGCAAAAATTTAGAGAATTTTGGAGGTCATTAGGTCTGAGTTCTTCCTTTTTTCACCGCCGGAGGCGAAAAATTTGAGAATTTTGTAAGGCCTTGGGAGAAAAATTCATTTGTCAAAGCCGCAGGCAAAAAATTATTTTTGTTGTTTAGATAGTCATGAAGCCAGACCTTTAAATTTTCTGTGCGCAGGTGAAAATTTTGGAAAATTCATAACTAAACTAAAATTTTTAATGTCTCTTCAAGTTTAAAATATTAAAAAAATTTGCAAATTTAAAAACAAAATCAAAGTTTAAAAACATTTATTCTTGAAAAAAGAATTTTTTAAGCTTGATTTCCACACTTTGATTCGAACCCTCCTCATCAAAATACTCGAAGTGTGTGAAGCCAGTCGACTCACCACTCAACCATCGACCAACAAAATAACAATTGAGAAAAAATTTAAATATTTCTTTCCCTTTTTCTTAAAAAATAAATGTTAAAGTACGTGAGGTACGAGTAAAATTCAAAAAATTTCCGTCATTAGGGGGTGTAAATTTAGTCTCGTTTTCCGAGAATAAAACACCGAGACCGAGAGCCCATAAAACCCGAGAAATTTCTCGACTCGAGAGTCGAGACCGAGACTCTCGAACATCACTAGGGTCTATACTAGAGGGGGCTTCTACAAGAGGTTTCTACGATTGTCAAGGATCAAGGAAGAAGGCTTCTATTAGAGTATTTACTGTAATTTGATTTTCAGTCAGTATTAAAGAAGCAGACTACTCTTCCTGCTAAAGAAGTTGAAATTAATGGAAATATGAATAATCTGAAAGGTAAAAAGAAGGAAGAAAATGTTGGAAAAAATGTTAAGAATACTGAAAAGGCTGACAAAAATACTGGAAAGAATATCAAGAATCAAGGGAAGACAGTCAAAGAGCAAGAAGAGAACGTCAAAGAACACGGAACGATTGTCAAGGATCAAGGAAGAAGTGTTAGATCCACTAGAGCTGCAACTAGACAGAACGGTCAATCTACTAGCAATAATAATGGAAATGATGAAACTTGGGAAGAAGAAGAGAAACAAAAGACGCCAAAAAAGCGAAAACATTTCCCTCTTTTTGAGAAAACTCCTGCTAGTCAGAAAAACAAGAAATTTAAGAAAGGGCAGCCATTAAAAATTTGGACTTGGAATGTTGCTGGGCTTAGGGCGAATGTTAAGGTTTTTTGGAATTTTTGAATAACTTTCTCAAAAAATTTTTTTTTCAGAAAAATGGACATCTCAAAATCAAAGAATCTGATGCTGATATTGTTAGTCTTCAAGAAACAAAATGTCCAGAATTGCCTTCGGAAATAGAGGCTCTGGATGAATATTGCTTCAAAAAACTTGCAAAATCGACTAAAAATTTGGGACACTCTGGAGTTGCTATGCTGGCTAAAGAAATGCCTATTAATGTAAATAAATTTATTCAAATTTTTACAAATTAACAAGACTTAAGACTTATTCGGGTAATACTGAAGCAAACATACCCTTTTTCCCCCAATTTTTCCCCATATTTTTACAAATTGGTTAAACTTTTTCCTTTCTTCCAACATTTGCCTTTCTAATTTTTGCCTACAATCAAACAAAAAGGATTATTTTTCATATTTTATACAAATGAAAGTACACGTAAATGATGGAAGAAAGGAAAAAGTCTGACCATTTTGTAAAAATATGGGGGGAAATTGGGGAGAAAAAATAGGGTCTGTATGCTTCAGTATTACCCTTATTCGTTTCTTTTTGACTTCCCAAACTTGTAACCACATATCCCATCTTCTTCGACCCTGCCTGCTATTTTATATTTTCTAGTCCATATTTGTGTTTTCCTATTTTCTTTGACTTGTAGATTTTTTCTGCCCAGAATCAACTTTCAGACTTCGATTGAAGTTCATAAATCTACGCCCTCGTTTCTACTCACATTTTTAATTCAAATTTTTATTTTCTAAAATAATATCTTTTACAGGTTACTGTTGGTCTTGGAAACAAAGATTTTGACGAATTTGGACGTTATATTGAAGCGGAATACAAAAACTTTTTCTTTATTTCTGTTTATGTTCCAAACAGCGGTTCTGGATTAGTTAATTTGCCAGCTAGAGGACGTTGGGACCAGTTGTTTTTGACTCGTGTAATTGAGTTGGATAAACGTAAACCTGTAATTATTAAATTTGCTAGCAATTTTTTAAAGTTCCGGTTCCGGGAACCGGAACTCAAATTGGATCCGGTTCTGGTTCCGGTCAAAATTCGGTTCCGGCGAACCCCTAGTACTTATTGCTGGGGATATGAATGTTGCACATCAAGAAATTGGTAATTCTAACCTCTTATTTAAAATTATTTTTTTTCAAAAGATTTACGCAATCCTGACTCAAACCGAAACAAAACGGCTGGATTTACTGATCAAGAAAGAGAAGCCTTTACTCGATTATTGGATGCTGGATTTGTGGATGTTTGGCGTTCTCGTAATCCTGACGTGGCTGAGACTTATACTTATTGGTATTTTTAAATATAGTCGAACCTCGCTATAAGGTACACCATTGGGAATTAAATAAGAGTTATTGCTAGGAAAGATTCTGCCGTATCCGAAAGGAATGATGGCATCCAATTTTTCCTTTCCTCCTCGAATGGGAAAGAAAAAGTTAATTTTTCGGCTGTAACTTTTTCTTTCCCATTCGAGGCATTCTTTTCGGATAGGGCCAAAGATTCTCTCATCCACTGGCCACTCAAAATTTAGTTTGAATTAAGAAATAATTAATTTTGCAAAAACGATGTTCGATTGTTGACATTCTTAGGAAAATATTTTCGGAATAAATTATAATTTTCTAACAGAATTTTAATTTATTTTTCAATTTTTCCAGGTCTTATATTGGAAGTCGTCGAGCTAAAAATATTGGTTGGCGTTTAGATTATTTTGTTATTAGTGAACGTCTTTTGGAGAAAGTAATTGAATGTGAAATTCATTCGGATATTACGGGAAGTGCCCATGGAAGTGATCATTGTCCTCTTTCTTTAATTATTGATATTTAAATTTGGTAGAAACTGGAAAAAGTATATTTATTTTTTAAATTATTTTTAGTTGTCTAGAAATTAACACTTCTTAAAGGGTTTTTCTTAGAAAGTGTTAATTTTTTTTAGAAATTCCTGGTATTTGTCGGTTACTCATACAAGTAGATTTGTAATTTTATTTATATAGGCCCCCAATTATTTTCAAATTTTGCAGTTAATTCTACCGAAAAATTTTCGGTTTTTCCCACTCCTAATGCTATACTTTCCCTATTAAAAATAAATTTAAATATAAATCTTAAATTATACATACAAAAAAATAAGATTTATTACAAATTATTTAAAATAAATTTTTAGGGCAAAAAATTTTTTTTCAAGGATTTTTGATTAGAAACCAACATTCCATTCAAATATTTTCCCTATTAAAAATCAACTTGAATTTTAAACTTAAGTCATTCACATAAAATAAAAAATTTACAAATCTGTATGAGAATAATCGACAAACAAAAATATCAAATTATTCTTCGTTTTATCACTCAATTTTTCTTTTTAAATAATTATCCTATTTATTATTAAATATCCAAAACAAGCCAATTTATTGTTTCGAATAGCTCACATTCAAATATATTCGGTTAATTTATTTAACTTTTATTATTGTTTTGAAATAAAAAAATATTTGTTCTTACATATTTTCTTTTATATTTTAAATGTAATTAATACATTTTTAAAAATATTTTTGAATTTTTTTCTTTTTCTTAGATAGATAATTTTTTAAAAATAATCTCTTTAACCTTTTTAAAAATTCCTGGAAATTGGAATTTTTTGGATTTAAAAAAATCCTATTTACGAAAATATTTTTAAATTTATTATAGATCAGAGGGGTGGGTAGGAACAGTCAGAGGTGTCGTAAATCGGAAGAGCTGGAAAGCGTAAATCCCTCAAAAGTTCAGAAATCGGAAATCAAAATTTTTTTCGACCCACCTCTGTTATAGACCTTTAAAAACCTTTTATTTTCCTTAAAATCATTTTCTTAATTAAAAATTTTTAAATTTAGAAGCAGTGCTTCGAAATTTCAAATTTGCTCGTACTCGTACTTCGTACCACCTCTTTTTTGGCCTCGTACTCGTACCTCGTACCACCCTTATTTTAGGCCTCGTACCTCGTACTTACTCGTACTTGAGATAAAATCAAAAAATCTAAAATTTTTATGATTTTTTGGAGTCCAGGACATCTATTTTCAAATTTTAAGCGTTGTATGCGATAATTTTTGAATCTTGGAAGGCTTTAAAGCCATAAATCCTCCCATATAATCCATTTTCTGCGTCGCAGGCGAAATTTTTGAGCATTTTGGAGTGCAATGAACAATATTGTCTCCAAGATGGCTCGAATTACCCGAAACACGGTATTTTTTCATAGGTTTTTCATTCACTTTCATGAAACTTTATACCTTTTCCACCGAACTTTTCACATTTTTATCTCCTGATATTCCTCTTAAGCTCAAATCCCTTCTGCACCGCAGGCAAAAATTTTGAGAATTTTGGATATCCTTAAGTCAGATTTCTTCTGTTTTTTGCGCCGCTGGCGAAAGTTTCAAAAATTTTGAAGGCCATGAAGCCAGATTTCTTGCATTTTTCTGCGCCGCAGGCGAATTTTGAAAATTTCGGAAGGCCGTAGACAAAAAGAATTCACTTTTTAGAGTTCAAAGAAAAAATATTTTAAGAATTTTAGAGTGTCAAAATCTCATAATTACTCCATGTAAAAATGGAATAATTTTTAAAACAAAATTAAACATATAAAATATGTTATTTAAAGAAAGAAAAATATGAAAATTCATTGTCGTCTGAACAGGAATCGAACCCACATCTAAATCACTACCATCTTTGGTGAAGCCTAACACCTTCACCACTCGGCCACTTGCTCATATAATGGCCAATGAAAGGAATTAAATATATTCTTTAATTTTCCTATTAACACCAAGTACGAGAAGTACGAGCTCGTACTTAGGCCTCGTACCTCGTACTTTTCACATTTTTTGGCCTCGTACTCGTACTTCGTACCTGTCCAGAATTTTTGCTCGTACTCGTACTTCGTACCAGGTACGAGTACGAGGTACGAGTACGAATTTTGGTACGAGCTTCGAAGCACTGTTTAGAAGCCTTTGCATGGCGTCATTGCTTGACGCCAGTTTGCAACAGTCATCATCAAAAGACGTCCAACATCAATTTCAATTAGGACAAAGACGGAAAGAAATTTACAAGTTTTTTTTAAATAAATTTATTTTTAAAAATTATTTAAAGATATTCTGCACCCTTTGGTTTATACGCTTCTGCTTGGTCAACAAAACCTGACCATCATTTAAAATTTCGTTTAGCAGTTGGAAGTTTTACCCCGCGCTCGCGCGGGGTTTTGCACAAGTTTGGGTTTTTGCGGCACGCGCATCGCGGGGAGTCTACGGACGCTGGGTCTGGGCTCGTAACATAAACCTATTCCTATCTCCCTTGCTCTGGACGTATTTGGGGCCTCCGAAGCAAAAATCTCCACAGATGCCATAGGTAAGGAGCTAAAATAAAAGATCATAACTTTGTCTAATCTTATTCAATCACGGTGATTTTGGTGTCATTCGACTCAGCTCGTCGAGCTCTTTCGAATGAGGTATAATTTGCATTTTCGAATTTTTCACCCCAAAAAAGTGCTTGTCCCCCGTATGGTTTTTCGATTTTCGGGGGCCTATATCTCAGCCCCTGTATTAGTCCGCACGAAAATTTTTCACCGTTCGACTCAACTCGACAAGCTCTTTCGAATGACATATAATTTGACCAATTTACTTTCTGTTCAGTATTCCGAAATTATACCGTGTTTTGTATCGAAATTTTGCCTCCGGTATACTATACTACAGCCAAAAAGACACAATTAATTGCACATGACAATGAAGTTTTTGATGTTGAATTTTCTAAACTTTCTTCTGGTCGGGTTATTTTTGCTTCTGCTGGTAAATTAATTTTAAAAATTAATATTTTATTTGAAAAATAATTTCAAAAAACTTTATAAATTAAATAATGAAAGCAAAAGGGGGAAGTAGTGGGGAAAGATTTAAAATTGTTTTACTATGGGATCTCTATATAATGTCCCTCCCCGGCCTAATTTTTATCGACGTAAGAAAGGGAAGTGACATGGGAGATGAGGGGGAACTTAAAAAATAGAGAGATTCCATTTTGTATCTTTTTAATTTTGGTGTCATTCGACACAGCTCGACGAGTTCTACACCCTTTGACAGACTGACCATTTTTTACTTATTTACCGAAAAAATTGACTGGGGGAGAGAAACTAAATAATTACCGCAGTAACCTTCCACGAATTTAAAAAATTTGACCATTTTGAAAATTTTGGCCAGGTTGACCATTTTGAGAAAAAACGGATATATCCGCGGATGGATATGGCTCAAAAGTTGCACGGATATAAACGGATACGGATATTGACCTCACGGATCTATCCGGACACGGATAGCAAAATCCGTATCCATGCACCAGTCTGGTTATTTTTATGACATAAAAGTCTACCACATTATGTCCTAAAGGAGAATTTTTTTCTGAAAATAATGCTATCTTGTAGCAAATTCAAGGGCTTTCAAATAAGCCCGATATAAAATTTTTATTTCACCTTTAAGGGGTCGAAAATATTTTTTAAAGAATTTTAAGAATTCCCCCAACTTTATTAATTTATCTTTTGCACTTTTTTCTAATTTTATTCTATCTCCTACTTATTTAATATATTTAATCGCGAAATTCCTTGAAAAAACTGAATTTATAAAAACTAATTATAATTTTTATTTTCAGAACTATTTAAATTTATTAAAAATATTTTATAATTATATTTTATTTAATTTAACAACAAAAAATGCATCAATCACCGCCTGTCACTACTCCCTTAATCCATATTTCTACGCCTAAATTTGGGCCCCATCCTATTGCGATGGATTGGTAATTCTTTTTTTATTATAAACTTGCCCAGACAATAAACCCCAAAAGATCTTTGTCTTTGCGTTATTCTCGTCTTAGAATATTTTTAAGAAAAAACCAAACACTAGGCTTGCTTTTCAACGGAGTCTTGCAAAGATGTGGTCTCAAAAGGGAACATTGTATACTGTAAGTGCGAATTTGATATATTTTTGGTCTTCAGACTAGCGGTTCAACTTTGAACGGCCATAACTCGGCCCAAACTAATTTTGCAAGTAAACCCGCACATAACAATAGTAATCGAGGGTCTTCTATAGAATTGTACCAAAAATATATCAAATTCGCACTTATCGTAAACAATGTTCCCTTGACAGAATTTTATTTTTGGTTCTATAACTTGTTATTTCGATTATTTTCGAAAATTTTCTTGAATTAATTGGAACCTCTGTCTTATTCTATTCTTGAAAAGTTACATACGGATAGTTACATACGGCTCGGTCGGGCCGGCCCGACCGAGTCTTTTTCGGGCCAAAATTCGATGCCTGAATCGATCTTCCGGACCGGGCCGGCAACCCTAATTCAGAGCCTTCAAATAATGATAAAATTGTTCAGATTGTCTTATAAACAAAAATAGTTATGGCTCAAGAATTTATCCCGAGACTATATTTTGCGGAATTCTTTTGCCCTTTGGTTATTTTTAGCCTAAACCTTAAAGTTGTCAGATTTTTTAAAAGCAAATCCTCCCAGAAATTTTTTATTTACCAACTTTTAATTTCTTATATTAAAAGCACTTCGTGCAAGAAACATCTGGGAAGGGTTCCACATTGCCAACAACATATCGTCACACACACAATTAAAAAAGTTGGAAAGCTCCCGTGGATGTAGGAATTTAATATTTTAATTAAAATTTTATGAGTCGCTTTAGTATTTGGGAGTTCGAAGCTCAATATATATTTTATTTCTCATTGAACAGAGGAATAAAATCAGGTTCTCCCTGATAAAATCAGGTTCTCCCTGATAAAATCAGGTTCTCTCTAATATGAAATCAAAATTTTTACAAAGTTGTTTTATAATTTCTTAACTCACTTTACATATAAAGTTAAATTCTTAAATCATATTTATTTTAAGCATTGTGGGAGTTTTTTTTTGTCAGTGGCTTTCTACTACTGACTTTCCTTTGGTTGTTTTGTTGGGTGCCTTTTTTATGGATTTTTGCTTGGACGTGGAAAACTCATGTAATTAAAAATTAGAATTTTAACAATTTTGTTTTTAGGCCCTTTCTGCAAAAAACCATTGGGAAGATCCTCTAGAATTTAAAAGAATTTTTTAGAAGAAAGAAATTAAAGAAATTAAATTTTGAACACAGCAAATTTTTGAAATAATTTAATTTTTAATGTGTGTCCTAATAATTCTATGTAGGTGCTGAAAATTTGTAAAAATTAAATTTAATATTTAAATAAAAACTATTCTTCCTTTATAAAAATTATTTATTTATTTATTTACGTCAAAAAATGACGCGAAGGTCAAACCTAAAAAATCAAGCTATATGTCCTAACAGATCAAAATTCATAATTTTTCTAAAATTCGAAGATTTATTGAGCCGATGTCAGACGGCGGCTTATAACAAGTATTAAAAGTTAAGATGAAAGCAGCGTCCCGGTAGATAGAGCACCTCGGCCCGTACTATAAGAACGTAAACTTTTGGTGGCTTTTGACTAGTTGCCAGTAAGGTTGTCTGATCCGGATATCCGAACCAGATAAACTAATAAAGTTTCCACACATTAATTACACCTAGATTTTTGTTAATTTTAAATCCCCTCGATAACTCTGTTAATCCCCATATTCATTCATAATTGCTATCCAAAAAATCCATTTATAATTGTTCCTAATCCCTCTATATCAACTCTTCCACGCCGCAGGCTGGAATTTTTAAAATAAAAATTTCGGATCCGATATCCGAATTGCCAGAGGTGCTTTTACTAAATTTTTATAAAGACAAAAAATTTTATTCTAGGGAAAAAGTTACAAAATTAGTATAATTTGATAAGGAATTGATTTGATTAATAGATATATTCCTTCAAATCCCTCGTTAACTTCCAATATTTACTTTTCCTGTGTATTTTACATTTTATACTTTTAATACAAAAATTTTAAGTTTAATCGAAAATATATTTTTAATGAATATTTTTATATTTTTATTAATTTATTTCTACATAACCACTCATAATATGGATATTATTAATAGTGGTGTAAAAGAAGTTTATACTAATTTCAAAGAAAAAACATCATGTAGACCAGACCTGCACGAAACTCCAAATTTTTTTCGGACGAAACGAAACGAAACAAAAATTTTTTAAAATCGTTTCGTTAACGAAACGAAACGAAACAGTCAAAATTTAACGAAACGAAACGAAACAAAACGAAACATTTTAATTTTAAAAAATTTTCAAAAAAACTTGTTTATTTTCTCATTTATTCAATTTTAAACCCGTAAATGAGCAAATTCTCATGTAAAAATAACTGTTTTTCGAGATTTTCCATTGTAATGCTCTTTCTTCGATCATCCAAAATATATTTTGCAACTGAAAAAACACGTTCACACTCTGAAGAAGACATTGGTGCTGAATGGTATTTTCGAACAAGTGGTAAAAGCAGAGGAAACTTTGCAGCATTTAAAGGATTTTTCCAGAAATAAGCAGAACGTCCTTCAAATCTAGGTGTGTTCAAATACTCAGTCACTTGCTGTAACAATATAAATTAAAAATATTCTATTATCGATTATACTAACTAACCCCAGCTGCTTGTGCCTTTGCATCTGCAATAGAAGGAGACGGTTGTGAAAATGGCATCAAGCCCATTGTTCTTAGATAAAAATTTATAAATATTAAAAACGGCTAAATTCTTACTAAACACATCTTCAATTCTTGGTTGTTTTGTTGATGTCATTGCTTGGGAAGTTGAAGCCGAACCGGCAGAAACAGAAAATATCCTTTTCAAACTTGTTTGTTTAAGTTTTTCTGCTCCTTCATCCATCTCTTTTTCTGATTTTTCGGATTGGAGGAGCTCAGAAAACACTGATGGATGCCTACGCTCTAAATGTTTACGCAAAGAAGTTGTTGGAAACCCATATTGATTTTTTGGTGCATAAAAATAGTCACAATGTTCTTGTTGGCAAGAAATTTTATTTTTTTCAAATTTAAAATAATTATTGTATTTGCTATTGCTAGCCATTTTTCTGAAAAAATCAAAAAATAATCATCAAAGTTTCGTTAACGAAACACAGGTGTTTCGTTAACAAAACGAAACGAAACGAATTAAAAACTGTTTCGTCACGAAACGAGACGAAACAGGAAAAAACATAACGAAACTAACGAAACAACGAAACGAAACGAAACGTTTCGTGCAGGTCTGATGTAGACACACAGCAGGAACTATTCCTAGCGTTATTAAATTAAATAGAAATGAAAGAAGAAATGAAGATGGAATTAAAAAAACGAAAGAAAACAATCGACTCTGAGATTAAGTCAAATGGTATATCAAAAATAACTCCAAATTCAGAAGTACCTCCTAGCCAAGAACAATCAGCCTTAAAAATAACTCCGGAAGAAAAGGAGGCAATGGAGAAAAAAAGAAAAATGATGGAACAAATGAGAGCTTATCTGGAGAAAAGAAAAAACTTTCCCAAAAATAAACAAACAATTTTAATTTTTTTGTTTGTTAATTTTCTATACATAAGTTTGAATAGAATTTTATGCTTTAATAAATTCATCAAGTTTGATATAAAATTTTATGCCTTAAAAACCAGTTTTTAATCTTTATGAGAATGAAGGAAAGTGAGATAAACATTATAACATTACCGCCTAGCCAAGAACATTTCAGACAAGCATTCAAGGAGTGGGGGAGGGATTAGGGGGGATAATGATAGTATCTCAAAAATATAGAAGTATTATGTCTCTCACGAGAAGATACTAAGACTATAAAGCATTCTTAATAAAGTTAAGCAAACAGGCAGAAATCGAACCTCCAACTACTCCTGAGAGATAGCCTTACTCACAGCAACTTAACCTGCAACCAAGCCCCGTTTCAGTGCAGACTGAATTTTTCTCTTTTTCTTTTCACTCTATTTTTTTCGCGTGCTATTTTTATAAGGATATTGTCATTTTTTAGCTGCCAATTTTGAGAAGCTTTTTCTCGATAAATCTCTATAGATTTAAAAATCTGTCTTACAATTTCATAGATAATACCCTAAAGA
Organism: Meloidogyne luci; assembly: GCA_902706615.1. Lineage (NCBI taxonomy): Eukaryota > Metazoa > Nematoda > Chromadorea > Rhabditida > Meloidogynidae > Meloidogyne > Meloidogyne luci. The sequence goes on along the minus strand of CACSLI010000133.1, from coordinate 166,961 downwards.
TTCTATTTAAAAAAATAATCCTAAAAATTTTCCGATATTTCGCTTTATAATCTTCAATTTTGTATTAAACGCTTTTATGTTTATTTTAGCCGGTAGACGGTTCCAAAGTCTTTCAATTTATATATCAATCGATTCGTCTCGTCGAGCTGAGTCGAATCGTACCACTCATTAGTCATAGAAATGACATTGGACCGAAATACATTACATTTTCTTTCTTTCGCTTCAAAACTGCTAAGACTCGAACTAAGACTCTAAAGGGCTGGTTGCATCCTTTGCCTGTTTTAAGTTGCTGTGTTACTGGGGACAGCTTTTGCTTTTCTCCAATAATGCTATTTAGTTGAATCAAATTTAACAAAAAAATTTTTTTAAATAATTTTAGCGTATTCAAAAGAGAAAATTGAAATAATATCTCGTACAATTCAAAACGAAAATAAAAATATTTCAAAATATTATGATACTTCCTTCAGTATTTTATGCACTTCTGAAATAGAATCTTTCAAATTTATCGGTTTAGTTTATAATTTATTAGAAAATGAAACAAAAAAATAATTTGACAAATAAATTAAAAAATATAAACAAAAAGATGGAGGAAAATAAGGGAGAGAATAAATTGGGAGATAAATTGGAGAAGGAAAATAAGGGAGAGGATAATGAAAAGAAATTATAAATTTATTTACTTTATTTTATGGAAATGTTAATATTTTCAAAGCAAATAAGGAATTTAAAGAAATTCTTAAAAACTTGGTTTTTAATTTAAAATTAATTATTTTATAAAATATTCATGGATTGGATGGGCTCGAACATTACATGCATTTTTGTCTCAAACCCCGATTATCCACGAAAATTTTCCTATGAACTAGAAAGTTCTGGCTTCTTTATCAATTCAATATAAAAAATTAATGGTTTCATGGCCCTCCAAAAATCTATAAGCTTTTACGCTAAAATTGAGAATTTATCCTCTGTTCTGCATAATCGTAGATCACTCGAAGAAGCTGAACGCGTTAAACTCTTCTTAAACCACATTAACCCTACGATAACAACAAACAAAGACTTTTTGTCCTTTGAAAAAAAACTTTTTCACTCCTATATTTCCTTCCTATACAGATGTCCAGGGGTCTGTAATTATTTATTTTTCATACTTAAAAATATTAGCTAAAAAGATTATTTCTTCAGGAAAATGAGAAAGATATTGAATCTGTCATAAAATTTTTACGAATTCTTCAATTTTGTGGCACACTAAAACATTCATTTGGAGAAGATATAGTAAAGGTATTAAATCCATTTTGTGTTTATTATGTATTGCCAAAGTCAAAAGATGTCTTAAATTCAGCTAGATTAGAATTCAAATTTGGGAAATTTGAAATTAAAAAAAAACAAAAATATTTTTAAAAATGAAAAGGATATTAAACTAGAAGATTGGTAGAAGAGTCTGAAGGGGTACACCCCGATGTACCGCGAGCCCAATGTACCGCCGAGCTATAACTTTGCCGAAAATTGTCGAATCCGTGGCGCCCTGGTATGGTTCGATTCAGCTTGTCGAACCGCATCGAACCATACCTGGGCGCCACGGATTCGACAATTTTGGACAAAGTTATAGCTCGGCGGTACATTGGGCTCGCGGTACACTGGCCTGCTCCCAGTCTGAAGAGAAAAAGGAAAACCCCAAATGGAAACCAAATCCAAAATTGAATAAGATTGAAGAAGAAATTGAAGACGAAGAAAATGAAAAGGAAGAAAATTAAAAGCGAAATTCAAATTGTAAAAATTAAAGTGTATTTACCCCCCCCCCCCCATTAATCCATTTATATCCCATTTAATCCATCTAAATCCCTTTTTCATTTGTGCTCATTGCTAAGTTAAATTATTACTAATTTAAAAATGATCATTGCGAATTCTGGTGACTAGGGATGGGAAAAACATGCAAATGCATGTCTTGTATGCGAATATGCCTTGAAGTGGGAAGCCCAAAAATGGTGTTTTTACACAGGCCCAAGCATTTTCCCTTCCCTAGTCATTAATATTTACATACCTATATTTACATTTATATATACAATTAAAATTTGTTTTTTTTCTTCCATTTTCTTCTTCTAAACTCGTAAAAGTTCCAAATTCTTATCATAACAAATAGATATCTAATCGGTTAAAGTACTTGACCAACAAACTTGATTTATCTTTTGTTTTTCAAATTTTAAAAAATAATTTATTTTTAAATTTTTAAAAACCTCTCCCCCAGCTAAATATGCCAAAATTGGGTCTTCCACTGCTAAAATTATTTTTACAAAAAAATTTTTTTGATTTTTAAACAAACCCCTAATTTGATACACATCCCAAATAAGTGCTTGACAATCCTCTGCTAAAAATTTTAAAATTCCAAAAAAATTAATCATTAAATAACCAGCAGTAACTAAATGACAAGCTGAATGGGGTGCCCAAGCAATTCCATTAACAGAGCCAGTATGATTCTTAAGGACAGAAACGGGCATTGAAGGAATTCTTATATCGAGAATAAAAATCTTAAAAAAGAAAAGAAATAATTTTTACATTTTAAAGACTTCGTTTTGGAAAATTAAAAAAAATTAAGAATATTTAAGGGTCTTTTAAAATTTTTTAAAAATATTTTCAGGAATTTGAATTTATATCCCTTCTTATTTTAACTATTCCCTTCACTATTCTCTCTTATTTAACAAAGGGTTTCTTATAAAATAATTGAATCGTCTCTCATTTTCACCTAACTTTAAAAACGGAATGTCTGAAAAATCAAATCCATTAAATATTTAAGTAAAAAATCTTAAAAACCAAAGGTAGGTTCTTTATTAATATACCACCCCCCACCCCTATTTGAGTCTCAGATTATTTTTCCTTTTTTGCTGTCAATCATTTATTTTCCCTCCTTTTTTAATGCCAATAATTTTCTTCACTGAATATAATAAGTAAAGTGCGGATTTATAGGCAAGTAAAAACAGCGAAATAGGCGCCTAAAATAGGCGCCAAAAAGTCAAAATAGGCACAAAAATAGGCAGGTAAAAAAGGTTATCAGGCCTATAAAATTAAGAAAAAAGCAAGAAAATACCCATTTATTCATCATTTTTATATATATTAAAAAAAGAGGGGGGTTCATTTTTCGCCGTTTTGCCCACCGCCTCGTACAGAAGTCGTAGAGACTCGGGGGAGGTACCATTCGAAAGCGGAAGTATGATTTAGTCGGGAAAAAAATATAAAAATTCGGAAATTCCGGCGTTAAGAGGTCGAAATTCGACTTCGAATGTGCGGTTCGCCATAAAGAAGCAAACATCTTACGAACGGAAAGGCATAGAGTCATGAGGTCAAGGGGACTTAGGTTTGTGTATTATTGGGGCATATGGGAAAATTGTCGAAAAAAATATTTTCGGGTCGGAAGAGGTCGAAATCCCGGTTCGAAAAATCCGACATTTTGCCAATTTCGAAATATCTCGAAAAGTCGAACACGTAGGAAAAAGGTTCTGCTTGCTTGTGTTTAAGTTGAGCCCGGCCCGACATAATGAAACTTGAGTTTGTCGAATTCGGTCGACTTTAGGGGTAGTTATGCCGCGAACAAAATTCCCCGTTCGACGAAATGAGAAAAATGGTTTTTTCGACATTTCGATATGAAGATGAATCCGGACACATTCGACTCAGTTGGCTTGTGTAAAATTCAGGTCTGGCCGGATCTAATGGCCGAAGAAATTTTCGGATTCGGTCGACTTTCGGGGTAGTTATGCCGCGAACAAGCTTTTCCCGTTCTACAAAATGGCATAAAATATTACATCCGGTAGGGGTATTAAGGAAGCGGGGGCAAAAGGGAAGCGGGTGGTCATTAGGTAGGGTCATGGGAGTTGACTTTGAAAAAAATTTTTCAAGGGGGCACTTGAGTCTGAAAATGTCAAGTTGAGTCTGAGACTATATTAATGATTTTGAAGGGTTGGGGATGCCATAGGATGATGTTAGAGAGGGCTTAAAAGTGATTTCCATGAAAAGTACACTTGAGTCTCAAGTGTGGAAATTTTCAGTCCCAGACTGAAAATTTCTAAAATGGTCTAAATGGGTCGAATGTTATATCAATCGACGAGGAATCGAGTGCAGATTTTAAATCAAATATTTTTGAGGGGGTCACTTGAGTCTGAGAAAAAATTTTTGAGAAAATTATATTTTAGGGCTTGGGGTACCGCGGAGCGGGCATATGGGTGCTTGCAAAGCATTTTAAGCAAAGCTACATAGTCGGACACATGAGTCTGAGAATTTTAAATTTACGAAATTTATATTTTTCCCCGCGAAGCGGCTAGAGACAGCCCCGGAAGGCAAAAGCATCGTAACTAAACCCTCCATGGGCGCGTAGCGCCCATTCGGCCGCGGAGCGGACGAAGTTTGGGCCGAAGGCCCTAACGGGCAACGCATAGGTTACAACACCCATAGGGTCATCTATCCTCTGCCAAGGCTTATCCACTTTAGATAAAGCATATGTACCAAATATAGAGCATAAAATCATACTACATAACTAGCCCGCGAAGCGGGCTAGTTATGTAGTTTTGAATTATAAACTATTTATTAAAACTTTTTGCCATTTATTCGACAATTTCGATCATTTTTTTTAAAAATTGTGTAAATCTTTCAAAAATGTCGATAAATGAAAAATGGAAATCTCGCCCAACTCAAAAACGTCCCACTCAAAAATGTACCACCACCAAAACGTCTAATCTCAAAATGTCCAACGGAGCAAAAATACTCAATTCGTCGAACTATAAATTAAAAATGAGAGTTGGCACCGCTTTCTTTTTAAATCTGGGTTGATTTTTTAGATTTTGCACTGATTTTTAGGCAAAATTTAGGAAAAATCGCTAAAAAAAGGCAAAAATAGTACCGAAAATTCCAAAATAGGCAAAAAGGCTCAAAAAGTCCGAAATAGTCAAAAATAGGCAAAATAAAAGTCATGCTAGACTCTTCGGACCAAGCTAAAAACTGACTGGGGGGGGGGAACTAAATAAGTACCAATCCGCACTTTAATAATAAGTAAAAGGCAAGTTAGAAACTTATGATAGTTGATGTGTACAGCCCAAAAGGGCGCGCAGCCATAACGGCGCAAAGCCATAACTTTCTGTAAATTTTTGGACCTTGTCCTTTTTGTTATCAATCTCTTTGGGTACCGGAATTTTCGTCTCTGGAACATTCGTCTCCAAGATTTTTCGGAACATTCTTCTCCAAATTTTCGGAATTTTCGTCTCCAGCGGAATATTCGTCTCCAAGTGAAAAAACGCAATTTTCGTCTCCGGAATTTTTAGGCGCGGGGAATTTTGGCGTCGGAGTGAATTTCTTGATTTATTCGAAAATAACACAAAATCAAACAACGTAAACCTATGGGCGTCGGCGAGGCGCTTGTGCGAAATCCCGCGCTTCGCGCGGGATTTCGCGGCACGCGCCTCGCGGGAGTCAACGGTCGCTGAGTTCTACAAAAGTAACATAAACCTATCCCTTTTTACCGATTTTCTGCTTTGAAATGCCGACCTACTACCTAAGTATAAGAACAAAAACAGCTTCTTCGGCCGGTTATTCAGCTTCTTCGGCCGGTTATTCACTTTTTCATTGATTACTTTCCAACTGACTGGTGAACAGTTGACTGAACCCCTTTTCACTATTTTCCACTTAGTTTTATCCTAAGGCCTTATCTGTCAATCTTCTCCCCTTATTTAATCCTTTCCCAGAGGAACTAAAGTTCCTTTTCTCCATCCTTGCCCATCCGGATCAAAGTACGCCTTACAATGGTTACTGCATCATTCTTTGCCTAAAATTAGTAAAATTTATGAAATTAATTAAAATTCACTTTTGAAGAAGGCAGCGATGCAAGAATTACTTTAAGTATTGCAATTACATATTCCGCCATTTCAGGTAATATACGTGAATACAGTCGCTCAATAGGTGTTTCTTCAATAAATTCTTTTTGAGAAAATGGATATTTGTTGTAACGCTCTTCTGCTTTTAACTTAAAAATAAGTACTTTGAATGGTATCTAATAAAATTTCAACCTGAACTTCTCCTAATGAAGTGTATAAATTCCGCCGAAGAGCGGCAACGCTTGTCTGAACAGGCATAGGTAAACCAAATAAAGTAGTGGAATCATTAGGTAATTGATAATTGAAATATTTTTGACTTAAATTGAAAATTTTGATTTAATAAAAATGTCGCTGAAGAAACAAAAATGGGGTTGCGGCGCGACAGGTGTGAAACCGCAATTGTTGTCGGGATTGAATTAGATTGTCCCGGGAAGGTCCCCTCAATTCTTCAAAGATGATCCGCTCTCGAGGGCGAGTGGATGGAACCAAAGCTCTATTGGCGAGCTAATAATTCATGCCTAAGGGCGGCAATTTGGCGGGAATACCAGACAAAAGAATAAGAACAAATAAATTAAATATATTTATTCAAAAAGGACCTCAAACTTAAACTTGGGTAATTAAACCAAAAACAAGAATGTGTGAAAAAAATAGAATAAATTGATTATAGGCCACAAAATGATTAAAAAAGTGATTAATTGAAAATGGCCTTAAAATAGAGAAAAAGGGTCTTTAGGCCTCAGTTTTAGATAAGTTTAGAACAGGGTTCCGATCGACAAAATGCCAATAAAAAGTACAAAAATCTTGATTTTAAAGTACATAGGGGCAAAATTTCCACATTTAAAGTACACTCAAAATTAAATTAGAAAATATTTATTCATGCTCAAATGTTTTATATTTCTCTCCTAAATGAATCTTTTCTAATAATTTCTTGTTTCCACTGAGCATTTTGTGCATTTCAATGCATGACATGTCAAAATTCGCTGACACAAGAAATAAAGCCCTGACAGTCTTAACCTCAAACGAGCTACTTTCTTTCATCCATTTTCAGCGCCGCAGGCGAAAATTTTGGGAAATTTCGGGGTCCTTAAGACAGATTTCTTCCATTTTTAGCGCTGAAGTCGTAAATTGTTAGAATTTTGAAAGGCTGTATGCAAAAAAATTCACTTTTTCAGCGCCGCAGGCGAAAATTTTTTGAAATTTTGAGCCCGAGAAGCCAGATTTCTTCCTTTTTATTGCGCCGCAGGCGAAAATTTTTTGAAATTTTGAGCCCGAGAAGCCAGATTTCTTCCTTTTTATTGCGCCGCAGGCGAAAATTTTTTGAAATTTGGACCCAAGAAGCCAGATTTCTTACTTTTTTAGCGCCGCAGGCGAAAATTTTGAGAATTTCGAAGGCCGTAGGCCAAAAAAATTCACTTTTTTGCCTAATCCCTTCCCCAATTTCATTTTCAATCCAAAATGTTGATTCTAAAGTACATACTTTCAATAAAGTACAAATTCATTTTTGTAAGTACGGAGGTCGATTTTAAAGTACTGTACTTTCAAATAAAGTACGAATCGGAGCCCTGGTTTAGAATTAAATAATGAGAGGCCTAAAGAGTTAGAATTTTAGTACGAATAAATAAAAAGGTCGAAATTCTTAACTCTAAATAATTAGATTGGTAAATAAAAAAGTTCAATTAAATGACAGGCAAAAAACTATTTCAATAAATTAAATTGCAGGTGGCGACAAAAATGGCAATGAAAAAATGAGCTTATCGGAGAAGCTTATAAAATAAATAAATGATCAAGGGAGAACCACTTTAGTGAAAAGAATGCTTAAAAAAGGGTATGGTTAAACATTGAAATATGCGGCAGTTTAGTTAGAAAAAACATTTAAGCATAAGGGACAACAGATCACCAAAAAATTTAATCAAAAATATTTAAATAAATTAATCAGACGTCGCTTCGGCGACACTGGGGCGCCGGCCCTAGCGGCGAGCATGCCGTCCATCAGAACGCCAATCATTACGTGAGCCATTACGGTGAGTTGTTTCACGATGAGGCGGACGATACGGACGTTGAACTGGTGAGCGAGAACGTGAACGGTCGCGAATTGATAATTGTGCTGCTGTTGAAAAGGCAGATGATGAAGGTTCTATTTTATTTATAGCCTGACGAATCTCGTTCGCTGCTTCATTCATGAGTGTGTTTGGTAACTGCCCCTTATAATGTTTAAGTAGATAAAATGCTGCGGAGATACATTTTTGACCAGTCTTGAAGAGGCTTTCCACTTCACGTTGTTGATGAGTTGGCAGAAGTGACAGTTCCTCATCCAATTTTAAGGATTCATGTGGTCCAATGTATTGTGGTTTATTGATCCCTCCCATGGGAACGGTAGGAGTTGTTTTTTGACTGTTGGCAGCGCTCAATACAGCTTGAAAAGCCATTCGTTGAGATGGTGAGAATTCCTTGAGTTTCTCACGAACTGATGCCCATTCCGCTTCTCGTGGTGTTAATGGTGGTTCTTCTACTATTGGCGTAGAAGTTGATGTGTCGTTATGATTAAGCTGTTGTTGAACCATAACCTTAACCATCTCCGCTAATTCTTTCGGAATTGGTGCAGTCGAATCAGATTTCGACGGAATATTTGTATTCTTCGTTGTTGGATCGATGGTTGGATTATTTTCAGAATTAATTTTCTTTCCATTCATTTCGACTGAAAAAACTGATTGAAAGTTAAAAACATTAATGATAAAAATAATGGTGAAAATTGACAATAAAAGTCGATAAACACGAAAAATTGGATTAAATTTTAGAAAGATTATTAATGCCACAATTCCAACAATAATTACTCCACAAATAATAAAAATTTGAGGAAAGCCGAATAAAAAGCCGAAAGGGATGGTCCAATCGAAGCCTGTGTTTAATTCTCCGCTCGGAGTCCTATTGTCATTAAGTCGCGCTGCATAGTGAAATTGATGGCGGCGGGGTATATATTTCAATTCTCCATTAAGGGTAAATTGACTGAAGCCCGCGGGGCATTCCACACGGCAATCCACATTAATTTGGGCCCAATTGAAGGCTAAAATTACTGATTGAGTTGTCCCATTCTCGCTACAGCGCGCCGAGAAAAGATGGGTTCCCATACATTTAACAGAGGCAAGTGCTGAGCCATAATCAGTGGTACATGTAAATTTAGCTTGGGCTCCAGTTAAACACCGGTAACATCCTATTAATGACTCTACGGTAATGAAACAATGGGAATCTTCTGTTTCCAGTGCCAACTCAACATTTTCAAATTGGACTAAGGTATGTATTGGAGTGTATTCTGTTTCCGCAAAAATCTCATTTTGGAAGTTCATAATTTGAAAATTGGGCAGAGACAGTGGGAGCCTGTTAGACGAGTCGGAAAGGATGGATTCCATGTCTAAGTCCCTGCAGAAACATTCTACGGTTCCCGTCTCATGGTCTGGGTAACAGTCATGGCAAGTCTCCCGATATAGCGAGCAATTGAAGCTTCGCGCAGCGTCCTCGTCGGTACAAAAGAGGTCCAAAGGAATAGATTCGCTTATGGCGGCCGACATATAGCTTGAGAGAATAAATCTTTTTGAGAGAATAGGCAAAGGTGGGAGAGCCGTCGGGTTGGTTGAGAGGGCTATTGCGCCTATTTGTGTCCCCCATTTGTTTGACCGGGGTGGAGAGTTAAATCCGCTGACTCTACATTGGTCCCAGTTTGAAGTTCCAGATGGACTTTTATCTTGAATTGCCAGGTAGGGCAGTCTATAAGTTCGTAAGCGGCATCGGACGTCGGTTTTGCGTAAAATCTGTAGTAGAGATAAAAAATCTGTAGTCTGGTATGTTGGTATTAGGGCGGACGGATTGACAGTGATTCCCGAAGCAAAGGCCGGCACGAGCGCATCTTTTCGAAGAAGCTGTTAAAACTCGATAGGAGCGGAGCCATGCAACTGATTTTGGTAGGCAATTGAGGGTTAGGCGTTCTAGCACGATTGAGAACGTTCCGAGAGCTAATCCTCGCTCATTTTTCACTAATATACTAGTTTTTTGGTTGGCAGGTAAAATGGTGAGGCTAACGGAAGATTTTATAGTACATTGGGTCCCGTTGAGGGTACGGCGGCAATCGGAGTTTTTAGCGGTAACAGCGATTATTTCGTTGCTTCCATTGACTCGGGGTAGGAGGATAAAGGCTAAAACTGCTAGCAGGCCATTGCGGTAAAGCCTATTGATTCTCCAACGCCTATTTCTCTCTCTGTTAATTCTCCTTGAATTGTACTCAGACATCAGATATTCTTCCCCTTCATTTTGGTTGCGGGAAGAGAATTCATATGCTCGCAATGCGCGGATTGGAGTTTGGAATAAGGCTGCGAAGATTGCAAAAATGAATTGAAACGCAGCGAACACAATTTTAACGTGTGTGATAATCCAAGAAAGAAAGAGTAAAATGAGTAGCAGTCCCGATCCTATTAAAATTCCGGAATTGACGGGAGCGCAAGTCGGGTTGGTAATACGGTCCCAGCAAATAGTACAATCAATCAGACTACATTCATCGTGAGCTGGGCAGGTTTTCTCCTTTTGGTAAATCTTATCTTGGTTATCTGCTAAGGTAATTTGGCAGTGGTAGTCTACGACTAGAAGCTCGTGCGGCAGCTCATAGTCGACTTTAGGAGCATGTGGCTTCATTAAGCAGTTGCCGGCACAGCACAATTCTAAATTGGCGAATTCGCTGGGGCTAATTACTGTAACGCCGGTTCTAGTGCAGGAAATTTGACATTTTGTGCATGTCATATTGTTTATAGGCGACTCATAGGTGAATGAAAAACAGAAAATGAATAATACGACATTTAGGAGGGTAGACACGAGTGCTCTCGATTTGCTCCTCGTGATCATTCGGTGTCCAGCGTTGGGTTTTGGTTCCCGTGCGGAAGTTCCTTGAATTATCTGGGGAGCTGGTTCGATAACCTTGGCTTCTTGTTCAGTTTGAGTGATTTCTAGAGGGCACACGCTATTGACTGGACGCGTGACTGTGTTGCCATTTTGCATTTGGATTTCTACACTCCTGGTTGCTCCAGGTTTCCCTCCTAATTTAACAATACGTCCCATGGGCCATAGGTTCCTCGGAGTATATTTCTCTTCTACTATCACGATTTCTCCAATCCTAGGGGCGGAATGGTTTTCCAGTCTCTTTCCTTTGTGGGCGGTTTGGGTCCTGGACCGTAGTATAAGAAGGTACTCTCTACTCCATCTTTCCCAAAAGAATTCATGAGCCCTATCGGTGGCTATGTAAATTTCGGCTAATTTTTCGTGTGAGTCAGGACGGAAAGGGATGTCCTCTAAAAGTCGGTCGGTTGGTAGGGTGAGCTCGATCTTTGGGATGAGAAGATCGGCCGGTCGTAAGGGAAGAAATCCATCCTTCTCGTCCGACACAGTCGAGATGGGACGAAGATTGAGAGTTGCCTCCACCTTGGCTGTGAAGGTGAGGAGGTCGTCGAAGTGCAGGATTTCTTTGCCGAGTGTACGTTGAAAGAGTTGCTTTGTGATCCCGATGAGGCGCTCATACATTCCTCCAGCCCAGGGACTATAAGCAGGAATGAAGGTCCACTCGATGCCTTTCTTTGCCAGTTCGTTGGACGGCTCATTGATGAGAAAGTCGATTGTTTTGTCCGCCAAAATAAAGGAAGGAGCATTGTCACTGATGACACGTTTTGGTTTTCCACGACGAGAAATAAAACGTTGAAAAGCATTCATAAAAGCCTCAGCTGATTGGCTTAGGGTGATTTCCAAATGAATTGCACGTGTTGTTAAACAACAAAATAATAATAAATAAAATTTGGTAATAATTCCATGAATTCGGACAGAAGATGGTCCAGCATAATCAAGTCCTACGGACTCAAAAATCATTTTTCTGAAAATACGATCTTTAGGATACGGTGGAAATTGAGGTAATGAGTATTTATAAGCGCGCATTCTCTCGCATTTTAGACAGGTTCGGATTACGGTTTTGACTGTTTTTCGGGCATTTGGCGTCCAATATTTAACAAGAAATTCGGTTAAAGTAATATCTATCCCTCCATGAGTTAATTCTTGGTGAATGTCAGAAATGATGAGAAATTTTAGATGAGAAGAGCGAGGTAATATAATTGGACGAGCTAATGTTGGGCGCTCGATTTGTTGCGCAATTCGCGTCTTGAGAAGAAGTAAACCATTTTGGTCGGTTTCCAGTGGGTAGCGCTCAATCTCGTTTATGTTTTGCTGTTGCGCAACCTTTATAAGGAGGGAGCCTGCGGTGAGGTAGTCATTTGCGGAGAATGTAGAGTTTTCTCTACTAGCTGCTTGAGAAATAGAGAGAAGCTCTGGGCGGCGATCCGTTATAAGCAAAGAAGGTTCGCGGCCATTTTTAATGAATGTGGATTGCAAAAATCGAATAACCCAAATGGTAGTTCGTCGAATTTTATCCCATGAATTGAATCGCTTAAAGTCGATCAAGTCATCCGCTTTGGGTGTTTCTGTCTTTCCCGCTATATTGACTAGGGTATTGGTTATTGCAGACTCATCGGTAGAGTCGGTTGTATTGAATTCATGACTTAGTCCAGTGGGCCACTCAAATTCTGGTTTTGAGAGCCAGGTGGGGCCGTGCCACCAGAGATGGTTTGATTGGAGTTCTGATGGAGATTTTCCCCTTGTAACTAGATCTGCCGGGTTTTCTGTTGTATTTACGTAGCGGAACTCGCAATTGGGTAAGGTCCTGATTTCCTTGGTGCGGTTTGCTATAAAGACCGGTTGGTGGTCAGTTTCCTTAAGCCAGCTAAGGGCAATGGTTGAGTCACTCCAGACAAAAGTTTTATCTATTTCCCGGTGTAACTCCTTTTGGACGAATTTGGCTGCTCGAACTCCCGCTAAAATTCCTAGTAGTTCTAGTCGCGGTATAGTGAGTTTTAAGTTTGCTTTTAATGGGCGCAAACGATTTTTGGAGAAGACTAATGAAGTGGTAATTCTCCCATCCTCCTTGCTTTTACTTCGCAAATAAACAGCTGTGCCGAAAGCAAAATCGGATGCGTCGGTAAATGTATGGACTTGGACGGTTGGTGGATTCCCATGAAGGACAAGGCGGGGGATTGAAATTTCGATGATCCAATCCGACACTATTTTTTCCCAAGTCTTAGATTCTTCTTGTGGTAAAACAGTGTCCCACTCAAAATTTTCTAACGTCCATAAATGTTGGAAGAATGCCTTGGCAGGAAGAAGGCAAGGGCCCACTAGTCCCATTGGGTCGAAACAAGAAGAAATGGTGCCGAGTACGGTGCGGCGAGTAATTGGTTTTGAGAGTGGCGGGAATTTAATCTGAAGCGTGTCTCGCTGTAGGTTCCAATTGATTCCAAGGACGCGCGGGATGTCCTGTTCTAGTCGGTTCTCAGGTGATATTTGGTCCAAGACGGCCCTTTCGTGGGTACAGAATTCCCGCAGGTTCATTTTAGCAGTCGCGAAAATTTGTTTAGCCGCTTTACATTTATTAAGCGCTTCCTCTATTGTGTCGCATTCTAAGAGAACATTATCTACATAAATGTTTTCTTTTATTGCGTTGGAAAGGTCGGTTTGCTCCTTTGAAAGGTGATGCCTAATGACGGCAGCTAGAATGTAAGGAGAGCTAATAATCCCAAATGCAATTCTTTTGAATCGATATACTGCTAAGTTGGACGGCGAGAGAGGTTGGTCCAAGTGTTTAAGCCATAAGAATTTACAAAATTCTCGATCCGATTCAATTAATGAGATTTGATGGAAGGCCTTCTCGATGTCGGCCAAGACTGGGATTTTGGCTGCTCGGAATCGCAGTAGCAGGTTAATCAGATTTGGAAGTAAAACTGGTCCTCGAAAGAGTGACTGGTTGAGTGAGGGAAGCCCTTTTGGATGAGCGCTGGCATCATAGACTAGGCGGATCTTCCCTTTGTTAAAGACTGCATGGTGTGGAAGGAAGTGTTCCTGCATGTCTGGGTTACACTGCGTGGTTTCAATTACTCCGCGTTTAAGTTGGTCCTCTATTGCTTTCTGGTATTCCTGGGCTATGTTGGGCGCCGCTTCTATTCGCTTGAGTACGGATGATAAGCGTTTGTAAGCCATATCGAAATTGGAGGGTAACTCTGACGGAGGTCCGGAAGTTCCTTCTGGCGATTTCCAAGGAAGTCCGACCGTGTATCTCCCGTCCGGTTCCTGCGATATAGATTGTTCGACTAATCTAGTGGCGATTTCGTCGTCCTTATTTTCCGGGTTGTCAGTAATGCCCATGGACTCAAGGTTCCAAAATTGCTCAATTTCATTAATGGCAGGCATTTCTTCCGGTGCGCTATGCACGGCAGCAAGGGAAATGCAGGTTAAAGAGGTAGGTGAAATATAGTGTGGTAATTCACCGCAAAGCATTGAACCAAAATGTGTTCGTATAATGTGTAGATTTTTTCCTATTTTTCTTGAGCCTAGGAAGAATCGCCAGAACTCTCTAACTCCTAGTAGAATTTCCGGTTCCCTATTGTTGACAGGAATGTTTTGTAAGTCTCGGTGGTTAGTGGGGATCCGAGTTCCATCCCATTGAATACATGGAAATGCAGGGACAATCTGCGGAATTGAACAAAAAACAGCTTCGTCCCATCTCCCGTTGGGCTTATGGAGCCTAATCTTATATCCTGTAGAGCGAAATTTGACTGTCTCAGCGCCAAAAACGCGTACGGAGTGGTTGGAGGTAGAAATCTTAGATGGTCGTAAACGGTCGACCAGAGATTGAGAGATGTAGGAAGTCTGAGATCCGGTGTCCCAGAGGCCGACGGTAGTATAAATTGGACGGTTATTTCCAGAGCTTATTGCTAATTCGCAAGTCATTAAAAAAGTATGCGGTTTCGACTCGGTAGCAGTCATAGCCATTTCTGGGTTCGCGGGAACATTCGGATTTGTTCCGGGTAGATTTTCGGAATTTATTCGCGAATTGCTATAAATTTGTGCTGGCCGGTGAGCAGAGTAATTAGCAGGAGAAAAGTTTGAATTGCTTTGAAAGGAATTTGTTTGAACATTAGTAGAATGATTAAATGTTCTATCATTTTGTCTTCCCCTTTGACGGGTGCAGACGATAAAATGGTGCTTGCCGCCACAATTTCTACATCTTTTGGGTGACTCGCACTGGCTTATTTGGTGTCCCTCGCGTAGGCAATTTAAACACCTGCGTTGAGCTATTAAGCGATTTTTGCGGCTATCGGGTGTTTGAAATTTGCGGCAAACAGAAGGAAGGTGACCGCCATTGCAAAGTGAACATTGGCCAGAATTCCTTTCAATAGCTGCAAAGGCGCGGGTAAAGTTGGCTGGTTTGGAATGTGTCGGTCGGTGACTCTTTTGTTGGGGAGTCGGCTGGCGCTCATCCATTCTAATTGACTGTCCTTTTAGCCTTTTTGTGCTCCTTTCCACCTCTTCTTTTATGGCCACTTGTTCAAGGAGAAAATTCCTAAGTTCTTTATGTGTCCATTCGCCTGCGGCCGTACTTCGTTCCCTTTCTATGATTTTTTCAATAAGGGTGGATGGAAGTTTGGCCTTAATAGTTGTGACTAATAAGGACGCGTCTTCTTTTGTTCTAAAATTGGATTCCAATTGCCTGCAAATTCTTTCTATAGTGTCACAAAAGGCGCGAAGTGAGTCAGCGGTGTCCTTTGTAGCTGGCAGTTGAAGGAGCTCCGATTGGAGGGTTTCCCTTAGGTTGCGGGTGCTACCGTATCTCCCTTTTAGACACTCCACTATAATCGGGTAGTTTTCAGCTATTCTTGGGAATCCTTGGACGGTTGCCTCGGCTGATCCCTTGAGTGAGTTACACAGATGGTGGATTTTGAGCGCGTCCGGGATGTTCGGATTGCTGTGGATGGCCAACTCAAAGCATTGCCAGAAACTAGTCCACTTTTCTTGCTCGCCGAAAAACTTAGGGATTTCCATAGGCGCTATTTTGAAAGAGTCGTAGGCTAAATTGCGGGGTACTTCCTGTGCTTGGAGTCGCTGCGAATTCTGTGTTTGTCCAGAATGGAGTGACGCACTGCGGGACCTAGCCCTCGACTGGCGGTTGCTCGAAATGGTGTCCCGTTCGACGATTTCGTCGATTGTGTCTATTATGGCGTGGGCGTCCGCGACCCATTCCGTAAAATGCCTGTACTCCGGTAGTAAAGGGTCATTATCGGCGGGGCGCTGGAAGTTATCGTAAATCCGTTCTTCCGCTAGTAAGTTCTCTGGGTCTAAGTGGCGCATGAAATCCTGCCATTCCCGATTTAGATTATCAATTCTTACGGTATTGGTGGTCAACTGCTTTCTAAGCCTGCGGAGACGTTGTAACTGCGGTTCTTCCAATAATTCCTGTTGGGCTGTAATAATGTCGGTTGCCTCCCTGATGTTGGTTTTGAGGAGCTTGATTATTGGGCCCAGCATTCGTCGAAATGGTCCTGAAGACATGTTGGATGAATTAATGTAGATATGTTGAAATGGGGGGACGATTGATCAGCAGAGTAGTGTAGAATGTCGATTTGTTGGAAGTGCTGAGACGATTGAAGGGTCGAATGAAGCGTTGACTGTAGTAGTTGAATGTGAACGAAGAGAAGTTTGAAGAGTTGAGTCGGGTGGAATCTGCCTGTTGGGAAGTTAAACAGAAGAAAAAAAATATTTAATTTTAATTTAATTGAAATTGAACGAAGAGGAGGGGGGTCCCGGGTCGTGGCACCAAAAAGTTTGTCGCTGAAGAAACAAAAATGGGGTTGCGGCGCGACAGGTGTGAAACCGCAATTGTTGTCGGGATTGAATTAGATTGTCCCGGGAAGGTCCCCTCAATTCTTCAAAGATGATCCGCTCTCGAGGGCGAGTGGATGGAACCAAAGCTCTATTGGCGAGCTAATAATTCATGCCTAAGGGCGGCAATTTGGCGGGAATACCAGACAAAAGAATAAGAACAAATAAATTAAATATATTTATTCAAAAAGGACCTCAAACTTAAACTTGGGTAATTAAACCAAAAACAAGAATGTGTGAAAAAAATAGAATAAATTGATTATAGGCCACAAAATGATTAAAAAAGTGATTAATTGAAAATGGCCTTAAAATAGAGAAAAAGGGTCTTTAGGCCTCAGTTTTAGATAAGTTTAGAATTAAATAATGAGAGGCCTAAAGAGTTAGAATTTTAGTACGAATAAATAAAAAGGTCGAAATTCTTAACTCTAAATAATTAGATTGGTAAATAAAAAAGTTCAATTAAATGACAGGCAAAAAACTATTTCAATAAATTAAATTGCAGGTGGCGACAAAAATGGCAATGAAAAAATGAGCTTATCGGAGAAGCTTATAAAATAAATAAATGATCAAGGGAGAACCACTTTAGTGAAAAGAATGCTTAAAAAAGGGTATGGTTAAACATTGAAATATGCGGCAGTTTAGTTAGAAAAAACATTTAAGCATAAGGGACAACAGATCACCAAAAAATTTAATCAAAAATATTTAAATAAATTAATCATACGTCGCTTCGGCGACAAAAAATATAATATTAGTAACCGCGCATTTTCCAGAAAGTTTTTGATATCCTCTTCACGAACTTTAGGCCTAGAAAAAGAAAATACATGTTGTGTATCTCCAATATATTCAAGTAATGCATCTCGTCGTTTACGGGTCTTCTCTTCACTAAGGAATCCCATCCCGCCAAGTGTTGTCAGTAATACTTTCCAGCAGAGTAAAATGACCTAAGTCTTCCCTCTCTTCTTCCCTCTCTTTGTTTTTGAAGCTCTTCTTATTTTTCCAACCTCCGTCAGTTATGCTTTGCTTATTCTCCCAACCTTTAAAATTAATTAGTATTTGTTCAATAATTAAATAAATCTACAGCCGTCAGTGGCAGAAGAGCACGCAACTTGACGGTTAAATTGTCTAGCCCTAGGCATTAGCCGAATTTTTGATCCTAATTCGCCAACAACTCCTAAAATAATTTAATTTAATTTAATAAAAAATTAAAACAAAACATTTTAAAGCACTTTCTCCTCCAGTTCCTCCACCCATAGGAGGCCCAGTAGATTGAGTCAGTTGCTTCATATTAATGGCTGCCTCAAGCGTATCTTCAATATATTCAAGTAATGCATCTCGTCGTTTACGGGTCTTCTCTTCACGAAGGAATTCAATTCCGCCAAGGGTTGTCAGTAATACTTTCCAGCAAAGCAAAATGACCTAATTTTAATAATATACCTAGCTAACAGGAGATAAGTTAGACCTTCTTAATAGGATAATGAGGATTTTTGGCACGAACAAAATTAGGCATCATATCAAGCAAAATAATTGAAAATTTTTAACATCCTCCTCACGAACTTTAGAGCGCCAGGGAAGCCCTAACAATAAGATCAATAAGTAAATATATATCATAAAACTTGGAAACCTGGCGGTGGAGGCGGTGGCCATGGACTAGCGATCTTCACAGGAGATTGGCATGCTTTTGGTGTTTGATCTCCTCCACCATTAGAAGAATCGCCATTACCCTCGTTTTTGTGCCGACGAATTAGAGATTCACTGATTTGGACAGCAACAAGTGGATGACGATTGTATTGTTGTTGCTGAAAATATAAAAAATTGTAGCATTAAGAAAAGTGAAAAATAATGGAACAATTATTTTACAATTAAAAACCTTATTAGCTGTAGTATCACTCAAAACTTAAGCTTCACTGTCATTTTTGACTGCACCTTTTGGAATTAAACGAAAGGGTTCACGATCACGATAAAATATTGCATCTTCATTAATAGTTTTATTCTTCTTTCCTTCCTCATTATCTTCTTCTTCGTCTACAGATAATTCCTTCAAAATTTCGTCAAGTAAATCGGCATCTCCTGGCTCCTTTAATACAGCTGCCATTTTCTTAATTTCATGTTCAGAAAACTAAAAAATGAGAATAATTAAATCGAAAAAATCTTCAATTCTCCGTTTTACTTTTTCTTGCTCTCCATATTCTTCTTCGTCTTCACCTTTTTCATCATTATTATCATCAGCTGGCATTATAGCATCATTCACATCAACAAATTCATCATCACACTTATCCACACCAGAATTTGAAATTAATTCTTTTGACTCTAAGATTTCATTATCTTCCCTCTCTTTGTTTTTGAAGCTCTTCTTATTTTTCCAACCTCCGTCAGTTATGCTTTGCTTATTCTCCCAACCTTTAAAATTAATTAGTATTTGTTCAATAATTAAATAAATCTACAGCCGTCAGTGGCAGAAGAGCACGCAACTTGACGGTTAAATTGTCTAGCCCTAGGCATTAGCCGAATTTTTGATCCTAATTCGCCAACAACTCCTAAAATAATTTAATTTAATAAAAAATTAAAACAAAACATTTTAAAGCACTTTCTCCTCCAGTTCCTCCACCCATAGGAGGCCCAGTAGATTGAGTCAGTTGCTTCATATTAATGGCTGCCTCAAGCGTATCTTCAATATATTCAAGTAATGCATCTCGTCGTTTACGGGTCTTCTCTTCACGAAGGAATTCAATTCCGCCAAGGGTTGTCAGTAATACTTTCCAGCAAAGCAAAATGACCTAATTTTAATAATATACCTAGCTAACAGGAGATAAGTTAGACCTTCTTAATAGGATAATGAGGATTTTTGGCACGAACAAAATTAGGCATCATATCAAGCAAAATAATTGCTAATGGCATTTTGCTGGGCTCTAACGGTTCCTATGGAAATAAAAAATAGATGTCAGCTTAACGTCTTTAAAAATAAAAACCTAATTCTGTTATGAATTGTTTCCTCAGCGTCTTCAAACGAGATTGTCCACTCCTTTCTAAAGATACTCTTGAAAGAGAGAAAGTATGCTCCGGTGATTGATATCGTGGTTTTTGGTGCTCAAACATGGCACAAATATCATCAAAAATTAGTTCTTCACGACGTAAAGACTCAACCTTTAAAATGAAATTTGCCTTAAAATTTATTTTGCAAACAAACCATGTGATATATACAATTCAAAACAACACGAATTCTTTCATTGTCGGCCAAAGTTGCCGAACGCCTAGAACGTCTTCGTTCGAAAGTTCAACTAGCAGACCCACCGCCTCCTTCGGGAGGTATCCCTGTCGTTAAATCCATATGAGAAGTTGAACGTGAGTTAGAAACACTAGATTGACGAGAATGGTCAGCATATCGTTCAAAAGGTAAAGACACTTCCAAACGTAGAAGTGAACATAGGGGCTTGAAAAATTAATAAAAAAATTATAAAAGCACGCGAATGAATTTAATCATATAAAAATCCAGAAAAAACCTGAAACAATCCTTGCTCATATAGAAGATAAGCATTTAAAGTAGCATTAATCAAACAATCAGATTCACTCTGGAAACGTTAAATCTAATGCAAAATCATAACCCAATAACTCACTCATTTGTATCAGTTTCTGGCGTGAGTACATCCGACAGAATGGTTACTGCATCATTCTTCGCCTGAAAATAAAAAAAAATTATGAAGGGAGACCAGCAGGCTAGCACTAAAACGCATATTTTAGAGGAAAAACAGCGTACGGCCTTAACTAATTACATATTAGAGATTGCAGCATCGATACCTGCACGGGACTAAACTTTTATCTCACACTTACTAAATCCATAAAACGATAATCAAAAAATTACTTTCGAAGAAGGCAGCGATGCAAGAATTACTTTAAGTATTGCAATTACATATTCCGCCATTTCAGGTAATATACGAGAATACAAGCGTTCGGTAGGTGTTTCTTCAATAAATTCTTTTTGAGAAAATGGATATTTGTTATAACGCTCTTCTGCTTTTAACTTAAAAATAAGTACTTTGAATGGTATCTAATAAAATTTCAACCTGAACTTCTCCTAATGAAGTGTATAAATTCCGCCGAAGAGCGGCAACGCTTGTCTGAACAGGCATAGGTAAACCAAATAAAGTAGTGGAATCATTATTCCTCTGGAAATAAAACGAAAAAGTATAGATGCATTTAAAAAGAAAACCTAATTCCTTTATAAATTGTTTTCTCAATTTTTCTAATCGAGCTTGAACATTCCCGACGAAAAGAAGATCGAAAGTATACTTCGGCGATTGATATCCTGGGTTTTGTTGTTCAAATAAGAGGCAAACTGAATTATAAACGATTTCATCACGACGTAAAGACTCAACCTTTGAAATGAAATTTTCTTTAATATTTGTTTAAAAAATAAACCATGTGATATATACAATTCAAAACAACACGAATTCTTTCATTGTCAGCCAAAGTAGCTGTATGTCTAGAACGCCTTCTTTCAAAAGTTCCGCTAGCAGATCCACCGCCTCCTTCGGGAGGTAACCCTGTTGTTAAATCCATATGAGAAGTTGAACGTGAGTTAGAAACACTAGATTGACGAGAATGGTCAGCATATCGTTCAAAAGGTAAAGACACTTCCAAACGTAGAAGTGAACATAGGGGCTTGAAAAATTAATAAAAAAATTATAAAAGCACGCGAATGAATTTAATCATATAAAAATCCAGAAAAAACCTGAAACAATCCTTGCTCATATAGAAGATAAGCATTTAAAGTAGCAATTTGCAAACAATCAAATTCATAATCACCCGTTCCGTGGTCGGATTTAAATAATTTTGAAGGTAATTCTAATTCACTAGTGCTCGCTTTTTCTTTGTCAAGATCTCTTGCTTCAGAACAGGTAGAACAATCAGAACAGCTTGATTGTGAATTTTGATGTTTTCCCTCTAACTCAGAAAAATCTCCATAAGAACCCTAAGAAATTATTTTAATATTTAGAGTTAAAAAGCCAAAATGCCTGAAGAATGTATAGAATAATCCGAGCAGCTTGATGACGCTGTTCTGGCTCAGTGCTATCAAAACCAGCAGCCATTTCCTGTATAATTAAACATTTTTCAGTCCTTGTAAGTTTATTCCAAGATGGTTCCTTCTATAAAACAATGGATGGGTTTAAATAAAAATATAAAAATTTACTTTCTGTTCTCGCATATATTTAACAAAACATTCAAAATTTAGTGCAAATTCATCCATTTCTGAATATGTATAGAACTCAGCCAATTCTTTCTCATAGGAATCTGCGTCAGCATAATTGAAATTAAATTCGTCCATAGAATATTCGCTGATCAGGGTTGCGTCGTAATTACGAATTACGATTACGAATTACGAATTACGGCGTTTTTTCAGTTACGAATTACGATTACGAAAATATCGGGAAAAATTACGAATTACGAAAATTTTGCCGTTAAATTTTAGAATGAAAAGAGGAAGAAATATATATATTTTCTCTCATTTTACATTTGCTGTTCGGTGGTTGAGTGGTTTAGAAGTCAGGCTCCACTTCCTTTGATATTTTGTGGGGCTTGGTTCTAACCCTTGATTGTGAAATATAGTTTGAGAAAAAATTTTTTCCAAAAATAAATGTTTTTAAACTTTGATTTTAGATTTGTAAATTTATTTTTTTAATATCTTAAAATTGAAAAAAACTTAAAAATTCTTAATTTGGCCATGAATTTTCTAAAATTTTCGCCTGCGGCGCAGAAAATCTAAGAGTTCTGGCTGCATGACCATCTAAACTTCAAAAAGATTTTTGGGTACTTTTCCGTTATCTCCCCCCATTTTCTTTTCCTTCTCCATTTCTTCTCCTTTTCTTTTTTCTTCTTTCAAAATGGTCAAAGGCAAATTATGGTCAGGCAAGAGGAATAAAAGAAAATAAAATAAAAAATCATTTTGTCGGTAATTTTTTCAAAGGACTGAGTAGATGAAGCGAACAGTAACTAACGGAATCTGACCTCCTACAAAATTTTGACACAAATACTGACTTCCGGACGTCATTTCGATTTTTGACATCTCAATCTAATCTTATTTCCAATTCTTAACTTCATTTCATATCCATTTACGCAAGATTGGTTGTTGATAAATGGGTTTTTGATTTTAGAAATTGAATTGCAACATCTTCATTTTGCGAAAAACTAAAAATATCATTGAATTAAAAATAAATCTAAAAAACAAAATGCAACACGAACGCCTTTTTCTTATTCACTGCCTCTTTTTTTCTTATTCACTTCCTTTTTGACTTTGACCATTTTGAAGGCAGAAAGAAGGAAAGGAAAAATGGGGGGAGATAACGGAAAAGTACCGATTTTTGTTTCCTGCTCTAACAAATGAATTTTTTCTCCTAATGCTTTCCAAAATTGTCAAAATTTTTGCCTGCGGCGCAGAAAACTTATCTGAGATTAACAAGAATATTAATAGATTAAAAGAAGTTGGGGTTTGGAAAATTTCACGGGTCGTTTTATTTTTATCAGTATTGAGTGAGAGTGATATCACATGATATCAAACTTCAATCTGGGACGATGATTTCGCATGATTGATTGAAGATATATAGGGTAATTAAGGGGATTAAGAGGATGGATATCAGGATATTAATTGGGATGTGAAATAATATTAGAAAAATAAGAGGACTTGGAGGGATTAATGGGAAAAACAGCAATTATTATTGATATTTGTTTTTTTAAATTAATTTAAATATTTTTTAAAAATTACGAATTACGATTACGAATTACGGCGTTTTTTCAGTTACGAATTACGATTACGATTACGAAAAAATTTTTTAAATTACGAATTACGAATTACGATTACGAAAAAAAATTTTCAATTACGACGCAACTCTGTCGCTGACGAAACCGATTATAACAATTCTTGTTGTTTAAAAATTTAAAGAATATCTGAGATAAAAGAAAAATGTGAACTTAAATAAAAACAAAAACAAGCATAGAAGCAAGAAATAAATTTTATAAAAGCACAAATCTAAAGCGAAATGAAATAACAAAATTATGGAAATTCATAAATGAGGAGAAATGAAATTTAATAGAAAGTGGGATGAATAGTCATTGGGGCTTCAAGAATAATACCTTATAACTAGTGACCGGCACCGGACCGGATCCGGCCGGATTTTTCCGGAGTCCGGGTCCCAAATCCGGGTTTTTTTGAAATTTCCGGACTAAAACCGGACCGGATTAATCCGGAGAAATCCGGCCGGATCCGGTCCGGCTCTAGATGCAAATCCGGAATCCGGATCCGGGTCCGGCAAATTTTGAGCACCGGATTTGGGATTTTATCGGTTCCTGAATTTTCCCAATTTCTAACATTTTTTTACAAAAAAGGATGATTTTTGACCCTTGTCTATATGAAATTCAAAAAATTTTCGCCTGCGGCGCTGAAAAGAGATGCATTCTTCTTTATTGGCCTTACAAAAGTGAAGACGGAAGGACGACTGAGTTCCCATTGCATATACCTCAACTGAGTTTCAGTATGAGACCAATAATAGGGTTGGTAAGGTTGTTAACTACTGAATTTTAGGGTAAATTTTGAGCGCTAGATTTGGGGACAATTGAATTTTTTCTCCTAAGGCCTTCCGAAATTCTCAAAATTTTCGCCTCCGGCGGTGAAAAATGGAAGAAATCTTCTTCATGGCCTTCAAAATTTTACAAAATTTTTGCCTGCGGCGCAGAGAAGGATTTGAGATTAAGAGGATCCTTGGAGGAAATATTGCTCCTTGGACTCCGAAATGCTCAAAAATGGCAGGTACGAGTACGAGCAAATTTCAAAATTCCAACCACTGGTCAAATTCCAACCACGTATTACTTTATTTTCCAAAGTTTTAATCTCGAAAAATCCACAATATTTTCTTAATAACCTCCAAAATCCTTAGATATCCCCCTAACAAAATTTTAACACATAAACGTCACACATCATACAACATTTTAAAATAAAGATTAACGAAAAAAAATTTTTTTTGAAAAATTCGAAAAATTTCCAAATCCGGTCCGGAATCCGGATAATTTCTACCGGACTCCGGAAATTATTTTTACCGGATTAAAACCGGACCGGATTAATCCGGAAAAATCCGGCCGGATCCGGTCCGGTTCAAGTTGCAAATCCGGAATCCGGGTCCGGAAAAATCGATTTTGCCGGTCACTACTTATAACTAGGGGTGTTTTAATTTTTTACCTTATAAACTTTAAACCTTATAAACTCCGGTTTCGGAAAGTTTAGGCGTTTTTTTGGTTCCGCTTCCGGGATCCGGAACTCAAATTGGTATTTTATATCGAGTTTTATCGAACTTTAGTGATATATAAAATGTGACTGTTCGAATAGTAAGGTATTCGACAATTATTTTTTCACTTAAAGATGTCTGTTCGAGCTACCTTCTCTTTCCTTTAATTAAAAAAATATTTTAATTCAACCTCTTTCCAGCTAATTCTCGCCAATTTTGTTCGTCCAAAAAGTAAAGAATTGAGAGGATTTAATAGCAATAATACAACTGTTGGTGGTGTTAATTCAAACACTTCAGTTCCAATTCATCCTTGTATTTTGTCTACAAGTGAAAGTCTTGAAACGATGTTGGATCAATGTTTGGAAAGTAAAAAAATTTTTTTTAATTAAAAAATAATTTTAAAAAATTTTTTAGATGATGAAATGGAATTATTAAAATTAATTTGTCAATATTTTTTTGCCACTTGCCTTCAGCCTTTTACTTATTCTGTTCATACTTTTGAGTTTACCTATTTTCTTTTTAATATTTTTTTAAATTAATTTAAAGGTTTGAGGCTGGTCCAGAACGTTTTATGTGTGAATGTCAAGTACTGGCAACACCCGGTTTTACCACTTACTTGCCTCGCCCACCGAATGTTAGTGATCAATTACCTGAGGAATTTCGAAAGAGAAATCCGAGTAGATAATATTTTGTGACGTAAGGATTTTTTTGAATTAAAATAAAATTTTCGGTTATTTCAACATAGTGAATCATTGGCTAAATCAATATTTGGGAAATATTATAATTTTTTTGTAAATTGATTTTAGAATTGGGTGGTCCATATTTTTAATTCTAACTAGTAATTCCAATATTTATTGAAAAATATTTATTTAAATTTTTTTCTAGTGACATCAAAAAAGTTGATTTACCTAAAGATGCCCCCGAACATATTTCAGAATCTGAATTTATTGAACTGCTTGAAAAACGTGCTGTTGGAAATTCTTTAATTTTGGATACTTTAAATGCTTTGGTTGAATTAAAATTTGTTAATGTTTGTTTTTTAATTTAAATTAAGAAAAAAAATATTTTGTTTAAAGATTGTTGGTCCAGGTAGACGTATTATGCCGAGTGCTACTGGTTTCGAATTAATGGATCAAGAATATCGAAAGAAAATAGATCAACTTGGCGAGAATGTTACTCAAGGTTTTTATTATTCTAAATATTTTGTGTATATTTAAATTAGAGGCGCAGAACCAGTTAACCGACCAGTTAATTCTTCCCTGTGGAGACGCGTATCCTCTTCTTTCTATTTGACCCGCCACAGGGAAAAATTAATGCTCTATTACACAATATGCGTCCAATCAACTTTTACACGTCCAATCAAAGTTTATACGTCCAATGAAAAAATAAATTCAGAAAAGAGAGAAACCCTCCCCGTCACTGGAACAACCATCCCCGTCACCGGATCAAATCTCAAATCCGGTTTAAAATGGATTCGGATCCGGATTTGGCAATGGAGCCGGACCTGATCCAGCCGGATTTTTCTGGATTAATCCGGTAGGGCAAAATCCGGAGATCGCGAAAAACCCCGGATTTGGTATCCGGACTTTTGAAATATCCGGCCGGATACGGCCCGGTCACTAATAAAAATGTGTTTGGACATATCAAATTTGATTGGACGCATAAACTTTCCATTGGACGCATAAATTTTTCATTGGACGTATATTGTGTAATAGAGCCAAAATTAACAGGACGGTTAACCGGTTTTGGGCAACTCTAATTTAAATAAATTTAAATAGGCCATTTTCTAGCTAGTTGTTCGAAAAGATTTATAGGAAATTTACTCAACAAAAGTTTCCAAAATTTTTTCTATTTCTAGATTTAAGTTCCCCTCACAGAAATTTTATTTTTTCCGATGTTTATGAAACTACTTAACTCTCTTGTTTTTTTACTTGCGAGATTCTTTCGACTTATTTTTAAAAATTTTAGTTGAATCTAACATTGGAGATGCTCAAGCTAATTCTGCTTCACATTCATCTTTAGACTCTACAAATACAATATCTTCAGTTTCTGTTAATAATGTCGAAAGTAATCCTAATTTAAATTCTAAAATAGCATCCACCAATTCAACTCAATTCTGGTTTTAGACGACCTTTAGAATCTACACATTCTGAATTTTCTGATTGTAGTACAAGAATGTCTTTAAGAGATTTTCCACTTCAAAAACAACAATTTCCGTGTAGGAAGCAATTTCAATCTGAATTGACTTTAGAACAACAAAATGAACAACAATCAACACCGCAATTATTACAACAATTACATATTGGAATGGCTGAAGTACCAGAAGAGAATTTTAATAATAAGGTTTTATTTTTTTTTATTTATAATTAATCATTTGGATATAAGATGGCAAAAATTAAAGAAAATATTTAGAGTTTGAGCTGGGTCTAGGACCTGGAAATTCAGGCGTTTTTTGAGTTTTCTTGTTTTTAGAACTGGGATTTTTTGAATCTTCAGTTTCTAAGAATAATGTTGAAAACCCAGAATCCGGCCCATGACAGTGAATTACAAAACAGTCTTTAAAAATCTTATTTTTCGTTTTAATAAGTTGTACAAGTATACTCTAGCGGTCTAAATTTGAACCCCTATAACTTTTCGAAATGGGGGTCAGGGCCAAAAAGGAATAAAATTGGCAATAGGTTATCGACCCTGTTCTACACGATGGTGCAAAAAAATACGAAATTTTCACATACAGTTCAAGATGTTTCTTGAAGTAAGATTAAATAATTTTAGGATTTACCAATCATATTTTTATTGCTTCACGCCTTCGAGATCTGGAGGTTTTTATATAAAAAATATTCTTTTATACATTTAAGAAACTTGGTCGTGCGAAACTTGTCTCTTCAAATGCTAGATATGAGGAAATTAAACAACCGGCACCTATGAATTTATTTACACTTATTCGAATTGCTAGGTTATTTTTCAAATTTTTTTTCAAAAATTATTTTTAGCGAGCGTTTAAATTTTTCTCCAAAATATACAATGGAGTTGGCAAATCGTTTGCATAAAAGCAAGCTTTTAACAAATCCAACAACTTTCGCTAAAGCGTATCCTGCTGGATTTCCAAATGAAGGTTTTTTTGATTATTACAATTTTAATTTTTGTTTTTTAAAGATTTTATTAAAAACATTATTAAACAAGCTGATGAACTTTGTAAGCTGCGAGTTGACACAAGGGTAATTTTTAAAACACTTTGTTTCTTTTTTATTCTCATTTTTTGTTTCCTCTTTGGGGCTGCAAAAATAATACCTTATAACTAGGGGTGTTTTAATTTGCCAATATTTGCCAAAAATTAATTTGCCAATAATTTGCTTAGGCAGTAGTGTTTCACCGAAAGTTCCGGTTTCGGAAAGTTTAGGCGTTTTTTTGATTCCGCTTCCGGGATCCTGAACTCAAATTGGATCCAGTTCCGGTCAAAATATCGATTCCGGTGAAACACTTAGGCAGCTACTCACCCATTGGCCAATTATTGAATTAAATGCGTATTTTATATCGAGTTTTATCGAACTTTAGTGATATATAAAATGTGACTGTTCGAATAGTAAGGTATTCGACAATTATTTTTTCACTTAAAGATGTCTGTTCGAGCTACCTTCTCTTTCCTTTAATTAAAAAAATATTTTAATTCAACCTCTTTCCAGCTAATTCTCGCCAATTTTGTTCGTCCAAAAAGTAAAGAATTGAGAGGATTTAATAGCAATAATACAACTGTTGGTGGTGTTAATTCAAACACTTCAGTTCCAATTCATCCTTGTATTTTGTCTACAAGTGAAAGTCTTGAAACGATGTTGGATCAATGTTTGGAAAGTAAAAAAATTTTTTTTAATTAAAAAATAATTTTAAAAAATTTTTTAGATGATGAAATGGAATTATTAAAATTAATTTGTCAATATTTTTTTGCCACTTGCCTTCAGCCTTTTACTTATTCTGTTCATACTTTTGAGTTTACCTATTTTCTTTTTAATATTTTTTTTAATTAATTTAAAGGTTTGAGGCTGGTCCAGAACGTTTTATGTGTGAATGTCAAGTACTGGCAACACCCGGTTTTACCACTTACTTGCCTCGCCCACCGAATGTTAGTGATCAATTACCTGAGGAATTTCGAAAGAGAAATCCGAGTAGATAATATTTTGTGACGTAAGGATTTTTTTGAATTAA
Organism: Meloidogyne luci; assembly: GCA_902706615.1. NCBI lineage: Eukaryota > Metazoa > Nematoda > Chromadorea > Rhabditida > Meloidogynidae > Meloidogyne > Meloidogyne luci. Next base: position 137,869 of record CACSLI010000133.1, on the reverse strand, counting down.
AATAAAATTTTCGGTTATTTCAACATAGTGAATCATTGGCTAAATCAATATTTGGGAAATATTATAATTTTTTTGTAAATTGATTTTAGAATTGGGTGGTCCATATTTTTAATTCTAACTAGTAATTCCAATATTTATTGAAAAATATTTATTTAAATTTTTTTCTAGTGACATCAAAAAAGTTGATTTACCTAAAGATGCCCCCGAACATATTTCAGAATCTGAATTTATTGAACTGCTTGAAAAACGTGCTGTTGGAAATTCTTTAATTTTGGATACTTTAAATGCTTTGGTTGAATTAAAATTTGTTAATGTTTGTTTTTTAATTTAAATTAAGAAAAAAAATATTTTGTTTAAAGATTGTTGGTCCAGGTAGACGTATTATGCCGAGTGCTACTGGTTTCGAATTAATGGATCAAGAATATCGAAAGAAAATAGATCAACTTGGCGAGAATGTTACTCAAGGTTTTTATTATTCTAAATATTTTGTGTATATTTAAATTAGAGGCGCAGAACCAGTTAACCGACCAGTTAATTCTTCCCTGTGGAGACGCGTATCCTCTTCTTTCTATTTGACCCGCCACAGGGAAAAATTAATGCTCTATTACACAATATGCGTCCAATCAACTTTTACACGTCCAATCAAAGTTTATACGTCCAATGAAAAAATAAATTCAGAAAAGAGAGAAACCCTCCCCGTCACTGGAACAACCATCCCCGTCACCGGATCAAATCTCAAATCCGGTTTAAAATGGATTCGGATCCGGATTTGGCAATGGAGCCGGACCTGATCCAGCCGGATTTTTCTGGATTAATCCGGTAGGGCAAAATCCGGAGATCGCGAAAAACCCCGGATTTGGTATCCGGACTTTTGAAATATCCGGCCGGATACGGCCCGGTCACTAATAAAAATGTGTTTGGACATATCAAATTTGATTGGACGCATAAACTTTCCATTGGACGCATAAATTTTTCATTGGACGTATATTGTGTAATAGAGCCAAAATTAACAGGACGGTTAACCGGTTTTGGGCAACTCTAATTTAAATAAATTTAAATAGGCCATTTTCTAGCTAGTTGTTCGAAAAGATTTATAGGAAATTTACTCAACAAAAGTTTCCAAAATTTTTTCTATTTCTAGATTTAAGTTCCCCTCACAGAAATTTTATTTTTTCCGATGTTTATGAAACTACTTAACTCTCTTGTTTTTTTACTTGCGAGATTCTTTCGACTTATTTTTAAAAATTTTAGTTGAATCTAACATTGGAGATGCTCAAGCTAATTCTGCTTCACATTCATCTTTAGACTCTACAAATACAATATCTTCAGTTTCTGTTAATAATGTCGAAAGTAATCCTAATTTAAATTCTAAAATAGCATCCACCAATTCAACTCAATTCTGGTTTTAGACGACCTTTAGAATCTACACATTCTGAATTTTCTGATTGTAGTACAAGAATGTCTTTAAGAGATTTTCCACTTCAAAAACAACAATTTCCGTGTAGGAAGCAATTTCAATCTGAATTGACTTTAGAACAACAAAATGAACAACAATCAACACCGCAATTATTACAACAATTACATATTGGAATGGCTGAAGTACCAGAAGAGAATTTTAATAATAAGGTTTTATTTTTTTTTATTTATAATTAATCATTTGGATATAAGATGGCAAAAATTAAAGAAAATATTTAGAGTTTGAGCTGGGTCTAGGACCTGGAAATTCAGGCGTTTTTTGAGTTTTCTTGTTTTTAGAACTGGGATTTTTTGAATCTTCAGTTTCTAAGAATAATGTTGAAAACCCAGAATCCGGCCCATGACAGTGAATTACAAAACAGTCTTTAAAAATCTTATTTTTCGTTTTAATAAGTTGTACAAGTATACTCTAGCGGTCTAAATTTGAACCCCTATAACTTTTCGAAATGGGGGTCAGGGCCAAAAAGGAATAAAATTGGCAATAGGTTATCGACCCTGTTCTACACGATGGTGCAAAAAAATACGAAATTTTCACATACAGTTCAAGATGTTTCTTGAAGTAAGATTAAATAATTTTAGGATTTACCAATCATATTTTTATTGCTTCACGCCTTCGAGATCTGGAGGTTTTTATATAAAAAATATTCTTTTATACATTTAAGAAACTTGGTCGTGCGAAACTTGTCTCTTCAAATGCTAGATATGAGGAAATTAAACAACCGGCACCTATGAATTTATTTACACTTATTCGAATTGCTAGGTTATTTTTCAAATTTTTTTTCAAAAATTATTTTTAGCGAGCGTTTAAATTTTTCTCCAAAATATACAATGGAGTTGGCAAATCGTTTGCATAAAAGCAAGCTTTTAACAAATCCAACAACTTTCGCTAAAGCGTATCCTGCTGGATTTCCAAATGAAGGTTTTTTTGATTATTACAATTTTAATTTTTGTTTTTTAAAGATTTTATTAAAAACATTATTAAACAAGCTGATGAACTTTGTAAGCTGCGAGTTGACACAAGGGTAATTTTTAAAACACTTTGTTTCTTTTTTATTCTCATTTTTTGTTTCCTCTTTGGGGCTGCAAAAATAATACCTTATAACTAGGGGTGTTTTAATTTGCCAATATTTGCCAAAAATTAATTTGCCAATAATTTGCTTAGGCAGTAGTGTTTCACCGAAAGTTCCGGTTTCGGAAAGTTTAGGCGTTTTTTTGATTCCGCTTCCGGGATCCTGAACTCAAATTGGATCCAGTTCCGGTCAAAATATCGATTCCGGTGAAACACTTAGGCAGCTACTCACCCATTGGCCAATTATTGAATTAAATGCGTATTTTATATCGAGTTTTATCGAACTTTAGTGATATATAAAATGTGACTGTTCGAATAGTAAGGTATTCGACAATTATTTTTTCACTTAAAGATGTCTGTTCGAGCTACCTTCTCTTTCCTTTAATTAAAAAAATATTTTAATTCAACCTCTTTCCAGCTAATTCTCGCCAATTTTGTTCGTCCAAAAAGTAAAGAATTGAGAGGATTTAATAGCAATAATACAACTGTTGGTGGTGTTAATTCAAACACTTCAGTTCCAATTCATCCTTGTATTTTGTCTACAAGTGAAAGTCTTGAAACGATGTTGGATCAATGTTTGGAAAGTAAAAAAATTTTTTTTAATTAAAAAATAATTTTAAAAAATTTTTTAGATGATGAAATGGAATTATTAAAATTAATTTGTCAATATTTTTTTGCCACTTGCCTTCAGCCTTTTACTTATTCTGTTCATACTTTTGAGTTTACCTATTTTCTTTTTAATATTTTTTTTAATTAATTTAAAGGTTTGAGGCTGGTCCAGAACGTTTTATGTGTGAATGTCAAGTACTGGCAACACCCGGTTTTACCACTTACTTGCCTCGCCCACCGAATGTTAGTGATCAATTACCTGAGGAATTTCGAAAGAGAAATCCGAGTAGATAATATTTTGTGACGTAAGGATTTTTTTGAATTAAAATAAAATTTTCGGTTATTTCAACATAGTGAATCATTGGCTAAATCAATATTTGGGAAATATTATAATTTTTTTGTAAATTGATTTTAGAATTGGGTGGTCCATATTTTTAATTCTAACTAGTAATTCCAATATTTATTGAAAAATATTTATTTAAATTTTTTTCTAGTGACATCAAAAAAGTTGATTTACCTAAAGATGCCCCCGAACATATTTCAGAATCTGAATTTATTGAACTGCTTGAAAAACGTGCTGTTGGAAATTCTTTAATTTTGGATACTTTAAATGCTTTGGTTGAATTAAAATTTGTTAATGTTTGTTTTTTAATTTAAATTAAGAAAAAAAATATTTTGTTTAAAGATTGTTGGTCCAGGTAGACGTATTATGCCGAGTGCTACTGGTTTCGAATTAATGGATCAAGAATATCGAAAGAAAATAGATCAACTTGGCGAGAATGTTACTCAAGGTTTTTATTATTCTAAATATTTTGTGTATATTTAAATTAGAGGCGCAGAACCAGTTAACCGACCAGTTAATTCTTCCCTGTGGAGACGCGTATCCTCTTCTTTCTATTTGACCCGCCACAGGGAAAAATTAATGCTCTATTACACAATATGCGTCCAATCAACTTTTACACGTCCAATCAAAGTTTATACGTCCAATGAAAAAATAAATTCAGAAAAGAGAGAAACCCTCCCCGTCACTGGAACAACCATCCCCGTCACCGGATCAAATCTCAAATCCGGTTTAAAATGGATTCGGATCCGGATTTGGCAATGGAGCCGGACCTGATCCAGCCGGATTTTTCTGGATTAATCCGGTAGGGCAAAATCCGGAGATCGCGAAAAACCCCGGATTTGGTATCCGGACTTTTGAAATATCCGGCCGGATACGGCCCGGTCACTAATAAAAATGTGTTTGGACATATCAAATTTGATTGGACGCATAAACTTTCCATTGGACGCATAAATTTTTCATTGGACGTATATTGTGTAATAGAGCCAAAATTAACAGGACGGTTAACCGGTTTTGGGCAACTCTAATTTAAATAAATTTAAATAGGCCATTTTCTAGCTAGTTGTTCGAAAAGATTTATAGGAAATTTACTCAACAAAAGTTTCCAAAATTTTTTCTATTTCTAGATTTAAGTTCCCCTCACAGAAATTTTATTTTTTCCGATGTTTATGAAACTACTTAACTCTCTTGTTTTTTTACTTGCGAGATTCTTTCGACTTATTTTTAAAAATTTTAGTTGAATCTAACATTGGAGATGCTCAAGCTAATTCTGCTTCACATTCATCTTTAGACTCTACAAATACAATATCTTCAGTTTCTGTTAATAATGTCGAAAGTAATCCTAATTTAAATTCTAAAATAGCATCCACCAATTCAACTCAATTCTGGTTTTAGACGACCTTTAGAATCTACACATTCTGAATTTTCTGATTGTAGTACAAGAATGTCTTTAAGAGATTTTCCACTTCAAAAACAACAATTTCCGTGTAGGAAGCAATTTCAATCTGAATTGACTTTAGAACAACAAAATGAACAACAATCAACACCGCAATTATTACAACAATTACATATTGGAATGGCTGAAGTACCAGAAGAGAATTTTAATAATAAGGTTTTATTTTTTTTTATTTATAATTAATCATTTGGATATAAGATGGCAAAAATTAAAGAAAATATTTAGAGTTTGAGCTGGGTATGGGGCCAAGAAACCCAGGCATTTTTTAGTTTCCTTGTGTTTAGGACCTGGATTTTTATGAACTACAGACCCGGAATCCGGTCCATGACAGTGAATTACAAAACAGACTTTAAAAATTTCTTTCTCTGACGAAAAAAAATAATTTTAGGATAGAGACTGTTACCTTCAGCAACGAGCTAATAAAAATTCTTCAACGTCAGAGTCTAATTCTCATTTTCATAATCGAACAAATAATGAGCCTTTTATTGTACGAGATCAAACGGCAACAATTTTGATGAGGATATTAAGCAAGAGGGTGCTTGTAGTGTAGAAAATTCTTCGCCATCAAAATCGGAAACATTACAACAACAACATCGATGGAGTTGGATGGCTACAATCTCTTCTTTATCGACGAAAAGTTGACTTTTCTTTAATTAAAAGGATTAATACTATTTTGTTTAGGGCGGAGTTTCCCACCCAAAAATCAAGAGAAGAATCGTGAATGGCTTTGTTCTGCTCGTTCTAATAAAAGTTCTGTTACAGATGACGATTTTGGACAATATACATCAAAACGAGTTCGATTTGAATCGCCTAAATTTAGGCGGTCTGCTTCGATGGCACCATCAGAACGTTACAAAGAGAATAACAATCTACATAATTCTAGTAGAATTAAATCAACAACAAATTTTGGCAATAGCAATAATTTTAGAGAAGTTGAGGACAGGCATTAATTAAAAAAATTTTTTTGGCTTAGATTTTGGGGGGTTTTAAGAATTTTAGATTATAATTTAGGTTGTAATGTTTTCTTAATAGGATTTTCCCATCTGATCGGATTTTTTCCATTTCCCATCAGATTGGATTATTTAGAAGAATATGAGAATCTGAATAAGAACCTCTATAATTTGCAACTTATTTAAGAATATTATTTAGTTCTCCAAAAGATTGTCCATTAAATAGTTTAACATCCAAAATTAGTTATATCTAAAATACACTTTATCTTTAGGCACTCCGCGTCGTCGTTCTCCGTCACCAGAACGTCGTCGATCACAATACCGCAACAACAATTTTTCTAATAGAGATCACAACAAGTTTTCTTCTCGTTTTCATGATCGACAACAGAATAATTTTTGTTCATCTTCTTATCAAAAACCTCAAATTGGAACTAAAAGACCGCCTTCTGATGATTCAGATTCTCCAGTAAAATCGTTTAAACAACAATTACTAAATCAACAAAGACAACAAAAGAGTAATGATTATTATGCACAACAACGTCAAAGTCGTTATGATCAGTGATGTCAAAGTTCTAGTTCCAGTTCCGGAACTAGAACTACGGAACTAACGATTATCTGGAACTAGTTTGGAACTAGAACTACGGAACTAGTAAATGCCTGGAACTAGCTTGGAACTGGAACTACGGAACTAGTAAATGTCTGGAACTAGCTTTGGAACTAGTTCTGGAACTAGTTCCTGGAGGTATATTTTTGACAAAATTTCCTCGAAGAAGTTTACGGAACGACCTTAGAAATTCTCAAAATTTTCGCCTGCGGCGCTGAAAAAGTTAATTTTTATTAGAGCTCGACATTTTCAATTTGCCGGGCCCGGTATCCGGTAGTGATGGTCGGGAGTTAAAAAAAGCCGAGAGTCGAGACCGAGACCGGGAATCGACCCCGAGACCGAGTCCCGACCCGAGACCGAGAGTCGAGACCAAGTGATTAGGCAAGATATCAATTGATATACCTCCTAATCCCCAAAAATCCCTATATATCGTTCCTAATCCCCCAAATCCCTTGATCCCCAAAGCTACCTTTACTCCTACTAAACCTAACGATATCCACCTTAATCCACTTATATTCACATTAATCTTCTAAAATTCCCTCATATCCCTCCAAATCGAAAGATATCTTCTTGATCCCTCGATGCCATGAACAATTCCCTTAATGTTTACTTTAATCCTTCAAAATCCCCAGATATCTCTCCTTATCCTTTTTAATCTTATTAAATTAAAAATTTCTTGCGCCGTTTTTAGCGCCGAAGGCGAAAATTTTGAGAATTTTGGAAGGCCAATAGCCAGATTTCTTACTTTTTTCACCGCCGGAGGCGAAAATTTTGAGAAATTTGAAAGGCCTTAGGCAGATATTTTTTTGAGATTAGATGGTCATGAAGCCAACTTTATAATTTTCTGCGCCGCAGGCGAAAATTTTGGAAAATTCATGACTAATTTAAAATTTTTAATGTCATTTCAAGTTTAAAATATTAAAAAAAAATAATTTTAAAATTTAAAATCAAAATCTAAGTTTAAAATTATTTATTTTTGAAAAGAAAAACCGGGTTCGACCCCTTGGATTCGAACCTATCCCTACCAGATTAATAAGTGAGTGAAAGTCAATCAATCTAACCACTCAACCATCGAACAACAAAATTAAAAGTGAGAGAAATTGGCGTAGTGACAGAAGACCCACAGACAGAAGACCCAAGGACAGAAGACCCACAGACAAAAGACCCACAGACAGAAGACCCACAGACAAAAGACCCACAACTATTTTTCAGGTTTATTGTGCATAAATTTTGGCGCGAGGGATGTTGTTAATTTTATTAGTTTTCCATAATAATAGGGTGATCCGACAACGGGAAAAGTTGTTTCGATATTAGTGAAGTTCGTTCCAATAATCGGAAAGGTTGTTCCAACAATGTCGCAATGTCGGAAGTTGTTCCAACAACGGGGATATTATTTTAAAAATGGGGAATGTTTTTGCAAAAACGGGTGAAGTTGTTCCAACGATGGGAATCTTGTCCCAATGACCGGGAAGCTTGTTAACGAAGGGGGATCTTGATTTTCCGGAATTTCGGAATTTTTAATCCGGTCCAGGCTTCTTGTCCTTTCAAAATTCCCAAAATTTTTGTCTGCGACGATGAAAAGGAAAAGTAGATCAAAGGGACATTTAGTATCAAGGGGTATTTAAGATAAACTTAATACCCCTTGATCTAAGATTAATACTCCTTGATAAAAGATTAACTAATACCCTTTTATCCTTCTATATACCTCCATATGGAGTGATATAGGATTAGAAGTGGTCAAGGGTATTGGAGATATGCAAGGATGTCGTGGATCATTGGTATTAGCTGAGATTAGGTAATTATTTCTGAGTAAGATGGAGGGATATCGCTTGATAAAAGCGGATTAGTAGGATTAAAAAAGCTTAAAAGGTATAAATCCGTTTACATCCCTTTTCCTCTGACATATCCTTTTTCTGATTAAGAGAGATATCGGAGTATTCCTTCTCCCGGCTCCTGTTATAAACAATTTACGGATAAGAATAGACATCGGTGGATTTGAGGTTTTACCCCCATATCCTCTAAATCCCATGCTATTCCTACATTCATCACCCGACTCTTCAATCCACTTTTTCATTAATCAAATTTAATTGATTAACTTTGAAATAAAATTTTTTTAATATTTTAAAATTACTTATATTTTTTTAATCTTGTGCCTAGAAAAATAGACAAGTCCTTTACAAAAAAATTCAGAAAATTTCTTCTTAAGTTTTGGAAAAAAATTTATCTTGTGGGTCTTTTGTCTGTGGGTATTCTGTCCTTGTGGGTCTTCTGTCTGTGGGTCTTTTGTCTGTGGTTCTTCTGTCCTTGGGTCTTCTGTCTGTGGGTCTTCTGCGTCGACACGAGAGAAATTATAAATATTTCTTTCCCTTTTTTTTAAATTAAATGACAAAGTGCTCGAGGTACGAGTTACTCAAACCTGGACCCGGGCCGGGCCCGGGTTTTTCAGATGCGACCCGGGCCGGGCTTCGGGGCTAAAAACCCCGAAAACCCGGAAACCCCGAAAAACCGGATTTTCTCAAAAATACCCGGTTCGGGGCTACCGGGCCCGGAAAACCCGGTCCCGGGCCCGGCCCTGTGTCAAGCTCTAATTTTTATGGCTTACGACCTTAGAAATTCATAAAATTTTCGCCTGCGGCGCTGAAAAAGTTAATTTTTTTGGCCTACGACCTTTTTGGCCTACGACTTTAAGTCCCTTAATCCCTTCAAATCCTCTGATATCCCCGATATCTATTACGTAAAAATTTTTCATGTGAAAATCCCGAAATCTCGCGGGATCCCGCTAAATTTTAGAACGGGATTATCGGGATTACGTGATTTACGGGACCCTGTCCCGTATCCTGTCCCGTAAAAATTTTTGAAAGAAATCCCGTTACGGGATCCCGTGAATGCGGATCCCGTAACGGGATTTGCCGCATATTATTAGCCTTTGCCGCATATTATTATGCCTTTATATGATAAAATTGATAAATCTTTTCATATTCAAAAAAATTTAAAAATTTGGAACTAGAACTAGCTTGGAACTAGTTCCAGAACTGGAACTAAGGAATTTTAAAAATGGAGTTCCGGAACTGGAACTGGAACTACAAAAATTAAAAACCTGGTTCTGGAACTGGAACTACAAAAATTTAAAACCTAGTTCTGGAACTGGAACTAGTTCCAGAGAAATTTTGGAACTTTGACATCACTGGTTATGATAGCCATATTAGAGACCGAGATTTTGATCGAGGACGACGTGGATTTCAAAATCAACAATCAGAGCGTTTTTCGAATTCACGGGTATGTTTACTAGACAGATATGAGGGTTTTACTGACTTAATCCTATACTTGTCTGGGTGTTGAATATTTTTAAAATTTCTTGAGTTTTTCGATATTTCGATTTTATATTATTCTATACAACCGGGATTTTGAACTTATTTTGAACTCTTCTTGAACTTAAACACAACTTTTTTTCTGACTCGAAACCCTATCTGAAGACAATTTTTAGAGTCCGCTCCGAAGCACGATCCAACTTTTTTTCTCAACCCAGCCCATCCCTCTATACATATTTTTACCCTTAACGGAAACTTCCCTTTTTATTTAAATTTAACTTAAAAGAATATTTTTAAAGAAGAATTGCCAACAACCACCACAATCATCACATACTAATTCTTACAATGATTACCTTCCTCGTGGCCGTCCTTGGCAACCAAATTATCAACAACAAAATAATATTAATAGACAACAATCTTTTTATCAAAATCAACAAAAATTTAATGGAAAACAACAACAAACTTCAAAATCATCACGTCCTTTAGCAGACATTAATACAGTCCCTACAAAACGAGTTAAATGGGTATGGGTAGATGATAATGAAGGGAATTAGACAAAAAAAGGAGAGGAAAAATAAAATTAATTAATGTTTAGAATCTAAATAATTTAAAATTAAGATACTTAAAAAAAATATTTAGTAATAGTTCGGTTCGTACCCCGCACTCTTTTTTCCTTTCTAAAAGTATTAAAAATGGTCAGTCAGTCTTAGTTTATAGAACTCGTCGAGCTGTGTCAAATGACACCGAAATCAACCCCAGGTCTTAACTTTGGACCGAGATATAGACAAAAACCCTGCGCAATGCAAGGGTTTTGCACAAGCATCTCGTCGACGCAAAAGGATAACTTTATGTCATAACTTTGTCAAATCCTTTTCAATTTCGTTGATTTTGATGCCATTCGAATCAGCTCGACAAGCTCTTTCCAATGAGCTATTATTTGTTTAAAAATGAGGGTGGTCCAAAAAAATGAGCTTGGTCCACCCTTTTATTTTTCAATTTTCGAGGGTCTGTATCTTGGTCCAAAGTTAAGACCTGGGGTTGATTTTGGTGTCATTCGACACAGCTTGACGAGTTCTATAAACTAAGACTGACTGACCATTTTTAATACTTTTAGAAAGGAAAAAAGAGTGCGGGGTACGAACCGAACTATTACCAAATATTTTTGTTAATTAAATAAGTTGCCATCTTTCTTATTCCAACGGTTTTTTTGAAAATTTTTTCATAATTTTTTTATTTATTTCCCATATGCTATTTTAGTGAGCACTTATAATTTGGAAAAATTCCGTCATATCTCCCAAAAACCAATTCGGACAAACGATATGTCATTCGAAAGAGCTCACCGAGATGAGTCGAACGACACAAAATTTGCTTCGGGATCACATAAGGGCCGAGATATAGGTCCCCGAAAATCTAAAAACCATAGGGGGGAGTAAGCTGGATTTTATCGTGAAAAATTCGATTTTTTGTATGATAGCTCATTCGAAAGAGCTCCTCGAGCTGAGTCGAATGACACCAAAATCAGTTAGAGATCTTGCTTCTGAGCCAAGAAAACAGGTTCAAAATGGTCAACGTAAACCTATGGGACGTCGGCGAGGCGCGTGGAAAAGAGAGTGGTACTCCGTGGAAAAAGAGTGGTACTTTTCGACTCAGCACCTTTTTCTACCCTATATATGACATTTTGAACATAAATTTAGGGGGTTACGTCATAACGGAAAATGTCCAAACTAGGAAACTAGGGTTGTCGATTTCAAACCGAACCGAAAATCTTCGGTTCGGTTTGAAACCAACAACCTTTTTCCTCCATATATAAAGTAAGGTTGTATATGGAGGTTGTATCTAAAAATGAGGTTTGGCTGTATTATTATTTGGCATTGTTCTTAAGGCTTTTTTCGAATTTTTCTTTTCTTTTTCAACTATTTATTGTGCTGCTGTAAGAGACCAAGTGGCTGGTGACACCCACGGAGGCAGTGTTTGAGTTGTATTCCTTCAAAAAAAATTGTGGAAAGTTTAAAAAATTAAATATAATTGGGGATTTAATATTTTATTTTAAATGAACAAAAACAAACTCTTCTGGGAAAACCTTATATCCACGATCATTTTCCCTTGGATAATTTGCTCTACTAATTTCTATTTGTTCGTCCAGACCATAAACACTTACAAGATTAATTTTTTGTTTAATAAAAAGATTTTTTATGTTAATAAATAGGGTTGGACACAAATGGTTAACCGAACGGAAATCGTAAATTGGAGGGTCAAATACCGGCGAAAACCGAAAATCGAGGATAGGGCACTTTAATTCAGCCAAATCCCCTTATATATATATAACAATAATCCATTTAAATCAACTATTTTCCCTCAATCCTCCGGTATCTCTCCAAATCTCCCGGGATTCTCCTATCCGCTGTATCACTCTAAATCCACTGATTTCCCTGTATTTCTCAACGAGAAATACAGGGAAGTATTAAGTATTACCTCTCAACGCACAAGCGTCTCGCCGACGCCCCATAGGTTTATATTGTTTGATTTTTGTATCGTAACTTTGTCCAATCTTGTTATTTCTAGGTTTTAGTAGAAATTTTTCCTTGTGGGTCTTTTGTCTGTGGGTCTTCTGTCACTACGCCCTTATTCACTGGTTTTTGCTGATTTTTTCTGTTTTTAGCTATTTAATTTTTTTCAATATATTTTTTTGGGCCCTTTTTTAGTTCTGTTTTAGTATTTTATTCTCGTCCAAAAACGTTTTGGTGCCAGCCCAAGTCGGTTAAACAGTCGGCTGGCACGAGGCTTGGCAATTTTTAATGACACTACTTTTTTTCTTCTCTCTTGTAGATACAAAAAGTGAGAAAAATGGAGAAAAGAATAAAAGGGAGAAAAAAGCCAGTGAGCGGGTTAGAAAAAAAATATATAAAATAAATTTTTGTGTTTGGTTATATTAGTTTGTGCCAGCCGGACCAGCGGTCACTCAACTATAGAAAAAAGTAGGGGAAGAAAAATAAATGTAAGAAGAAGAGAAGACCAACATATCAACCCAAAACAAAAAAAATATCAAAAAAATAAAGAGAAGAAAGGGCGGAGACAACGGGACATAAAACAAAAATAACGGAGAGACTGCCCTTCTAAAAATTTTTTTTTGATTTTATTTATTTTGTACAATTTTTTTATTTTTTATAAGCACTATCTGAAATAAGGTCGGTAATCGTTTTTTTTCATTACTTTTTTCCATTACTTTTTTCCTCCCTTGACATGACATAATGGTCAGCATTTTCTTCCTTGCTCAACTCCATTAAATTTGCCTGAGGCACAATCAAATGAGAGGACAGGAAAACACACACACACACACTGACAGACAAAACACGGACGAAGACGGACAGACAAAACACGGACGAAGACGGACAGACAAAACACGGACAGACAAAACACGGACGAAGACGGACAGACAAAACACGGACGAAGACGGACAGACAAAACACTGACAGACAAAACACGGACGAAGACGGACAGACAAAACACGGACGAAGACGGACAGACAAAACACGGACGAAGACGGACAGACAAAACACGGACGAAGACGGACAGACAAAACACGGACGAAGACGGACAGACAAAACACGGACAAAGACGGACAGACAAACACGGACAAAGACGGACAGACAAAACACGGACAGACAAAACACGGACGAAGACGGACAGACAAAACACGGACGAAGACGGACAGACAAAACACTGACAGACAAAACACGGACGAAGACGGACAGACAAAACACGGACGAAGACGGACAGACAAAACACGGACGAAGACGGACAGACAAAACACGGACGAAGACGGACAGACAAAACACGGACGAAGACGGACAGACAAAACACGGACGAAGACGGACAGACAAAACACGGACGAAGACGGACAGACAAAACACGGACGAAGACGGACAGACAAACACGGACGAAGACGGACAGACAAAACACGGACGAAGACGGACAGACAAAACACGGACGAAGACGGACAGACAAAACACGGACGAAGACGGACAGACAAAACACGGACGAAGACGGACAGACAAAACACGGACGAAGACGGACAGACAAAACACGGACGAAGACGGACAGACAAAACACGGACGAAGACGGACAGACAAAACACGGACGAAGACGGACAGACAAAACACGGACGAAGACGGACAGACAAAACACGGACGAAGACGGACAGACAAAACACGGACGAAGACGGACAGACAAAACACGGACGAAGACGGACAGACAAAACACGGACGAAGACGGACAGACAAAACACGGACGAAGACGGACAGACAAAACACGGACGAAGACGGACAGACAAAACACGGACGAAGACGGACAGACAAAACACGGACGAAGACGGACAGACAAAACACGGACGAAGACGGACAGACAAAACACGGACGAAGACGGACAGACAAAACACGGACGAAGACGGACAGACAAAACACGGACGAAGACGGACAGACAAAACACGGACGAAGACGGACAGACAAAACACGGACGAAGACGGACAGACAAAACACGGACGAAGACGGACAGACAAAACACGGACGAAGACGGACAGACAAAACACGGACGAAGACGGACAGACAAAACACGGACGAAGACGGACAGACAAAACACGGACGAAGACGGACAGACAAAACACGGACGAAGACGGACAGACAAAACACGGACGAAGACGGACAGACAAAACACGGACGAAGACGGACAGACAAAACACGGACGAAGACGGACAGACAAAACACGGACGAAGACGGACAGACAAAACACGGACGAAGACGGACAGACAAAACACGGACGAAGACGGACAGACAAAACACGGACGAAGACGGACAGACAAAACACGGACGAAGACGGACAGACAAAACACGGACGAAGACGGACAGACAAACACGGACGAAGACGGACAGACAAAACACGGACGAAGACGGACAGACAAAACACGGACGAAGACGGACAGACAAACACGGACGAAGACGGACAGACAAAACACGGACGAAGACGGACAGACAAAACACGGACGAAGACGGACAGACAAAACACGGACGAAGACGGACAGACAAAACACGGACGAAGACGGACAGACAAAACACGGACGAAGACGGACAGACAAAACACGGACAAAGACGGACAGACAAACACGGACAGACAAAACACGGACGAAGACGGACAGACAAAACACGGACAAAGACGGACAGACAAACACGGACAGACAAAACACGGACGAAGACGGACAGACAAAACACGGACAAAGACGGACAGACAAACACGGACAGACAAAACACGGACGAAGAGGAAAAAATATTTAAAAATTAATCCTTTTCTTTATCATTACACTTTTGATTATGCCACAGGGAATATAATGGAATAGAACAAGGAGGAAAATGCTGACCATTCTGTCATATCAAGGGAGGAAAAAAGTAATGGAAAAAAGTAATGAAAAAAACGATTACCGACCTTATTTCAGATAGTGCCAGTTATTTGACCTAGTTTTAGATATAAATATATTTTTATGGCATTAAATATTTTTTAAAAATTTTTATGAGTTTATTATAAAAATTAAAAAGATAATTTTATAATTTTTAAATTAATAAAACACACCTTTCTTAATTAGAAAAAATTTTTATTTTTAAAATTTTTTAAATGTCTAATTTAACTCTGAACGTCACTATGAATAAATAGAAATAAATAGGGGATTTATTTTATTTAAAAATCCATATAAAATTCTTTTTAACTCCTCCAAGCTGATTGTCAGAATCCTTTTTTGGACTGTCCATTTAATAAAAATATTTAAAAAATTTTTTATATAATTTTTCATTATTTTTTTAAAATTCCATTTCACCAACAAATCCCCTCTTTCTCTCTTTTATTTTAAAAACATTTTTCTCTCTTTTTTCGTGTTCGTCGGCGGCTACTCGTGCGAGCCGATAAATGAACATTGTTATCGAGTATTACACAATATACGTCCAATCAACTATTATGCGTCCAATCAACTTTTATACGTCCAATCAAAGTTTATACGTCCAATGAAAATTTTATGCGTACAATGAAAATTTATGCGTCCTATCAAATTTTTATATGTCAAGTAAAAAAATAAATTCAGAAAAATCAAAATAATTTTTATTTATTATAACTCCTTGTGCAATGGCTAACAGAGATTCATTTAAAAATACTATCGTTCAAGCCGAAACTAACATAATATCTCCTAATACTTTCGTAAGTTTTTGCAAGACAGCTGTCAGGGCTGTCAGGGATTCACGCTAAGTATAATAGAGGGAATATGGTTGAGCGAGAAACTAATAAAGTCTGTTTCATCCATGTTGCTGATAGAACAGCTTATATACGACTACGATTGTTTCTGATGGATAGAAATGTGTTTGGACGTACAAATTTGATTGGACGCATAAATTTTCATTGGACGTATAAACATTGATTGGACGTATAAAAGTTGATTGGACGTATATTGTGTAATTGAGACAAAATATTTACCTATATAAAAAATTGGCATGCGTGTGGAACACACATGCCACACAGATATTTTTAAATTTACCATTATAATGTGATTTTTATTAACATTTTTTATTAAAAATATCTGTGCGTGCATGTGTGTGGGACACTCATGCACATTATTTTTACACACACATGCACATTATTTTTAAAATAAAAAAATATTTATATAAAACTGGCATGCGTTTTTTATATAAAAAACACATGCACACACATATTTTTGATGGAAAAAAACAAATATAATTCCATTTTAATGGAAAATTTTTTTGTGTGGTACACACATGCCACACACAGATATTTTAATGGAAAAAATGAAAAAATCCCATTATAATGGTAAATTTTTTCCATTAAAATATCTGTGTGTGGCATGTGTGTACCACACAAAAAAATTTTCCATTAAAATGGAATTATATTTGTTTTTTTCCATCAAAAATATATGTGTGTGCATGTGTGTTTTTTATATAAAAAACACATGCCAGTTTTATATAAATATTTTTTTATTTTAAAAATAATGTGCATGTGTGTGTAAAAATAATGTGCATGAGTGTCCCACACACATGCACGCACAGATATTTTTAAAAAAAATGTAAATAAAAATCCCATTATAATGGTAAATTTAAAAATATCTGTGTGGCATGTGTGTTTCACACGCATGCCAATTTTTTATATTTTTTTATATTATAAGATTAAAATTTAAATCTTAAAATCATTTATTCTTGTTTGGAACGGAATTTTTCGGGTCGTGGATAAACGTGAATTATTTAGAAAAGGGGACGCGCTCAACTTTAATTTTCATTTTTAAATGAATTTATTTTTAAATTTTTTGTACATATTTTTTAAATTTCTTATCACCTATTTTATTTTTTATTTCATTTCAGGTCCGCAAAAGTCGGTCCGCAAGTGCGGTTAATAATTCCTGGAGCGAATCATTAAATGATAAATCGGAATCTAATACGTTTCAGGCAAGTTTTAAGTTATTTTTATTTAGAAGTTTTATCTTGTTTATTTATTTTAAAGTTTAATTTCAAGTTTATTTTAACTTTTAGGATCAATCTTAAGTTTATATTTTTGTTTTTAAGTTTAAACAAGTTTACTTTTGTTTTCGAGTTTGATCTTAAATTTATTGTTAAGTTTTAATTTCAAGTTTATTTCTCTTATTTTTAAGTTTAATCTTAAAATAGAAGGGGAATTTGAGAGAACTGAAAAACGGAGGGCCTAACTTTAAAATTCCAAATTTTTACATTTTTTGACTTTCCATTAATCATTTTTCTAAAAATATTTTTTATTTATTTCTAGTTAGTATTAGCTACCGATTCAAACGAAACTTATGCTATTTTTGTTTATAGCATAATCAATTGGACAAAATCAGGTGGAAGGGTAGCTCAGAATGGATTTTTTTCTGTCGATGGAAAGAATGATAAAGTACTTGACAGAGTGATTCTGGGAAGTTGCCAAGAAGAATTCGATTTTTAATTTTTTATCTTCCTTTTATTCTTAGAGTGACTAATTTCAATGAACCTGTTGTTTTTATTTATCGCATTTCTGGAGTTGAACCAACAGATCCTATAAGACAAAAAGGCGATAACTATGAATATCAACAAGTGAGGATTGAATAATTCCAAACTTTGTCTCCCCTATTTTTTCTTCCTTAAGATTGTACATAATAGCCACATGATGCCACATGTATGGGGAATAATTGAGGAAAGAGGAAATTAAAAAAAAGAAAAAAATGGGGGCTAAATTAGGAATTACCGAGGATTGCCTTGTTTTTTGAATTTTTTAAATATTTTTTTTAAAGCAAACGCAAAAATATGATCTGGACGACATAATTGATAGAATAAAAAATTGTTTAAAATAAAAATTAAATTTTAACAGTGGAATGTCCGGCAGACCCATGCAGAGAAAAATGTCCACCAATTTGTAAATTGCTGATGACCAATGCTGTAGTCTTTGTATATGTATGTTCTAGTGAGTTCTTTTAATTCTAAAAAAGTTTTTACGGTTAAAACAAAGTTTTTTCAATTTTAGGTTTTTAAGTTCTTTCTCAAATTTCAAGTTTAATCTTAAGTTTGTTCTTAATTTTCTAAGCTTGAACATATGTAAGTTTTCAAGTTGTTAGGGTCAAACACAAGTTTTAAAGTTTAATCTCAAATTTTTAAAGGTGTGTTTTCTTTTTCCTCTAAAAACTTGACAGGGTCTCCATATTCTACTCTTACAAATTGTAAGAAAAATAATCTCTAGAAAATAAGGTAATTCTTCGGTTCGTACCCCCCTTTTTCCTTCCTCAAAGTGTTAAAAAATGGTCAGTCAGTCTTATGTTCTAAAACTCGTCGAGCTATTTCGAATGAGACCAAAATCAAAAAAATTCGACATGATTTGACCGAAATACAGACCCCTGAAAATTGAACAACCATAGGGGCTTTTTCAAGATTCGACAAAGTTATGACGTAAATCGTCGACTCCGGTAGGTCTAAATAATGTCATAACTTTGTCAAACCATGTCCAAGCACGTTGATTTTGGTGTCATTCGACTCAGCTCGACGAGTTTTATAACATAAGACTGACTGACCATTTTTTAACACTTTGAGGAAGGAAAAAGGGGGGGGGGGGTACGAACCGAAGAATTACCGAAAATAATTTAAAAAATAAAAAAATTTGGGTCAAAAATTACCTCTACAAAATATCCATCAACAACCAATGACATCAATTCAGCGTTCTCTTGATTTAAGTTGTACTTCACTAACATCTTCTAGTCAGTGTCATGATAATGCATATTGTTCCCAATTTAGGAGGTGAATTGTTATTAAATAAAAAATTTATTAGAAAATTCTAATTTTTAAAATGCTATTAATTCTGATTTTTGAGTTCTTTTCTAAAAATTACTGAACTTAAGTTTTTAATTTAAACTTTAGTTTTTAAGTTTACACTTAAGATTTTAAGTCGATTTGTTTTGTTTTATGAATGATTCTGATTTTTGTATTTTTAATTCTGAACCTATTAAAATTCTAATTTTTCAATAGTGGTCATTACTATCAATGCAAACAAGGATATATTGGCAATGGAGCAGAATGTCCCTCCCCCAGTCAATTTTTTCGCTATATATGTAAAAAATGGTCAGTCTGTCAAAAGTTGTAGAACTCGTCGAGCTATGTCGAATGACACCAAAATCAAAGAAATCCGACTTGATTTGACCGAGATACAGACCCCTGAAAATTGAAAAATCATAGGGTGATTTTTTGAAATGAAAAAAGTTTATAAAATGATAGCTCATTCGAAAGAGCTCATTGAGCTGAGTCGAATGACACCAAATTCAACGTAATCTGACTTGATTTGATAAAGTTATGTTTTTTCAGAGGTCTGTATCTGGCTCCCGGAGATTTGGGGAGTGGGCATTTGGGGAGTGGACAATTGGGGAGTGGAAATTTGGGGAGTGAGCGGATATTTGGGGAGTGGACAATTGGGGAGTAGACATTTGGGGAGTGAGGATTAAAAAAAATAATTTAAAAATAGATTTTTTGGACAATAAAAATAATTTATACACTCGTGAAGGTGTTTTTGTGGAGTTTCAAAGCTTTTAAGGATATTTTGATGTTTGTAACATCTTCTTTCTGCGATTGGGGTGTACCGGTAGTTGAGTACTGCTGTTGAGTTTCGGCATGTTGTGTATGCCGATTGAGTACACCCATAAAAGTAGCGTAGCAACCTGCCCTTCGGGGTCGGGTGTGTCGGGGATCGCGGTTTGCCTGGAAAGACATGTCGGGGTTCGGAGTCGGGATTGACTTTTCGGTCAGTGGTAGGGGTTTCACTAGGAATTCTTAAATTTAAATTTCAGTGCCATAAACAAAATTTTTTGATTAATATGTGCAATACGCACCCAAAACTCACCAACTTCCATTTATAAGTGAAAAATGTACTAAAGACATGAAAAATTCACGTTTTAGCGCCGCAGGCGAAAACTTTTTGAATTTTGGAAGGCCTATGGACATGATTTCTTTTTTTTCTCCAAATTTTCAATTTTTCGGGACCTATGACTCGGCCCAGAATCATTTCCTGAAGTAGAGAGTGGTACGTTGTCTCAGCTCGCCGAGACGAATCGAATGACATATGTCACGTCCAGAACTTTTACCACGAGTACACTCACTACAGCCGGAATTTTTTGATTTTGGAGTCATTCGACAAAGCTCGACGAGTTCTATAACCTAAGGATTGACTGACCATTTTTTAATACGTTGAAGGACAAAGAAGCGGGGTCCACACTCCCCAAATGTCTACTCCCCAATTGTCCACTCCCCAAATGTCCCCTCACTCCCTAAATTTCCACTCCCCAACTGTCCACTCCCCAAATGCCCACTCCCCAAATTTCCGGACACGCTGTATCTCGTCAAATCAGGTATGATTTCTTTGATTTTGGTATAATCGACACAGCTCGACGAGTTCTATAACCTTTGACAGACAGAACATTTTTTACATATTTACCGAAAAAATTGACTGGGAGAGGGAAACTAAATAAGTACCGCAGAATGTTTGCCTTAACAAGAAGCAATTTGAATTAATGGTGTTTTTCAGAGTGCAATAAATGGGAAAAATATACAGCAAACTGAGCTTTTTTGTAAATTTTTGATTGAAAAAAATTTCTTTTAAAGCTTATATTCAACCGTCAAACGGCCAACAAGGCTAACTACAGTTTCCGTACATGGCTCAGAATTGGACGATTTAGGCTCTATCTAGGACATGCGTCCCATGATCTTTTATGCGTCCCATGAAGGTATATGCGTCCCATGAACTCTTATGCGTCTCATGATCGTATATGCGTTCCAAATTTAATATAAACGTCTATTAAAAGTATAGTGTCCCAACATTAATATGTACATATAAGCGCAAAACAATTTGTAAGCATTTTTAATTTTATTAATGACTTCATTTGGCCCCCCTCGGCCCAAACTAATTTTGCAAGAAACGGATAGCGCCACAATAATAAGTCGAGGGTCCTCTATCGAATGGTACTAAAAAATTATCAAATTCGCAGTCACAGTAAACGATGGCTCCTTGTTAGCTTGACAAGCTCTTTCGAATGAAGTTTAATTTGCATTTTCGAATTTTTCATACGCAAAAAAGTGCTTGCCCCCTATGGTTTTTCGAACTTTAGGGTGCTGTATCTCGGTTCAGATTTGTTTCCTCGACTAATTTTGGTGTCGTTCGACTCAGCTCGACAATCTCACACACTGCTTTAACTAAAATTAATTCAGAAATTGTTGGTCTTTACTTTTAGTTGATTCTTTGATTTACTCCTTTTGGTTGGTTATTTGCAAAATCTTCGTCATCTTCACAGACCAACAAAAATTGATTTGAAATATTTTACAAGAATTGTTAATATACATATACTTGGGTAGGTTTAGTAATTTATTAAATTCTGATTTTCTTAAATTCTGCTTTTTAAAATTCTGGTTTTTTAAATTAAAAGGTGACCGTTATGCAATAGTTATTCGTCAAGAATTTACTGATCGTCAATTTGATGAATAAATTCATGTTAAATTTGTACTTAACGGTACTTTACTTGAAAAAGTTATCATTTTTGGTGTATTTTGGGAAGTTTTAAGCATTTTGATTGTAAAAGGGAGATTTCCATTGTAACGTCAACTGTAGCTGAACGCCCTTTCGGTCGCGCCCTTATGCCACCAACCCATTCAGCCAGAAACGATTACATGTATGATCCAACTAGAATAACGGAAACCACTACGTTACAGTGTTCTGGGTGAATAGATATCCTCAATTTCACCCTAATAACCAGTGCTTCGAAGCTCGTACCAAAATTTGTACTCGTACCTGGTAAGAAGTACGAGTACGAGCAAAAAAAAGTGAAAAATACGAGGTACGAGGACTAAGTACGAGCTCGTACTTCTCGTACTTGGTATTAATAGGAAAATCGAAAAAAATATGTTTAATTTTTTTCAATCGTCCTCATATGAGCGAGTGGCCGAGTGGTTATGGTGTTAGGCTTCACCCAAGACGTTATTGATTAGAGGTGGGTTTGCTTCCTGGTGAGTACTGTTATGTCCGAGGGTTGCCGGGTTTTAACTAAACTCGACGTACAATGATTAACAATTTATCTGTAGAGAAAAATCAATGTGTAGGCGAAGGAATAGAGATGGAACAGACGAAGGAGATCAGGAACTAGCCGGGCTAGTATGATCCAATTAGACTGGTGCTTACAGTGGCTTTTATAGTAGTGTCACCACTACACAACAAGTACAGCGAATTTTCATATTTTTCTTTCCTTAAATAATAACATATTTTATATGTTTAATTTTGTTTTAAAAATTATTCTATTTGGAAAAATTTCGGGATACTGAACAGAAAGCAAATGGGCAAATAACATGTCAACCGAAAGAGCTCGTTGACCAATACACTTCATATCCTCTTATCCTTCCTAAACTTTCTTAATCCTATATCCTTCCAGACATCGAGGTATTCTTCCGATATCCATTCGAATCCGCTGATATCCTTATTTGGTCGTGATATTTCGAAAGATCAATTGGTTAAACTCCTTTGATAACACTTAAATCCGCCTTGATCAAACCAAACCCCTTTTATCACCCGATATCAAACCTCTTATATCCAACAAATTCACTTATACACCACCGCTATTTCTTAATAACTCCTTAACCCGAAAAAAACACGCAAATCATAAAGAAGAAAACAGTTTCCGTCGTGATCATCTAAATATCTGGAAAATTCAATATTTGCTCGTTAGGCCTTGAGCAACCCATAAAATTATAAAATTTAAATTTTTAAACATAAAATTAACATTTTTATTTTTTTGACATTAGAGTATCCTCAAATGTCTGATCCTCAAAAGTCGCATCCTCAAAGGTCGCATCCTCAAAGGTCGCGTCCTCAAAAGTCGCATCCCCAAAGGTCGCGTCCTCAAAAGTCGGTCCTCAAATGTCTGGTCCTCAAAAGTCATATCCTCATGTGTCGCGCCACGGTTTTTGTGCTGCTACGGAGGGTAGGGGTACCATAAATCCGGACGGGTACCATAAATCCCGATATCCGACCGGTACGGTTCCGGTACCGTTTGAGTACCGAAAATTCCAAAATCTCACCGGTACGGTATCGATATTACCGGAAAGTAAGGAACCTGTTAAGTACCGAAGATTCCTAAATCTTAGCGGTACGGTACCGGCAAGTACCGGTACTTTCTATAAATAGACTTTGTTTAATTTAGTACTTGGCATCGATTCTTTTCGCTACTGCCGTACCGGTACCGAAAAAATCCAGTTGCCGGTTTAAAAAAATAAGCAACATTGCTCGCGCCAAAATAACCCCAAGCTGTTGAAAATGCATATTTTCCTCTTTGGAAGAAGTTTTGGTCGGCCGAAGTTTTGCTAAGACGAAGTTTTGTCGTCGAAGTCGTGACCGTTCGAAGAACTGCCCTGATACGCCAAAACTCTAAGAAAATTTTTGATACCAAAATCATTTTTGAGTTTTACAACTTAGCCTGCTTAATTTTCCTTCAAAGTTTCAGTAAATTTTTTTTATAAAAGTTGGCCCTGGCTCAATGCTAAGATTTCGATATTGGCAAAGTTTTTGTCATTCGAATCGGTCATACGACACTTGCAGATATGACATTTGCAGACCCGACATTTGCAGACGACTTTTGCAGATCGACATTTGCAGATACCGACACTTGCAGATATGACACTTGCAGATCAGACATTTGCAGATCCGACTTTTGCAGATATTTATTTTTGAAAAAAATTTAAATTTAAAAAAAATTTAAAAATCTTAAAAATCAAAAGATATAGTATACCGGTGGTAAGGTTTTGATATAAGACCCATACCAATTCGTCTCGACGAGCTGTGTCGAACGGCACCACTCTTTTATCCGGAGATTCTCTTTTTTCCGGAGGTTCAAAATGTTCAAAGTAGACCTATGGAGCGTCGGCGAGGCGCTTGTTCAAAACCGGTCGCTGGGCTCTGGGTTCGTAACATGATCCTATTCCTATCATCGATGAGATGGGCATCCCAGGATTCCTCCGCAGCAGCAAACACTCTACGTTGTATAGGTAAGGTAAAGAAGAGAGCGAAATGGGTCTAATCTGCAAAAGTCGGATCTGCAAATGTCTTATCTGCATGTGTCTTATCTGCAAGTTCGGATCTGCAAATGTCTGATCTGCATGTGTCATATCTGCAAGTGTCGGTATCTGCAAATGTCGGGTCTGCAAGTGTCGGGTCTGCAAATGTCATATCTGCAAGTGTCGTGACACGTTCGAATCAGAGGTGCACGAAAATAAAATACCGCACTCAACGAAACGAAAACGAAAAAAAAATAAATTCGTCAATGTACGACGTGTCACGACACTTGCAGATTTGACATTTGCAGATCCGACTTTTGCAGATTAGACCCATTTCGCTCTCTTCATTACCTTACCTATACAGCGTAGAGTGTTTGCTGCTGCGGAGGAATCCTGGGATGCCCATCTCATCGATGATAGGAATAGGATCATGTTACGAACCCAGAGCCCAGCGACCGGTTTTGAACAAGCGCCTCGCCGACGCTCCATAGGTCTACTTTGAACATTTTGAACCTGCGGAAAAAAGAGAATCTCCGGATAAAAGAGTGGTGCCGTTCGACACAGCTCGTCGAGACGAATTGGTATGGGTCTTATATCAAAACCTTACCACCGGTATACTATATCTTTTGATTTTTAAGATTTTTAAATTTTTTTTAAATTTAAATTTTTTTCAAAAATAAATATCTGCAAAAGTCGGATCTGCAAATGTCTGATCTGCAAGTGTCATATCTGCAAGTGTCGGTATCTGCAAATGTCGATCTGCAAAAGTCGTCTGCAAATGTCGGGTCTGCAAATGTCATATCTGCAAGTGTCGTATGACCATGTACGAAACGAAAACGAAACGAAAAAATAATTTTTATTTTTGCGAAATGAAAGAAACGAAAAAAATCTCAATTTTCACGAAACGAAACTAGACGAAAAAAATCAAAATTATAAAAATGCTTAGGTTCCGCCTAATTTTTTCGCCTAATTCACCTTCAATGCCTATTTTATAGTGATGTTCAAGAGTCTCTTATTCTCTTGGTCTCGACTCTCGGTTTGGTCGCGGTCTCGGGGTTGATTCTCGGTCTCGAATCTCGGCTTTTTTAACTCTCGAATATTACTACTAATTTACTTTCAAAAATGCCTAATTTATCGCCTAATTCATTTCAGCCTATGTTGCTTGCAAAAATGCTTATTTTATTGATGTGTTATCCTTCTAGATCCATTGATAATCGCCCAAATATTCGAGGAATTAATTCAATATCTGATAATACCGAAATCCCCATAATACTGCTAATCATCATCAATGAACCTCCTAAACACTCCCAATCCATCTATATCAGTGGTGTCTGCAAATGAAAAAATATACTGGATTTTGCGTGATATCTGGAGAGTATATATTACCTAGGATGGATTAAGAGGGATTTTGAGGTATATCGGAAAAAAATATTAATAGGATTTCACCGGGGTGACCGATTCCAAATCATTAAAATAGGGTCCAGCCACTCAAAAATGTGGCAAAAATAAGCAAAATTGGTCAAAAATAAATAAAAAATAGGGCATGATTTTAAAAATTAATTAAAATCTCAAATAAAAAGCAATATTCTGCATATTTTTAGTAGTTTTACTAAATGGAGCAGGCGAAATTTTGAGATTATTTGAGCTAAATTTCTTTCATTATCAGCGCCGCAGGCAATAATTTTGAGAAGTTTTGAAGGTGAAGTCCTCAGATTTCTTCCTTTTTCAGCGCCGCAGGCAAAATTTTTTAAATTTTAAGTTATTGGAAGAAAAATTTTCAATTTTTGGCTTAAAAATACTACGACAAAATAGTGAAAAATTATCTCAAAATATCGAATATTTTTTCGTTATTTTCATATAAAAATGGCATGTTACGAAACGAAAACGAAACGAAAATATATTTTTAATGAAATACGAAACGAAAGAAACGAAAAAAATTATTTTTAAACGAAACGCGAAACGAAACGAAATTCATCAAAAACGAAACGAAAAATTTTCGTGCACCTCTGATTCGAATAAGCTCTTAGAGATGATTCGAATAATGGTTAAACAAGGCTTCTATTTGTTGATAAGTTGAGATCAGGGTTGCGTCGTAATCGAAAATTTTTTAGTAATCGTAATTCGTAATTTATAAAAAATATTTAAATTAATTTAAAAAATCAAATATTTATTAATAATTGCTGCAGTTGCCATTAATCCCTCCAAGTCCTATTATTTCTGTGATATTCTTTTTTGAATATCAGAGAACTTTCTTTTTTTCCTACTTCTTTTTTGCAACTTTTCAACTTAACCATGAAACTTTTCATCTTCATGAAACTCTTAAATCTCTTATCAATTTTCTGCGCCGCAGGCAAAAATTTTGAGAATTTTGGAAAGCCTTAGGAGAAAAAATTCAATTGTTAAGCCGGAGGCTTTCAAGTTTAGATGGTCATGAAACTAGAACTTTTAGATTTTTCGCATGAAACTAGAACTTTAGATTCTAGTTTTCATCATGAAACTAGAACTTTTAGATTTTTCGTAATTTTTATATTTTATATTCGTAATTCGTAATTTTTCCCGATATTTTCGTAATCGTAACTCAAAAAACGCCGTAATTCGTAATTACGACGCAACCCTGGTTGAGATATGAATTTTTAAATAATATATCAGAATATGGGTGTTGAATTTCAATTTTTTGGAGAAATTTTCAAAAATGTTTTTGTGAACTATTTCGATGCTTCTAATTGAGCAAATCGATAGTTACCAAAATTAATAAGATTGGATCATTCTGAGTGAATTCATGGCCAAGAAACTTTGCCATAAAAATGTTTTTTATAGATCAGACAGGAATATATTTAATATCGGTGAACCAAATTTCTAATATTTGGTTACAAAAATTTTCTAAAGTGTTGGCAATAAAATAAAAAAGAATTATCTATTTCAATAATCTTAAAGAAAGTTATGATAAAAACAAAAGGGGCGGAAAAGTTGCAGCACACTTTTCAAATCGCTCCCTCTTATACCCAAACCTTTTCTCTTAGATAAATTAATAATTAACCAAAAATCTTTGAACTATAACTATTTATTAATCACCTATTTAATTTTAGATTTAAATTTATTACTAAATATCTATATCTTGTTCGTATTTTCAATTATATTTTACATTTCCATTTCTTTATAGTTGCTTTATTAATTAAAATTTTTATTACATTTTTAGATTTGTTACTAATTTTAATAAATGTCTTCTCCACAATATTCGCCTTCCAGCCCACAATATAATATTTCAAGCCCGGGCCCGCTAAATGATCAAACCAGCACTCATTATTCACCGTCAAGTCCTCATCATTTAACATTGAGCCCGTGCCCGACAAATAATAATTTAGGCTCTGCACACTATTCAAGTCCGCAGTACTCAAATATTTCGCCCCAATATTCTCCAACTAATCCGACACTTTTAGAAATTTGGCAACAACATGTGAATAAAATTAGTAATAGAATAAATTCAACAAGAACAACGACTATTAAGGATAAATTAAATAGTGGTTTATATGATATATCTAAAGAATTATGCTTAGTTTTTATACAACAAAAGTAAATATTATAAATTAAAATTAATAAAGAATTAATTAATATTATTAATATTAATTATTTAATATCGTTGATAATAGCGAAATTAATATTACCTTTTTCCGCTTATAGTTACGCTAAGAACCTCAAATCCGTTTTTATTTTTTGAATATCATGTTAATAATAATAATTATTAGTATATGTTTATTTCACCTATTTTAAGTATTTTAAAATTTATTTTTTCAATCATTCGCTTGTACTGTAATAAATAGAAACGAGGCCATATTTTAAGTTATTTTAGTAATGATATTTATGGCTATATTTAAGGTTTATTAACATGACTGGGTGGTAATTATCATATAATAACTAAATATTTGTGGTAGCTTAATTATTTGAATAAATACGTATTTTTATAGCAGCAGCAACACAATAGTTTTATTGCCTGACAATTTTAGCTCATCAAAACTTTCAATTTCTATTATAACGATGTCCGATTATATTTTAATCAATACCTATATAGGAAGTTATTTACTAGAAACTTTACGGTTATTAATTTAAATAAATTTAAAAAATTTTATAGTTGGAGTTTAAATGAAATTGATCAAATATTATATGCTGTAAAAGGATTTTGCTACCAATTTTTTTATAAATTTCCTACGTTAATTAGCCAATTTAATGAAAAAGAAATGATAGTATTAACAAAAGATGATATATACTCAAATTTAAATTAGAAAATCTTATATTATAATTTTAATATTGTGGTTTATACAGGGTCCGGCATAAGTAATTGAACTCATGCTTTCATAACCTTATTAAAACACAATCAAATAAAATCGAAATACAATCATATGATAGAGAATTAAATGAGGAACAAAAATAATCAAGAAGATTCGAAATGCCCACACTTGGCTTTGATCCAGAGGCGAAGGAGTGAAGAAAAATTTTCGCATATAGCACACCTCTTTGAGTGTAATTAAGTCCCACTCTCGGGTGAGAGAATGGCGCAGAGACTCCAAACTTTTTTGAGGCTTAGCACAGGCCCTGGACTCCAAAATTGACCAAACAGAATAATCCATCGGGTTTAAATCCGGGGAGTAGGGCGGCCATTTTTGAGCGCTAATGAACCCAGGGAAATTGGCCTTGCAACAGTCCTGAACTTCTTTCGCCTTTTGTGCCGGAATAGAGTCCTGTTGGAAAATCCAGACTGCGACCGAAATGGCTCTTGGCCCAAGGCTTCCCAACACGCTGCAAGATTTCTCGCAAGTAATAGTCTTTGTTGACTTTTACACCAGGATCCACGAATATAATGGGTTTTTTGCCTGACGCACAAATACCGGCCCAAACCATGACAGATTGGGGATGTTAGGAATGAGTGATAAGCCTTATCGAAAAGAGGAGATTCTGTAGTCCAGATTCTATAATTTTGATGGTTGTGAACGGCTTCTATTGTAAAAATTTTTTCGTCTGTGAAGAGAATGTCCGGACTTGCGTGCCACTGGAGGAGCAGTTTGCATCTTACATGCCTAACTTTTTTGGTTTTTTCTGTGAGCAGTTGTGCTTTTTGGATTTTGTAGGGTTTTAACCCTAGTTCATTTTCGGCTATTCGTCTGACGGTCCTTTCGCTTATTCCGGTGACACGAGCCAATTTTCTCATGGAGGGTCGAAAATTGCGATGCACCCACATTTTGATCATTTTAATATTCTTGGAAGTGCTGACGGAACGAGGTCTTCCACTTTTTTGTAAGTTCTTAGTCGTGCCATAAATACTAAATTAATTGAAAAAAATTTTTTCCCAAAAAATTTTCACCAAAATTTTTTGATTTTGTTTGTACAGTGATTTTTGGGACATCCAAAAGAGATGAAATTTTGTGGACTGAATTTTTTTGCAAAAAAAAAGTCAAATTATAGAATCACGTTGACTAGCCATAATAGAGAATTGAATAGCTAAAAAATATGCATAAAATCGATTAAAAATATTGACAACAAAAAAAGTTATAGGGAATTTAAGTGTGTCCAATTACTTATGTCGCACCCTGTATTGTTTTATTTTCTCGATTCATTAATTAAGTCTTATTAAGTTTTTCTTTAATTTTTACTCATTAGGTTTTTATAACTATTGGTTTCTTAACATTTCATTTTATAACTATTGGTTTCTTAACATTTCATTGTATAACTATTGGTTTCTTAACATTTCATTTCTTAACATAACATTCCTTTACTTCGGCAAGAACGTCGTTGTCCATTTAATGAAATTGTTATTTTACAAAAAATGTCTACTATAACTTATGTCCTTCCGACGAAAATGCGCCCAAAGGAAATTTCTTTTATTGGAAAAACGTAAAAATATATTATTTTTATCGGCCTAAAATCATTTTATGGTTTTTCCAGATATGGATGATTTATATGTCTTTCGAAATGGCTCGTCGAGCTGAATCGAACGTCATAAAAATTAGTCCGCGGACACAATTGTGAGCCGAGATACATATAGGGCTCAAAATAGTCAAATCCTTGGGATGATTTTTGGGGTGAAAAATTCGCTTTTTTAAATGATAGCTCATTCGAAAGAGCTCCTCGAGCCTAGTCGAATGACACCAAATCAGCAAAATCCGACTTGATTAGACCGAGAAACACGCGCCTCTCGGTGAGTCAACGGCGCTGGGTTGGGTACCGGAATTTTGGTCACCAAGGTTTTTCGGAACTCAGGTCACCAATCTTTTTGGAATTTTGGTCACTAGCGGAATGTTGGTCACTGAATTTGGCCACCTATGGAAATTTTGGTCACCAGACGAGAATATGAATCTTATCTAAAACTGATATAAAGTGATAAAAAATGGTTTTTCAACCCCAAGTTGATCATTTTCCATGTTGATCACTCTCACGGTTAATCAATTTTCTGGGAGAGTGATTAACAGTTATCAACCGAGAGTGAACAGCCGGGAGAGTGATCAACATTGAGATTGATCAACAGGAAGTTGAAAAATCATTTTTTATCACTTTGATATCATTTCTAGATAAGATTCTTTTTTACGTTTTGTGAACAAAATTCCCATTTGTGACCAAAATTCCAAAAAGATTGGTGACTAGAGTTCCGAAAAACCTTGGTGACCAATATTCCAGTGACCAAAATTACGTTACCTATCCCAGCGCCGTTGACTCACCGCGAGACGCGTGTTTCTCGGTCCAATCAAATTTGATTTCGCTGATTTGGTGTCATTCAAATAGGGATGGGGGGCGGGATATGAACAAAGTACCGACTATTTTGAGCCCTATATGTATCTCGGCTCAATGTTGAGTCCGCGTACTAATTTTTATGACGTTCGACTCAGCTCGACGAGCTCTTTTAATGACATATAAATCATCCAAATCGGGATAAGACCCATAAAACGAAGTTTAGCCATCTTATTTTATAATTTACCTATCTTTGCAGTTACACATTTCTCGTCTAAGGATAAGAAAATCTATATATTGATGCTAGATTGATGCAATTACTTGAAATGTGCAATACAATCTTCGCTTATCCAAAAAATCAACATCAAATGCACACACGTCCTCCTACTTATTCCTCCTACTTATTCTAGTTGCTCGATGTGGATTGATTCAATGGGTTGAGGGTTCTACACCACTTTTTCAGCTTTATTGGAAATGGAGTGTCCGACGAGTAAGAATATTTTGAAGCTAAAAAATATTTACTTTTGACAATTTGAGTTTATTTTATTAAACGCCGTTTAGAAGGACCGTATACCGTTTATGCCGTTTATCTGAGACCCTATACCGTCCCGTTTAATTTTACTAAAAAACCCGTTTACTGTATAACGTTTACCGTTTAGCTAAACGGTTTTGTGCTACCCTATTGTTAACATAAAATTAATATTATTTATTTTTTTTTGACATTTAAGTATCTCATATGTCTGACCCTCAATCGTCGTATCCTCAAACGTCTGATCCTCAAATGTCGGGTCCTCAAAAGTCATATCCTCAAGTGTCGGATAGCCGCTATTACCACTTCAACTGAACCATAGCGACCAATTGAGCATTTCTTTAATAAATTGAGGGCTGTGTTTGTTGAAAATATTTGGATATACTTTAACCGGTGGCCCACTCAGAAACGGGCGAAATTATATACCATTCGATTCGTCTCGGCGAGCTGAGTCGAATGGTACCACTCTTTTTTTGCGGAAATTCCTAAGAGCCGAGATATAGGTCCTTAAAACCGAAAAACCAAAGGGGGGGGTTATTTAGTTCCCCCCCCCCACTAAATAAGTACCTCAGAATTATGATGTTTCATCAACTTTGGACATAGTTATGGTGTCTGTTTTGTATACGGAAGTCTCACCGTGCGTGCATTTAATTCATCATAACTCAGTCTAATGTTGTCGAAACAATAATTTTGATATCATTCGACTCAGCTCGAAGAGATGCGTCAGAATAGCCCTAAATTTTTAATTTCGAATTTTTATCCCTAATTCGACTTGGTCGAATCCGGGCCGGGATTCGAAATAAATAGTTTCTAAGCTCAGATTCGGACTCAGCACACTCGATTACCTACGAGTGTGCTGAGGTAACCCTCAAAAATATCGAAACAGCACTTGTTCCTAATTTTTTCTCGGGACCAGTACTAGAATATTACCTGTTTCGGTTTAGCCCTTATAACTCTATTTTCTAAGCCGAATAGTACGACCTGGTCTATTTCGGGGCAGGGATTTGAAATAAAATTATTCATGTTTACATTATTTTTTTAAATTTAAGACAAACATACTAATTCTATATGTTTTCTTTCAATTTCAGAACCTTCAATTACTTTTACAACCTAATTATGGCAAGCTCAGACGAGGGTACAAAATCTCATATGCGAGCTGGAGCTGTACGGTTGCGTGATTCTATACGTCCAGCCTTTGCTGAAGACGGTATATATATTTTTATTATTTTTTTTAAATCCTTTTCCTTCAGTTTATCGCGGGCCTCGTCGCTCATCTTCATCAGAGCCCAGATTGCCAAACAGTAATGCCCCAGCTAATACAAACGTTTCCTCGACTGGTAGTGACTAGAGGTCGGCAAAATCGCTCTTCCGGGATCCCGAGTCGGGATTTTTTTTCTTAAGCGATGCCGGGACGGGATCCCGAGGGATAAATCCCGAAAAAATCCCGAATTTCAAAAATCCCGAAAATAATTATCCGGGATCCCGACCGGGATTCGGGATTTTTTTAAGATAAAAAATTCAAACTTTTTATAAATAAAGTGCATCGAAATACTGCAATTAATATGTAAATAAAATTAAATTTGTAAAAATATCAATAATTTTTTATAATTTGAATGGCTTTGTTTAAAAAAATCAACATCTCTACGGTCTTAGGAGCTCGACGATAGTCGTATAAGTCCCTCGTATAAGTCCGCCGATATGATCTGAAAAGTCTAAAGATCTGTCATATCAAAGCTTTGTTGTAAATCAAAGCCTCAATTGATATCGAGAATCTAGGGGAATATCGGAGGATAAACTTATGGAACGGTTCTTTCTTCCTTTTTCAGCGCCGCAGGCGAAAATTTTGAGAAATTTGGAGGCCGAGAAACCAGATTTCTTCCTTTTTCAGCGCCGCAAATTTTGAGAAATTTGGAGGCCGAGAAACCAGATTTCTTCCTTTTTCAGCGCCGCAAATTTTGAGAAATTTGGAGGCCGAGAAACCAGATTTCTTCCTTTTTCAGCGCCGCAAATTTTGAGAAATTTGGAGGCCGAGAAACCAGATTTCTTCCTTTTTCAGCGCCGCAAATTTTGAGAAATTTGGAAGATCCTTAAGCCAAAAATCTCCTTTTTGCGCCGCATATAGGGGCGATTTAAAAATCCCGAAAATTATAAAAAATGTCCGGGATCCCGAGTCGGGATTTCTTTTCTTAACCGATGCCGGGCGGGATCCCGAGGGATAAATCCCGAAAAAATCCCGGATCCCGAATGATCCCGAAAATCAAAAAAATCCGGGATTTCGGGATCGGGATCCCGGAAAATCCCGTCGGGATCCCGTCCCGCGCCGACCTCTAGTAGTGACCTTTGTGTTTCTGCACTCGCACAAAGACGTTCAGCGAATTTACCAAAGTTGCGTGAGCTATGCTCCGGTACTTCTAATGAATTAAATATTTCTTCAACTGAATGTCCTTTAACTGTTTTTTTGTAAAATTTAATTTAAAAAATTTTTGATTCTACAGAGTGCGCGCGCAAATCTGATGGATGAATTGGAATTTATTTATGCTGACTCAGATTCCTATGAGAAAGAATTGGCTGAGTTCTATACATATTCAGAAATGGATGAATTTGCACTAAATTTTGAATGTTTTGTTAAATATATGCGAGAACAGAAGGTATATTTTTATTTTTGTTTAAAACCCCTCCATTGTTTTCTAGAAAGAACCATTTTGGAATAAACTTACAAGAGCTGAACAATGCTCGATTATACAAGGATTGGCTGCTAGTTTTCACAGTACTGAGCCAGAGCAACGTCTTCAAGCTGCTCGGATTATTCTATACATTCTTCAAGTAGTTTGGCTTTTTAACCCAAAGATTCTAATCGCTTTAGGGTTCCTATGGCGATTTTTCTGAATTGGAAGGCAAAAAACAAAAGGCACAATCACTAGCAGATTGTTCTTATCATACAAATAGTTGCAGCAAACAACGTCGGCGTCCTTCCTCATCTCACAATTTGGGTGATATTGTTGAAAATAAGTCCTGCAACGATGGAGATGATGACAGCAAAAGTAGCATTGATAGTTGTGAGACAAGGAGTGGAGAAGACGAAAATGAGACAACGAGTGAATTAGGATTGCCTTCAAAATGGTTTGGACCCGACCATGGAACGGGTGATTATGAATCTGATTGTTTGATTAATGCTACTTTAAATGCTTATCTTCTATATGAGCAAGGATTGTTTCAGGTTTTTTCTGGATTTTTATATGATTAAATTCATTCGCGTGCTTTTATAATTTTTTTATTAATTTTTCAAGCCCCTATGTTCACTTCTACGTTTGGAAGTGTCTTTACCTTTTGAACGATATGCTGACCATTCTCGTCAATCTAGTGTTTCTAACTCACGTTCAACTTCTCATATGGATTTAACAACAGGGTTACCTCCCGAAGGAGGCGGTGGATCTGCTAGCGGAACTTTTGAAAGAAGGCGTTCTAGGCGTTCGGCAACTTTGGCCGATAATGAACGTATTCGTGTTGTTTTGAATTGTATATATCACATGGTTTGTTTGTAAAATAAATTTTAAGGCAAATTTCATTTTTAAAGGTTGAGTCTTTACGTCGTGAAGAACTAATTTTTGATGATATTTGTGCCATGTTTGAGCACCAAAAACCACGATATCAATCACCGGAGCATACTTTCTCTCTTTCAAGAGTATCTTTAGAAAGGAGTGGACAATCTCGTTTGAAGACGCTGAGGAAACAATTCATAACAGAATTAGGTTTTTATTTTTAAAGACGTTAAGCTGACATCTATTTTTTATTTCCATAGGAACCGTTAGAGCCCAGCAAAATGCCATTAGCAATTATTTTGCTTGATATGATGCCTAATTTTGTTCGTGCCAAAAATCCTCATTATCCTATTAAGAAGGTCTAACTTATCTCCTGTTAGCTAGGTATATTATTAAAATTAGGTCATTTTGCTTTGCTGGAAAGTATTACTGACAACCCTTGGCGGAATTGAATTCCTTCGTGAAGAGAAGACCCGTAAACGACGAGATGCATTACTTGAATATATTGAAGATACGCTTGAGGCAGCCATTAATATGAAGCAACTGACTCAATCTACTGGGCCTCCTATGGGTGGAGGAACTGGAGGAGAAAGTGCTTTAAAATGTTTTGTTTTAATTTTTTATTAAATTAAATTATTTTAGGAGTTGTTGGCGAATTAGGATCAAAAATTCGGCTAATGCCTAGGGCTAGACAATTTAACCGTCAAGTTGCGTGCTCTTCTGCCACTGACGGCTGTAGATTTATTTAATTATTGAACAAATACTAATTAATTTTAAAGGTTGGGAGAATAAGCAAAGCATAACGGCTCCTATACAAAATCTCTATTCCTAAAAATCACTATTCCTTAAAATCTCTACTCAGTCAAAAATGCTTAAAATAACTATTCCTTAAAATCTCTATTCCTCAAAATCTCTACACGGCTATAATTCCTTATAATCTCTACACGAATAAAAATGTCCTAAAATCTCTACACTGCTAAAAATCTTAAAAATATCATCCTCTCTTAACAAATTGGCTAGAATTTAGTAGAATACGCAGCTAAAATAATACAATGAGCTTACTAGAATAATTAAAGGATCTAAACAAAATAGTAAAATTTTATTTTAAAATCACCGAATCAAAACAAATCAAGAATAGACTCATAGATAAAATAAGAAAGCAATAAAAATAAAAAGGGAATAAAACATTAATAAATAAATATTGAACTAGAAGTTTCTAAATGATCTTGACTAATAGTTTGACTTTCCAAAGTTGCACTATCCACTCCATCGTTAGTATCAAGTTCTTCCTGTTGACGTGTAGCAACTCGCAGTCCCTCAACATATCCGCTCATTTGTAAGCCAAGGAGCGTGAGAACATTCAAAAGTTGTCTATTATCATCGTATTCTGCTTCATTTAATGTTTGCATAACTTGGAACTCCTTGATCACATATTTTCTTTTTCGTTGTTGTGTAAAGGTAGTAGCAGAACGAGCAATGTCTACTTGTTTATCAACATCATCCAAAATTGCCAAGAGAAAATCACTCATTGAAGGATGATGGTTAAGTTTTTTCTGAATTAAAATTTTGGAAAAGTAAAAAATACAAAAGAAATACCACAAAATGGTAATGACTCGACTCCAACGCATTGTTAGTCTTAGCTAATGCCTTCAAGGCCCGATCATTCACATTCCAAAATACTATAGGATATTGTGGACTTTGAACTAATGGCATCTCCCATCTGGGTATCTCCACAATTGTACTTAGGCTAATTGACGGTGTTGGAGGTGCAGTTGATTCCATGTAAATAGGCGTTGAAATAATGGGATGAAAAGAATGATCATCCAAAGCTTAATTTAGTTTTACATTTATTGAACATTAAATAAAAAACCTGTAAAATCTCCACTGTTTTCTTGAACAGAATGTACTAGAACGCCTTGTTGAAAAGCTTCCGCTCCCAATTGTTTTTCAATCTGACTTAAGCCAATATATGTCGCCGCAAAATAAGCGATAAATGTAGACATGCAGGCAGGAGAGGAAGTAAGAATAAGTCCAAAACCACGTCGAACATGTTGTGATGGGATTAAAGCCAAGGCGAGAATCCGCCTATAAAATTCAGTATTATGTTTCTACCAAAAATAAAAACCTGAAATTAGTCCTAGCACGTTCTCCTTCATCTGTGTCATCACCTAGAAGATAATCTAGGCCAAATTGCCTCCATTTTCGCCAAAGAGACTGTCCAAAATGAAACAAACAACCGGAGAGCTGAGCTGCTGGAAAGATTGATTGAAGAGCAGCAATTTCAGATTTTTCAAAATCTGAGATAACTTCAAATTAAAAAAATATATTTTAAAAATCTTAAGCAAAAAAACCTCTTTTTGGTTCATTTGGATGAATGGCACGCCTTACTTCTCTCAATACCTCATCATAATGAATTGTCTTTTTACTTGGGAGAAGGGCCTGAACACAAACAACAATACGACCTCGTACAAAAGCACCAACACAAAAACATTGCAAAAACGGTTTTGGAGCGCATTTGAAGGTGCCATCAATGGCCCAATTCCTATTCTGAGATAAAATTTCAAGCAGCTAAATTTTTAAAAATAATACTAGTTTAAAATTTTTAAAATAAACCCGTGCATGACTAAAGACAAGAACAACATCCTCATTTCCACGCTCATTTCTACTGTCATAAATCAATGTTGAGGAATTGTATTTTTGAGTTAAAAACGCTGGAATGACCATTTTTCCAAGATTTACGCAATTAACGTTCCCATACTTCTTCTTTTTTTGCCTAAAACGACGGTGATTTATTGAAACGAAACAATGTAAAAAACCTTTGTATCAGTTGATTTAAAGCGTTATCACTACCCAGAGCAATATAAACTTCATCCGGAACATTTGCTCGAACTTCTCCCAAAATTGGCCTCTTATCTTTCTTCAATTTATTTCTAATCTCTTCGCAAATTTTTTTTTGAATTGCAGGAGGATGGTTATGTTCATTTGTCCCCAAAGTGCCTGCATATTTGCTATCTTTCTCCTCTGCTTTTGCAGTTGCCTGGCAGTCCAACGTTGAACACCGCCAATGAATATTTCTGTTCTTAACATATCGATATCCTCAAAAAATCTAATTTAATAATTCAATATCTATTTCAAACCTGCATGCCAAAGGCAAATGGCCCCCTTCTGTGTAGTTCCTTGTTCGAATTTGATAAGATTTGCTGCATAACTTTCTTCATTCTCTTCGTCGAGATTTGTTTCTGGTTGTAGTTCATTTAAATCAGAAGTATCATTGGTTTGTAACCGTCGTTTTCGAGTTTTTTGTAATTTCGCTAGTGTTGCTCGTACATCCATTAAAAAGTAGAATTCTAAATCAATGAGGTAAAATATATTTATGACGTAAAATTTGCTGCGGACCCCTATCATATTTAACCCAACATTTTAGGCTTCTTATTCGTGTAGAGATTTTAAGGCATTTTACCCGTGTAGAGATTATGAGGAATAGAGATTTTAAGAAATAGTTATTTTAATAATTTTTAGCCGAGTAGAGATTTTAATGCATTATAGCTGTCTAGAGATTATAAGGCATTTTAGCCCAGTAGAGATTTTAAGGAATAGAGATTTTGAGGGGATACGAGCATAACTGACGGAGGTTGGAAAAATAAGAAGAGCTTCAAAAACAAAGAGAGGGAAGATAATGAAATCTTAGAGTCAAAAGAATTAATTTCAAATTCTGGTGTGGATAAGTGTGATGATGAATTTGTTGATGTGAATGATGCTATAATGCCAGCTGATGATAATAATGATGAAAAAGGTGAAGACGAAGAAGAATATGGAGAGCAAGAAAAAGTAAAACGGAGAATTGAAGATTTTTTCGATTTAATTATTCTCATTTTTTAGTTTTCTGAACATGAAATTAAGAAAATGGCAGCTGTATTAAAGGAGCCAGGAGATGCCGATTTACTTGACGAAATTTTGAAGGAATTATCTGTAGACGAAGAAGAAGATAATGAGGAAGGAAAGAAGAATAAAACTATTAATGAAGATGCAATATTTTATCGTGATCGTGAACCCTTTCGTTTAATTCCAAAAGGTGCAGTCAAAAATGACAGTGAAGCTTAAGTTTTGAGTGATACTACAGCTAATAAGGTTTTTAATTGTAAAATAATTGTTCCATTATTTTTCACTTTTCTTAATGCTACAATTTTTTATATTTTCAGCAACAACAATACAGTCGTCATCCACTTGTTGCTGTCCAAATCAGTGAATCTCTAATTCGTCGGCACAAAAACGAGGGTAATGGTGATTCTTCTAATGGTGGAGGGGATCAAGCACCAAAAGCATGCCAATCTCCTGTAAAGATCGCTAGTCCATGGCCTCCGCCTCCATCACCAGGTTTCCGTGTTTTATGTTATGTATTTACTTATTGATCTTATTGTTAGGGCTTCCCTGGCGCTCTAAAGTTCGTGAGGAGGATGTTAAAAATTTTCTGCAACATGCACGGTTCTAATTTCTTTTTATAAATCTAAATTCTCAATTGCAGTCAAAAATATTTCAATTATCAATTACCTAATGATTCCACTACTTTATTTGGTTTACCAATGCCTGTTCAAACTAGCTTTGCTGCTCTTCGTCGGAATTTATACACTTCATTAGGAGAAGTTCAGGTTGAAATTTTATTAGATACCATTCAAAGTACTTATTTTTAAGTTAAAAGCAGAAGAGCGTTATAACAAATATCCATTTTCTCAGAAAGAGTTTATTGAGGAAACACCTACCGAACGCTTGTATTCTCGTATATTACCTGAAATGGCGGAATATGTAATCGCGATTCTGAAAGTAATTCTTGCATCGTTGCCTTCTTCTAAAGTGAATTTTAATTAATTTCATAAATTTTACTAATTTTAGGCAAAAAATGATGCAGTAACAATCCTATCTGATGTATCCACGCCAGAAACTGATACAAATGAGTGAGTTTTGGATCTTAACTTTAGGATATTTAACATTTTTCCAGAGTTTTATCCAATTCAATAAGTCTCGATCTTGCACATTTAGACACTGGAAATGTGCTTGAAGATAATATACGTGTGGCGATTGATATAAACAGACACAAAGAGGTTCCTTATTTTTAAATAAGAACGTTGATTTAAATAATTTTTAGTTAATTATCAAAGGAGCGTCTTCAATAATCATCTTATTGCTTAAGCATTTCCGCCTCAATCACGTTTATCAGTTTGAAAATTTTGCTCAATATTTGGTAAATATTTTAGAAATTAATCCTTATAAATTAATGAATTCCTTCAGATATTGGCAAATTGTATGCCTTCAGTGTTGAAATTCCTCGATCAAAATATTTGCCGTATTTTCAATCCAAACATGATTTGGCACCCTTTAACTATCCTCAATGTGCACTTTATATTGTGAGAAATGGAAGTGAGTTAGAAGCAATTATTAATGTAAATACATTCGACTTGATAAGCGTCATTGACTGGGCTAAATTTTTCGTCATAATAAAAGGAGATACGAGCTATCGAAGGCCAAATCTCTATAACATCCCTCGGTGTCCAATGTAAATGTATTAAGAAGGGAGCCTTGATGGAAAAACATAAAAATTCTACTATAACAGATTTTGTTAATAGATGAACGTCCGCCACTAACATCTGATAATGTTGATGAGGGGAATAATACAGAATCACCTAGATATTTTTGCTGGCGAAATGTTTTTCGGTTAATTTTTCTATCGGAAAATTTGACATTAATTTATTATTTTTTAAAGGCAATTAACCTATTGCGTGCTATGAATAAACTGGTCAAAGGAAAACAAGCACGTACAATTTTGTTGGTTGTTTACAAGTCTGCGCCAGTGCTTAAAAGATGCATGAAAGCGAAACTTGTTTGTTTTTTAAATAATTAATGATAAACACAATTTCTTAAGGGAATATTTCAACTTTATGTGCTCAAACTCCTCAAATTACAAGCACGATATTTGGGACGGCAATGGCGTAAAACAAATATGGACATTATCTCTGCAATTTACATGAGGTGTAGACATAGACTTAACGATGATTGGGCATATGCAAATGAAACAACCCGAACGAAATCCTTCGATTACCATAAAGAGGAGAATGAATTGAGTATAGCCATAAGAAGATTTAATACAAGACGATATCCGTATCTTCAATTACGTGGTGGTATTGCTGTTGCGGACACGTCCAATCCCGCTGGTAAGGAGTATTTGA
The DNA here is from genome assembly GCA_902706615.1 of Meloidogyne luci. Taxonomy (NCBI): domain Eukaryota; kingdom Metazoa; phylum Nematoda; class Chromadorea; order Rhabditida; family Meloidogynidae; genus Meloidogyne; species Meloidogyne luci. Next base: position 96,460 of record CACSLI010000133.1, on the reverse strand, counting down.
AGTATTATTAAATATTTTTTAGAACATCCGTATAATACTTCCTCTGAATGTCAACAACAAAACAATCAACTTAGTGATATTCTTACACACTCTTCAAGTCAATTGGATGAACTTGCTGGTGAATGGGACCCTAAAGTTTGGGAGCCTATGGACAATGTTTTTAGATAATTCTGTTAAAATTTATTTTTTACACTTTTCAGTCTCTTCAAACTGCTTTGGCCTGGGAACCAGTTTTCAGTGATCGTTTTCTTCAAAATTATGAGCAATGGTTAGAACAAGAAGTATATGGACACCAGACTGATTGGGATGGGTTATTATTAAAGTCACGTGGTCTTTTGGACATTTATTGTTGATAGATATTTATTCTGCTTATTAATTTGTCTCAAATTCTTTTTTCTATTTTACTTTGTCTTTAATCACATTTTGATTTATAAAATGTTTTTTTTTGTAATTTATTTTGATCGCTAAATAAATATTACTTTAGTACGAGAAATCGGTTAATTTCTTGTTAGCTTAATTGAGTTTGAAACTTGTTCATATTTTTTAGACTGATTTACAAATATATTTTTTCTGGTTCATTATAAAGAAATTATTTCTTCATTGTACAGAGGTTTATCTAAATATAGCTTTTTATCAACTTTGGAAAATGCCGCCAAAAAAGAAGATTAATAGTTCGAGAAGTATTGCAACGCTAGGGGTAGCTGCTGTTGCTTCAAGAAAAGTTAATAATTTGGATAAATACAATAATTTGAACGCCTACAACATTCTAACCACTAGGTCTGGCCGCAATTATTAGGTTATTTACACATGTTTTTTGAATATTTCCTCCATGTCTACTCAAAACAGGAACTTCGCAATATTCTAATACTGTATGGTTTAGATTACATTTATAATTCTGCACTCCTTTTTTGTTTCCATTTCCTTATATTGTGCACTCTTCGCCTCTCAACCTTAATATTTATGTGTTTGATAGTTTAATATAGGGTAGCACCCCGAGTTTCGGTGACGGTAGTGTCGGGTTTCGGGATTTGCCGGGGTAGAGCCTTCGGGTCGGTGTTTTTGCCTAAAAATACATCGTGGTTTTGTGGGACGAGGTGCACACTAGTTTAATAACCCAACCCAGGGAAAATTTGTACACCCAAAATACAACGAGGGTTGTAGCACTTTTGAGAAGGAGATTTCCTCTAATTGTGTCTTTTTACTAGTGAGTTGCCTGTTTCGATTTTTGCCTAACGCCTTTCTCCTCTTTTTCCCTCATCTACTTTCCCCTTCTGAGTTATCGTTGTGTTTTACCCATAAAAAATAGTGGTCAGTCAGTACACTCTGTCAGAAAACTATAAACGCAGGTCAAATAAATTTTTGGATTAGACTTTAAGAGTTACAGCATTAAATAATTTTTTGGAATTTATCCATCTGTTTATTTATCCATCTCATCTGTTTAAAATTATTTTTAATTTACCGTAAATACTCTAATAGAAGCCTTGCGCTTATATTTTTCAATGGGTCTCATATGGGCCTATACTAAAGGGGGGCGGCTTCTACAAGAGGCTGGGCTTCTATTAATTTACGGTAATTTCATTTTTCAGGCAGTATTAAAGAAGCAGACTTCTCTTCCTGCTAAAGAAGTTGAAATTAATGGAAATATGAATAATCTGAAAGGTAAAAAGAAGGAAGAAAATGTTGGAAAAATTGTAAAGAATACTGGAAAGGCTGACAAAAATAATGGAAAGGCTATCGAAAAGCAAGGGGAGACTATCAAAAATAACGGGAAGAATATCAAGAATCAAGGGAAGACCGTCAAAAAGCAAGAAGAGAATGTTAAAGAGCAAGGAACGATTGTCAAGAATCAAGGAAGAAGTGTTAGGTCTACTAGAGCTACAACTAGACAGAATGGTCAATCTACTAGCAATAATAATGGAAATGATGAAACTTGGGAAGAAGAAGAGAAACAAAAGACGCCAAAAAAGCGAAAACATTTCCCTCTTTTTGAGAAAACTCCTGCTAGTCAGAAAAACAAGAAATTTAAGAAAGGGCAGCCATTAAAAATTTGGACTTGGAATGTTGCTGGGCTTAGGGCGAATGTTAAGGTTTTTTGGAATTTTTGAACTTTAAAAAAATATTTTTTCAGAATAATGGACATCTCAAAATTAAAGAATCTGATGCTGATATTGTTAGTCTTCAAGAAACAAAATGTCCAGAATTGCCTTCGGAAATAGAGGCTCTGGATGAATATTGCTTCAAAAAACTTGCAAAATCGACTAAAAATTTGGGACACTCTGGAGTTGCTATGCTGGCTAAGGAAATGCCTATTAATGTAAATAAATTTATTCAAATTTTTACAAATTAACAAGACTTAAGACTTATTCGGGTAATACTGAAGCAAACATACCCTTTTTCCCCCAATTTTTCCCCATATTTTTACAAAATGGTTAAACTTTTTCCTTTCTTCCAACATTTGCCTTTCTAATTTTTGCCTACAATCAAACAAAAAGGATTATTTTTCATATTTTATACAAATGAAAGTACACGTAAATGATGGAAGAAAGGAAAAAGTCTGACCATTTTGTAAAAATATGGGGGGAAATTGGGGAGAAAAAATAGGGTCTGTATGCTTCAGTATTACCCTTATTCGTTTCTTTTTGACTTCCCAAACTTGTAACCACATATCCCATCTTCTTCGACCCTGCCTGCTATTTTATATTTTCTAGTCCATATTTGTGTTTTCCTATTTTCTTTGACTTGTAGATTTTTTCTGCCCAGAATCAACTTTCAGACTTCGATTGAAGTTCATAAATCTACGCCCTCGTTTCTACTCACATTTTTAATTCAAATTTTTATTTTCTAAAATAATATCTTTTACAGGTTACTGTTGGTCTTGGAAACAAAGATTTTGACGAATTTGGACGTTATATTGAAGCGGAATACAAAAACTTTTTCTTTATTTCTGTTTATGTTCCAAACAGCGGTTCTGGATTAGTTAATTTGCCAGCTAGAGGACGTTGGGACCAGTTGTTTTTGACTCGTGTAATTGAGTTGGATAAACGTAAACCTGTAATTATTAAATTTGCTAGCAATTTTTTAAAGTTCCGGTTCCGGGAACCGGAACTCAAATTGGATCCGGTTCTGGTTCCGGTCAAAATTCGGTTCCGGCGAACCCCTAGTACTTATTGCTGGGGATATGAATGTTGCACATCAAGAAATTGGTAATTCTAACCTCTTATTTAAAATTATTTTTTTTCAAAAGATTTACGCAATCCTGACTCAAACCGAAACAAAACGGCTGGATTTACTGATCAAGAAAGAGAAGCCTTTACTCGATTATTGGATGCTGGATTTGTGGATGTTTGGCGTTCTCGTAATCCTGACGTGGCTGAGACTTATACTTATTGGTATTTTTAAATATAGTCGAACCTCGCTATAAGGTACACCATTGGGAATTAAATAAGAGTTATTGCTAGGAAAGATTCTGCCGTATCCGAAAGGAATGATGGCATCCAATTTTTCCTTTCCTCCTCGAATGGGAAAGAAAAAGTTAATTTTTCGGCTGTAACTTTTTCTTTCCCATTCGAGGCATTCTTTTCGGATAGGGCCAAAGATTCTCTCATCCACTGGCCACTCAAAATTTAGTTTGAATTAAGAAATAATTAATTTTGCAAAAACGATGTTCGATTGTTGACATTCTTAGGAAAATATTTTCGGAATAAATTATAATTTTCTAACAGAATTTTAATTTATTTTTCAATTTTTCCAGGTCTTATATTGGAAGTCGTCGAGCTAAAAATATTGGTTGGCGTTTAGATTATTTTGTTATTAGTGAACGTCTTTTGGAGAAAGTAATTGAATGTGAAATTCATTCGGATATTACGGGAAGTGCCCATGGAAGTGATCATTGTCCTCTTTCTTTAATTATTGATATTTAAATTTGGTAGAAACTGGAAAAAGTATATTTATTTTTTAAATTATTTTTAGTTGTCTAGAAATTAACACTTCTTAAAGGGTAACAATTTTTCTTTAATTTTAGAAAATTGTTATTCTTAGAAATGGGTACGCCCCAACGTACCGCAGAGCTATAACTTTGTTCAAAATGGTCGAATCCTGGCCGCCCTAATATATTTCGATCCAGCTCGTCGAGGATTGATTATTTTGAACGAAGTTATAGCTCTGCGGTACGTTGGCCGTTGGTCGTCGGTACGTTGGCCGTTGTCTACGGCCTTCCGAAATTTTCAAAATTCGCCTGCGGCGCAGAAAAATGCAAGAAATCTGGCTTCATGGCCTTCAAAATTTTTGAAACTTTCGCCAGCGGCGCAAAAAACAGAAGAAATCTGACTTAAGGATATCCAAAATTCTCAAAATTTTTGCCTGCGGTGCAGAAGGGATTTGAGCTTAAGAGGAATATCAGGAGATAAAAATGTGAAAAGTTCGGTGGAAAAGGTATAAAGTTTCATGAAAGTGAATGAAAAACCTATGAAAAAATACCGTGTTTCGGGTAATTCGAGCCATCTTGGAGACAATATTGTTCATTGCACTCCAAAATGCTCAAAAATTTCGCCTGCGACGCAGAAAATGGATTATATGGGAGGATTTATGGCTTTAAAGCCTTCCAAGATTCAAAAATTATCGCATACAACGCTTAAAATTTGAAACTAGATGTCCTGGACTCCAAAAAATCATAAAAATTTTAGATTTTTTGATTTTATCTCAAGTACGAGTAAGTACGAGGTACGAGGCCTAAAATAAGGGTGGTACGAGGTACGAGTACGAGGCCAAAAAAGAGGTGGTACGAAGTACGAGTACGAGCAAATTTGAAATTTCGAAGCACTGCTTCTAAATTTAAAAATTTTTAATTAAGAAAATGATTTTAAGGAAAATAAAAGGTTTTTAAAGGTCTATAACAGAGGTGGGTCGAAAAAAATTTTGATTTCCGATTTCTGAACTTTTGAGGGATTTACGCTTTCCAGCTCTTCCGATTTACGACACCTCTGACTGTTCCTACCCACCCCTCTGATCTATAATAAATTTAAAAATATTTTCGTAAATAGGATTTTTTTAAATCCAAAAAATTCCAATTTCCAGGAATTTTTAAAAAGGTTAAAGAGATTATTTTTAAAAAATTATCTATCTAAGAAAAAGAAAAAAATTCAAAAATATTTTTAAAAATGTATTAATTACATTTAAAATATAAAAGAAAATATGTAAGAACAAATATTTTTTTATTTCAAAACAATAATTAACTATATTAAATCGGTTATGTCACACTTTTTTTACAGTATTTACAAAGAAAAGGAGAATTTATTTTGACACGAAAATTTTTCTTTTAAAAAATAAGAGAGAAAGAGTTGTTTTTCTCTAATTTTGCATGAAAAAGTTAAGTGTAAACAAATCAACCAGCCATCTGCCATTTAGACGCGGCAGCTACCAGCCGTCTGCCTTTTTTTCGCAGGCAAGTAATTTCTAATTAATCGCAGCTATTTAGTCGCAAACTTAAACTTTAAAGGAGAGACAAACAGGGATATCGAGGATGACTAGAAATTATTAAAGGGTATTTGTTGATTAATTGGATGCGACGGATTATCGGTGAATTTGTGTAATGAATTTAACGAGAATTTGTTTGGGGTTTAAGAGTAATATAGGAATTTTGACTGACTAAGGGGTATATCAGGGATTTAAAGCTATGTAATATATGAGGATTCGGGGATTATATGAGGATATCCATGATTTGGTGGGATTAAGAGGGATATCGGTATTTGTTGAATAAAGCGAGATATCTTTGAGACATGGGAAAAATTAGTTTAATAGGGGTATTTGAGGATTTGGGGGATTAAAAGATATATCAGATTCAAGAGGAAGATGATGTATGGGGATTCGTGAGATTAAAAGAGATATCATAGAGGACTATCAAGGATCTGCAGGAATAAAGAGATTGGGGAGTGATATATGGGAAAAAAGAGAGATCGGGAATCTGTGGAAAAAACACTGATAATAACGGGAATTTGTGTGATTAACTGTCGATAAATATGGATCTATGGGATTTTATGGAATTAAGTATGAGTGATTAAGGGTATTTCGGGGATTTGTGAAAAATTAAAAGAATATCGTTTTTGTGCAAATCAAAATTGAAAGGCGGATTTTTAGGGTTAATAGAGATATCGAGGATTTGAGTAGCACAAAGATATTATTGATTGAAGAGGTAAAGGTGTTATAAGGAGGACTTCTGGTGATTTCGATGGATATTAAAGATTGGTGATTAAATTTGATATTGGGGATTCAGGGTTATTATTAACAGTATTGAGGGATATGTGAGGATTTAGGAAGTATCGATAATTTTGGAGTGTTTAAAAAGGATATAAGAAATTTTGTTGGCATAAAGAGGTCGGATAAACGGCGATTTCGGTAATTTAGTAACTGATGGAGGAGGGATAAGGATAAAGAGGGATATTGAGGCTTTGGGTGATTAATAGTGATTTCAGAGATTTAATGAAGGATTAAAATTGCAAAGAGGAGTTGGGGTTCGCCAATTAGAATTCCATGTAACCTAATCATCGTGTATTTGGGGAAAAAGGCAAATAAGGGTAGTTATTGGAAGGATTAAAGAAATAACGAAGGATTTGGTATTAAGAGGGATATCCAGTATTTGGTGGGATTAAGAGTTTGGGTGATAAGAGGTATTAGCGATTCTGAGAAAAATGGGTGATACCTATGATTTAAGTGTGTTAAAGAGGGATAGCAGAGGATTTTGGGACTTTTGGTTAATATCTGGGTTTTAAGAGATAAAGTGTGTTAACTGGGAAGTGTAAAAAGGGATTTCGGATGGTGATATTCAGGGGATTTGGGATGGTGATTAAGATGATTAAAAGAGATATTTGCAGATTTTGGTGGATAAATTGTGTTATCTGTGATTTGGGGCGATTAAGGATTTGAGACTAAAATTTCAAAGGATTGGAGTCTAAGGGTGATTCTGGGATTTTGTGGTGATTAAGAGGGTTATCAAATGATTTGGGAATAAAGGGTGATATTAGGGATTTGGGTGTGATAAAGAGAGATATTAGATGATTTGAGATGGTCATTAATATTATTCGGTGAAGAGAAATATCGAAGGATTTTAGGCCTAAATGTATATCTGAGTTTTGGGTGATTAAGAGCGAAATAAAAGCATCTGGGCTATAGGATATATCTGGAATTTTGTGTATAAATTTTGGGGTTCAGTGTCATGAATTGATGAGAGGGAGAGTCCAGCAACGACTGTGATACATGATTTTGCTAAAAATTTTGTTAAGAAAATTAGAGCAAACAATTTAAATTTTGCTGAAAATTCAGTTTTTAAAAAGGCTAGATACGAGCGTTCAGGTGCCGCGAAGCGGCACCTGAACGCTCGTAAAAGTTAAATAAATTAACCGAATATATTTGAATGTGAGCTATTCGAAACAATAAATTGGCTTGTTTTGGATATTTAATAATAAATAGGATAATTATTTAAAAAGAAAAATTGAGTGATAAAACGAAGAATAATTTGATATTTTTGTTTGTCGATTATTCTCATACAGATTTGTAAATTTTTTATTTTATGTGAATGACTTAAGTTTAAAATTCAAGTTGATTTTTAATAGGGAAAATATTTGAATGGAATGTTGGTTTCTAATCAAAAATCCTTGAAAAAAAATTTTTTGCCCTAAAAATTTATTTTAAATAATTTGTAATAAATCTTATTTTTTTGTATGTATAATTTAAGATTTATATTTAAATTTATTTTTAATAGGGAAAGTATAGCATTAGGAGTGGGAAAAACCGAAAATTTTTCGGTAGAATTAACTGCAAAATTTGAAAATAATTGGGGGCCTATATAAATAAAATTACAAATCTACTTGTATGAGTAACCGACAAATACCAGGAATTTCTAAAAAAAATTTAATTTAAATTTTATTTATGTAAGAATGGAATTCTGAAAAAAGAAAATTTTTAAGTATTTTTAGTTTCTAGTGAGTATAGGAGATGGATCGGAGTGAAAAAAAGTCTGGGGTTTTTGAGTCAAAAACTCCATTGTTTGAGTATCAGGTTTCGGGTAACTGATTGAATTTAAATAAAATTAATTTTAAACGAAATTTTCGGAGATGAATGAGAAAATGTGGAAATTTGCTTAAATTTTTTTCTGTCCAGAAAGAACTTTAATTCGTATTTTCGGTGAAATATTTAAATCTAAAAGGAGTGGTATTAAATAAGAAATGCCAGAATTTTATTTTATTTTCCACAATTATCTTTAGGTTTCAATAGTTCAACTACGAGAAGAGCAAGGAGAATTTGCACATATTGGGACGTCTGAACATCCGTAATTTATTTTTATTTTATTAAATTTTATATCCACATTATTTACTAAATTAATTACCCAAAAATTTTTCCTTTCAGTTATCCAGCTACTAAAGTTTTGTGGATTCCAGACCCAAAAGGAAATTACCCTGATTTATTAGCCACAACAGGCGATTATTTGAGGCTTTGGCGTGCTAGTGGAGGAATTCAAAATAATGGAATTTCTTTGGAAGTTAGACTTGATAATGTAAAGGGGAATTTTAGTATATTTTCAAAAATTACTATTTTTGTAGAATCGTTCATCAGAATATTGTGCACCTTTAGTTAGTTTATTGTATTTTTTAATTTAAAAATAAAAATTAAATTTCGTTCTCTAATTAAACTAAATTATTGACGAATTAGGGAGATGGAAATATTAATCTCTAATGATTTCTGGAAAAATTATTTTAATGCCAGTAATCATTCCGTTGATTTCGCATTTTTTTTTATTTTATAACCCGACATAAGAAAAAATTTTCTATGCACGCAAAAGATTTTTTTCATAGAAATTTAATTTAAAATAATATTTAAATTAAAAATTGAATATAAATTTAAAGATTATCAACAAAAAATTTTTTCCTTTCCTCCTAAAAATATTTTATTATTATAAAGAATTGTTTTGAAAAATTTTTCCGACTAATAAATATTTTTATAATTTTTTAAAATAAATTATCATCCTCTTTTTTTTAAGACATCAGCAGATTGGAATGAAATAGATGTTTCTTTGGTAAATAAGTTTAAATTTAAAAAATATTTTTTTTTAATTTTTAAAGATTGCAACATCAAGTATTGACACAACTTGTACAATTTGGCAAATTGAGGTATTTCAGATAAATCAAAATAAATTTTTAATAAAATTCAAATTTTCTAAAGACAGGCCAAGCAATAACAACAACAGAACGTGCAATAGAAGGAAATGTTAAAGTAAAATATAAATTTAAAACAAAGATTTAATTTTTAATTTAAAAAAAAAGACACAATTAATTGCACACGATAAAGAAGTTTTTGATGTTGAATTTTTTAAACTTTCTTCTGGTCGGGATATTTTTGCTTCTGCTGGTAAATTAATTTTTAAAATTTATTGAATAATCTTTTTGAACCATTACTTTCTTTTAAAATAAATTATAATAAATTTTATATTTTTAAGGAGCTGATGGAAGTATTCGAATGTTTGGTAAATTTTACAAAAAAAAATTATTTTTTTCTTAATCTTTTCTTAAAGATCTTCGCCATATGGAATATTCCACAATTGTTTTTGAAGAACCTTCAAGAAAACCTTTGTTAAGATTAGGTAAAATTAAATATTTTTTAAATTAAATTTTAATTTTTAAAAGCTTGGAATAAACAAGATCACAATTTTCTTGCAACTTTTGCGCAAAATTCGAATGAGGTTATTTTTTTAATTATAATTTTATTTGGGGATTATATTTTATTTTATTAAAGGAATGTGTTGCTATTTTTTTCCTTTTTGCCCTATGCTTCTTTCGATTTTCTGTCTTTTTCTTTGGGTTAATAGAAAAATTTTTTAGATTTTTTTTACTTAAATATTTAAAGGATTTGATTTTTCAGTCATTCCGTTTTTAAAATTAAACGAAAATGAGTGACTATTCATATATTTTATAAGAAAATGTGTTAAATAAGAGGCTAGGTAAAACAAGAAGGGATATAAATTCAAATTCCTGAAAATATTTTTAAAAAATTTTAAAAGACCCTTAAATATTCTTAATTTTTTTTAATTTTCCAAAACGAAGTCTTTAAAATGTAAAAATTATTTCTTTTCTTTTTTAAGATTTTTATTCTCGATATAAGAATTCCTTCAATGCCCGTTTCTGTCCTTAAAAATCATACTGGCTCTGTTAATGGAATTGCTTGGGCACCCCATTCAGCTTGTCATTTAGTTACTGCTGGTTATTTAATGATTAATTTTTTTGGAATTTTAAAATTTTTAGCAGAGGATTGTCAAGCACTTATTTGGGATGTGTATCAAATTAGGGGTTTGTTTAAAAATCAAAAAAATTTTTTTGTAAAAATTATTTTAGCAGTGGAAGACCCAATATTGGCATATTTAGCTGGAGGAGAGGTTTTTAAAAATTTAAAAATTAAATTTAATTTTTTAAATTTAAAAAAGATTAATCAAGTTTGTTGGTCAAGTACTTTAACCGATTAGATATCTATTTGTTATGATAAGAATTTGGAACTTTTACGAGTTTAGAAGAAGAAAATGGAAGAAATTTTAATTGTATATATATCAGGGCTGGGCGACTATCCAAAAATAATTTGTTCTCTGCATATTTTCGTTAATTTATTCAAAAATTAAGGAGGATAATGATGAAATTAAAGGGATTTGAAAGGAATTGAAGAAATCAAGAAGATTTGAAGGGATTAAAGATGTAAATATATGGGAATTAATAATGATTTAAAGGGATATCAGTGATTAGAGGGATATTGAAGGATTCGGGAGTTGAAGGATTGAGGGGAAATCAGTGGATTTCGACGGATATCTGAATATTGATCCTCAAATATCCATCGATATCTCTCTAATCCCTTGATAGTTTCCCAGGAGAGAAAAAATCGTCCTTTTTTTACGACGCAGGTCTAATCTCTCAATAGCATTCTAGCTAAGGAAATAAGGGGATTTTTGTATTAAGCATGGTTACAAGTAGGGTTGGTCCCCGTCCCCGTCCCCGAAAGTCGGGGAATTCGAGAGATTTTTTTAAAAAGGACGGGGACGGGGAATTTTAAAAAAATCTCTCAAATTTCTTTTACTCAGTGAAAGAAATACATTTTCTTTCAACAATAACTAAATAGGCGGTTGGCTGAGTGGTTAAGGCGCTTGACTTTATTCTAAGGAGTGTTAGGTTCGAGTACTAATCGGCGGTCTGGACTTATTTTCAGATTGTCTTAACTTTTTTGATCCATGAGAATGATTTTAAACATTTAATATTATTTTTTTTAAATTAAAAACCTAGATTTTTCGCCTGCTGCACAAAAAATGGAAGAAATTTGGCTTCTGAAGGTCTAAAATTCCCAAAATTTTCGCCTGCGGCGCAAAAAATGGAAGAAATCTGGCTTGAGGAACTCCAAAATCCACAAAATTTTCGCCTGCGGCGCAAAAAAATTAAAATTTTTGGCGCCGAAGGCGCCAAAAAAATTTTTCATTCCCCGAAATTTCCCCGTAAAAATTTTTCCCCCGTCCCCGTCCCCCCCCCCCCCCCGTCGGGGACCAACCCTAGTTACAAGGGTTAATTTAGTCCCACATCGTTGAATCGAGCAAATTTTTGTATCATTCGACTCATCTCGTTGAGCTCTTTCGTTTGAAAATTTTAAAATTTTGCCGCAAAAATTTTATGTTCATTCCTAAGGTTTTGGTCTTTCTATTCTTACTTCGAGCATCTTTATCTTGAATGAATCTTTTTTTTGAAATTTTGCTTAATCTAAATAATGAATAAGTCTTATCTTTGTTTTAAAACCGATTTTCAACTCGTTAGCTACTACACCGGATAAATTGTTATTCTAGTGCACGTCATCATCAGTAAATACCGCCCATCCGGTCGTAACAGACACCTCCAGCCAAAAAACCCTATAAGTCACAATACCCGTCTTTTCTTACTATTTAATCAACAAAATGAATAATCCCCCCACCACTACATTATTATTCAGGGACCCTTAACGACCCGGGTAATCCCACACAAGAAGCAATTCCCCTATTTACATTACCACCATATCCATCACCACCGCCATCACAGTCATATATTATTGGAATGTTTATGTTTATTTAATGTTTATTTAAATAATTTATTTAACAACAAAAATGGATCCACCACCTGTCAAGACTCCCCAAATTGACGTTTATACGCCTAAATTTGGATTATACGCCTAAATTTTATACGCCTAATTTCTGAATATCTTGTAACCAACTCGAAATCCTCTTGACTCTCTATATCCCTTGATATCACACTTAATCAACGAAATCCCTATGAATCTCCCAAATTCTTAGATAACTACCATAATACTCCAAACTATTGTATTTCCCTTAATTCCACGATATCCTTTGAAATCCCCGATATCTCCCAAGTCCACTGATCTCTTTTAATCCAGCCAAAATTGCCGATTTCATCATTAATCTCCAAATTTTCGATTTCTCTTATAACCACCCAGACGAAAAAATGAAAATTTTTGGCCACGTTAGGTGCCACGTTAGGTACGAATTTGTTCACTGACGGATTTTGGCCAATTTTTGGCCACGTTAGGTGCCACGTTAGGTACGAATTTGTTCACTGACGGATTGTCCACTGACGGATTGTCCACTGACGGATTGTCCGACCACTGACGGATTGTCCACTGACGGATTTTCCACTGCCGGATTGTCCACTGACGGATTGTCCGGTCACGAATGAGCTACCGGAGCATCGACTAATGCCTTTCTCTTTTTCACTTTTAGATCGTTTAACCCCGTGTCAGGGCACGGGGTTAGGGCACGGGTTCCCTAAGCCGATTAACCCTCGCTAAGCGTTTTAAATGCCGCTAGATGAATCATCCTTACAATTCTGTTAATCAAATCAATTTCTTATCAAATTATACGAATTTTGTAACTTTTCCCCCCAACAAAATGTTTTGTCTCTATAAAAATTTAGCAAAAACACTTCTGGTAACTGGACAAAAGCCATCAAAAGTCAGCTACCGGGACGCCGGTTTCATCTTAACTTTTAATAATAGTTATAAGCCACCGTCTGGCAAGCGTCTCGAATTTTAATAGGCTGGATCTCATTTCCTCCTCAGTAATATAATGAAAAATATTTTTTAAATATATTTTTAATTAAATTAATTAAAAATATTTACTCTATAAATTTCTATTAATTTAAAAATAAAATTTTGAAATTAAAAATTAATTTTAAATGCTGAGGAAAGGAGGAGGAAATAAAATTAAAAAAATTTAATTAACAATCAGAGGTATGTGTAGTCGATTTTTACATTGACATTTATTTTAGACAATGGCAAGCGAAAACGGAAGTAATAATTTAAAAAATTGATTTATTTTAAATTTAATGGGAAAATAAATTATTTAATTCAAACATTGCTTTGGAAAGTTTAGATGTTTCTCTTAGTTTGTAGGTCACATTCAAAAAATTAGGTCTACTAATTGTCGGCTCCAAACTGACAATGAATCTAACGGTAACAAAAATTTTTTTCACTCTTTGCTGTTACGGATGGTTGGCATTACGGAGATTGGCACTCTCCCGTAAATATAAAATTTTTTTAAAAATATTTTAAAGGCAAAATTTGTTTCAATTTTTATAATAAATTCATTTTAACTAATTCATTCAGTAAAATCAAAAGTGTATGCCCGACAATTTTGATGGAAAAATTTATAGAAAAGAGACATTAAATCTTATACATAGTAGTATTTTATTTAAGATAAGTTTATATCTAAAAATTCTCCCGAATACCCATATTGTTTAAAAACAAGTTAGATTTATTTTTACTTTTACACCCCAAAGTTAACAACAAATTTTTGTAATTTTTTGACCAAGCTTTTATAATCCTCAAGCTTAATCAAATTTTAATTTTGAATGATTTGATTTTTAATGAAAAGTCCGATTTGATTTTTAACACTTCTTAATTGACTTCTCTTCCAAAAAACTTTTTTTAAAGTCGGCGATACCTTCCCAGAGGCTTATTGCAAGAAGGGCCTAAAAACAAAAATGTTAAAATTCTGTTTATTAATTACATGAGTGTTCAACGTCCAAACAACAATTAAGAACAAAAGGCACCCAACAAAACAACCAAGGGATGAGCATCAGTACAAAGCCAATGATAAAACAAACTACCATAAGGCTTAAAATAAATATGATTTTATAATTTGCCTTACCGTATTTTCTCCATTAATTCCCCTGGGGAATTATTTTTTCAACCATTCCTTGGCATGGGGAACTAATCGAGGGAGGGGAATTATTTGAGTTTTGGCATTTGAACGTACAGTAGTGTATTTGGGGGTGGGGAATTATTGTTTCAACCCAACTCTAGCATGGGGAATTAATCGAGAGGGAGGGGAATTAATCGAAAAAATACGGTAAATGGAGAGTTGAAAACATTTGCTTTTAAAATTGAGTTAACAAACAAATTACTAACTATTAGGGAGGACCTAATTTTATTCCTCTGTTCAACGAGGGAATAGAATACATTGAGTTTCGAACTCCTAACTACTAAAGAGACTTCTTAAATTTTAATTATAATATAAAATTCTAACATCCAAGGCAGTATTCCAACTTTTTTAGTCGTCTCGGTAACAATATGTTGACGGCAATGTGGGCTAAATTTAAATTATAAGAATATTTTTTCGAGTTAAAAAAAGTAAAATTTACCAATCCATTTCAAGAGGGTAAGGCCCATATTGACCATATTGAGGTGTAAAAACTGGCCGAGTTGTGGTGGGTGGGGGTTGAGGTGATGATATATTGGTTGGACGTGGGGACGCGGGTGGACGTGGGGAAGTGGGTGGACGTGGGGAAGGTGGTGCTGATATATTTGAAGGTTGTTGTTGTCCATTATTATTAGTAAATATAGAAGGCTAAATTTCTTAGATTTTATTTCCAAAAAATAAATAAACTATAACCCCAATAGTCGGCTGATACGGCGGTGGTGCTGTTGGATATGGTGGAGGTGTAT
This sequence comes from Meloidogyne luci, assembly GCA_902706615.1. Taxonomy (NCBI): domain Eukaryota; kingdom Metazoa; phylum Nematoda; class Chromadorea; order Rhabditida; family Meloidogynidae; genus Meloidogyne; species Meloidogyne luci. Next base: position 81,457 of record CACSLI010000133.1, on the reverse strand, counting down.
AAGGAGGCAGTCCTTAATTTGTAGAATTACTCGGGTCTCAGTTTTGTTCGTACTCGTACCATGTACTACCCCTATTTTAGCCTCATATTTTTTCGTACAAACAATTCAAAACTTTTATGATTTCTGGACCCAAAAACTTCAAAATTTAAATTTTAGCATGTAATGTGCCAAGTATTAGCTAATTTTATTTGGTTTTGTAGTAAAGTGCCAAACTTTGCGGATTCAAATTTGCAGCCCCAAAACTTGAGTACATAAGTGGGGGCAACTTAATCGATTAGACATTTCCTTACCCGAACTTGTGGCCAACCATAATGAAAAAACTTTACACTAAATTGAGAATTTTAAAAATATTTTTTGTTTTCTAGATAATTTTCTTTTAAAATAATTCTTTACTGTGGTTCGTAGCGTTTGCATTAGAGATCGAGATTTTTGAAAAGACTGGACCTGTTCCTGGACTCTGGGACAGGAAAAACCCAGGTCCTGCTCTATCTCTAGTTCGCAACACAACTTCTTTTTGTGTCCTTGACTCGTATCATGATACGAGTACGAATCTTAGTACGACCTGTGCAACCGTTATTCATCCTTGCTGTTATGTAATTATTTAATTAAAATATATTTAATAATTATAGGAAAAAACAATTTTTTGAATAGAAAATAAACAGAAAATGGGAATAAACAATTAAATAATCAAGTCGTTGGAATTAAGAAAAATTAAATATATAATTTACAATAAGTATAAATTTTTTAGTTTAAAGGTGAAAATCAAAATGATTAAATAAAGAGGCGTTAAATAAATAAAAAAATTAACCAAAAATTTTTTTAAATAAAATTCCAATGTAATAATTGCGACTTAAATATCTAATACATAAAAACTGAAGGGAAAATTTTCTTTGATAAACACCTAAAAAATTATAGAAAATAAAAAGATCATTCTTCTTTTGAAACAAATTTGTAAAAAAGAAAGAAATGAGAGAATTTTTAATGTAAAATATTTTTTATTTAGTAAATCAAATAATTTATTTATTTAATTCAATTAAGAAAAAACAGAAGCATTTTCTCTAATAATCAAAGGGGGATGTTAATATTCCAAGTAATATTGATAAAAAAATTTTTTAAAAATTAAGTTTGTCTTTAAATTTGTTTTTATTTTAAGTCGGGAATAGAAATGATTTCGATTTTCTTGTAAATTTTATACAAAATTTCGAAAAAAGGTTTTTTAAATTATTTTTAATATAATTTTTTTAAAATAAATTTTAATTTTTATTTATTGTAACCTTTACAAGCTTAGAAGACAACGAAAAAAAATAAAATGAATTAAACAAAATTTTTAACTAAATTTATTGGAAAAATCAAAAATATTTTAAAAATAATTAAAGACAATCTATTCCATTTTTAAAAAATTTATATTTAAATTAATTCATTGTATTTTCACAAATTAAAAATGGAATATATTTAATAACCCAAAATACAAATTTTCAAAAAATAAAAAGGATAGAGTCCAAAAAAATCCAAAATTCATCCAAAAAATTTTCAAATTCGAGAAAAAGTTCCCAAATGTTTCGAGCAAGACGGGCCTTAATATTAAATTTTTTATTTTTTTTATGATTCTAATTACATGAATGCTCCACATCCATGCAAGAGTCAAGACAAAAAGGCACCCAGCACAGCAAGCACAGGCCAAAAAGAAAGCAAACTCCCATGATGCTTAAAATAAAGATAATTAAAAAATTTAAAAATTATTTTAAATTATTTTGGAGACATATTTGGGAGTTCGAAGCTCAATATATTTTATTTCTCTTATTGAACAGAGGAATAAAAACTCTTTAAAATAGTAAGTTAGTAACGAACAAATTACTAACTATCAGGGAGGACCTGATTTTATTCCTCTGTTCAATAGGAGAAATAAAATATATATTGAGCTTCGAATTCTACGCCCAAATACTAAAGCGACTCATAAAGTTTTAATTTAAATATTAAATTCCTACATCCAAGGGAGCTTTCCAGCATCTCTAATTGTTTGTGTCACACTGTGTTGACCACAATGTGGAAACTTTCCCAGATGTTTCTTGCACGAAGGGCTTTTAATATAAAAAATCAAAAGTTGGTAAATAAAAAATTAGGGAGAATTAGCTTTTAAAAAATCTGACAACTTAAAGGTTTAGGCTAAAAATAACCAAAGGGCAAAAGAATCCGCAAAATATAGTATCGGGACAGATTCTTGAGCCATAACTTTTTTTGTTTATAAGAAAATCTGAACAATTTTATCATTACTTGAAGGCTCTGAATTAGGGTTGCCGGCCCGGTTATAGAACCAAAAACAAAATTCTGACAAGGGAGCATTGGGTAATTTTGAACTTCGTACCCCCCCTCTTTTTTCTTTCTCAAGGTGTTAAAAATGGTCAGTCTTCAGAAGAATGTAGAACTCAACGATCTGTGTCGAATGACACCAAAATCAAAAAAATCTGACTTGATTGGACCGAGATACAGACCCCTGAAAATTGAAAAACCATAGTGGTGAAAAACCAAAGGGACATAAAAAATAACAAATGATAGCTCGTTCGAAAGAGCGCATCGAGCTGCATCGAATGATACCGGGATCAACGTGATTTGACAAGATTTGACAAAGTTATGCATAAGTCGCAAACTCGGAAAGGTCTAATTAATGTCGTAACTTTGTCAAATCTTGTCCAATCACGTCGATATTGGTGTCATTCGACTCGACGAGCTCTTTCGAACGAGCTATCATTTGAATAAATCTTTTTTATTCCAAAAATCGCCCCTATGGTTTTTCAATTTTCAGGGGTCTGTATCCCGGTCCAATCAAGTCAGATTTTTTTGATTTTGGTGTCATTCGACACAGCTCGTTGAGTTCTACATTATTCTGAAGACTGATCATTTTTAACACCTTGAGAAAGAAAAAGTGAGGGGGGGGGGTACGAAGTTCAAAATTACCGAGCATTGTTTACGATAAGTGCGAATTTGATATATTTTTGGTACCATTCGATAGAAGTCCCTCGACTTACTATTGATATGTGCGGGTTTTCTTGCAAAATTAGTTTGGGTCGAGTTATGGCCGTTCAAAGTTGAATCGCTAGAGTCTGAAGACCAAAAATATATCAAATTCGCACTAACAGTATACAATGTTCCCTTTTGAGACCACATCTTTGCAAGACTCCGTTGAAAAGCAAGCCTAGTGTTTGGTTTTTTCTTAAAAATATTCTAAGACGAGAATAACGCAAAGACAAAGATCTTTTGGGGTTTATTGTCTGGGCAAGTTTATAATAAAAAAAAGAATTACCAATCCATCGCAATAGGATAGGGCCCAAATTTGGGCGTCAAAACATTAATTAAAGAAGTCTTGACAGGTGGTTCCATTTTTGTTGTTAAATAAATTAAATATTTAAATAATCAGAAAAAATTTTTTTAATAACTTTTAAATAGTTCTGAAAATAAAAATTATAATTAGTTTTTATAAATTAAGTTTTTTCAAGAAATTTCGCGATTAAATATATTAAATAAGTAGGAGATAGAATAAAATTAAAAGAAAAGTGCAAAAGATAAATTAATAAAGTTGGGGAAATTCTTAAAATTCTTTAAGAAATATTTTCGACCCCTTAAAGGTGAAATAAAAATTTTGGTAATTCCAAGGCTGCCAACCCCCTTTTCTGTTCGCCTGACCATTTTGAGCTTTTTTGCTTGACATATAATTTACAATATATCATTCGAAAGAGCTGACCGAGCTGAGTGGAATGATACTATGAACGGTTCGATTTGGAGATTCTGAGCAGAATTATGAAGCTAAATCCTCAATGGACATGCTTTTTGTGATGTTGAAAGGGATTAAAACAAATGGTCATAACTATGTTTATTTAAGTCGGATTTCGATGAATTTAGTACAGTTCGACTCAGCTTGAAGAGCTCTTTCGAATGATATATAATTTGCCATAAAATTTTACAAAATCGAAAAAAATTGAAAGGAAAAAAAAAGGGGGGGGGTGACCAGCCTTGGAATTACCAAAATTTTATTTCGGGCTTATTTGAAAGCCCTTGAATTTGCTACAAGATAGCATTAATATTATTTTCCGAAAAAAATCTCCTTTAAGACATAATGTGATAGACTTTTATGTCATAAAAATAACCAGACTGGTGCATGGATACGGATTTTGCTATCCGTGTCCGGATATATCCGTGAGGTCACTATCCGTATCCGTTTATATCCGTGCAACTTTTGAGCCATATCCATCCGCGGATATATCCGTTTTGGTACTTTTCGGTTCTGCCACACCCCTCCCATATATTCGCAGGCGATATTTTATATTTTTCCTTCATGCATACAGAATGGTAAGAATTTCTCCTTTCTAGGGGAAGTTGTTTCTAGAGCTGTGCGAGACTCTTGGTCTTGGTCTTGGAACCAAGACTTTTCTTGGTTTTTTTCGGTCTTGGTCTTGATCTTGGTCTTGGGGTGTTTGTCTTGGTCTTGTCTTGGTTTTTTTTTAAATTCGAGGAAGGTTACTGCGGTAATTATTTAGTTTCTCTCCCCCAGTCAATTTTTTCGGTAAATAAGTAAAAAATGGTCAGTCTGTCAAATGGTGTGAACTCGTGCGAAGACCATGCCCGGCCTACCCTTCGTAGCAGCACAAAAACAGTTTTTCCTGCAAGATTCTGTTGGTCATAATTTTGTTCAGAATCAACCAATCGAGCTGATTTTGGTGTCATTCGACTCAGCTCGACGAGCTCTTTCGAATGAGCTATTATTTGTAAAATCGAATTTTTCACCCCAAAAATGAGCTTACTCCCCCCTATGGGTTTTGACCATTTCGAGCCCTATATCTCGGCTCCGATTTTTTAGCGGAAAAATTTTGGTGCCATTCGATTCAGCTCGATGAGCTCTTTCGAATGACATATAAATCGTCCAATTCTGAGCCTGATCCGGAAACTGTAGTTAGGGTAAATCCTCATTATTGTCCAAATTAATTTGGCAAAGTCATAAATTTTATATTTATAATTTATTTTGTATTTTTATTAGTAACCGGGTACCCATATATCCTTAATCTCTCCAAATTCAACTATCACTCGATTAGTGATGTTCGGGTGAAGAAGAAACTCGGGAATAGGGAAACGGGAGTCGGGTCGGGAAATGTCTTCGGGAGTCGGGCGCCCTTGATGTTATCATCAGTCTGGGCAGTCTTTTGATATCCTTCGTAATCTCAAATCCCTTGTCTGCGCCTCAAAAAAAACTTGAAAAAATATTGGTAGTGAAGGCAAATATGGATAAAATTTATTTGGCACCATCAATCGAATCGGATCCAGATGATGAAGAGTATTTATCATATGATTTAAATGATGAAAATAATGAATAAATTATTTTTACACGTATTTTTTGACATAAAATAAAAATTTCTGTTAGTCTCGGTCAGTATCGTTTCTCGGTATCGGTCTCGGCTCAAAATGATGGTTTCGGTCTCGGTATCGGGCTCTTGAGTATCGGTATATCTCGGTCTCGGGCTCTTGAGTATCGGTATATCTCGGTCTCGGGCTCTTGAGTATCGGTATATCTCGGTCTCGGGCTCTTGAGTATCGGTATATCTCGGTCTCGGGCTCTTGAGTATCGGTATATCTCGGTCTCGGGCTCTTGAGTATCGGTATATCTCGGTCTCGGGCTCTTGAGTATCGGTATATCTCGGTCTCGGGCTCTTGAGTATCGGTATATCTCGGTCTCGGGTTGGCCCCATTTTAGTATTAAATATTGTTTGTCCCTCGGACATACACATGCATGTAATTATCAAAAAATTTTGTTGAAAAATTAATTGGGACATGAAATATGAAGAAAAATAGGGGTGCGGTTATAATTTTAGAAGAAGAGTGAAAACAAAGGAACCTAAAGATAATAAAAAATGTCAGCTGTTTAAAAAACTGCTGCACTCCTCCTAATCAAACAAACTAAAAAAATACTGCATTCACGTGCAATCACGTGAACATAGTATATTTTGCCTTCTTTTAAATTAAAAGGACTCCCGACCGCTCTCAAAGAGAAGAAAAGAAAAAAAATAAAATGAAAAAATCAAAAATATTTTAAAAATAATTAAAAACAAAATACATATTTCATTTTTAATAAATTAATTTTAGAGCTTCGCCGGAAGTTTCAGTTCCGATAGGCCGGAAGTTCCGGAATTTTTTGGTTCCGGTTCCGGGTTGGTTGTAAAGCTCCGGTTTCGGTCCTTCAGTTCCGGTTAAACCGGAACTTTTTAACACCTCTAAGGATTTGATTTCTTATTTTTTATATGTACATTTTTATTGTCTAAGATTCTCAAAATTTTCGCATGTGGCGCTGAGAATGGAAGAAATCTGGCTACTTGGCCCTCCAAATTTCTCAGAATTTTCGCCTGCGACGATGAAAAGGTGAATTTTTATGGCCTATGGCTTTTTCAAAAATTTTCCCCCCATTGGCCCACCGCCGAAAAATCCTAGTTACTGGCCTGATCGGAATGTGTCTTTTCTACATAGTAAAAAATCTATAAACCAAAACGAACGAGATTTGAAGAAGACCCCCGCAATTTACGCAATCCTCAATTGCGTGCAGCCCTGCCAGTGTGATTCAGGCAGTAACCAATTAGAATAAAAATAAAAACTAATTATAAGTGATTTGGGCAATAAATAATTAACGTGATTTCAGTATTAACTTATCGTATTTATCAACCCCAGTGGTTTTCTAACCAGGAAGGATTTAAAATTCTTCTAAAGCCTCCCAAATCTCCCGATGTCCCCTCAAAATGCTCCTAATATTTCTTAATTTTAAAAATAAAATTCCAATGTAAAAACCCATAAAAAATAGCTCTTCACTTTTTTAATTGTAAAGTTTTTTGTTTTTTAGATAACAACTGTTTACTAAAAATAAATTCTTTTTTTACACTAAATGTTATGTATTTTATTATTAATTATCTATTTTTAACTATCTATATTTTTTAGTATTTTTTGATGAAAAAATTGGTGATTAGAATATTAAAATGATTAAATAAAGGAGTGAAATTAATAAATAAATTTCTACTAGATATGTATAAAACTATTCACACATAGATTCCGTGCCCGTTGTATTCACACATAGATTCCGTGTCCATGATTCCGTGCCCGTTATAAAAGGGCAGCTTCCGTCCAGCTTCTTTATAATTTAATAAATAATAAAAAAAGATTTGGAGGGATACAGTGAATATCAAAGGACCTGTGCGTGACATCAAGACATCAACAAGTGGATATCGTTGGATTATCAGGGATATATGTGGATATCAAAAAATTTAGAAGGTGTAAAGTGATATTGCGGATTCGGGATTAGTAAGGATATCAATAGATTTTTGAGGATTAAAAGGGATATCCATCTAAATCCTCGGATATCTACTATCCCCCTGAGTAAAAAATAAAATTTAAAAACAATAAAGTTAAAAATTTATCAAAAAATAAATAAAAATCATTGTCTCATCATTCCACTTATTAAATTTGTTGCTGTAATTTATCAAAAATTCGATGTTGGTGACAAGAAACGTTCGATAGCAAGCAGATTCTGCCAAAAAATCCATTATGCAACATTTTTGAAATAATCCTGCATGCATGATTTGGAATTTTTTAAATTAAATCCACGGGGACATCGTTGAGGTATATACATATGTACTGGAAGGGGGATGATTTGTCGAAAAATTAAATTTTATATTGATAAAAAAAGATCTGAAAATTTAATAGATTTGAAAAATATTTAAAATTTTATAAAAATTAAAAAAAATATCATATATTTAAATATTGAGCACAAAAACGTGCCTTTTATGACTGGCACGGAACCAGGTTCGATAAATTCTGAGGGTTCAAACATTTCTGAAGGACAGATGAAGTGAAGTAAAATAAATATATAAAATATATTTTTGTTTGTAAAATTTTGTTTATTCCCTTATACCCTTATTTTTTTGTATGTATTTTGTTGACCGGACTTTTGTTATTGTTTGTATGTTTTGTATTGGTGTTGTAAGCTCAGCCTTGCAGAGAGGGAGGTGTTGTGGTGTGGTGGCTACTATAAAAGCCTCACACAAAAAACTGAAAATTTGGTTAACGAGTTCTATAAACTGAAAATTTGGTTAACTGACTGACCATTTTCTAATACTTTGAGGAAAGAAAAAGGAGTACTCCCCCCTTCTCTTTTTCAAACTTCAGGGTTCTGTATATCGGTCCCTGATTGTCGGACTTTTATCCCTCCTTATCCCTCCATCCACTTTATCCTTATCCACTGTATCCCTCCATTATTTATAGTCCACACTGTAGCTCACATATTGTCCCACAAACAATTAAAACGTCTGGAACGCTGACTTGGATGTTTGAAAATTTTTAAAATTTTATTAAAAATTTAAAACCATATTTTCAGAATTATGGGGGTTTGTTTTCTGATTGGCTGCTTCGCTATTTGTTGTATGCCTTTTTGTATTGATTCTTGTTTGGACGTTGAACATTTATGTAATTAAAATCAAATAATTTTTACTTTTATTAAAACATTTTTTGTTTCTTTTCAGGTCCTGCTTGCAAAAAACATTTGGGAAGATTTTCTCGAATTAGAAAATAAAATTTTTTGGAAGAATAGCTACTTGATAAATAGATTTTAAAAAGTCATAAAAACATTAATTTGATTAAACAAGTACATACATCATTTACTTTTGAAAGAATTTCAATTTTAATAAATTCCCTAAAAATTGTGTACTTATTTCCTTCGGTGTCACTTTAGTATATGCGTGCCGAGCAGTGCTTCGAAATTTCAAATTTGCTCGTACTCGTACTCGTACTTCGTACCACCTCTTTTTTTGGCCTCGTACTCGTACCTCGTACCACCCCTATTTTTGGCCTCGTACCTCGTACTTACTCGTACTTTAGAAAAAAGCAAAAAATCGAAAATTTTTATGATTTTTTGGAGCCCAGGGGCCTATTTTTAAATTATAAGCGTTGTATGTGTTAATTTTTGAATCTTGGAAGGCTTTGAAGTTATAAATCCTCCAAGTTCATCAATTTGATGCGCCGCAGGCGAAATTTTTGAGCATTTTGGAGTGCAAGGAGAAATATTTCCTCCAAGATGGGTCGGGCTACTCGAAATCCGACATTTTTTCATCCGATTCCACTTCTTACATGGAACTTTTTATCTTTTCCACCAGGGTTGCCGCGGGTACAAAAAATCTTCGGGTACGGGTTTCGGGTATCGGGTTGGAGCGTTTTCATTTCGGGTATCGGGTTTCGGGTTGGCAAAAATATCGGGTACGGGTTTCGGGTTGGCAAAAATTTCGGGTACGGGTTTCGGGTTTGGCGAAAAATTCGGGTTATTTTCGGATGTTCGAGTATTGGTGAGCTAAATTGTAAGGAGATAAGCTATGTTGCATAATAGGATTTTGCGTGATGTAGAGAGGCAAATTTGAAGAGATTAAAGAGACATTGTGGGATTTGGGGATTAAGAGGGATATCTTGGTAAAATCCACTATATTGGTAAAATCCCACCCTAATAAAATACCACTATATAGTAATATTCCTCCGCTCTCCATTAAAGCCTCAAAATTTCTTCCAATTTTTGCGCCGCAGGCGAAAATTTTGAGATTTTTGGAAAACCAAGAGGCCAACTTTCTTCCATTTTTTGCGCCGCAGGCGAAAATTTTGAGAATTTTGATGATCCTTAAGCCAGATTTCTTCCTTTTTCACCGCCGGAGGCGAAAATTTTGCAAAATTCATGACTAAATTAAAATTTTTAATGCTTTTTCAAGCTTAAAATATTAAAAAAAAATAAATTTAAAAATCTAAAATGAAAATCGAAGTTTAAAAAACATTTATTTCCGAAAAGAAAAATTTTTAAAGCATTTTTTCAGCCCTGGACTCGAACCCACCCCTATGAAAATATCGAGCCAGTCGCTAACCCATTCAGCCACCGATCAACACAATGTAAATATGGAAGAAATTATGAATATTCCTTTCATTTTCCTTTCTATAATTTTTTAAATTTATTTTAATAAATCGGGTAAGGCTAAATTTTCGGGTAGAAATTTCGGGTTTTAACCAATTTCGGGTCACGGGTTTCGGGTTGGAAAAAATATCGGGTACGGGTTTCGGGTTTCGGGTTGGAAAATTTTCATTTCGGGTATCGGGTTTCGGGTACAAAAAAAGGCCGGGTTTCGGGTTTCGGGCGGCAACCCTGTTTTCCACAGAACTTTTCACATTTTAATCTCCACAGAACTTAGTTAACTTAGATTCTGTTTTCCACAGAATCTAAGTTATTAACGTCTTTGGTGAAGCCTAACACCTTCACCACTCGGCCACTTGCTCATATAATGGCTAATGAAAGGAAATAAATATATTTCTTTAATTTTCCTATTAACACCAAGTACGAGAAGTACGAGCTCGTACGTAGGCCTCGTACTTCGTACTTTTCACATTTTTTGGCCTCGTACTCGTACCAGGTACAAGTACGAGGTACGAGTACGAATTTTGGTACGAGCTTCGAAGCACTGGTCCTAAAGTGCTCGGACCAATGTAAAAACACCATTTTTGAGCGTTTCAGCTCATGGCATATCCGCATGCAAAACATGCATTTGCATGTTTTTCCCCGCCCTATAAATAATACGTTTTTTTATGTTAACACAAAAATCAGAATTAAAAAATACAAAAATCAGAATTTTAGAAACACGAAAATCAGAATTAAAAAATACAAAAATCAGAATTTTAGAAACACAAAAATCAGAATTAAAAATTACAAAAATCAGAATATTAGAAACACAAAAATCAGAATTTAAAAAATACAAATAAGAATTTTAAAAACACAAAAATTTTAAAAATACAAATTAGAATTTTAAAAACACAAAAATTTTAAAAATACAAATTAGAATTTTAGAAACACAAAAATCAGAATTTAAAAAATACAAAAATCAGAATTTTAGAAACACAAAAATCAGATTAAAAAATACAAAAATCAGAATTTTAGAAACACAAAAATCAGAATTTAAAAAATACAAATTAGAATTTTAAAAACACAAAAATCAGAATTTAAAAAATACAAATTAGAATTTTAAAAACACAAAAATTTTAAAAATACAAATTAGAATTTTAAAAACACAAAAATTTTAAGAATACAAATTAGAATTTTAGAAACAAAAATCAGAATTTAAAAAATACAAATTAGAATTTTAGAAACACAAAAATCAGAATTAAAAAATACAAAAATAAGAATTTTAGAAACACAAAAATCAGAATTTAAAAAATACATAAATCAGAATTTTAGAAACACAAAAATCAGAATTTAAAAATACATAAATCAGAATTTTAGAAATACATAAATCAGAATTTTAGAAACACAAAAATCAGAATTAAAAAATACAAAAATCAGAATTTTAGAAACACAAAAATCAGAATTAAAAAATACAAATTAGAATTTTAAAAACACAAAAATTTTAAAAATACAAATTAGAATTTTAAAAACACAAAAATTTTAAAAATACAAATTAGAATTTTAGAAACACAAAAATCAGAATTTAAAAAATACATAAATCAGAATTTTAGAAACACAAAAATCAGAATTAAAAAATACAAAAATCAGAATTTTAGAAACACAAAAATCAGAATTTAAAAAATACAAATTAGAATTTTAAAAACACAAAAATCAGAATTTAAAAAATACAAATTAGAATTTTAAAAACACAAAAATTTTAAAAATACAAATTAGAATTTTAAAAACACAAAAATTTTAAGAATACAAATTAGAATTTTAGAAACAAAAATCAGAATTTAAAAAATACAAATTAGAATTTTAGAAACACAAAAATCAGAATTAAAAAATACAAAAATAAGAATTTTAGAAACACAAAAATCAGAATTTAAAAAATACATAAATCAGAATTTTAGAAACACAAAAATCAGAATTTAAAAATACATAAATCAGAATTTTAGAAACAGAAAAATCAGAATTAAAAAATACATAAATCAGAATTTTAGAAACACAAAAATCAGAATTAAAAAATACAAAAATCAGAATTTTAGAAACACAAAAATCAGAATTTAAAAAATACAAATTAGAATTTTAGAAACACAAAAATCAGAATAAAAAAATACAAAAATAAGAATTTTAGAAACACAAAAATCAGAATTTAAAAAATACATAAATCAGAATTTTAGAAACACAAAAATCAGAATTTAAAAAATACATAAATCAGAATTTTAGAAACACGAAAATCAGAATTAAAAAATACAAAAATCAGTATTTTAGAAACACAAAAATAAGAATTAAAAAGTACAAAAATCAGAATATTAGAAACACAAAAATCAGAATTTAAAAAATACAAATTAGAATTTTAAAAACACAAAAATCAGAATTTAAAAAATACAAATTAGAATTTTAAAAACACAAAAATTTTAAAAATACAAATTAGAATTTTAAAAACACAAAAATTTTAAGAATACAAATTAGAATTTTAGAAACAAAAATCAGAATTTAAAAAATACAAATTAGAATTTTAGAAACACAAAAATCAGAATTAAAAAATACAAAAATAAGAATTTTAGAAACACAAAAATCAGAATTTAAAAAATACATAAATCAGAATTTTAGAAACACAAAAATCAGAATTTAAAAATACATAAATCAGAATTTTAGAAACAGAAAAATCAGAATTAAAAAATACATAAATCAGAATTTTAGAAACACAAAAATCAGAATTAAAAAATACAAAAATCAGAATTTTAGAAACACAAAAATCAGAATTTAAAAAATACAAATTAGAATTTTAGAAACACAAAAATCAGAATAAAAAAATACAAAAATAAGAATTTTAGAAACACAAAAATCAGAATTTAAAAAATACATAAATCAGAATTTTAGAAACACAAAAATCAGAATTTAAAAAATACATAAATCAGAATTTTAGAAACACGAAAATCAGAATTAAAAAATACAAAAATCAGTATTTTAGAAACACAAAAATAAGAATTAAAAAGTACAAAAATCAGAATATTAGAAACACAAAAATCAGAATTTAAAAAATACAAATTAGAATTTTAAAAACACAAAAATTTTAAAAATACAAATTAGAATTTTAAAAACACAAAAATTTTAAAAATACAAATTAGAATTTTATAAACACAAAAATCAGAATTTAAAAAATACAAAAATCAGAATTTTAGAAACACAAAAATCAGATTAAAAAATACAAAAATCAGAATTTTAGAAACACAAAAATCAGAATTTAAAAAATACAAATTAGAATTTTAAAAACACAAAAATCAGAATTTAAAAAATACAAATTAGAATTTTAAAAACACAAAAATTTTAAAAATACAAATTAGAATTTTAAAAACACAAAAATTTTAAGAATACAAATTAGAATTTTAGAAACAAAAATCAGAATTTAAAAAATACAAATTAGAATTTTAGAAACACAAAAATCAGAATTAAAAAATACAAAAATAAGAATTTTAGAAACACAAAAATCAGAATTTAAAAAATACATAAATCAGAATTTTAGAAACACAAAAATCAGAATTTAAAAATACATAAATCAGAATTTTAGAAACAGAAAAATCAGAATTAAAAAATACATAAATCAGAATTTTAGAAACACAAAAATCAGAATTAAAAAATACAAAAATCAGAATTTTAGAAACACAAAAATCAGAATTTAAAAAATACAAATTAGAATTTTAGAAACACAAAAATCAGAATAAAAAAATACAAAAATAAGAATTTTAGAAACACAAAAATCAGAATTTAAAAAATACATAAATCAGAATTTTAGAAACACAAAAATCAGAATTTAAAAAATACATAAATCAGAATTTTAGAAACACGAAAATCAGAATTAAAAAATACAAAAATCAGTATTTTAGAAACACAAAAATAAGAATTAAAAAGTACAAAAATCAGAATATTAGAAACACAAAAATCAGAATTTAAAAAATACAAATTAGAATTTTAAAAACACAAAAATCAGAATTTAAAAAATACAAATTAGAATTTTAAAAACACAAAAATTTTAAAAATACAAATTAGAATTTTAAAAACACAAAAATTTTAAGAATACAAATTAGAATTTTAGAAACAAAAATCAGAATTTAAAAAATACAAATTAGAATTTTAGAAACACAAAAATCAGAATTAAAAAATACAAAAATAAGAATTTTAGAAACACAAAAATCAGAATTTAAAAAATACATAAATCAGAATTTTAGAAACACAAAAATCAGAATTTAAAAATACATAAATCAGAATTTTAGAAACAGAAAAATCAGAATTAAAAAATACATAAATCAGAATTTTAGAAACACAAAAATCAGAATTAAAAAATACAAAAATCAGAATTTTAGAAACACAAAAATCAGAATTTAAAAAATACAAATTAGAATTTTAGAAACACAAAAATCAGAATAAAAAAATACAAAAATAAGAATTTTAGAAACACAAAAATCAGAATTTAAAAAATACATAAATCAGAATTTTAGAAACACAAAAATCAGAATTTAAAAAATACATAAATCAGAATTTTAGAAACACGAAAATCAGAATTAAAAAATACAAAAATCAGTATTTTAGAAACACAAAAATAAGAATTAAAAAGTACAAAAATCAGAATATTAGAAACACAAAAATCAGAATTTAAAAAATACAAATTAGAATTTTAAAAACACAAAAATCAGAATTTAAAAAATACAAATTAGAATTTTAAAAACACAAAAATTTTAAAAATACAAATTAGAATTTTAAAAACACAAAAATTTTAAGAATACAAATTAGAATTTTATAAACACAAAAATCAGAATTTAAAAAATACAAATTAGAATTTTAGAAACACAAAAATCAGAATTTAAAAAATACATAAATCAGAATTTTAGAAACACGAAAATCAGAATTAAAAAATACAAAAATCAGTATTTTAGAAACACAAAAATAAGAATTAAAAAGTACAAAAATCAGAATATTAGAAACACAAAAATCAGAATTTAAAAAATACAAATTAGAATTTTAAAAACACAAAAATCTTAAAAATACAAATTAGAATTTTAAAAACACAAAAATTTTAAAAATACAAATTAGAATTTTATAAACACAAAAATCAGAATTTAAAAAATACAAATTAGAATTTTAGAAACACAAAAATCAGAATTAAAAAATACAAAAATCAGAATTTTAGAAACACAAAAATCAGAATTAAAAAATACAAAAACCAGAATTTTAGAAACACAAAAATCAGAATTAAAAAATACATAAATCAGAATTTTAGAAACACAAAAATCAGAATTAAAAAATACATAAATCAGAATTTTAGAAAGGTGGAGACCAGTGGATTGGTGGAGACCATTGGTCTCAGAAAGGTGGAGACCAGTGGTCTCCACTTTAGAAAGGTGGAGACCAGAATTTTAGAAAGGTGGAGACCAGTGGATTTGGGATCTAAGGGAATTGGGAGGATATCGGACATTTGATTGAATAAGATTTTAAAATTATCTCTTTTAATTCACAATTTCCCTATTAATAACTAATATCTCTCTAAATATCCCTTAATCCATATCTCTATCCCTTAATCCATCGTAATCCCCTTATATCCCTCCAAATCCCTGATATCCCCCATAATCATTTCTAATCTTATTGAAATATAAAGATTAAACAGTGCTGTGCTTTGAAAAATAACAATGCCAAAAAATAATTAAATATTTTAAGGGGGGGCTATTTTAGAAGGGGGGGGGTTATTTTAGAGGGAGGGGTTATTTTTTTCGATCGACCTCTAGAGGGGGGTTATTTTAGAAGGGGGGGTTATTTTAGAGGAAATACGGTATATATAAAAAGCTAAAAAAATATCTTTTTTGTTTTGCGCCTCAGGCGAAAATTTTTTATAATTTTGGGAAGCTATTAAGACAAAAATCTTTAATTTGCAGCGTCGCAGGCAAAAATTTTGGGAAGTTTCTAAGATCAATGGACAGATTTCTTCCATTTTTCCCTAATTCTAGGATCCGAACCGAAGATTTCGAATATCCGGATCCGGTATTCGAACGAAAAATTTCCGGCTATCCGGCCTTTTTTCGGATCCGGACCTTAGTGTCTAACCAAACTAAGAATAGAAAAAGTTAGTTTAAATTTTGTCACGAAAATATTCTCTGTGAATAGAGAAAAATAAAAATAGTTTTCTTTTCCTTTTTTTGTTAGTTGTCTTTTCCTTTCTTTTGTTTTATCAAAATTTTAACAGAATGCCAACAAAAAAATATAAAAGTTAATGCAGTTTGAGTCGGGGTCATAAGAATTTTTCGGGGTTCGGGGTCGTCGGGGTCAAACTTTCGGGGGTCGGGGTTTTCGGTGTCGGGGTTTTAGGTCAAAAAATGTCGGGGGTCGGTGTTAGTCGGAGCGCAACCAGGGTTGCGTCGTAATTACGAATTACAAGTACGAGGTACGAGTACGAATTTTGGTACGAGCTTCGAAGCACTGGTCCTAAAGTGCTCGGACCAATGTAAAAACACCATTTTTGAGCGTTTCAGCTCATGGCATATCCGCATGCAAAACATGCATTTGCATGTTTTTCCCCGCCCTATAAATAATACGTTTTTTTATGTTAACACAAAAATCAGAATTAAAAAATACAAAAATCAGAATTTTAGAAACACGAAAATCAGAATTAAAAAATACAAAAATCAGAATTTTAGAAACACAAAAATCAGAATTAAAAATTACAAAAATCAGAATATTAGAAACACAAAAATCAGAATTTAAAAAATACAAATTAGAATTTTAAAAACACAAAAATTTTAAAAATACAAATTAGAATTTTAAAAACACAAAAATTTTAAAAATACAAATTAGAATTTTAGAAACACAAAAATCAGAATTTAAAAAATACAAAAATCAGAATTTTAGAAACACAAAAATCAGATTAAAAAATACAAAAATCAGAATTTTAAAAACACAAAAATCAGAATTTAAAAAATACAAATTAGAATTTTAAAAACACAAAAATCAGAATTTAAAAAATACAAATTAGAATTTTAAAAACACAAAAATTTTAAAAATACAAATTAGAATTTTAAAAACACAAAAATTTTAAGAATACAAATTAGAATTTTAGAAACAAAAATCAGAATTTAAAAAATACAAATTAGAATTTTAGAAACACAAAAATCAGAATTAAAAAATACAAAAATAAGAATTTTAGAAACACAAAAATCAGAATTTAAAAAATACATAAATCAGAATTTTAGAAACACAAAAATCAGAATTTAAAAATACATAAATCAGAATTTTAGAAACAGAAAAATCAGAATTAAAAAATACATAAATCAGAATTTTAGAAACACAAAAATCAGAATTAAAAAATACAAAAATCAGAATTTTAGAAACACAAAAATCAGAATTTAAAAAATACAAATTAGAATTTTAGAAACACAAAAATCAGAATAAAAAAATACAAAAATAAGAATTTTAGAAACACAAAAATCAGAATTTAAAAAATACATAAATCAGAATTTTAGAAACACAAAAATCAGAATTTAAAAAATACATAAATCAGAATTTTAGAAACACGAAAATCAGAATTAAAAAATACAAAAATCAGTATTTTAGAAACACAAAAATAAGAATTAAAAAGTACAAAAATCAGAATATTAGAAACACAAAAATCAGAATTTAAAAAATACAAATTAGAATTTTAAAAACACAAAAATCAGAATTTAAAAAATACAAATTAGAATTTTAAAAACACAAAAATTTTAAAAATACAAATTAGAATTTTAAAAACACAAAAATTTTAAGAATACAAATTAGAATTTTAGAAACAAAAATCAGAATTTAAAAAATACAAATTAGAATTTTAGAAACACAAAAATCAGAATTAAAAAATACAAAAATAAGAATTTTAGAAACACAAAAATCAGAATTTAAAAAATACATAAATCAGAATTTTAGAAACACAAAAATCAGAATTTAAAAATACATAAATCAGAATTTTAGAAACAGAAAAATCAGAATTAAAAAATACATAAATCAGAATTTTAGAAACACAAAAATCAGAATTAAAAAATACAAAAATCAGAATTTTAGAAACACAAAAATCAGAATTTAAAAAATACAAATTAGAATTTTAGAAACACAAAAATCAGAATAAAAAAATACAAAAATAAGAATTTTAGAAACAAAAAATCAGAATTTAAAAAATACATAAATCAGAATTTTAGAAACACAAAAATCAGAATTTAAAAAATACATAAATCAGAATTTTAGAAACACGAAAATCAGAATTAAAAAATACAAAAATCAGTATTTTAGAAACACAAAAATAAGAATTAAAAAGTACAAAAATCAGAATATTAGAAACACAAAAATCAGAATTTAAAAAATACAAATTAGAATTTTAAAAACACAAAAATTTTAAAAATACAAATTAGAATTTTAAAAACACAAAAATTTTAAAAATACAAATTAGAATTTTATAAACACAAAAATCAGAATTTAAAAAATACAAATTAGAATTTTAGAAACACAAAAATCAGAATTAAAAAATACAAAAATCAGAATTTTAGAAACACAAAAATCAGAATTAAAAAATACAAAAACCAGAATTTTAGAAACACAAAAATCAGAATTAAAAAATACATAAATCAGAATTTTAGAAACACAAAAATCAGAATTAAAAAATACATAAATCAGAATTTTAGAAAGGTGGAGACCAGTGGATTGGTGGAGACCATTGGTCTCAGAAAGGTGGAGACCAGTGGTCTCCACTTTAGAAAGGTGGAGACCAGAATTTTAGAAAGGTGGAGACCAGTGGATTTGGGATCTAAGGGAATTGGGAGGATATCGGACATTTGATTGAATAAGATTTTAAAATTATCTCTTTTAATTCACAATTTCCCTATTAATAACTAATATCTCTCTAAATATCCCTTAATCCATATCTCTATCCCTTAATCCATCGTAATCCCCTTATATCCCTCCAAATCCCTGATATCCCCCATAATCATTTCTAATCTTATTGAAATATAAAGATTAAACAGTGCTGTGCTTTGAAAAATAACAATGCCAAAAAATAATTAAATATTTTAAGGGGGAGCAGGCCAGTTTACCGCCGCCCAATTTACCGCCGCCCAATTTACCGCGCCCAGTTTACCGCCGCCCAATTTACCGCGGGCCCAATTTACCGCGAGCCCAATTTACCGCCGCCCAATTTACCGCAGCCCAATTTACCGCGAGCCCAGTTTACCGCACGCCCATTTTACCGCCTTTCTACAAAACAATATTTCAAACAAATAAGGTGACAATTCAACAAATATTTAAAACAAAAACAAATGAAAATAAATATTTAATCAATATTAAAATTGTGAGATATCCCACGTAAAAAATCTAAAACTGTATCAAGATCATAATTATTGCAAATTCTTAAAATTCTATCATCACATTCCATGTATTTTGCACGTTTGCGAGGCGGTTCATGTCCAGCAACATGTAACTCAATATCTGTGTCAACAAGTGCTAAAAATTTTTTAAGAGAGTGCAGAAACAACCAAAGTGAGGGGTGAGACATACCAAGTGCACGTTTAATTTTACGATTACAAGCTTCTGAGTAATTATTTGTGCGATGAATATTTTGAATTGTGCGAGTGTGAACATTCCAAAGTGCTATGGGGAAAATAGGGTTTGCACGAGTGCCATTACCGCGAATGCGGCCGATATAAGAGGATACAAACCAGGAAATAAGAGGTTCAAAGCGATCATCTAAATCATTTTCTAAAAGATTAAGTGCATTAATAACATCATTTTCGGGAACAAAGGCTAAAGCAATAATCATTTTACATTTTAAAGCGAAATCAGGGTCATTATTATAGAGATTCAAAAGATTGGATTGAGATATATGTTTTCTGAGATTTTGACGAAGATGAAAGAAACAACAAAAAATAGAAGATTCGGGGAAGCAAGTGCGAATAGAATTATGAATTGCACGTTCAAAATCACATGATATTGAGGTTGGATTAAATAATGGCCACAATTCCTTGATGAGATTGAAAAGTCGAGTGTAGGTTTGCTCTGTTTTGTCAGGCAACAAGCAAAAAAGTACCGGAAAGACGAAGCCTCCACGCTTCGAAAGAATTATAAAAAGTTGATAAAATAAAGAAGGGCAGACTGAAAAAAGAAGAAATCTAGGGCAGGATTAATAAAATTACCAGAAAAAGTTCCGTCCATAAAAACATGTTCCATTTGATTTGACCAACCAGCACTTGCCTCACTACCAAAAATAAGAATTCGTTCTTCCCCACCACTATCTGCGAGTAAAAAACGTTCTTGCCGACCGTTGAACTAAAAATTATATTTAAGATTTTTTCGAAATCTCAAACTTACTTCACGATTCATGTACTGCTCAGTAAAAACAATTTCAGCACGTGTAGGTGGACTTGCAAGTGCATTATTTTCTTTTCTTCTCTGTCGTTGAACTTGTTTTCTGCTTGCACTGGTGCTGGGCATTTGTCCTAAAAATTATTGTTTTACATTTTTATTTACTTAAAAAATACCCATAATTGCTAAAGGCAAATTTTGAACCGCTGCTGCACGAATTTGAGCAGCTGCACGAATCTCACCATCAGCACTAGGCTTATCCATTACATAAATATAGCCATCATGTGAGAATTTTTCTCTGTTCTTTTCCGACAAAATTCCGTTGTACATTATGAATTTTATTACTAAAAGTTACAAATTAGTTTTTTAATTCAGTTTGTTTCAATTAATTCAGTATATTTGTTAGACATACATTTATTGATTTGTAGAATTGGCGGTAAAATGGGCGTGCGGTAAACTGGGCTCGCGGTAAATTGGGCTGCGGTAAATTGGGCGGCGGTAAATTGGGCTCGCGGTAAATTGGGCCCGCGGTAAATTGGGCGGCGGTAAACTGGGCGCGGTAAATTGGGCGGCGGTAAACTGGGGTGTACCCATTTTAAGGGGGGGCTATTTTAGAAGGGGGGGGGGTTATTTTAGAGGGAGGGGTTATTTTTTTCGATCGACCTCTAGAGGGGGGTTATTTTAGAAGGGGGGGTTATTTTAGAGGAAATACGGTATATATAAAAAGCTAAAAAAATATCTTTTTTGTTTTGCGCCGCAGGCGAAAATTTTTTATAATTTTGGGAAGCTATTAAGACAAAAATCTTTAATTTGCAGCGTCGCAGGCAAAAATTTTGGGAAGTTTCTAAGATCAATGGACAGATTTCTTCCATTTTTCCCTAATTCTAGGATCCGAACCGAAGATTTCGAATATCCGGATCCGGTATTCGAACGAAAAATTTCCGGCTATCCGGCCTTTTTTCGGATCCGGACCTTAGTGTCTAACCAAACTAAGAATAGAAAAAGTTAGTTTAAATTTTGTCACGAAAATATTCTCTGTGAATAGAGAAAAATAAAAATAGTTTTCTTTTCCTTTTTTTGTTAGTTGTCTTTTCCTTTCTTTTGTTTTATCAAAATTTTAACAGAATGCCAACAAAAAAATATAAAGTTAATGCAGTTTGAGTCGGGGTCATAAGAATTTTTCGGGGTTCGGGGTCGTCGGGGTCAAACTTTCGGGGGTCGGGGTTTTCGGGGTCGGGGTTTTAGGTCAAAAAATGTCGGGGGTCGGTGTTAGTCGGAGCGCAACCAGGGTTGCGTCGTAATTACGAATTACGATTACGAATTACGAATTACGGCGTTTTTTCAGTTACGAATTACGAATTACGATTACGAAAATTTTTTAAAAATTACGAATTACGATTACGAAAATATCGGGAAAAATTACGAATTACGAAAATTTTGCCGTTAAATTTTAGAATGAAAAGAGGAAGAAATATATATATTTTCTCTCATTTTACATTTGCTGTTCGGTGGTTGAGTGGTTTAGAAGTCAGGCTCCACTTCCTTTGATATTTTGTGGGGCTTGGTTCTAACCCTTGATTGTGAAATATAGTTTGAGAAAAAATTTTTTCCAAAAATAAATGTTTTTAAACTTTGATTTTAGATTTGTAAATTTATTTTTTTAATATCTTAAAATTGAAAAAACTTTAAAAATTCTTAATTTGGCCATGAATTTTCTAAAATTTTCGCCTGCGGCGCAGAAAATCTAAGAGTTCTGGCTGCATGACCATCTAAACTTCAAAAAGATTTTTGTTTCCTGCTCTAACAAATGAATTTTTTCTCCTAATGCTTTCCAAAATTGTCAAAATTTTTGCCTGCGGCGCAGAAAACTTATCTGAGATTAACAAGAATATTAATAGATTAAAAGAAGTTGGGGTTTGGAAAATTTCACGGGTCGTTTTATTTTTATCAGTATTGAGTGAGAGTGATATCACATGATATCAAACTTCAATCTGGGACGATGATTTCGCATGATTGATTGAAGATATATAGGGTAATTAAGGGGATTAAGAGGATGGATATCAGGATATTAATTGGGATGTGAAATAATATTAGAAAAATAAGAGGACTTGGAGGGATTAATGGGAAAAACAGCAATTATTATTGATATTTGTTTTTTTAAATTAATTTAAATATTTTTTAAAAATTACGAATTACGATTACGAATTACGGCGTTTTTTCAGTTAATAATTACGATTACGATTACGAAAAAATTTTTTAAATTACGAATTACGAATTACGATTACGAAAAAAAATTTTCAATTACGACGCAACTCTGAGCGCAACCTTATTAGAAAATCTTTTCGTTTATAGAAAAATTATAAATAGTGTTCGGCACGGTTCGGTACTACCGAAAGTACCGAATCGGTAATTTTCGGTAGTACCGATACCGGTACGGTACGGCTAAGATTTTGGAATTTTCGGTACTTTTCGGTTTCGGTACTTTTCGGTACTTCCGGTACCGGTACGGAACCGAAGAGGTTTCCAGTACCGCGGTAGTACCGCTTTTTCGGTACTAGGAAATTTGAAGAAAAAAAATAAAAAATATTATCATTTGGACTTCGGAAATTTTCAAAATTTCGATGGCGGCGCTCAAAAGTAAAGAAAAAAAATTTCAGCTTCGATTATTTTTACAAAAATTATTTCGATTTAAAAAAATTTTTTGTCCTGAGTCTAAACTTATGACCAGTACTGTATTTGCAAGAATATATTTTTATTGGAGACATTCTGAAAACTTAAGTTTCCGGAAAAGATTAAACTTAAAAACAAATACAAGTTTGCAAACTTAAAAACTTAAGTTTAAGTTTGCAAAACATTTTGCTTTTAAATTTTTCCGGAAAACTTCAAAACAAACAAGTTTTAAAGAAAATACAAAAGAAAATACATATTTATTCCGGAAAAATTCAAAATATCAGAAATATACTTAAAACTTGTTTTCCGGAATATATATAAAAATACAAAAACATTCCGGAAAAACATGTATTTTCTTTAAAAACATGTTTTTTAAAAACATTTTTAATTAAAAACAAACAAGTTTTAGAGAAAATATAAAAATAATATTCTTCCGGAAAACCATGTATTTTCTTTAAAAACATTGTTAAACCAAACAAATATTCCTGCATTCATAACAACAAATAAAATACCAAACAAAAACATTTTCTTTTTCCTAAAAACAACTACCCATGTTTTTTTAAATGTTGATCTATTATTTGTGTAGAGAAACTTCTTTCAGCATTCTTCATCAATTTCAATTTTATCAAACAAATTTTTTAAAATAAAAGAGAAAAAAATAAAATCTTGACAAATTTTAATTACTTAATTAAAAATTGTTTTTTCTCGCGACGGTTATTTTCGCGCAAAATTTTAAAGATTATGGCGAAAACCTAGTAAACTTCAAATTGTTTTTCCCGCGACGGTGATTTTCGCGCAAAATACATTGAAGACATACAGTGCAAACTTGAGTCAATTAATAAAGGATACTAATGTTATACTTATCATTTTATCTTTTGATGTGCCGACAACTTTTTTAAACGATTTAATAATTTCTATTGTATTTTAACTAAATGTTTCCCATCATGATTTTTAAACTTTTTAAAAGTTTAAATGGTGTGTCAATAGAAAATTTTTATTTTATAATGGCTAATTAAATGGTTTGCACAAAATTTTAATTTAATATATTCTATTATTTTTAATTTTTCCACTAACTTTTTTTTTCTCAATAAAAAAATATTAAATATTATATAAAAATTAAAAAAGAAAAGGCAAACAATAAAGACAATAATAACAGATGTCCAAAAACATTTTTTGGACAGAAAAAATAGAAAAATATTGCGCAACCAACTCTCGCCAATAATAACAAGAGAAAAAATTTGAAAATGGGAAAAATATAGTATACTTGAATAAAAATAGTAAAATAATGAAAAAAGAGAAAAATGACTAATAAAATTGAAAGATAAAATAAAAGCTTATAAATTAAAATATATTAAAACATTAGCATGAAGAAATAAATTTAAAAAATAAAATTAAAAAGTCAAATATGATAAGTCATATTTTTTCCTGAAATCATCTGAGTATGAAATGCATGAAAAACATGTTTTGGCTTGTTTTAGGGTTTCTAGAATGGTCTTTAAAATCCATATTTTCCATATTTAGCCTTTTATATAGTATTTCTCCTTTTTTGCATATTTTGGTCCATATTTTTCATTTTTGGTAAATTTTAGCCCTAATGATAAGTATTGCGCAATGGCAATAATGTGAAAAAAAGGAAAAAAAGAAATAGGAAATTATTGAAAATAATAGGTCAAATATAATGTATTAAGAGAGGAAAAAGTGAGAAAAATAAAGAAATTAAAAACGAATGAAATGAAAAAATAGCAGATGTGCAAAATTGAAAAACACGAGCGAAAAATAAAAGGAAAAGGTTATTATTGTACATAAAAGGTCATTCTCGACCATTCATTTTTCTTTCTCACAAAATTTTCTTTCTCATAAATTTATTTTTTATATTAATTTTTTGATTTTCTTTAATTTTTAAAAATATTTATTTTTATATTTTAAAAATTCTTTAAATAATTTGGTCTAGTTTTAATAAGTTTATTAAAAAAAGTTCTTTTATATATTAATAGAATATTTTATTAAGTTTTTAGTTTTTTATTATGTTTAATTATAGTCTTAATTTATTTACTGATGTAAATTTAATAAACATTCAATTATCTTTTTTTAGTAATAATTAAAAGCATTTATCCTATTAAGTAAATTAATTAGTATAGGTAATAGTAATATTTCTTAATGAATAATATTTTAAAAAATAAATTTAATCTCAAAATTTTCAAAATTTTTGCCTGCTGTATTAAAAAAGGGATATAGAAAATAAGAGACTTGAGCGAGAATAATTTTTTATATTTTGATAATTTCCCTCCGCCCTATATACTGACAATTAGACTTCATGATTTAACTTAACATTCTCTCGATAAAATTAATATAAAATATTTAATAATTATTAATAATTCTGGTTACAATCAATTTTATTTATTTCCTAGCTCCCATTTTTAAATTTAAAAAATAGGAATTTCTTTTTAAATAAATTTTAAAATTTAATCATCATTATTTATTCAATATTATAATTTACTATAATTGCTTTGAATCATCAACTTCATAAAATTTGAGTTTATTTCTCCAATAATAATTAAACAACAAAATTTATTTTTAAATAAAGCAATTATTTCTTGAAATTTTAAAAAGAGAGAATAAGTGTTTGGGTTTCCTGGGACTACATTTCCGTGGATTAGTTTTTGTTGCCTTACCCATCCCCTAGTGTCCTTAACTTATAAAGCTGGGGAACCGGCCTCTAGGTGTGGCGACCCAACATTTGTTGGTGAACCGGCCTCTAGGTGTGGCGACCCAACATTTGTTGGTGAACCGGCCTTTAGGTGTGGCGAACTGACTTTATAGGTGGTATAGTGGTATTTGGGGATAATTTACTGTCCTTAACTTTGGGGGAAAATTCCTTCCTTAACTTATAAAGTTGGGGAACCGGCCTCTAGGTGAGGCGATCCAACATTTGTTGGTGAACCGGCCTTTAGGTGTGGCGAACTGACTTTATAGATGGTATAGTGGTATTTGGGGATAATTTACTGTCCTTAACTTACTTTGGGGGAAAATTCCTTCCTTAACTTATAAAGTTGGGGAACCGGCCTCTAGGTGAGGCGATCCAACTTGTTGGTGAACCGGCCTTTAGGTGTGGCGAACTGACTTAGCGAAACATCTTTTTAATTATTCCGTCTCTTTTTAGAAATTTTAGTCAATGATATTTCTCTTTTATAAAATTTCAAGAAAATAATTTGCTTTATTTAAAAAATAAAAGTTTTGATTTTTAATGATGAATTGGAGAAATAAACTCAATTTTTTAAACAAATGTTGAATCTGAGACCCCCATCTAATAAAGGATTTATTACACCACCTCCACGTCTACCTACCCCACCACCAATTATTGAAGGTGAATTTGAAGTGGAGTCAATTCTTACCTCTAGAATTGTTCAGAACCTAAGAACGGGTTTTAGAAACCGTCAATTCCTTATAAAGTGGAAAGGTTTCACATATCAAGAAATGACTTGGGAGGACGAGAACAATCTTTCAGTAATTTTACTTTATTTTTTATTTTATACAAATATTTATCAGGATTGTCAAGACCTTAAATTAAAATGGTTTAATCTCCACATTGAAGGGACAACTCCTGTCCACGAAATTATGAGTTCAACAGAACTACCCTCACCTCCCAGACATAAATACAATGGGTGGACCGATGCTGAGCTATCCTATGAGGAACACGATCCTGAGTGGCGTCCTATAAAACAAAAACAAAAACGGCAACGTTTAAAATTTGGTATATTAATTTAATTAAAATAACCCCTTTTATAATTCCCATTTTTTGAGATATGGAAATCGTTCAACCTGGTCCATCAAATGCTGAATTAGGGTAACTTCGACCATTTGAAATTATACTAATTTCTCTTATATTGAAGGGTTGAAAATTAAAAGGACTTCTGTCAATAGCTCCTACGTAGTCATTATTTGAGACTAACCCAAGTATTATCCTCCTAGGAATCTGATCCATAAATAAATTTGCATTGAACTCATAGCGGCCTTGACTAATAAATAAGGGTTTCATCATTGTCTTCCTTATGGCATATCTTGCGGGTCTAATATCCAACTTTTTTGCTATATCGAGAGCTAACCCATCCATTATATCGACTTTCTTCACATATAGTTTACAGTTAGTTACTTCGAAACGGTAACGATTTGTTTGGGGTATTCCTGCTGCTGTTGGTGGGGCAATTAAAACAAAACGTGAATCATTGGGGAATTTCTATATCTATTTCACAATGGTTAATTAAATATAAGGGTTGGTTGAAAAGGTCGGCATCTATCTTTGCCATAAACTGCTGTATTGCTTGTCCCAAAACGTGCTTTTCTCGAATTAAATCCTATTCCTGCCTGTAAGTTTAATCCTGTGTCTCCATAATACCCTGCAACATTTAAATGGAATTTTTTGCCGCTGTTGAGAAGCTTAATTCATGTGAAAGATAAGACTTGTAGGCCATTAACGAATTGGAGTTGAAAACTTCTCTTCCATTTATACTTATTCTCATATTATTAATAAATGTATGTCCAATTAACTGGATAGGGGCGACTATGTCGTTTTCGCTTGGATTTACCCATGTGCCGTTTGCACCTTCTTTTCGTATACGGAATTCAGTAAATAAGTAACATTTTGTAAGGTCAATATAATTTTGACTAGAGTGTATTTTGAAGTGGTATGGAGTATCGGTAAGAGGATTACTTGGTAGAATTTCAAAAACTTTTGCTGAAGAAATGCTCACATTTGTGGGAGGAATTTGAAAAAAGTCCAAAGCATTTGTAATCGAATTAATACTGTCTTTATCTATTTTGTGGTATGCCATTTTTTGTAATTTTTTAAATTTAATTAATAAAGTCCGAATGCGTCTGATCTGACTCGTTTTTTGTTAACTTTTCCAATAATGATTTTATGATTTTGCTGGGAATACCTTCTTTTATCTTTTATACTTTTTCTTGGACCACCGCCACTTCCAAATTGTTTAGGCATCCCTCCCTTCTCAAGTAGTGTGTCTATCCCCTTCTTTCCCTCACTAGTTAAAGCGTTTTTGATATTCTCTCCTTGGTTTACTCTTTCCAACACACGCTGCCCAGTGTTTAAAGCCTCAGCTGATACAGAAGTCCCCACACGACGAACAATAGGAAGAAAAAAGCGCCAAAGTCCTCGAAGAACATCGCCTATTCCCGCACCCCCTTGTAATCCATATCCTCTTTGAAAAGGGGACGCTCCTTTGAAATAAGTATATGTGTTTTCTAAACCGCTCCCTTCTTGAATGTTTAAAGGTGATTGAATAAAATCATCATATCCTACTGTAGAAGTATCAAATAAAATATGTACCATTTTGTTAAATTAATTTTATGAAAAAAATAATAAATGAATACAATAAATGGATGGATTTTAAAAATTTATCACTTTTTTGAATATCAATACTATTAAAACTGTTCCGTATGCGAAAGGAACTAATCGTCCATTATCCAATGTTCTTAACTCGATCTCTATCTCATTAATCTCTCTAGGTAGGACACGGGCATATATAGGTGTATCATAAATCTTTTCGTTATATTCTCCTGGTGTTGCGCCAGAAACAGAAACTACTCGCAGAAGAGAGCTGAGTGAATTCCCAATAATCATATTTTCTGTAAGACCATTTGCATATACAGCAAAACTAGAAAATCCTCCCCTAAGATCAGATCCATATTTTGCAACTTCCTTATTTTTAATATTTTGAAGGTTTTCAAATCCTAAAACATATCCTAATTGTGGTGACAAAGAAATGTGATCAATATTTTCATGATTAAATAAAAGTCTAAATCTTGCAAAATCTATGTTGTATTCAAAACTAATTGAGTCTATAATATTTTTGAGCAGGGTCAAATTTCCACTTAATCGTATACCACTCCTCCATAATAAAAATTTTGAACTATCACTGTAATTATTGTTATCCGACAGTTTCCTCCCCTATGGAAAATTCAAACTCTTCCTCTTCTTTATTTGTTTTATTGTTTTCCTCATCTTCAATTTCTGCTAATCCTAATGAGAAGAAGGGAGTAGTGATCAGGGTTGCGTCGTAATTACGAATTACGATTACGAATTGCGAATTACGGTGTTTTTTCAGTTACGAATTACGATTACGAAAATTTTTTTTAAATTACGATTCCGAAAATATAGGGAAAAATTACGAATTACGAAAATAAAAATTATATTTCAAAACTGCCCTCTCGTACTTTGCCATTTAATTTTTGAAGGAAAATGGAAAGAAATATTAATATTTTCTCTCAGATTCCCTTTTGTTGATAGATGGTTGAGTGGTTTAGTAGTAAGGAATCACTCCCTATGATATTTTGTGGGGCTTGGTTCGAATCCATGATTGTGAAATGAAGGTTAAGCAATTCTTTTTTTAAAAATTAATGTTCTTAAACTTTGATTTTGATTTAAATTTGTAAATTTATTTTTTTTAATATCTTAAAATTTAAAAAACTTTAAAAATTCTTAATTTGGTCATGAATTTTCTAAAATTTTCGCCTGCGGCGCAGGATATTAATTGGGATGTGAAATAATATTAGAAAAATAAGCGGACTTGGAGGGATTAATGGGAAAAACAGCAATTATTAATAAATATTTGATTTTTTAAATTAATTTAAATTTTTTTAAAAATTACGAATTACGATTACGAATTACGAATTACGGCATTTTTTCAGTTACGAATTACGAATTACGATTACGAAATTTTTTTTAAAATTACGAATTACGATTCCGAAAATTTTTTAAAAATTACGAATTACGATTACGAAAAAAAATTTTCAATTACGACGCAACTCTGGTAGTGATGACAGGTGTTACAATTGTTTTTTTAATTCTATCATTTTCTATTTTTTCTAATGATTTTGGTTCTGGATCTTTTCTTTCTTTTTCAATTTTAGTAGGGGTTGGTGTGGTAACGACCTTTTCACCTTTTATTTGACTTTTCTCATTCTTTATTTCCACTTTCTGGCCATCTGTTTTTAAAGGTTTTTGAGATGGAACATTTTCATTAGTTTTTATTTTCCCCTCATTATTGGATTGCGCAACATATTTTTCCTGTTTTGGTTGGTCTTGTGTCAATTTTATTTTCTTATTTCCTTCATCTAATTTTTGAACATTTTTATCCACTGTTTTTGGAGGGGATGAAGGAACAATAACCTTTTGACCTTTATTTAATTTTTTTTACATCTGCTATTCTTGGTGGTGATGATAGCTAAGAAAAGTAATTAAAAAATTTTGAAAAAATAATTTAATACTTGACTCTCTTTTGGTACGGGTGGTGGTGAAGAAGGAACATGTCTTTTTATTCTCTTTTCTAATCTTGGAGGGGAAACAATTAAATCTTTTGACGACCTATCTGGATCGAAAACATGGTCTATTGCTGTAATTTGATGTTTAAGGGTCGAATTTAAAAAATCACATAATTTTTGAACGTTGGTATGTGATGCCCCTGGGATTGGTATTCGAAGAATATGCTTCTGTCCTAAATCGTCTGTGAAGTGTATTTTTAACCATTGCTCATCCAAAGTTCCAATAGTTGAGGGCCATGAATAAGGGTAACTTATACTGTGTAATCCACACACCCAATTTCCATTAAAATAAAGTGGCTTTGGTAAATGTACACGGAATTTATTTGGTCTATTTGATGAATAATCTGGGACATTACTTGGTAAAAATACGAAAAAGCTATTTGACATTTTTATTAAATTTTGTTAAAATGATACAAAATGAAAAAATGATTTATCTTTTATACTAAATTCGATTCATGAATCCATTCTCTTTCTGGGTAACCAATAAATTTAACAAGTATATCATATGTTCCATCATCTCTTTTCTTTTTTCGGATAACTTTTTCTATGCGGTACTCTGTTGCTGCATCTTTTCTTACTCTAGACATTTCATCTTCATAAAATGATCCTTTGAATTTTCCCCTTTATCGTCGCGCAATTTATATAATATAGGGTTCACATGATCTTTTACTTTTTCCACCTCTAATATTTCATCTCCCCAATTTGGTAGATAACCTTTTTCGAAATACCCCTTATCTCGACTAATTCTTAAGTAATCATCCTTTTTTAATTTTGGTTTCTTGAAATTTTTAGTTGAAAAAATATTCCCATAAATTTTCTCCCATACTTTTTGAGCGTTTTTAAAATTAACATCTATTGGACGCATTCCATGCACACGACAGTAGGATTTATTAATTCCCACAATAATTTTTGGTAAAATATCGATCCAATTAAGTTTGTGATTTTGAGAGAAATATCGGTAAAGTCTTTGTTTTAAGTTTCTAATAGCCCTTTCTGCTAGCGATGCCTTTACTGTAGAATGAGTTGCTTCATGTTTTGATATTTCTTCTCTTTCAAAATATTCTTTTAATAATCGATTTTTAAATTCAGTCCCTTTGTCAGAAAATATCCTGTAAGGTTTCATAGGCATCTGGGTAATAAGATTACGAAAAGCTTCCAACATGTCTTCTGATTTCTTTGATTTTAAAGGAGTAGTGAAGACTCGTTTGGACAATACATCTATTCCCAAAAGTATATATCGATTTCCTTTATTATGTCTAGAAAGAGATTGCATATCAGCTAAGTCCACTTGTACATCTGTCATAAACCCAGCTGCAATAGTTTTACTTCTTTTAAAATTCACCCTCTTTTGACGCATAAGGGTATAGGTACGGTGCCCCTCCAAATAATGTTTGATTACATTTCTTGGTATATGTTTAAAAGTTTTCTTTGCCTCTCTCCATAAACTATCTATGCCTGCATAAGCTGAAGGGGAATTGGGATCATTGTAAAGTCTGTCGAGAAGTTTTGTAAAATCAGCCATTTTTAAAAATTACCAAAGTGTAGGTTTAAATTTATTAATATCCTCTTGTGTAGGTTTTTGGTTTGCCCATTTATTTTTTCCTAATTTGAATCTTGCAGCGGCTAATCTTTTAATCCAACTTTTTGATGCATTTTCTGATTGTTTCTTTGTAACAGGTCTTCTAACTCTTTTAAAGGGGATAAGGGTAGTTCCTTCAGGAATAACAAATTTTCTTTTCAGTTTTTGACGTCTTCTAATATCATCTTCCTTTCTAAATTGAGCTAAAGCTGCTTGGTCTATAGGAACTCTATATTTTTTAATATCTCTTTTTCTTTCTAATACTTTTCGTTTTCTCTCTTCTTGCGCAATCTCTTTTAGTCTTTCTTGCCTAGGATTAATATTTCTTCTACGTTTAAACACATCTGAGTCAGTCGAGTCTAATTCTCTCTTTGATACTTCTAGAGGTATGGGAGGAGAGGGACTTAATGGTGCATTTTGTGATGCTATAACAGAGTTGGCCCTACAATATCTTCAGGTAGAGAAAATGTTTTATTTGTTTTTCTCTTTGGTTTCCTTTTCTTTTTTATTTCTCTCTTTATCTTAATTCTTTTACCATTTCTTTCTAATACTTGATCTGATGTAGGCCTTTGATCTAGCTCTATATTTTGTCCACTTTTAGTTGTTGAATGATTGGAGGATGAAGAAAGAGAAGGGACAATATTGTATGCTTGATTAGGGGGTTCATGGGGATAATATGAAAAAGAATTGTCACTAATCCAATTGTCGTCGTTATCTATGTCATAGTTTGCAGAAATATACGATGCGCGTCTTGAATTACTTTTGGGTACAATAGTGCCTTTAGATTTATTGTTAACTAGTTCAACTTTTACTGGTCTATTTTCGCGTTCATTTCTTAATTGTAAATATCGCCTCAACTCCTGATTATAGTGAACATTCTTGGAAGATTCACTTTCTTTTCTTCTTTTAGATCTTTCTAAAGCACGACGAGTAAAATCTAGATTTGGTTCACCTACATCGCTTGTTGTAAGACCACGATAAATATCCTCTGGAACAAGAATAAATTTATTTGCCATATTTCTTAAATATTTATTAAAAATTTTAAAAATGAATAATATAATAATGAATAGTTAATTTGTATCCGTATCACTTTTTATAATTTTTCTTCCAATTTCTATAAGTATAGGGGTAAGAAGAGCTGTAAGGACACCTCCTATCCCACTCCCCTTCTGTGAAATAATTTTTCTTGTTCCTCTCTCACTTCTAGCACGACTCATGCTGCGGACAAATTCGGCATATGGTAAAAGACGTTTCCGTTGGCGAGTAGTTAGTTGATAACGCGCTTTTACAATATTCAAACATATTTCAGCGATGGAAAGAAGTTGCTGACTGTTAGCTTGTTTAAGCATTCGATGACGTTTGCTATCCGATTTAGATCTTGCCAATGAATTTAAAAAGTCTTTATTATCCATTATAAGCGAGCTAATATTGCATTGAGATTTAGACCCCATTTTTAGGAATGAAAATTATTTTTTCGTTGTCGTCTTTAAAAATATTTGTACGAAGACGTAATGTTGGATCTGAAGAAGCATGCATATCAATTAATAAATATCCATAAGGAATGTTTGTAGCTTGCCGATAGGAATCGAGAAAATAGTCTAACTTCTTGGGGAAAAGCTGAGCACCAATGTTTCTGTCGGAAAGAACAGAGTTTGGAGAGCGCATAATAACTATATACTGTGCATTTTGTCGGGCAACTTTAATTTTCTTTTCAAATAAGTTTTGCGTTACAAATACTATAGAAAAATTTTTTCTTGTTCGTTTGTACTTTTTTCTTCACTATTTTCTTTTTCTAAGGGAACAACGTTTGCAGTAGTAGAAGTAGTAGTATTACAGCCTATGTTGTCGAAGAATTCCTGTAGGATATTTTCAAATTCTTCATCAGTTGGAATTTCTTGTTTTATTTTCTTAGGCGAAGGCGGCTTTATTGGTAATACTTCGACTTCTTTTATCTCAGACTGAATATTTTTAATAATAGGTGTCGCTGCACATGGTGGAGATCCATGTTCAATGTTGAAGATGCGACCCTTATTCTTGATCTTTAATTTTAAAAAATAGAATTTTTATTTTAATAATAAATACCTTAAAAAAGCAGTGGCCTGGAAGATCGTGGATGGTGTCAGACGGTATGAATGTGGGTGTTTTAATTCGAGTACAATAACAAGTCACCCCTTCTTTTATTACAATAAAGTCGAGTTCCACTTCAGATCCCTTGCATTCTCGACAGCGACCGGCATGGTCAAAAGGCACAAAACGGGGAGTAGAAATACGTTCGGAGGCAGAAATTGTTAGGCCGTTAGCAGTAATATTAAATTCTATTTCGGGGAGAATTTGGCCTAAGAGAGCTTTTTTGTTGGACATATTGATTACCATTATTTTTAGAGAAAATTTTAAGAATGATTTTAGAAAATGGCAGGAAATTAAATTTAACCTGAAAAATTTTAATATTTAAAATTTTTAATTTAAAAAAGTTTACAAAAAGCCACGCACTTTTTTCCTAGGCATTAGTGTATAAATGGATAAAATCGAATATGGTTGGAGAGAAGCTATCCACAATTCCTACTCTTTCATTTTGGATTTATTCGAGAAAGGAGAAATATCTCTCCTTCCATAAGAATTTTATTTTAATTTATTTTTTATTATTTTAATTTTAATAATTTATTTTTTAATTTATAAATATAGCATTTCATTTATATATTTTATTTTTAATTATTTTTTTAATTTTTGTTTATTTATAGTAACTCCTTAACTTTTCACACCCGCAAATTATATTAAATAGAAATTTTGTGGGAACCATTTAGTTTGCTATTATAAATTAATTTTTTGTGGGACACCATTTAAACTTTTATGATGGGAAAACATTTAGTTAAAATATAATAAAAATTAATAATTAAATCCTTTAAAAAAGTTGTCGGCACATCAAAAGATAAAAAGATAAGTATACCAATTAGTATCCTTGTATTAATTGACTCAGGGTTTACACTGTATGCCTTTAAAAAATTTTGCGCGAAAATCACTGTAGTGGGAAAACAATTTGTTTTTACAAGGGGGTTTCACCGTCGTCAATAAAATTTTGCGCAAAAATCACCGTCGCGAGAAAACAATTTGTACTTTCCTAGGTTTTCACAAAAGTTTTTAAAAATTTTTCACAAAATTACTGTTGCGGGAAAACAATTTTTATTTACAAAATTTTCATAAGCTTTAAAATTTTGCGCGAAAATCACCGTCGTGGCTTTGCGCGAAAACCACTGTCGCGAGAAAACAATTTGTAAATAATTAAGTTATTTTTTGTCGGCATCTTCAAAGAGATAAAAGAAATTATTATATCTATTATTCCTGGGTAAATAATCCCTTTCATTCCCCATTGTGTACCTTTTAAAAATTTTGCACGAAAAAATAATTTTCAATTATGTACTTGTCGGCATTATCAAAGGGATCAATTACAAAATTGCGGCAAGATATAATGTTACAAACCGTTTAGTAGGTTTCCGTTGTCCAGCTGTCAATAATTTACCCCAAAAGGATAAGGGTCAGTTATTGCCAGCCGCGAAGGTGGGGGTGCTGTAACTACTCCTTAAGTCAGATTTCGAATGTTGTGACTTATAGGGGGTTTTTTTTGGCTGGACCGATTTGGACAAATGCGGTGTCATTCGAAAGAGCTCGCCGAGCTGAGTCGATCGCGGGCAGAGAGAAGTCGATCCGACAATCAGGGACCGAGATACAGACCCCTGAAGTTTGAAAAAGAGTAGGGGGGAGTAAGCTCATTTTGTGGTGAAAAATTCGAAAATGCAAATAATAGCTCATTCGACTCAGCTCGTCGAGCTGGGTCGAATGACACCAAATTCAGCCTGATATCTTGATTCTGAGCCAAGATAAACAGGTTCAAAATGGTCAACATAAACCTATGGAGCGTCGGCGAGGCGCTTGTGCGAAACCCCGCGCTTCGCGCGGGGTTTCGCGGCACGCGCCTCGCGGGGAGTCAACGGTCGCTGGGTCTGGGTCAGTAACATAAACCTATTCCTATATCCCTTGTTCTGGACGTACTTGGGGCCTCCGTAGCAGCAAAAACCTCAACAATGACTATAGGTAAGGAGCTAAAACAATCGATCATAACTTTGTCAAATCA
Organism: Meloidogyne luci; assembly: GCA_902706615.1. Taxonomy (NCBI): domain Eukaryota; kingdom Metazoa; phylum Nematoda; class Chromadorea; order Rhabditida; family Meloidogynidae; genus Meloidogyne; species Meloidogyne luci. Next base: position 45,397 of record CACSLI010000133.1, on the reverse strand, counting down.
AGTCGGATTTCGGTGAATTTGGTGTCATTCGACTCAGCTCGACGAGCTGAGTCGAATGAGCTATTATTTGCATTTTCGAATTTTTCACCACAAAATGAGCTTACTCCCCCCTACTCTTTTTCAAACTTCAGGGGTCTGTATCTCGGTCCCTGATTGTCGGATCGACTTCTCTCTGCCCGCGATCGACTCAGCTCGGCGAGCTCTTTCGAATGACACCTCATTTGTCCAAATCGGTCCAGCCAAAAAAAACCCCCTATAAGTCACAATACCCCAGATTTCTTCTATTTTTCGCGCCGCAGGCGAAAATTTAAAAAATTTTTGAAGGCCATGAAGCCAGATTATTTTTCACCGCCGGAGGCGAAAATTTTAGAATTTGGAAACCAATAAGCCAATTTTCTTATTTTTTCAGCGCCGCAGGCAAAAATTTTGAAAATTTCGGAAGGCCTTAGGCGAAAAAAACTCACTTTTTAGAGTTCAAGGTAAAAATATTTTAAGAATTTTAGAGGGCCAAAAACCCATAATTTCTCCATGTAAAAATAGAAAAATTTTTAAAACAAAATTATAAACTTATAAAATAAGTTATTTATGGAAAGAAAAACATGAAAAATCCTTGTCCCCTGCTAGGCATCGAACCCACCTCAAGTCATTAACGTCTTTGCTGAAGCCTAACACCTTCACCACTCGGCCACTTGCTCATATAATGGCTAATGAAAGGAAATAAATATATTTCTTTAATTTTCCTATTAACACCAAGTACGAGAAGTAAGAGCTCGTACTTAGGCCTTGTACCCCGTACTTTTCACTTTTTTTGGCCTCGTACTTGTACTTCGTACCTGCCAAATTTTTTTGCTCGTACTCGTACTCGTACTTCGTACCAGGTACGAGTACGAGGTACGAGTACGAATTTTGGTACGAGTTTCGAAGCACTGGTGCCGAGTTTAATATACAAATATGGTAAATGTCCGGTTGATGTCCTACCTGTCCGCAAGGAGAATGCGCATTTTTCCTTCCTTCGCTTGCATTTTTTCTCAAGTAGTGGCGCCTATTTTTCCTTCTCTGTTATATAGTATGCATTTTGGCATTTGGAAGAAAAGGGAAAAAATAATAAAATAAATTAATAATAAATTGAAAATAAATACATATTTTATAAATGATCAACAATTAATAAACTTTTTTGAGCATATCTTTATTCTATAAATTAGCTTATTTAAAATAGTTTGCCAGGCTTTATTTTGCAAAAGCTTACTTGCCTAAATACCAAATAATTTTATTGGTTTTTACCCTTATACTTAATCCCAATCCTAGACGCCAGATAGTTGAGTAATCTATTCAAAATTTTATCCAAAATTTTTCATCTCTGATTATGGTTGAAAGTTGGTGAAATGAAACCAACTCCCCTATTTTTGATCATTTATAAAATAAAATATTTATTTTATTTATTTTCAATTTATTATTATTTTATTATTTTTTCCCTTTCCTTCCAAGCGCCAAAATGCATACTATATAACAGAGAAGGAAAAATAGGCGGCATACTTAAAAAAATGCAAGAGAAGGAAGGAAAAATGCGCATTCTCTTTGCGGACAGGTAGGACATCAACCGGACATTTACCTATTTTGAAAGAGCTCGTCGTGTTGAGTCGAATGAAAAAAGAAATTCCTTAGAAAAAAGAAATTCTGAAAATAGTTTCATGGTAAAATTTTTTAGAAAATTTTCAATTTTTCGACCGCCACATAATTATATGAACACTTTGGGTTTTCGTATTTCTAAGGTTAGGAAAAATCTATAAAAATTCCAATAAACTTATTCATCGATACTAAAAATAAATAAAAAAAGAACTAAGCCCATAACTGTTTCCAGTTTCGAGATCTCGAACCCCGAAAATCAACGTAAAACAGGGGTAGGCAGCTTCGAAAAATTTTTCGACACCTTATGGATTATTTAAAATTTTTATTTTAGGCTTATCTGAAAGCCCTTGAAATTTGTTACAAGATAGCAATTACCTCATTTTCCAGAAGAAAAAATATTCTGGCATATTATTAACTGTTATATCTCTCAGTCTCAAAAAAAGACTAATTGCCCCATAAAATGCCCTATAAGATCGTTACGGAAGAATGAAGGTTCTCTTAATTGGATTTTTTCTGAAAAATAAGATTTGTGTTATCTTGTAGCAAATTTCAAGGGCTTTCAGATAAGCCTAAAATAAAAATTTAAAATATTACATAAGGGGTCGAAAAAATTTTTCGAAACTGCTTACCCCTGTTTTACGTTGATTTTAGGGGTTCGAGATCTCGACTCTTAAAACAGATATAGGCGTAGTTCTTTTTTATTTTTTATTGGTATCGATAAATATGTTTATTGGAATTTTTATAGATTTTTCCTATCCTTAAAAATACGAAAACCCATAGTGTTCATATAATTATGTGGCGGTCAGTAGTATATGTACCACTTTTATATCAAAAATTTTTCAAAATTTTCGATATAAAACCGGCACAAAAATTCTCACAATTATTTTTTCAATAGGTTTAGGGGAAATTATTTTTCAATAGGGTTAAGGGGTTTTAAAAATAAAACCATCGTTGCTTAACTTGCCAGATCGGACGGGAGGGCACACATACAAAGCAGCACGGACGTATTCATAGGAATGGTGAAATTGTAATGTAAATAGAATAAATAAAATAACTTTTTGGAAAAAAGCAACTAAATTTAATACAATCAATTAATTTTTGGAAGAAAGAAAAAATTTTTTGAAAAAATAATAAATGTAAAAAATAAAATAATTAATTTTTGAAGAAAAAATATTTTAATGAAAAATAATTAAAATTTTGTAAAAACTAAAGAAAAACTAAACAAATTTTGAATGAATAAATAATTTTTAAATAAAAATTTATAAATTAATAAAATTTTTAAATAATAAATGTTGAAGAATAAATATTTTAAACAAAAATAATAAACGAAAATAAGTTTTTATATATTTAATTTTTGAAAGAAAAAATATTTTAAATCTTATTTAAATAAAAATTATATGAAATTAATTTTTCTGTTCTTCAACGTCTACATAATCTAAGCATTCAAGAGATTAGAAATATTGGTGAGTTCTTCTGCCAAAAACGCATACCAGAGGTAGTTGGGGATAGACGAGATCTATGTGACAGCCCGCACATTATATTCGTGCCTAATAGGGCACTTGAGGGGATTGAGTGCACTTGAGTAGTGCAAAAGCACGATTAACCCCAAAGGGCTGAGGACCCTATATAAAGCAGCCCTATAGAGGCACCTATATATATATATAAAACATCTATATAAAATGTTTAGCGCACCATTTACTATGATAATTTCGGGTGCCACAGGAAGCGGCAAAACCCAATGGCTTCTAAAATTTCTTAAATATTCTGACCAGCTCATAGATCCTCCTCCTTCAAAAACATTATATTGTTTTGGAGAAATGAATGAAACGGTTTTCAAGCTCAAGGAAATGGGAATTACTACTTATAATGGGGTTCCTGATTCTGAACTAATTAAGCAGCATCAGATTTTAGTTTTAGATGACCTGATGCTTAATATTCCAAGTGATTTCCTAGATCTACTCTTTACTCGAGGTTCGCACAATTGGGGCGTAAGTGTGATATTTGTCACACAATCTCTATATGGGCGTGATATAAGAACGGCTCGAGCAAATGCACATTACATTCTTTTAACAAAAAACCCTCAAGGGCTTCTGCAAGTACGTACACTCGGCTCACAACTTTTTCCAAAAATGCTTAATTATTTTCTTGAAGCTTATCGAGATGCGACATCAGAACGTTTTTCTTATCTATTAATAAACATGCATCCTAATACAGATGAAAATATGAGACTATCCACAAAAATATTTCCGGGAGAAAAAACTACTATATATTTACCGCTGTAATATATAAGTACTCAAAATATTTTTAAATTAAAATGACTTCATATAATTATAGCCCATACGTCAAAGAAAATTTTGAGTTTCTTCAAAAATTAGCAAAGACCACTTCTGAGAAAAAGAAAAACACTTTGATTCTTTCAGCAACTGCAGATCAAATCTTAGCAATTGTGGAAATTTGTGCTAATATTTTGAAGCACAATTTCATCCTAAGTACTAGACAGCGCAAGAAATTAGCTCAATTTGCGGACTTCTATAGAGCAATCGCTCGAACACGTACTGAAAAAGGAGCAAGAAATCAACTCCAACAAGGAGGCAGTGCCGCTTTAGCAGCAATACTAATACCCATTATAGGGGCATTAACGGAACATATTATTCATAAATTCACTCAAGAATGAAACATACAAAGAAAATGATTATGGTGCCTGAAACCGAATATCATACGCTTCTATCTATGATTAGAGGTGAAGACTTTTTGCAAAGGGAGAAGGCACAGACGGATGCAGAAATTACAATGACATTGAATGATCCAAAAATTTCTGAAGATGTAAAAGCAAAGAAATATAATTGGTTATATAAGAAACGTCGTCAACTCAAACACGAGTTAGAAAATCGTCCTCAAAGGGTAATTATTGACGATGGTAAAACATCAGAGGTTGCCCCTTACTTGCAAGACTCAATATCTCCTACGCATAAACCTAAAGTAATAAACGAAGAGCAGGAAGAACCACGATCAAACATAGAACCCAATACTTTTTTAGAGGCATCATCTTCTAAAACCAAAATCTTAAGAAATAAATTTTCCACACCCTTTAAAGGAATAATTGCAAAGCGCTATTCTAATGAATTGGAAAATTATGTAAAAGAAAATGCTGAAAAGTTTAGAATACGCAAGAACGGGAGTTTTGAATCAAACATTCCAGGTACAATTGTAAAGAACAGTAATTTTACAGATGTTCTCGAATATGTAAAGGGAGACATATCTTCACCACCTAAGGAGATGATTAGAGAGACGCGGTGAGAAAGTAATACAGAGGAAAGTTCTGAAAATCAATCAGGCAGCGGTAAAAGAAAAAAGAGAGTTTTAGTTAAAGTCTTGCCTATAAATTCACCAGGATTAGTACGGCGAAAAAATAAATTTATTCCAAAAATATGGGAAAAGCTTTAGATACACATTTAGAAAAAATATATTATTCACTTAATTCTCCCGCCTCTTACGCCGGGATGAATCGCGTCTATGAAGAAGCACGTCGTAAATACCCGAAAATAAAATTGAAAGATGTTTATGATTTTCTTCATAAGCAGAGTCTATACAATGCATAGGCCTCTAAGAAAAAAGTTTCCTAGACTGGCCACTAGACCAAGCGGCCTTCACACAGATTGGCAAGCGGATTTGGCAATATTTGACCAGTTATCTAAATATAATGATGGGTACAAATACCTTCTGGTTTGTATTGATGTACTAAGCAGAAAAATTTTTGCAATGCCTGCCAAATCTAAGAGATCTGAAGACATGATTGAGGCATTCGAAAATATTTTTATACTTTCAAAAGGGATACTTCCTCATAAATTATATACGGATCGAGGGTTAGAATTTGAGGCCAGACGAATGAAAGAATATTTTAGAAAGAAGGATATAGATAAACGAGTAGTTTATAGTCCCGATGTGCATGCTTCTATGGCAGAGAGGGCCAACCGTACTATCAAAGAGCGATTGTACAGATACTTTAGCGAACAAAATACATTACGCTGGAAGGATGTTATTCAAAAAATTGTTTCAGGAATAAATGCAAGTATTAATCGAACCACGGGTGTGACTCCAAATTCTGTTACGTTTAAGAATGCTGGGGAACTTTTTAATAGACTATATAAGGATCCTAAAAATATACAAAATACTAAAACAAGCTCCATACTGGATCCAGGACAAATTGTTCGAATCACAAAAGAAAAAGGTAAATTTGAAAAGGGATATTTACCCAACTACACTGACGAATTGTTTCGCGTACATATTAAAAACGACAATAGATCACCCATCACATATAAGTTAAAAGATTTTGAAGGGAATTTAATTGAAGGCATATTTTATAGAGAAGAATTGGTACCCACACAAGAAGATACAACTCACCGTATTGCTGAAATTTTAAAAACACGTACACTTAAAGGGATTAAGCAACATTTTGTTCGTTGGATAGGATATAACGATAATTTTAATAGTTGGGTTAACGATAGCGATATTGTTAGAAGATAAATATGGACTCTTTTTATGTGATATTGCCCTCAAATACTGGAGGGGTTGAAGGAAATACCACTTCTAAATTTACTGTTCGAATGCCTGACACTCTTGAATTGGATTCAAGTTGGACAGTTGCACTGTCAAACATCATATATCCGTTTTCCTTTTCATTACTTGTTGATTCTGATGAACAAGAATCAATAACAGTTTTTCGAAGATATGGAAATGAACTTTTACCAATTCGTATCGAGATACCAGATTTGTCCTTTGCCTCAGAAGAGGCATTGGAAGAGTCTATAAATGCTGTCTTGCTTGATGTATGGAAAAAGGAATTGGATCGTGAGCGTGAGGAACAGAGGCTTGAAGAGAATAAAAAAAGAATTTATGGGGAATATCGTAAACGCCGTGCTGTTGAATCTATAAAAGAACAGTATGATAAACATGGTTATTTCGATTTGGACGCGGATGAACTAAATAAATTTATCAAGCTATTATCGGAAGAGGATGAAGCATTTAGTCCAAAACTTACAAATTTGAGTCCAGGAGAAGGAAGTAAAAATATTCGTCTTTTGCCTCCTGCAAATCAAAAATCCCTTTACTTAAAAGTTATTGATAAATTTATTCAGCAAACTTCTATTCAATTAGAACCTACGGAGCAATTGGCTAAAAATGGTTATTTCGATATGCAAAAGCAAATTGCATATAGTTTTATGCAATACTTAGGCAAAGGAATTCGATTACCTCCTATAAGCCCTGCCTCTCTTGCAGTAGATGGTATAGAAAGAGTTCGGTTTCGTCCGTATACCGATCAAATAGAGCGAATCAAACAGGCTATTAAAGAATTTATGAATCCTCCAAGTGTTGGACAAACTGAGGATAAAGCTGCATCTGTCAATAGTCAAGAATTAGTCCTTGAATCTGAATCAACACCACAAACAGAATTGCCTGCTGCTAAGATTGAAAAATCGGAGGTTAATTTCTCGCTAGAGGCTATCACTCAACAATTGGAAAAAGAAGGTTATTTTGATATGCCAAAGGACCGTGCTTATAAATTCATAAAATATTTAAATACGGAAATTAAGGGCGCAAAACTTCCAAATGTATCTACGGTTGCGGGAAGCTCTGATGAGATGGTAAGATTAGAGCCACAAGCTGATCAGACGGATCTAATTTTGAATGCAATTAAAAGTTTTATGTTTTCTTCCCCCTCACAACCTAAAACGACTGACTCTGTACAAGAAAGTATTGTTGAAAATGATGAAGAAAATTCTAATGAAATCGAAACTGAAGAGCCTTCATCTACAATTCTAAAGGCTCCAATCACTCCCGCTACTGCAGTGACCAGTCCTATAATTGAAGCTCCGCTCACTCCTGAGACTCCAGACGAGGCACCTCCCACGCCAGAGACTCCAGTCGAGGCACCTCCCACGCCAGAGACTCCCGTGACATGTCCAATAAGTGAAGCTCCGCCCACTCCAGTGACAAGTCCTATAATTGAAGCCCCGCCCATTACCGATACTCCCGTCGAGGAAACTTCTGAAACTTCCGTGACAAGTCCTATAAGTGTAGCTCCGCCTACTCCTGAGCCTCACATTACATCCCTTTTAAATGAAGAAAACCAAATTGAATCTATAATTAAGGACAAAACTCCTTTAGATGGGAAAATAACTCCCCTTACATATGTAGAAGAGCCGGATGAAAAGCCATTATTAACTGATGATCAAAAAGTTTTAATGGAAATGGCTGTTCGTGCAGCTACAAGAGCATGGAGAAATAGTGTCGAGTTGGCAGAGCAAGCACAAATAAATATGGAACTTGGTGAAAAATATTGGCAGAATGCCCGCTTTAAGTATGCGTTAAAAGATAGTTGATAACATTAAAAGAAACGGGGGAAATTGTACATTTAAGAAAAACTCCTGAAAATATTCTTGAATGGGTTAAATCTCAATTAATATTGTTAAGTAATCGTAAAATTGCAATTGATAATTGGACACAGGAATGTTTAGAGTATGGAAAGAAAGCTTCGGAAGCTCAACTAGAAACTGAAGCTGCAGAATCCCGTGGTGATGTTACAGAAGCAAGAAAGGCTGCGGACCGTGCTAAGACTGCAGAACGTAAAGTAAAGGAAGCAGCTAGTCAGGTTGAAGAAGCTGTTGCAGGGCAAAAACGTTTATCAGAAGAAATTATTGGTAAAGTTGACGCGGAACTTGCGAAACAGGACACGGCAATCGAAGATATTTCGACAATTCCTGTATCTTCAAATATTGAAGATGAAAATGAAACATTACCAGAAGAGAATATCGAGGAAAATATTGAGGAAAATGATAATAATGAAGGCCCATCAATAAGCGATGAGGACGAAGAAGAGTGGTCACCTCCATTACCTGAAGAAGAAAATATCGAAGTACTAGAAGAAGAAGCTGAGAAAGAAGAAACGCAAGAAGAGGTTCCGCATGTATCACAGACAATAACCGATGAGGATGATGAGCAATGGACACCTCCATTACCAGAAGAAGAAAATATTAAGGAAACTACGATTATCGAAGAAGCTACTGAGGAAGAAGACGAACGAGAAAATCCTCCGGAAGAAACAATAAATGATCAGGACGAAGAACATTGGACTACTCCATTACCAAAAGAAGAAAATATTGAAGAAAATATTGAGACGAACGAAGAAACAACGATTATCGAAGAAGATACTGAGGAAGAAAACACACAAGAAGAGACTCTGCAAGAATCTCAAACGATTGAAGATAAGGACGAGGAATGGTCACCTCCGTTAGCAGAAGAAGATCCTGTAAGTATCCCAACTTCAACGACAAATTTATTTGAAAATAATAAGCAGACTGATCTGCCGTCTCTTCCACGCCCTGACATGTTAATTGGAGAACCTTCTGAAAGGCCTTCCTATTGGAAAAGCTTCTTTGGACATGGAGGTGGAGACAAAACGAAACAAAAAGAGCTTCCAAGTAAAGAAAAGGAGGAAAAAGAACCTCCCAAAGAAAAGTTAAAAATACGCGTTGATGATTCGGATCCTAATGTAAAGAAAATGCATTTTGCTAAATATGCCTATCCTCCTGAATATCTAAAAATGCTTCTTAACTTTTCCAATATACAACTTGCCGATCCAAAATATCAATGGGTTTCCATTCACTTTGATAAATTGCATAAACGGTTCCATGTCTTTCTACAAGGAAACGTACAATATATTCAATTAAGTCGTCAATTAGCATATACTCTTGGTTTTGATTCTGAGAAAGTTCATAGTGGACAAGTAGCAAAATATATGCCTGATATTTCTGGAGGTGTTCGTCAATTTTTGGTTTACGCTCCAAGGCTAGTTGAAAATAGTATAATTGGAAACGTAACTGCTCCTCTATTACGGGTTGTGAATGTAAATGGTAAGCCGGGTGATAGTATTTCCGAAGTATATATGACCGAACATCATCACCGATTACAAGGTAAACGTCATCCAGACATTACTATTGAAATTCGCACCTTAACAGGAAAACTCGTAAAATTCCATTGGGGAACCTGTATTCTAACACTACATTTTCAACGCTCTATATTTTAACAATGACACATGTACCAATAGATTTAGATAAAATAGACTGGGAACCTTTCTTAGCCTCCCAAGATGGAGGTTCAAGATTAATAGAGGGAAGTCGTTATTTTCAAGGAACGAATTATCAAAGAGGATTTGGTTTATTAGGATCTGTAGGGCGTTTCCTAATGCCAATAGTTAAAAATTTAGCTACAAGTGCAGGACAAGAGGCAGTTAATGTTGGAAAAAATATCCTTGAAGATGTTGCGCAAGGCCGATCCGTTAGTGAGGCAATGAAGCAACATGGAAGCGAAGGGCTTCAAAAAGTAGGAAAAAAGCTTCAACAATGTGGAAAAGGCAAAAGAAAACGTAAACAAAATATTATTATCGAAAATTTAGGTAACAAAGGCCGCCGCCATAGGGATCAACTTAGTTTAGAAAATTTCTGAGTATATAAGTATATGTTAAATTCTAATTTACTTTAAGTAAAAAATGACAACATTAAAGAAAATTGATAAAGATAGTTCAGAAGGTGTAGACAATCGTTTATCCTTCTTTTCTATACCTTCTACTAATGTGGGTATTATTCGTTCGGCATATAAAGAGTTACTGCCTCTTAATGCTTTAAATCAATCCGCAGGTCCTTTTATTTTTCGGTACTTTGGGGACTCGCTATATCTTGATTTGAGCAAAACTTATTTTAGTCTGGTTTTATCCCTAGAAAGAAAACATGCAACTAGCGATGAATGGGTTCCTATTTCAGACGGTGAAGCTGCCGAATTGAAAGGCGATAAATTTACAGGAGTTGCTCAATATTTAGGTCTTACATGGATTCGTCGTCTAACTCTATCAATTAATAGTGTTCAGTGCTATGATTCAGGTATCCACTATGCATATAGATGTATACTTCTACACGAGCTTGGAGCAAGCCGAGAGGTGAGCAAAGGACTATATGAAGCTTCACTTTATCATAAGGATGCCGTCGACAAGGATGCATTTGAAGGTAGTGGCTTTAAGTCACGGGCTTCTCGTTTTGCTAATGGCCAAACATGTAGATTATTTTCCCACTTAGATTATGATATGGCACGTCAGAATCAGCTTCTAATTCCGAATAGTGATGTGATTTGGACTCTTTACAGAAACACCGATGAATTTCTTATTCATGCCCCTAAGTATCGCATAGCTACAGGAGGGGAAATGATAAGTAATACAAACTCTTATCGTCTGCGTCTTCATGATATGAGAATTTATGTTAAGCAAGTAGATTTAAGTATGTCTCTAAATAATGCTATTTCTAGACATTTGGAGCAGTCTCCAGCGAAGTACGCTTATAGAAAAATAGAAATTCGAAGTGTATTTCTTGGAAAAGGGCGTCAAGAAATTACACATCCCGCATTCACTAGTACATGTCCTCGCCGTTTAATAATATGTTTTGTAGGTTCTCCAGCATATACTGGAAATACTGCATTATCCCCATTTACTTTTGAACACGCTAATTTACGATCAGTTTCTGCAGAATTTGGGGGATTTCAATTTCCTGCTGTACCATATGACCTTGATTTTGCTAAGGGTAATTTCGTTCGCGCATATGTTGACACGTATGTTGGTATGGATCTAGATAATTGGCCAAATTCTGACCAAAGAACGCTCGATATCAGTATGAAAGAATTTTCAAAATCCTCCTGCTTCTTTGTTATACCGATGACTTCAACTCTTGAAGATACAAATGGGCTAGAATTAATAAGACAAGGTACAACAACCGTACGGTGTCTTTTTAATCAACCCGTCAAAGACTCGGGTTATGAAATGATAATAATGGGTGAGTTCGATGCAATCATATCCATAAATGCAGATCGCGTGTTAAGTACGGATGGATCAGTTTAGATCATGAATTCTCTCCAAATTCAAACTATTTTACAACGGTACAAGCCTTTAGATAATAAATTTATTGGCGTGTTTTCTTCGAATAATATTCCTGATATTGGAACTCAAAAGCCTTTTTGTTTTGTTGCAAATACGATGCGTAAAGGCACAGCTGGTGAACACTGGATTGCCTGTTATTCAGATACTCCAAATACATTGGAATATTTTGACTCCTTTGCCGAAGAACCAAATTGTGACATGAGAAAGTCAATGCTTGCCAATTTTTCCTTAGTGAAACAAAATAAATTTTCATTACAATCTCCCTTATCTGATACCTGTGGTCATTATTGTATTTGCTTCCTCTCCTACGTTCGAAACAGGGTAATAATTTTTCATCTGTTCTTCAAAAGTTGCACTCAATACCTTCAGAGGGACGCGATGCTATTTTACGAAATATTATAAAGAAACTATCATTAGGAATTAGTATATAAGATAATTATTCCGTGTTTATGCAATAAAAATGCTGCAATCATTATTTTTAATTTTCTTCCTTTGTGTGATTTACGCGTATAAACAAAACGATAGTAATATTCTTTATCCTCTTCATGGACCAATTCCTCCAAATGTAAATGCCTGTTTTATTATTGATGAAGCTCATGCGCTTTCAATCGGCCCTTCAGCAAATCCAAATAAAGATATGTTTCTATTAATCGCATATGTCCTCGATTTGTTACTAATTTTTGTTTTGGCTGTAGTGTTTAAAGCACATGTAAATTTGAGAAGGAATGGAAACGGAGAACTCCCTGGAATTAGGCTTGCGAGAGGGACTCTTGGTATATAAGTCAAAGAAATAAGCTTATAGAGATAAATTTTACTAGGGGATATGAACTTGCGTACTAGTGCTAATTTGTCAGAATTTAGAGAAACTGTTAAGTTTTCATCAAAATCACCTCCGCCTCATGTGAAAGTCAAAACTGGTTCGTTACTTCACTTACTTTGTAAATTTAATGGAGGCTGTTCACCAGAATCCCTTCACAGAGAAATGCGTAAAAAATACAACGAAAATATTCAATTTCTTCAAACACTTACTAGTATGACAAATGAGGATGTTGCCATAAATGGAATTGGGCAAAAAACATTTTCAGACAACAATATGAAGCTGGGAAAGAAGTCTATAGTAACAAATCATTTAAGACATATTCAGTTCGAAATATATCCTAGTAAATTGACAAAGTTGGGAGCTGATCGTGTTTTTGCATTAAGAGGATACTTACGCGTGACAATTAGGCAATATTTCTATGTTCGACATCACATAGACCTTGTTTATCCGCAGCTGCCTCTTATTTGCGTTGTTGGCGGACGACAGCATCAATATTTCTATCCTCTGGAATGTTTGGACTTTGTTGAAGTTGAAGAACAAAAATGAATAGAAATTTTTGAAAAACTATATAAATGATCATTCACATTTTTTCATAATATTAAAAATGCGTTTTATATTAATTTTTGTTGCACTGGTATCATTAGTTAACTGTGCGGATAAAATAATAAAGAATGAAAAGAATAAAATATCTTTATTTCGAGAAACTCTCAAACCAAAGAACCAAAGACACTTAACTTCTCATTCAAATTTTACAAATATAACTTTAAAACCGTCTGGTCATGTTTGGTTTGAATACGATGAGAACGAAAAGGAGTGGAAACAAGTATACAAACCTACTTTTTCAGTAGTGTATTATAAACCAAATATATTCGATTCCGCATGGTTATTTGTTAAAGAAACATGCTATGATATTGTTGTAGCTACCAAATCGCTTGTAATCGGAGTAACGAAGCTAACATTATACTTAGGACGTAGACTAATACCTTTTCCCTAATAGCGTGTAAGAATGTTAAAATTTTATACTTTAAAATAACATTTTCAAAGGTTTTGATCTAGTATTTTGCTTCATAGTCAGTTAGCACTTTTTTATTATTAGGAGTAACGATGTTTAATAATTTATATTAAAATTTTAACAAATATGTAACTACTAGGGTTGGTCCCCGTCCCCGTCCCCGAAAGTCGGGGAATTTGAGAGATTTTTTGAAAATTCCCCGTCCCCGTCCCCCCCCCCGTGAAAAATAAAAAAATTTTCCCCGTCCCCGTCCCCCCCCCCCCCCCCGTGGCAGAATTTTCCCCGAGCTCCCCCCGAAATTTTTATGAAGAACTAAAAATATTTTCTTTCACTTGATATTTCTTTTTCTCAGTGAAAGAAATACATTTTCTTTCAACAATAACTAAATAGGCTGTTGGTTGAGTGGTTAAGGCGCTTGCCTTTATTCAAATGAGTGTTACGTTCGAGTACTAATCGGCGGTCTGGACTTATTTTCAGATTGTTTTAACTTTTTTTGATTCATGAGAACGATTTTAAACATTTAATATTATTTTTTTAAATTAAAAACCTAGATTTTTCGCCTGCTGCACAAAAAATGGAAGAAATTTGGCTTCTGAAGGTCTAAAATTCTCAAAATTTTCGCCTGCGGCGCAAAAAATGGAAGAAATCTGGCTTGAGGAACTCCAAAATTCACAAAATTTTCGCCTGCGGCGCAAAAAAATTAAAATTTTTGGCGCCGAAGGCGCCAAAGAAAATTTTTGATTCCCCGAAATTTCCCCGTAAAAATTTTTCCCCCGTCCCCGTCCCCCCCCCCCGTGAAAAATAAAAAAATTTTCCCCGTCCCCGTCCCCCCCCCCGTGGCGCTGCCTCCCCGAAAATTTTCCCCGTGGCCCCCCCCCCCCGTCGGGGACCAACCCTAGTAACTACGTCTGTACTGCTTTGTAAAGGTGCCCACCCGTCCGATCTGGCAAGTTAAGCAACGATGGTTTTATTTTTAAAACCCCTTAACCCTATTGAAAAATAATTTCCCTCTAAACCTATTGAAAAAATAATTGTGAGAATTTTTGTGCCGGTTTTATATCGAAAATTTTGAAAAATTTTTGATATAAAAGTGGTACATATACTCTGCGGTCGAAAAATTGAAAAGTTTCTAAAAAAATTTACCATGAAACCATTTTCAGATTTTCTTTTTTCTAAGGGGATATTAGCTAGAGACCGGACCGATACGATATATCGATAAAAATATCGATATATCGATGTCGATATTATCGATAAACGATACCGATATTATCGAACGATAAATTTTTCAATTTTTTCGATATTTATCGATAATCGATATTTTTCGATATCGATACCGATATTATCGAACGATAAATTTTTTCATTTTTTCGATATTTTTCGATACTCGATATTTTTCGATATCGATACCGATATATCGAACGATAAATTGTTCGATATTTTTCGATATTAATTTCTTTTAAATTTTGATATATTGCCATAATGTTTTATTTATCTTTTAGATTAAATACTAGTGACCGGCGCCGGACCTGACTCCAGCCGATTTTTCTTGAGCCCGGGTCGCAAATCCAGGTTTTTTGAATCCAAACGGACCCGGTCCGGCTCTAGCTGCCAACGGCAGTTGTCTGCATGATTAAGTCTCCTGTGTATATCAGTCTCCATAGTTTAATGGGATTTAAAATTCGTAGGGGATTAGAAGGGATTGAAGTTAAGTTCAAGGGACTTGTACATGACATCGAAGGATCAATCGAGGGATCAGCTTCCCTCTTCATTGGTACAACTTCCCCAGTCGTTGGTACAACTTCCCCAGTCGTTGGTACAACTTCCCCAGTCATTGGTACAACTTCCCCAGTCATTGGTACAACTTCCCCAGTCATTGGTACAACCTCCCCAGTCATTGGTACAACTTCCCCAGTCATTGGTACAACTTCCCCAGTCATTGGTACAACTTCCCCAGTCATTGGTACAACTTCCCCAGTCATTGGTACAACTTCCCCAGTCGTTGGTACAACCTCCCCAGTCATTGGTACAACTTCCCCAGTCATTGGTACAACTTCCCCAGTCATTGGTACAACTTCCCCAGTCATTGGTACAACTTCCCCAGTCATTGGTACAACTTCCCCAGTCGTTGGTACAACCTCCCCAGTCATTGGTACAACTTCCCCAGTCATTGGTACAACTTCCCCAGTCATTGGTACAACTTCCCCAGTCATTGGTACAACTTCCCCAGTCATTGGTACAACTTCCCCAGTCATTGGTACAACTTCCCCAGTCATTGGTACAACTTCCCCAGTCATTGGTACAACTTCCCCAGTCGTTGGTACAACTTCCCCCGTCGGGAAAAAAATATCGAAAAATATCGACGATATTTTTCGATACTCGATATTATCGATGATCGATACCGATATTATCGAACGAAAAATTTTTCAATTTTTTCGATATTTATCGATAATCGATATTTTTCGATATCGATACCGATATATCGAACGATAAATTTTTTGATTTTTTCGATATTTATCGATAATCGATATTTTTTCGATATCGATACCGATATATCGAACGATCACTCAAGTCCGGTCTCTAATATTAGCCGATTTCTAAAATATATTAAGGTTAAAAAATATTTCGGAATATAAATACGGTAAAAAGTAGTATTTAGGGGGTGTTCATATAATTATGTGGCGGAGTGCGGTTCTGACAATTGAATTTTTTTCTTAAGACCTTACAAAATTCTCAAAATTTTCGCCTCCGGCGGTGAAAAATCTAGAAATCTGGCTTAAGGATCATCAAAATTCTCAAAATTTTCGTCTGCGGCGCAAAAATGGAAGAAATTTGGCTCTTCGGCCTTCCAAAATTCCAAAAATTTTTGCCTGCGGCGCTGAAAATAGGAGGAAATTGGAGGCTATAATGGAGATAAAAATAAAATTTTCTTTTCGCGTTTCGGGTTGGCAAAAATTTCAGGTACGGGTTTCGGGTTTGGCGAAAAATTCGTGTTATTTTCGGGTTTTCGGGTAATGGTGAACTAAGTTGTAGGGAGAAAAGCTTTAGGATATACTTTAGCCGGTGGCCGGTTCGAAACCGATTACAACGGGCACGGAATCTATGTGTGAATACAACGGGCACGGAATCTATGTGTGAATAGTTTTATACATATCTAGTAGAAATTTATTTATTAATTTCACTCCTTTATTTAATCATTTTAATATTCTAATCACCAATTTTTTCATCAAAAAATACTAAAAAATATAGATAGTTAAAAATAGATAATTAATAATAAAATACATAACATTTAGTGTAAAAAAAGAATTTATTTTTAGTAAACAGTTGTTATCTAAAAAACAAAAAACTTTACAATTAAAAAAGTGAAGAGCTATTTTTTATGGGTTTTTACATTGGAATTTTATTTTTAAAATTAAGAAATATTAGGAGCATTTTGAGGGGACATCGGGAGATTTGGGAGGCTTTAGAAGAATTTTAAATCCTTCCTGGTTAGAAAACCACTGGGGTTGATAAATACGATAAGTTAATACTGAAATCACGTTAATTATTTATTGCCCAAATCACTTATAATTAGTTTTTATTTTTATTCTAATTGGTTACTGCCTGAATCACACTGGCAGGGCTGCACGCAATTGAGGATTGCGTAAATTGCGGGGGTCTTCTTCAAATCTCGTTCGTTTTGGTTTATAGATTTTTTACTATGTAGAAAAGACACATTCCGATCAGGCCAGTAACTAGGATTTTTCGGCGGTGGGCCAATGGGGGGAAAATTTTTGAAAAAGCCATAGGCCATAAAAATTCACCTTTTCATCGTCGCAGGCGAAAATTCTGAGAAATTTGGAGGGCCAAGTAGCCAGATTTCTTCCATTCTCAGCGCCACATGCGAAAATTTTGAGAATCTTAGACAATAAAAATGTACATATAAAAAATAAGAAATCAAATCCTTAGAGGTGTTAAAAAGTTCCGGTTTAACCGGAACTGAAGGACCGAAACCGGAGCTTTACAACCAACCCGGAACCGGAACCAAAAAATTCCGGAACTTCCGGCCTATCGGAACTGTAACTTCCGGCGAAGCTCTAAAATTAATTTATTAAAAATGAAATATGTATTTTGTTTTTAATTATTTTTAAAATATTTTTGATTTTTTCATTTTATTTTTTTTCTTTTCTTCTCTTTGAGAGCGGTCGGGAGTCCTTTTAATTTAAAAGAAGGCAAAATATACTATGTTCACGTGATTGCACGTGAATGCAGTATTTTTTTAGTTTGTTTGATTAGGAGGAGTGCAGCAGTTTTTTAAACAGCTGACATTTTTTATTATCTTTAGGTTCCTTTGTTTTCACTACTCTTCTAAAATTATAACCGCACCCCTATTTTTCTTCATATTTCATGTCCCAATTAATTTTTCAACAAAATTTTTTGATAATTACATGCATGTGTATGTCCGAGGGACAAACAATATTTAATACTAAAATGGGGCCAACCCGAGACCGAGATATACCGATACTCAAGAGCCCGAGACCGAGATATACCGATACTCAAGAGCCCGAGACCGAGATATACCGATACTCAAGAGCCCGAGACCGAGATATACCGATACTCAAGAGCCCGAGACCGAGATATACCGATACTCAAGAGCCCGATACCGAGACCGAAACCATCATTTTGAGCCGAGACCGATACCGAGAAACGATACTGACCGAGACTAACAGAAATTTTTATTTTATGTCAAAAAATACGTGTAAAAATAATTTATTCATTATTTTCATCATTTAAATCATATGATAAATACTCTTCATCATCTGGATCCGATTCGATTGATGGTGCCAAATAAATTTTATCCATATTTGCCTTCACTACCAATATTTTTTCAAGTTTTTTTTGAGGCGCAGACAAGGGATTTGAGATTACGAAGGATATCAAAAGACTGCCCAGACTGATGATAACATCAAGGGCGCCCGACTCCCGAAGACATTTCCCGACCCGACTCCCGTTTCCCTATTCCCGAGTTTCTTCTTCACCCGAACATCACTAATCGAGTGATAGTTGAATTTGGAGAGATTAAGGATATATGGGTACCCGGTTACTAATAAAAATACAAAATAAATTATAAATATAAAATTTATGACTTTGCCAAATTAATTTGGACAATAATGAGGATTTACCCTAACTACAGTTTCCGGATCAGGCTCAGAATTGGACGATTTATATGTCATTCGAAAGAGCTCATCGAGCTGAATCGAATGGCACCAAAATTTTTCCGCGAAAAAAATTCGGAGCCGAGATATAGGGCTCGAAATGGTCAAAACCCATAGGGGGGAGTAAGCCCCTCTCACGTAGCGGTGAGAGGAATCGATTTGTATATACTTTGATTTTCGATTTCGTTACGGCTACCCGGCATTTGGGGATCAGACTTTTGGGGATCCGACAGTTGGGACGAATTTTGGGGATACGACTTTTGGGGACCCGACTTTTAGGGACCCGACACTTAGGGACCCGACTTGCTTTAGGTAGATTTTCAAATTTTTTTAAAATTCTATTTCGTCCCCAAATGTCGGGTCCCCAATTGTCGGGTCCCTAAGTGTCGGGTCCCTAAAAGTCGGGTCCCTAAGTGTCGGGTCCCTAAAAGTCGGGTCCCTAAAAGTCTGATCCCCAAAGCCACGCTCGTTACACCTAATTTTTTATTTTTTTTTTTCAATTTTTGCCTTTTTTATTTTTATACAATTGTTTTTTATGTACTTTTTATTTTAGTTTGTCTATTTGATAAGAAGAGATGCAGCAGTTTTTTAAACAGCTGTCATTTTTTTGTTATTATTTTTCGAATCAATCATTTTCACTATTTCCATTATCACTTTTTAAAATTTCCCCCAATTTTATTAACTTATCGGCTCTATCTGAAAGGAGTGCCTGGTTGACTTTTTTTCCTTACTTCCTTAAAATAGTCTCTTTTCCTACTTTTTTTTCTTTAAGATCGGGTGAAGGGTTAAACAAGGTATATGGCAGGGGTGGGCTTGGTCTCGTATCTCGTGTCTCGTATCTCGTGAAATCTCGTGTTTTTTAGAGGTCTCGTATCTCGTATTTTGCCACGAGACACGAGATATTTTTAATCTATTTTAGAAAAAATGACAAAAATTTGGGGATATTTTAAGATCCCAGAATTCGCAAAAAAGGAAGAAATCTTGCCCATTGGTCTTCCAAAATTCTTAAATTTTCGCCTGCGGCGCTGAAATGGTGAATTTTTTTGGCCTACGGCCTTCTAAAATTGTCAAAATTTTCGCCTGCGGCGCTCGCGTAATCCTCTTTATCGGATGTCCATATCTCCCTGTATCCTATATACTCAAATCAGATTGACAACCTCACTAATCCCATGGTATGTTTCTTTAACTCTCCTTGATCCTTCCAACCCCCATAATATTCTCCGTAATCACCGATATCTCAATAAATCACCTTGATCCTCTAATTCCCCAATATCCTTCTTAATCCAGCTGTAATCATTATCCATTCAAACCCGTATATTTTCGGCTTTACAATTAAAGGTGTATCTAATTTTGAGAAAAATACTTAATATCTCGTATCTCGTGGTCTCGTATCTCGTGAAATCTCGTATTTTTTGAGAGATCTCGTATCTAGTTTTATCTCGTTCTCGTATTTTTTTGAGAATCTCGTATCTCGTGAATCTCGTGTCTCGTATTTTGTGGGACTCGGCCCACCCCTGGTATATGGGTATATGCACAATATAAAGTCCGTTCCAAAAAACCTCGACACCCCCAAATTTTTCGGAAAATCGACTTACGGGTTTTTACTTTTTTATAACCTTATTATATCTTGATTCAGCAGCAAAAACTACCTAATTTTACAAAAAATTAGAGCAACTGATAATTTTATCAAAAGTTATGATAAATTTTCAAAAAATCAGGCGTTCCAAATATCCTCAGACAGTTTGTAAAAATACCGATAATCACGGAAAGAAAGCAGCTAAAATTTAACAAAAATTTTTATGAACATAACTATCAATAGTATACAAAATAAAAAATGTGTTTTTGAAGTATCACTTAGATAACTTTAAAATTTAAACTTGTGGAAAATCTAATGAATGTGATTTTCTTTTGTTCTCCCTGCTTTCACGCATAAAAAGTTTGTTTTTGCGTTAATACTTTTTCAGATTAATTTTAATCGTTGAAACGAGAGGTGCATTAATAGCGCCTCCTCCCTATAACATGGGTA
Organism: Meloidogyne luci; assembly: GCA_902706615.1. Taxonomy (NCBI): domain Eukaryota; kingdom Metazoa; phylum Nematoda; class Chromadorea; order Rhabditida; family Meloidogynidae; genus Meloidogyne; species Meloidogyne luci. The sequence continues at coordinate 24,745 of CACSLI010000133.1, read as the reverse complement.
GGTAAAAATAAGTTGGCAACAACCAGTTGAGATTTAATAGTAAATTTATGTAACAAATTTTTTTATTTAAGTTTAATTTCATATTTTTGAAAGATTAATTTACTAGACGTATCCAATAAAACTAACCAAAAGTATAAAACTAAAAAATTGATTTTTAAATCTTTCTTTAAAATTTATATCCGTCGCCAAAATGCCGGCAAACTTGTCCCAGGTGGTCAATACCATTCGAGCTGCTGCAGTAAGCAAATAATTCAAATTTTTTTAAAAAATTAATTTTCAGAATATCCCACCACAAGCGACACAGTTTATTAAAAACAATGAAGGTTTGGCCAATATATATACGTAAGAATTAAAAATAAAAGTATTCGGAAAAATTTCGGTATACGACACAGAAGCCGCTTAGGTCGATTGATATGTAATTCGAAAGAGCTCGTCGAGCTGAGTCGAATGACACAAAAATCACCGTGATTGAACAAGATTAGACAAAGTTATAATACAAAAAACTATAAACCTATGGGGCATAGGCAAGGCGCTTGTGCAAAACCCCGCGCTTCGCGCGGGGTTTTGCGGCACGCACCTCGCGGGGAGTCTACGGGCGCTGGGCCTGGGCTCGTAACATAAACCTATTCCTATCTCACTTGCTCTGGACGTATTTGGGGCCGCCGTAGCAGCAAAAATCTCCACAGATCCAATATGTAAGGAGCTAAAATAAAAGATCACAACTTTGTCCAATCAAGTCAGATTTTGTTGATTTTGGTGTCATTCGACTCAGCTCGACGAGCTCTTTCGAATGAGGTGTAATTTGCATTTTCGAATTTTTCACCACAAAAAAGTGATTGGTACCCCTTTGGTTTTTCGATTTTCGGGGGCTTATATCTCGGCCCATTTATGAGTCCGCACGAAAATTCTTTCACCATTCGACTCAACTCGACGAGTTCTTTCGAATGACATATCATTCGACTTAATCGGCGTCTGTGTCTTATACCGAAATTTTACCAAGTATTCAAAATAATTTAAAATTAATTTAGATTTGATGTTAAGCCTGGTGTTGTTATGGTTTACCGCTACGACGTGGAACTTTCTGATAAGGTTAAAAATAAAAGTCTAACAAAAGGTGGTGGAGATGATGGGAAGAAAGGACTTCTGCGGGACATCTGTTTCGTTTTGGTAACACACGTCTTCGAGAACATCCAAGGTTTTGGCAGTAATGGAAAGGTAATTGTAATTTAAAAAATTTTGTTAAAATCTTTATGAAGGTTTTGTTCGTTTATGACAACCGAAAGATCTTATTCACGAATTGCCGTGTTCCAGCTTTGGTTTTGATTTATTTAAAAACTTCAATTTTTATTTTTTTTTAATTTTAGACGTGCGAGATTACACCAGATCGAATGAGTGAATTTTGTAGAAAGTTCCTATACAATGCAACAATCACTTTTGAGTTGCAGCCATGCAAAGGTTCAAGTCATGAGTTAAATTTGAACGACATTCCATCGGCGCTTTGTCCTGCGCCTCACATACAAGCGGATCATTCACTTCGTACATTTTTTGAGATGCTGACTTCTCAGTCTTTCATCAATGCGTAATCTTATTAATTTATTTTTCTCATCGGATTTATCATTAGTATCTCCGTCCGTTTATTTCCGTCTTATACATTAGTTAACAATTACACTTGAAATCACGAAGATTAAAAAGCAATTTTAATTTTTAAATAATTGAGTTATTTTATTTTAGTCGTTCGCATCGACTCGTTGGACCTGGTCGCCTTTTTGAAGAAAGAGTAGCGAAGCGATTAAACGATGCTATCACTGCACATAATGGAGTTGCAAAGGGTGTTCGTATCATTGTTAATGGTCCTGCGCTTGTTGTTGATGGTAAAATTATTTTATCTTTCTTATTTTCATTTTTAGTTAAAACTTGCGCATTCTTTGCGAAAGGGAATTTGGGTGAAATTGCAAGAGGAATGGTTCAATCTGCCATGAACCGACGTAGGAATCCTCTCCGAACAAATGACCGTAAAGCGATGGAAAGCTTTTGGTTAGATTTCGGTCACCTCTTTAAAGGAGTTAGCGCTTACTTGACTTATGCGCCTTCACGAGTGATTGTTATTGATTCTATCACTGCTCGACTTGTTTCTGAAATTAGGTTTTTGAATATTATTTACTAACCTCTTAAATCTTTTTATAGTTTTGAAGTTGATGGTCGCAACATTTCAATGATGCAATATTTTGCTGAAAAGAAAAATGTTCGAATTGAAGGGAACATGCCAGCCGTGCGCCAACATGTTGATCGTGATGTGAGAAATTTATAAATTGTAGATGATCCTTAACATTTCAATTTTAGGCACTTTATCCTCTCCAATGCCTTGAGATATTGCCTTTTCAGCGCGTATCTATAGATAAAATGCAACTGACTGATGAAATGGCTCAAATTTCGAGCGATCTTCTTAAAGTTTTTCAGGCTTTTCCTTCGTATATTTTTGAATTTTGTAGGCTAATGCTGTTGGACCTGATGTTCGTAGTGAAATGATTAAGGATGTAATGCGACAAATTTCAAGAGATGGTGATTGTGCCAAATTCATGTTTCATTTTGGTGTCAAACTTCGTGGAGATCAAAACAACGTTCAAATTGGTCAGCGCAACTTACCGGTTATCCGGTTTGGGAATAATCTTACAGCAAATCCAAATGAAAACGAAAAGGTTAGATTCCCATTTATTAGCATTGGTATAATTTCGGAATACTAAACAGAAAGCAACTGGGTCAAGTTATATGTCATTCGAAAGAGCTCGTCGAGTTGAGTCGAACGGTGAAAAAATTTTCGTGCGGACTCATACAGGGGCTGAGATATAGGCCCCCGAAAATCGAAAAACCATACGGGGGACAAGCACTTTTTTGGGGTGAAAAATTCGAATATGCAAATAATAGCTCATTCGAAAGAGCTCCTCGAGCTGAGTCGAATTACACCAAAATCACACGCGGGGAGTCGACGGGCGCTGGGTCTGAGCTCATAACATAAACCTATTCCTATCTCACTTGCTCTGGACGTATTTGGGGCCGCCGTAGCAGCAAAAATCTCCACAGATCCAATATGTAAGGATCTAAAAGAAAAGATCATAACTTTGTCCAATCAAGTCGGATTTCGTTGATTTTGTTGTCATTCGACTCAGCTCGAGGAGCTCTTTCGAATGAGCTATTATTTGCATATTCGAATTTTTCACCCCAAAAAAGTGCTTGTCCCCCGTATGGTTTTTCGATTTTCGGGGGCCTATATCTCAGCCCCTGTATGAGTCCGCACGAAAATTTTTTCACCGTTCGACTCAACTCGACGAGCTCTTTCGAATGACATATAACTTGACCCAGTTGCTTTCTGTTTAGTATTCCGAAATTTTGGCTCCCGAAGATTTGGGGAGTGGACACTTGGGGAGTGGACATTTGGGGAGTAGAGTAGAAAATTTAAAAACCATAGGGGGGAGTAAGTTCGATTTTTGGGTGAAAAATTCGAATATTAAAGAAACCTCATTCGAAAGAGCTCCTCGAGCTGAGTCTAATGACACTAAAATTAGCTTGATTTAATAAGTTTGAGTCGAGATATAGGGCTCGAAATGGTCAAATACCATTGGTGGGATTTAGGGTCAAAAATTCGAAAAAGAATATAATAGCCCATTCGAGAGATTCCTAATTTATTTTTTTAAATGCAAAACAAGAAAAAAATATTTAATATTCTATTGTATTTTTATCGTTAGGCTACTCCCCAAATGTCAACTCCCCAATTGTCCGCTCACTCCCCATTTATCCACTCCCCAAATGTCCACTCCCCAAGTGTCCACTCCCCAAATCTCCGGACACGGAAATTTTTCCTTAGCATTTTTAGATTCCCATTATTAAGGTTAGATTCCCATTTATTAGCATTTTAGTTTAATGCTATCACCGCAAATGTAATTTTTTCATATTTTTAGTGTAGTTTTGATGTTCGTGGTCCTCTTCGATATTTGGAGCCTTCTGAAGTTCTTCGTTCTTGGATTGTGGCTTTTCCCCGAAGAGTATCACAGGATTCATTCAAGTATTAATTTTTTATATTCTTGTTAAAAATATTTTTTATTAAAGTAAATTTATTGGCGATATTCAACGAATGGCAAATCAGCGTGGAATGAAGTTGCCTCAACCTGTTTTTGAAAATCTTGAAGTCAATGCTATGGAACAACGTTTTGCTGAATTTTCTAAGGCTAAAATTCAATTTGTTCTTTACATTGATGAACGTTTTGTTAAATCTCATGGTAATCTTGCAATTTTTCTGCTTAACTTTCTTTATTAAGCAAAACTCAAACTTTGTGAACGTCGTTATACTGTACTTACGCAACATGTTAATATTGAGATGGTTAGCAAGGCTGTACCAGCTTCTGTCAGCAATGTTCTTGCCAAAATGAATATGAAGTGAGTATTTTTCAACTATCATTAATAAATAAAGCCATTTTTAGGCTTTTTGGTTTGAACTATATGCCTATCTTTGATCCTGTGACGTAGGAATCTGTAATATTTTTTATAATATTTTTTAATTTAAGCAAAAATAAGCTTGACATTACTTCTGGCCAAATCCTAGTTCTTGGCATTGATACTTCTCGTCCACCCGGAGCTACTGCATTTGAGAAATTTAAATTAAGCAAACAAGGAATGGAAGGATTCACTTCGGAATATCCTTTGACTATTGGGGTTTGTATAGTTTAAAAATTATTAAGTTATTATTTTCAGTATTGCGGCAACTATTTGGCTAATCCTTCTAAATTTGTCGGCGATTACCTTTACCAGCCTTGTAAGCAAGACGTTCTTGATGTTGATTATTTTGGAGAGAGAATTAAATGGATTGTTAGCACTTTGAAAGCTAACCGAAAACAACTTCCGTCAACTATTTTCATTATTCGCGATGGAATTAGCGAAGGAATGGTTCCTAAGGTTAGAACATTAACTTTTGTTATTTTTTTATTACATTAATTATTATCAGGCGGTCAATGGAGAATTCTCACGAATTATTGAGACATTTAGAAGCATCAACCAAGGATGGGTTCCAAAGTTTGTCTTCGTTATTGTTGTTAAGCGTCATACAAAACGCTTTTTCTTAAACACTGGTCCAAATCGCAATCCTAAACCGGGTTCTGTCATTGACAAAAAGTTTGTCCGTTTCGACCTCCATGAATTCTTTTTGCAGGCGCATCATCCGCTGAAGGTTTTAACCACATTTTAAAATATTACTTACAAAATCAATTTTAGGGCACATCAAAGATTCCTCAATATATGATCCCAATTAATGAGATCAAGGCTAACAATGACGAATTGCAAGCGTTCATCATTGGGCTGTGCAACATGTGGCAAATTGTTAATATGCCGCCTGCTCTTCCTTCTCCTGTTTTACAGGCTAAAGAACTTGCAAAACGAGGAAGCAATAATTATGTGGAGATGATCCGGTTAATTTCTCTAATATTAAAAAAACATTCACAATTTTTAGAACTGCTCCCCAATACATTCCTCGTATTACTGGAGAACGTATGATTGATTTTGCTATGCTCAACACACGCGTTCCATATGGAGATAGTGTTTTAAGTAAAACTCGTTTTAATGCTTGATGGTTTGAAGTTTATTGAAAGATATCTAATAATTTTTATTTTAACTGCCATTTAAACTTTTTTAATAATTCTCTCTTTATATTGGTTTATTTTTACCACTTTACCTAATTTCTTAATTCTCTGAATTGGAAAAAGATAGGTTTAACTTTTCTGGGGTTTTCAAAAATATACATTGTTTAAAAATATTTTTTTTAATTTTGGACGATTATGTAGTTTTGGTACCACTTAATTTATTTGGCTCTATCTTAGGACATGCGTTCCATGAACTTTTATGCGTCCCATGTAAGTTTATGAGTCCCATGAAGGTATATGCGATCCATGAAAGTATATACATCCCAAAATTAATATAAGCGTCCCTTCAAAGTATATGCGTCCCAAAATCAATATAAGCGTAAAACAATTGTGAAAACATTTTTTAATTTTATTAATGATAATTAAATATTTTATTATGTTCCCTTGCTCAAGTAACAACGATCATTGAATTAATATTTCATGTTCATATGGATGAACTTCTTTTCCCTTCTGTGCTAAATAGAAATACAGGACCTCATTTGGCCGCATCGACTATGTCTTATTATATTTCCTGTTGTGCCTAAAATAATTTAAAAATTTTCAATTCTGGGTTCCCCCATACGTAAAAAATACAATAGTTTATTACTACAACTTTTTTCGCGACATATGTCAAGAATGGGCATTACGAATACAAACCAACAATAGATTAGGTCTCGGCAAAGTTATAAGTATTTTGAATTTAGGCTAAGCAGTTGGTGCAAAATGCAGGAAATATAGTATAATAAAAAATTTGCTCGTTGTTACCCTCTATCATATTAAACTAAAAATTTTAGTTTTTTTTAAATTTGCTCGTTGTCCCTTGAGCAAGGAAACATATAATAAAATATTTAATTGTCATTAATACAATTTAAAAATGTTTACAATATTGTTTGGCTTATATTAATTATGGGATGTATATACAATTTTTGGGACGCATATATTTTCATGGGACGCATAAGCTTTCATGGGACGTATAAAACAGGGCTGGGCTTTGCTTTCGCTTTCGCATCTTTCGCATTTTTTGGTGCGAAAAGTTTCGCATTTCGCATTTTGGTCCAAATGCGAAATTTGTTTCGCATTTTTCATTTAGTATTTCTTTATTTTTTAGATATTTTGACGTAAAATTTTTTAAAGGAAAAGGGAAGAAATATCAATAATCTATCCCAATTTTACTTTTGTTGGTCGATGGTGGAGTGGTTAAGTTGACTGACTTCGTTCACTTTGGTGTAAGTTGGGGCTGGGTTCGAATCCAGATGTAGGAAATAAGACTTAAACAACTTTTCCTTCCAAAAATAAATGTTTTTAAACTTTGATTTTGATTTTAAATCTGTAAATTTATTTTTTTATTATGTCAAACCTGAAAAACATTAAAAATTTGGTACTATACGTTTATATACCCGCATTTCTGCAAATGTTTGTCCGCACTTTTTTCCCTTTCTTTTCTCTTTTCATAAAGATTAGAAATGGTCAATTATTAATACACCTTATTTTCTTTTTCTTCTCCTTTTTTCTCCTCTCATAAAGATTAAAAGTAAGAATAGAGGACAGACAAATATTTATTCGTTTATAGAAAAGTATAAAAGTAAAAATAAGGCAATTTTAGAAATTATTTCGGGGGCCATATTTCTGCTATTTGTTTACAAATCCATTCGAAAAAATTTTCTTCTTTAGCTTCTTGCCTACACATAAATTCTGCTAAGTAGCTCTCCAAATGATGACGCGCCGTTCCTCGATGTTTTTTGTTCCTCCATTTGGCAGAACCCCAAAGAACCCCAAAATTTCTTAAGTTTTTATTCTTACTTGACCATTTTAATCTTTATGAGAGGAGAAAAAAGGAGAAGAAAAAGAAAATAAGGTGTATTAATAATTGACCATTTCTAATCTTTATGAAAAGAGAAAAGAAAGGGAAAAAAGTGCGGACAAACATTTGCAGAAATGCGGGTATATAAACGTATAGTACCAAAAATTTTAATTTAGTAATGAATTTTCAAAATTTTCGCCTGCTGTGCAGAAAATAAAAGTAATCTTACTTAAGGACCTCTGAAATTCTCAAAATTTTCGCCTGTGGCGCAAAAAATGGAAAACGAGTACGAGCAATTTTCATATTCTCAAGAGTTGAGCGGGATCAGGATCCCGACCTAAAATCGGGATTGGGATTTTGGAATAACGAGCCTGATCCCGGTCCCGACTACGGGAGCAGGATTGGTCGAAATCGGGATCTGGATTTGAAATAATGACCCCGATCCCGAATCGGAACCTGTAATGCCCCGATCCTGCAATGCCCCTTATTTTTTTTTCGATATTCGGGACAATATCTCGGTTGACAGGCAGTTCCATGAATAGAGTGTGGTATCTTTCGACTCAGCTCGCCGAGACAAATCGAATGGTTGTGTTTCTTATCGAAATTTTGCTTCCGGTATACTATACCATGTCCAAAATTTTTCTAGAATTTTTAACTAATTTCGCTTTCGCTTTCGCATCTTTCGCATTTTTCGCATTTTTTGGCGCGAAAAGTTTCGCATTTCGCATTTCGCTTTTTATTTTTTTAAAAAAAGTTTCGCATTTCGCTTTTTATTTTTTGATTTCGCCCAGCCCTGGTATAAAAGCTCATGGAACGAATGTCCTAAGATAGAGCCCTTATTTTTTAAACTTTATTATATAGGTTTAAAAAAGAAATTTAAATATTACTACAGAGAAATAGTTTTTAAGACAAAATTTTGACTGCGTTTATAGTTTTCTGACAGAGTGTACTCCTCTAATCTTATCAGAGATGAGCTGAAGCAGCTGAAGATGGTTCGAAAGAAACTCGAAATTCCAATACAATAATTCCCAATTGTTATTACTTGATTAGTTATTAATATTTAGTTGTGATAGGAATTTCGTTTCGTACTACCGATAAGGAATATCGATAAATACAGAAAAATATGGCCGTAGTACGGTACGGTCCTATAACTAGTATTTATTGTTAGTTTTCTACATTTATGTATTTTTCCTTTATTTTGATTTTTCCTAATCCATTTTTTGTATCTTTTACAATCTTCAACAATCCCTCTCTCATACATATTTTGATTAGGGCCGGCCGGGAGGACTGATCAAATTTTATCGGCAAAAAACCCGAAGAATTTCCAAAAACCCCAATAGAGTACCTTGCCCATTGTTTAATTTACTTTACATATTTTCTCTATATCAACACTTATTAACTTTAATTTTATACGTCTTTTTAATTAAATAATTACCTAGTCCAATTAACATGTAAAACAATCCAAAAAGGTATTAAAATAAATAATGTTTTTATTTCTTTATTTAATTTAATTCTTTTAAAAATAATTAACAAAACTTTTTTTAAAAAAAAATTTTATTTTAAAAAATATTCACTAAATAATTACTTGAATTTAAAGCATAAGTAGACAAAATTAAATTAAAAGCAATTTTATATATGTAATTTCCATTAGTGATGTTCGGGAGAAGAAAAAACCCGGGAATCGGGAAACGGGAGTCGGGTCGGGAAATGACCTCGGGAGTCGGGATCGGGAGTAGGGAATTTACAATAAAAATTTTTGGCACCTTAGGTACCAAAAATTCCGATTTTTTGCACCGCAGGCGAGAACTTTAAGAATTTTGAAAGGTAAGAAGCCAGATATCTTCATTATTAGCGCTGCAGTCAAAAATTTTGTGAAATTTTGAATTCTATGCGGTCAAATTTCTTCTATTTTCAGCGCCGCAGGCGAAAATTTTGAGAATTTGCAAGTCCTTAGGGAAAAAAATTCGACTTTTCGATCTCCATATTTCCCATCCCCCTTTCCCCAATTTCGTGGTTGTAGGGGGGCTCTAGCCTCCTGGATACGCCCTTAATGTTATCATCAGTCTCGGCAGTCCGTGGCCAAGGGGTTGATTTCAGGGGTGCTAATTTCAGGGTTCTCAAATCCTTTGTTGCAAATCGTTTTTGGGTCTCAAATCCTTTGTCTAATTTCAGGGGTCTCGAACTTTTTTTAGGTTTTAAGGCTAAGAAGCCATATATTCTTCATTTTCTGCGCCGCAGGCAAAAATTTAGAAAAATTCGTGGCTAAATTAATTTTTCTACAGTTTATTCACGTTTACTAATATTAAAAAAATAACTTTACGATTTTAAAATCAAAATTAAAGTTAAAAAACATTTATTTTTCGAGGAAAAATAATTTAAATCGCATTTCCCAGCCCAGGATTAGAACCAAACCCCTTAAAAGTATCAAATCGAGTGAAGTCACTAAATCTTACCACTCAACCATCGCTCATCAACAGATTTCTTGGAAAAAATTTAAATATATTTTATTTTTCTATTCTCCCTTTGCCTTTTTTATTTTTTCCTCTATTTTTTTCCCTTTCAAAAATAAAATTTTATCAAAAAAATCCATTCTTAGGGGTGTAAAAATTTCCCGACTTACTCGGGAATTGATACCGGGAGTCGGGATCGGGATCGGGAGGCCAAAAACTCGGGAAATTTTCCCGAGTCGGGAGTCGGGATCGGGATACCCGAACATCACTAATTTCCATTCAACATCAGAATTATCAATAAAATAAGTGGAACTACATATAACTATTTAATTATTTTAATTTTAATACTTTTTTTAAATAAATAATTCCCCCAAGGTTCTCATTAAATAAAAAAATTAATTTAAATAATTTTTGAAAAATATGTTGTGATGGATTATTTGAAATAAACTCTCTTTTCCAAAATTTTATTCAAAATTCATTATTTTTCAAATTTTTAGATACCGATTTAATAAACAATTAGATTTTTTGTTAAATTAAAGAATGGCAAGTTACATGATTATTTATTAGGCATTCCGGACTTTTTTTAATTATTTAAATGTAGCTTGAGGAAAATAAATTTTAAATAAAACTTGGAGAATATCCTAAACTAGATAAAATGATTGGTATAAGTAAATTATCAATATGTGAGAAGAAAAGAAATAGAGAGAGAATAATTACTGTTATATTTTAGAAATCTTCTACAATTTCTAATCCCTTTAATACTTCCATATTCCTCATAATAAATCATACATAATCTTATTTAATCTATCCACATCCCCCTATATTCCATCCAGATCCCTCTTTATTTGTTTTAAGTCATTGAAATTCCGTTATCAATAGTTAGTTTTAGGCACTATAATAAAGGTAATAGAAAAATTGGTATTAAAAAACAAATGGGCTTCTATTAGGGCATGGGCTTTTATTTTTCAATACCCCTCCTTGGGTGGGCTTCTATTAGGGCATGGGCTTCTATTGGAGACAATACGGTAATTAAAAATTATTAATCATTCCAATTTTAAATAATAAAACATAATACAAATTATAGTAAAAAACATATTTTAAATAAATAAAATTAAAATCTTTATTCTTCTTCTTCTTTAATTAATTCATTTAAACATTCATCTAATGCTTTAATAACGATTTCTAAATTATCAGAATTAAAGCAAAGTGGAGGTTTAAATTTTAAAACATTTCCTAAAGGCCCATCTGCATTTAATAATATTCCATATTCTTTACGTAATTTTAATATCTAAAAATAATTTAAATATTTTTTTGTTAAAAAAATAAAAATTAATTTTTAAAAATTAATTAGTTTTTTTATAAAAATTTTTATTTTTATTCGCCCTTAAACATTTTTGGTTTAGGTATTGAATTTGTAAATTGAATGAATCTTTTTCTAATTGAATGGATCAAGTCTGATCTATTAAGAAGTTACAAATCATTAAGTGTGAAAAACAACGATTTCCTGGACTTATCGAGTTATAATTAGAGTAGCACGAAGTCGAGGTGTTTTGAAAAAACCGAGACCGAGGATCACAGAGGCAGGAAAAGCCGAGGTCGAGGACCGAGGATAACCGAGGTTTTTGAAAAATTTTATAACATTTCAAAATCTAGTTAAGTTTAGTAAATTTTTCAAATATTTGCTTAATACTTATCAGATTAATAGTTTACAATTGATTCATAGTAGGCTGCCTATAGAGATGTCCAAGACTCTTGGGATTTTTTGGTTTTGGTCTTGGGGTGTGGTCTTGGTCTTGACTTTTTTGAGCTTTTAAAAACTTACACTCGTAAGAATTGAACTTTTTTGATTTCCAGATTTTATTTTTAAAATTGAAAAAATCTGGCTTCTTGGGCTCCTAAAATTCACAAAATTTTGCCCTCGGCGCTTTAAAAAGTGAGAAATTTGATACTTGACTTCCAATATTCTAAAAATTTTCGCCTGCGGCGCTGAAAAAGGTAGAGATATGACTCCTTACTATTTGATTATTTAGTAGACTGGGTTTAGAGGGGGGATGAAAGGAGAGTATAACGGGACTTGAATGGATTAATTGAATGTAAGTGGATTTAGCAGATTGAGGTATCATGGATTTGTGGGGATAGAGCGTATATAGGGGATTAATAGGATTAAGGGTATTTAGGGGAAAACAAGACCCTCCCTTCCCTTTTCCTTAAAAAAAGAGCCTTCCCTTTTCAGCGCCGCAGGCGAAAATTTTGATATTTTGTAAGGCCATAAAGTCAGATTTCTTCCATTTTTAGCGCCGTAGGCGAAATTTTTTAAAATTTTGGAAGGCCAAGAAGCGAAGAATCTTCCTTTTTCTGCGCTGCAGGCGAAAATTTTGAGAATTTTGGACGGTAAGTCACCATATTACTTCCATTTTTTTACAAAAAAAAGCAATTCTTAGGGGTGTATATTTAGCCTCGGTCCTCGACCGAGGCTAAATATCTTAATTAGTGTTTCTTTAAGTATTAGATTTTATTTTCTATTATAACTCATTATATCTATAAAGATTTCATTCTTTGTAAAATTATTTTAAAATCTTAATTAGTGTTTCTTTAAGTATTAGATTTTATTTTCTATTATAACACATTATATCTATAAAGATTTCATTCTTTGTAAAATTATTTTAAAATCTTAATTAGTGTTTCTTTAAGTATTAGATTTTATTTTCTATTATAACTCATTATATCTATAAAGATATCTTTCTTTGTAAAATTATATTCAAATCTTAATTAGTGTTTCTTTAAGTATTAGATTTTATTTTCTATTATAACTCATTATATCTATAAAGATTTCATTCTTTGTAAAATTATTTTAAAATCTTAATTAGTGTTTCTTTAAGTATTAGATTTTATTTTCTATTATAACTCATTATATCTATAAAGATTTCATTCTTTGTAAAATTATTTTAAAATCTTAATTAGTGTTTCTTTAAGTATTAGATTTTATTTTCTATTATAACTCATTATATCTATAAAGATTTCATTCTTTGTAAAATTATTTTAAAATCTTAATTAGTGTTTCTTTAAGTATTAGATTTTATTTTCTATTATAACTCATTATATCTATAAAGATTTCATTCTTTGTAAAATTATTTATTATCTTAATTAGTGTTTCTTTAAGTATTAGATTTTATTTTCTATTATAACTCATTATATCTATAAAGATTTCATTCTTTGTAAAATTATTTTAAAATCTTAATTAGTGTTTCTTTAAGTATTAGATTTTATTTTCTATTATAACTCATTATATCTATAAAGATTTCATTCTTTGTAAAATTATTTTAAAATCTTAATTAGTGTTTCTTTAAGTATTAGATTTTATTTTCTATTATAACTCATTATATCTATAAAGATTTCATTCTTTGTAAAATTATTTTAAAATCTTAATTAGTGTTTCTTTAAGTATTAGATTTTATTTTCTATTATAACTCATTATATCTATAAAGATTTCATTCTTTGTAAAATTATTTTAAAATCTTAATTAGTGTTTCTTTAAGTATTAGATTTTATTTTCTATTATAACTCATTATATCTATAAAGATTTCATTCTTTGTAAAATTATTTTAAAATCTTAATTAGTGTTTCTTTAAGTATTAGATTTTATTTTCTATTATAACTCATTATATCTATAAAGATTTCATTCTTTGTAAAATTATATTAAAATCTTAATTAGTGTTTCTTTAAGTATTAGATTTTATTTTCTATTATAACTCATTATATCTATAAAGATTTCATTCTTTGTAAAATTATATTAAAATCTTAATTAGTGTTTCTTTAAGTATTAGATTTTATTTTCTATTATAACTCATTATATCTATAAAGATTTCATTCTTTGTAAAATTATTTTAAAATCTTAATTAGTGTTTCTTTAAGTATTAGATTTTATTTTCTATTATAACTCATTATATCTATAAAGATTTCATTCTTTGTAAAATTATTTTAAAATCTTAATTAGTGTTTCTTTAAGTATTAGATTTTATTTTCTATTATAACTCATTATATCTATAAAGATTTCATTCTTTGTAAAATTATATTAAAATCTTAATTAGTGTTTCTTTAAGTATTAGATTTTATTTTCTATTATAACTCATTATATCTATAAAGATTTCATTCTTTGTAAAATTATATTAAAATCTTAATTAGTGTTTCTTTAAGTATTAGATTTTATTTTCTATTATAACTCATTATATCTATAAAGATTTCATTCTTTGTAAAATTATTTTAAAATCTTAATTAGTGTTTCTTTAAGTATTAGATTTTATTTTCTATTATAACTCATTATATCTATAAAGATTTCATTCTTTGTAAAATTATTTTAAAATCTTAATTAGTGTTTCTTTAAGTATTAGATTTTATTTTCTATTATAACTCATTATATCTATAAAGATTTCATTCTTTGTAAAATTATTTTAAAATCTTAATTAGTGTTTCTTTAAGTATTAGATTTTATTTTCTATTATAACTCATTATATCTATAAAGATTTCATTCTTTGTAAAATTATATTAAAATCTTAATTAGTGTTTCTTTAAGTATTAGATTTTATTTTCTATTATAACTCATTATATCTATAAAGATTTCATTCTTTGTAAAATTATATTAAAATCTTAATTAGTGTTTCTTTAAGTATTAGATTTTATTTTCTATTATAACTCATTATATCTATAAAGATTTCATTCTTTGTAAAATTATATTAAAATCTTAATTAGTGTTTCTTTAAGTATTAGATTTTATTTTCTATTATAACTCATTATATCTATAAAGATTTCATTCTTTGTAAAATTATTTTAAAATCTTAATTAGTGTTTCTTTAAGTATTAGATTTTATTTTCTATTATAACTCATTATATCTATAAAGATTTCATTCTTTGTAAAATTATTTTAAAATCTTAATTAGTGTTTCTTTAAGTATTAGATTTTATTTTCTATTATAACTCATTATATCTATAAAGATTTCATTCTTTGTAAAATTATTTTAAAATCTTAATTAGTGTTTCTTTAAGTATTAGATTTTATTTTCTATTATAACTCATTATATCTATAAAGATTTCATTCTTTGTAAAATTATATTAAAATCTTAATTAGTGTTTCTTTAAGTATTAGATTTTATTTTCTATTATAACTCATTATATCTATAAAGATTTCATTCTTTGTAAAATTATATTAAAATCTTAATTAGTGTTTCTTTAAGTATTAGATTTTATTTTCTATTATAACTCATTATATCTATAAAGATTTCATTCTTTGTAAAATTATATTAAAATCTTAATTAGTGTTTCTTTAAGTATTAGATTTTATTTTCTATTATAACTCATTATATCTATAAAGATTTCATTCTTTGTAAAATTATTTTAAAATCTTAATTAGTGTTTCTTTAAGTATTAGATTTTATTTTCTATTATAACTCATTATATCTATAAAGATTTCATTCTTTGTAAAATTATATTAAAATCTTAATTAGTGTTTCTTTAAGTATTAGATTTTATTTTCTATTATAACTCATTATATCTATAAAGATTTCATTCTTTGTAAAATTATATTAAAATCTTAATTAGTGTTTCTTTAAGTATTAGATTTTATTTTCTATTATAACTCATTATATCTATAAAGATTTCATTCTTTGTAAAATTATTTTAAAATCTTAATTAGTGTTTCTTTAAGTATTAGATTTTATTTTCTATTATAACTCATTATATCTATAAAGATTTCATTCTTTGTAAAATTATATTAAAATCTTAATTAGTGTTTCTTTAAGTATTAGATTTTATTTTCTATTATAACTCATTATATCTATAAAGATTTCATTCTTTGTAAAATTATTTTAAAATCTTAATTAGTGTTTCTTTAAGTATTAGATTTTATTTTCTATTATAACTCATTATATCTATAAAGATTTCATTCTTTGTAAAATTATATTAAAATCTTAATTAGTGTTTCTTTAAGTATTAGATTTTATTTTCTATTATAACTCATTATATCTATAAAGATTTCATTCTTTGTAAAATTATATTAAAATCTTAATTAGTGTTTCTTTAAGTATTAGATTTTATTTTCTATTATAACTCATTATATCTATAAAGATTTCATTCTTTGTAAAATTATTTTAAAATCTTAATTAGTGTTTCTTTAAGTATTAGATTTTATTTTCTATTATAACTCATTATATCTATAAAGATTTCATTCTTTGTAAAATTATATTTAAAATCTTAATTAGTGTTTCTTTAAGTATTAGATTTTATTTTCTATTATAACTCATTATATCTATAAAGATTTCATTCTTTGTAAAATTATATTAAAATCTTAATTAGTGTTTCTTTAAGTATTAGATTTTATTTTCTATTATAACTCATTATATCTATAAAGATTTCATTCTTTGTAAAATTATATTAAAATCTTAATTAGTGTTTCTTTAAGTATTAGATTTTATTTTCTATTATAACTCATTATATCTATAAAGATTTCATTCTTTGTAAAATTATATTAAAATCTTAATTAGTGTTTCTTTAAGTATTAGATTTTATTTTCTATTATAACTCATTATATCTATAAAGATTTCATTCTTTGTAAAATTATATTAAAATCTTAATTAGTGTTTCTTTAAGTATTAGATTTTATTTTCTATTATAACTCATTATATCTATAAAGATTTCATTCTTTGTAAAATTATATTAAAATCTTAATTAGTGTTTCTTTAAGTATTAGATTTTATTTTCTATTATAACTCATTATATCTATAAAGATTTCATTCTTTGTAAAATTATATTAAAATCTTAATTAGTGTTTCTTTAAGTATTAGATTTTATTTTCTATTATAACTCATTATATCTATAAAGATTTCATTCTTTGTAAAATTATTTTAAAATCTTAATTAGTGTTTCTTTAAGTATTAGATTTTATTTTCTATTATAACTCATTATATCTATAAAGATTTCATTCTTTGTAAAATTATATTAAAATCTTAATTAGTGTTTCTTTAAGTATTAGATTTTATTTTCTATTATAACTCATTATATCTATAAAGATTTCATTCTTTGTAAAATTATTTTAAAATCTTAATTAGTGTTTCTTTAAGTATTAGATTTTATTTTCTATTATAACTCATTATATCTATAAAGATTTCATTCTTTGTAAAATTATTTTAAAATCTTAATTAGTGTTTCTTTAAGTATTAGATTTTATTTTCTATTATAACTCATTATATCTATAAAGATTTCATTCTTTGTAAAATTATTTTAAAATCTTAATTAGTGTTTCTTTAAGTATTAGATTTTATTTTCTATTATAACTCATTATATCTATAAAGATTTCATTCTTTGTAAAATTATTTTAAAATCTTAATTAGTGTTTCTTTAAGTATTAGATTTTATTTTCTATTATAACTCATTATATCTATAAAGATTTCATTCTTTGTAAAATTATTTTAAAATCTTAATTAGTGTTTCTTTAAGTATTAGATTTTATTTTCTATTATAACTCATTATATCTATAAAGATTTCATTCTTTGTAAAATTATTTTAAAATCTTAATTAGTGTTTCTTTAAGTATTAGATTTTATTTTCTATTATAACTCATTATATCTATAAAGATTTCATTCTTTGTAAAATTATTTTAAAATCTTAATTAGTGTTTCTTTAAGTATTAGATTTTATTTTCTATTATAACTCATTATATCTATAAAGATTTCATTCTTTGTAAAATTATTTATTATCTTAATTAGTGTTTCTTTAAGTATTAGATTTTATTTTCTATTATAACTCATTATATCTATAAAGATTTCATTCTTTGTAAAATTATATTAAAATCTTAATTAGTGTTTCTTTAAGTATTAGATTTTATTTTCTATTATAACTCATTATATCTATAAAGATTTCATTCTTTGTAAAATTATTTTAAAATCTTAATTAGTGTTTCTTTAAGTATTAGATTTTATTTTCTATTATAACTCATTATATCTATAAAGATTTCATTCTTTGTAAAATTATTTTAAAATCTTAATTAGTGTTTCTTTAAGTATTAGATTTTATTTTCTATTATAACTCATTATATCTATAAAGATTTCATTCTTTGTAAAATTATATTAAAATCTTAATTAGTGTTTCTTTAAGTATTAGATTTTATTTTCTATTATAACTCATTATATCTATAAAGATTTCATTCTTTGTAAAATTATATTAAAATCTTAATTAGTGTTTCTTTAAGTATTAGATTTTATTTTCTATTATAACTCATTATATCTATAAAGATTTCATTCTTTGTAAAATTATTTTAAAATCTTAATTAGTGTTTCTTTAAGTATTAGATTTTATTTTCTATTATAACTCATTATATCTATAAAGATTTCATTCTTTGTAAAATTATTTTAAAATCTTAATTAGTGTTTCTTTAAGTATTAGATTTTATTTTCTATTATAACTCATTATATCTATAAAGATTTCATTCTTTGTAAAATTATTTTAAAATCTTAATTAGTGTTTCTTTAAGTATTAGATTTTATTTTCTATTATAACTCATTATATCTATAAAGATTTCATTCTTTGTAAAATTATATTAAAATCTTAATTAGTGTTTCTTTAAGTATTAGATTTTATTTTCTATTATAACTCATTATATCTATAAAGATTTCATTCTTTGTAAAATTATTTTAAAATCTTAATTAGTGTTTCTTTAAGTATTAGATTTTATTTTCTATTATAACTCATTATATCTATAAAGATTTCATTCTTTGTAAAATTATTTTAAAATCTTAATTAGTGTTTCTTTAAGTATTAGATTTTATTTTCTATTATAACTCATTATATCTATAAAGATTTCATTCTTTGTAAAATTATATTAAAATCTTAATTAGTGTTTCTTTAAGTATTAGATTTTATTTTCTATTATAACTCATTATATCTATAAAGATTTCATTCTTTGTAAAATTATATTTAAAATCTTAATTAGTGTTTCTTTAAGTATTAGATTTATTTTCTATTATAACTCATTATATCTATAAAGATTTCATTCTTTGTAAAATTATTTTAAAATCTTAATTAGTGTTTCTTTAAGTATTAGATTTTATTTTCTATTATAACTCATTATATCTATAAAGATTTCATTCTTTGTAAAATTATTTTAAAATCTTAATTAGTGTTTCTTTAAGTATTAGATTTTATTTTCTATTATAACTCATTATATCTATAAAGATTTCATTCTTTGTAAAATTATATTAAAATCTTAATTAGTGTTTCTTTAAGTATTAGATTTTATTTTCTATTATAACTCATTATATCTATAAAGATTTCATTCTTTGTAAAATTATATTTAAAATCTTAATTAGTGTTTCTTTAAGTATTAGATTTTATTTTCTATTATAACTCATTATATCTATAAAGATTTCATTCTTTGTAAAATTATTTTAAAATCTTAATTAGTGTTTCTTTAAGTATTAGATTTTATTTTCTATTATAACTCATTATATCTATAAAGATTTCATTCTTTGTAAAATTATTTTAAAATCTTAATTAGTGTTTCTTTAAGTATTAGATTTTATTTTCTATTATAACTCATTATATCTATAAAGATTTCATTCTTTGTAAAATTATATTAAAATCTTAATTAGTGTTTCTTTAAGTATTAGATTTTATTTTCTATTATAACTCATTATATCTATAAAGATTTCATTCTTTGTAAAATTATATTAAAATCTTAATTAGTGTTTCTTTAAGTATTAGATTTTATTTTCTATTATAACTCATTATATCTATAAAGATTTCATTCTTTGTAAAATTATATTAAAATCTTAATTAGTGTTTCTTTAAGTATTAGATTTTATTTTCTATTATAACTCATTATATCTATAAAGATTTCATTCTTTGTAAAATTATTTTAAAATCTTAATTAGTGTTTCTTTAAGTATTAGATTTTATTTTCTATTATAACTCATTATATCTATAAAGATTTCATTCTTTGTAAAATTATATTTAAAATCTTAATTAGTGTTTCTTTAAGTATTAGATTTTATTTTCTATTATAACTCATTATATCTATAAAGATTTCATTCTTTGTAAAATTATATTAAAATCTTAATTAGTGTTTCTTTAAGTATTAGATTTTATTTTCTATTATAACTCATTATATCTATAAAGATTTCATTCTTTGTAAAATTATTTTAAAATCTTAATTAGTGTTTCTTTAAGTATTAGATTTTATTTTCTATTATAACTCATTATATCTATAAAGATTTCATTCTTTGTAAAATTATTTATTATCTTAATTAGTGTTTCTTTAAGTATTAGATTTTATTTTCTATTATAACTCATTATATCTATAAAGATTTCATTCTTTGTAAAATTATATTTAAAATCTTAATTAGTGTTTCTTTAAGTATTAGATTTTATTTTCTATTATAACTCATTATATCTATAAAGATTTCATTCTTTGTAAAATTATATTAAAATCTTAATTAGTGTTTCTTTAAGTATTAGATTTTATTTTCTATTATAACTCATTATATCTATAAAGATTTCATTCTTTGTAAAATTATTTTAAAATCTTAATTAGTGTTTCTTTAAGTATTAGATTTTATTTTCTATTATAACTCATTATATCTATAAAGATTTCATTCTTTGTAAAATTATTTTAAAATCTTAATTAGTGTTTCTTTAAGTATTAGATTTTATTTTCTATTATAACTCATTATATCTATAAAGATTTCATTCTTTGTAAAATTATTTTAAAATCTTAATTAGTGTTTCTTTAAGTATTAGATTTTATTTTCTATTATAACTCATTATATCTATAAAGATTTCATTCTTTGTAAAATTATATTAAAATCTTAATTAGTGTTTCTTTAAGTATTAGATTTTATTTTCTATTATAACTCATTATATCTATAAAGATTTCATTCTTTGTAAAATTATATTAAAATCTTAATTAGTGTTTCTTTAAGTATTAGATTTTATTTTCTATTATAACTCATTATATCTATAAAGATTTCATTCTTTGTAAAATTATTTTAAAATCTTAATTAGTGTTTCTTTAAGTATTAGATTTTATTTTCTATTATAACTCATTATATCTATAAAGATTTCATTCTTTGTAAAATTATATTAAAATCTTAATTAGTGTTTCTTTAAGTATTAGATTTTATTTTCTATTATAACTCATTATATCTATAAAGATTTCATTCTTTGTAAAATTATTTTAAAATCTTAATTAGTGTTTCTTTAAGTATTAGATTTTATTTTCTATTATAACTCATTATATCTATAAAGATTTCATTCTTTGTAAAATTATTTTAAAATCTTAATTAGTGTTTCTTTAAGTATTAGATTTTATTTTCTATTATAACTCATTATATCTATAAAGATTTCATTCTTTGTAAAATTATATTAAAATCTTAATTAGTGTTTCTTTAAGTATTAGATTTTATTTTCTATTATAACTCATTATATCTATAAAGATTTCATTCTTTGTAAAATTATTTTAAAATCTTAATTAGTGTTTCTTTAAGTATTAGATTTTATTTTCTATTATAACTCATTATATCTATAAAGATTTCATTCTTTGTAAAATTATTTTAAAATCTTAATTAGTGTTTCTTTAAGTATTAGATTTTATTTTCTTTGAATATAATTTTACAAAGAAAGATATCTTTATAGATATAATGAGTTATAATAGAAAATAAAATCTAATACTTAAAGAAACACTAATTAAGATTTTAAAATAATTTTACAAAGAATGAATCTTTATAGATATAATGAGTTATAATAGAAAATAAAATCTAATACTTAAAGAAACACTAATTAAGATTTTAAAATAATTTTACAAAGAATGAATCTTTATAGATATAATGAGTTATAATAGAAAATAAAATCTAATACTTAAAGAAACACTAATTAAGATAATAAATAATTTTACAAAGAATGAAATCTTTATAGATAATGAGTTATAAAGAAAATAAAATACTAACTTAAAGAAACACTAATTAAGATTTTAAAATAATTTTACAAAGAATGAATCTTTATAGATATAATGAGTTATAATAGAAAATAAAATCTAATACTTAAAGAAACACTAATTAAGATTTTAATATAATTTTACAAAGAATGAAATCTTTATAGATATAATGAGTTATAATAGAAAATAAAATCTAATACTTAAAGAAACACTAATTAAGATTTTAAAATAATTTTACAAAGATTTTATTTTCTATAGATTTTATTTTCTATTATAACTCATTATATCTATAAAGATTTCATTCTTTGTAAAATTATTTTAAAATCTTAATTAGTGTTTCTTTAAGTATTAGATTTTATTTTCTATTATAACTCATTATATCTATAAAGATTTCATTCTTTGTAAAATTATTTTAAAATCTTAATTAGTGTTTCTTTAAGTATTAGATATTATTTTCTATTATAACTCATTATATCTATAAAGATTTCATTCTTTGTAAAATTATATTAAAATCTTAATTAGTGTTTCTTTAAGTATTAGATTTTATTTTCTATTATAACTCATTATATCTATAAAGATATCTTTCTTTGTAAAATTATATTAAAATCTTAATTAGTGTTTCTTTAAGTATTAGATTTTATTTTCTATTATAACTCATTATATCTATAAAGATTTCATTCTTTGTAAAATTATTTTAAAATCTTAATTAGTGTTTCTTTAAGTATTAGATTTTATTTTCTATTATAACTCATTATATCTATAAAGATTTCATTCTTTGTAAAATTATTTTAAAATCTTAATTAGTGTTTCTTTAAGTATTAGATTTTATTTTCTATTATAACTCATTATATCTATAAAGATTTCATTCTTTGTAAAATTATTTTAAAATCTTAATTAGTGTTTCTTTAAGTATTAGATTTTATTTTCTATTATAACTCATTATATCTATAAAGATTTCATTCTTTGTAAAATTATTTTAAAATCTTAATTAGTGTTTCTTTAAGTATTAGATTTTATTTTCTATTATAACTCATTATATCTATAAAGATTTCATTCTTTGTAAAATTATTTTAAAATCTTAATTAGTGTTTCTTTAAGTATTAGATTTTATTTTCTATTATAACTCATTATATCTATAAAGATTTCATTCTTTGTAAAATTATATTTAAAATCTTAATTAGTGTTTCTTTAAGTATTAGATTTTATTTTCTATTATAACTCATTATATCTATAAAGATTTCATTCTTTGTAAAATTATATTAAAATCTTAATTAGTGTTTCTTTAAGTATTAGATTTTATTTTCTATTATAACTCATTATATCTATAAAGATTTCATTCTTTGTAAAATTATATTAAAATCTTAATTAGTGTTTCTTTAAGTATTAGATTTTATTTTCTATTATAACTCATTATATCTATAAAGATTTCATTCTTTGTAAAATTATTTTAAAATCTTAATTAGTGTTTCTTTAAGTATTAGATTTTATTTTCTATTATAACTCATTATATCTATAAAGATTTCATTCTTTGTAAAATTATTTTAAAATCTTAATTAGTGTTTCTTTAAGTATTAGATTTTATTTTCTATTATAACTCATTATATCTATAAAGATTTCATTCTTTGTAAAATTATATTAAAATCTTAATTAGTGTTTCTTTAAGTATTAGATTTTATTTTCTATTATAACTCATTATATCTATAAAGATTTCATTCTTTGTAAAATTATATTAAAATCTTAATTAGTGTTTCTTTAAGTATTAGATTTTATTTTCTATTATAACTCATTATATCTATAAAGATTTCATTCTTTGTAAAATTATTTTAAAATCTTAATTAGTGTTTCTTTAAGTATTAGATTTTATTTTCTATTATAACTCATTATATCTATAAAGATTTCATTCTTTGTAAAATTATTTTAAAATCTTAATTAGTGTTTCTTTAAGTATTAGATTTTATTTTCTATTATAACTCATTATATCTATAAAGATTTCATTCTTTGTAAAATTATTTTAAAATCTTAATTAGTGTTTCTTTAAGTATTAGATTTTATTTTCTATTATAACTCATTATATCTATAAAGATTTCATTCTTTGTAAAATTATATTAAAATCTTAATTAGTGTTTCTTTAAGTATTAGATTTTATTTTCTATTATAACTCATTATATCTATAAAGATTTCATTCTTTGTAAAATTATTTTAAAATCTTAATTAGTGTTTCTTTAAGTATTAGATTTTATTTTCTATTATAACTCATTATATCTATAAAGATTTCATTCTTTGTAAAATTATATTTAAAATCTTAATTAGTGTTTCTTTAAGTATTAGATTTTATTTTCTATTATAACTCATTATATCTATAAAGATTTCATTCTTTGTAAAATTATTTTAAAATCTTAATTAGTGTTTCTTTAAGTATTAGATTTTATTTTCTATTATAACTCATTATATCTATAAAGATTTCATTCTTTGTAAAATTATTTTAAAATCTTAATTAGTGTTTCTTTAAGTATTAGATTTTATTTTCTATTATAACTCATTATATCTATAAAGATTTCATTCTTTGTAAAATTATATTAAAATCTTAATTAGTGTTTCTTTAAGTATTAGATTTTATTTTCTATTATAACTCATTATATCTATAAAGATTTCATTCTTTGTAAAATTATATTAAAATCTTAATTAGTGTTTCTTCAAGTATTAGATTTTATTTTTATTATAACTCATTATATCTATAATGATTTCATTCTTTGTAAATTATTTTAAAATCTTAATTAGTGTTTCTTTAAGTATTAGATTTTATTTTCTATTATAACTCATTATATCTATAAAGATTTCATTGTTTGTAAAATTATAT